>CM042688.1:43489822-44950817 GCA_023614405.1 Avena insularis | reverse complement strand
AGCGGGTCTGGAGGTCCATCTTACTCGCATATTCAACGATGACTTCTGTGATCGTGAGAACCTTTAACGCTTGTAATTTAATCCCTTTGTCTCTTGATATAATACATGTCCGAGATTCGATCATCGGTATCCAAATACCTAGTTTGATCTCGTTACCGACATGCACTCTTTTCTCGTTCCCGTGATATAACATTCTAGTGATCACATCACTTGCTTGTAAGCTACCTTAATGTGATATCACTGAGAGGGCCTAGAGTATATCTATCTGTCATCGGGATTGACAAATTCCACTCTTGATCCATGAGCCTCAACATAACACCTTCGTAGCACTGAACCCATCTTTATAGTCACCCCTGTTACGGTGTGACGTTTGATGTTATCAAGATACTCTTCCGGTGTTAGCAATTAACATGATCTCATGGTCTAAGGATAAAGATTACTTTGTATGATGTTATAGCAATGTAAACATAATGACTTGATCATAATGCTATACTTCGGATGAATGTTCATCACATCATTTCACAAATGTTGTGACCTTGTTATTAACAACATCTAATGTCCAAGATCAGGAAACCTTGATCATCTTGTTAATCAACAAGCTAGTCTATAAGAGAGGCATAACTAGGAACCCTTTTTGTTTATTAAACACACATGTATTGATGTTTCCGATCAATACAATTCTAGCATGCAAAATAAACATCTATCATATATAAGGAATACATAATAACAACTTTATTATTGCCTCTCAGGGCATATTTCCTTCAGTCCCGGCCATGTCTGGAGTGTTCCCGAACCGTGGGGTATCATGCTTAAGGGCTTGATGATGCTTAGAGAGTGTTTATAGGATCGGTAGAATCCCCGAAGAAGAGAAGAAAGAAAACCGGAAGTGTTTTGGTAATTCCGGAAGATGTCCGGAGTGGAGGTGGAAGGTGTTCCATAGCCATAGAGATTGAATAATATGTGAATGAATGTTAAATATTGATTTAATCATTTATTCATAATTATTTAATAAAAGACAAATCAATTTAAAAGGTCAAAAAGCTTAATGGGCCCATTCTGGAGGGAGAAGGGCCCATGACGGAAAGGCAAGAGGAGAGAAGGGACAAGGGGGTGGCCAGCTGGGCCAAGCCCCCCATGCGGGGCCCACTAGGGCTGGCCGGCGACTTCCCCCCTCGCCCCCTCCTTTAGTCCCACCCTGGGACTTTGAGGAGGTACCTCCTCCCCTATATATAGTGGGGGTATTTGGCGATAAATACACATAATATTCAATAAAGGTTTTCTCTTTGGGAAGACCTCCAATTGATATTCTCTCTCTCTCTCGTGACCATGATCCCAAGTTCGAATCGCATTTAACGAGAGACATCTTCAGGAGCGCCGTCTGGCGTGTCTTGGGATTCGGATCAGGAGCTCTACTTCCATCGCTCTTTGGATCGTGGAAGCAGGAGTCATCGTCAGGCACCGGATGCATGTAACTCCCTGCAAGGTGTCACATTTGAGGCACTTAAGTTGTTGGAGCCGCAGGAGCGCAAGGACTTCATCACGACCTTGAGGTCGGCTTTGGCTCGTCTACATCAACCACGCTCTCCTGAGCATTGACAATGCTTTTCGGGCTTCAAGGGTAAGTTCATGAAAAGCCCCTCCTGTTACTGCATTACTAATAGATAAGTCCTGGCAACATCAGGGGTTCAGGGGCGAAGGGTAAAATTTTATTGTTTTCATACGCGGTACCCCTACAGTGGTATCAAAGCTAGATCTATGCGTAGTAATGATAGTACGGGTAGAACACACGAGATGTAGCGTGTGGGTGTTGATCTTTTAGTTGTTACCCTCCCATGTGTACTTGTGTATACCAGTAATGCTTGATGAAGCCTCCCCAACCGACTTTACGCTGCTCATTCACGAGACTGGTCCACGCTTGACATACGGCCTGTACCGTATAAAGTGGCTTAGGGGGGTGTCTGTCTCTCTCGCATTAGTTGGTATGCCATTTGCAATAGAGGGCCCCGAAAGGGGTATAGTATAGACAACTACTTGATCAGCGTTGTGGTGAAACTTCGTAGGTAAGAATGATTCTGGTGCGAAAGCCCATTAAGCCACGTAAAACATGCAAAGATAAAGTAGAGGCGTCTAACTTTGTTTTGTAGGGGCGTTGCTTTGTGATATGGTTCTGGAAAAGGTAAAGTGATTACCTTATGTTACGAAGTAGTAGATAGTCACGGAGGTGACGGACTACCGCACGGGAAAGACGCCGGTACCCTGGTGTCTATGTCGCCGGTACCCTGGCACCGGATCACGTGAAGGACCATATCACATCGCATTTACATTCAATGTTATTGTGTATCTTATTGTGTGCTAGTATTAGATACTCGATGGTAGCCTAATAAGATGATCCTGTTAAAATTACCATGATTGTGTTCCCCTTAGTGTACCACCAAGAAAGTTCTTCGGTATGAGGCAGGCCGTGATGAGCGGGTGTCAGACATATCAACGTTCGCATACAGTGGGTGTAAGCCATGTTGCACAGCGAATACACTAAGGTTGAGTTGGCGAGCCGAGCATGTATCATACATGGCCTCGGAATGCGTATGGTCGAAAGATCGAGCACGAGTCGCATGAATGATGTGACCGACGTTTAGCGTCCACCCTAGAACCCACATTGATGGCCGTGATGATCGGGAGATGTGGGGAAAAGGGTCATGTTATCACTAGAACCCTTCAGGGGATAGGTGTTTTTGAGTGGAGTTATTATTAACTCATTTAATTATAAACTTAGTCTAAATTCCTTTTTGCAATTATAAATGTAGAAAATGGTTCTCCCTGATGCTAACTTTCCTGTTGACGATTGGTTAGAGGAGAAAGCTTCAGTACAGGCAGATCGAACTTCTACATATGGGTTGGGCGTCTCCACGTTCTCCTTAGCAGAATAATGTGGTGGGCTATATACTCCTTGAGATGGTTGGATCAGCCCGGTGACCCTACAAGACCCTAGAGGCAGCGAGGAGCCATTATTACCATCGTGAGATGGCCTCCTTCATTTAGTTACAATGCGTTTGAGAATGGTGGATGAGTTGTGAGCATGCTGGTAGGTAATGTTGACCCTGCGTGCGGTAATGCCATCTTAGGACACATTTCGTGGAACAATCACACATATGGGAGAACAGGCTGGTGGAGATTTCCTCTCTCCATTAAGATGGAGAGAACCATCACTTGACTGACCACTTGGAGCACATGCATGATCGCGTACATGAGGCCGACATACTTCTGGGCTGACTAGATGTGAGCTCTTTTGCAAATGGTGTGCTACGGTCATTTATACCAAGCTTCTGACTGTCGAGGACTTGCATCATGAGAGAAGCGTCTTGAAACAGTATTTCCACAGGTTCATCTCCATCTCAAAGAATGTGGAGGTTGAACCCATTGTCGGAAGGGTCATAATTGACAAAGGTATATATTTGATATACAATTTTATAAATGTTATAATCTTACCGAACACGTATTTATTGTTAAATTATTTTGATACTTGTTCTATTTTGCTAAAACGGTCATACGCATAGAGGTGCTTCTTTGGAGAGGAGGTGGCGTTGCGTGTTGATGGAAGCATGATGATGATGGCCGGCAACTCTCCCTCAACATTTATCCACTTAGTTTATGTTTTAGATGATTATTGTATTCAATTCTTTGAGTGTATACGACATCACATGAGGCGGTTATTCATATGAGCTTGTAACAAGCAGTTGATTTTTATGAATGATCTCTATTCATATTCCATATCTTGTTCGATTATGTGTGAATTATCATTGTTTTGAAACTGGTGATAATACACTTGAACATTTGTAAAATATTGAAATGCCTTAAATTACCAACTTAATGATATATTCATTATGAATGGAAACCATTGTTTAAATTCATAGTTATAATGATAATATGTGAAGACATATTTTCAGCATGGAATGAATCATGCCAAGAAAGTTAAACAAAATAACTTGAACACCATATTACATGAATACAATGTGTTTAATGAATTATTAAAAAGTAAATACATATTCGATGCTGTTGTGTTTTTGACAAAATAGTAGTCTCATTATCTGGTATTTAAATGTAAAAAAGTTTACCAAAACATGAGTATGAAACTATTTGATATGATCAAGTGTTTTGTCGACAAAGGTATTAAGTTAAATGAGAATCTAATTACTATGATTTGATCGATAGTAATGAAATTAAACTATAAGAGCAGCATAAAGGAATTGTGGAATGCAAGCGTTGAAACATCAAAATGCAAAACATCACAATGTGATATTAGATATCAAAGTAGGTGAATAAGAAGGCGCCAAATAAATCGGTGTAGTGTAGATGTAGAGACCATTGAATTGAAAGCCGTTAACACTGGAGTTAGAACATATAGTGAACCATGGAATTCGTGTGGCTCCATATCTAGTGGATCATCATTAAAAGTTTGCAGGGTTGATGGTATAACTTTTGAATCTGAAATCCATAGCTAAAACCAAAGAAGCAAAACGTATTGGCGGATTTTGGTGCATTCTTGAAATTTCACTTTTAGTGATTTTTTCTCAATTATGGAGAGTATGGAAGATAGTAGAAAAACATGATGAGGTTGAAACCCTGCATCAGGTGTTGAGAAAAGCATAGCAGGCGTTCCTAAATAATACTCTTCACAAAGGAAAGAATCAATGATAGCTGATCATTGTGTTTTCCCATCGTATTTTCAGCCACCGATGAAGTAGGATCATTGTATGGAGACATTTCTAGCCCATATCTTGTATACTGTGAGACATTTTGTGAATCATTTTTCAAGATTACCGAGAATATGACATACCTACTTAAGACTACTAAAGGAAATAATGGTAAGCTAAAAGGATATAGGAGAAATCCCAAAGCAAAATTCACTTGAGATTAGAAAGCAAATTTCGCTGATTGCGAAGATCTTACAAAGAAAAAGGAGTTACTTGAATGTTTCAGAAATGACTGCAAAGCCATAGTAGAAAAAAGGGTGAATGACAAAAGCAAAATTTGTCCAAGTATTGGACAAATTCTAAAAGTCGAATTTGATTCAAGTGTACTAAAAAATCCAATGCGGATTTAAAACTAGTAAAGTACTAATATCTCATAGTAAATCTCCAAGTTGATATTATTTGATCAAAAAGGATTTTGAAATTGTTCAAAATAGTGAGTGGATATGAAATTTGCATGAAAAATTGAGTAGGAGCTATGAAAGTCTTCCTAAAACAATATGTGTACAAATATATTTTTAAGTGGGAGTAATATAAGTCTCAGAATTCAAATATGTAGGAACATAGTTTGAAGGTAAGAGTGGTGACTTCATTTTTAAATATGTTTAGGGAGACATATTTTTGAGTGGGAAAAGCTTAGATAGGTGATTCTTAAGTGTGTATTAGAGCACCTATACTAAGAATAAAAGTCATGAAATACCAATAAATAATGATTTATAAGGAGTAGAAGTTGATAATAAAAAATATTACAATATTATGTAATATTCCTTAAAGGATTCTAAAAGGGTTTGAGGAATAGAAGTTAATTGGAGGAACCCAACTTCATATAACTCAAGATAGGAATAATATTAAGTTTAACATCAATGTTGAAAGAAAGAAAAGGATGATCAATATCCACTATGTGTTTGAGACATAGGTTTTATCTTGGAAAAACCATGATTGTTACAACTTGACATAATATATGATCCAAGAAGAAACATTTGAAAAGGTGATTAAGTTTGAATCACTAAACGTTGAGATAACTATGTCTCAGTGAGTGTCCTATGAAGAGAATCTGTAGACATGTTTTTCCAAATCCATAAAGGATGGAATAATATCTTACAGAATAAAGGGTTATGCTATAAGGAATATGTTGGAAACTCCACTCAGTAATACCGACTAAAGTCAAGTAGGAAGCTTAGGTGAACAAAAACATCAAAAGTTACGCACAGAGTGCACTTCGTGTTCGATGATTACATTTGGTATAATAATAGATAAGGGTACCATCCTAAGTGTTATCATAATGTTATGCGTGCGTAGGCTAGTTCGCTTTTTAACATAGAAGATGTGTCCTAGGGCACAGTTGCCCATGGAGAAAGCCCTCGAGGTTGATCGAAAGTCATAGTGAGGCTCACGGAATTTGGCCCGTTTCGTGCTGCTTCCATAGCAACGATGCATACACAAATATGTTATCATGTGATGATAAAGTATTAATGTCAATTAAGGTGACATTAGTAGATTGCAAAGGATTTGGGACTATAAAGAGTACAGGCTCAAGACTCAATCCTCTTCCATGAGCCCGAAGCATGTTGAGGAGTATGTGGGATATATGGTTGCCAATGATTAAGAACAAATGCAGCTAGTTTATTTGTACTCTAGTGCAGAAGTGGGGAGCTATTGAAAATATGCCCTAGAGACAAATAATAATAAAAGATTATTATCATATTTCTATAAAGTTTATGATTAAGTTTATATATCATGCTATAAGCGTCAGATTGAGAGGAAACATCAATAATATCATTAGTGATATATAAACAACCAGGGGAGTTCTCGATGAAACTCTAATCACTCTGCTCATTGAATCAAGCCAGATGATCAAGGTTTCCTGATCATGTGGAATTTATGCTAGATTGAAATGGAGTCAAGCTCCATTCTGAGAATGAGATGATGAACCAATACCCAACCTAAACATCGGCAATGGACCCGATCATGTCATGAAGTTCAAGTTATGATGATTAGAATGGATCCTCGTGAGACTATTCCTTAGAACCATGAAGGCTATATCAATCAACGGCTCCGAGAGTGCTTAGACAACATCAAGCATCAATTGGTAATACTGATGATTATAAAGGTGTGTTCAAGTACTTTCGGCGGGAGGAACCATTAGGCAATATATGCCAAGAAGCGGAGTTTGTCCGGATTCCATTATTGATAGAAAGATACTCAAGGGCCCACCTTTATAGTTATATCCAATAGCTACATAACGTGTGATTTGATCCGCAGTGGATATAACTTGTCGAACGAGTCAAAATAGCATTTATTCAGTAGCGAGTTGAACGCGACATACATGTATGTCATTGATCAGGATTCTCGCAACGAACAAGTACTTCGAGAGACAAAGCAAATAAGACATGACCGTCTCCGATTCAAACAACAAAAAGATCTTAAATTGGAATGCATTAGGGTGACATGGCCATCCGAGGTCCCTACATCTATCATTGGTTCCAGGAGGTGTCCCGACCATGTGCGCAGTGTTCTCGAACCATGGGGTATCACGCTTTTAAGGGCTTGATGATGCTTAGAGAGTCATTTATAGGATCGATAGAATCACGAAGAAGAGAAGGGAGAAAACCGGGAAGGTTTTGGTAATTTCGGAGGATGTCCTCAAGGTGTTCCATAGCCATAGAGATTGAATAATATGTGAATGAATGTTAAATATTGATTTAATCATTTATTCATAATTACTTAATAGAAGAGAAATCAATTTAAAAGCTCAAAGGCTTAACGTGGGCCAATTGCAAGGGAGAAGGGGCCCACTGAGGAAAAACAAGAGGAGAGAAGGGGAAGAGGGTGGACGACTGGGCCTAGCCCTCCTACACGGGGCCCACCAGGGCCGGCCCGCGGCTGCCCCCCTCTCCCCTCCTTTAGTCCCACCCCAGGACTTTGAGGGAGGTAGTACCTCCCTCCCCATATATAAAATGGTGGGGTATTTGGCGAGATAAATATGCACACAATATTCAATAAAGGTTCCTACTTTGGGAGACCGCCAATTGATATTATCTCTCTCTCTGTGGACCGGTGGTCCCAAGTTCCATCAGCATGAATCTAGCTGTGACATCTTCACCGGGTGGAGTAGCTTATCGCATTATGGGATTCGGATCCAGGCTGCAAGCTCTACTGCTCGCAGTACCGCCGCTGGATCAGGGAGGCGGAGTCATCGTCCGCACCAGATGCATGCATGTACCTCCACCCGCGAGGTGTCATAAGCATTTGAGAGCACTTAAGTTGTTGGAGTCAGCAGAGCGTGCAAGGACTTCATCACGACCTTGAGGAATCGGCTTCGGCTCGATCTACATCAACCATGCTCTCTCGAGCGCTCGACTAAACGCCGGTCTTCAAGGGTAAGTTCACGAAAATCCCTCTCGTGACTATCGCTTATTCCTTTTATCTCTCGATACTTGCATTGCCGAGATGTGATCAATGACATCACCATGTCGTGTTTAACCTCGTTCAACAAAGGTTGTGATTCGCTTTGACAAGGATATCCTCGCGATCAAATCACACTGTAAATCGTGCAGCGCTATTGGATATAACTTTTCCGAGGGCCCTGATGTAACACCCCAGCATTTAGGAACCAACGAAGCGGTAGAAATAAGGAATTTGTGCATATGCATGCATTCATCTCGGAAACCGGTACATTTTTCGCCAAACAAAACCTAATGAGATCAGAGTTTCTTTCACTATCTAAAGGTAGGAATAGCTCTAATTGATTGCTATAAATTTTGACATGACCTTTAGGCATTAGTGTTTTTGGGGAATATTTTGAATTCAAATTTGAAATTTATATCATTTGAAAATATTTGAAAATTAGAAGTTAGAAACATAAAGTGGTTTCCAGAAATATGTATTAACATTGTTTGATTATATTATAGATATATTAAACAACAATATAAATTTATAAAAGGAAACTCAAATAAGAAATGAATTTTATTTCTTTTCTTTGTTCCATAATAAGATTACAAAGGAGATAATTACACCAAAACAGAATATTACAAGGAATAGAGTCCAATAAGTATTGTTTATTAAATCGAGGAATATTATTACAAGATTCTTTACAAAGAGAATAGAAGAAGATTACAATGAGAATCTATACTACCTATCTACTCCTATACTAAGTCTTGAGCATCTGTATCTTTGTTCTCGCAAAATAAGATAAACCACTCAAATAGAAAAGAAAGGGTTAGTTGGTTATATTTACTCTCGGTGAGAAAGAAGTGCAATGCTCATATTACATCATTGAGTAATGAAAAGAGGGCAAGTTTCACCAATATGTAGTATCTGTTCTTTTCTGGCAAATAGCTTCAATGCCACATTATAACCCAAGTAGAGAGGGTAAGTTACACAAGGACAAGAACCAGTAAAAGGATTGGAAATGAAAGTCAAATTACTTGATCTCGATCCATACGTACAAGCAAAGAAGGCAAGCATTTTAGTCATCTAACTGCATGTTGTGTGTTTTCGACACAACAATTGAGTCCAAATAGTCAAAAGGAACATCTAGTGGGGTAGGACAGCCACTAGTGATTCCATTCTATCTCCATCTTCTCAAGAACACGACAAGAGCATGAGTACATCAACTTCCCAAACAAACCACCAGATAGCTTACAAATCCATTCATCAAATCACCACAAAATGGTGACATAAGGAGGGGGTGCAGGAGGATAGCAAGACAAGGTAAGGTCACAGGAGCAAGGAGGTATTAAGGAACTGTATCCTCACGGTGGTGCGTGGCAAGCCCAGGAGGTGATCAAGTCACCAAGATCAAGCTTTAAAACCAAGTAACATCACAACATCACCAAAGAAGCAACTTTGTGTGGTCACTTTATACAAAACCATCACATGTTAAATTTGATAAGCATGGTTGTTTCATATAAAATCTTCTAAAACACCCAAGTGGGGTGTATCCATCAGAGAAGAAATAAATTAAAGACAAGTAATCAATCTTTGCCGGAATTACACCAAGATCTCAAATTGCGGCATCACTGATCTTGGAAATCATCACATGTTTCTATAGTTAATAAGGCATCGCCTTAAGTGGGAAATTCGGCACATCCAAAGGATGGTAGCACCGAGAAACTAGTTCATCTTAAGGATCTATAATACACAACATGGGCTATCAAATCAGTTTCTTAAAAGTTATAAGAATCATTGTCTAAATCGATTACCAAAAGCACACGTGAGAGGGAAACATTGATAAAACCTTAGTTTTTATCTAAGCATAGCCTCGCATCAACATCATAGGCTAAAGAAAGTTCATATACATTATAAGAGAGATTAATGTATCCAATGAAGTTTCAATCCATTTTAGTCAAGCCACACTAGAACACGTATAGAATTTAGCCCATTACCGTAATGAACATTTGTGTACCATTCCTAGGAAGGTGTTACAGCTTATTCATGCTAAAACCAGTTGATCATACATTAACTTGCAAGTAAACTTGCAAAATCACTTAATAATTTTCCTAGAACAATCACCAGGAATCATATTATATTTACACAAACTATCCTAGTCAAAGAATCATATGGAGTATCAAATAAACTCCAATCTAAACATATCAACACATGCCGTTATTAGTTCAGAACCATTACCGATAGTGCTACTGATAGTACCAAGTACATTACAAAGTGAAACCATACCACTAGAATCAATAACCAACAAGCTTAAGACAAAGTATCATTTATACATTGCAAATGTATCTATAATTTTTATGTTCCATGCTTGGTTTTATCCACTTTCATGTTTTGTACATAGTTTGGAGTACTTTTCATATGATTTCTTGACTAACTCTATTAACAAGAGCCACAAAGGTCACCCAATTACAATTGCTTTCTCGCTGTTTTTGGTTCCAAGAAAGTCAAATGAATATTCTCGAATTGACGGGACAAAAGCCAAAGTGCCTATTTTCGAAAGTCATCAGATGCTGAATACAAGATGGAGAAGGGCTGGGGCACACACCACCGGCCATGTGGCAGTGTTTCAGCCCACGCCTGGGGGTGGTCCGCCGACCTAGCACCCTCGGCCTCTCCTTCCGCCTCTATAAGATGCCCTGAGACCAAAAAACCTAAGTACCCGATCAAAAATCCACGAAAGAGTCTCGAGTCACGCCATCTCCATCCCTAGATCGGGAGGATCAAGCTCTTCTCAGCACCTCACGGAGAGGGAATTCACCGGAGGCCTTCTTCATCACCATGCAAGCTCGTGTGATGCGTGAGTAGTTTATCTTTGGACTACGGATCCATGTAGTAGCTAGATGGCTGGTTCTCCTCCTTTGTGCTTTCATGTCTAGATCTTCAGAGTCTGCTCATGATCAAGATCATCTATTTGTAATTCTCGCATGTTGTGTTTGGGGATCCGATGGATATTGAGATGCTATTTTAGATTGATTATTGATTCTATCATGTCTTTGTTATTTGTGATCTTGCATGCTTTCCGTTGTTAGTAGCTATCTTGGCCAAGTAGCTGCTAGCAACTCCAAGAGTTAGTATTTATGCTCGAGAGTGGGTTCATGCCTCTAGTAATGGGAAGTGATGTAAATCTCTAAGGTACTAGATGTGTTGTTGCTACTAGGAGAAAACAACAATACTTTGTTCATAGAACAATCGTATTGTTTACATTACACTTAATTGTAGCAATAATCTGTTGCTTGCAACTTAATCGGAGGGGGTTCGGATGATAACCAAGGTGGATTATTAACCATAGATTGAGTTGATGGTGGTCTATGTATAATGTTGTAATGCCCAATCGACGCTCAAAGGAGTCAAGATGCTTAGTATATGCATGTATTGCTTTCTCAATGTTGGTCAATTGCCCCGCTGTAATTTGTTCACCCAGCATGTTATCTATCTTAAGGAGAGCCACCTCTAGTAAACTATGGATCCTGGTCCTTTCTTTTACATACAATCTATAAACTATTTCGCTTTGTGTTTACTTTCAAACTATTACTTCCTTCCATTCGACACGCTTAATCCTTTGTTTTCAGCAAAACCGGTGAGATTGACAACCTCATCGCAAGTTGGGGACAAAGTTCAGGGTTGTGTTGTGCAGGTCTCCACGCTGTCGCTAGCACCCAGAAGGCGCCTCGCCATCGCTCGCCTAGCTACACCTTTGGGGTGTTTCCTTGTTCTACTGGATTGATAACCTTGGTTTCATATCGAGGGAAAACTTGTTGCTGTGCTCATCATACCTTCCTCTTGGGGTTCCCCAACGAGCTCGATATATTTTGGGGCATCACATATTTTCCGCCGCTGTGGAGTCAAGGACATATTCACAAGGAGTCCTCATAACCAATCTCTTTACTTTGTTATTTTGTTTTGCTTAGTTTCCTTTTTGTTTTGTTTGCTTTGTTTCTTTATCAAAAACACAAAAAAATAGTTTTACTAGTTTGCTTTCTTATTTGAAAACACAAAAATGACTACTCTTGAAAACACTGTTGTGTGACTTCACTAGCACCAACAACAATGATTTTATGAGCACACCCATTGCCCACCTGCTGAAGATACTTTCTTTGAGATAAAACCTGCTTTACTCAATCTTGTTATGAGAGAACAATTTTCTGGTATTGGTAATGAAGATGTCACGCCCATCTAAATAACTTTGTTGAACTTTGTGAGATGCAAAAGCATAGGGATGTAAATGGTGATATTATTAAGCTGAAATTGTTTCCTTTCTCTTTGAGAGGAAAAGCTAAAGAATGGTTGAATTCCTTAACTAAGAATAGTATTGATTCTTGGACTAAGTGCAAAGATGCTTTCATTGGAAAATATTATCCTCCTGCTAAGATTATATCTATGAGAAGTGAAATAATGAAGTTTAAACAATCTGATAATGAGCATGTTGCTCAATCTTGGGAAAGAATGAAATCTTTGGTAAAGAATTATCCCACTCATGGACTAACTGCTTGGATGATCATCCAAACTTTTTATGCAGGATTGAACTATTCTTCAAGGAACCTATTGGACTCTCATGCTGGAGGTACCTTGATGACCATCACTTTGGGTGTTGCAACAAAACTTCTGGACAATATGATGGTTAATTATTCTGAATGGCATACTAATAGAGCTCCACAAGGTAGGAAGGTAAATTCTGTTGAGGAAACCTCCTCCTTGAGTGATAAGAATGATATTATGTCTATGCTTGTGAATGGGAAAGCCCATATTGATCCAAATAATGTTCCTTTAGCCTCTTTGGTTGCTCAAGAAGAGCAAGTTGATGTGAACTTCATAAGAAATAACAATTTTGGCAATAATGCTTATAGGAGTAATTTTGGTAACAACAATTATAAGCCATATCCTCCCAACAGTGGTAATGCTTATGGAAATTCCTACAACAATAATAGGAGTGCCCCCTCTGAACTTGAAGTTACGCTTAAAGACTTTATTAGCAAACAAAGTGCTTTCAATAAAACTATTGAGGAAAAACTCTCTAATGCTGAAAGAAATATAGCATCTTTGGCTGAAGCTCAATCTTCTTTGAATAAAATGGCTGCTAAACCTGAAACTAATGATAATCCCTTTGCAGCTACTAATGCCATACAAGTAAGAATTGATGAAAATGTTAGACTATTAGCTGAATTACATGCTAAGTGGGAAAGAGAAGATGAAATTGCTAGAAACATTAGTGTTTCTAATATTACCACCACTCGTGTTGAGTCTAGTAATAGTTCTACTACTTTATATGATAATTTTGATTTTGATCTTGATGGTTGCAATATCTCTGAAGTTATTAAGTTCCTACAAAGCTTGCTAAAAGTCCTTATGCTTGTGCTATGAACTTGGCCTTTACAAAACACATTACTGATGGTCTCATAAAGATTAAAGAAGAAAAGATGAAACATAAAGCTTCTATTCCTATAAAACAAGAAGATGGTTGGGAACCCATCATTAATATGAAAGTGAATGACTTTGATTTCAAAGCTTTATGTGATCTTGATAGTAGTGTTTCTATTATGCCTAGAAGGATTTATGATATGCTTGATTTGCCTCCACTTGAAGATTGTTATTTGAATGTCCCACTTGATGATAATGCTAAAAAGAAACTCATGGGGAGTCTTAATGATGTTCTTATTATGGTTAACAATGCCTATGTCCCCGTTGATTTCTATGTTTTGGATGTTGAATGCAATGCTTCTTGTCCTATTACTTTGGGAAGACCTTTTCTTAGAACTGTTGGTGCCATTATTGATATGAAAGAAGGCACCATTAAATATCAACTCCCACTCAAGAAAGGTATAGAACACTTCCCTAAGAAGAGAGAAGATTTCTTTGCTTCTCTTATGAAAACAAAATTTGGTCTTAATGCTTCTTCATTTGAGAACACTTGATTCTTTTTCTTACTCTTATGCCTAACTTAAAGGCGTTAAAGAAAAGTACTTATTGGGAGATAACCCAAAAGTTTTAGATGAGCCTTGAAAGTTATTACTCAGTAATAACCGCTCCTTATCCTTTTATTTGCTTTTTGTGCCAAGAGTAACCTCTAATGAGAGAGAAGTAATGATCATGGAAAGTTGCTGTCCCGAAACAGATTTCTGTGCTTCACCGTAAAATTCGTGTAAAATCTCTGAAAGTCTTTTTGAGGAGTAATTTTTTTTGCTTCTGCCCCAGATTGTTATGTAACTTTGTTTAGTTCAACACTTTTTGATTTGAGCAACAGAAGGTCTTCGAAAAAATTCGTCTTCACCTGCTGGTCTGTTTTGACAGATTTCTGCCATTTTACGCATTTGCTTCTTGTTGGTTCCTTTTTGAGTTCTTTGGGGAATTGAGATTTTGAGGGAAGTGCTTCAGTAGCTAGTGTTCTAATGGAAGTTTATTGGTGTTAGAACTGAACCTTAAGACCTATTATCTTGAGTACTAATGTTGCTAATAAAGATTGTGTGAAGTTTGTATGAAGGAAAAATTTCAGGTGTATGGAAGGAATGAGTAATGAGATGAAGGATGGACTAGCTCAAGCTTGGGGATGCCACGATGTCACCCCAAGAAATATCCAAGAAGTACAGCGTCAAAGCTTGGGGATGCCCAAGGCATCCCTTCTTCATCAACAAAAATCAGGTTTTTCCAAACGCTTCATTTTTATTGTTTCATGCAGGTTGTGTTATTCTTGGAGTGTCTTCTTTTTCGTTTTAATTTTGATTTTTCGTTTGCTTTGTTTTCTGAGTTTTCTGAATAAATTGGTTTGACCCCCCTCTTTCATACATTGGTTTTTAATTAGTTTGGTTTGTTTTGGAAAAGAGTAGCAAAGTTCATGCTTATGTGGTAAAAGAGCTTGTTTTTTATCGCGGGCCTATGCTCTGTCATGCCATGCTTGATATTGTTTTGGCTTTATGCTTAGTATTATTTGCTGTAGCATGACTTGTTATAAACAATTTAGATTGCTTAATGTGCCTTAGATGAATCATGCGTTGTTTTAGCATATTAAATCATAATATAGTGGTATTCTCCTTTGATGCTTTATTTGGGTTGACTGGCACATGCTCACACCATGTTATGACAATCTAAAGTCACCATAGCCTTTATGATCCTTAGTTTTCAACTTGTAGTATCACTTTATGCTTTGATCAATGATGTTTTGTCGCTCTGCATGATTATGGCTATTATTGCTCTCTTAGTTTGTCGCTCCCAGTCTTTTGCTAGCCTCCACAACCAAGTATGAGTTCCACTCATGCATCCAACTCCT
The DNA here is from genome assembly GCA_023614405.1 of Avena insularis. Taxonomy (NCBI): domain Eukaryota; kingdom Viridiplantae; phylum Streptophyta; class Magnoliopsida; order Poales; family Poaceae; genus Avena; species Avena insularis. The sequence continues at coordinate 44,935,361 of CM042688.1, read as the reverse complement.
TAAACCAAGTTATTCCAAAGAGTCCACCATACCTACCTACTAGCTTATGCTATTCCAAGTATATTCATGCTTTTGTTTACCTTCCAAATTAAACTTGTTATGAGAAAACTAGTGATTAAAGCTCTCACGAACTTGATGGCACACTTTACTTTTCTTGCCCTTAATAAACTTGAATCATTGTGTCGTCTATGTTGTATATGCTTGCATTATTTGTTGGGAATTAGCAGAACCATGCTGTCATGGGGAACGCTTTCAACATTGCACTTGGTACTTGTACCTAGTTGATATCATGCTCTTTTGTCTATGGATGTCGTCGGTGTGAAATGAAAGGGGAGCTTGTAAGTCAATGGAGTTATGTATATGTGTTAGAGAAACGCCTAGGTCGCTGGTCTAATCCATGCTGACATGGTGGAAACCTGCAGCGTAACCATAATGAGTTGTCTATGAAGCATTCTTCTTATTAAAAAAAGAGTCCTATATTGAGAAAAAAAGAGAAAAGAAAAAAAGATTATGAAAAGAGGAAAGAGAGAAAAAAAAAGCACCATATTCCCATGGTAAATAAGAAGATTGCTTAGATGCTTGTTGACTGCTTGCCTTGTCATTTTGATATGGGGATTCTTCCGTATCATCGGGCAAGGGGTACCCCGTTGGCGGTTCTCTATGATACACATGTACTTACGATGACAACAACTTACCGGTAACTAAACTTGAGTATCATGAGGAGCGGCCCTCGTATAGAAGGGACATGAGATTTCTAACTTATACTTCGTCAAGCATGTACACCATAGTTTGTTCACTTTAACCTTAATCACTTCAAGATGCTTATGATAGGGGCAATGAGAGTTGAAAGCTATAAGTACCATAATTTTTGGAAGCTCTTTATGAGACTTGAATCCCTGCTTCCTTTTATAAAGGCCCTTCTTCCACCATTATATTGAGTCTCCACCTTCTATCTTTATGCACCTATTTTGAGAGCATAGTGGTCATTCTTAGTTCTATGTGCATTGTCCCAAGACTAGTTGATTGATGCATACCTTGATATTGCTTATTTTAAACTATTTGTATCAAGTCACTCTTATGAACTTTGAAGGTGTCCTATGCATTTATATTTGCTACTCTATGAGGGACAAGTTGAATACTATTATGCTATGTTTTCTTTATGTGAAACAAACAAACGTCTTGCAAAGCATTGTTATTCATGAATCTTTTGTTTGTGCCTTTTCATGTTGCATCATAGTTTCTTTGTCTTATTGCTAGAACTTTGTCTTTCATGTTATGATTGAAGTACTATGATCCCAGTTTTGAATGTTTTACAAATACTTTGATCAAGTCTTTGATGGTGCATGTCACCTCAAAAATTATTCTTTCTTTTTATCACTTACCTACTCTAGGACGAGCAGGAGTTAAGCTTGGGGATGTTGATACATTGCAAATGTATCTATAATTTTTGATGTTCCATGCTTGGTTTTATCCACTTTCTTATGTTTTGTCCACACTTTGGAGTACTTTTCATATGATTTCTTGGACTAACCTATTAACAAGAGCCATAGTACCCTGCTTTTCTGTTTTGGCTCCAAGAAAGTCGAAAATGAATATTCTCGGAATTGACGGACAAAAGCCAAAGTGCCTATTTTCGGAAGTCATCATATGCCGAATCTGAGACAGAAGGGTTGGGGCCTGCCACACCACTGCCACGCTACCAGTTGCAGTTGCAGGTGGGTGGTCTAGCCGACCCAAGCACCCCCTCGGCCTCTCCTTCCGCCTATAAGATGCCCTCGGGATGAAAACCCTAAGTACCCGATCAAAAATCCACGAAAGAGTCTGTAACCGCCGTCATATCCATCCCTAGATCGGGAGGGATCTGAAGCTCTTCTCGGCACCCTGCCGGAGAGGGGAATTCACCCTGGAGGCCTTCTTCATCACCATGCAAGCCTCCGGTGTGATGCGTGAGTAGTTTATCTTTGGACTACGGATCCATGTAGTAGCTAGATGGCTGGTTCTCCTCCTTTGTGCTTTCATGTCTAGATCTTGTGAGCTCCGTTCATGATCAAGATCATCTATTTGTAATTCTGCATGTTGTGTTTGCGGGGATCCGATGGATATTGAGATGCTATTTCAGATTGATTATTGATTCTATCATGTTATTGTTATTTGTGATCTTGGCCAAGTAGATGCTAGCAACTCCAAGAGTTAGTATTTATGCTCGATAGTGGGTCCATGCCTCTGGTAATCTGGGGAAGTGACAGAAATCTCTAAGGTACTAGATGTGCTGTTGCTACTAGGGAGAAAACAACAATCCTTTGTTCATAGAACAATTGTATTTATTACATTACACGCAATTCGTAAAGCAATAATCTGTTGCTTGCAACTTAATACTGGAGGGGGTTCGGATGATAACCTGAAGGTGGATTATTAGTCATAGATGCAGTTGGATGGCGGTCTATGTATAATGTTGTAATGCCCAATCAAATCTCAAAGGAGTCAAGATGATTAGTATATGCATGTATTGCTTTCTCGATGTTTGTCAATTGCCCCGCTGTAATTTGTTCACCTAGCATGTTATCTATCTTAAGGAGAGCCACCTCTAGTGAACTATGGATCCCGGTCCTTTCTTTTACATACAATCTATAAACTGTTTACTGCTTTGTGTTTACTTTCTGCAAACTATTACTTCCTTCCATTCGATACGTTTAATCCTTTGTTTTTAGAAAAACCGGTGAGATTGACAACCTCATTGCAAGTTGGGGACAGAGTTCTGTGGTTGTGTTGTGCAGGTCTCCATGTTGCTGCTGGCACCGGAAGTGTGCCTTGCCATCGTTCAGCTAGCTACACCTTTGAGGTGTTTCCTTGATCCTACTGGATTGATAACCTTGGTTCTGCATCGAGGAAAACTTGTCGCTTCATCATACCTTCCTCTTGGGGTTCCCCAACGAGCTCGATATATTTTGGGCCATCAATCATCACCATAGGTAATTCTACATCATTCATTAACCTCAATAATCAACACAGAGGGATAGAACCCTAGCAGCACAGATGAACCCTAATTAGGGATTTCTCACCGTAAGCACCCACAGAATTGCAAGGAAGGACTAGAGGGAAACGAGAGAGGTAGACTTACCCATAGCCTCGCTGAAATTTAGAAGGGGAAGCAGATGAGCCGACGAGCGCACACGGCAACACGGGGAGCACCCGAGGGCGCTGCAACCCGTTCCAAGCCATGCGGCGGTGGTCACAGTCACACGAGCAGCAGTGGCGACACCATAGGGCCACCGGAATTCGCAGACAAGATATGCAGAGGCGAACACCACATCATCGGCAATCACCAAACCCTAGGGAGGCCAGAATCGTGCGACGGTGGTGTCGGTAGCACCGCATCTCCACGGGGGCACGAGAGAGGAAAGGGAACACGTGATATATATATATATATATATATATAGAGAGAGAGAGAGAGAGAGAGAGAGAGAAAGAGAGAGAGAGAAAAGCGAGTGGTAGTGGGCCACTAGTTCAAAGAGGATTTGGCCAGCCCAAATTGGTCGAGTCAGGGCTGGGCCAGCCCAAGGGGCTAGGTCCATATTTAAAAGAGAAAATCTAAGTAATTTATCAAAAAGACCAAAATACCCCTAGGACTTAAAAGGTTCTAAGAAATAAAATAAAAGTCCTAAAAATATAAATAAAATACCAATGAACTCATAAAAGTATCCTCTATTCAAGAATTTTAATAGAGAGAATCTTTGGTAACTAGAAATTGGAAAAGTTATTATGAATATATATACACTCCTTTTAGAATTTTATAAAAATATACAAAACACTTAAAAAGTTTCAATCCATTTTAGTCAAGCCACACTAGAACACGGATAGAATTTAGCCCAGTACCAGAATGAACATTTGTGTACCATTCCTAGGAAGGTGTCAGCTTATTCATGCTAAAACCAGTTGATCATACACAGAACTTGCAAGTAAACTTGTAGAAAATCACTTAATAATTTTTCTAGAATAATCACTAGGAATCATATTATATTTACACAAACTATCCTAGTCAGAGAATCATATGGAGTATCAAATAAACTCCAATCTAAACATATCAACACAGGCCAGTGTATCAGTTCAGTGAACCATTACTGATAGTTCTACTGATAGTACCAAGTACATTAAGAAGTAAGTGGATACCATACCACTAGAATCAATAACCAACAGTTAGCAGATCATCACCACGTAATTCTACATCATTCATTAACCTCAATAATCAACACAGAGGGATAGAACCCTAGCAGCACAGATGAACCCTAATTAGGGATTCTCACCGTAAGCACCCACAAAATTGCAAGGACGGACTAGAGGGAAATGAGAGAGGTAGACTTACCCGTAGCCTCGCTCAAATTTAGAAGGGGAAGGACGGGCAGACAAACACGCTGCAAGACCTGTGGGAGCACCCGAGGGCGCTACAACCCGTTCCAAGGCATGCGGTGGTGGTCATAGTCACACGAGCAGTAGTGGCGGCACCATAGGGCCACCGGGGTCGCGGCATAGTATCACAGAGGCGGCGGAACACCACATCATCGGCAATCACCAAACCCTTGGGTTCAGAGAGGAGGCGGCCTGGCCAGAAGGAGCGCCCAGATTCGATTCAAACCGGACTAATCGATGGAGTAGCGTTAGCTACCCCATCATGCACCAGGGTGGCGGCCGGAGAGGCCTAGGGAGGCCGGAATCGCGCGACGGCGGTGTCGGTAGCACCGCATCTCCGTGGGATGATAGAGGAAAGGGAACACATGAGAGAGATAGAGATAGATAGAGAGAGAGAGCAGCGAGTGGTAGTGGGCCACTTGTTCAAAGAGGATTTGGCCAGCCAAAATGGGCCGAGTCAGGGCTGGGCCAGCCCAAAGGGCTAGGTCCAGATTTAAAAGAGAAAATCTAAGTAATTTATCAAAAAGACCAAAATACCCCTAGGACTTAAAAGGTTCTAAGAAATAAAATAAAAGTCCTAAAAATATAAATAAAATACCAATGAACTCATAAAAGTATCCTCTATTCAAGAATTTTAATAGAGAGAATCTTTGGTAACTACAAATTGGAAAAGTTATTATGAATATATATACACTCCTTTCAGAATTTTATAAAAATATACAAAACACTTAAAATTGAAATTCATTTTTAAGATCCTAAAAGGAAGTACTATTACAAAAAAAAATACTAGTTTGTATTTTTGAAAAGTAAATCAAGTGTGATAAAAATAAAGTCTTATTTCCTGAAAGGAATTTTAGTTAAATATTTAAAAGAGTAAAAATTAAATAAATTCATTTTTAAACTCTTAGAATAAAACTAGTTATCATAATAATACTAAATATAAAAATTATTTGAAGTTAATAATTTTTGAGTAATACTTTTCTTTTTTTAATTAAAAGAAACATAAAACCATTATAAGGTGGGTAAAACACGCAAAGAAGGAAGATAATAAATCATTGCATGACATTACTATGCATTGCTTATTGCTTTTTTAAATATTGTCCTTACCGGCAATAATGGTTTTATGTAGAAACCGAAGCTCAAGGTCAAGTGGAAGTATCCGACTTCACTACCTTGCACTCACAAGGCAAGTTCATCACTTGCTCATGTCCTTTGAAGAGTCTTTATGAAAGTATTTGAAAATTGTGTTATCACCTATGTTCTAAAGGAGACAGAAAATAAGTATTTTCCCAAACAAATGAAATGTTATTATCATCCTAAGCGATGATAAATATTAAGAATTGAAGTGGAATCTAAGATTTCAGTTGCAGAATAGATAGGACTTAATAACCCATGATATCAGTGATTCTAGCGCCGTATATTACGCGTTAACCATAAGATTTGGAATGGGACGAAGAAGTCAATGGATCTTCTTCCTTTCAGATGGACGGATGACCTGATCATGGGGTGAGGATTTTGTGAGAAAACCTAGCACATGGGTGAAACCCTTAGTTTCCCATGATTTGGGTGTTTAGATTATCTTGAGAGGCTGCCAGTGGTTTAGCTGGTCCTTTAAGGGAGCATGCCAGGGCATAACCTTCTCATAGAGTCTTCAGGTGCCTATCAGAGTTATAGCCGATCCTATAAGGGGCTTGACAGAGGTGGGGCATGTCCTGGATGATCGTGTCTTCATGCGGGGTTGCGGAGAGGGGCAGTGATTGGCTTGGATCACCTACTGGGCCCCACATCAAGGAATTGTGGACGGGCAAGTACGCCTGGTTGTGCAACAAGGAGTTGATCTCTTATGGGTAAAGCAAAGCACCTCTACAGAGCGTAAGAATTGTGACATGTTACTCCCTGTTCCGAGAAGGAGCTACGAACGCTGCAGGAAAGGAACTCCATGAAGTTCTGGTCAACCTGTGAAGACTGATGGACATAGATTTTGATAATAAAATTAATCTTTGAAGAAATGTTTACCAAAACTGCATAGTACCAAGGACTTATAGTCCGAGGTGGTAGTTAGAGCATGCAACTTCCCACCTTGCATATACTGAACTTGCTGGGTAACGCTGTTACTCACCCTTTCCTTTGAACCCCTTGCTAGACTTTGAGGGCCAGAAGGATGACTAGGTGTATGCTACAGAGGTCCAGAACGATGTCTACTATGAAGAGCCAAACCTGTCCGGTGGAATCGAAGGGGTGGACTACGAGATACACTATGGAGCTGAAGATAATGAGTCAGAGTAGTTGTCAGGCCAGAGCATAGTTACCTAGGTTGAGCCGAGCAGCATGAACCCTATATAATAAGCTGTTGAGCTCGCGTCTTTATTATCGTTGTGTTTTCGTTCTTCCGCTGAACTTATGAAATAAGTTATTTGGTTTGTAAGTTTGAATCACTTGAAGTCTCGAACTTCTGGTATTGTAATAATAAGGAAGTGTGTATGTTTGTAATTTGGACCCGCAATGTTTCTGTTGTACCACTCTGAGGGATGTGATATTTACGGAACAATGTTTTGTGAATGTCATGTCAATGACTATAGTGTACTACACATGCAGTGGTATGTTGGGTCACCGCACTCGAGTATCTTTCCGTCACGCAGATGGGAAAATCCCGCTCTTGACATATATTTCCTCTATGGTTCCTCCGAATACCTGAACACACCTTTATGATCACTCTGTCAAAAGTGACGTTTGATGCTATCTAAGCACTCTTGGGAGACAGTGATTGATATAGTCTCACAGTCTAAGGAATAGTCTACTAGGTATATTCTAATCATCATAACTTGAACTTCGTGACATGATCGGGTCATGATGTTTAGGTTGGGTATTGCTTCATCATCTCATTCTCATAATGAGTTGACTCAATTTCCAACTGGCATAAATGCCACATGATCAGGAAACCTTGATCATCTGTTGACCAATGAACCAGTGACTAGAGTTTCAACGGGAACCCCTGGTTGTTTATATATCACACATGTATTGACGTTTCCTTTCAATACAGTTATAGCATGATACAAAACTTAATCATAAACTTTATGAAATATGATAATAATCCTTATTAATATTTGTCTCTAGGGCATATTTCCAACAACTAACTCGTGGCCTAGGATAAAGTGGCTACGCCAGTTGACTTTGGGGAACTAGGCATTGCCAACCTGAGGATATGAAACCTCGCACTCAGATGACGTTGGCCCTAGCTACAAAGAGTGGAGCCGGAAAAACCTTGGGTGTAGTTGAACATTCAGGTACGCTGGCAGGCCAAGGCGATCTGTGAGGGGGCTACAACTATCTACCTGGGCAATGGGGAGAGGGTCCTTTTTTAGGTGGACCGCTGGCTCAGAGGTGTAGGCATACGCGACTTTTCTCTGCACCTTCATGCCAAGGTCATGGCTAAGACCGTTAAATCGCGGATGGTCAAGGAGGTGATGGCAGGTGCGTGGATTGGAGATTGTGAGCCTAACCTGCAAGGAGAAGCCTTGGGGAAATATCTTGACTTATGGACCAGATTCTAGGCAATCCGGCTCGAGGAAGATAACCTAGCACCTTCCGATGGGCATGGTCGACAAACGGTATTCTCTCGGCCAAGTCAACATACTGGGCATTCTTCATAGGGTTGCTTCAGGCCTCGATCTGCGACCACATCTAGCGCTCCAGGGATCCTCATAACTATAAGTTCACCGCGTCGCTGGTGACTAGGAACATGTGTTGTACCAGCGAGAGGTTGTGTAGGCTCAAACTAGATCAACCACAGGCCTGCCCATTCTGCAATCAAGGTGAGGATACCCTTCAGCACATACTACTAGGGTGCATGGTATCTAGAGAGATCTGGATGGTGGTGATGTGAGTTTGGTAGAAACTAGAATGGGGCCATGAGCCAAACTCTGAGCTCGTCAACTGGTGGTCTTCCAAAACAGTGCTACGTAGACATAAACGGGATCTATAGATGGCTTTGATCCTTGTCTATTGTTGCATATGGATGCACCAGAATGATGTGGTTTTCAACAAGGTAAGACCAATCTAGGCGATGGTTCTCCGAAAGATCGAGGAAGAAGCCCGGGCATGGAAGACTGCTAGGCTATTTAGAGGGGACAAATTTAGTTGTGGGACATTGTTGCTGGTGGGGTTGATTTCGGGAGATTAGGCCTTAGTGGGGAGTTGTCACCCCTGTTGGCAGCACCTGCCACCTAGATGGCATTTGTAAAAAGCCGATACACCTGCTAGGGTGTATTCTTGAAAAAATAATATGGACCGGAGGGAGTAAAAAAATGTTGAATAGGACATGATGGAATCGCTGCAAGCCTAGAAAGGTGGTTAGGCGTGAGAGCGGCAACAAATTGAGGTTAAGGAGTGGTGCCAACAAATGGCTAGACTAAGGGAGGAAGATGAAGCAAGGAGCTTAATGGCTGTGAAATACCACCTCTTTTAGCCATATAAAATGTGCCAGTTATCTCTCATATCATGTTTCTTCTAGCTATAGCTATGCCTTATATGCATGACTTCTAGTTCTCGTTTACTTTCATATAAGCTTTGCACATTTAGTAGTTTAGGTAGAATTTTATCACTTTCCTTGTCTATGACATGTGTGTTGTTGTTGGTGAAGATTATGGATAAAAATGAACAAAGAGAGCATAGTATGGAGGAGCTGCAGGGACCAGACTTAGCCATTTGAGAGGTTGGAAAAGTGAAATTTTCCAACTTCTCAAAATAAATATCCAAGACCATTGGATTTTATCCCTCGACGAGACGAACTCAACAAGCCCAAGAACACCCAAAATGGAGTTCGTATGAAAAAATAGTGACAAAAATACTAAAGGATATACAAGTTCAACGACCAACTATACGGCCGGAACTAAAAGTTCCCGTCGTATAGTTTAGCCGTATAGTTGGTAAAAAGGTCGCAAACGACGGGATTTTGCCCCAGAGAAGCTCCAGAACCTTCCCTAAGTCATATGGCAGTTTTGGGGGAACCCTAGGGCACCCCCAAGGCCTATATAAGGAGGAGGACCCAAGAGAGACACCAAGCCATATCCTCCACCACGGCGGAGCCCTGTTGCCATGCCACCGCTATTGCCACCTCCAATCAGATCTACACCATCACCATCACACAAGAGAAGGTAATAGGATCTTGAAGGCCTCCACATCGATCTACAACATCATCTTCATCAACAATGTCTCCATCACTGATCCCCATTGGTTACTTGTTGTAATTCTAGATTGAATTTTGGATTTGCATTTGTCTTCAATTGTATCATCATACTTCATCCATATTCTATCCATGATGTTGATTGCCTTCATGTGTGAGTAGTTTTCTTTGTTCTTGAGGAGATGTAGAAACCCTAGTATGAGATTGAATTGAGATAAAGATTATTATGTGATATTGTTCATTATGTGTCTGTGTTAGATTACCTTCATCTTGATGTTGGGTGAAGCGCACCACTCAATATTTGGCTCACTGAGGACTAGATGGAGGGAACTAGTTGTTGGTAGACGGAGGGATGATAGCACTTACGGTGACTATAAAGTTGTTGTCATTCCTTACGTATCAACTTGGGAACCGAGAAGAACTCATGGAACTTTGTCCATGCCATGGGATACATGCTACGGGGTAAAGTCCCTTAATAGCGCAGTAATTCGATTGATGTCTGCTGTGGTTATGATGGATGATGTGTGCAGTGGTTGCTGCCTATTCATCCATATATGGAGGTCCTCCCACACATATCATAAATGGTCTTATTCATTATAATAATTTTGATCACTCTTTCTAATTACTAGCGGTGGGTCCACTACTCCCTGAGAACTCTTTCCATCATCTTGCAGACTTTCGTAATCATACTTGCATGCTCTTGTTTACTTACAGTTTTAGTTTACTTATTGTTCTCTTATCTGAAAACCCAAAATACCTTTTACACAAAACTCGCATTTTATCTTGTTACTTAGAACATTATTTAACATTACTATTTCAGTATTTAGTTCAAAGAGTTATTAGACTTCAGACTCCTGCTCTCTGTGGGATCGATATCTTTATTTCAAAACTAGCTACAAACGATCTGTGCACTTGCAGTCATCAGCGCTTACACTTTGTGGTGTTTTATGAATGCCCCAAAAGAGAGATAGAACGAGACAAGGAAAAAATGTCTTCGTCGAGAAAATTCCTTTCGTCCAGATTTGGATCATGTATGTATAATTTTTTGAATTAAGGACCTAAATCTGGGTGCTCTTTAGTTGAGGGACTAAAATTGAACTCAATGAAGAGCGGGAAAAAGCATATATCACATGAGAAACCCTAGCCACTAGGTGCGAACGTCCTCCATCATCATATATGATGATTCTCTCTTCATCTGTAGTGGCCGTCTACCCACAAGGAGGTCGAGAAATGACTCTGAATATTTTCTTGATGTGCTTCTCCTCAACTCCTCTACCTCGGCATGGCGAAAAGCTGCACCTGGTGTCTATGGTTGGTTGACCAAGACCAAGATGTGTCCACCTCATGGGAGAAGCATGACACGACATCTTGTTGTCTTGAGCGCTATTTGTGGCCAGTTAATGCATGAAATCAGCCACGAATTAGTCGAGCTTCTTGCCTTCAGTATAGGCGGTACTAACGGGGTGTTCGGTTCGGAAACAAAGTGGAATGGGATGTCATGGTTCCATTTCAGAGTAATGGAAATGGAATGGTTACATTGATGCGTTCGGTTGAGACCAAAAATGGAGCGGAATAGTTCTACCGTGTTCGGTTGGGAATTGGAGAGCGTAACATACCAACCCGCTGAATATTCCATTGATTTAAGCATAAACTTATTGATTTAAGTATAAACTTAATATTTTGTCTCAAAATCGTAATTAACGATGGTAAATCGTTTTTTCTCAAAATCGTAATTAGCAGTGGCGTACATAGTGGCCAAACAAGGGCCAAATAAAAATGGCTCCTTCCATCCACCGTCGCACATGCTTCTTGCCGATTATACCCTATGAAATAGATCCACCAAATATTTGTTTAAGTTTGGTCCACATCTCATGAGCGACTTGTGTTTTATAATTTTCAAGAACAAATTAACTCTAGGGCTCAAGGAGAAAATAAGCTTATTAGATATTTTAGCTTCGAGATGTAAATTTTTCTCATCCCCTAAAGATATATTTTGAGGATCCACCGAAGGATAAAACTACATCTAAAATTGCTCTATATTTGGACACAAGGTCCAAAGATTACAAAACAGCGATTTATCCACAAAATATAATTTGTGCCATCAAAGATAATTGTGTCATTGTGCACTATACTACTAGCCGACATCTTTACACTCTAGACGGTGAAGTCTAAACAAGGAGAGACCTCGCTCTGATACCAATTGAAAGGATAGAGATATCATCTTGAGGGGGTGAATAGGAAATTTCAAAACTATTACGATTTTGGCTTGATATAATGCGGAATTAAACTAACATTTATATTACAAGCACAAAACCTAAATACACTAGGGTTAACTAAGTGCACCAACAGTAAGAGAAGTTAAGCAAGATAGCACAAGATATAAGTACTTCAAGATCGATGGCTATCACAATGAAAGTAGACTCGGGTATAGAGATAACCGAGGCACACGGACACGAAGATGTATTCCCGTGTTCCCTTGCCAGTAAGGTACGTCACATTAGAGAGGCATGAGATTCCACGAAGGATTTCCCAATTCCACGAAGGCTCACCTTCTTCTCCGAGTCTATCCCATGAAGGAATAAGCCCTTTCCTTATGTCTAGCTTTTCCTACACCCCAGATATGGAAAGCTCCACAACCACTTCACAAGCTCCATGAAGGAAAATCTCGGGTGTCTTTACAATCTTCCACGAAGAGGACACCACGTCACCAACCACCAAGCCAACTAGGAGGTCACCCTCCAAGAGTAACAAGCTCATGGTCTCTCACTCGAACAAATTGTAATGGAGAGCTCACCACTTATGCAAAAATGTAAAGAAATAACATCAAGGGTGTTTAAATCCCTCACTCTCAAATCCCACCAAAGCAACAAGTGCTAGGGAGGAATTAGATAGGAAGAACAATGGTGGAAATCAGCCAATGACTTCAAGATCTATATCCAATGGGTTCCCCTCAATTAGAGGAGGAACTGATTGGTAGGGATTGTAAATCTAGATCTCCTCTTCCAAAGCCCTCAAAAAGATGCAAGAATCATAAGAGGGGAGGGAGAAGAAGCAAGCTCAAGGGGTTCAACAATGGAGGTAAAAAACGTGCCCGAGAACCCTAGAACTTTGGGGAAGAAGCCCCCCGTTTATACCCCTTCAAGGGGGATGACCGTTGGGGTACAAACGAGCTAGTCAGACATGTTTCGGTTGGCAAACCGGTCCCATCGGACCTAGGGCCGGAATGGTCCAGTCGACCAGAAAAGTTTCGGTTTTCGATGAAATAGCATACCGATCAAATTTGTCGTAGGTGACGAAATTTTCAGTCCTAGTTCGGTCCACGAAATTGCCACCGGACCAAGCAGGCGCATAAAAAGCGGCGATAACTTTTGCGTCCGGACTAGGATTTTAGCAAACTTGGGCTTTTTGAAAAGACAAGAACAAGCTCAATCTATTAGAGATTATAAAACCCAACAAATATCAAGAGGTAAAGTACCAAATAAGGAGAGGTATGAAACCTCCCTAAAGAAGAACCGGTAAAACCACCAAACTCAAAAGCGCAATAGAAGATGTATACAAATTCCATTTTCTATGAAATTGGGCTTGTTGAAGAGCTAGCAACAAGCTCAAGAGCCTTACAGAGAGAAACAAAGTATGCAAAGGATTAAGCTCCCTAAGATGAAGTAATCAAGTTACACAACTGAAAGCCCCTCTTGATAGTGTGAATATCTATCCTATAACCGGTCTCCCAACAACCACCTTGAGACCGGTAAAAGGAAAAATATCAAGGCCATACCTTTGCCTTGCGCATCTTGCTTGATCTTGATGACAACGCTTCAAGCTTCATTCAAGGCAGAATGCCTCATTTGATAATTGTTGCTTCATGAAGACTCATAATTTTCTCCCCATACACCACTATGGGATAGCTCCATTAAGGCACATCTTCACATGTCCGTTATTTCCAATGTGGACAACATTCTTCAACCATATGATCTTCTTGAGATGCTTTTATTGAACTTGCACTTCTCAACCTTGATGACGATCACCACTTGATGTCATCCTCTCGTGGCCTATATGAAATATTCACTTTTGATGCATGTCCATGGAAATATACTAGACCATATAGAAAATGCAAAGGCACATATATAATGGGTTAGTTTATGAAGCATAATTGACAATGCTTACCATACCACAAGATCCATGTGGTACATTCTTTATGCTTCATATGTTGACCAACTTGAACTCACTCTTCACTCTTTGTATTGGTCAACCAAGAACCTTCTCATACTCTATCTCAATATCTTGTGGTACATAAAGAACTCTTCATTTGATTGCATGCTCTAAACCATTAGTCAACCATAGCTCAACTCATGAGGATATCATGACACCAACTTAGAGCCATATCTTGAATTCTTCTATTGAGATAAAACGCTCAAGATCTTGATCATATCATATTCTTCTTTTCAACTCAATGAACTTGATGCTAATACTCAAGGTATATCTTTATCTTCCTGGCATCCATACTCGAATCCAATACAAGGACTACACGCATGACCTATGGAATATTAATACATATAGAACTCAATAAAATCATTAGACCATAGGGATTGTCATTGATTACCAAAACCACACATAGGGACAAATACCCTTACAGTATCACTATACCCTATTCAATCTCATCACCGACAAGTACTACTTTACTCGTTCCCGTGATATTATGTCCCCATGACCTAGTCACATGTTGCAACATTATGGATGTAATCTCACTGAGTGGGTGAAAGGATATAGATGCCGCCTAGAGGGAGGGTGAATAGGCGGTTTAAAAACTTTTCCGAGAGTGGCTCAACTAAGGCGGAATTAAACTAGCGTTTACTTTGTTAAGCACAAAACCTAGAACAACTAGGGTTCACCTATTAGCACCAACAACTTATGCTAAGCAAGACAAGCAACTATGTGATAGCTAGATATATACTTCAAGCACGAAGGCTATCACAAAGTAAAGTGCATAAGTAAGAGCTTGGATATAGAGATAACCGAGGCACGCGGAGACGATGATATTTTACCGAGTTCCTCCCAACATGGAGTATGTCTCGTTTGGAGAGGGGGTGGTATCAAACCACCAATGCCACAAAAGGCCTCCCTTGTTCTCCTGTGAATCTCACCCCAACAGGATCGATCCACACTTCCACTATCGGTGCACTTGTCGGTGGCAATCCGGAACCTCTCACAAGGTTGGGGCACTTCTCCACAACTTAATTGGGCTCCCAACAAACAAGCTTGGGAAAGCTCCACAACTTAATTGGAGGCCCCAAGTAATCCACAAACCTGCAAAAACACCAAACCGTCTAGGGTTCCAATGAACCCCAGAGTAAAAAGCTTCTCACCTTTCACCCAATCGAATCCTCACCGAGAACTCAAACCGATGCACCAAATGCAATGGCAAGAACACAAGAAGTGATCAAGTCCTTCACTCCCAAATTCCACCAAAGCTACAAAAGCTTGTGGGGGAATAAGAGAGGAAGAACAATGGAGGAAATCCATAAAAGACTCCAAGATCTAGATCCCAATATGTTCCCCTCACTTAGAGGAGAGATTGATTGGTGGGATTGTAGATCTAGATCTCCTCTATCAAATCCCCCAAGAATATGCAAGAATCATAGGAGGGATTGAGAGGGAAGCAAGCAAAAGAGATCAACAATGGTGGCTCGGTTTTAGGGTTCTTGAGGTTGGAAAAACCGCAGCAACCAAGGTAGAAGAAGGGGCCTTTATATAGGGCCCCTGGAATTAGAGCCGTTGGAGCAACTTACCCCGAACACTCCGGGAGATGCTGACCGGACACTCCGGCCTACGAAGATTCCGGCCAGAGTCCGATATGGTGTTCTGAATGTCCGGGGAGGTCAACAAGATCCCAGGGCCGGACAATCCAGCGTGAATTAGCCGGACATTCGGTCGGGCGGACATTCAGCTGAAAATGGTCGGACATTCCGCCCAAGGTAAAAGCGGCGAAATAGCAAAACTGAAACGACCATAACTTTTGCATCCGGACTCCAATTTTGATGATCTTGGGCTTGTTTCGAAGATAGTAACGAGATCTACAAGATCATACAGATAACCATCATAGTTCAGCAATGGAGGATAGAACCAAATGACGAAAGGTTTAACCTCTCTCAAAAAGACGAACCGGTAAAACCTCCAACATCGAAAACGCAATAGAGAATGCATATGAAATCCGTTTTCGATGAACTTGGGCTTGTCATGAAGATTAATACAAGCTCTAAATCCTCTCATGGATATGAACCAAATAATGTAAGGTTTTACCAATCTCAAAAAGACAAACCGGTAAAACCTCCAATATCGAAAACGCAATAGAGAATGCATATGTAATCCGTTTTCAATGAACTAGAGCTTGTTATGAATATTACCACAAGCTCAAGAACCTCTCATGGATAGGATACAAATAACAACCAAGAAAGGATGATGCTAAGTATGCAAAGGTTTGAGCTCTCATGAAGGATATGATCAAGTTACTCACTCGAGAGCCCCTCTTGATAGTACGGCTATCTATCCTATAAACCGGTCTCCCCAACTAACACCATGAGACCAGTAAGAAAGAAACCCTATCAAGAACATACCTTTGCCTTGAGAATATTCCACTTGAGCTTGATGATAGCGATCTTGTCCACCTCAAGATGGAACACCTTTCTTGATTGCACTAGCTTGGTGAAGACTTGCAAATTGCTCTCCCATACTCCACTATGGTAGAGCTTATCTCTTGAGCATATCATCTTCCCATATCCATGATAACCATAGGATGGCAAGCTCCAAGCAAATGATCTCTTTGAGATAGCTCATATTGAACTTGCACATCATATCTTCTTTCTTCATTATGTTGGTGTCTTGAAGGAACATAAGAGATATCACCCCAACTTTAATCTTCAAGACACACTTGCTATAGGCTCAACTTTCACTTGACCAATCTCCAGATCACTCATTGAAACCTTGGTCAACACTTAATCTTCTTCACTTTCTTCTTCTCC
Organism: Avena insularis; assembly: GCA_023614405.1. NCBI lineage: Eukaryota > Viridiplantae > Streptophyta > Magnoliopsida > Poales > Poaceae > Avena > Avena insularis. Next base: position 44,918,759 of record CM042688.1, on the reverse strand, counting down.
CAACCTTGAAGCCAACATATGGTTCAAGCATTGCCTATGGACAAATCCTACAGGTAAAACTCAATGCAAACATAAGTCCATAAAGATTGTCATTAATTACCAAAACCACACATGGGGGCACACATGCACTTTCAATCTCCCCCATTTTGGTAATTGATGACAATCCCTTTGAAGGTTTATATAAGGAATTAATCAAAGAAAACATTATGCTAACATCAAATACAACACAAGTATGTGATGTTAGTACAACCCTAATATAGAGCAAACTCCCACAATCTATGCATGTGTGGATGAACTTGAATTTCATTGCATATATTGCCAACCATTACCGGTGGCGGAGTTTTCTCCATATAATCAAGATGCCATACAACACACTAAGATGCCAAGCACACGAGGCAGGTGTTTAAGTACAAAACTCACAACACACAACCAAATTCCCTAAAACCCTCTAAAACTTCTCCCCCATTGGCATCGATTGCCGAAATGGGTGAAGAACTTTAGAAGGCCAATTTAGTGAGAGTTCTCCATATGGTGTGCATTTCTCATAATATGAGTGGAATCAAATGCACGTATCCAATGACGAATACCATGAGGAAATCAAACTAAACTGAGGATACAAAGATTGCAAAGAAATAAAATGGTGAAGAAGCATCAACGAATGAAGTAAGCAATCAAAAGATCAAAAGAAGCACTTCACAAAAGGAAGATGCTAAAAGAAAGATAGATATTATGATAAGGTTGAAAAGTGAGTGATCTAAATAATATGAGGAGACTCCCCAAGGTTTGTGCACAAATTATAATCTGCGTTTGAATACAATATGCACAAACATGGCATCCTCATTCCCTCTATATCATTTAAACCACGAGCACAAACAAGAGAGAAGATATTATGGTGAGAGCAAATGGGTGTTTAGATGAAAATAGGAAGCTCCCCAAGGTTCATGCACAACAAAGTTCACAATTATGGAATCCTAACTCCCCATAATCAAACAAAACACCAAACAAGAACAAGAAGGCAAATGTGTGTTCTTAGGTAAATTAGGAAAGCTCCACAAGGTTTATGCACCAAATATAATAATTGCTTTGAATGCAAAGTGCATAAACGTGGTATCCTTGCTCCCCCAAACTTACATAATAACACAAGGCTTGAGATCAACTTTCTTAACACCAACAAGTGCCAAAAGATGCAAATGAAAATGTCAAGCACTCAAACAAAAACTTTTGGAGCCACCAAAGAGTAAAGAAGGAGCACAAGGTGGACTCTAAAGCCAAAAGGATATCAACTAGAGATTTAGCCATAATCATATGTATACGTTTCTAGGTAGATATTCATCCACAAAGAAACATGTACACACAAAATGGATACTCAAGAAAGAGCAAGATATCCAAAAGAAAGTCATAGATAATGCCAGTAAGATTTTTGCTAGAAAGCATGGCCAAGGGCTCAAATATATCTTATTGAACATCAAAGACCTTCAAACACTGACAAATACACCACAACTATCACAAGGGAACAAGAGATAGTTGGAATGCATTGGAGAAAGCAACAAGTATCATAAAGAACAAATAAGCCTTGCAAATTCATCCATATTGCACATGAGAGAAATTGAGGAAATGATTGGCAATAAAATTGCTAGATTGGCATATGTGGGATTGGTGAATCATAAACATGAATTTTATATACTCCCCAAATTATGCATTCATGTTAACTTACTCATATAACAATAAGGATGATACAATATAATCGTGCAAGAACCACAATAAAAGCAACTGAAGGAAATCATGCCATGATGCAACCACAAAGGTTGGATGCTAGAAAAGTATGCATGAGAGGGATACTTGTTATCGAGATAACATTGGTAGGGTGTAGTAGATATGTGTTTGTATATCATCCTAGCTTGCCTCCAATTATCATTTAGTCACCACATCTTATTATTATTGAGACAAGCATCCAATGTATCTCAAGTGTACCTAAAACACATTCAAGTACATAATGGTCCCAAAACTCATTGGGTCCAAAGTAGTTAGATACACTACAATACATAGGACAAACTCCACAAAAACATGTGCATATTGATATGAAATTGAATTTCATACACATCTTAGCCAAAATAGGATTTGGTGGAGTTTCCCTTATATATTGAACCAAAGAAAGCAAGCATACCATAATATATACATTTAGTAAAAATGCATGCACAAGACTTTCAAGAACCAAAAAGGAGATACAATTTCAACAAAAAAACACGAAGTAAACCAAGAAGTCACACACAAGAGAGTGACACAATAGAAGGTGTCCAAATTGCATCAAAGAGTCAAATCAACACATGACCGAACACAAGTTCAACCAATGAACTAAGTAAAGCCAAAGAGCAAAAGAGGATAAACAAATAAAAATGCTCAATAATTTATCTCATTCAAATGGTTAAATAGAAAGCATGGAATGAGAAAATCAACTCCCAAACAACATACCAATTGAAAAAATAAAAGGTTCCAACAAAGGAGCCAAACTCTACACTTTTCATGATGGCACAAAGTACCAAAAGAAAAGATCAAACTTCCAAGCACATAAAACATGATATGGAACAAAACAAGAAGCATAAATATGAGTGTTCTAAATAATATAGGAGAGCTCCCCCATGGATAGTGCATTATGTAGGATTTTCCTTTTGAATGAAAAATGCACACAGATGGGATCATCACTAGTACCTACATTAAATAAAACACACGAGGATACAAAAAAAATAAGAAGATCCACAAGAGGCAAGGAAAGCTTGGGAGAAAACACAAAACATTTTGTTGGCAAGAGGTAGAACAAAATTTAAGCAAAGGCCAAAATCAATATGATCAATAAATTCTACCATATATGTAGTACCACTTGTCCAATGACAAAATTATGGAAACATTTCCCAAGGTAGTTTTCAAGGATATCATGATCATATTCACAGCGATAAGCATATGCCGAAATATAAAAATTAAGCTTGATGCTTAGATAGAGATTCTTGATAGCTCCAAATAGTCACACAATCATAAAAGATTAAAGTAACTTGAAGCAAATGGTTTCCATGGAGGATATGGAGGTCCAAATATGGGTAAGCACATACCAATAAAACTCTCACAAACAAGATCCAAAAGATGAACAATAAAATCAATCCAAGGGAATTGGAACTTGTTTGAGCTAAATGTGCCACTTAGGAGCTAGATAATTATCAATATCAATTCTAAGTGACACAACCTCAAATGTCCATATTTTCTAGGTTTGTAATATGCATAAAGCGTATGACTCCCCCATAATGTGATAAACCAAGAATACTCAACAAGAGGTAAAACATCCAAATAGAGATGATTAATGAACATTATGGAACTTGAATTTCTCATGAGAAAGACATACCACATAGAGACTAGATAAACTTGCAATATACATACTAAGTGGTATTCCTCATGTACACACATTTTAGGATTGTGGAATGCCTAAGAATAACACTCCCCCAAAATGGGATAGTCCATTAATCTCTCACAAGAGCCAAGAAAGATACCAAATAAATTCAACAAAGGCTCCAACCCAAGAGACACAAATACATGGTGTGACAACCAACATACACAAGTATACTTGATAACTCAATATAAGTACGAGGGAAGCACAACATGTACAAACACATACAAGGTACAAAACCAACATATGCACAAACAAGCAAGTAACTTTCAATGTAAATGAGTTAAGAACATGTTACCGCAAGGAGGAACATTGGATATATGATAGAAGCATGATAATCCAAATGGCTTGATTTGACAAGAATAAATCATGAAGATCCCTCAATTCTTCATAATGTAACGAAGCCTCCAATGCCCTCCAACAATACCTATTGATCAATTTTTGGCTTGTTGGTACCCAACCAAGTTGGGTCCTAAGAGGTTAGTCACAATAGGCTTGGCAACCCAAATGGTTCTTTTCATGAACCCACATTGAGCACCAACAAATTTGGCAAACACATTGCCAACCTCATCCTTACAAAGAGAATAAGTATCATCAATAATAATAGGGTTGGATGAGGAGATACCAATAGTGCATGAGGAAGAAATGTGCCCCTTCTCACGGCATATATAGCAAGTTATTATCTTGCCATCTTTATTCTTAGGTGAAGCCACAACTGGAGGAAGAGTTAGTAGTTCTCTTAGGAAGAGGCCCATCACTAACTTGAGGTAGAGCTTGAGGCCGCTTCCTTATTGCTTCACACTAAGAGGCTTCTTCTTCAATGGGCAGGATCTAACATGATGCCTTCTTCCTTGCACTTGAAGCAAGCGATGTTGGCGGATTCTTGACTTGATATTGGCCATTCTTCTTGTTGCCCTTGTTCTTGAACTTGATAGTGGACTTGTTCTTGACATTGGAGTTGAATCAAGCCCACTCTTGTCATTGGAATTTTTGCATACTCAAGATATTATCGAGTGTGGCCTTCCCTTTATGACCCTTTTCAAGTTATTCTTCAAAGAAGTGACTTGAGCCTTGAGCTCTTTAATTTCCTCTACATGGTTAGTGTGAACAAAAATACTAGAGGAAGTGGATGCTACATTGTTAGAGCAACAAGTTATGAAAGTAATTCATCACAAGATGTATCAATGGCATGAGTGGATGAATTACAAGGACTAACATGGCAATATGACATTTGGAGTAGAAGTGCTAATGTCCACATGAGGCTCATTAGATGTTACCTTTGAAATAATAGCCTCGTGAGCTAATTTTAGCCTATCATGGGAGGCTAGAAGATCCTCATGATAGCTTGATAGCTTACCATGACTTTCTTCCAAGTTCCATACTTGCTAGTTAGCAAAGCAAGTTGAGTCTTTAGATCAACATTATCCTTTAAAATAGATGCTTCTGAAATAGAGTTAGTAACACAAGCATCATAATTAATTGCAAGAGGTGAGGCAACTTTGAAAGCTCTTTTGAGTAAGAGGCTTTCAGTTGCTCATGTGACTCGGTGAGTTTGATGAGCTCACCCTTGATGACCCTAGAGCCATTTTTGAGGTGCTCAAAATCCTCAAGGAGTTTAGCATAAGCAACTTGAAGCTCATCATTTTTACTTTTGAGACCACTAGCCACCTTAGGACCTCCATCATTAGATTCCTTCACTCTAGACAACTCTAGAGCAAAAGTCTCCTCAAGAGATTCCTTAGTGGTTTGTTCCTCTTCAAGAGCTTCATTTAGATGTGCAATTTGATTAGCATACTCATGCTCAAGGCTACTCATTTTATCAACGGTGTTCTCATGCTCCTCAATTTGTGCTTCTAACTTATCAATATGTTCTTTGCTCTTAATGGCAAAGTCCAAGATTTCAACGAAGTTAGAGCAAGCAATATTATTCTTAACAAGAGCATGATAAACCATCTCACCCTTTTCATATAAATCATCAACATTAATATCTTTTTCCTCATTATCCCCATCCTCATCATCTTAAGATGTATTTGGTTACTAATTAGGATTTACCTTTGAATCACGAGACATAAGGCATAGGTTGTAACTTTGAGATGATGATGGATAATTACTTGAAGCTCCATTCAAAACCTTGTCTTGGCCCATAGAATCTTCCTTTTCTCTACATGGTTAGCAACACAAGCACTAGAGGAAATAGAAGGATTTTATCATGGCAACAAGACAACACATATATCATCATAAGATTTATTCAAGCCACTTCTACATGATATGCAAGGACTACCAACACAAGCATATAAGGAGTTTTGGGTGCTACAAGTGTTAGAGTCCAAAGATGAAGTATTGCAATGAGATAGAGAAGAAGGATCAATAAGAGTAAGCTCACTATCAACATTGCAATATTCATCACACACCATATCATTACCTTGTGTCTTACCACACTTTGGTGAAGTGGAAGAAGATGAGAACTCATCACGGTAGGAAGTGGAAGCAATACAATCATCCTCAATAATGTTGGACACATCATATTTATCTTGAAGTTTTGTCCATAACTCATGGCGCTCCAAAAGGTATGATTGAAGATGTAACTACATATCTCAAAGCATTAACAAGTACATTAGAAGCTTGAGCATCAAGATATAAGTTTTTCATCCTCACAAGATAGATTTTCGAAATCCATGGAGGAAAAAACCTATATCTGTCGCTCAAATTTGGGTCCATGTCCGAAAATGAATAAGCATCTGAGTTTTCCATATATCATAATTTGTGCCATCGAATATGAACATTTCATTGTGCACTAATCCCCTAGCCGACATCTTTACTCTCAAGGCAGTGAAGCCTAAAATGAGAGACCGGACTCTGATACCAATTGAAAGGATATATATGCCTAGAGGGAGGTGAATAGGCGGTTTAAAACTTTTCGAGAGTGGATCAACAAAGGAGGAATTAAACTAGCATTTACTTTGTTAAGCACAAAACCTAGAACAACTAGGGTTCACCTATTAGCACCAACAACTTATGCTAAGCAAGACAAGCAACTATGTGATAGCTAGATATATACTTCAAGCACGAAGGCTATCACAAAGTAAAGTGCATAAGTAAGAGCTTGGATATAGAGATACCGAGGCCTTGAGCGAGGCGATGATATTTTGAGGTTCACTCCCAACATAGAGTACGTCTCGTTTGGAGAGGGTGGTATCAAACCACCAATGCCACAAAAGGCCTCCTTGTTCTCCTGTGAATATCACCCCAGCAGGATCGATCCACACTTCCACTATCGGTGCACTTGTCGGTGGCAATCCGAACCTCTCACAAGGTTGGGGCACTTCTCCACAACAATTGGAGGCTCCCAACAAACAAGCTTGGAAAGCTCCACAACAATTGGAGGCCCCAAGTAATCCACAAACCTGCAAAACCACCAAACCGTCTAGGGTTCCAATGAACCCAAGAGTAAAAGCTTCTCACCTTTCACCCAATTGAATCCTCACGAGAACTCAAACCGATGCACCAAATGCAATGGCAAGAACACAAGAAGTGCTCAAGTCCTTCACTCCCAAATTCCACCAAAGCTACAAAAGCTTGGGGAATAAGAGAGGAAGAACAATGGAGGAAATCCACAAAGACTCCAAGATCTAGATCCCAATATGTTCCTCACTTAGAGGAGAGATTGATTGGTGGGATTGTAGATCTAGATCTCCTCTATCAAATCCCCCAAGAATATGCAAGAATCATAGGAGGGATTGAGAGGGAAGCAAGCACAAGAGATCAATAATGGTGGCTCAGTCTTAGGGTTCTTGAGGTTGGAAAAACCGCAGCAACCAAGGTAGAAGAAGGGGCCTTTATATAGGGCCCTGGAATTAGAGCCGTTAGACAACTTACCGGACACTCCGGAGATCTTGACGGACACTCCGACCTCTGAAGATTCGGCGAGTCCGATATGGTGTTCTGAATGTCCGGGAGGTCGACAAGATCCTAGGGCGGACAGTCCGGCGTGAATTAGCCGGACATTCGGTCGGGCGGACATTCGACTGAAAATGGCGGACATTCGCCCAAGGTAAAACTGATAGAAATAGCAAAACTGAAACGACCATAACTTTTGCATATGGACTCCGATTTTGATGATCTTGGGCTCGTTTCAAAGATAGTAACGAGATCTACAAGATCATACAGATAACCATCATAGTTCAGCAATGGAGGATAGAACCAAATGACGAAAGGTTTAACCTCTCTCAAAAAGACGAACCGGTAAAACCTCTAACATCGAAAACGCAATAGAGAATGCATATGAAATACATTTTGATGAACTTGGGCTTGTCATGAAGATTAACACAAGCTCTAAATCCTCTCATGGATATGAACCAAATAATGTAAGGTTTACCAATCTCAAAAGACAAACGGTAAAACATCCAATATCGAAAGCGCAATAGAGAATGCATATGTAATCCGTTTCCGATGAACTAGAAACTTGTTATGAATATTACCACAAGCTCAAGAACCTCACATGGATAGGATCCAAATAACAACCAAGAAAGGATGATGCCAAGTATACAAAGGTTTGAGCTCTCATGAAGGATATGATCAAGTTACTCACTCGAGAGCCCCTCTTGATAGTACGGCTATCTATCCTATAAACCGGCCTCCCCAACTAACACCATGAGACCAGTAAGAAAGAAACCCTATCAAGAACATACCTTTGCCTTGAGAATATTCCACTTGAGCTTGATGATAGCGATCTTGTCCACCTCAAGATGGAACACCTTTCTTGATTGCACTAGCTTGGTGAAGACTTGCAAATTGCTCTCCCATACTCCACTATGGTAGAGCTTATATCTTGAGCATATCATCTTCCCATATCCATGATAACCATAGAATGGCAAGCTCAAGCAAATGATCTCTTGAGATAGCTCATATTGAACTTGCACATCATATCTTCTTTCTTCATTATGTTAGTGTCTTGAAGGAACATAAGAGATATCACCCCAACTTTAGTCTTCAAGACACACTTGCTATAGGCTCAACTTTCACTTGACCAATCTCCAGATCACTCATCGAAACCTTGGTCAACACTTAATCTTCTTCACTTTCTTCTTCTCCCAACCTTGAAGCCAACATATGGTTCAAGCATTGCCTATGGACAAATCCTACATGTAAAACTCAATACAAACATAAGTCCATAAAGATTGTCATTAATTACCAAAACCACACATGGGGCACACATGCACTTTCAGTGGGCCCTGTGTATCTTCCTGTCACGCTGGTGAACAAATCCCGATCATGATGCATGCACCTCAACGTGCCCCTCTGGAATACCCAACATACACCTTTATGATCACCATGTTACGGTGTGACGGTTGATGCAGTCAAAGCAGCCGCGGGTGATAGGGATTTAAACAAGATCTCACGATCTAAGGACTGGGATACTTCGTTTCTAAGTGTTGCAACATGAACTATGTGACTTGATTGTGTTGCAATACTTATATGGGTAATTTTACATCACATCATTTACTAATGATTGACTTCATTGTCAACTGGCATAAATGCACTATGATCAGGAAACCTTGATCATCGGTTTCCCAACAAACTAGTATAAATAGAGGCTGCTAGGGAATGTGGTTTATTTACATACCACACCTAAATCAATGTTTTCGCTTGATACAATTATAGCACAATATGAAACGATTATAAACTTATTGAGATATGATAATAAAATCCATTTATTATTTTCCTCTAGGGTATATCTCCTTCAAACCTCCCCAAGTGCTCTTTTGATAAAGACAAGTTGGTTTTTCTTGGTTTTCTTGCCTCTTAGAATGGTATTGAAGTGGATGGTTTTAAATTTTATTGTCCTATTCCCAAAAATTTGAGTGAATATGAAGTTTTCACAGGTTAGCCGGTTTCTATCATTGTTTTGTGAAAGATTTCTCTACCATTACTTGCCCTCTTGACAAATTTACCAAAAATAATGTCACCTTCATGTGGGGAAAGCACAACAAATGGCTTTTGATGAGCTGAAAAATAGGCTCACCGAAGCACCGCTCCTTGCTTTACCGTATTTCAAAAAAAAATTGAAATAGAGTGTGACGCTAGTGGTATTGAAATTGGAGGAGTCATCATGCAAAATGGATGTCCGGTTTCATACCATAGCGAGAAACTTGATGGTCCATATCTTGCAAGTTCGGCAACACTACCTTTGGCCCAAGGAGTTTATTATCGATTCTGACCATGAGTCATTGAAGTACCTAAAGGGTCAAGTCAACTTGAACAAAAGGCACCCGAAATGGCTTGAGTTTATGGATTCCTTTCCCTACATTGCAAAATATAAGAAGGGTAAATATAATGTGGTTGTGGATGCTCTTTGACGAAAAAACACAAGCCTACTCACGCGTCTTGAAGTTAATATTTTAGGTCTTGATGATATCAAAAGTTTGTATTCTTTCAACTCGTTCTTTGGATCTATCTTTACAAAGTGTTCAGTTCAAAAAGTATTTGATGACTTCTACTTGCACAATGGTTTTCTCTTCAAAGAAAACAAGTTTTTCATTCCAAAGCCATCTCATCAACTTTTGCTACTACAAGGCTCTCACGGTGGAGGATTAATGGGTCACTTTGGTCATAACAAAACATACTGCATGCTCTCCGCACATTAATTTTGGCCGAAGATGAAGAGAGACGTGGAGCGCCTCGTTTAACAATGCACAACGTGCTTACAAGATAAGTGTGAGTCCAACCCTTTTGGTCTTTATATGCCTTTGCCAATTCCATATGCACCTTGGTCGGACATTAGCATGGATTCTGTGTTAGGATTGCCTAGATCAAAACATGGACATGATTCAATATTTGTTGTTGTTGATCGATTTTCTAAAATGGCACATTTCATTCCTTGCCATAAGACCGACGATGCTTCACACATCGCAAACTGGTTTTTCAGGGAAATCGTCCATTTTCATGGTGTGCCAAGAATAGTTGTCTCCGACCGTGATGTCAAACTCATGAGCTATATGTGGAAAACACTAATGGCCAAGCTCCGCGTCAAGCTACTATTCTCTTCCACCTCGCACCTTCAAACCGATGGACAAACCGAGATTGTGAACTGAAGCGTTGGAACTCTCCTTCAAGTGTTGATAAAGAAGAATCTAAAGGATTGGGAAGAATGCATTCCTCACGTTGAGTTCGCCTACAAACGTGTCAAGCACTCCACAACAATGAAGTGTCCATTCATGGTCATATACGGATTCGAGCCCATTACCGCGCTCAACATCATACTGCTTCCTCTTCATGAGTGCACCAAGATGGACATCGACAAGTGCGCCCAAGCAATGAAGAAACTACATGAAGATATAAGAGCTACTATTGAACAATAAGTTCTTCACCAAGCTTCAAGGCTCAACATGTACAAGAAGGAGATGATCTTCAACAAAGGTGACCTCATGTGGATACACTTAAGAAAAGACTGCTTCCCAAATGAGCGCGTCTCCAAGCTCAAGTCAAGAGGAGATGGTCCCTTCAAGGTCCTCAAAAAGATCAATAACAATGCCTACTCCATCGACATTCTGGCATCCAAGTATCTAGTGAGTAACACTTTCAATGTGGCGGACCTATCAATCTTTCATGGAGTTGAAGAAGATGAAGAGCTCAGGACGAATCTTTCCCAAGGGGAGAACTGATGCAACCCGTCCTACGAACGTCCCTACATCCTCACCACTAAGTCCCCCAAGTGGCCCCATGATTCACGCACGAGCCAAGCACCTCCATGAAAAGGTTAAATCGCTCATATCCTCGTGTGAATTTTATACCCTTGAATGGCTTACTAATTCATGCCACTACACTATGCATACTCATGTACGAAGCCCTAACTCATAAATAAGCCACCACAGAAGAGGAACCAGGAGCTGGATGATAAGATTCTACAGCTGGCATAGAAGGACCGAAGTCTCTGGCCCTCAAGCCCGGAGTCTCCGCCACTAGACATCGGTGTCTCCGCCACTAGACATCGGTGTCTCCGCCCCTAGCCCCAAGGTCTCCAGACAGGACTCCGGACCAACGCTTGGAGCTCCCAGTACACCCCCCGGAGATAACCCGGGAGAGTGCAAGGACTCCGCCTCCACTTCTAGAAGCTACAATGAAGACCCTAGAGACCACCTGGATTCTCCAACCCTCAAGCCCGGAGTCTTCGGACTAAGTGAACCAGGCCGCTCAAGCCTGTTGGGCCTTAGCCCATGTAACCCTCCAATTCGACCCAAACTTCATGTTTATTGCCTGAAACACCCCTGCTTATTTTCTAGCCTATATATAGACCACCTCCATCTGTTGTAAACTCTAGACTTGATAATAGAACTAGAAGAAAACCCCTAAAAGGAATCTATCTAGTTTGGTCTCATATTCCTTTGCAAGGAAGACCTATTATCCCCTACATCGTTGGACTATGCATCGTGCATCCAAGTTGTACAAGATCTTTACTTGAGCGGTCTCTTGCAAAGCTATCAAGATCTCACCAAGGTTCTCACCCTCACCGATTAGAGAGTTTCTTGTCCAACACCGATCCTAGCGATTGTGTTGGGTAGCCACCGACGTGAGCCATAGGCTTTGTATCGTGTTTGCGTGTATGAGTTTTCGTCATGTTCTTCGCGTGTGCATTCATTGTGTCTTACTCTCTCTACCTCCCTCGGGAATCCACTGCGTTTACCCAAGAATCGTGAAAGATCGGACCACCCTGTAACATATTGGTATCAGAGCAGTTTGTCAACATGAAAAATACAAAGTATGCAAAAGGTATTAGAGCCGGGTTTGATCTTGCACACACGCGGTAGATGCTTTCAAGAGCTCTTTTTGTCAACTAGTGCTCAACCGAGGTTGATATTATAGTGCATGTACCTACACACAACATAGATAAAAGAAAGAACATGTGTGCATGATAGATAAACACATCATCCATTATGATGCATTTTTTCTTTTGCACATCACCATTAGTGTCAATCAAGTGTAGTTTATATGCATGATGAATATGCAAGTGGGGAACATGCTTATCATGGCCATTATCAAATTCTCAAAAACTTGAGAAAATTATGGGAACAATCTCATTATAAACCATATGCTATGTATTGTTGCAAGCAAAACGTCTGGAAAAGCATTTGTTCAACCTATTGCCAACAACAATAGAATTGAATAGCGATCATGACAAAGCATGTCCAAAACAACAACATGGTTTTGGTTTTGTCGCGCAAGATACAAATTCGTCTTTCTATACCGCTCAAAAAATTCATAAAGTTCATGAGCTTTTGCATATTCTCATGACGTGTACAACTTACATTTATGAATTACTATGTAGAAACCCAAAGAAAGAAAGAAAGAAAAAGAGAGAACATGCGGTCAACTAATTGCCCATACTATTTCACGGTCAAAAGGCCAGCTTTTCAGGAACATCACGGAGTAGTGCGATGGGAAAATACCGTAGAATCTACGGGATCGTATTCCTTCCTTAAAGGCAGGGATTAATAAACTGCTTTCCGCCATGATGACGATGCAGTCCAAGTTTGTAGTATGTTCTAAATTCAAAGATATTCCCCCTAAGGGCCTTTATGCCCACTTTTTTGCACTAAAAAAATGGGGGACAACGAGTCGTTTTCTAGGTGCTGACGATAAGTGTACAGAAGAATTTCATGAACACGTCACCTATGTATGCTTTGGGGCTGCTACACGTACGAAGGGGTAAAGCAGAAGATTTCGAGCATAACCAGGGGAGACGGCATCCGGGGCAGGGCGGGCAGGTGACTGTCCTAGCAAAAGTAATTACCTACTCGCTTCCAACAAAGTGGCACAAGTTTTTCCTCCGTTGACCAAGTGCCACATTTAGTAAGTTCAGACAGAGAGTGACGTACTTAGTGAACACTTTACTACTGTATATAGAGTACAGATCAGTGTAGTGCGTGGCGTTAATTGGTGCGAACAGATGCTGTTAGCTCGGACCAACTGAGGCTACTAGCTGCTACGAGACGAGACGCGTGCCGCTAATTAACATCCCGGTTAAACAAATGGGAATCCGGTTATGCTTTTTCTTCAAAAACGGATGGCGAACGGAACGTCCTAGGCGACGTCGCCGTCGTCGCACGACACCGCGTCTGGCCGGCGAGGGGAAAGGGTGATTCACCGCGGTTGCTTCCGGGGGCGGCGCCTTTGCTTGCCGCCTTTTCCTGCGCTAGAATTTCCCGACGATCTGCCAAATGCGATCGATCTACTAGTAGCTAAACTAGCTTTCTTGTGCTCCAGTTTTAGTATAGGTAGGACTGGACAGGTCGGGAGAAGTGCAGCACAGGCTTCGCGAAGCAACACCTGTCGTCCCCATTGATCTCTCTCCACATTACTACAGGAAATATCGGAGTCACGGAAAGCGACTAACACGCGCAGGCTCTACCAAGCTCTGAAAATTTAACCGCAGCTAACTAACTCTCACGCGCAGGCTAGCTCTACCAAGCTCTGAATTTAACCGCAGCTAGCTAACTCTCACGCGCAGCTAACACGGCGTGATGCAGTGCACGTGGCCGGCGGCCGGCTGCTTTCTAGTGCAGACACCGATGGTCCTGTTTGACTCGACATGTAAATAAGGAGTACCTGTGGAAGTTATCCTACGAGACAGGGTCTATTAACGACCATCTCTATGTCGATATGTGTTTTTTTTGTTTTACAGTTTTTTCGATACATTAATTAGCGCTTTTTTAGTGGAATTTATTAAGATGATTAATATACGCCTGCCATGGGATTTATTTCCGTACAAAGGAGTCAAGGAGACCATGAGAGCAATGAAGATGACACGGCGTCATACCTCCTCACGAAGGTTCCAGCGGTTAGGGGAGCCGCACAGCGGCAGCTACCGCCTACCGCCACTAAAATCTGGCATTTGGGAAGTCCAAGGGACGCTCGAATTTGGCGACCTTTCGTGTGGAACTTCAGTTTCGGTAATCCAGAGAGAGAGAGGGAGAGAGAGAGAGAGAGTCCATACGACCATCCATCGCAACGAAATCTACAAGAGGTCATGCAAGGATCCATATGGAAAGATGGATGGTGTGGATAGGAGTATGTACCTGTCATGGTGCTCGGTCACAACTTTCCATACTATGGCTAAAGTAAAACTCGGTGAGGAGTATGTACCTGTCATGTATGCGTCTTTACCGATCCTCAACATGCTTGAATGTTTCCATACTTTTATAAAACTTATTCTGTGAAGGTTTTATTATTGGGTTCATATGGACACGTCTTTAAAAAAGTCGAACTCTTTGCGTTGCATAAATGAAGAACATATGAATATGAGTGCACAACAAAGAGCCCACAAACATATAGAATTCGTCAATTTCAATAAAAGTTATCTTGGTAATGAGTATAAAAAATAATGTTAGAGTAGATGTTGAAGTTCTAAAAAAAGGACATAGCTAGGAAACCAATCCTAGGGAATTTGACAACAACATTTCACTGATCCAAAATGTATTTATATAAAAAAAAATACATGTTCCTTATTACCCTGGGATAACTCCCAACAAAGCGAAATACGCTCGTTCATTCATCCGGTGAAAATGCACTGGACATCGTTTACCAGATTAGGAAGATAATAAGCCAAAAGAATAGTCTAGAATTCTTGTAACCCGCCCCAAAAATATGAACAATTGAGTTTCTATTGTTTTTTATTGCTATTATTTTCTTACCCACGATCCATCCATCTCTAAGTTTCATCTAGGCCGAGTGCCATATTTTGCATGAAAAACTTGTCTTTGATCAAATTCCACGTAATCTACCATCTTTAAGTTTAGGTATCTGAACTAGTAAAATGCCCGATCGTTGATCTGGTGATAATACATATTTTCTGCAGAGGTGTAAAGATAATACACATGGTAGTTCACATGCATTGAAAAAATATAGTCATGAGCCCATCCAGAAATTCCCTCCCAAAACCTACAAAAACTTTCCTGCATTGGGCGACACGGGCGGCCGCACCAACCTTCCCTTCCTAGTCCCCTCCTCCTCCATTCAGCCCTACCATCGCAGGTGTGTGCTGTCGAGCAATGCTCGTGTGGCTTCCGGCGGTGGTGGGACTACTTTGGTTGCGTGATGCCGGTGTGGGCGCTAGAGCGGTTGCTCCGGGCTGTGGGTATGGTGGCCGACGAGGTAGGCGGAGGTGACTGGCATGACCAAGCGGCGGTTTTGGCAAGTGTGCTGCCTTACGGTGGCGCCTGGCGACACGGGACCGTCTAGGCCGATCTGGGCCGGCAGCCGCATCATATGCGTGGGCGCGCAGCTGCCTAGATGCGGTGTTGCTTCAGCCATGGTTTGGGCGGCGGCCAGCGCGGTTGGCGGTCAGCGACCAAGCGACAACTCAGGCGGATGGCAGCCAAACGGCAACTCCGGCAGATGGCGACCAAGCGGTAACTCAGGCGGATGGTGTCCAAGCGACATCTCCCGCCCAAATGACAACTCGGGCGGATGGTAGCCAGTGGTAACTCGGGCAGAGAGCGACCAAGTGGCAACTCGAGTGCACAAGCTGCAAGCTTGGCGCTATTGATGGTGCTACGGTGATATGTGTGTGGTAATGCGATCTGGTGTGTGAGGTGTGTCGAGGCTCTCGGATGAAAATCCTGCTTGACTCCATTGGTGTCGGTGGCGACAACACATGTGGGTGTTGTTTGCCTTATTGAACGTCGTCGGTAGATTCAATAACTATCCCATTCTCGGATCTTGTTTTTTGGTGAAAACTGAGGTCCAAATTCAACAGTCCTGTAGTATTCTCTCTAGACACTTCCAATCATTGTCTATGAACCACTCACCCATAAAAATAATTAGTGATTTATTCCACCACAAACCATTGCATAGTACTTAACAGAGTAGACCACAAAGCAATGCATTATAAAAAATTGATCTAACTTGATATATTCACAACAATTCATGCATTACAACCAACCTTTATTTTACTTGACTATTTCCACTTCAGTATTACTACACACAATTAAGCACACTACAACGACATATAATAAGATGATATGATAATTCTACTAATTTTCACTTCCTAGCTAAATGTTTAGTCGTAACCTTTACAAAGTCATCTTCTCCAATGAAGTAGACTGGTCATGTACATCAGTCTTTTCAAATCTTCTATCAAATTCTATACATCAGCTTCCTGCCATACTTACACTTTATACCTACAATTTAAAAGGACGCGGACATGCATGGACAAGATGGAAAACAACTTCACGCTACCAAATTTATATCAGAATGAGCATCTTCTCACAACCTCCTGAAGTAAAACCCGAACAACAACGTTCAA
The DNA here is from genome assembly GCA_023614405.1 of Avena insularis. Lineage (NCBI taxonomy): Eukaryota > Viridiplantae > Streptophyta > Magnoliopsida > Poales > Poaceae > Avena > Avena insularis. The sequence continues at coordinate 44,902,029 of CM042688.1, read as the reverse complement.
ATTACCATTTGTCACCTAACTGAAAAAGAGAATGATGTGCACAAGGCAGCAACAGGAATTAATTTAAGAGGGACAGTGATAGCCGTTGTGTAAATATGTTTAGCCATTCAACATTAGCCTAATTGGTCGAGGACATAGGTAAAGTCATCCGATAACTATATAAACTGGCAATTTGCTAGCAAATATGTTGGTGGTGATTTTCTCTATTCCCTCCAAAATTTCAGCAACGGATCCAATCTTGGTCATTGCTTCTCGTTAGTTCCTTCACAATTTAGGAAGAGGAAAATACTAATATCTTCTCAGATGGAAGCGGTACAAATGGGTTCACCCCAATTACTAATAATGAGGTTTTGCTTGTATGCAAAATTGCAAACAACGACATGAATTTGAGTGGATTCTTCACCTCTTCTAACCTCTACATGGAGAAATAACACTTCCTATCTTCAGAGTGACCAATATTTACAGTAGTTGAACACCTTGGAGAAATAAATTAAATAGTTAGGGCACAAAACACAAGTTTGAAATTTCGTCATGATTATTTACAAAATCATGTAAAAACATAAACTAACTAAAATAAGAAACTGATTAAAACAAGATGCATTAGTGTACCAGGTCCATTAGGTGGGAGTTGATGGTGAAGCTATCCAACCTAAGTTTAGACTTATCAGATTTTGATCTCTCTGTTATTTTAGTTTCTTTATCCTCATTGACCCATTAGTCTTGATTTCATGTCAGTCTTCCAATAGACATATATCGGGGCGGCACATAGAACTATAGTATAAACCTAACAGGAAATATCAAACAAAAAATGCTAGACTATAATTTATTCTAAATGGATGTGCTGCTGTTTTTCTTTTCAAAAAAATGTTCTATATGTGTTAAGTAAAGCAGTAACAATAAAGAACTACAGAATATTAACATGATTACCTCACAAAATTGCAATTTAAGCATCACATTGAAGTTGACGTCAAGATCATGTGAAGTTAGCCAGGTAATCTTTCCCGATTGAACTTCAACCTACGAAATGTAGTCAAATCATAAATATTGAATGTACACACTTGGAAATGTTGTAAGGACTCGCAACTTAAATCCCGTTTGGGCGTTATTGTTGTGCAGAGTACCCAGCAGCTCGGATTTTTTTCCAAAGGATGAAGGATAATGCAATTGTTTGTATCCTTCTTTTTTTTGCTTTGGACATACTTGGATCTGCATATAGCAATTTAAAACATGAGTATATGAGAAGGACCAGCGTAAAACTAATTAAACCGCCCATGGATTTTATCAGATTATTTCAGAACTATAGAGGCTGTAGGTACTTGGCTAAGCAACACACACAAATCTGAACAAAGTTCATTGTGTTACATTCTGCAAGGTCTTTCACCAATTCTAGTAATGAGAGCAGATTAGGAACCAATTGTCATGTCGTAATTTCATTTTTTCTCGGATGTGGAGTATCTTGTACTGCTCCATCACATATGGAGTTATTCATGTTACTCCACATGTACTTAATCCAACATGAATGTTGTATTTTAATGATGCACTTGCGACCAGAAAAGGACTTTCTATATGGACAAGCTTGATTTAAATTGGGTTACATAGTTGAACATAAGTAAGAGTGAAAAAAGAAATGATAATAGATCACATATAATCAGAGCCATTTTAAAGAATGCGACAAAATGTAGCACATTCAAAAAATAATTTGGTTTGGAAAAGGTGAAACCATTCAACATTATGGGAAATATTGTATCATATGATTTGCTTGTCAAAATGTCAGAAAAAAGCAAACTATAGAAATAAATAATCACCTCAAGTACATGGAATTCATATTCCCTTGTTATGGTTGACTCCAGGTTATCCACACTAAAAGGATCATCATGGCCTCTGCTTACTGGGAACCTTGCGAGCTTGGGAAACAATGCTGATATCATGTTCGTTTTGTTGCCATCATGATAAAAAATGAGGAGCTCAAAATCAAGAGTTATGCCCATTCCAAGATTACTTGTTTCATGGTCTCAACCAAGAAATCGTAAAACCACTCAACGACGGTGTGTGTTCTCACACCTTGGTGGATGCTGCGCCTCTGGAAGTTTTTTTGTGGGAGACATGTATGTACCTTTCCTCGAGTACTCTTACCACCTCCTCGCCGTCGTAGGCGCTTGCTTCACTCTCTCCTTTGTGTATTCTATTTAACAGAGCAATAAAAGTTTAAAACACAGCTAGGAGAAAGATGGGACCCCAAATGGTCTGGGGAAAGCATAATATACCTCCTTTTATTTTATTTTTTATCAAAACAATATCAGATCATGATCTCTCATCCTCTCATCTCACTATCTATATGCTCGCCTAAGAGGAAATTAGACAATCAGTACTACATAAGGTTCATGACAATGCTAACTATGACGGTAACACGATTTTTGAGTATAACGAGGATATGTAACTAAGAAAATAATGAGGCGATACAAAAGATTATGAAATTATAAGAACAATCATGAGAATCGATCCGGTAATCAAACATAGCAAGGAAACAAGCCAGAAATCTCCAATACTACTAATTTCAAAGCAAAGACAATCTATAAGATTTCCAATTATATATCTTTGCTAATACAAAATAAATAAATGCAGGCACGCACCATAGTCATCTTCACTGCAGGGGATATGCATCATTATGTACCTTTTCACACATTTGGTTGCTCCGTATAAAAGGAGTTGCGAAGAAGGAAATATGAGGTCGCCATGCGTGTCCTTGGGTCCATTTCCTTAGTCCCTCTTACGGCGCTTGGAGACGCCGACGTTCGCAGCATCAGGCCACCCCATGCCCTTAGCCGCCGCCATGCCTTTGTCTGCTCTCTCTCTGGCTCCCTCCTTAATTTACCAACCTCAAACTATGTTGCCGGATCTGGCAAGGTGCAATACCTCTACTGTCCACCACTCGATCCACCGTTGAGGAAGCAAAGAGGTAGCGGTTTCCTTTGAGGCTATCTGCAGAGGAAGGGATACATGTTAGTTTGGTAGTATATTTTGCCAGCATCGCCCTATGTAAATATCGAAAGGTCGAAAAAGTGAGAGTAGCAACATTTTACATGGAACCACAACAATCTAGCAATATTTACTATACAGGTGACAACAACAAGAATTTGTTTCTCGCATCACACATACGTTGCCTATGGAGTAAGGATCCATCCTAGACATATCCATTGCAGAAAACCTTTAGTATCTTAAATGACCACAAGTTCGGTGCCAAATAACAACAACCATCCCTATACATGACAACATAGCGATATCAGATTTTCTATCATAATTTATGCTTAGTATAGAATAAAATATGCTTGTTTCAAGAAGCTGAATACTAATATGAGGATTTTATAGTTGAAACAAAATGAAACCTAGCTCACACAAGATATCAAGAAAAAAGGCTTATATATAGAAAATCATCACTATGTACTTGAAGCCCAAGTAACTTATTCACACGATCTGGAAAAAAAATCTAGTCGTTGTACTTTTGAAGCAAATTCTCGCGATTCGAAGTGTCCCACAAGATTCAAAAGGTGCACCCCTATATTCAAAAGGTATGCCTTTTCAAATCGAAAGGTCAAAACCTAATTGTCAGCATGATTTGAAGGTGGAATTTTCCAAAAAGTCGTTGATGCCTGACTGTCAACGGAAGCTGATGTGGTCTTGGACTCTCCATCGTCAAGACTGGATAAGCAGAAAGATCATCCCTTTGTTCATTCAGTGGCCTCCACCTATCATCCTGCAAGGAATACATGCATACCTTCAACTGAACTGAACTCAACCACGCATGTTTCCGAAACTGAAGTGCTAAGCATGGCAGGTAACTTCTAAGATGGGAAAAAAGAATAAAATTAGTCATGTGACATCACGAAAATAACCGACCTATGTAAAATGTTGTGGTTCATACATGTAAGGAGTCTGTAGAAGTGTATTTTAACTTTAGACCACGGGTATGCCACATGTGAGTTCTGCCGTCGTCAGCTAGTCTGCTCCAACTTATTTCTCTGCAAAAATCCCACAAGCACCACCGCCAATTCTGATTACCTCTAATTACTTCCCTCTGTGTTTTCAGGCCGGAAGCAAAGGGCGGCAGGCAGCCGGGGCTGGGCGGTATCATGACAGCAACTGGGATGGAGAAGGTGTCTTACTGGAGCGGCGCTAGAGGGTTCCGACCGGGAAGCGGAAGCCGACGGTGAGCCGCATCGCGCACACACCAGTGGAACGCCGGCTCGTGCATGCCTGCCGCGTTGCACTTGGTGCAAGGCGAGGAGCACCTGGCGCCACCATGGTCCAGAGTGCCGGCGGCATGTCGCGCTGCGAGAGGAGCGAAGGGGCGTAGGGATACGCGGAGGCCGACTGACCGTGCTCATCAGGTACTACCCGTGATGCCGCTACACTCTAGGAGCCCGGCCGTGCTCACCGGGTACTACCCGTGATGGGAAGCCGTACCACCGGCGTTGGGCACCAGATCCGTCAGCGGGAGGCACTTCAGCAGCAACGACTGATGCAGGGAAGGCAAGAGCGCGTTGGACATCCTGTTTCGCCTGGAGCGGGCCCCTGTCCTGTGTAGCGGGCAGGGCGCGGCGAGGATGTAGCACCCGACCCCCTCCTAGCGACAACGGTGGTGAGATCGGTTTCCTTGTCGAGTGGCATGCGGCGCTGGCGTGCAACACCACGATCCGGTTGCTGCTCTACGCGCGCAGTCCGCCAGCACTCATGGCAGCTAAGGAATGTTCGATGGCTGCATGTTGACGATTCCCAGGTCGACCGGTGGCGACAGCCGCAAAAGGAAGGGTATCGGTGGCAGGGACCGGGATGGGAGTGTTTTCGACGGCGGCTTGCTATGCCAAGGCCCAAGGGTCGTTGGAGAGCTCAGTCTGGATGGATGGGTGGATCCAGATGCAAGGGTGCGTCGCCGGGATTGCGGGGGGAAGAAGAGCTCGATTTTGGGACAAACCGGGGCGCACGTTTCATGGGCTGGACCGCTGGACGACTGACTGGCGAAGGAGAAATGCGCGACGAAGGCGGATTTTACGGCTTTGATTGAGACACGAGCAATTGCTTTCCGAGATTGCAGCGTCGGGAGTGGGGCGACGAAGAAAAATACGGAGTGCGACGAAGGGGCGACCTAGCGGCAGAAAAACGCCGAGGATAGTAGAGATTTGGTAGGAGGACAAAAAAGTCTTAAAAAATGTTGGATCAAATGCAGCGATCGGAAAAAACAGAGAAAATTCTTCCTTTTTAAATAGTAGAGATTTAGATGAAACGTGAATACAGCCAACATAACAAGACACTCGGCTCAAATTTTACTTCTTGGCCAGGAGAAGGCAAGTTCATGCCGTGTGGCTGGGTGAGATACGAATCCTAGTGCGGCATTCAAACATTTATACATAATCTTTTTTAGCAAAAGTTTCAAACTGCATAGATGTAGAACATTGCAATATCCTCGCAAAAGAAAAGATAAAATAGGGTGCAGTACTCGCAAAAAACAGAAAATATTGTGCTAAATTTTATTGTATTTTTTTATTTTGCAAATATGGCTGAGAAAAAATCTACACGAAGGGAACACCAGAGGGCCCAACAGCAAACACCAGAGTACCGGAGTCGGGGAGCCGAAAACAATTGGCATGAATGCAATCGACATTGGCAGCTTGGGCGTTAAAGTAAGGAACCGTCGCGGCCCAGCCTTCAGAGCAGCAAGAAGGATGTTGTACAAAGTACAACGCAGAAACCTTTTGTTGATCAGCAAAACGGCCCAAATGAGGTTAGTATGAACATTTGAACAGCACGGGCCTTACCAGGCCTACTCGGAGTTGTGTTCTAAACTTGGGCAAAATTGACAAACTTGACCCTATTATAAAACTTTAGTATGAAATAAACCGTATCAAAAAAATTAGCAAGATCTAACACTTTTTGCTACCGCCAAACACCCCAGCGATACGGTTAGACATGGTACCGTTGGTGTCAATTTAGAGGTACCACTCATAATCCTATTGTCCTGGAGGTACCACATGGAAGGATACCGTCGGAGCATTTGGAGGTACCACGTCTAATATTACCTCCGGAGCATTTGGAGATATCGAAATGGGTTAGATATAGCTAAAAATTAAAAATAAAATCGTTCGACTCTAAACTTTTGTAAAAATGATAGATTTGTCAAAAATGCCCTAAACTTCTGAGTAAGTCGTCGAGATCTCTTGGGTGCACTCTGCCGCAGTTCGGCTTCAGCGGACACCGCTAAGCCTAGTGGACTATTAGAGAGTGAATTTCACAACATGGGTACTTCTTATACCGATTTTATTTATCCTGCATTTAAGTTACACTAGCTAAGTACCTGTGTGCTACTACCAAAAAACAAACAATTTTACATCATGAACGTGGGCCCCCTCAATTTAGCCATCCGAGAATCCTTTATGCATGCAACCAAATTTTACATCATGAATGTGGGCTCCCTCGGATTAGCCATCCGAGAATACTTTATGCATGCAACCACGATCCCATGAACAGTGTGTCATGAAGCATAATTGACAAGTATCAAAGTAAACAACCATTACATAAGCATGCAGTCATACATCGATACCATTATGGCTATACCTCACATAAGCATTGACGGGCTAACACCAATCATCATCAGTGGAACTTATTTGAAGTGTCGAGCCCAAGTCACGCCTTAATCCTACAGGCAACTGAATGGAAGGACATCCTAGCTCGTATAGTCATCATTATTTTCCTTCTTCTCCTTAGTCCGTCTCAAATTCTGATCAAGTAAATAGCCAGGGATAATGTCAGTGAGTGTGTTTGAATGTACTCGCAAACCATCTTAGGAGAACAATAATAAAAGGATATGCAATATGGTTATGGTCATAGGATGGCTCTAGCTAAGGTTCTTTTCTAACTCAGATTCTCTTATAGATATAACATCTTTATAACTTTGTTGAAAACCCTTTTTAAAACATTTGAAAGCATTTGAAAATGAAACCACTAGGTTAGGGTCACCTACTTTTCCTTCCTGGTCAACCATGACCAACACATTTCCAAAGCCTTTGCTTTTCCAATCCTTTTTGAAAACAAAACTGACACCGCTAAGAAGCAACTTTTCTAACCGTTCATGACCGCGGACACGGCTATTCGAATATATTTACACTCCGTAGACATTGTACACTTCACCCACAAGATTCGAGTACCCTGCCCTGATCCTGCGCAGATCATGGGTCGCGTAACCGAACATAACTCTTAGAAAATCTACCCTAGATTAGGCCTTACCCTATGCGGTGTTCCTCTTAACATTGGGACGCCAGGTACCAAAGACCAACCGGAGTGCATTTTTTACTCCTCATGAGTGTGCACTTTCAATGAGAGGCTCATAGTATCGCCCGTCTGCCTACAAGGACAATTTGCATCGCCCCTGGACCATTGTCCCGGACAATTGGCCCTACCTATTGGGAAGACCTGGCATTCGAGGGGATCAGACCCTTATAGTATTTGTGATGTATACCATGCTAGGACAAATTGAATTTGAGCTAAGCCTTGTCCTATTCATGGGTAATGTGGTTGCACGATTTAATAGTTCTAGTAAACTAAATAGAAACAAGTGTGTTTTTGTAAATATTTTTCTTCTCTTCCTTTCACCACCATTTGTAAACAGAAATCCTTTATTTATCCAAAACTCTCTTGGTAAGGCAACCCTTATCAAGGTTTCACCATAAAACCATTTGTAAGTTTTTCGGGGGGTTTCAGCCTATAATTTTGCTTTGGCTAAAAGGGGTTTCCAAGGGGGTAGGGTGTTAACCACCAACCTAATATACTAGGGGATGAGTATGTGTTATCAAGGGTTGTACTTAGCAGTACCATTGTGTAATATCTTGGAGGAGCCAAGCTACTACGAGATATAAATATCAATATAGTGAAGCAATGCAATTTGCACAAATAGATAAGTAAAACATGCATAAGGTAAAGAGTAGGACAAGCTTATGAACAAGCAGGTGCCTTTCCTGTGGTTAGCAATATATCCTTGGACTTCTTTTTAGAAAATCAAAATAATTATGCCTTCTCTTTCTTAACTTTGGTAAAATTGCAACTATCATCATCACAGGTGACATATGCAAACAAGCAAGGTACCACAACCAACACATGGAAAAAAGGGCACAAGTACAATACAACAAGCAAACACTAAGAGTACCACAACCATTCAGTAGGTATTTATAATTTGAGTGAAAGGTATTTGGAATCATTCCATTTGCATTTTTACATCATCTTTTATGATTTAATTACTAGCCACTACTTAATCAAGGGTTTTATACCATGACCAAGTTATATAGGGTATCAGTACACAAAGGTGGTATCATTAGGAAGATATTGAAATAACAAAACCACCAGAAGTGGTTTCATCATTTTATCCTTTTTATTTATTTAGTTATGAATTTCCTAGTCATATTAACTCTGGTTTTGGTATTTAATTCACCAAAGATTATCTGTAGGTAAAATAATCCTTTCCTTCTAGTGTTAAAAATATATTTGAGCACTGGTTCATTGAGAGTTGGTTTCATCTCAAAATAATCACCAGAATTCCCTTAGGAAATTCCCAAAGTCAGTTCTGCAAGCAATTTTTCTTTTTCATCATATTTACTCTACATATCCAATTGGCATGAAACCAAGGGAACAAGTTAGGCATCACTGATATCTTTCTAAGGGATTTGGTTTCACTTTATTTAGAGTTGTAAAACTCCTATTATGATTTATTAAGTGAATCTACTACATGCAGTAGTATGTAATTCACAAAAAAATACTTGTTGTTCAATAATTTATGTGAGCATGTTATCTGGTAGATATTGAAGTACCACATCAAAGTTGGAATGAAACCAAAATATGTGGTATAAATACCTTGAGAATTTGTTGAACTCAGGTATGAGGTGTTTTTTTTATTTTTACTACTATAGATCTACAGATTTTTTTTGTTGTGGGACCACTGTCACATGCATGGTATCAAAGATACCTTTTAGCACAGAGTGGTTTCAGTTTATTTACATATATAAAACTCCCAGAATCAATTTTTCAGTGATGTTGATACCTTCAAGTATTCTAATTGCTAGGAGAAATACAAACATTATTTTGGCTAGGTTTTTCCTCTGCATGCTAAGCAAAATTGTTGGGTATATGGCAATATTTAGATCTGGGCCTTTTCATGTATTTTCCATTTTCAAAATGATTTTATTTCTAGCAGCTTTTTAATAGATCTAGAAATTCGTAGAAGAAATGGAAAAAGAGAAATCAGGTTTTGGGCAGAGGAGAAGCAGGCCTAACAGGGCTGGCGGACCGCTCACTCATCAGCGAGCACGGAGGCGCGTTTGAAGTGTTGAGTCGGGGCCCACGATGGAAGGCGGGGGTGAAGGGGTATCAGGGGTTGTGGACCGCGCGATTAAGTCGCGATCAGCGGCTCTTGTCCATTGTATACCTTGCGACGGAGCGGTGGGGCGGAAACCCTAGCAAGGTTTGGGTGAGTGGCGGTCCCTAGGGGCTCGGAGATCACGGAGGCAAGGCAGGCGACACGATCGACGGAGACGAGCTCGGGGAGGGGCGGGAGTGGGTTGTTTGATGCTGATCTGGAAGGTGTGCATAGGGTCTTTGCGTGGCCTTGAGCTTAGTGGAGGCTGCTGGGCGGCCCTAAGCGGAATAGGAGGACAGGGATAGTTAGAGGATGAAGAGTGAAAGGGCATGTGGCCCCATGTGGTTTTGGTAATTAATGACAATCTTTATGGACTAATGTTTGTATTAAGTTTCACTTGTAGGATTTGTCCATTTACATCGCTTAGAGCATGTGTTGGCTTCAAGGTAGATGAAATTATGAAGAAGATGCATTGGGCAAGCTCAAAATGCGCCATCTCTAGAAGATCTCATGTTTGATGCTTGCCATCCTCGGTGATTATGGATCGATGAAGATAAAGACAAAGTATGCTCAAGGCAAAGGTATTCTTGATAGGTTTTCCCTTTTGTCGGTCTCATGTTGGTAGTTGAGTGACCTGGTTTAGGATAGATAGCCGTACTATCAAGAGAGGCTCTCCAGTGAGTATCTCGATCATATCATTCGGAGAGAGCTCAAACCTTTGCATACTTGCATAATCATATTTGGTTGTTTATTTGTCTTATCCATGTGAGGATATAGAGCTTGTGGAAATCTTCATAACAAGCTCTTGTTCATCAAAATCAAATCTCCCTTTTATATGTTGTTGCGATTTTGTTTTCAGTGTTTTTTTCGGATGCTCACCGAGTGAGGTATCTCACATTATAAGACTTGATACTTTCTCACTTGGTGATATTGGGTAGCTCTTGTTGTGCTCTTTCCAATGCAATTGCATTCGGTTCAATCGGAGTTACCAAACAAAAGTTGTCGCACTTTGATGTTTTCCTTTTGTTTTATATGCAAAAAGAAAAAAGGTTTTCTGTTCGCTGGCCGGGCGGTAGTACCGCTGTGCGCTACCGGCCCATCTATGCGAGCTGCGTTTAGTTCTGTACCATCATGTGGCTCGGTCCGGTTGTACCAGCCTGGCCCGGTAGTACTGCCCGGGTGGGCCAGTACTACCGAAAGGCCCAACACTTGCCCAACCACCTTCCTAGCTTTCCACGCACTAGCCCTCCCTCGGCGACCACGAGCCATCCACCTCCACTCGCTACCCGATCCCTTCTTGCTTGCTTCCAGCTCGCTCGCATCCCCGCCCCAGCTGGCCTCCCTCGCCCGCCTCGCGCTCGGCTCTGCTCCCCCGTTCCCCTGCTGCTGCCGCCTCTCTCTATGGGCCGGCCCAGCTTTGCCGCTTAGCAGGCCACCTTGCAGCGCTCGCTAGCTCCCGCGCGCACCTCGCCAACCTCGCTCGCTCGCTCCTGCCGCTGGTTGCTTCGCTCGCCAAGTCAGTGCGGTAGTATCGGCTGGACCCGGTACTACCAACTGGCCCAGGATATTCCCTAACGGGCAGTTTTGGTTGGCCTCGTATAAATAGGCCCTCTCTCTTTTTCAAGTTTGAGTTCTTCCCCACTATTTCTTCAAGCCTTTTGCCTCTTTGACTTAATCTCTTGGCTTGATTTTCCCTCCCCTCCAATGATTCTTGCCAATATTTGAGGGGAAGTAAGAGGGGATCTAGATCTACAATTTGACTAAACAAAATCATCCCTTTGTGAGTGAATCTTTGGGATCTAGATCTTTGGGGCATTTTGTGTTCCTCTTTTGTGTTCTTCCTCTCTTGTCCCCCCAATTGCTTTAGTAGCCTTGTTGGAACTTGAGAGTGAAGATTTGGGGCATCTTTGTGGTGTTCTTGCGTTTTGCATTAGAATTTGTTCGGTGATATTCATTGAAGCTTGTCCCTCTTGGTTTCTTAGAACCCTAGATGGTTTTGTGACCTTTGTGGCATGTTATTGGGGTCTTCAATTAAGTTGTGAAGCTCCCCCAAGTTTGAGGCCTTGGTGGCGATTATTGGGAGCCTCCAATTAAGTTGTGGAGATAGCCCCAATCTTGTACGGGTTCGGTGACCACCCTCAAGTGTCCCATAGTAGAACGGGTGCTTGCCCGCATGGTGGGTGCTCGGGATAATAGGGTGAGGCCTTTGTGGTATTGGTGGTCTTAGTACCGCTCACCCCTCCAACGAGACGTACTCCCTTATTGGGAGGAACTCGGTAAAATATCATCGTCCCCGCGTGCCTCGGTTATCTCTATACCTGAGCTCTTTACTTATGCACTTTACATTGTGATAGCCATCTGATATGTTGCTAACGTATCTATAATTTTTGATGTTCCATGCTTGTTTTATATCTACTTTCTTATGTTTTGTTCACACTTGCGAGTATTTTTATACACTTTCTTGGACTAACCTATTAACAAGATGCCACGGTGCCAGCTGTCTGTTTTCTGCTGTTTTTGGTTCTAGGAAAGTCAGAAAATGAATATTCTCAGAATTGGACGGGACAAAAGCCAAAGTCAATATTTCATTGAGGGGGACACGGAGCCAGAAGACGAGACAGAGAGGGGCCAGAGGCCGGCCACACCAACTGGCCGCGCGGCCAGGCCTGGCCCGCGCCAGGGGGTGGTGTGGCTGCCTAGGGCACCCCCTCTGCCTCCCCTTTCGCCTATATATCGCCTTTGATATAGAAACCCTAAGTACCCGATCAAAATTCCACGAAAGAGTCTGTATCCGCCGTCATCTCCATCCCTAGATCGGGAGGGATCTGAAGCTCTTCCCGGCACCCTGCCGGAGGGGAGAATTCACCCTGGAGGCCTTGTTCATCACCATGACTGCCTCCGGTGTGATGCGTGAGTAGTTCATCCCTGGACTACGGGTCCATGTAGTAGCTAGATGGTTGGTTCTTCTCCTTTGTGCTACCATGTCTAGATCTTGTGAGCTTCGTTCATGATCAAGATCATCTATTTTTAATCCTACATGTTGTGTTTGCGGGGATCCGATGGATATTGAGATGCTATTCCAGATTGATTATTGATTCTATCATGTCTTTGTTATTTGCGATCTTGCATGCTCTCCATTGTTAGTAGTTATCTTGGCCGAGTAGATGCTAGCAACTCCAAGAGGGAGTATTTATGCTCGATAGTGGGTTCATGCCTCTAGTAATCTGGGGAAGTGACAGAAATCTCTAAGGCACTAGATGTGTTGTTGCTACTAGGGAGAAAACAACAATCCTTTGTTCATAGAACAATCGTATTGTTTACTTTACACACAATGCTTAATGCAATTATATGTTGCTTGCAACTTAATACTGGAGGGGGTTCAGATGATAACCTGAAGTTGGATTATTAGTCATAGATGCAGTTGGATTACGGTCTATGTATAATGTTGTAATGCCGAATCAAATCTCATAGGAGTCAAGATGATTAGTATATGCATGTATGCTTTCTCGATGTTTGTCAATTGCCCTGCTGTAATTTGTTCACCCAACATGTCATCTATCTTAAGGAGAATCACCACTAGTGAACTATGGACCCCAGTCCTTTCTTTTACTATCAATCTACAATCTATTTACTGTTTTCTATTTACTTTCTGCAAGCAATTACTATCTTCCACACAAAACGTTTAGTCCTTTGTTTTCAGCAAAACCAGTGAGATTGACAACCTCACTGTAAGTTGGGGGCAAAGTTCTGTGGTTGTGTTGTGCAGGATTCCAAGTTGGAAACAACACCTTGGAGGTGTTTCCTTGCTCCTACTGGTTCGATAACCTTGGTTTCATAACTGAGGGAAAACTTGCTGCTGTGCTCATCATACCTTCCTCTTGGGGTTCTCCAACGAGCTCGATATATTTTGGGCCGTCACCATCGTGCTTGAAGTAATCTATATTTCTATCATATTGTTGCTTGTCTTGCTTATCATAAGTTGTTGGTGCACATAGGTGAACCTTAGTATATCTAGGCTTTGTGCTTAACAAAAGAAAACACTAGTTTTATTCCGCTATTGTTAAGCCCATCTCGTAGAAGTTTTAATCTCCTATTCACCCCCCTCTAGGTGACATCCGTGATCTTTCAAAGAGGAGATCTCGATGTAGCAAGGATAGTAGAGAAATACACAGCTGACTGAGAGCACAGTCAAGATTTTAGAGTGTACCCGAGAAGAACACTTCCTCCTCTCCAAGGAGTTGTGAAGCTAGAGACTGGCCAGGAGCACTGGGGTGGAGGTTGGGAGGTGTGGGAGCAAAATGGATGAGGAATGAGGTGCTGGGGTGGCATGTGCCTTCTTATCCAAAGGAGGATGGGTGAGAGTAGGGTCTTGTGGTGATTAATGTTCAAGCTTTTGGTGATGATAAATTGTCCTTGCAAGGTCTATTAGAATAGTCAATTATCTTCCTTCTCCAATTCTCACATGGTTAGGGCAATGTGAGGAGTGATGAGGATGTGCCTGACCAGGAGGTGAGTGGGTAGTGAGGGAGGGATACTAGGTGGGGTTGGAGTTGAAATCAAACTAAGAAATTTGAAATTTGAATAACACTAGTGATCTACAGTCAAAGCATTGGCATGCCATCTAAACCTTGCTAGATTTAGTGACTCTGAGACCTATCTGGATCAAGGGCTATATGAGGTGGTAGATCAGGTGGGGTAGATTAGGATGATGCAAAGAATTGATCTTGATCATGCTTGGGTGCTTATAAAACAGAGGTCAAACTTAGTTGTTTTTAAGGGTGCCAAAATAGAATATTGTCATGGCTACTAAACCATGTTGGTTTAAGAGGCTCAAGGATCCATAGGAAACAAAGAGGGTATCAGATGGTAGACTAGGTGGATTGGATCATTTCATGCAAAGAGTTGATCCAGAGAAGGTTTGAGGGAGTTGGAAACATCTGCCATAATTTAAATATTTTAACAGATGAAAAACTAGATTATTATCTTGACTACAAAACCATCAAATATAGGTGGGTCCAGGAAGGGTCTGGTCAAGGGGAGTCCCTCATTACCAATCTCTTTACTTTGTTATTTTTGTTTTGCTTAGTTTATTTTTGCTTTGTTTGCTTGTTTCTTTATCAAAAACACACACAAAATTAGTTGTACTAGTTTGCTGTCTTTATTAAAAACACAAAAAATGACTACTCTTGAAAATACTAAGTTGTGTGACTTCACTAGCACCAACAACAATGATTTCATGTGCACACCTATTGCTCCACCTGTTCCTGAAGCTACTTTCTTTGAAATTAAACCTGCTTTACTAAATCTTGTTATGAGAGAACAATTCTCGGGTATTGGTACTGAAGATGTTGCTGCTCATCTTAATAACTTTGTTGAACTTTGTGAGATGCAAAAACATAGGCATATAGATGGAGATATTATTAAGCTTAAATTGTTTCCTTTCTCTTTGAGAGAAAAAGCTAAAGACTGGTTGTAATCCCTGAATAGAAATAGTATTGATTCCTGGACTAAACGCAAAGATGCTTTCATTGGAAAATACTATCCTCCTGCTAAGATTATATCTATGAGAAGTGAAATAATGAAATTTAAACAATCTGATAATGAACATGTTGCTCAAGCTTGGAAAAGAATCAAATCTTTGGTAAAGAATTGTCCCACTCATGGACTGACTGCTTGGATGATTACCCAAACCTTTTATGTAGGACTGAATTATTCTTCAAGAAATCTACTGGATTCTGCTGCTGGAGGTACCTTTATGATCATTACTTTGGGTGCTGCAACAAAGCTTCTTGATAATATGATGGTGAATTATTCTGAATGGAACACTGAGAGAGCTCCACAAGGCAAGAAGGTAAATTCTGTTGAAGAGACCTCTTCCTTGAGTGATAAAATTGATGTTATTATGTATATGCTTGTTAATGCGAAAGCTCATATTGATCCAAATCATGTTCCCTTAGCCTCTTTGGTTGCTCAAGAATAGCAAGTTGATGTGAACTTTATTAGAAATAATAATTTTAGCAACAATGCCTACAGGAATAATTTTGGTAATAATAATTATAGGCCATATCCTCCCAATAATGGTAATGCTTATGGAAATTCCTACAACAATAATAGAAGTGCACCCTCTGAACTTGAAGTTATGCTTAAAGATTTTATTAGTAAACAAACTGCTTTCAATAAAACTATTGAGGAAAAACTCTCTAATGCTGAAAGAAATATAGCATCATTGTCTGAAGCACAATCTTCTTTTAATAAAATGGTTGCTAAACCTGAAACTATTCAAAGTCCCTTTGCTGCTACTAATGCCATACAAGTTAGAATTGATGAAAATTTTAGACTATTAGCTGAATTGCATGCTAAGTGGGAAAGAGAAGATGAAATTGCTAGAAATATTAGTATTTCTACTATCACTACCACTAATGTTGAAGCTAGTAAACCCCATGGAACCTTTTCTAATAAAAATGCTGAAATTCTTCGGAATATGGGAAACAATAGCTCTATTACTTTAGATGATAATTATGATTTTGATCTTGATGGTTGGAATATCTCTGAAGTAATTATGTTCCTACAAAAGCTTGCTAAAAGTCCTAATGCTAGTACTGTGAATATGGCCTTTACAAAACACATTACTGATGCTCTCAAAAAAATTTAAGAAGAAAAGATGAAACATAAAGCTTCTATTCCTATGAAACTAGAAGACCGTTGGGAACCTGATGTCTACGCACTTCTATTCTTGTAGACAGTTGTTGGGCCTCCAAGTGCAGAGGTTTGTAGAACAGCAACAAGTTTCCCTTAAGTGGATTACCCAAGGTTTATCGAACTCAGGGAGGAAGTGGTCAAAGGTATCCCTCTCAAGCAACCCTGCAATCAAGATATAAGAAGTCTCTTGTGTCCCCAACACACCCAATACACTTGCCAGGTGTATAGGTGCACTAGTTCGGTGAAGAGATAGTGAAATACAAGTGGTATAGATAATTATAAGTGGTAACGGTGCCAGAAAAGAGCTTTGATGGCGTGTGGTTGACGTGGGAAGAGACTAAAGGCAATCTTAAATAAATATGGAAGCAAGCAAACATGTAACAGATCTAGTTGCACACTGTGTTCCAATGCTTAGAAATAAGGCCTAGGGATCATACTTTCACTAGTGAACACTCTCATATAAATATCTTCTCTTTATGATACTACTCTAAACTACTCTCCGGTTGGACACTCTAATCCATGGTAGGGCTATAACAACACACCTCAAAGTCCGCTTTCCCCATCTAGATAACCCCACACTATCACCTTGAGCTCTAGATGGTTCCAACAAACACCACAATTTCATAGAAACATCCAACTCCAAATATAACTCATAACAAGTATTTGTAATCTCTAGCCTAAGTGCCACACAGTGTGCACACTGTCAACTTCACACACGTGGGGAGAGCAGAGATCTATTAAAGCACTTGAGTAGCAAGGTAGATCTACTTGATTACAAAGCTCATGGTCACAATATGATCACGCATAGAGAGAGATGAACACATAGCTACCGGTAGAGCCCTTAGCCTCGAGGAAGAACTACTCCCTCATCATCATGGGAATCAGCAACGGCGATGGAGATGGTGGTGGAGATCGATGGAGATGGATCCGGGGGCACTTACCCATCCCGGCAGGGTGCCGGAACATAGACTTTCTGTCCCCCGAATCTCCCCTTCGGTGGCAGCTGCGCTGCCGAACTTTTCATGGCTAGAGGCTCCGGTCTTTAGGGTTTCTGCATCGGAGGCTTCTTATAGGTGAAAGGGCGATGTCAAAGGGTGGACCAGGGGCCCACACCACCTGGTGGCGCGGCCAGGGGGACCCGCGCCACCACATGGTGTGGCCAGCCCCTGGCCCCTCTCCGTATCGTCTTCTGGCTTCGTGGGTCTTCCGGTAAAATATCGACTTTGGCTTTTGTCCGGTCCAATTCCGAGAATATTCATTTTCTGGCTTTTCTGGAACCAAAAACAGAAGAAAACAGGCAACTGGCACTATGGCATCTTGTTAATAGGTTAGTTCCAGAAAATATGTAAAAGTACACCAAAGTATGGACAAAACATAAGAAAGTAGATATAAAACAAGCATGGAACATCAAAAATTATAGATACGTTAGCAACGTATCAACATCCCCAAGCTTAACTCCTGCTCGTACTCGAGTAGGTAAGTGATAAAAAAGATTAATTTTTGAGGTGACATGCACCATCATAATCTTAATCAAGGTATTTATAAAACATTGATAACTGGGATCATAGTACTTTAACATAGCATGAAAGATATAGTTCTAACAATAAGACATAGCAACTATGTTGTAACATGAAAATGTAGAAACAAAGATCATGAATAACAATGCATTGAAAGACGTTTTTGTTTCACATATAGAAAACATAACATAGTGGCATTCAGCTTGTCCCTCATGGAGTAGCAAAACATAAATGCATAGGACACCTTCAAAGTTCATAAGGGTGACTAGATACAAATAGTTTAAGAACAAGCAATATCAAAGTTATGAATCAATCAACAAGTCTTGGGACAATGCACATTAAACTAAGAATGATCACTATGCTCTCTCAATAGGTGTGATGACCCACAAGTATAGGGGGTGTATCGCAGTATTTCGAGGGAAGTGAAACCCAATTTATTGATTCGACACAAGGGGAGCCAAAGAATATTTATAAGCCTTAACAACTGAGTTGTCAATTCAGCTTCACCTGGAAACAATCTTGCTCACAAAAGTTTATTAGTAGCAATAGTTTTGTAGTAGCAATAGTAACGTAATAGCAGTAGTAAAAGTAAAGACAGTAGTAACAATAGCAGTAGACAGTAGGATTAAAATGCGGTAGGCATAGGGATGGATGGACGAGCGTTGCATGGACAAGACAATTCATATGGCAATCAAGACATAGGGCATTTGCAGATAAATAAGATAAAGCATCCAAGTACTAAATAATCATAGGCATGTGTTCCATATATAGTCATACATGCTCGCAATAAGAACTTGCACAACATCTTTTGTCACCTTGACCCGTTTTTGAGGCCTCAAGGGAACTACTGGCAATTAAGGTGCTCCTTTTAATAGAGCACCGGAGCAAAGCATTAACACTCTGTGAACACATGTGATCCTCACATCAAAGCCATTCCCTCCGGTTATCCCGATTGCTCTCACTTCGGGGCCTTTGGTTCCGGACAACAACATGTGTATACAACTTGCAGGTAAGACCATAAACAATACTATCATAATGAATCAATAACATGTTCAGATCTGAAATCATGGCACTCGGGCCCTAGTGACAAGCATTAAGCATAACAAGTTGCAACAAAGTCAAAAAACACTAATAGTAGATACTAGGCATCATGCCCTAACAATCTCATGCCATTACATGAACGATCTCATCCAATCCCTACCATCCCCATAGCCTACAGCGGGGATTACTCACTCATATATGGGGGAAACATGGATGGTCGATGGAGAAGCGATGGTGATGATGATGGCGATGATCTCCTCCAATTCCCCGTCCCGGTAGGGTGCCAGAACGGAGTTCACGTCCGAATCATGAATCTGGTGGTGGCGTGACGGAACTCTTTTGGAAAACGTCAAACCCCTTGGTTTTTAGGTCAAGAGGTGACTTATAGGCGAAGACGGAGGCCGAGGGGGCAGCCGAGGCGGCCACACCCCCCAAGCGCGGCCTGGCCTGGCCCGCGCGGCCAGGTGGTGTGGGCCCCTCGTGTCCCTACTCCGTCTCGTCTTACCCGTGAGTGAGTCTTACGGTGAAATAGGATTTTTGGCATATTTTCCGGGATTTTTCCTGATAGTTGATTTTCTGCACAAAAACTAGACACGAAGGTAATTCTACTGAAAACAACGTTAGTCCATGTTAGTTGTATCCAAATCACACAAGTTTAGAGGAAAAACAATAGCAAAAGTGTTCGAGAAAGTAGATACGTTTTGGACGTATCAAGGTGCATAAAGATAGAAGATGGAGACTCAACATAAAAGTAAAAGAAAGGCCCTTCATAGAAGGAAGCAGGGATTCAAGTATCATAAAGAGCTTCCAAAAATTATGGTACTTATTAGCTTTCAGCTCTCATTGCCCCTAACATAAGCATCTTTAGGTGATTAAGGTTAAAGTGACACAACTAAGAGATATGCATAACAAGTTATAAGTTGAAATCTCATGCCCCTTGCTTACGAGTACTGAACCTCATGCTACTCAACTTCAGTCACAAGTAAGATCTTGTAATTGTAAGTACATATGTATCATAGAGAATCTCTAACAGGGTACCCCTTGCCCCATGACACAGGAGCCCATATCAAAATGACAAGGCAACAGACAATGAGCATCTCATCGATCTTTTTATTTGCTATTTGCATAGGTTTATATTAAGGATGCTTCATAGAATGCTCATTATGGTTATGCTGCAAGTTTCCACCATGATTAGGCATGGCTTAGGCTAGCGGCCCAGGCGTTTCTCTAACACACATACAGACTCCATGATCTTACAAGTCCCCCTTTTATTTCACACCGCCGGGATCCATAAGCAAAAGAATCATGATATCAACGGAATAATAAGTGCAATGTTGAAAGCGTTCCCCATGATACATGGTTCTGCTAACTTCAACTTATAAAGCGCAAGCATATATGCAACAAAGATGGACACAATGATTCAAGATTATTAGGGGCAAGAAAAGTAAAGTGTGCCATCAAGTTCGTGAGAGCTTTAATCACTAATTTTCACATAACAAGTTTAATTCGGAAGGTAAATAAAAACATGAATATACTTGGAATAGCAAATGCTAATAGGTAGGTATGGTGGACTCTTTGGAATAACTTAGTTTTATTTGGAGTTGGATGCATGAGTGGAACTCATACTTGGTATGGAGGCTAGCAAAAGACTGGGAGCGACCCACTAAGAGAGCAATAATGGCCATAATCATGCAAAGCGACAAAACATCATTAATTAAAGCATAAAGTGATATTACAAGACGAAAACTAAATGATCATAGAGGCTATGGTGACTTGGTATAGTCTTAACATGGTGTGAGCATGCGCCAATTCAACCCAAATAAAGCATTTAAAGGAGAATACCACAATGTTATGCTTTTAATATGCTAAAACAATGCATGATTCTTTCAAGGCACATTAAGCAATTTCAATTGCTTATAACATGTCATTCTACAACAATAATCACTAAGAATAAAGAGAAAATAATATCAAGCATGACATGATCAAGTCTAAGCCACAGTCAAAACAAGCTCCCTTTTGTACCACTATAAGCATGAAGCTTCCTACTCTTTTCCAACACCAATCGACTTGTTTGAAACAACTCACAAAGATAATGATAAATAAAGATCAGTGAGCTTGTCTCACAAATACAAAAAGAAGAACTAAAAAGTTCTAAGCTGAAAGCACAAGAAAACTAAGGCTAAACACAGTGCTAGCAAAAGAGAACACTCACAAGACAATAAGAATAAAAACTAGAGTGTTCTAGGCAATGAAAACAGAGTGTGTGTCTCTCCAAATAAGTGCTGGGATCCAACCAACTTATTGCAGCAAACCAAGCAAAAGAAAACTAAAAACAAAAACAAAGACTCTCCAAGAACAACACGACAGTGCATGAAACAGTAAAAATGAAGTGTGTAGAAAGACTTGAGATTTTTATTGATGAAGAAGGGGATGCCTTGGGCATCCCCAAGCTTTCACGCGTGTACCTCTTGAATATTTCTTGGGGTGACATGGGGTGGCATCCCCAAGCTTGAGCTTTTGTCCATTCTTCATCTCATTACATCATTCTTTCCCTACACCTGAAAAATTCCTTCATACAAAACTTCACACAATCTTCATTAGCAACATTAGTGCATTCAAAAGATAATAAACCTTTGGGGTTTAGTTTTAAAATAGCAAAACTTTCATTAAAAACACAAGCTACTGTAGCAATTCCTTTAAAAAGTTCAAATGATCAAAGAGAACTCAAAGAGAAAGAGATTAAGAGGCAAATGCAAATAATGGCAGAAATGTGTCAAAACAGACCAGTAGATAAAAACCGATTTTTCTGAAGACCTTCTGTTGCTCAAATCGAAAAGTGCTGAACTAACGAAAGTTGGATAACAACCTGGGTCAGAAGCACAAAAAATTACAGCTCAATCCGACATACAGAGATTTTTCATGTATTTTTACAGTGAAGCAAAAAAATCTGTTTCGGGACAACACTTCCCCAAATCTTACTTCCCTCTCATTAGAGGTTATTCTTGGCACAAAAATCAAACAAAAAGGATAAGGAGAGGTTATTACAGAGGTAATAACTTCCAAGAATCAACTAAAAGTTTTGGGTTATCTCCTAATAAGTATTTTTCTTTAACGCCTTTAAGTTAGGCTTGATAGTTTGAGAAGATGCTCACATAAGAAGTATGAATTGAAGTAAAAGAGAGCATCAAGAAGAAATTTCCAAACACATTTAAGTCTAACCCACTTCCTATGCATAGGAATCTTGTAAAGAAACAAGTCATGAAAACACAAAGCAACAAGCATAGTAAAGCAAAACAAGTGCAACTTCAAGACTTTTAACATAAAGAGGGCAAACTTAATATTATTGCATGCATAAAACCATGTTTCACTCTCTCATAATAACTTTCAGTAGCATCATGAATAAAATTAACAATATAACTATCACATAAAACATTCTTATCATGAGCCACATGCATAAAACGATTATTACTCTCCACATAAGCATAGTCATTCTTATTAATTCTCGTGGGAGCAAATTCAACAAAATAGCTATCATTATTATTCTCATCACCATAATCATCAAATATAGGAGGCATATTGTAATCATAATTAATTTTCTCCTCAATAGTAGGTGGACTGAAAATATCATATTCATCATTGTAATTATCATATATTGGAGGTTTGGTATCATCATAAGCAATAGAATAGCTATCTTCCAAAGCTAGGGAACTAAAAAGATCATTTTCATAAAAACTAGCTTCCCCAAGCTTATACTTTTCCATAGCATTAGCAATAATGGTGTTCAAAGAATTCATACTAATAACATTGCTATTAGCACACAAATAAAGTTCCATAAGTTTTTTAATTTTCTCTTCAAACACATCATGTCCTAACTCAAGATAAACACTATAAAGCTCTCTAATTTTGTTGTTGTTTTCCATTAAGCCTAACTAGTGAAAACAAGAAACAAAAGGACAAAATTGTAGAATCTAAAGGAAATAACTTCGAGCACTCACACCGGAGGATGTGAGTACCTTTACTATACCTCCACAGCAGCGGTGCGGAAAATAGCTTGATGTCTACGCACTTCTATTCTTGTAGACAGTTGTTGGGCCTCCAAGTGCAGAGTTTTGTAGAACAACAGCAAGTTTCCCTTAAGTGGATTACCCAAGGTTTATCGAACTCAGGGAGGAAGTGTTCAAAGGTATCCCTCTCAAGCAACCCTGCAATCAAGATAACAGAAGTCTCTTGTGTCCCCAACACACCCAATACACTTGTCAGGTGTATAGGTGCACTAGTTCGGCGAAGAGATAGTGAAATACAAGTGGTATAGATAATTATAAGTGGTAACAGTGCCAGAAAAGAGCTTTGATGGCTTGTGGTTGATGTGGGAACAGACTAAAGGCAATCATAAATAAAGATGGAAGCAAGCAAACATGTAACAGATCTAGTTGCAAACGGTGTTTCAATGCTTAGAAACAAGGCCTAGGGATCATACTTTCACTAGTGAACACTCTCATATAAATATCTTCTCTTTATGATACTACTCTAAACTACTCTCCGGTTGGACACTCTAATCCATGGTAGGGCTATAACAGCACACCTCGAAGTCCGCTTTCCCCATCTAGATAACCCCACACTATCACCTTGAGCTATAGATGGTTCCAACAAACACCACAATTTCATAGAAACATCCAACTCCAAATATAACTAATGACCCACGAGTATAGGGGGTGTATCGTAGTATTTTCGAGAGAAGTGAAACCCAATTTATTGATTCGACATAACGGGAGCCAAAGAATATTTATAAGCCTTAACAACTGAGTTGTCAATTCAGCTGCACCTAGAAACAATCTTGCTCACAGTAGTTTATCAGTAGCAATAGTTTTGTAATAGGAGTAGTAAAGCAACATCATTAGTAAAGTAAAGACAATAGTAACAATAACAGTAAACAGTGGGATTCGAGTGCGGTAGGCATAGGGATGGATGGACGGGTGTTGCATGGACAAGACAATTCACATAGCAATCAGAACATAGGGCAATTACAGATAAATAAGAATAAGCATCCAAGTACTAGATAATCCTAGGCATGTGTTCCATATATAGTCATACGTGCTCGCAATGAGAACCTGCAGAACATCTTTTGTCCTGCCAGCCCGTTTGCAGCGGGGCCTCAAGGGAACTACTGACAATTAAGGTGCTCCTTTTAATAGAGCACCAGAGCAAAGCATTAACACTCCATGAACACATGTGATTATCCCGATAGAGCCTACAGCAGGGGATTACTCACTCATAGATGGGGGAAACATGGGTGGTCGATGGAGAAGCGATGGTGATGATAATGGCGATGATCTCCTCCAATTCCCCGTCCCGGCAAGGTGCCAGAACGGAGTTTCTGGTGTTGTTTCGTGGAATCTGGTGGTGGCGGCAGAGCGGAACTCCTTCTAGAAAAACGTCGAACCCCCCTGAGTTTTTAGGTCAGAAGGCATCTTATAGGCGAAGAGGGAGACCGAGGGGGTGTCTGGGGCGGCCAGACCACCCCAAGCTTAACTCCTGCTCGTCCTCGACTAGGTAAGTGATAAAAAGAAAGAATAATTTTTGAGGTGACATGCACCATCATAAACTTGATCAAAGTATTTGTAAAACATTGATAGCTGGGATCATAGTACTTCAACATAGCATGAAAGATAAAGTTCTAACAATAAGACATAGCAAATATGTTGCAACATTAAAAGGCACAAACAAAAGATTCATGAATAACAATGCTTTGCAAGACGTTTGATTGTTTCACATAAAGAAAACATAGCATAGTGGCATTCAGCTTGTCCCTCATAGAGTAGCAAACATAAATGCATAGGACACCTTCAAAGTTCATAAGAGTGACTAGATATAAATAGTTTAAAACAAGCAATATCAAAGCTATGCATCAATCAACAAGTCTTGGGACAATGCACATAGAACTAAGAATGGCCACTATGCTCTCAAAGTAGGTGCATAAAGATAGAAGGTGGAGACTCAACATAAAAGTAAAAGAAAGGCCTTCATAGAAGGAAGTAGGGATTCAAGTTTCATAAAGAGCTTCCAAAAATTATGGTACTTATTAGCTTTCAGCTCTCATTGCCCCTATCATAAGCATCTTGAAGTGATTAAGGTTAAAGTGAACAAACTATGGAGTATATGCTTGACAAAGTATAAGTTGGAAATCTCATGTCCCTTGAATACGAGGGCCGCTCCTCATGCTACTCAAGTTTAGTCACCGGTAAGTTCTTGTCATCGTAAGTACATGTGTATCATAGAGAACCGCCAACGGGGTACCCATTGCCCGTTGATACGGAAGAATCCCCATATCAAAATGACAAGGCAAGCAGACAACGAGCATCTCAACAATCTTCTTATTTACCATGGGAAAATGGTGCTTTTTCCTCTCTTTCCTCTTTTCTCATATCTCTTTTTTTTCTCTTTTTTTCTCAATATCTGACTCTTTTTTATAAGAAGAATGCTTCATAGACAGCTCATTATGGTTACGCTGCAGGTTTCCACCATGACAGCATGGATTAGACCAGCGGCCCAGGCGTTTCTCTAACACACATACATAACTCCATGGAGTTACAAGCTCCCCTTTCATTTCACACCGACGACATCCATAGACAAAAGAGCATGATATCAACTAGGTACAAAGTACAAGTGCAATGTTGAAAGCGTTCCCCATGACAAAGATGGTTCGCTAATCCCCAACAAATAAGTGCAAGCATATACAACATAGACGACACAATGGTTCAAGTTTATTAGGGGCAAGAAAAGTAAAGTGTGCCATCAAGTTCGTGAGAGCTTTAATTACTAATTTTCACATAACAAGTTTAATTCGGAAGGTAGATAAAAACATGAATATAGTTGGAATAGCAAATGCTAATAGGTAGGTATGGTGGACTCTTTGGAATAACTTGGTTTTAGGAGTTGGATGCATGAGTGGAACTCACACTTGGTTATGAGGCTAGCAAAATACTAGGAGCGACCAACTAAGAGAGCAATAATGGCCATAATCATGAAAAGCGACAAAACATCATTAATTAAAGCATAAAGTGAGATTACAAGTCGAAAACTAAAGGATCATAAAGGCTATGGTGACTTGGGATAGTCTTAACATGGTGTGAGCATGCGCCAAGTCAACCTAAATAAAGCATCAAAGGAGAATACCACAATACTATGCTTTAATATGCTAAAACAATGCATGATTCTTTCAAGGCACATTAAGCAATCTCAATTCTTTATAACATGTCATGCTACAGCAAAAATCACTAAGCATAAAGCCAAAAGAATATCAAGCATGACATGATAAAGTCTAAGTCACAGTCAAAAACAAGCTCCTTTTTACCACTTAAGCATGAAGCTTTCTACTCTCTTCCAACACCAATCGACTTATTTGAAACAACTCACAAAGATAATAATAAATAAAGACCAGTGAGCTTGTCTCACAAATCCACAAAGAAGAACTAAAAAGTTCTAAGCTGAAAGCACAAGAAAACTAAGGCTAAACAGAGTGCTAGCAAAAGAGAACACTCACAAAATAATAAGAATGAAAACTAGAGTGTTCTAAACAGTGAAAGTAGAGTGTGTCTCTCTCCAAAAGAAGTGCTGGGATCCAACCAACTTATTTAAGCAAACCAAACAAAAGAAAACTAAAAACAAAAACAAAGACGCTCCAAGAACAACACAATAGTGCATGAAACAATAAAAACGAAGTGTCTACAAAGACCTGAGATTTTTATTGATGGAGAAGGGGATGCCTTGGGCATCCCCAAGTTTTGACGCTTGTACTTCTTGGATATTTCTTGGGGTGACATGCGTGGCATCCCCAAGCTTGAGCTTCAGTCCATTCTTCATCTCATTACATCATTATTTCCTTACACCTGAAAATTTTCCTTCATACAAAACTTCGCACAATCTTTATTAGCAACATTAGTGTACTCAAGATAATAAGTCTTTGGGTTCAGTTCCAACACAAGTAAAAATTCCATTAAAACACAAGCTACTATAGCACTTCCCTTAAAAAGCTCAATTCCCCAAAGAGAACCCAAAAATGAATCAACAAGAAGCAAATGCAAATAATGGCTGAAAACTGTCAAAACAAACCAGCAGGTAAAAACCAATTTTATCGAAGACTTTTTGTTTGCTCAAATCGAAAAGTGTTGAACTAACGAAAGTTGGGTAACAACCTGGGGCAAAAGCACATAAATTCACGCCTCAAAACAACATACAGAGATTTTACACGAATTTTTACAGCGAAGAACAAAAATCTGTTTCAGGACAGCAACCTTCCCAAGCATTACTTCTCTCTCATTAGAGGTTACTCTTGGCACAAAAAGCAAATAAAAATGATAAGGAGAGGTTATTACTGAAGCAATAACTTCCAAGACTCATCTAAAACTTTTTGGTTATCTCCCAATAAGTACTTTTCTTTAACGCCTTTAAGTTAGGCATGATAGTTTGAGAAGATGCTCACATAAGAAATATGAATTGAAGTAAAAGAGAGCATCAAGACACAAACTCAAAGCACATTTAAGTATAACCCATACCTATGCATAGGAATCTTGTAAAGAAACAAGTCATGAAAACACAAAGCAACAAGCATAGGAAAGCAAAACAAGTGCAACTTCAAAATTTTCAACATAAAGAGGGGAAACTTAATATTATTAAGATGCATAAAACCATGTTTCCCTCTCTCATAATAACTTTCAGTAGCATCATGAATAAAATTAACAATATAACTATCACATAAAACATTCTTATCATGATCCACATGCATATAATAATTATTACTCTCCACATAAGCATAGTCATTCTTATTAATTATGGTGGGAGCAAATTCAACAAAATAGCTATCATTATTATTCTCATCACCGTAATCATCAAATATAGGAGGCATATTGTAATCATTAATTTTCTCCTCAATAGTAGGTGGATTGAGAATACCATATTCATCATTGTAATCATCATATATTGGAGGTTTGGTATCATCATAAGCAATAGAATAGCTATCTTCCAAAGCTGAGGAACTAAAAAGATCATTTTCATAAAAACTAGCTTCCCCAAGCTTAGAATTTTCCATGGCATTAGCAATAATGGTGTCCAAAGAATTCATACTAACAACATTGCTATTAGCATGCAAATAAAGTTCCATAGGTTTTTTAATTTTCTCTTCAAACACTTCATGTCCTAACTCGAGATAAATACTATAAAGCTCTCTAATTTTGTTGTTGTTTTCCATTAAGCCTAACTAGTGAAAACAAGAAACAAAAAGACAAAATTGCAGAATCTAAAGGAAATAACTTCCAACACTCACACCGGAGGATGTGAGTACCTTTTACCTTACCTCCCCGGCAACGGCGCTAGAAAATAGCTTGATGTCTATGCACTTCTATTCTTGTAGACAGTTGTTGGGCCTCGAAGTGCAGAGGTTTGTAGAACAACAGTAAGTTTTCCCTTAAGTGGATCACCCAAGGTTTATCGAACTCAGGGAGGAAGTGGTCAAAGGTATCCCCTCTCAAGCAACCCTGCAATCAAGATACAAGAAGTCTCTTGTGTCCCCAACACACCCAATACACTTGTAAGGTGTATAGGTGCACTAGTTCAGCGAAGAGATAGTTAAACACAAGTGGTATGGATAATTATAAGTGGTAACGGTGATAGAAAATAGCTTGAAGGCGTGGAAAAGACTAAAGGCAAACTGAAATAAAGATGGAAGCAAGCAAACATGTAATAGATCTAATAGAAAACGGTGTTTCAGTGCTTGGAAACAAGGCCTAGGGATCATACTTTCACTAGTGAACACTCTCATATAAATATCTTCTCTTTATGATACTACTCTTAACTACTCTCTGGTTGGACACTCTAATCCATGGTAGGGCTATAACAACACTCCTCAAAGTCCGCTTTCCCCATCTAGATGACCCCACACTGTCACCTTGAGCACTAGATGGTTCAAACAAACACCATAATTTTATAAAGACATCCAACTCCAAATATAACTCATAATTTGTAATCTCTAGCCTAAGTGCCACCATGGTGTGCACACTATCAACTTCACACACATGGGGAGAGCAGAGATCTATTAAAGCACTTGAGTAGCAAGGTAGATCTATAGATTGCAAGCTCATGATCTCAATAAGATCATGCATAGAGAGATATGAACACATAGCTATCGGTAGAACCCTTAGCCTCGAGAGAGAACTACTCCCACCTCATCATGGGAATCAGCAATAGCGATGGAGATGGTGGTGGAGATCGATGGAGATGGATCCGGGGGCACTTCCTCGTCCTGGCAGGGTGCCGGAACAGAGACTTTCTGTCCTCCAAATCTCCCCTTCGGTGGCTGCGGAACTTTTAGTGGCTAGAGGCTTGACGATTTAGGGTTTTTGCATTAGGAGGATTTTATAGGCGAAGGGGCAAGGTCGGTGGCCGGCCAGGGGGCCCACACCAAGCCCTGGCGCGGCCAGGAGGACCCACGCCTAGGGGTGGTGTGGCCACCCTGTGGCCCCTCTCCGTCTCGTCTTCTGGCTCCGTGAGTCTTTCGGTAAAATATCGACTTTGGCTTTTGTCCGGTCCAATTATGAGAATATTGATTTTCTGACTTTCCTAGAACCAAAAACAGCAGAAAACAGGCAACTATCACTATGGCATCTTGTTAATAGGTTAGTCCAAGAAAGCATATAGAAATACTCCAAAGTGTGGACAAAACATAAGAAAGTAGATATAAATCAAGCATGGAACATAAAAAATTATAGATACGTTTGCAACGTATCATGGTCCAGGAAGGGTCTGGTCGAGGGCAGAAATGTGGTTCGCAAGTGCACATGATGGTGTGCAGTCTGGTCCAAGTGCATTTCCAAAAATGGCCATGGATGATTCTGATTAGAGGCTCAAGGATTTGATCCTGATAACAGTTTTAGACTTAGCCAAAATTTGTACTGCTCTAGGGTTTTTAACTAGAGCTTAAGATCTAGAGGAAATAATGGGTGGCCAGGTTCCAAACACGTTACCAAGTGAATGTGGTTGAAGAGTAGGTTGAGTAGAAGGGTATCATGACTTAAGTTGGTCTCTACTAATTTGGAAACTACTAAAAAGAATCGGCTCAAAACTGAACATGGTAAGGGAAAGAAAGGTCAGGTTAATGACTAGGGTTCAATACATGCATGGGAAACAAGGTATATGGGGTCCTGGATCAAAAGCAAAGATCTGTGATGGAACAACACATCACAAGAAAGAGGATAGAATGAGTACATTTCCTAGAGGTGAAGAATAAGGTCTTGAATAGAGTTCCAAGATGTGAATTTGATAACAAGGAGGAAGGTAGTCTTCCTACTAGGTTTTTGATGAATTGGTCACAAGAGTTTTAGTATGAGGTAGTATTAGGATCAAACCATCTTCATCTTGCTTGACAAGTGTTGGGTAAGGGTGATTTGTCGATAGAGAGATGCTAGGATCCATCCAACCTTGTGGGGTTAAGAGGAGGATGATTTTCATTGAACACCTTAAGTTTTAGGGGGGTGTATTGTTGGTTTGGTTGTGTTACTAGAGTTTGAGCTCCTAGAGTATTTTAGACAAACTCCTAACAAACAAGTCAAGACAATCATGTTTTAAAGACAGCAGATCAAGACAATTCGTATACACATCTCAAAAATAGATACAAACATACACAATCATTTCTCAAGGACCTTTGAAGAGAGGATTTGAAATAAGTATACAAGGGTTTTTAAGAAGGTAAGAGTCCCTTGGCACTTTTACCAAGAGAGATGAATTCGTATAAATCAATTGTGTATCTAGCCATTTCTTCTAAGGCTAACTGCTATATGCGAGGTACAAGTAATCGGAAAGTAACGGTGCCATAATATGCAACCTTTTAAATCTAGATTTTTTCTATAAAATTAAAAGGGAAAGTACTAATTGGGAGCATTTAATTGAAATATATTCGGATTTTTTGATTAACTATGGTAATGTTGGTTAGAAAAGGGTATTAACTATCATATTAATTACACATCAATTTCCCAATTATTGGTCTCCGATCCCCCCTATTTTGGGTTTGTGCGATGGTTATTTTAGACCTTACTATTTTGTATGATGAAACCTTTGTGAGGAGAGGTGTCCTCGGTAATGTCCATAGTTATGAATTTGGGTTGATGGAAACAAGAGCGTTGGTGATTTCTTCGGCCTATCAGACAAACAAGAGAGTCGAAGTCCTGCATGATTATGAAAACAGAGGGTTACAAAGTCGCTAATTCGCTAGATGCAATCTAACTCACTATAGATTATGTTTTGCTCAAAACTATGGTGCCCTCTTCGTTGGCTCCTCCCCGCCCTTATATGAGAATTTGTATCTCAGAGTCCAATATTGTTCAATTTACAAGTTTGATTACAGATACTCGACTAGTCGGTTGGTACTTCCATTTTGATTAGCACGTTTGGTTTCTGAGCTTCGGATACTTCTAGGACTACTATCATTTTGTGGTCCTTGGGTCGTAGCATAAGTACGTACCAGGTATACCAATTATGCAAACCCGATAAGTCATACGGATGTGACGACTGTTGAGTGTCGAGTGGTGATGTAGCATCACCAACTCACATCTAATAGTAAAGATAACTATTTGAACCTTAAGCATAGTGGATATTGGAGAGTGGATTTTCATAAGACTAGTCACATTGAGGAGTATGATACTAGTACTACTATATGATACCATCTCCACAATGCATAGTATCATGTAGTAGTACCATTGTCTTAGTGTATTTATTGTTTTTGTTAGATCTTAATGTAAAATTGTGTACAAGATTTTGGAATTAGTTTTTTCTAGTTCTCCCTGATATGATATTGTATCTACTTATGATACTAATACAATATCATTCATTATTAATTGAAGTGACACATAAGCATTTTGCATGTATAATACCATGTATGATACCTCCATTGGGGCTAGTCTAAGAGCATCTCCACTCGGGGTCCCAATAGGCTGTTCCTAGGGCGTTTTTTCATCCGAAGGCCGAAAAATGGCCCAGTCGCGTTCCTAGGACATCGGTTTCGTCCGGATTTGGCCCAAATTTCGTCCGGAGATCCTAGCTCGATCCCGGGGCGATGAGAACGCCCTGGGAACACCGGACGAAGCGAATTCGGCGGGAAAAAAATATCTCGGCGCGTCGTCATCCTTCCGCCTCGGCTCCCGTGATGGACCGCCGGGCAATAATGGATGGACCGCTAGGAAATAATGGCGTGCCTTAATACGTTGCTAACGTATCCATAATTTTTGATGTTCCATGCTTGGTTTTATCTAATTTCTTGTGTTTTGTTCCAACTTTGGAGTACTTTCTATACACTTTCTTGGACTAACCTATTAACAAGATCCATAGTGCCAGCTGCCAGTTTTCTGCTGTTTTTGGTTCTAGGAAAGTCAGAAAATCAATATTCTCGGAATTGGACCAGACAAAAGCCAAAGTCGATATTTTACCGGAAGACTCACGGAGCCAGAAGATGGGACGGAGAGGGGCCACAGGGTGGCCACACCATATGGTGGCGCTGCCAGCCTCGTCAGCGCCACCATGTGGTGTGGGCCCCCTGGCCGCCCACCGACCTTGCCTCTTCGCCTATAAGGTGCCTCCCGATGCAAAAACCCTAAATCATCCAGCCTCCAGCCACGAAAAGTTCCACTGCGCCACCGCCACCGAAGGGGAGATTCGGGGAGAAGTCTCTGTTCGGCACCGCTGACGGGGAAGTGCCCCCGGAGCCATCTCCATCGATCTCCACCACCATCTTCATCGTCGTTGCTGATTTCCATGATGAGGAGGGAGTAGTTCTCTCTCGAGGCTAAGGGTTCTACCGGTAGCTATGTGTTCATCTCTCTCTCTATGCATGATCTTATTGAGATCATGAGCTTGTAATCTAAAGATCTACCTTGCTACTCAAGTGCTTTAATAGATCTTTGCTCTCCCCATGTGTGTGAAGTTGATAGTGTGCACACCATGGTAGCACTTAGGCTAGAGATTACAAATACTTGTTATGAGTTATATTTGGAGTTGGATGTCTTTATGAAATTGTGGTGTTTGTTGGACCTATCTAGTGCTCAAGGTGACAATGTGGGGTTATCTAGAGGGGAAACGCTTACTTTGAGGTGTGCTGTTATAGCCCTACCATGGATTAGAGTGTCCAACCGGAGATTAGTTCAGTGTAGTATCATAAATAAGAATATATTTATATGAGAGTGTTCACTAGTGAAAGTATGATCCCTAGGCCTTGTTTCTAAGCACTAAAACACCGTTTGCTATTAGATTTATTACATGTTTGCTTGCTTCTATCTTTATTTCAGTTTTACTTTAGTCTCTTCCACGCCATCAAGCTATTTTCTATCACCGTTACCACTTATAATTATCTATACCACTTGTATTTCACTATCTCTTCGCCGAACTAGTGCACCTATACACCTGACAAGTGTATTGGGTGTGTTGGGGACACAAGAGACTTCTTGTATCTTGATTGCAGGGTTGCTTGAGAGGGGATACATTTGACCACTTCCTCCCTGAGTTCGATAAACCTTGGGTGATCCACTTAAGGGAAAACTTGTTGCTGTTCTACAAACCTCTACACTTGGAGGCCCAACAACTGTCTACAAGAATAGAAGTGCGTAGACATCAAGCTATTTTCTAGCGCTATTGCCGGGAAGGTAAGGTAAAAGGTACTCACATCCTCCGGTGTGAGTGCTCAAAGTTATTTCCTTTAGATTCTGCAATTTTTTCTTTTTGTTTCTTGTTTTGACTAGTTAGGCTTAATGGAAAACAACAACAAAATTAGAGAGCTTTGCAGTATTTATCTTAAGTTAGGACATGAAGTGTTTGAAGAGAAAATTAAAAAACCTATGGAACTTTATTTGCATGCTAATAGCAATGTTGTTAGTATGAATTCTTTGGACAGCATTATTGCTAATGCTATGGAAAAGTCTAAGCTTGGGGAAGCTAGTTTTTATGAAAATGATCTTTTTAGTTCCCCAGCTTTAGAAGATAGCTATTCTATTGCTTATGATGATACCAAACCTCCAATATATAATGATTACAATGAGTAATATGATATTTTCAATCCACCTACTATTGAGGAGAAAACTAATGATTACAATATGCCTCCGATATTTGATGATTATGGTGATGAGAATAATAATGATAGCTATTTTGTTGAATTTGCTCTCACTACAATTAATAAGAATGACTATGTTTATGTGGAGAGTATTAATTATTTTATGCATGTGGCTCATGATAAGAATGTTTTATGTGATAGTTATATTGTTAATTTTATTCATGATGCTACTGAAAGTTATTATGAGAGAGGGAAACATGGTTTTATGTATCTCAACAATATTAAGTTCCCCCTCTTTATGTTGAAAGTCTTGAAGTTGCACTTGTTTTTCTTTACTATGCTTGTTGCTTTGTGCTTTCATGACTTGTTTATTTAAAATATTCCTATGCATAGGAAGTGGGTTAGACTTAAATGTGTTTTATATTTGCTTCTTAATGCTCTCTTTTACTCTAAATTCATATTTCTTATGTGAGCATCTTCTCAAACTATCATGCCTAACTTAAAGACGTTAAAGAAAAGTACTTATTGGGAGATAACCTAAAAGTTTTAGATGAGTCTTGGAAGAGTAATAACCGCTCCTTATCCTTTTTATTTGCTTTTTGTGCCAAGATTAACCTCTAATGAGAGAGAAGTAATGATTGGGAAAATTGCTGTCCCGAAACAGATTTCTGTGCTTCACCATAAAAATTCGTGTAAAATCTCTGTACGTCCTTTTGAGGCGTGAATTTTTGTGCTTCTGCCCCAGGTTGTTATCTAACTTTCTTTAGTTCAACACTTCTCGATTTGAGCAACATAAGATCTTCGAAAAAATTCGTCTTTACCTGCTGGTCTGTTTTGACAGAGTTCTGCCATTATTTGCATTTGCTTCTTGTTGGTTCCTTTTTGAGTTCTTTTGGGGAATTGATCTTTTTGAGGGAATTGCTACAGTAACTTGTGTTTTAATGGAAGTTTTATTGGTGTTGAAACTGAACCCAAAGACTTATTATCTTGAGTGCACTAATGTTGCTAATAAAGATTGTGTGAAGTTTTGTATGAAGAAAAAAATCAGGTGTATGGAAGGAATGAGTAATGAGATGAAGGATGGACTAAAGCTCAAGCTTGGGGATGCCACCCGTGTCACCCCAAGAAATATTCAAGAGGTACAAGCGTCAAAGCTTGGGGATGCCCAAGGCATCCCCTTCTTCATCAATAAAAATCCCAGGTTTCTTCCAAACACTTTATTTTTATTGTTTCATGCACAGTTGTGTTGTTCTTGGAGCGTCTTCTTTTTCGTTTTCATTTTGGTTTTTGTTTGCTTTGTTTTCTTAGTTTGCTGAATAAATAGGTTGGACCTTTCATACATTGGTTTTCAAATAGTTTGGTTTGGATTGGAAAAGAGTAGGAAAGTTGATGCTTAAGTGGTAAAGAGAGCTTGTTTTTGACTGTGGCCTATGCTTTATCATGACATGCTTGATATTGTTTTGGCTTTATGCTTAGTATTCTTTGTTGTAGCATGACTTGTTTTAAAACAATTGAGATTTCTTAATGTGCCTTTAAAGAATCATGCGCTGTTTTAGCATATTAAAGCATAGTATTATGGTATTCTCCTTTGATGTTTTATTTAGGTTAACTTGGAACATGCTCACACCATGTTATGACTATCCCAAGTCACCATAAGCCTTTATGATCCTTTACTTTTCCACTTGTAGTGTCACTTTATGCTTTGATTAATGATGTTTTGTCGCTTTGCATGATTATGGCTATTATTGCTCTCTTAGTCGGTCGCTCCCAGTCTTTTGCTAGCCTCCGTAACAAAGTATGAGTTCCACTCATGCATCCAACTCCTAAAACCAAGTTATTCCAAAGAGTCCACCATACCTACCTATTAGCATATGCTATTCCAAGTATATTCATGTTTTTATCTACCTTCCGAATTAAACTTGTTATGAGAAAATTAGCGATTAAAGATCTCACGAACTTGATGGCACACTTTACTTTTCTTGCCCTTAATAAACTTTAACCATTGTGTCGTCTATGTTGTGTATGCTTGCACTTATATGTTGGGGATTAGCAGAACCATGCTATCATGGGGAACGCTTTTAACATTGCACTTGTACTTTGTACCTAGTTGATATCATGCTCTTTTGTCTATGGATGTCGTCAGTGTGAAATGAAAGGGGAGCTTGTAAGTCCATGGAGTTATGTATGTGTGTTAGAGAAACGACTGGGTCGTTGGTCTAATCCATGCTGTCATGGTGGAAACCTGCAGCGTAACCATAATGAGCTGTCTATGAAGCATTCTTCTTATAAAAAAAGTCAGATATTGAGAAAAAAGAGAAAAAGAAAATAAGAGATGAGAAAAGAGGAAAGAGAGAAAAAAGCACCATTTTCCCATGGTAAATAAGAAGATTGTTGAGATGCTTGTTGTCTGCTTGCCTTGTCATTTTGATATGGGGATTCTTCTGTATCATCGGGAAAGGGGTACCCCGTTGGCGGTTCTCTATGATACACATGTACTTACGATGACAAGAACTTACGGTGACTAAACTTGAGTAGCATGAGGAGCGGCCCTCGTATTCAAGGGACATGAGATTTCCAACTTATACTTCGTCAAGCATATACACCATAGTTTGTTCACTTTAACCTTAATCACTTCAAGATGCTTATGATAGAGGCAATGAGAGCTGAAAGCTAATAAGTACCATAATTTTTGGAAGCTCTTTATGAAACTTGAATCCCTACTTCCTTCTATGAAGGCCTTTCTTTTACTTTTATGTTGAGTCTCCACCTTCTATCTTTATGCACCTACTTTGAGAGCATAGTGGCCATTCTTAGTTCTATGTGCATTGTCCCAAGACTTGTTGATTGATGCATAGCTTTGATATTGCTTGTTTTAAACTATTTGTATCTAGTAACTCTTATGAACTTTGAAGGTGTCCTATGCATTTATGTTTGCTACTCTATGAGGGACAAGCTGAATGCCACTATGCTATGTTTTCTTTATGTGAAACAAACAAACGTCTTGTAAAGCATTGTTTTTCATTAATCTTTTGTTTGTGCCTTTTCATGTTGCAACATAGTTTCTTTGTCTTATTGCTAGAACTTTGTCTTTCATGTTATGATTGAAGTACTATGATCCCAGCTTTGAATGTTCTACAAATAATTTGATCAAGTTTATGATGGTGCATGTCACCTCAAAAATTATTCTTTCTTTTTATCACTTACCTACTCGAGGACGAGCAGGAGTTAAGCTTGGGGATGTTGATATGTTGCTAACGTATCCATAATTTTTTATGTTTCATGCTTGGTTTTATCTAATTTCTTGTGTTTTGTTCCAACTTTGGAGTACTTTCTATACACTTTCTTGGACTAACCTATTAACAAGAGCCACAGTGCCAATTGCCTGTTTTCTGCTGTTTTTGGTTCCAGGAAAGTCAAAAAATAAATATTCTCGAAATTGGACCGGACAAAAGCCAAAGTCGATATTTTAGCGGAAGACTCACAAAGCTAGAAGACGAGACGGAGAGGGGCCACAGGGTGGCCACACCATATGGTGGCGCGGGCTAGCCCTGGCCGCGCCACTAGGTGGTGTGGGCCCCCTGGCCACCCACTGACCTTGCCTCTTCGCCTATAAGATGCCTCCCGATGCAAAAACCCTAAATCATCCAGCCTCCAGCCACGAAAAGTTCCACAGCGCCGCCTCTACCGAAGGGGAGATTCAGGGGACAGAAAGTCTCTGTTCCGACACCCTGCCAGGACGGGGAAGTGCCCCCGGAGCCATCTCCATCGATCTCCACCACCATCTCCATCGTCGTTGCTGATTTCCATGATGAGGAGGGAGTAGTTCTCTCTTGAGGCTAAGGGTTCTACCGGTAGCTATGTGTTCATCTCTCTCTATGCATGATCTTATTGAGATCATGAGCTTGTAATCTATAGATCTACCTTGCTACTCAAGTGCTTTAATAGATCTCTGCTCTCCCTGTTGGGGGGATACCCCGGGTAGGGTCACTCCGGGGTATAAGGGCCGAGTTAGCCGAGGTTCGGCAAGGTCAAAGCGGATGCTGGCCGAGTCACCTCAAGGCAGGCCGGATCACGGAGTAACCCGGACCAGGGGGGTCACCTAACGTTGTCTCATCCGACTTGAGGAGTAAGTCGGAAATGCTTGTCTAACTTATATGCAGGAACAGGTGTGGCCGGATCTACTATGATCCGGATCCTCGCTTAGCTTCTGGGAGAAGGAAGGAATCTCTCTGGTCAAAAAAGAAGGTCCGGTACGCACTGCATGAGCAAATAAAGCAAGGGCAGCACCACCGGGTCATGGCCGACAAGGGTGATGACGCTCACGTCGGCTGACGCGGGCGCCACAGAGGCTTACGTCGCTAAAGCATGTGTGACGCGGGGGAAAAGCACCCCGGTCGGGTTACCACTTTGGGAGGGGGCATATTCTTAGGAATATGCCTCCACGTATGCCCTAGGCCAGGACCGAACCTCCTCTATATAAGGGGGGTTAGGGTTCTGGTAGAGGGGGTTGGTTGAGCACTAGTTGGTTTGGTGATTCCTTAGAGCTAGTGGATCTAGAGTTCTAGGGAGAAGTAGTAGGCAAGAGTAAGAGAGCTCCTTGTTCCTCCTCTCGCCAATACAGCTCAAGGAGCACTTGTAATCTTGGAGATATAGCAATACAAACTTCTGTGTGGAGAATCACTCTACTATCCCTCCTTGGATTCCCCTAGCGCATATTAGTCCCCACCTTTAGCCTATCCATGGCATCTGCCGTGACACCACCACGACAGTTGGCGCCCACCGTGGGGCTAGCGGCGCTAGCAGGGGTGAAGATGCGGACGGGAAACCTCATCGACACCGGCGAACGCATCGTCTCCGGGCTTGTTCAGCGCTTTGGAGCGCTGGATTTCGTCAGCGACAACGCTGGCTGCGCAAGACGCCGCCACTCACAAGAACGGCCTCTTCATCAAGCTCGGCACGCACAAGGTCTACATTGCTGTGGACGTCTCGTGCGTTCATCCGCGTCGCATCGTCGATGCGGGGGAACCACCCCTCACTGTGGCTCGCGGGGTGCGTATCGCTCGCTCCCCGGACCATGCGGAGGTGATGATGACTGCGCCAGGCGCAGGCGCAAGCAAGGATCCGGCACCAGACCCGGAGGTAACACCCAAGGCACCGAGGAAAGGTAGAGGACCTCCCCTAGAGAGGCCTGAAAACATACTAAGGGAAGCTATGGATAGCTTGGCTAACCCGGTAGCGGCAGTGGTAGATCCAGCTCAGGCACAGGCCGAGCTAGAGGAAACTCGGCAAAAGATACTGGAGGGCGCAAAGAAAATAGCCGCGGCTCAGCAGTCGCTGAACATGACGCTGCGTGAGTATGCAAAGGCAAACAAAGTTGATGCAGTAAAAGTGAAGGGGAGAAATCTCATAAGCGAGATGAACAGAGAAGGTGATGATGGAGCAAAAGGGTCGGAAAACTATCTGTCTGTGGGGTTGCCGAAGTATAGTACCCCGGCGAAGAACCTCAGAGCAGTAGACGCGGCTGCGTCCAAGCTAGAGGGTCTGACAGGTGAGGCCCGTCAAAGACAGCAAGACAGGGTTAACGAGCTGGTTCGGATCGCGAACAGGCAGAACGAGGAGCTACTGAGAGCTAACCCGGAGAGAGCTGGGGCTTCCAAGATTGTCCATTCGGTGATGGGTAACCCGGAGAAATCCGCTGGAGCCGCATCATCGCCTCATGGCGGTCCAAGGACAGAAGAGGTAGTAACCTTGGCCAGACGGAACAAACATATCGTCCCGTACGACCCAACGCGTGCGGGAAAAGAAAAAGAGATGCGGAAAAATGATGATTGACGGAGTGTGAGCCGAGGTGAAGCTGGCCGAGGTAATCATGACCAAGGCAATGCCGGTCAAGGGAACGCTGCCAACGGCAATGCCAGACAGCGCAACTCCGCAGCAGCAGGACAACCGCAGCAGTGGAATATACCAAGGCAAGAGCAAAGCGCCGGCCGAGGTATGCAGCATAAAGGTGCACGACAAGAGCAAAACCGATACAACAACGGTGATTCGGAGATGGTGAACGCAGGGTACCCCAAACCAGACTATCATGTGATAGGGTCAAGATTGGGAAGCAGGGATTTAATGCCGGATGACGCCCGGTTAAAACTGGATCGCCTGTACAGGTCGGAACAGATCGAATGTCAAGGTCCTCCGGGTCCAGCGTGTTTTGGACCCAGGATCATGAAGGAACCGTCGGTACCAAACTTCCAGTTACCCAGGGGCACGAAGACATATGACGGCAGTACCAAGCCGGAGGATTGGCTGATAAACTACGCTATGGCGATGAAAATTGCAACTGGCAACTTGAGATGGGTTGTACGTTACGTGCCCCAGATGTTGGAAGGCCCGGCCAGAGTATGGCTGAATAACTTGCCACCCGGAAGCATCAACTGCTGGATAGATTTTGTAGAAATGTTTATCAGCAACTTCTCAAGTACGTATCAGAGGCCGAACAGACCGCAGACCCTAGCGATGTGCAAGCAAAGACCTAACGAGACGGATCGTGAATTCTTGACCCGGTGGTGTACCGTGAGAAACTCATGTGAAGGTGTCATAGAGTCACATGCCATAGCATGGTTTGCGCAAGGGTGCAGATACGGCAGCGAGCTGTGGATGAAGTTGCAAAGGAAAATGCCAGTTACGCTGGCAGAGATGGTCCGGATTGCTGATTCGTATGCTTTGGGCGATTCGACTCAACCTAGGCTCGCCTCAAACGAGTCAAACGAGGAATACTATCAGAGGGATGGAGCTGGGTCATCTCGGAGGAATGATTATAGAGGAAAGAGGAGAGATGATAGACCAGATCATCGTTATGGTTCGCAACAAGTTGCAGCAGTGAATCAAGATCAATCTGGAGGAGGGAGTAACCAACGCCAGAGAACTAGAGGGCAGTGGACTCCAAGAAATGATGGCAATAAAACATGGACTCCGGAGCAGAAGAAGCAGTGGCAGGAAAAGAAAGACCATCCGAGGTATACCTATGAGTCGATGCTGGATCAGCCGTGTAAGTTTCACACGCCAAATCTGAATAGCCCGACGGGTCACACGACGAGGCAATGTGAGTGGATGCGAAAGATAGAGCAAGGTGGTTCGGGGAATGCTCAGGCACCCCGGAATGATCAACCTCGGCAGGAGTTACCTCGGCAGCCAGTGCTCTCCGGGGCGAATACGCAGCAGCTAATGTTGCCCCCCCTCTGCCGAGGTATGACAACAATGAGAGAAGGGATGCAGTGCATCAGGTGGAAAATCAGCAACAACCGGATCAGAGGTTCCCCGGAAACGAGGGAAGGAATGAGTACAGGGAACATCACCAGAGTTATTGTGTGTTCACGACCGAGGAAACAGATAGAAAGAGCTTGCAGCGCCGACATATGGAGGTCAATGCGGTCATGCCAGCAGTGACGAGGTACATGCCTTGGTCGGACCAGGAAATCACCTGGAACATCAAAGATCATCCTAAACTTATGCCGAGCCCAGGTTCGTATGCACTAGTGCTGGATCCGACATTCATTGGACCGAACATCAATGTGAGGTTCTCCAAGGTTTTGATTGATAATGGGAGTAGCATTAACATCATGTATGCGGATACGATGCGCAAGTTGGGCATCTCGGAGAACATGCTCCAGGCTACGAGAACAACTTTCCATGGCATAGTACCAGGCATTTCTTGTGAGCCCATAGGCAAAATCCGGGTCGACGTGTTATTCGGCACAAGGGATAACTGCCGAATTGAAAATCTGGAGTTTGAGGTGGTGAACTTGGAAAGTGCATATCATGCGTTACTCGGAAGACCAGCATTGAGCAAATTCATGGCAAGCTGTCACATCGCTTATCTCAAGATGAAGTTGCGGGCCAAATGGAGTGATTACCATTGCCGGAGATTTCGATGTTCCATGGAGTGTGCTTCACCGGTCTAACCTAGCCGAGTCACCGTGATTGCACAAGAGAAAAGAAAATCCAAGAGGTGGCGGCGTTGGCTCAATCCACAAGAATATATGCCATTAAGTAACCCGCATGGCAGCGTTTCATTTCAAGCCGCAAAGGACACCAAGAAGATTCCAGTTGATAACATGTTTCCAGAGCGCACCGTAACAATTGGTGCCGGGTTAACTGACAAATAGGAAAGCGAGCTCGTCAACTTCCTCCGTGAGAATCGGGATATTTTTGCTTGGTCTACATAGGACTTGCAAGGTGTTCCGAGGGAGTTGGCCGAGCACTCTTTGAACGTAAGACCCGGAGCAAGGCCGGTGAAGCAACCTCTCCGTCGCTTCGCCGAGGATAGGAGAAAAGTCATTGGAGAGGAGATAGCTCGGTTACTAGCAGCAAGATTTATCATGGAG
Source organism: Avena insularis (assembly GCA_023614405.1). Classification (NCBI taxonomy): domain Eukaryota; kingdom Viridiplantae; phylum Streptophyta; class Magnoliopsida; order Poales; family Poaceae; genus Avena; species Avena insularis. The sequence continues at coordinate 44,859,918 of CM042688.1, read as the reverse complement.
GTACTATATCCGGATTGGCTCTCTAATCCGGTGCTGGTAGAAAAGAAGAAGGACGATACGAACGTGGCAGTGGTTTGGCGCATGTGTATTGATTACACGAACCTGAACAAGGCGTGTCCAAAAGATCAATTTCTACTGCCAAGGATAGATCAGGTCATAGACTCGACCGCGGGATGCGAATTGTTGTCATTCATTGATGCATATTCTGGCTTCCACCAGATACCTCTGAACCCGGATGATCAAATAAAAATGGGGTTTATTACCCCATACAGGGCTTACTGCTATCGTACTATGCCGTTCGGTTTACGTAATGCAGGTGCAACGTACCAAAGATGTATGCAAAAATGTTTACACGACCAAATAGGTCAAAACGTACAAGTATACGTGGATGATGTGGTTATCAAGACCAAGGAAAGCACAACGCTCCTTGACGACATAAGGCAAACATTCGCGAACTTGAGAAGGTTCCGGATGAAGCTTAACCCGGAAAAATATACCTTCGGTGTCCCGCCTAGAAAATTACTCGGATTTCTCGTCTCCAGCCAAGGTATCAAAGTTAATCCAACTAAGATCCGAGCCATCGAACGAATGGAGCTGCCGAAGTGTCTTAACGATGTCCAGAAGTTCACTGGATGCCTGACATCGTTGAGTCGGTTTGTATGTCGGTTGGGAGAAAAGGCACTGCCTCTCTACCAACTCATGAAGAAGTCGGATAAATTCGTTCGGACGCCACAGGCCGATGAAGCCTTTGCCCACTTAAAAAAGATGTTGGCCACTGCGCCAGTGTTAGCCTCTCCACTATCAAAGGAGCCAATGTTGCTCTACGTAGCCGCAACCAACTGAGTTGTAAGTGCAGTAATCGTAGTGGAACGCAATGAAGAGGGTAAGTCGGTGCAGAGGCCAGTGTATTACCTGAGCGAGGTATTATGCGCCTCAAAATGTAACTACCCGCACTTTCAAAAGGTGGCATACGGTGTCTATATGGCGGCGAAGAAGTTAAAACATTACTTTGAGGAGCACCCCATCAAAGTAATATGTGAAGCTCCCATATCCGAGATAATGGGTAACAAGGATGCGAGTGGCAGGATCGCAAAATGGGCAATTGAGCTGGCCCCTTATGCGCCCCAATACGACAGAAGAGAAGCGATCAAGTCTTAGGCTGTAGCAGACTTTTTTGTGGATTGGGCCGAGGTACAATACGAACCACCACCACCGGATCCGAATTACTGGAGGATGCACTTTGACGGGTCGAAAACCAAAACCGGATTAGGCACCGGAGTTGTGCTTACCTCGCCAAAGAAGGATCAACTAAAGTACGTGTTGCAGATCCATTTTGCGGCATCGAACAATGTCGCTGAGTATGAGGCTCTTGTGCATGGGCTCAAAGTGGCAAAGGAGATTGGCATACGTCGGATAATATGCTTTGGCGACTCGGACCTGGTGGTGCAGCAGGTGTCCGGAGTGTGGGACGCCCTGGATCCAAACATGGCACTATACAAGTTTCACGTGCAGAAGATATCTGGTTACTTCGAGGGGTGTGAATTTCACCATATACCCCGGGCGGAAAACGAGGTTGCCGACATGTTGTCGAAGCTCGGATCGACCAGACAGGCAATTCCACCGGGTGTAGCATTGGAACACCTCAGAAAACCATCTATTAGGCTGTCCCTAGGAACCGACTCGATCTATGTCCCGGAAAATACGGAATCCGGAGCTGAGCCCATGGACATTGACATGGGAGGTGGTACACGAGACCCGGGGACTGCGTCAGCAAACCCGGGGACTGCCTCGGCAAACCCGGGGACTACCTCGCTAGACCCGGGGACTACTCAGCGTGATCCGGCTAAAGTTATGCCGGTGGATCAGATGGAAATTGATGAGGAGATATTCCCTCCACGAGCCATACCAGCTTGGGCACTGCCTATATTCCAATTCCTGAAAGACGGAACGTTACCCGCTGAGGAGGTGTTTGCCAGGCAAACTCAGAGGAGAGCAAAAGCATACACAATCATTAATTCCGAGTTGTACAAACGGAGTGTAACCAATGTCCTCCAACGATGCGTTGACCCGAATAAGGGCTTGACATCCTCCGAGATATACACCAAGGAGAATGCGGGCATCATGCCTCATCCCGAGCCTTGGTGGCAAAGGCGTTCTAGCATGGATTCTACTGGCCAAGTGCCTTGGAACAAGCAGAAGATCTGGTGAGAAAATGCAATGGTTGTCAGAGGTACGCCGCCAAGACACATATGCCTATGTCGGAACTCAAGACCATACCAATTACATGGCCATTTGCAGTATGGTGCTTGGATATGGTTGGCCCGTTCAAACCTGCGAGAGGAAACATGACACACATTTTGGTCATGGTGGACAAGTTTACAAAATGGATTGAAGTGAAACCTATAAGAAAATGTGATGGAGCTACGGCCGTGACATTTCTCAAAGACATCATCTTGAGATACGGTTATCCACACAGTATTATAACTGATAATGGAACAAATTTTGCGGAAGGAGCATTTGCGCGCTTCTGCCGAGATAAGAAGATCCGACTCGATGTCGCCTCGGTAGCCCACCCCGCATCGAACGGACAAGTGGAAAGATCCAACAGATTAGTATTATCCGGGATAAAACCCCGGCTCATTGAGCCGCTGCAAAGATCAGCGGGGTGCTGGATAGAAGAACTACCAGCAGTACTGTGGAGCTTAAGAACAACTCCGAATCGATCAACAAGCTATACGCCATTCTTTCTGGTATATGGGGCAGAAGCTGTATTACCAAATGACATAGAGCATGATTCGCCTAGGGTCACCTAATACACGAAGCCGGGCGTGCAAGAAGCCCGGCAAAATGATGTTGATCTGCTGGAAGAAGCAAGAGAACTGGCACTGTCCAGATCCACCATATATCAGCAAAACCTCCGACGCTATCATAGCCGGAAAGTGTGCCCTCGAGTCTTCCGGAAAGGCGATCTGGTGCTCCGGTTGGTACAACGTACTACTGGCATGCATAAATTATCCCCCCCATGGGAAGGGCCGTTCATTGTGAGCAAATCATTGCACAATGATTCTTACTATCTTATAGATGCAAAGCCACAGGAAAAGAACAAGGCGGACAGGTCCGGAGAGGAATCCAAGCGACCGTGGAATGTAGCACTACTTCGTCCCTTCTACACTTAGCTAAGAAGTGTATGTATCCGAGTCATCTCATATGTCGGTATGTATGTCGGCAATGAGCTTATCAATGAAATAGCAACGCCTCGAGCAGTAACTCGGGGACTGCCTTAGTAATATTTGTCGTAATTTCTTATGCGGTAGCTGGAATAAGTCGTTCTACTTAACCCGGATTAGTAATGTGTGAGCACCAAAAACCCAACCCTTCGACTTGCTGCTGTCCAACAAGAATTGGCTTCATGGCAAGCAAGGGAACAAGTTTGGAATTGCGTAGCATATGAAAAACGATTAAGGAAACGAATTTATTCGAGCTAACGTTTGTTTTTCGACTAACCTCAGATTTATTTTCAAGTTATTATGCTGAATCATTTTGAGCCAAGCCTCAAAGTTTCTAAGTATTGTTAAGACAATTTTTGAAGCTCGGATTCATAAGTCGTAAAACCGAATCAAGGTAGACACGGACCGAGCCAAAGAATTGGACGAACAAGAAAATGAAACTCGGGGACTACGCCCACGTTAATCCGGCATAAAAACGTAGTAGCAAAATATCACATATCCAGCATACAATTGCACCCGGCATACCGGGGATCTGATAAATTTTCAAGTTTTTTAGAACTAAGGAGCAGCAGGAGGAGCAGGTTCAACGTCGTCGTCGATGTCTTCAATATCTGAAGCATCATCTTCCCCGTCCTCATCCGACCCATCTTCAACATTCTCATTCTGCTCGTCCCCAGCGGATTCCAAGAAGCTCGGCCCTTCAATCCAGTCATGAATAGGAGAATATTCGACGAGGCTGTAGGCGCAGGCCTGGCGTCGAGCTACCCACTCCGGATTATCGGTCTATCTGGATCCGGTACACCGGCGTGTGAGGAGGCTGAGGTCGATCTTCTCGTACCATGTGAGAATATGATGAAGGATGGTGTCAGCTGCGGCGCGACCAGCGGACTCTCTCCAGAGGTCAAGCTGGGTCTCAACTTCCATTAATTTCTCGACGAGAGTTGCGATGGTCTCTGGGCTACTCTCTCCGGGCCAGAACGTATTGAAGATGCGCACTGCAACGTCGAGGATATCCTTGCCATAATTCTTGATGGTCTCCACACGAGAGGACAAGCTGACCAATAGGTCCTCCATGTCCAAGGGAATGTTCTCACCATCAGGAGCAATGGGGGTACCCCTCTCTCGGCGAAATTTGGCAACATCAGCGCTGGCAATCGCAGTACCCTCTGGAAAGTGGTCTGGAAACAAGGCAAAGGAAGAAGGTGAAGGAAAGACATATGAGGTAACCCAGAGAAGTATGTCGGATAAGGGAAAGGAACTTACAAGAAATATGGCTATGGATCCGGGTTAACTCCTTGATGCAGGCATCGCGTCTTTTGCGAAGTTGCTCAAGTTCAGCGTTGGCCGCCCCCAAGCTGGAGGTCGGATTCTTTGAGTAGGTCCTGGTCCTTGGAGATCTAGAGAGTAAGGCGCTCACGCTCTTCTGTGAAGTCCTGGCCAACCTTTTGGAGCTCGGTTCGATGTTGGGCCTTCATCTTCTCCATCTCGTCCTTGAGCTTGGCAATATCGTCGTCCTTAGTCCAGAGGAGAGCAAGCTCATCATTCTTCTTCTTCAGCTCGGCCTAATGCTGCCCTGCTTGTTCGAGAAAATGCAGCATCATATCAGGCACGGGCACACTATCCTCAAGCGATGCTGAAATAGTATGTTGACCCGGCAGAGCCGAGGAGTGAATGTTTGCCGAGCCAAGGAGACGAAGAAATGGAAAACACAACAAGGTCGAACAAAAGAGGACATACCCCCGATTTCCTCCAAGTTCTTCCGCATAATTTTGTTCTCAACCTCCACCCCAGCTGCAAAAACCGAATGAGGAGATTAGTCCGGCGGAAACAAGTAAAGAAAAACAGAGAGGTGCCGAGGGAGAAAATTACCCCTCTTTTCATGTTCTGCACCAAGTGCAACATGTTTTGCGTGCAGGATCTTGTGGGTATCAAGCAGGCGTTGAAATTCGTGTCTCCGTGATTGGTGGTTACCCGAAAGAAGTATGTATGTAAAATTAGCTTGGTGCATATTCGAAGTGTACAAGATCCGGGCCAAGTGGAACTTAACCCGGCTCTAGGTGTGTGCATATTCGCATTGTACAAGATCCGGGCCAAGTGGAACTTAACCCGGCTCTAGGTGTGTGCATATTCGCAGTGTACAAGATCCGGGCCAAGTGGAACTTAACCCGGCTCTAGGTGTGTGCATATTTGAAGTGTGCGAGATCCGGGCCAAGTGGAACTTAACCCGGCTCTAGGTGTGTGCATATTCGAAGTGTGCGAGATCCGGGCCAAGTGGAACTTAACCCGGCTCTAGGTGTGTGCATATTCGAAGTGTGCGATCCGGCCAAGTGGAACTTAACCCGACTCTAGGTGTGTGCATATTGAAGTGTCAGATCCGGGCCAAGTGGAACTTAACCCGGCTCTAGGTGTGTGCATATTCGAGTGTACAAGATCCGGGCCAAGTGGAACTTAACCCGCTCTAGGTGTGTGCATATTCGAGTGTACAAGATCCGGGCCAAGTGGAACTTAACCCGCTCTAGCTGTGTGCATATTCGAGTGTGCGAGATCCGGCCAAGTGGAACTTAACCTGCTCTAGGTGTGTGCATATTTGAAGTTTACATGCAGCTACGTTGGTTTTCTAATGAGCATCCGCAGAGTAACAAGCTACTCCCGAGGCTCGGGACTAATAGTTATTATCTACAGATGTAAAGGACTTTTCCCAAACCCGCTATTATCTACGTTGGTTTTGAAGTTTACATACCTCCATCATTCGCCTCATGAGATTAATTGCCTTGGCGGCAGATTCATCTGGCAGAAAATTCTGGGGCGAACTTTTCCGGAGATCGTCGTTAGGGACGAACTCCGCTTTGTTCCATTCATAACGAACTCGATAAGGCTCGGAGGGTACCGCTCGCCAAGGCATGTGGGTGCCACCAAGCCCTTCGCATGAGCTTCCTTCCTCTCAACTAGAGCAAGAGCTGGGCTGGTGTGAAGAACCATCTCACGATTCATTGCTCAAGCGGGAACATCCGTCATGGTGATTTCTTCGAAGCATCGACGATGTGGTTATTGCCCGCCTCGACGGATGTAGACTTGGCAGTATCCGGAGCCTTCTTGCCTTTAGCTTGCTGGGAAGAAGTAACCATGGTGGATTTCCCTTTGGAAGTTGCTGGAATGGTTCCTCGCCGAGGCTGAGATGACTCGGACAAGGCAGAAGAACGTGGCACTAGAGCTGCTGTGGGTTTCCTTGGTGCCGGGACAGGTGCTGGCTCGGTAGCTGGTACTGGAGCTGCTGCTGGTGCTGGTGTTGCGATATACTCGGTGGTTGCTGGCCGCGGCAATGCCGAAGTGGTGGCCGCCGTCTCCTCGGTCGAACCGACCCTCCTGCTCCGAGGTCGCGTTCCTCTCGATGAGGTACTACGGAACCCGGAGCAGCCGCAGAGCCCTCCAGAATAGGGCTCAGCGGGCGTGACTCATCGTCACGAGGAGGAGAAGGGCCAGACCGAAGGGGAGAAGAGATGCTCGATCCTCTCTGAGGGACCTCCACAGGAGGCCTGAAAAAGAGAATAATGTCAGGTGTGAAATTACCGCGATGCAAGGAAAAGTGAGTTGCGCAATGAAAAATGACTTACGCATCCGAGGTTTCAGCCTCCTTGGGTTTCTGGGCCCTCCGTGCCGGGGCTTTGCCTGCTCGCTTGGAGGCAGTCTTGTCTCTGGCCTTCTTTTGCCTTTTTGTGGGCTGAGAAGGTCCGAAGGAAGAACTCGATGCGGCTCCGTGCTTCTTCTTTGACGCCACCGGAACCGGCTCGCCCGTGGCAAGTGGAGGATCCTCGTGGATATGCCCATCGGGGTTAGCTGATGCCGGAAAGGCAAAAGAAAGAGGGACAGCCTCAACGGGTTCAATCATGTCGATATCCGAGTCATCCTCATCATCGGGCCAATCTCTAAGAGAAGAGAATTTACCGCTGGGTCGTTTGGTGGCGTCGGTCATAGGGAGGAACATCTCCTGGTCCGGCTCCTCCTCATCCGGGATTTCTCGGTCCGGCGCCCACTTAAGGGTCGGATCCGTACCATCCTCGAGAGGTTGCTGAAGGAACAGCTGAGAAAAAGCATGAAGAACAGAGTCAGAAATATAACAAAAACCGACACATATCTCATCCGAATTAAGTTTGCCCTGCGAAGCTTACCGCGGGAGGGAGCCTGTCATGGCAGTAGTGCTCGATTCCCCACGTCCATTCGGCGGAGAAATCCTTGTGAGTGGTGAAAAGAGCTTTAACCCGGCGAAAGATCTCTGTGTTGCTCAACTCGAAGGAGGAGGTTCGGTTGGGGTCGCGGCCGAAGCTCATGTGGCACAACTTGTGGGAGCGCTTCTGGAGGGGAGAGATTCGGTTGCGCACGAACGTGATCATAGCATCCTCGTTGCACAATCCGAGCTTCTTTAGCTCCACGAACCTCTTGTTAACTTGGTTGGCCAGAGCTGTAGGTTTCTTGGGGACCTCCTCCCAGAAATCCGTGTCAGGTGGGCCCGGAGCGTAGGGCAGCAACCGAATCAAATCTTCGGTGCCCTCGTTCCGGACGTAGAAGAAGGTCCGGGCCCATCCTTTGTAGGAGTCAAGCCCGGTGACCCGGGGAAAGACTGAAAATCTCTGGGGCAAAATGGAGGCAGCTCCGAACTGGGTGACCTGCTTGTCCTCCGACTCTACGTGGATATTGGGGACGACGTTGCGACGGAGGCCGAAGAACCGGATCCACAGCTCCTTCGTGGGCCATAGTCCGGTGTAGCCCTTGATCGTAGAGGCAAAGGCGGAAAGGGAGGTGATTGCGTTTGTTGGGAGATGGTGCGGCTGCAGGTGATACGTCCTAACCCAATCCCGGAAGAAATCGCTCACCGGGAGGCCAAATCCCCGTTGGAAGTGGGACAGGAATACAACGAACTCACCCGGATTGGGTGAGGGGGCCAGTTCGGCGGAGGGGAGACGAGCGGTGACGTCGGCGGGAATGCGCCTGGTCCGGTAGAGCCAGTCAGGATCATCTTGACAGACCCATGACCCGACCCACGCGCCACGGTCCGCCGCGCCAGCGTCCTCCTCCATCTCCTGCTCGGCGATGACGAGCTCCTCCTCCATCATCTCGTATCCGCTATCCTCGCTGGAGCTAGCGGTGGCGGGGATCTGAGGCCTAGATTGGCGTGGACCCGTGGCGAAGAAGCTGCGCAGCGGTGGCTGCGGTGCGGAGGCACGGGGAGGTGCGGCGGCGGCGCTGCTGCTGGAAGGCACCAGCGGCAGCGTGGTCGCAGGGAAGACGAAGGAGAAAACGCAATGGGCAGAGGGGCGCGGAGGTGGAAAAACGCTAAGGGACGCGCCCCTCCCCTATTTAACCACCCCCAGTGATCGATGAGTGGGATCGCGCTGCGCCGACGAGCCACACGGTGTGGCCGTGTATCACCAACATCAGCCAATCAGAGAAAAGCCACACGGGAGGCCACAGAGTAGAAGCAATCCCATGACGCGACGCGCTGTTGCGGTAAACGAGGAGGCAGGCATGACGTGACCCACGCACACTGATAACTGACAATTACTGCGGCGATTACTATGCAGACCCTTAAAATAAGACGAGGCAATGATTAGCCTCCACGTGGGTTGGTGTATGAGAGAAAGAAACGGGGCCCGGATCAAACCATGATAACCATGGGATCCGAGCCAAAGTGGTGACCCGGCCGGCAAGTGAAAACTTGGAACGTGCGAAGGGAACGTAAATCCATATAATCCGAGATAAGGAGCTAACCCGGAATTAAACGTCTGAGGCTCGGACATAAATGAACCTGATGTTGCCTTAGCGGCCAAGGCAGCCAAGACCGCACCAGCTTCGGGGACTAATGTTGGGGGGATACCCCCGGGTAGGGTCACTCCGGGGTATAAGGGCCGATTTAGCCGAGGTTCGGCAAGGTCAAAGCGGATGCTGGCCGAGTCACCTCAAGGCAGGCCGAATCACGGAGTAACTCGGACCAGGGGGGTCGCCTAACGTTGTCTCATCCGACTTAAGGAGTAAGTCGGAAATGCTTGTCTAACTTATATGCAGGAACAGGTGTGGCCGGATCTACTATGATCCGGATCCTCGCTTAGCTTCTGGCAGAAGGAAGGAATCTCTCTGGTCAAAAAAGAAGGTCCGGTACACACTGCATGAGCAAATAAAGCAAGGGCAGGACCACCGGATCATGGCCGACAAGGGTGACGACGCTCACGTCGGCTAACACGGGCGCCACAGAGGCTTACGTCGCTAAAGCATGTGTGACGCGGGGGAAAAGCACCCCGGTCGGGTTCTTAGGAATATGCCTCCACGTATGCCCTAGGCCAGGACCGAACCTCCTCTATATAAGGGGGGTTAGGGTTCTGGTAGAGGGGGTTGGTTGAGCACTAGTTGGTTTGGTGATTCCTTAGAGCTAGTGGATCTAGAGTTCTAGGGAGAAGTAGTAGGCAAGAGTAAGAGAGCTCCTTGTTCCTCCTCTCGCCAATACAGCTCAAGGAGCACTTGTAATCTTGGAGATATAGCAATACAAACTTCTGTGTGGAGAATCACTCTACTATCCCTCCTTGGATTCCCCTAGCGCATATTAGTCCCCACCTTTAGCCTATCCATGGCATCTGCCGTGACACCACCACGACAGTTGGCGCCCACCGTGGGGCTAGCGGCGCTAGCAGGGGTGAAGATGCGGACGGGAAACCTCATCGACACCGGCGAACGCATCGTCTCCGGGCTTGTTCAGCGCTTTGGAGCGCTGGATTTCGTCAGCGACAACGCTGGCTGCTTCGGCACGCGCCCACTTCCGCGCAACGGCCTCTTCATCAAGCTCGGCACGCACAAGGTCTACGTTGCTGTGGACGTCTCGTGCGTTCATCCGCGTCGCATCGTCGATGCGGGGGAACCACCCCTCACCGCGGGTGCGTGACGCTTCGCTCCCGGACCATGCGGAGGTGATGATGACTGCGCCAGGCGCATGCGCAAGCAAGGATCCGGCACCAGACCCGGAGGTAACACCCAAGGCACCGAGGAAAGGTAGAGGACCTCCCCTAGAGAGGCCTGAAAACATACTAAGGGAAGCTATGGATAGCTTGGCTAACCCGGTAGCGGCAGTGGTAGATCCGGCTCAGGCACAGGCCGAGCTAGAGGAAACTCGGCAAAAGATACTGGAGGGCGCAAAGAAAATAGCATGCTCAGCAACATCGAACATGACGCGTGAGTATGCAAAGGCAAACAAAGTTGATGCAGTAAAAGTGAAGGGGAGAAATCTCATAAGCGAGATGAACAGAGAAGGTGATGATGGAGCAAAAGGGTCGGAAAACTATCTGTCTGTGGGGTTGCCGAAGTATAGTACCCCGGCGAAGAACCTCAGAGCAGTAGACGCGGCTGCGTCCAAGCTAGAGGGTCTGACAGGTGAGGCCCGTCAAAGACAAAGAAGACAGGGTTAACGAGCTGGTTCGGATCGCGAACAGGCAGAACGAGGAGCTACTGAGAGCTAACCCGGAGAGAGCTGGGGCTTCCAAGATTGTCCATTCGGTGATGGGTAACCCGGAGAAATCCGCTGGAGCCGCATCATCGCCTCATGGCGGTCCAAGGAGAGAAGAGGTAGTAACCTTGGCCAGACGGAACAAACATATCGTCCCGTACGACCCAACGCGTGCGGGAAAAGAAAAAGAGATGCGGAAAAATGATGATTGACGGAGTGTGAGCCGAGGTGAAGCTGGCCGAGGTAATCATGACCAAGGCAATGCCGGTCAAGGGAACGCTGCCAACGGCAATGCGAACAACAAGAACTCCGCAGCAGCAGGACAACCGCAGCAGTGGAATATACCAAGGCAAGAGCAAAGCGCCGGCCGAGGTATGCAGCAGAAAGGTGCACGACAAGAGCAAAACCGATACAACGACGGTGATTCGGAGATGGTGAACGCAGGGTACCCCAAACCAGACTATCATGTGATAGGGTCAAGATTGGGAAGCAGGGATTTAATGCCGGATGACGCCCGGTTAAAACTGGATCGCTTTATGGTCGGAACAGATCGAATGTCAAGGTCCTCCGGGTCCAGCGTGTTTTGGACCCAGGATCATGAAGGAACCGTCGGTACCAAACTTCCAGTTACCCAGGGGCACGAAGACATATGACGGCAGTACCAAGCCGGAGGATTGGCTGATAAACTACGCTACGGCGATGAAAATTGCAACTGGCAACTTGAGATGGGTTGTACGTTACGTGCCCCAGATGTTGGAAGGCCCGGCTAGAGTATGGCTGAATAACTTGCCACCCGGAAGCATCAACTGCTGGATAGATTTTGTAGAAATGTTTATCAGCAACTTCTCAAGTACGTATCAGAGGCCGAACAGACCGCAGACCCTAGCGATGTGCAAGCAAAGACCTAACGAGACGGATCGTGAATTCTTGACCCGGTGGTGTACCGTGAGAAACTCATGTGAAGGTGTCATAGAGTCACATGCCATAGCATGGTTTGCGCAAGGGTGCAGAATCGTGATTGTGGATGAAGTTGCAAAGGAAAATGCCAGTTACGCTGGCAGAGATGGTCCGGATTGCTGATTCGTATGCTTTGGGCGATTCGACTCAACCTAGGCTCGCCTCAAACGAGTCAAACGAGGAATACTATCAGAGGGATGGAGCTGGGTCATCTCGGAGGAATGATTATAGAGGAAAGAGGAGAGATGATAGACCAGATCATCGTTATGGTTCGCAACAAGTTGCAGCAGTGAATCAAGATCAATCTGGAGGAGGGAGTAACCAACGCCAGAGAACTAGAGGGCAGTGGACTCCAAGAAATGATGGCAATAAAACATGGACTCCGGAGCAGAAGAAGCAGTGGCAGGAAAAGAAAGACCATCCGAGGTATACCTATGAGTCGATCTTTGGATCAGTGTAAGTTTCACACGCCAAATCTGAATAGCCTGGCGGGTCACACGACGAGGCAATGTGAGTGGATGCGAAAGATAGAGCAAGGTGGTTCGGGGAATGCTCAGGCACCCCGGAATGATCAACCTCGGCAGGAGTTACCTCGGCAGCCAGTGCTCTCCGGGGCGAATATGCAGCAGCTAATGTTGCCCCCCCCTCTGCCGAGGTATGACAACAATGAGAGAAGGGATGCAGTGCATCAGGTGGAAAATCAGCAACAACCGGATCAGAGGTTCCCCGGAAACAAGGGAAGGAATGAGTACAGGGAACATCACCAGAGTTATTGTGTGTTCACGACCGAGGAAACAGATAGAAAGAGCTTGCAGCGCCGACATATGGAGGTCAATGCGGTCATGCCAGCAGTGACGAGGTACATGCCTTGGTCGGACCAGGAAATCACCTGGAACATCAAAGATCATCCTAAACTTATGCCGAGCCCAGGTTCGTATGCACTAGTGCTGGATCCGACATTCATTGGACCGAACATCAATGTGAGGTTCTCCAAGGTTTTGATTGATAATGGGAGTAGCATTAACATCATGTATGCGGATACGATGCGCAAGTTGGGCATCTCGGAGAACATGCTCCAGGCTACGAGAACAACTTTCCATGGCATAGTACCAGGCATTTCTTGTGAGCCCATAGGCAAAATCCGGGTCGACGTGTTATTCGGCATAAGGGATAACTGCCGAATTGAAAATCTGGAGTTTGAGGTGGTGAACTTGGAAAGTGCATATCATGCGTTACTCGGAAGACCAGCATTGAGAAAATTCATGGCAAGCTGTCACATCAGTTATCTGAAGATGAAGTTGCCCGGGCCAAATGGAGTGATTACCATTGCTGGAGATTTCCGATGTTCCATGGAGTGTGCTTCAGCCGGGTCTAACCTAGCCGAGTCACTCGTGATTGCACAAGAGAAAAGAAAAATCCAAGAGGTGGCGGCGTTGGCTCAATCCGCGCAGCAATATATGCCGACATTAAGTAACCCGCATGGTAGCGTTTCATTTCAAGCCGCAAAGGACACCAAGAAGATTCCAGTTGATAACATGTTTCCAGAGCGCACCGTAACAATTGGTGCCGGGTTAACTGACAAATAGGAAAGCGAGCTCGTCAACTTCCTCCGTGAGAATCGGGATATTTTTGCTTGGTCTACATAGGACTTGCAAGGTGTTCCGAGGGAGTTGGCCGAGCACTCTTTGAACGTAAGACCCGGAGCAAGGCCGGTGAAGCAACCTCTCCGTCGCTTCGCCGAGGATAGGAGAAAAGTCATTGGAGACGAGATAGCTCGGTTACTAGCAGCAAGATTTATCATGGAGGTACTATATCCGGATTGGCTCTCTAATCCGGTGCTGGTAGAAAAGAAGAAGGACGATCCGAACGTGGCAGTGGTTTGGCGCATGTGTATCGATTACACGAACCTGAACAAGGCGTGTCCAAAAGATCCATTTCTACTGCCAAGGATAGATCAGGTCATAGACTCGACCGCGGGATGCGAATTGTTGTCATTCATTGATGCATATTCTGGCTTCCACCAGATACCTCTGAACCCGGATGCAGGACCACCGGATCATGGCCGACAAGGGTGACGACGCTCACGTCGGCTAACGCGGGCGCCACAGAGGCTTACGTCGCTAAAGCATGTGTGACGCGGGGGAAAAGCACCCCGGTCGGGTTCTTAGGAATATGCCTCCACGTATGCCCTAGGCCAGGACCGAACCTCCTCTATATAAGGGGGGTTAGGGTTGCAGTAGAGTTGGTTGAGCACTAGTTGGTTTGGTGATTCCTTAGAGCTAGTGGATCTAGAGTTCTAGGGAGAAGTAGTAGGCAAGAGTAAGAGAGCTCCTTCTTCCTCCTCTCGCCAATACAGCTCAAGGAGCACTTGTAATCTTGGAGATATAGCAATACAAACTTCTGTGTGGAGAATCACTCTACTATCCCTCCCTGGATTCCCCTAGCGCATATTAGTCCCCACCTTTAGCCTATCCATGGCATCTGCCGTGACACCACCACGACACTCCCCATGTCTGTGAAGTTGACAGTGTGCACACCATGGTGGCACTTAGGCTAGAGATTACAAATAATTGTTATGAGTTATATTTGGAGTTGGATGTCTTTATGAAATTGTGGTGTTTGTTGGACCCATCTAGTACTTGCTGACCCGTGTATTAACGAGCTCGTTGGGGAACCCCAAGAGGAGGGTATGATGAGCACAGCAGTAAGTTTTCCCTCATTTATGAAACCAAGGTTATTAATCCAGTAGGAGCAAGGAAACATCCCAAAGGTGTAGCTAGTTGAACGCTAAGGTATGCACTACCAAGCAACAAAGAACGTGGAGACCTGCACAACACACTGTCCCCAACTTGCGATGAAGTTGTCAATCTCACCGGTTTTGCTAAAAACAAAGGATTAAACGTATCGAGTGGAATAAAGTAATAGTTTACAGAAAGTAAACACAAAGCAGTAAACAGTTGATTGTAGATTGAAAATAAAAGAAAGGACCGGGGTCCATAGTTCACTAGAGGTGGCTCTCCTTAAGATAGATAATATGCTGGGTGAACAAATTACAGCGGGGCAATTGACAAATATCAAGAAAGCATACAAGCATATACTAATCATCTTGACTCCTTTGAGATTCGTTTGGGCATTACAATATTATACATAGACCGCCATCCAACTGCATCTATGACTAATAATCCACCTTGAGTTATCATCGAACCCCTCCAAAGATTAAGTTGCAAGCAACGGATAATTGCATTACGAAGTGCGTGTAAAGTAAACAATATGATTGTTCTATGAACAAAGGATTGTTATTTTCTCCCTAGTAGCAACAACACATCTAGTACCTTAGAGATTTCTATCACTTCCCCAGATTACCAGAGGCATGAACCCACTATCGAGCATAAATACTAACTCTTGGAGTTGCTACCATTTACTTGGCCAAGATAGCTACTAACAACGGAAAGCATGCAAGATCACAAATAACAAAGACATGATAGAATCAATAATCAATCTGAAATAGCATCTCAATATCCATCGGATCCCCGCAAACACAACATGCAGAATTACAAATTGATGATCTTGATCATGAACGAGCTCACAAGATCTAGACATGAAAGCACAAAGGAGGAGAACCAGCCATCTAGCTACTATATGGACCCATAGTCTAGAGATGAACTACTCACGCATCACACCGGAGGCTTGCATGATGATGAAGAAGACCTCCAGGGTGAATTTCCCTCTCCGGCAGGGTGCCAGAAAGAGCTTCAGATCCCTCCTGATTTAGGGATGGAGATGACGGCGGATACAGACTCTTTCGTGGATTTTTGATCGGGTACTTAGGTTTTCCGTATCAGAGGCAATATATAGGTGGAAGGAGAGGCCGAGGGGGTGCCTGGGACGGCCAGACCACCCCTTGGCGCGGGCTGGGCCTGGCCGCGCGGCCAGGTGGTGTGGCCGGGCCCTAGCCACTCTCCGTCTCGTACTCTGGCTCCAGGTGTCCCTCGGTAAAATAATGACTTTGGCTTTTGTCCCGTCCAATTTCGAGAATATTCATTTTTTGACTTTCCTGGAACCAAAAACAACAGAAAACAGGCATCTGGTACTGTGGCTCTTGTTAATAGGTTAGTCCAAGAAATCATATGAAAAGTACTCCAAAGTATGGACAAAACATAAGAAAGTAGATAAAACCAAGCATGGAACATCAAAAATTATAGATACATTTGCAATGTATCAGTGCTCAAGGTGACAGTATGGGGTTATCTAGAGGGGAAAGGCTTACTTTGAGGTGTGCTGTTATAGCCCTACCATAGATTAGAGTGTCCAACCGGAGAGTAGTTCAGCGTAGTATCATAAAGAAGAATATATTTATATGAGAGTGTTCACTAGTGAAAGTATGATCCCTAGGCCTTGTTTCTAAGCACTGAAACACTATTTGCTATTAGATCTATTACATGTTTGCTTGCTTCTATCTTTATTTCAGTTTTACTTTAGTCTCTTTCACGCCATCAAGCTATTTTCTATCACCGTTACCACTTATAATTATCTATACCACTTGTATTTCACTATCTCTTCGCCGAACTAGTGCACCTATACACCTGACAAGTGTATTGGGTGTGTTGGGGACACAAGAGACTTCTTGTATCTTGATTGCAGGGTTGCTTGAGAGGGGATACCTTTGACCACTTTCTCCCTGAGTTCGATAAACCTTGGGTGGTCCACCTAAGGGAAAATTCGCTGTTGTTTTACAAACCTCTGCACTTGGAGGCCCAACAACTGTCTACAAGAATAGAAGTGCATAGACATCACGCCTCGTCGGCCATGCGTCATCGTAATGGTGCGACACCGTCGCCTCGGCTTCCCGCCGATTCCCCTTTTCCCGCCCACACGTCTACACCCCTCCCGCCTTCGCCGCCCACTTCGGACTATAAAATACGGTTCCGTCACTGACTCGCACACAACCTCTACTCTCCACTCCACCGCGTTCTCCAACTCCGGCGAGCAGTAGCACTCAGCGAAATCCATGGCGAAGAGGTTCCCGGCGATCTCGCGGCAGCCAACGGCTTCAGCCGGCGGACGCTCCAGCCCTGGGAGGCTCAGATGCTCCACGACGCCAGGTACATGGAGCCACCGAACTTCCGCTGCCCGCCTGGCTGGAAGCTCAGCGCCGACGGCATACCGGTGCCGCTGGTGCTGGAGGACGACCAAATGGTGGAGGAGATCCAGGCCGCCATCGCGGCGATGCCGGATCCCGATCTCGCCGAAGACCCAGGGAACCTCTTGTACTGGGAGCAGTTCTTTGCTCGCCGAAGACCCGAGGACGCTCGCCTACGTCCTCGAGCACATCCACGCTGACAATAATCCCCAGCTTGGCTTCCCACGCTCTCCGGCGCCCGCGGCGAGGGCCAGGCGCCAACCTCCGGCGAACTGGCTGCCCAGGAGGATGGGTAGCCTCACCTCTACTCCTCCGCCGCCTCGCGCTCGTTCGGGTCGACGCCTACACAGTCGCCGTGTAGCAGCGGCGAGGTTTTTCGGCCCGCCAAACGGGATGCCGAAACGTCGGTGTTCTCGCCGCCGAGGACGCGCTCGCAGGGAATCGTCATCAATGAGCCCCACGCGGCGACGCCGCCGACCGGCAACCGCTGCGCGCCGGCAGCCGGCCCCGCGGGTGTGGCGATCGCGAGACTCTTCGCCATCAAAATGGCGATTGGCGTTCTCTGCGATGAAGCGTGCCGCCACCGCCGATGTCGGGCGAACATCTCGCTGGTCGGAGGATCGGGAGCGAGAGGAGGCATCTGCGTTCAACGCCAGCGAGGAGAGCGGCGCCGAGCGAGCGCGCGAGCCGCTTACAGACGCCTTATCGCCGTCCTCGACGACGACGTCGGACCTTCGCACTAGCCGTGGAAATGCAGCGGCGCGATCGGGCAGCTCGCGCTTCGCAGACGCTGAGCGAGCGACGGCAAAAGCGGACCCGACTACACCAGCTTCTATCGCAACTTCGGCATGTGAGGCGGCGTCCAGCGGCATCGGCTTCAGCCTCATTTTATTTTTTTTAAGCCTAGATGATGTAATATTATGAATCCGCCCGCTATTAATGAAAATCGCCTATATTTGCCAAAGTTTGCCGAGTTTTTTTTTAATTTTGCCAAACCCGGAAACTCGGCCCAGGCTGAAAACTCGCTTCGTCTGGCGTTATTTAGCTCCGGATTTCGGTCTAAGAACGTCAAACGAGTGGAGATGCTCTAACATGACATGGTGTACTTCTTATCCCAATTTTACTTATCCTGCGTTTAAGTTACATAGCTATTTGAAATTTGAACCTTAAGGTACGTACAATTTTAGAAAATGTTTACTCGCACTGTTTATTCAGAACGTTGTCATTTTTCAGTAACCTACGTACTTATGATTTTCGGTATAAAATTTGGCGCACACACATATATACGTGCGCTCTGTACATGCAACATTCTATTTTACATTTTGAATTCATCTTAGTATTTTTCTCAATTTTACTGTTCACAGCGAGATCATATGTACCTTTGTCCAGCCTAGTAAGTAGTAACTCACACCCTCCCATAACTCAGCCTCCACGATGCTTTCTCTAGATAACCGTTCTTTCTCCGGACCATTGATCAATTAGAAAATCTCCCCCGACACTTTCAATATAATGTTCGACACATGCGTCATATAGTCGCTGCCGGGGTGTTCAGACCATTGACCGGCGTAATGGAGACGGCTGCTCCAATGGTGTCTCCATATGGCCCGCCAAATAGGTTTTCCATTCATTCTATTGGCATTTTGGATTTTTTTAGTACAGACTAAAAAAGCACAAATAATTATAACACACAAATATAAAATCATAAATTTAAAGTCTCGGCAACCAAAATCATGATAGGCCACCAAAACACCACCAAGTCCGGCCATCATACATCACATGCATAGAAATAGAATGGAAGATGTTGGCGCCTCTGCCGCATGTTCATAGCAAGTCTCATTTCAAGCAAGACGCGGTTGTGAGCTATTTCGAACCAAGCCTTCATCATCGGCTCTAGTTCGACGTGTCGGTTATCAAGATCTTTGCACCCTCTTTCATGTTTTTAACCCCAAATTGTGACACTTCCGATATCACCTTGATTCTTGTCATGTTAGCTTTGATCACGGTCTCTTGGGATTGCGCCGAGGCCTTGATTATTTTCGCTTTCATCTTGGTAGCTTTGACTTGTTCCCTCGCAATTCCATCTTCTTGTCTTGCTTCTCAAAAAAGATCTTCCACCTTTCATCGTACTTTTTCTCCTTATCCCAATTGTGAGTCGAGTTCGATGAGATCTCGTTGAGGCAATTGTCAGTCGATGCTTGCACCATGACCGATGATGCTGTTGCGGCCCTTTGATCCTTTGCTTTGGGTGTCCCATGTTCGGGCACGCCGATCCTTCTAAATCAACAATGCTTGGATGGACACCCTAGTTGGGAGTCTTCCAGGTGAGGTCCCATGTTAGGCAAGATTCGATCCTTGTAAAACGATGCATCACTTTGAGGCTTTTATCCTTGTTGACTTGTTGTTTTGGTACATCCTCAGGGCGGCGTTCATATAAGCAAAAGAAAGCGCAAGTCAGTACACGAGAACTTGTGAGTATACCAAAATGAATAAAGTTTAGAACATTTACTTGATCGACCATAGTCTTGCTTATCTCTCCTTTCTCTCGCTAATTTTCTCAAAGCATCCATGGTATTTGTTGCAAGTCTCTTGTATACCCATTTGGTTCGCTAACATTTTGTTGAACTCCCCTAAGTGTTTCTATTCCATCAATTCCGCTTTGATCCTTCCTTATTTTGTGCTCTGAGTTTGCAGGGAACCGGCAACGGGATCAAGGCTCACGGTCTTCCAAACATCACATAAGCACTCGGCCTCCGGGGTCTTCCACTTCGGGCCTCAGTTCTAATTTCTCTTGACTTTGTTTTCGGTCTCAACATCGATGGCATATTCTTCCTTTTCTTATTCATCATCATCTTGTGCAGTCCCGAGAGAATCTACATGCTAGCGATAGAGCTCCATGGTTCCACCCCTCTTCTCTCACTGAGTTCCTTCTCATGTTTTTTTAACGGAGATGGTCCCTGAGGGACCTAGAAGCTTTCATTACGCGGTGTGATCAAAGTTACAAAGAGGGCACGAGAAACCAGGAAAATTACAATCTGTCCTAAACTTTTTGCACTGAGGACCCTAAAAGTAACTGAGAAAACGCCATCAGGTCCAGCTCCAAATCCACCGTGTTGACACATCGCACCACCGTCAAGAACCTCGCCGTCGAGGACGGAACCACTTGGGGCGAAGCTCCGGGAGCTAACGACAGTGGAGCAAAGAGCCCTCCGATATGGCAACATGGCCAGGAGGTTGATGAAGCCCTGCAGACGCCGACTGGAAGATCCAGTCGCCGACGAGGAGAGAGGGAGCGGTCGCCCTACGACCGAGTTGAGCGGCAGTCGACGATGGACCAGCGTGGGGGAACTCCCGGGAGCAGCTTCAAGACTCCCAAGGCGCAGATCAGGCCGCTGGAGGTCGCAGACGAGGAGGTTCTTCTTGATCTCGCCACCATAGCGAGCTACGAGCGAGAAACTCCACAGAACTTGACTTCTAGCCACCCACCTGCAAATACCACACCATCTTCCAGAAGCAGAGCAACAGGACAACGCGGGCGCCCAGCTTTGCCTCTCCCCCTCGCCGCCACGACCGTCCAGGAGAGGTCCAACTGCGCCGCAGATGTCGCCACTTCGCCTCCCTCCCCCCCCGCCACAGCCGGCCAGGAGAGGTTCTATGGCTTGCTGATGCTGCACCAGAAGGTGGCTCCTACGAAGCCCTTTATTCAAGGAGTCGTCGGTAGCTTTTCGGCCCTTCAACATCGACTCCGACCGCCGAAGCACCGCAGAGAGTAGAGGAACCACCCAACAACACAAGATCTCGGGCCGGAGATCTCGACTCTGACTCCCGGCAGAACGCCAAACGCAGGGAAACAACCGCACAACCCTACACCTACAAGACCTACATCTAATCCTAACTCCGGCGCCTCCCCATGTCCACCTCTAGCCGGCTATTCCGGCGAAGGAGACGGCGGGTCGGCCCGGTTGGATCTAGAGGACTCTCAAGAAGGGAGACGGAGAGAGAGACGAGGGAGCTTTTTGCTTGTGGAGTAAGTCTATACACACCGAGTTCCTTCTCATGTAATTTCCCAAGTATGTAGGCAACACATGAGAGAAGGGGCGAAAGAGGTAGTTGTGTTTTACCTCCTCTTTTCCATTTTTTCCGTATGAAACCCTTTATTTTTGCTTCACGCTGACTAGGTTTTGGTCTTTCGGCTGAAATAAGCATCTTGTAAAGATGGCTAGTATTATTTTAGTACTAATATCTACTCCATAGATTATACAACCTCCGTTTCGAAATGTAAGCCTTTCTAGCTTTTTGAAAAGGTTTACATTTCGAAACGGGTAGTATCAATTAAAAAAAATTGATACAAATGAAATGTCTAAACCCTGAAACCACACTAGACTTTTTTTTTATTTCAAAAAAGAAAAACCACACTGGACATATTGACTCTTTTTATCGGCATCGTTGCAGATTCTGTTGGTCGCACAACCGAGTCAGACTAGCACGGTGACCTCTCTGTACGTCATCACAGACCAAAGGAGCGGGGCCGTTACAGGTATACTTTTCAGAAAAGCCCTCGCATTGCGTCGTATTCCAGAATACCCACATAGTGGTACCCCGCTCCAGCTTGGGCCTCAACCCTAACCCCCTGCATCCCTCTACGGAGCCAAAGCTCCGGCGAGATGCCCATCGAGGCTTCGGCGTGACGCAACCTATCGTCGGCGGAGGGGGTGAAGGCGGGGGTGGCGCGAGATGGAGGCGAGGCCGCCTCGGGCGTCCGGCGCGCGGAGGGTGACCGCGAAGAAGCGGCCGAGGCCGGGGGATGTGTCCTCCAACAGCGCGCGGAAGCTGCAGCGGCGGGAGATTGCCGCGTTCTCGGGACGCAGCTTCGCCGCTAGCACCACGCGGGAGCGATTCCGCAACATCCAGCTCCAGGTAGGTCTGCCACGCGCTCCCCCTCCCCCCGCGTGTGTCGTTGTCAATTGTGGCCTTGTGGGTGGATGTCATTGGCGGTGGTTCGCATCGTTTCGTGATGATTTGGGGTTTAGAAGAGAAATTCCTCGAAGATCTTAAATTGTGGGAACAGTTGGAACCAAAGGGCACAGGTGATGTGATGTACTATTATATGGGGTGCCGTGCGAGGAAGAAAGTTTTGATTAAAAAGCTTTTTTTTTAGAATTCTCGTGTACCAGTCTCACTTTGGTTAAGTAACTGGGCCAGGGTGCATCGTGGAATTGCAGCAGTGACACTGTATTGGGTGATACTAAGGGTAGAAAAGATTTGATCTTTATCGTGTTGATGCTTTAGATGGTCATCTCTAGGATAATTTTATTTTTTAAAGGAAAAAATCTCTGAAAAATAACTTATGATTGGTTGAGAAAAATATGCACTTGATGAGGGCTATTTTTTTAAAATAATACGCTTTTTAATAATTTTCAATAATACATGAATTGAAAGATTTGCAATTCTAGCGCGGTGTCGGCATTTGAATAGCCGATCAGTCCTTATCGGCTTTTGAATAGCCGACCAGTCCTGTCTGCATTTGAAATGCCGATAGGTGTGAAGAATAGGGGGACTAGTCAGCTTTTCAAAAGCAGTCAGGACTGGTTGGCTATTCAAAAGCCGATAAGGGGGACTAGTCAGCTTTTCAAAAGCAGACAGGACTGGTCGGCTATTCAAAAGCCGATAAGGGGGACTAGTCAGCTTTTCAAAAGCAGACAGGACTGGTCGGCTATTCAAAAGCCGATAAGGACTGGTTGGCTATTCAAATGCCGACACCGCGCTAGAATTGCAAATCTTTCAATTCGTGTATTATTCGTGGAAATTATTTAAAAAACGTATTATTTAAAAAAAATTAGCCTTGATGAGGCCCCCTTCCATAATTTAATCTCCCAGCCTTGGAAAAGCATGATATCTTGGTCAGCTCTGACTCTCAGTACCTGAAGTTATGAACCATGATTAGACTTTACAAGCTACATTTCAGTGATTGATTCAGTTAGTCCATTCACTCACTCCGTTTAGGGATCCAACCTTGGCCAGTTAAGTTTGCTAATTGCTACCACTCACTCACTCTGTTTTTAGCACTTAATGCTCATCAACGACTCTTGAGTTGCTTGATTTTGTGAATAGTGTTCCTTATTAGGACTGCCCTTTCCCCCTTCCCCTCTTAGTTTCCCATGCATTTGTTTTCTTTCAATCTGCTAGTGGCATACACTGACCATATACATGTGTGATTCTTAATAACATATGTTTTTATCTTATACTTTTTAGGAGGAGTTTGATACATATGATCCTAAGGAGAATAGGTCGCTACTACCTTTCTTGAGTAAACGGTCTGAAATTATCGAGATAGTTGGAGCCTGTGATATTATATTTGCTTTATCACAGTTGGGAGTCTGTGCTGCGTTCAGTAGAGGTACACCTGTTTTAAACTTATGATAGTGACTGGTCCTCGTTCGAACAACCATTCTAATAGTCTCTTTGTTTCCAGTGACAAACCAGCGTATTTGCTTTCTAAATGGAAGTCCAGATGAAGTCATCCGCAGTTTGTTTTATAACAAGAATAATGACTCGCTTATAACCGTATCAGTTTATGGTTCTGAAAATTTCAGTGCCTTAAGATGCAGGACTACTCGAATTGAGTGAGTTTGGTTTTCTGTGTTCTTTTTACAGTACCAGGCTTCTAATTTTGTAATATTATATCTAAATGATAATTTTACTCTTCAGGTATATACGCCGTGGAAAGCCAGATGGTGGTTTCCCTCTTTTTGAGACAGAATCATTGAAGTGGCCAGGTTTCGTGGAGTTTGATGATGTAAATGGAAAGGTGTTGACTTACTCTGCACAAGACAGGTGACCGAACTCCTTATACATTTCTATGGGAAAGAAAAAAAACTTTGTTCAAGTTATGACAATTCGTTCTCATTTTAAACAGTACTTATAAGGTGTTTGATTTGAAGAACTACACGCTGCTGTATACGATATCTGATAAAGATGTTCAAGAGATAAAGATCAGGTAAGGGAATCTCTCTTGATATGTTTTCCTCAATTACATTGACATTGTACAGCAATCGTGGTTTTAGTTTCTGTGTCTTTTGCTGTTCTCATGCAATACTGACAGAATATTTTTGTTTGGCAGCTTTTTCTCTCATAATTAAAAGCACAAGCCACCCCTTTAGGCTCAGTTCGTGGTTGTGTTTGCTGAACTTATTTTTTGATCTGCTGGGAGAAAGTAGGTATTGAGATAGACAAAAGTTGATTAGCCAAACAACAAATAGGAAATGTCATGATTCAACGTGATGGAAAACATTATTATCATAATTCAATGTTATGGCAAACACAACTTATTTCACGTAGTAACGACATGGTAGAATGGTCAGAATTCTATATTACTGTGGAGATCATGTTGACACCTATTCTGTATTCCACTGTTTCTCCTTCAACTATTCATCTCATATGCTCTAGTAGAACGCAAAATCATTAGCAACTAATTAAGAAAAGTATGGGTAAGCAGGTAAGCTGACCCTTTTTAGTATCACTGCATGATAAGTGAGGGTCGAAGAAAAATACTAGTGGTTGCACTAGTGCACATTCTAGAGCTTTTTCATGATCCTGCAAACACCGCATGATAACTGAGATTGAAGAAAAATATCAGTGGTTGCAACAGTGCACTTGTGCACTTTTTTAGAGCTTTTTCATGCCCTTGCAAGCAATTCCACTGAGTTTGTTTTGAAGGAAAAAGAGTTTGTTGCTACGGGGCAGGTTCGGAATACCGTGTAGCATTTTTTATGCACTGTTCTCCAGCAACACAGGGCTACCGTTCACGTGAACTGTGCCAAACAGAACTGTATCATGCTTCATGCAAGGTCTATGGATAACTCGGATGCATGACTAGTCTATGTCTTCTAATTTAAGACAAATTTGGTTGTTATTCGCATTTGCGGCATCTGTTAGCTATCCATTGTTTGAGAGAAACAACAAAGAGTAAACAAGTTATTCTTTTCTCTAGTCTGCTGTCTTCCCTAAAAAAGTCGTGCTGCCAGCCTGTTGTCGCGGTGGCATTAATAACAATGTAATGATCTAAGGAACATCGCATGCACCTCATGTTTCTTTGATGGAGAAGCTAATGGTGAGAATTTGGGAATAAGAGAATCATGTTTATAAAATACACTTCAGAAAATACCTCCATTGCTCTCCTAAAAAGTTGATAGCACAATTGTTACAGTAAACCACAGGTCAGAAAATACACTGATTTAATATTGTGTAATTTATTTTGGAGAGCTGGAATACTATAACATGTTTGTGAGCACGCATTTTATTCTTTGCCACTTCCGAGATGAGATTAGCTTATTGTTTTTCTTTCAAGAGAATATGGGTGGATTGATTGATTTTTATTTATTTTGCACAAGTTCCATTCATGAGGATTTTTAGCTCACATAATTAACTGTGTCTTACTGCTCCTTGTTGCCCTCTCATAGCCCTGGTATAATGCTATTGATCTACTCTAGAAAAAAGGGCTATATTCCTCTTGAGATTCTTTCTATTGAGGATGGTAAGCGCTTGAAGTCGTTCAGACATCTTCTTCACCGCAACAAGAAAGTTGATTTCATCGAGCAATTCAATGAAAAACTTCTAGTAAAACAGGACGGGGAGAACCTTCAAATTCTTGATGTAAGCATTTTGCCTTTAGTATATAGATGGAAGGAAATAATTGCAATCTAATTTTCTGTTTCTTGTTTGTAATGGACTTCTTTACACTACTGCAGGTAAGAAACTTCAAGACAACAGAAGTGAGCAGCAGTGAGTTTGTGACTCCATCAGCTTTTATCTTTCTGTACGAGATGCAGCTGTTCCTGACATTCCGGAATCGGTCAGTATCAGTTTGGAATTTCCGTGGTGAACTGGTGACATCCTTTGAGGATCATTTGTTGTGGCATCCTGATTGCAACACGAACAGTATTTACATAACAAGCAACCAAGACCTTATTATTTCTTACTGCAAAGCTGACCCGGATGATCCATCTTCACAGGACAATGGTAACATTTAAACTTTCTTATGCTTCAGCATGTACAACTGATGTGTTTAATTGGTAATAATGAAGTTGTAGTCTCTCCTTGTTGCATTTGAATAATTGACTTGTTATGATTGTTGATCCTTCCTGTCAACTGCAGTTATCTTTTATCCATTATCATATCGCTTCTCGCCATGTGAGATTTAGTTTGCGGCACTATCAATTTCCTCTTCGATATGAGGCATTCCTCCCAAGCTTTTAGTTTTAGGTTAGTTGGATGATTGATACATGCAATTTTCAGTACTGCTCGAGTTTGTGCCACTAAAGTTTTTTCTGACACGAATGTCAGGATAGGAATGCTCTGTTGTTTATTTAGAGTACCTAGTATGTCAAACTAAATGTGCTCACTGCCAATCACTTTTAATGTACGTGTGAAAAAATATATATCTTTTTAACTTGCTGCAGTATATACATGAGAATCATACAAAAGTCAGAATAGGAATGCTCTGTTGTGTGTGATGTTTTCCAAATTCTCTACTTAGCAAGTCAAATTGAACAAAACATGCACGAGAAAGTATGCCAAGTTGCATTCCAATCACTTTTTAAATGCTTAAGAAAAAACTCATTTTACTTGCTGCAGTAGATACATGAGGATGATGCCACTATTTTTATCCCTGCATCATAATCTGTACTTTGATCCATATGCAGCTTGTTCTATAAACATCAGCGAGATATTGACTGGAAAATGCGTGGCCAAGATAAAGGCTGGGGACCTCTGCAAACAGAAGAGGTCATCGGACTTCCATTGCACACCTTCAGAGGCCCTTGCGGACATCACGTCGCTGTACTACGACGAAGAGCGTGAAGAGATCTACACCGGGAACCAACAAGGCTTTGTACACGTGTGGTCAAATTGACAGCTGCTAGGCAGGTTACATCAGGCAGCAGGGCCTCCTCGTGTTATTAGCTAGTGGCACCAGATAGTCAGCCAACCTGACATGTCCGTGGGTCATCTTCAGCCACGGGCCTTCATGGTGGGAATGCAGAATGCTATTTTTTGTGTGTATAGTTAGTCAGTTAGTTCACCATTCATCCATCCATCTATATCCATGAACCTTTTCTCTGTTGCCAAGTTGACGTTTGTCGTGTATCTTCGGAACCATAGGCTTCGTCTAAGAAGGAAGGTGAGAGGTGTATTGAGCATATTGCCCACAAGCTATTTATCCGATTATGATTTTGAAGTGCAACAGACAAGCTATTTAGCCCTTCTTTTTTATTTTGGCGAAGGTCGTGCTAATTCATTCATTGTAAGCCACATGTATTTGTTCGTGTATAGTTAGTTTGGTAGTTCACCATCCGTCAAGCTCTTTATGTATTGCCGAATTGACATTGGTCATAGTATTTTTGGGAGATGTTATACCATAGGCTTCATCTAAGAGGGGCGGCGTCAGGTGTACTGAGCATATTGTCCACACAAAATCTGTTTACCAGTTGTTTTCATTTTGTACTGCACACTCGTTCATCTTAAGCCAACCTTATAGAGCCCTCAGAAAATACGCAAAAAAAAGAAGCCAGAAGGCGCAGCGCTGGGCATGCCAGCATTGTCCTTGGAGTAGTATATTAGAATTTGGAAGGGCCTAACGATATTTAGGCTCATTCCACTATCTAGATACTCCCAGCCTCGTAAATATTTGGAGTACATATTTGTGCAAGACTGGTAAATTTAGGGAGACCTAAAGCCCGAACTTATGCGCCACAATCTTTTCTTTTTGAGGGAAAGCAATGCAGCGCGCTTTATTTCATCGCAGTCCCAAAAAAACTGCAGCGCATGCCTTTCCTAGCGTTGTTTGGTACAGTATTAAGTTTGACGCCTCACATATATAGCTTAGCAAAAATGGCTACCAGTCCTTACGCCAGCCCACGTGGCCATACAAGTTACAAATAGAGCCAATCCACTTTTCTCAATGTTCACGAGTTTTGAGCTGCCAAATCTCAAATTATTCAATGATGATGGGATCATCCTCTGATCCATCTCAAATCTATATCAACAAAACTGGCTACCGCAATTTTGACTTAATGCAGTGATATTTTTACTTGTTAGCAACCTCAATGAGCGTCGTCTCGTAGTCATCAGGAGCCAGGAAGCCATGGAGGTTCATTACGGTGGCGGCAACGTTGGCGAGTCCAGGTGTCTTGATATCAGACCTGAATTTCGCTCCTGGGTGGAGACCAGGGCCTCCGATTGCAACAGGGACCTGCAAAGGTTACATATATACGAATTAAAAACCTAACGATAAACATGAACACTCAAAAGTTGGGCTGGTTTGAAAAGAAGAATAACAAGGCACAGCATATGGCATTGCACTTACTGGCTGAAGTGTGTGCGAGGTAAGAATCTGAATGCTGCCATTCTTGTCAAGAGCCGGCTGGCCAGATTTGTTCCTTTTCACCATATCCTCCGCGTTTCCATGGTCAGCAGTGACAAGGTAAATACCACCAACTTGCTCCACCGCATCCAAAACAATCTGTCCCAAACAGAAAAACAGATGATCGAATAAGGAACCAAAACATATAATCAAACTGTGTAAGCAACTAGTGCAAAGCCCATGAAAATAGAACTTTCCATTCAAACTACAGTAACATGTGATATTTCCAATCAAAATGTACTGGTTCAGGACTTCCAGAGAATTTCCAATAGAACTACAGCAACATGAGTTATTTCCTATCAATGTAATAGTTCAACTTTCAGAATATAAGGATAACAAAAACAAAACACTGAAAGGGCATGACGTAACAATTTCCCAAATATACATATGCAGATATACTGGAAACAAAAAGTCGATGACACGATCTCACCTTGACGGCTTCATCAGCAGCCTTGCAAGCAACAACTGTGGCTTCAATATCACCAGTGTGACCCACCATATCACCATTTGGCAGGTTAATACGTACCTACACAAATATTTTTGGTAAGTAACTCATGGAGGCAAACATACAAGCAATCTACTGTAATTTTCAGAATCCTTTTACCTGGTCAAACTTTCCACTGAGGATAGCATCCCGGGTTTTCTCAGCAATTTCAAGTGCCTTCATTTTGGGTTGCTCATTGAATGTGATACCACTATCGCTAGGAACTTCAATATACTCTTCCTTGGTTTCATCAAAGTATCCAGAACGGTTTCCATTCCAGAAAAATGTGACATGGCCAAACTTCACTGTCTCGCTGTTATGAACAAATCGATGAGTCCATAAGTATAAAAACTAACACAGAACACGATCTGAAACAAGTATAAAATTGTTAAACTTGTAGAGCTAGGTGTAGATAATTTCAACAACCTCATCTACAGCTAAGCTTTTGTCCCTAGAAAAATGTATTGATCTACAGGAATCTAGAATAAAATATGTGCCTAGAAGTAACACAGAACCTTAAAATTTCCCTTTTACTAGTTTGGTGATGACATTATTGTGATTAAAATGAAGGACATGGCAACAAATATACAAGCAGCAGTAAAGCTTTTGCACAGGTATAAAGCAGTGTTCCATATTTTACCTAGTTATTTGGGACTTGTAGTTGTTTCAACTGGAAGATGGGAAAACTTAACACAAGGCAGGTTGAAGTAATGGCCAGCAATTATACAATTTACTTAGTGTATACAGATGAATGTGAAGAACCAGGTGGTTTAGAATAGAAAAGGAGTATGAAAATTAGGTACTTGCCTGCAAGCAAAGGTGCGCACACCATTCTTTACCAAGTATTCGCCGGATGTCCTCTCTATCAAGGGCGGGGAAACAAGGAATTTGTTTGGAAGCTTCAACTCACCATCATATTGAAGCATCCCAGCATACTTAATTTTTGGTACACGAACACGATCAAATTTATCAAAATCAGCAAACTCAAGCGCTTTTGCAAGCATAACCATGCGATCAGCTCTGAAATTAAAAGTCACAACTGCATCACCATCTACTATAGGACCAACCGATTTGCCACTCTCATCAACTATCACAAACGGGGGCAAATACTGATCGTTAGCCTTGGGCTCTGCTCTTAGTGTTTTCACAGCTTCAAGTGCACTTTGGAACTTGTGTGGCGCTTCTCCAAGCACCTGGGCATCCCACCCACGCTTGACCACATCCCAGTCATTCTGCATCACATTAAAAAATATGACTTTGATTTCAACAGGGACAAAATGTACTTTCCAGTTCAGAGATAACTCCATTGTAACCCACAACAGCTAAACGAAAGTTGATAACTGAAACAAATGAGTGTACCTCATAGCGGTCCATTGTAACGTACATCCTTCCACCACCAGATGCAACCCGTGCATCAACACCCTGCTCACGAAGCTGAGCAAGATCATTCTCTATTGTCTCTACGAAACCAACACTGCTGCCATCCAAGACATCACGCCCATCAGTAAGAATGTGAAGGCGGATTCTTTTTGCTCCCCTCTCACTGGCACCTTTCACAAGCAACTAAAAATAAAGTGAAACAAAGAACAAATTAATATAAAAAAATTCAACACAATACAACAAGGTCTAGCATTTATCATTCAATTAGCAAGATAAAGCAATCTAGCAAGATAAATCAAAGATTGCTCAACACACCTGCACTTGGTCTAACCGGGAGTGGACGCCTCCATCACTCAACAGACCAATAAGGTGCAGCGTACCTTCAGCAAAAGATTCTTTGATGTAATTGAACCCCTCATCTTCCCAAATCTTCCCAGATGCAAGAGCAGCATCAACAAGCTTCGCCCTATAGAAATTAAGTATATTATTCATTAGCTTTGTAGAAAACAATCTGGGAGAGATAATTGTTACATCATACACAATGATTTTATTTTAGCCCGTGGTTATCCAAACGGCTCAAAAAGTTCCAACAGAAAAGGTATGGAGCTTAACCAAAGCAAGCACAAATCAGCATCCACTAGATATTGGATTGAGCTAGGAGTTGCTTGAAAATCTGACGACAATGCAAACTAGAAGGCTATGGAGGCTAGTTGGTCAAGATTCCGGTTATAGACAGGTGCCCCATTTCACTATGGATCAAAACATGCAACAAAAAAAGCAGAGAAAATATTTCCAAGATGAAAATGCCAGCATACCCTTGAGCAAAAATACGACCAGCACCAAGAGCATTGTGGCCGACTTCACTGTTGCCCATGTCATCATCACTAGGGAGACCAACGGCAGTTCCATGAGCCTTCACTAGTGTCCACTTCTCAGGAGCACCCTGTTGTTTTACCCCCCAAAAAAATACAGAGATAAGATTAGAAATTGCATATCTAATAGCGAAGCTATGTATGCAAAAAAACCAGTAGCACATCTAAACCGGGTGTTGCAATCACATTAAACCGGTTTGGTTTTACGATAATGGAAGCTTAACTCCTGGCCTCTGCCCCAACAAAGGATGCAGGCCACCATAAACAAACATAAGCCAAAACGATTTGCGTATTTGCAACCTGACATGGTAGAGAGGTGGCAAAGGAACATACATTCTTGAGTGAATCCATGACGGGCGTCTCTGCGCGATGGATGCAGTTGTACTGGTCGGCGCTGGCCTCGCCCCATCCGTCCAGCACGACAACGGCCACCAGCTTGTTCTTGGGGAGCGTAGGGTGGTCAGGGAGCGTCCACGAGGTCGCCATGGCCTACAAAATCAAACAACCACCACAAGGACACAAAATCAGATCTGCGCTAACATTAGCATCACTAGCTTCGCACTAATCGGATTGGGGGCATGCAATATCAATCAATCAAATAGCTCGAATCAGCGCAACAATAAGACGAATCGAACGGACAGAGTACTAGTTTTTTCAATTTAACGACAGACATGGGAACCCAGCAAAAAAAAAAAAAGACAGACATGGGGAGGAGGAGGGAGACGATGGCAGCGGGAGATGTTGTACCTCAAAAGACAACGCTTCAGATCTGCCGAGCAGAGTTGTTCCCATCTCCCCTACTCCGGCCGCCATAGCCAGAACAAGAAGAGCAAGGAGCAGGCACCGTCTGAGATCTGGATTATTGGACGGACCTAGCTACAAGATCCCGGACCTCCCTCCTTCTCACCAGCGGCATCCGTGGGCGCCGGCGTTGGAGAGCAAGCGGGTTGGATTGCGGATCAATCGACGTTAATTCGCTAGCACATGACCTTGTGCTGAAGCGACGGATGCGAAGCAGCTAGTACTAAGGGGGACTAATCCAATTTGGCAATCAGCACAGGAGCAGCGCGCATACAATCAGAACAAGAACGCATTGCTCCCGGCCGCAGATGACACGTATACCTGGCAACGAAGCAGCAACAGGCGCGATCAACGTCGACGGTGACCAGGCGTGGCCGTGACGGAGCGGCTACTCGTAGTGGCGGCGGCGGCGGCGGCGTCCCCCTCTTCTTCTCCCGCTGTCGCCAAATTCACCCTAGATTTGATCGCCCTTGTTTTCTTTCTTTGTGGTTATTACACCTGGCCCAACCAAACAGCCCCTCACGCCATCACAAACGTGGGAGCTAAATGGACAAACGTTTGGCTGTCTATGGATAAAAGTGTACTACGTACAAAAATTAGCTCCCAAAACAGGGCACCGCGAACGGCCCGCGGGATTGTTGGTGACCTAAATCTGGATGAGCGGATTGTGGATCGATCGGAGACGAAACAAGCATCAAATTACGGCGAACGCTAGAGCAATCATGAGCCAGAGAGGTTGTTCTTACCTGTTTCTGCCTTTTCTCCTTGTGGTTTGCGGATTAAGAAGAACGGAGAGCGGAGTGGCCGAGGATTATCGAGGCCAAGGGGCGGGCGTGGGAGTATTAATAAGGGGCAGGGCACGGAGACGTGGGGTGCGGGCGAAGAACTTTAGGGCGCTGGCCGAACCATTTGGACGGTTGGATCGGCTGCCGTGGGGCGAGGGGTCGCGCCATCCGACGGCTGTGGCGCGTTACCAGTGTCTCCGCCTGATTTGGTAGGATGCAGCAAACGGGGAGATCCGCTGGTTTTGTATTACTACGGCCCATGGACCATGGTAATGGACGGTTTAGATGGAGGCGGCTGTCCCCGAGACATGTGGCTATCACGGCGCTCACGAGTCTTGGCTCTCCACGTCAGCTCGCACGCTTGAGGACCTTTCTTTTCTCGCAAGCCGGACGTCAGGATATTCCTTTCAGATGCTCTTTTCAAATGCAAATCCCAATTCCGGCTTTTCTTCTTCATATTTTTTAGGTTTTTTCAATGGGTGGATAGTCCGGTTTCCTGCTAGCCGAACACCTGTCCGACTTCGAGGCCCCGCTTAAAAGAGCACCTGCCTCACGTGCCCGGCGATATTTTTTTAAATAATATATATTTTTAATCATTTTGAAAAGTATTGTACGAATTTATAATTTATAAATGTAGCACATTATCGGCTACGGTGTAACCGAATGGACCAATCGGCTTAGGCTAAACCGAGTCGCCTCCACTCGGCGAGGAGCTAGCCGACTGTGTGGGGCGGCAGGGCCCGCGCTGGCCAATACCTCACTCGGCCATGGCCAGGCCGAATTATGCATTCGGTCGGGGGCACGCCGATAGGGATGGGGCTGCTGCGTTGTATGCATGAGGAGAGAGAGGCATGAATGTCTCATGTGAGGAGAGAGAGGCATGCATGTCTGATTGTGAGGAAAGAGCCTGATGTGCCAGCGCATATGCATGAAGAGAGAGAGGCTGGATGCATGTCTGATTGTGAGGAGAGAGAGGCTGGTGCATGCATGTCTCACGACCAGTAGCCATCATCTGAACCATTCGGCTTAGGCCTAACCGAACGAAGCAATCGGTTTCGGCCTGACCGATTGGTGCTATCGGCCTGGATCTAACCGATTGCATGCTGGTCACCAGCCGACAGACCATTCGGTTTGACCCATGCTGAATCAAAGCATTCGGCTACGCCGTAGTCGATAATGTGCTACATTTATAAATTGCTAAATTCGTACAATACTTTTTAAAATAATTAAAAAAGTGTATTATTTAAAATAAAATCGCACGTGCCTGCAAGGCTACTGCATCGTGGATAACAACGTTTTGTATGACCAGCCTGCTCATAGGGGTATTTAAACGAAAATAACTCAAAAAATAAACAAATTTACGAAATAAACTCTGGCCAAAACAAATTCACACGACTAACCTTTTTCAACGCCGTGAACGGTGGCGCCGCACCTGAAGTGCAAAGCCATAGGTCAGGCACCGACGCCGCCAAAGATGGCTGGGGCCTGGTTAGGCGGCGCCACAGCCTATGACGCTGCATTGTGATGTGCAACGCCATGGCGGGTGGCGCCGCACTTTAGGTCTAGTACCAGCGTGCGCGGCCGCCCCAACCCGGCCCTCACCCAATTTCTCCCCAACCCACGAACAGAGGAGGTAGATGGCGGCGGCGGCTTTCACCCATACTTGATCCCCTCCCCAAATCTGCTAATTTTATCCAAGATTCTTGGTCTCAATCCCCTTCCCCAAGTATTCTCGCGAAATCCCCTCAATTCCATCAAAAAATTCTTACTTTTTGCCCTCATTTGCAATTATTGGTGAAACCCTAAGTTGGATGTGATAGTGAAATTAATATGAAGCATTGTCATGTTTAGTTGATCTTTAGTCTTAGTAGTATTTGTAAGATGAATTGTGAAACCCTAGGTTCTATGGGAGAGTGAAACCCTAGGTTCTATGGGAGAGTGAAACCCTAGGTTCTATGGGATAGTTTGAAAATTTTGTTAGTGTGGAAATTATAGGTAGAGTAAAGATGGAGTGGAAATTAATGGTAGAGTAAGATGGAATGCTTGTTCATGTGAGAATAATTATAGGTAGAGTGAAAATTATTGTTTCTTATTGTTTACAAGTATGACATGTGATATTTATTGATTTTATTGTTCTTATTGTTTTATTGTGCCATTAGGATGGCTCTTCTCAATCCTCACTACGATGTTCAACACCATTCCTACAAGTTGTCGGAGAAGATACAGGTACTAAAAAAACCACACGGTAGTTCCTATTGTTCCGGTTTGTTGAGATGTAAATCTAACCTTGGCCATTGTATGTTTGCAGGAGCTTATGCTGCTTCGACTTAGGTATCACGATGTCTCATCGGCGAAGAGCATGCCTTACGATGAGCGGTACACTCCGTACATCGAGCAGCTAGGACTCCTTCCCTTTATCCACATGGTCACTCGATCTACACTGAAGTTCAACCCCGCTGTGATCATCACGCTTGTCGACCAGTGGAGGCCGGAGACACACACTTTTCACCTTAGGACAGATGAGACTACGGTCACTTTGCAGGACATGAGCATGATCCTAGCACTCCCAATCGAGGGAAACCCTATGTGCATAAGCACAAAATCATATGGGTGGCGTGAGCAGATGGTCAGCCTTATAGGGAAGGATCCACCTGAGGTTATAAACAAGAAGGGGGAAACACTAAGGGTCGCCGCTGGGGCCACTTTTAGTTGGATCGTACGGAATTTCAAGATCTTCCTCGAGGATGCTGACGAGGAGACAGTCATGGCGCATGCTCGTGTGTATGTGTGATACATCATCACGAGGACTCTCTTTCCTGACAACAGTGGGGATCGTGCTCAATGGAATTGGCTTAAGGTGCTCACAATTTTTGACTCAAATTTCAGTCGGGGTTCGGCGGTGTTGGCTTGGGGTTGTACCATCAGGTAATCGCTTGTTTACAAAGTTTTCTATGTTTGCATAAAAAAACATTGTTCTTACTAAATGGTGTATCACTTCATGTGCAGCTGGATGATGCCTATCTTAGGAGTGCAACCGATGGATGCATTGGTGGTTGTTTGCTCCTTGTTTCGGTGTGGATCTAGGAACGCTTCCCAGTTGGATGGCCGAGATTGTTGAGCTACAACCCTTATGTTGATGACGGCAACAACCTCCGGCTCCCCACGTGGGCTTACAAGTGGGATGTGGTCTCCGATCCCGCAACCGACCCTGTGATGGCCTACAGGAGGTACACCAACGAGTTTGACACGTTAACCATGGATTAGGTAATTTCCCAGGGTGCGGTCAATTCTATGTTATGAATGTGTAATCTTTGAATTTTACATGAGTGTGGTATGTTGCAGGTGACCTGGGCGCCATACGGTCCAAGGGGGAACTTTAGTGTCCCGGGCGACTATGCGCTTAACCCGAAGTGCACGGAAAAAGCCCGTCTGTGGCTAATGTGTTGCCCCATGGTATGCATGTGGGCGGTTAAGTATCACCAGCCATAGTGTGTCATGATCTAGTTTGGGTTATTTCAGATTGTCCCGCCTGAGTGGAAGGACACGGACATAGGGCTTGATGACCCACAAGTATAGGGGTTGTATCGCAGTATTTTCGAGGGAAGTGAAACCCATATTGATTCGACACAAGGGGAGTCAAAGAATACTTATAAGCCTTAACAACTGAGTTGTCAATTCAGCTGCACATGGAAACAATCTTGCTCATAGCAGTTTATCAGTAGCAACAGTTTTGTAGTAGGAATAGTAAAGTAACAGCAATAGTAAAGTAAAGACAGTAGTAACAACAGCAGTAAACGGTAGGATTCGAGTGCGGTAGGCATAGTGATGGATGGACGGGCGTTGCATGGACAAGACAATTCACATAGCAATCAGAACATAGGACAATTGCAGATAAATAAGATAAAGCATCCAAGTACTAAATAATCCTAGACATGTGTCCCATATATAGTCATACGTGCTCGCAATGAGAACTTGCACAACATCTTTTGTCCTGCCAGCCCGTTTGCAGCGGGGCCTCAAGGAAACTACTGGCAATTAAGGTGTTCCTTTTAATAGAGCACTAGAGCAAAGCATTAACACTCCGTGAACACATGTGATCCTCACATCAAAGCCATTCCCTCCGGTTATCCCGATTTCTGACACTTCCGGACAACAACGTGTGTATACAACTTGCAGATAAGACCATAAACAATACTATCATAATGAATCAATAACATGTTCAGATCTGAAATTATGGCACTCGGGCCCTAGTGACAAGCATTAAGCATAACAAGTCGCAACAAAGTTATAGAGCACTAATAGTAGATACTAGGCACCATGCCCTAACAATCTGATGCCATTACATGAACGATCTCATCCAATCCCTACCATTCCCATAGCCTACATCGGGGGTTTACTCACTCATAGATGGGGAAACATGGATGGTCGATGGAGAAGCGATGGTGATGATGATAGCGATGATCTCCTCCAATTCCCCGTCCCGGCAGGGTGCCAGAACAGAGTTTCTGGTGTTGTTTCGTGGAATCTGGTGGTGGCGGCGGAGCAGAACTCTTTCTGGAAAAACGTCAACCCCCCTGAGTTTTTAGGTCAGAAGGCATCTTATAGGCGAAGAGGGAGACCGAGGGGGTGTTTGGGGGCGGCTAGACCACCCCCTAGCGCGGCTAGGCCTAGCCCGCGCGGCCAGGTGGTGTGGCCTAGGCCCAACCCTCCTCCGTCTCGTATTCTGGCTTCAGGAGTCTTCTGGTGAAATAGGATTTTTGGCATATTTTCCGAGATTTTTCCTGATAGTTGATTTTCTGCACAAAAACTAGACACCAAGACAATTATGCTGAAAACAGCGTCAGTCTGTGTTAGTTGCATCCAAATCACACAAGTTTAGAGGAGAAACAATAGCAAAAGTGTTCGGAAAAGTAGATACGTTTTGGACGTATCAACTCCTCCCAAGCTTAGCTTATTG
This sequence comes from Avena insularis, assembly GCA_023614405.1. Classification (NCBI taxonomy): domain Eukaryota; kingdom Viridiplantae; phylum Streptophyta; class Magnoliopsida; order Poales; family Poaceae; genus Avena; species Avena insularis. Next base: position 44,822,416 of record CM042688.1, on the reverse strand, counting down.
CTTGTCCTCAAGCAATTCAGTTGAAAACTGAGTGCGATAAAAGAAACTTTCACAAACAGATTTGCTTCATATGATGTATATATTCTCATCATGTGATCAACTACTTAGACTATTCATAATAAGGAGTATGCAACTAAGTTTACTTAATAGGCATTACAAGCTATGAAGAGATTCCAACTCAAAAAATAATAAGTAGCATGAAACATAAACATAAGCAACATTACAATGCTCATAACAAGGTATGATAGAGTGGTATCTCACTTGCCTTTTATTGTGAATGCCAAGGCACCTCTGAAGTTCAGGTGAAGATTAGAAGTAAGGATATCAAAGATATAAGCATCAAAGTCATAACAAAAATAATCAAGTAATGAGACAAGCACAAAGAATGACAACTATGCTCTCAAGAAAGTGCTCATAGAATAAGTGGAGACTCAACAAGGAAATGAAAAGGTTTTGAATAGTTTGAAAGGCTTCCAAATGCTGAAAGTATGGTACTCATTAGTTTTGAGCTCTCATTGCCCCTATCATAAGCATCTTTAATATGGTTAAGGTGAAAGTGAGGTCCAATCTGAGTTATATGCTTGACAGACTATAAACTAGAAATCCCATGTCCCTTGAGTACGAGGGCCGCTCCTCATGCTACTCAACTTTAGTTACCGGTAAGTTCTTGCCATCGTAAATACGTGTGTATCATAGAGAACCGCCAACGGGGTACCCCTTGCCTGATGATATGGAAGAATCCCCATATCAAAATGACAAGGCAAGCAGACAATGAGTACAACAATCTTCTTATTTACCATGGGAAAATGGTGTTTTTTCTCTCTTTCCTCTTTTTTCAAATCTCTTTTTTTTCTTTTCTTTTTTCTCAATAGCCATCTCTCTTTTTTTGATAAGAAGAATGCTTCATAGATATCATTATGGTTACGCTACAGGTTTCCACCATGATGGCATGGATTAGACCAGCGGCTCAGGCGTTTCTCTAACACACATACATAACTCCATGGATTTATAAGCTCCCCTTTTATTTCACACCGACGACATCCGCAAACAAAAGAGCATGGTATCAACTGGGTATATATTTACAGATGTTGAAAGCGTTCCCCGTGACAAAGACGCTCGCTAATCTGACCTATAATTTGCAAGCATATAACTTTCATGGACAGTCACAATGGTTCAGGTTTATTAAGTGCAGAAAATAAAGTGTGCCATCAAGTTCGTGAGATCTTTACTAACTAACTTTCTCATAACAAGCAAACATTTTATTTGGAAGAAAACAAGGCATATTGAATATGCACGGAAATAGCAAATGATGCTAATAGGTAGGTATGGTGGACACTTTGGCAATATTTGGTTTTAGGGAGTTGGAAACATGAGTAAAACATGCTCAGTGTAAGTGAAGGCTAGCAATAGTAAGGGAGCGACAAAAGAGAGAGCAATAGCTGTCATAATCATGCTTGCAACAAAACATGACTAATCATGGCATGAAAGTGATTCAAGACCCCCAAGGCAAAATAATTCATCGAGGCTTAACTGGTTATTTCAGTCATATGCATGCATGAGCATGTGCCAAGTCAATTCAAGTGAAACATTTAGAGGAGGATACCACGATGTCATACCAAGTTATGAATAGAGTAATGCAAGCAAACATTCATAAGACAAGCTACAAACTATTAGCAAGCTGGAACTAATCATATGAAAGAAAAAACTACTAAGTATCCATGAATAACATACACCCTACACGAACAGGCTAAGCATGCCCACAATGATGAGTATATGTACAAAAATGAAAACAAATAGAGTTCATTACCAGCCTCTTACCACACCTCAAGCTGTCATTAATCCTCGGTATTCGCCCTTCACTTGTGTGGCTTGAATAATAATATGAAACTAAATCCCACTAAGGACTGCTGAACCCTGCAACAAACTCACAAAACCAAAGAAGAACAACAAATATTTTTGGTATTTTCGACTTTTAAAAGAAGAACCAAAAAAGGAGGAACAAGCAAAGCAAAATCTTTTTGGGTTTTTCGAATAGCTCAAACAAAGCAAAAAGGGAAAAACAAACTAAGGCAAAGAGAAAAAGAAGCAAACCAAAGAGAAACAACAGAAATATTTCTGTTTTTTTTGTGTTTTAGAAAGCAAAAGCAAAGAAAGAACGAAAACTAAAAAGAGAACGAAACATGAATATACAAAGTACCGACGCAAAATGATATGAAGATGAGTGCGATGTCGGCGTACCTCCCCCCCAAGCTAAGGCTTTTGGCCTAAGTGGGTGTCAATCCCAAGCTGGCCAGGATGAAGTGTCACCGTGGTACGATGAGGAGGTACCCTCGTCCTGGTGAGAACTCGAGTACGTCCCTCCGTAGTGCGCAGAGTAATCGTAGGAGGGCACATCCTCCTGGTGCTGCTCGTGGAAGCCCAGCAAGTGGAGCTGCTTGTCCACCTCCTCCTTGGAGCGCGACCACGGTCTCCTGTGAACACTAAACAAAGTAGATTGCAGCAAAGGGATCTCCCTTTCATCCCCGTCAGTAAACAACATCCTATATACTAAACTGTCCAACTCAGAGTCAGCAGTGACAAATTGATGTGTTTTCATAGCAACAAGGTCAAGCCTTTGTGGTGCCAATATAGTATCATTGGGGTCCACTGAAAGCCCTAATGCATTAACCATACGTGAGGCAATGATGCCCCCATAGATAGGCCCCCTAGCATCTAGGCGCGAGCAATAAGCGAGCCAAGGTTGTACCGAGTATCATTGTTAAGCGTAGCAACAAGGAAGGCTAAATGATAGTTGGAGATATTACTCGTATTTTCCCTACCAAGAACGCTAGTAGCAAGATAATATGCAAAGTATCTAAGGGCAGGGAGTTGGATGTTTCTTATTGATGTGTACGCACTTCTATTCTTGTAGACAGTTGTTGGGCCTCCAAGTGCAGAGGTTTGTAGAACAACAGCAAGTTTTCCCTTAAGTGGATCACCCAAGGTTTATCGAACTCAGGGAGGAAGTGGTCAAAGGTATCCCCTCTCAAGCAACCCTGCAATCAAGATACAAGAAGTCTCTTGTGTCCCCAACACACCCAATACACTTGTTAGGTGTATAGGTACACTAGTTCGGCGAAGAGATAGTGAAATACAAGTGGTATGGATAATTATAAGTGGTAACGGTGATAGAAAATAGCTTGCTGGCGTGTGGTTGATGTGGGAAAAGACTAAAGGCAAACTGAAATAAAGATAGAAGCAAACAAACATGTAATAGATCTAATAGCAAACGATGTTTCAGTGCTTAGAAACAAGGCCTAGGGATCATACTTTCACTAGTGAACACTCTCATATAAATATATTATCTTCATGATACTACTCTTAACTACTCTCCGGTTGGACACTCTAATCGTTGGTAGGGCTATAACAGCACACCTCAAAGTAAGCCTTTCCCATCTAGAAAATCCCACACTGTCACCTTGAGTACTAGATGAGTCCAACAAACACCACAATTTCATAGAGAGATCCAACTCCAAATATAACTCATAGCAAGTATTTGTAATCTCTAGCCTAAGTGCCACCATGGTGTGCATGCTGTCACTTTCACACACATGGGGAGAGCATAGATCTATTAAAGCACTTGAGTAGCAAGGTAGATCTATAGATTACAAGCTCATGATCTCAATAAGATCATGCATAGAGAGAGAGATGAACACATAGCTACCGGTAGAACCCTTAGCCTCGAGAGAGAACTACTTCCACCTCATCATGGGAATCAACAACGGTGATGGATATGGTGGTGGAGATCGATGGAGATGGCTCGGGCACTTCTGTCCGGCAGGTGCCGAACAGAGACTTCTATCCCGAATCTCCCTTCTTGGCGGGCATCATGAACTTTTCATGGATTTCTGATTGATTCTTCAGGGTTTCTGCCTCGGGAGGCTCTTATAGGCGAAAGAGGCAAGGTCGGTGGCCGGCCAGGGGGCCCACACCATGCCCTGGCGCGGCCTAGGTGGACTCGTGCCTAGGGGTGGTGTGGCCACCCTGTGGCCCCTCTCCGTCTTGTATTCTGGCTCCGTGAGTCTTCAGGTAAAATAGGAACTTTGACTTTTGTCCCGTCCAATTCTGAGAATATTCATTTTCTGACTTTCCTGGAACCAAAAACAGCAGAAAACAGGCAACTGGCACTGTGCCATCTTGTTAATAGGTTAGTCCAAGAAATCATATGAAAATTACTCCAAAGTTGGAACAAAATACAAGAAAGTAGATAAAACCAAGCATGGAACATCAAAAATTATAGATACATTTGCAATGTATCAACATCCCCAAGATTAACTCCTGCTCGTCCTCGAGTAGGTAAGTGATAAAAAGAAAGAATAATTTTTGAGGTGACATGCACCATCAAAGACTTGATCAAAGTATTTGTAAAACATCCAAAGCTGGGATCATAGTACTTCAATCATAACATGAAAGACAAAGTTCTAGCAATAAGGCAAAGAAACTATGATGCAACATGAAAAGGCACAAACAAAAGATTCATGAATAACAATGCTTTGCGAGACGTTTGTTTGTTTCACATAAAGAAAACATAGCATAATAGTATTCAGCTTCTCCCTCAATAGAGTAGCAAATATAAATGCATAGGACACCTTCAAAGTTCATAAGAGTGACTAGATACAATAGTTTAAAACAAGCAATATCAAGTTATGCATCAATCAACTAGTCTTGGGACAATGCACATAGAACTAAGAATGGCCACTATGCTCTCAAAGTAAGTGCATAAAGATAGAAGGTGGAGACTCAATATAATGGTGGAAGAAAGGCCTTTTATAAAAGGAAGTAGGGATTCAAGTCTCATAAAGAGCTTCCAAAAATTATGGTACTTAATATCTTTCAGCCCTCATTGCCCCTATCATAAGCATCTTGAAGTGATTAAGGTTAAAGTGAACAAACTATGGTGTACATGCTTGACGAAGTATAAGTTAGAAATCTCATGTCCCTTGTATACGAGGGCCGCTCCTCATGCTACTCAAGTTTAGTCACCGGTAAGTTCTTGTCATTGTAAGTATATGTGTATAATAGAGAACCGCAAGGTACCTTGCCCGATGATACGGAAGAATCCCCATATCAAAATGACAAGGCAAGCAGACAACGAGCATCTCAGCAATCTTCTTATTTACCATGGGAATATGGTGCTTTTTTCTCTCTTTCCTCTTTTCATAGTATATTTTTTTCCTTTTTCTCTTTTTTCTCAATATAGGACTCTTTTTTATAAGAAGAATGCTTCATAGACAACTCATTATGGTTACGCTGCAGGTTTCCACCATGTCAGCATGGATTAGACCAATGCCTGTGTGTTTCTCTAACACATATACATAACTCCATGGACTTACAAGCTCCCCTTTCATTTCACACCGACGACATCCATATACAAAAGAGCATGATATCAACTAGGTACAAGTACCAAGTGCAATGTTGAAAGCATTCCCCATGACAGCATGGTTCTGCTAATTCCCAACAAATAAGTGCAAGCATATACAACATAGACGACACAATGGTTCAAGTTTATTAAGGGCAAGAAAAAGTAAAGTGTGCCATCAAGTTCATGAGAGCTTTAATCACTAGTTTTCTCATAACAAGTTTAATTTGGAAGGTAAATAAAAACATGAATATACTTGGAATAGCATGAGCTAGTAGGTAGGTATGGTGGACTCTTTGGAATAACTTGGTTTAGGGAGTTGGATGCATGAGTGGAACTCATACTTTGTTGTGGAGGCTAGCAAAAGACTGGGAGCGACAAACTAAGAGAGCAATAATGGCCATAATCATGTAGAGCGACAAAACATCATTGATCAAAGCATAAAGTGATACTACAAGTTGAAAACTAAATGATTATAAAGGCTATGGTGACTTGAGATAGTCATAACATGGTGTGAGAATGTGCCAAGTCAACCCAAATAAAGCATCAAAGGAGAATACCACTATACTATGCTTTAATATGCTAAAACAACGCATGATTCATCCAAGGAACATTAAGAAATGTCAATTGTTTATAACAAGTCATGCTACAGCAAAGAATACTAAGCATAAAGCCAAATCAATATCAAGCATGGCATGACAAAGCACAGGCCACAGTCAAAAACAAGCTCTTTTTACCACATAAGTATGAACTTTCCTACTCTTTTCCAAACCAAACCAAACTATTTGCAAACAAATGTATGAAAGAGGGGGTCCAACCAATTTATTCATCAAAATAAGAAAACCAAAACAAACGAAAAAACAAAACGAAAATGAAAAGAAGACGCTCCAAGAATAACACAATTGTGCACGAAACAATAAAAATGAAGCGTTTGGAAGAAACCTGGGATTTTTATTGATGAAGAAGGGGATGCCTTGGGCATCCCCAAGCTTTGACGCTTTTACTTCTTGGATATTTCTTGGGGTGACACGCGTGGCATCCCCAAGCTTGAGCTTTAGTCCATCCTACATCTCATTACTCATTCCTCCCATACACCTGAAATTTTTCCTTCATACAAAACTTCACACAATCTCATTAGCAACATTAGTGCACTCAAGATAAATAAGTCTTAAGGTTCAGTTATAACACAAAATAAACTTCCATTAGAACACTAGCTACTGTAGCACTTCCCTCAAAAATCTCAATTCTCCAAAAGAACTCAAGAAGGAACCAACAAGAAGCAAATGCAGAAAATGGCAGAATTCTGTCAAAACAGATCAGCAGGTAAAGACGAATTTTTTCAAAGACCTTCTGTTGCTCAAATCAAAAAGTGTTGAACTAACTAAAGTTATATAACAACCTGGGGCAGAAGCACAAAAATTTACAGCTCAATCCGACATATAGAGCTCTCTCACGAATATTTACGGTGAAGTTCAAAAATCTGTTTCGGGACAGCAACTTTCCCAATCATTACTTCACTCTCATTAGAGGTTACTCTTGGCACAAAAAGCAAATAAAAAGGATAAGGAGCGATTATTACTGAAGTAATAACTTCCAAGACTCATCTAAAACTTTTGGGTTATCTCCCAATAAGTAATTTTCTTTAACGCCTTTAAGTTAGGCATGATAGTTTGAGAAGATGCTCACATAAGAAATATGAATTAAAGTAAAAGAGAGCACCAAGAAGCAAATTCAAAGCATATTTAAGTCTAACCCACTTCCTATGCATAGGAATCTTGTAAAGAAACAAGTCATGAAAGCACAAAGCAACAAGCATAGTAAAGCAAAGTAAGTGCAACTTCAAGACTTTCAACATAAAGATGGGAAACTTAATAATGTTGAGATACATAAGACCATGTTTCCCTCTCTCATAATAACTTTCAGTAGCATCATGAATAAAATTAACAATATAACAATAACAAGAAACATTATTATCATGAGGCACATGCATAAAAGAATTAATACTCTCCACATAAACATAGTCATTCTTATTAATTGTAGTGGGAGAAAATTCAACAAAATAGCTATCATTATTATTCTCATCACCATAATCATCAACTATAGGAGGCATATTGTAATCATAATTAATTTTCTCCTCAATAGTAGGTCGACTGAAAATATCATATACATCATTGTAATCATCATATATTGGAGGTTAGGTATCATCATAAGCAATAGAATAGCTATCTTCCAAAGTTGGGGAACTAAAAAGATCATTTTCATAAAAACTAGCTTCCCCAAGCTTAGACTTTTACATAGCATTAGCAATAATGGTGTCCAAAGAATTCATACTAACAACATTTCTATTAGCATGCAAATAAAGTTCCATTGGTTTTTTAATTTTCTCTTCAAACACTTCATGTCCTAACTCAAGATAAATACTATAAAGCTCTCTAATTTTGTTGTTGTTTTCCATTAAGCCTAACTAGTGAAAACAAGAAACACAAAGACAAAATTGCAGAATCTAAAGGAAATAACTTCGAGCACTCACACCGGAGGATGTGAGTACCTTTCTATACCTTCCAAACGGCGCCAGAAAATAGGCGTTTGCCGTGGGAGGTTCTTCTTCTTTAATCCTCCGGTGTGAATACCTTTTACCTTTCCTCCCCGACAACGGCGCCAGAAAATAGCTTGATGTCTACGCACTTCTATTCTTGTAGACAGTTGTTGGGCCTCCAAGTGCAGAGGTTTGTAGAACAGCAGCAAGTTTTCCCTTAAGTGGATCACCCAAGGTTTATCGAACTCAGGGAGGAAGTGGTCAAAGGTATCCCCTCTCAAGCAACCCTGCAATCAAGATACAAGAAGTCTCTTATGTCCCCAACACACCCAATACACTTGTTAGGTGTATAGGTGCACTAGTTCGGCGAAGAGATAGTGAAATACAAGTGGTATGGATAATTATAAGTGGTAACGGTGATAGAAAATAGCTTGCTCGCGTGTGGTTAACGTGGGAAAAGACTAAAGGCAAACTAAAATAAAGATAGAAGCAAGCAAACATGTAATAGATCTAATAGCAAACGGTGTTTCAGTGCTTAGAAATAAGTCCTAGGGATCATACTTTCACTAGTGAACACTCTCATATAAATATATTATCTTCATGATACTACTCTTAACTACTCTCCGGTTGGACACTCTAATCGTTGGTAGGGCTATAACAGCACACCTCAAAGTAAGCCTTTCCCATCTAGAAAACCCCACACTGTCACCTTGAGAACTAGATGAGTCCAACAAACACCACAATTTCATAGAGAGATCCAACTCCAAATATAACTCATAGCAAGTATTTGTAATCTCTAGCCTAAGTGCCACCATGGTGTGCATGCTGTCACTTTCACACACATGGGGAGAGCAGAGATCTATTAAAGCACTTGAGTCGCAAGGTAGATCTATAGATTACAAGCTCATGATCTCAATAAGATCATGCATAGAGAGAGATGAACACATAGCTACCGGTAGAACCCTTAGCCTCGAGAGAGAACTACTCCCTCCTTATCATGGGAATCAGCAACGGTGATGGAGATGGTGATGGAGATCGATGGAGATGGCTCCGGGGGCACTTCCCTGTCCCGGCAGGGTGCCGGAACAGAGACTTTCTGTCCCCCGAATCTCCCCTTCGGTGGCGGCGGCCCTGCGGAACTTTTCGTGGATTTCTGATTGATTCTTTAGGGTTTCTGCCTCGGGAGGCTCTTATAGGCGAAAAAGGCAAGGTCGGTGGCCGGCCAGGGGGCCCACACCATGCCCTGGCGCGGCCTAGGTGGACCCGTGCCTAGGGGTGGTGTGGCCACCCTTTTCTCTCCGCCTCGTGATTCTGGCTCGTGAGTCTTCCGTAAATATGAACTTTGATTTTGTCCCGTCATACGAGAATATTCATTTTACTTTCCAAAAACAAAAAAACTAGCGCATCTTGTTAATAGGTTAGTCCAAGAAATCATATGAAAAGTACTCCAAAGTTGGAACAAAACACAAGAAAGTAGATAAAACCAAGCATGGAACATCAAAAATTATAGATACATTTGCAATGTATCATGGCTCAGCACGGAAGATAAGTGATACATTGCAAATGTATCTATAATTTTTGATGTTCCATGCTTGGTTTTATCCACACTCTTGTGTTTTGTTCCAACTTTGGAGTACTTTTCATATGATTTCTTGGACTAACCTATTAACAAGAGCCACAGTGCCAGCTACGTGTTTTCTGCTGTTTTTGGTTCCAGGAAAGTCAGAAAATGAATATTCTCGGAATTAGACGGGACAAAAGCCAAAGTGCCTATTTTTTCGGAAGTCATCAAGTGCCAGAATACGAGACGGAGAAGGGCGAGGCCACACCACACACCTGCAAGACGGCACTGGCCCACGCCAGGTGGTGTGGTGGCCCTCGAACCCCTCACCTCCCTTCCGACTATAAGATGCCCTGGATGTAAACCCTAAGCACCATCAAAAAATCCACGAAGAGTTCAGAGTCCCAACTCCATCCCTAGACCGGGAGGGATCTGAAGCTCTTTGCGGCACCCTGCCGGAGAGGGGAATCCACCCTGGAGGCCTTCTTCATCACCATGCAAGCCTCCGATGTGATGCGTGAGTAGTTCATCCGTGGACTACGGATCCATGTAGTAGCTAGATGGATGGTTCTCCTCCTTTGTGCTTTCATGTCTAGATCTTGTGAGCTCCGTTCATGATCAAGATCATCTATTCGTAATTCTGCATGTTATGTTTGCACGATGGATATTGAGATGCTATTTCAGATTGATTATTGATTCTATAATGTCTTTGTTATTTGTGATCTTGCATGCTTTCCATTGTTAGTAGCTATCTTGGCCAAGTAGATGCTAGCAACTCCAAGAGTTAGTATTTATGCTCGATAGTGGGTTCATGCCTCTGGTAATCTGGGGAAGTGACATAAATCTCTAAGGTACTAGATGTGTTGTTGCTACTAGGGAGAAAACAACAATCCTTTGTTCATAGAACAATTGTATTGTTTACTTTACACGCAATTCGTAAAGCAATAATCTGTTGCTTGCAACTTAATACTGGAGGGGGTTCGGATGATAACCTGAAGGTAAATTATTAGTCATAGATGCAGTTGGATGGCGGTCTATGTATAATGTTGTAATGCCCAATCAAGTCTCAAAGGAGTCAAGATGATTAGTATATGCATGTATTGCTTTCTCGGTGTTTGTCAATTGCCCCGTTGTAATTTGTTCACCCAGCATGTTATCTATCTTAAGGAGAGCCACCTCTAGTGAACTATGGATCCCGATCCTTGTCTTTTACATACAATCTATAAACTGTTACTGCTTTGTGTTTACTTTCTGCAAACTATTACTTCTTTCCATTCGATACGTTTAATCCTTTGTTTTCTGCAAAACACGGTGAGATTGACAACCTCATCGCAAGTTGGGGACAAAGTTATGTGGTTGTTTTGTGCAGGTCTCCACGTTGCTACTAGCACCGGTAGTGCGCCCTGCCAAAGCTCAGCTAGTAACACCTTTGGGGTGTTTCCTTGCTCCTACTGGTTCGATTAAACCTTGGTTTCATAACTGAGGGAAACTTGTTGTGCTCATCATACCTTCCTCTTGGGGTTCCCAACGAGTTTACATCAACACCGCCATCAAGCATTTTTCCAATGCCATACCGGGGAGTCAAGGACATCTTCACAAGGGGAGTCCCCCATAACCAATCTCTTTACTTTGTTATTTTTGTTTTGCTTAGTTTCTTTTTGCTTTGTTTGCTTGTTTCTTTATCAAAAACACAAAAAAAATAGTTCTACTAGTTTGCTTTCTTATTTGAAAACCCAAAAAATGACTACTCTTGAAAACACTAAGTTGTGTGACTTCACTAGCACCAACAACAATGATTTTATGAGCACACCTATTGCTCCACCTGTGGCTGAAAATACTTTCTTTGAGATAAAACCTGCTTTGCTCAATCTTGTTATGAGAGAACAATTTCCTGGTATTGGTAATGAAGATGCTGCTTCCCATCTAAATAACTTTGTTGAACTTTGTGAGATGCAAAAGCATAGGGATATAGATGGTGATATTATTAAGCTAAAATTGTTTCCTTTCTCTTTGAGAGGAAAATCTAAAGAATGGTTGAATTCCTTAACTAGGAATAGTATTGATTCTTGGACTAAATGCAAAGATGCTTTTATTGGAAAGTATTATCCTCCTGCTAAGATTATATCTATGAGAAGTGAAATAATGAAGTTTAAACAACTTGATAATGAGCATGTTGCTCAAGCTTGGGAAAGAATGAAATCTTTGGTAAATAATTGTCCCACTCATGGACTGACTGCTTGGATGATCATCCAAACTTTTTATGCAGGATTGAACTATTCTTCAAGGAACCTATTGGATTCTGATGCTGGAGGTACCTTTATGACCATCACTTTGGGTGCTGCAACAAAACTTCTGGACAATATGATGGTTAATTATTCTGAATGGCATACTAAGAGAGCTCCACAAGGTAGGAAGGTAAATTCTGTTGAGGAAACCTCCTCCTTGAGTGATAAGATTGATATTATTATGTCTATGCTTGTTAATGGGAAAGCCCATATTGATCCAAATAATGTTCCTTTGGCTTCTTTGGTTGTTCAAGAAAAGCAAGTTGATGTGAACTTCATAAGAAATTGTAGGGGTTCCGCGCATAAAAACAATAAATTTTACTCTACGCCCCTGAACCCCTGAAGCTGCCAGGACCTATCTATTAGTCTGATATGAGGAGGGCTTTTCGCGAACTTACCCTTGAAGACCGAAAAGCGTTGTCAACGCTCAGGAGAGCGTGGTTGATGTAGACGAGCCGAAACCGACCTCAAGGTCGTGATGAAGTCCTTGCGCTCCTTCTGGCTCCAACGACTTGAGTGCCTCAAGTGTGACACCTCGTGGGAGTTACACACGTCTGGTGCCTAACGATGACTCCCGCTTCCCTGATCCAGCAGTAGTTGCGGAAGTAGAGCTCTTGGATCCGAATCTCGCAGCGCAACGGCGCTCCGCGGTGAAGATGTCTCTCACTCGCGCAGTCCAGACTTGGGACCACGGTCACGAGAGAGAGGGGAAGAGAGAAAATATCAGGTCCTCCCAAATATGGGGAGACCTTTATTGATTATTGGGTGTATTTTCTAGGCCAATATACCCCACTATATATAGGGGGAGGAGAGGTACTACCTCCCCTCAAGTCCTGGGGTGGGACTAAAGGAGAGGAGGGGGGAGGAGGTGGCCGCCGGCCACTAGTGGGCCCCGCGGGGGGGGGGGGGGGCTAGGCCCAGTCGGCCTCCCCTTTGCCCCTTCTCCCATTTCTCCTTTTCCCTAATGGGCCCTCTCCCTCCGGAATTGGCCCATTAAGCCTTTTGACCTTTTAATTTATTTTCTATTTATTTAAATAATTATGAATAAATGATTAAATCAATATTTAACATTCATTCACACATTATCTAATCTCCATGGCTATGGAACACCTTCCACCGCCACTCTGGACATCCTCCGAACTTACCGAAACCCTTCCGGTTTTCTCCCTTCTTTTCTTCGGTGATTCTACCGATCCTATAAACACTCTCTAAGCATCATCAAGCCCTTAAGAGTGATACCCTACGGTTCGGGAACACTCTAGATATGGTCGGGACACTCCCGCACCAATGATCAACAGAGGGACCTGGATGGCCATGTGACCCCTGTGCATTCCACGAAGATCTTTCGTCGTTTGAACCGGTGACAGTCGTGTCTTATTCCCTTTGTCATTCGATACTTGCATTGCCCGAGACCTGATCAATGACATCACCATGTCGAGTTCAATCTCGTTACTGAACAATGCTATTTGACTCGTTCCGACAAGTGATATCCCCGTGATCTAATCACACGCTACACAGCTATTGGATATAACCTCTCTGAGTGGGCCCTTGAGTATCTTCCCATCACATGGACAGACAAATCCCGCTCTTGACATATATTGCCTCTACGGTTTCCTCCGAATACCTGAACACACCTTTATAACCACCGTTTTACCAGATGACGTTTGATGCTATCTAAGCATTCTCGGGAGACAGTGATTGATATAGCCTCACGGTCTAAGGAATAGTCTACGAGGATCCTTTTCTAATCATCGTAACTTGAACTTCGTGACATGATCGAATCACGATGTTTAGGTTGGGTATTGGTTCATCATCTCATTCTCTGAATGAGATGACCTCATTTCCAACTGGCATAAATGCCACATGATCAGAAACTTGATCATCTGTTGACCAATGAACCAGTGACTAGAGTTTCACTAGGAACCCCTGGTTTGTTTGTATATCACACATGTACTGATGTTTCCACTCAATACAGTTATAGCATGATATAAAACTTAATCATAAACTATATGAAATATGATAATAGTCCTTACTACTATTTGTCTCTAGGGCATATTTCCAACAGTCTCCCACTTGCACTAGAGTACAAATACACTAGCTGCATTTGTTCTTAATTATTGGTACCATATAACCGGTACCTAGAACATGCTTGCTCATGGAAGAGGTTGAGTCTTGGTTCTGTACTATACAGTCCCAGATCCTTTGCAACTTACTAATGTCACTTTGATTGACATTAATATTCTATCATCACATGACAACATCTATGTGTATGCATCGTTGCTATGGCGTGAGCGAGGCTGATTCCGTGAGCCTACGGACGTTAGATCAACCTCGAGGGCTTTCTCATGGGCACTGTGCCCTGGGACACATCATTCTACGTTAAAAGCGAATTAGCCCTGCCATAACATTATACAACACTTTAGATGGTACCCTTATCTATTATTATAAATGTATTCATCGAAACTCCCGTGCACTCTATGCAACTTTCGATGTTTTGTTCACCTCGCTTCCTATTTGACTCTAATTGGTATCTAGAGGAGTTTCCAACATATTCCCTTATAACATAACTCTTTATGCTTTAAGATATGTCATCCTTTATGGATTTGAAAACATGTCTACAGTTCTCTATTAGACTCTGCGGACAAACTTAGCTCAACATTCTGTGATTCGAACTTAATCACTTTCAAACGTTCCTTATTTGGATCACATATTATGCTAAGTTATCATCATGGTTTACTAATATAGAACCTATGTCTTAACATAGTGGATGATGATCATCCTATTCTTTCTTTCAACCATTGATGTTTAAACTTTATGCTATTCCTAATTTTAGTCATTAAGGATTAGTTTCTTAATTAACTTCTATTCTGAAACAACTTTCAGAATCCTTTAAGTAATACTACATAATATCATAATACGGTTATTATCAACTTCTACATCTTATAAATCATTATTTATAAGTATTTGCGGTTTCATCCTTAACTTACTTAAGAATTACTCCTATAAGATCCCACTCAAACTATGTTGCTAACATATTTGGGTACGAGTCAGCACTCTTACTCAAACTATGTTCCTACATATTTGAATTTGAGTCTTATGTTGCTCCCACTTAAAAATATGTCAATCACATATTGTTTCAGGAAGACTTTCATAGCTCCCACTCAACTTTATGTAAATTGCATATCTCCTTGCTATTTTTGAATAACTTCAAAATCCTTTGATCAAATATCAAAGTGAGAGATTTACTATGAGATACTAGTACTTTACTAGTTTTAAATCCACTAGACGTTTAGCATACATGAATCAAATTTATCTGAATTTGTCCAATACTTGACAAATTGTGCTTTTGTCATTCACCCCCTTTTCCATTATGGCTTTGCAGTCATTTTGGAAAATTCAAGTAACTCCTATAACTTGTGAGATTCAGCAACGAATTGCTTTCTAATCTCAAGGGAATTTTGCTTCTAGGATTTCTCATAATTTAGTTTACCATTATTTCCTTTGTAGTTCGTAGGTATGTCATATTCCAAAAATCATGACAAGTGGTTCACAAATGTCTCCATACAAGATATGGATTTACATTTTGAATCCTACTTCATATAGTGAAAAACAATAGTGGAGGGAAAAACACAATGATCAAAATCATTGATTCTTTCCTTCTGTGAAGAGAATCGTTCAGGAACATTGTCCGTTGCGCTTCTCAACACTCTGATGCAGGGTTTTGAATCCTCATTGTGTTTTTACACTAATTTCCATTTTCTCCATAATTGAGAAACATCACTAGAAGTGAGCTTTCTCAAGAATGCACCAAAATCCAAGCAATACGAATCTTGCTTACCTTTTGGTTTCAGATATGGATTTCGTATTCAAAGTTTCTAATGAATACTCTACAAGGACTTATTCGCTATTGTTTTGGTTATATCGAATAACCCCAAAACTTTCACGAATTCAAATGGTTTACCGATTCTAATTGATTGCTAACTATTTCTAAGCTAATGGTCTCTACATATACACTACAACAATTTATTTGGTGCCTTCTATTCAACCCTTTTTGATATATAATATCACATTGTGATGCTTTGTATTTTGACGTTTCAAAACACTTTGCATTCCACAATGTCTTTTATGCCATTCTTATAAAGTTGAATTTTATTACTATTGATCAAATCATAGTAATTGGATTCTCTTTTATATTTATACCCTTTGTTGATGAAAAACTTTGATCAAATAAAATAGTTTCATATTCATGTTTCCTTTGGTAAACTTACTTTACACATTTAAACAATCATTTAATGATAATTACCATTTTCGTTAAAACTCAATACATCGGATATGTATATTATTTTAACAATTCATTAAACACTTTGTATTCAAGTAATACACGGTGTTCAAGTTATTTTGCCGAACTTAGGCATGATTTATATGTGAAAAGTAATCAAATGACTTTCACATATTATCGCATAACTTTGAATTTAAACAATGGTTTCATTCATTAATGAAATATCATTAAGTTGGGTATTTTAAACAAGGCATTTTTAATGTTTTACAAATGTTCATACATTATCAATTAGTTTCAAACAACAAGGATAATTCACACATAATCAAACAAGATATGAACACGAATAGAAATCATTCATAAAAGCAGAACAACTGTTTGTTACAAACTCATATGAATAACTGTCTCATGAATTGTGAGACACACTAAAGAAGTTCACAATCTCTTGATTACAAAAAATCATCCTAAAACATAAACTAAGTGATAAATGTCGAGGGAGAGTGTCGTCGGCCATCATCATCATGCTTGCCATCAACACACAACGTCACCTCCTCTCCAGCAAGCACCTCTATGCAGAAGGACCTGTTTTCAGCAAAACAGGATAAGTATCAGATATACTTAACACTACAAATGTGTTTGCAAGATTATAACATTTATAAAATTGTATATCAAATATATACCTTTGTCATTGACGACTCCAGCAACGTTGGGTTCATCTATCACATTTTTGAAATGTGATATGAACTCAAGGAAATCCAGTGTTTCCGTGTCGCCTCTCATAACGCAGATCCTGACTTGTGCTTGGAAGCTCGGAGAAAGCGACTGCAGCACAACTCCCATTGCAAATGAGCTTGAGTACCAGTTGTCCAGGTAGTATGCCAGACTCATATACGCATCCTAGAGGCACAATAAGTGCTCATACAGTGAGGAGCCCTCCTCCATCTTTATGGAGAGGAAGTCCCCCATCAGCTCATACTCCCACATGCGCACTTGTTCCACGAATGTGCTCTCAGATGTGCCATGACCATTCGGAGCTTGAGACTCCCCACCATTGGCCATAGCCCATCCTCCATTCCGAGGTGCATGGTCACTGATATAAATGTGGCCATCACACGACGACGACAACACAGATCCCGCTGCTCCCGTGTCTCATGAGAATAGGGTGGCTCCAGAAACATCTCGCAGGTCATGTAGTCAGCTACACCGTTCTCCCCAAGGAGATCAAATAGGCGTATGACCCATGCAGAAAAGTTGGATCCATCTAACTTGAGCTTCTCTCCTTTTAACCAATCGTCGATAGGAAAGGTAATCTCGGCAGAAACCATTTTCTACATTTATAATTGCAAAAGGAATTTAGACTAAGTTTATAATTAAATGAGTTAATAATAACTCCACTCAGAAACACCTATCCCCAAAGAGGGTTCCTAGTGATAACACGACCCCTATCAGCCACATCTCCCTCGATCATCACGGCCATCAATGTGGGTTCAAAGGTGGACGCTAAACGTCGGTCACATCATTTATGCGACTCATGCTCGATCTTTCGACCATCCGCGTTCCGAGGCCATGTCTGTACATGCTAGGCTCGCCAACTCAACCTTAGTGTATTCGCTGTGCAACATGGCTTGCACCCACTGTATGCGAACGTAGATATGTTTGACACCCAGGCCTGTAACCCTGGATCGCCTCATACCGAAGAACTTTCTTGGTGGTACACACTAAGGGGGAACACAATCGTTGGTTATTTTAACAGGGATCATCTTATTAGGCTACCGTCGAGTATATAATACTAGCACAGAAGAAGACATATAAACAATAACATTGAATGTAAATGCTATGTGATATGGTCCTTCACGTCGTGATCTCCATCCGCCGTCACCGGGTTCCAGCTTGGGATTACTAGGTTACACTAGGTGTCATTCCGGCATGGTAGTCCGTCACCTTCGTGACTATCTACTAGTATGCAACAAAAGGTAATAACTTTACCTTTGCCACAACCATATCACAAAGCAATGCCCCCTACAAAACAAAGTTAGACGCTTCTACTTTATCTTTGCATGTTTTACGTGGCTGAATGGGCTTTCGCACAAGAACTATTCTTACCTACGAACTTTCAGCACAACACTCATCAAGTAGTTGTCTATACTACACCCCTTTCGGGGCCCTCCGTTGCAAATGGTATACCAACTAATGCGAGAGAGACAGACACCCCCCTAAGCCACTTTATACGGTACAAGCCGTATGTCAAGCGTGGACCAGTCTCGCGAATGAACGCATAAAGTCGGTTGGGGGCCGCTTCATCAAGCATTGTTGCGGTATACACAAGTACACGTGGGAGGGTAACAACTAAAAGATCAATGCCCACACGCTACATCTCGTGTGTTCTACCTGTACTAGCATTACTACGCATAGATCTAGCTCTGATACCACTATAGGGGTTCCACGCATAAAAACAATAAATTTTACTCTATGCCCCTGAACCCCTGAAGCTGCCAGGACCTATCTATTAATGTCTGATGAGAGGGCTTTTCGCGAACTTACCCTTGAAGACCGAAAAGCGTTGTCAACGCTCAGGAGAGCGTGGTTGATGTAGACGAGACGAAGCCGACCTCAAGGTCGTGATGAAGTCCTTGCGCTCCTTTTGGCTCCAACGACTTGAGTGCCTCAAGTGTGACACCTCGTGGGAGTTACACACGTCCGGTGCCTGACGATGACTCCCGCTTCCCTGATCCAGAGCGATTCTGGAAGTAGAGCTCTTGATCCGAATCTCATGAACAGGCGCTCATGGTGAAGATGTCTCTCGCTCGTGCAGTACAGACTTGGGACCACGGTCACGAGAGAGAGGGTAAGAGAGAAAATATCAATTAGAGGTCCTCGCAAAAGTGGGGAGACCTTTATTGATTATTGGGTGTATTTTCTAGGCCAATATACCCCACTATATATAGGGGGAGGAGAGGTACTACCTCCCCTCAAGTCCTGGGGTGGGACTAAAGGAGAGGAGGGGGGAGGAGGTGGCCGCCGGCCACTAGTGGGCCCCGCGGGGGGGGGGGGGGGGGCTAGGCCCAGCCGGCCTCCCCTTTGCCCCTTCTCCCCTTTCTCCTTTTCCCTAATGGGCCCTCTCCCTCCGAAATTGGCCCATTAAGCCTTTTGACCTTTTAATTAATTTTCTCTTTATTTAAATAATTATCAATAAATGATTAAATCAATATTTAACATTCATTCACACATTATCTAATCTCTGTGGCTATGGAACACCTTCCACCTCCATTCCGGACATCCTCCGAACTTACTGAAACCCTTCCGGTTTTCTCCCTTCTTTTCTTCGGTGATTCTACCGATCCTATAAACACTCTCTAAGCATCATCAAGCCCTTAGCGTGATACCCTACGGTTCGGGAACACTCCAGACATGGTCGGGACACTCCTGCACCAATGATCAACAGAGGGACCTGGATGGCCATGTGACCCATGTGCATTCCACGAAGATCTTTCGTCGTTTAAACCGGTGACAGTCGTGTCTTATTCCCTTTGTCATTCGATACTTGCATTGCCCGAGACCTGATCAATGACATCACCATGTCGAGTTCAATCTCGTTACTGAACAATGCTATTTGACTCGTTCTGACAAGTGATATCCCCGTGATCTAATCACACGCTGAGCAGCTATTGGATATAACCTCTCTGAGTGAGCCCTTGAGTATCTTCCCGTCACATGGACAGACAAAAGATGAAACATAAAGCTTCTATTCCTATAAAACAAGAAGATGGTTGGGAACCCATCATTAATATGAAAGTGAATGACTTTGATTTCAAAGCTTTATATGATCTTGATAGTAGTGTTTCTATTATGCCTAGAAGGATTTATGATATGCTTGATTTACCTCCTCTTGAAGATTGTTATTTGAATGTCCCACTTGATGATAATGCTAAAAAGAAACTCATGGGGAGTCTTAATGATGTTCTTATTATGGTTAACAATGCCTATGTCCCCGTTGATTTCTATGTTTTGGATGTTGAATACAATGCTTCTTGTCCTATTACTCTGGGAAGACCTTTTCTTAGAACTGTTGGTGCCATCATTGATATGAAAGAAGGCACCATTAAATATCAACTCCCACTCAAGAAAGGTATAGAACACTTCCCTAAAAAGATTTCTTTTGCTTCTCCTATGAAAACAAAATTTGGTCTTAATGCTTCTTCATTTGAGAACACTTGATTCTTTCTTTGCTTCTTATGCCTAACTTAAAGGCGTTAAAGAAAAATACTTATTGGGAGATAACCCAAAAGTTTTAGATGAGTCTTGGAAGTTATTACTTCAGTAATAACCTATCCTTATCCTTTTTATTTGCTTTTTGTGCCAAGAGTAACCTCTAATGAGAGAGAAGTAATGATTGGGAAAGTTGCTGTTCCGAAGCAAATTTTGTGCTTCACCGTAAAAATTTGTGAGAGAGCTCTGTATGTCAGATTGAGCTGTAATTTTTTTTAATTCTGACCCAGGTTGTTATCTAACTTTTGTTAGTTCAACACTTTTTGATTTGAGCAATATAAGGTCTTCGAAAAAATTCGTCTTTACCTGATGGTCTGTTTTGACCGATTTCTGCCATTTTCTGTATTTGCTTCTTGTTGATTCCTTGAGTTCTTTTGGGGAATTGAGCTTTTTGAGGGAAGTGATTCAGTAGCTAGTGTTCTAATGGAAGTTTATTTGGTGTTAGAACTGAACCTTAAGACCTTTTATCTTGAGTACACTAATGTTGCTAATAAAGATTGTGTGAAGTTTTGTATGAAAGAAAATTTTCAGGTGTATGGAAGGAATGAGTAATGAGATGAAGGATGGACTAAAGCTCAAGCTTTGGGATGCCATGCGTGTCACCCCAATAAATATCCAATAAGTACAAGCGTCAAAGCTTGGGGATGCCCAAGGCATCCCCTTCTTCATCAATAAAAATCCCAGGTTTCTTCCAAACGCTTCATTTTTATTGTTTCATGCACAGTTGTGTTGTTCTTGGAGCGTCTTCTTTTTCGTTTTCATTTTGGTTTTTAGTTTGCTTGGTTTTCTTAGTTTGCTGAATAAATTGGTTGAACCCCCTCTTTCATACATTGGTTTGCAAATAGTTTGGTTTGGTTTGGAAAAGAGTAGGAAAGTTCATGCTTATGTGGTAAAAAGAGCTTGTTTTTTACTGTGGTCTATGCTCTGTCATGCCATGCTTGATATTGTTTTGGCTTTATGCTTAGTATTCTTTGCTGTAGCATGACTTGTTATAAACAATTGAGATTGCTTAATGTGCCTTGGATGAATCATGCGTTGCTTTAGCATATTAAAGCATAGTATAGTGGTATTCTCCTTTGATGCTTTATTTGGGTTGACTTGGCACATGCTCACACCATGTTATGACTATCTCAAGTCACCATAGCCTTTATGATCCTGTAGTTTTCAACTTGTAGTATCACTTTATGCTTTGATCAATGATGTTTTGTCGCTCTGCATGATTATGGCCATTATTGCTCTCTTTAGTTTGTCGCTCCTAGTCTTTTGCTAGCCTCCACAACAAAGTATGAGTTCCACTCATGCATCCAACTCCCTAAACCAAGTTATTCCAAAGAGTCCACCATACCTACCTACTAGCTTATGCTATTCCAAGTATATTCATGCTTTTGTTTACCTTCCAAATTAAACTTGTTATGAGAAAACTAGTGATTAAAGCTCTCACGAACTTGATGGCACACTTAACTTTACTTGCCCTTAATAAACTTGAACCATTGTGTCTTCTATGTTGTATATGCTTGCACTTATTTGTTGGGAATTAGCAGAACCATGCTTTCATGGGGAACGCTTTCAACGTTGCACTTGGTACTTGTACCTAGTTGATATCATGCTCTTTTGTATATGGATGTCGTCGGTGTGAAATGAAAGGGGAGCTTGTAAGTCCATGGAGTTATGTATATGTGTTAGAGAAATGCCTGGGTCGCTGGTCTAATCCATGCTGACATGGTGGAAACCTGCAGTGTAACCATAATGAGCTGTCTACGAAGCATTCTTCCTATAAAAAAAAGAGTCCTATATTGAGAAAAAAAAGAGAAAAGAGAAAAAAAAGAGATACTATGAAAATAGGAAAGAGAGAAAAAAAGCACCATATTCCCATGGTAAATAAGAAGAATGCTGAGATGCTCGTTGTCTGCTTGCCTTGTTATTTTGATATGGGGATTCTTCCGTATCATCGGGCAAGGGGTACCCCGTTAGCGGTTCTCTATGATACACATATACTTACGATGACAAGAACTTACCGGTGACTAAACTTGAGTAGCATGAGGAACGACCCTCGTATACAAGGGACATGAGATTCCTAACTTATACTTCGTCAAGCATGTACACCATAGTTTGTTCACTTTAACCTTAATCACTTCAAGATGCTTATGATAGGGGCAATGAGAGCTGAAAGCTATAAGTACCATAATTTTTGGAAGCTCTTTATGAGACTTGAATCCCTACTTCCTTCTATGAAGGCCTTTCTTCCACCATTATATTGAGTCTCCACCTTCTATCTTTATGCACTTATTTTGAGAACATAGTGGCCATTCTTAGTTCTATGTGCATTGTCCTAAGACTAGTTGATTGATGCATAACTTGATATTGCTTGTTTTAAACTATTGTATCTAGTCACTCTTATGAACTTTGAAGGTGTCCTATGCATTTATATTTGCTACTCTATGAGGGACAAGCTGAATACTTTTATGCTATGTTTTCTTTATGTGAAACAAACAAACGTCTTGCAAAGCATTGTTATTCATGAATCTTTTGTTTGTTCCTTTTCATGTTGCATCATAGTTTCTTTGCTTATTGCTAGAACTTTGTCTTTCATGTTATGATTGAAGTACTATGATCCTAGCTTTGAATGCTTTGCAAATACTTTGATCAAGTCTTTGATGGTGCATGTCACCTCAAAAATTATTCTTTCTTTTTATCACTTACCTACTCGGGGACGAGCAGGAGTTAAGCTTGGGGATGTTGATACATTGCAAATGTATTTATAATTTTTGATCTTCCATGCTTGGTTTTATCCACTTTCTTGTGTTTTGTTCCAACTTTAGAGTACTTTTCATATGATTTCTTGGACTAACCTATTAACAAGAGCCACAGTGCCAGCTGCCTGTTTTCTTTTGTTTTTGGTTCTAGGAAAGTCAAAAAATGATATTCTCGGAATTGGACGGGACAAAAGCCAAAGTGCCTATTTTTCCGGAAGTCATCAAGTGCCAGAATACGAGACGGAGAAGGGCCAGAGGCCGGCCACACCACCTAGCCGCGCGGCCAGGCTGGGCCGCGCCCGAGTGGTGTGGTGGCCCTGGCACCCTCACCTCCCTTCGGCTATAAGATGCCCTCAGGACGTAAACCCTAAGTACCCGATCAAAAAATCCACGAAAGAGTCTGTAGTCGCCGTCATCTCCATCCCTAGATCGGGAGGGATCTGAAGCTCTTCTCGGCACCCAGGAGAGAATCCACCTGAGGCCTTCTTCATCACCATGCAAGCCTCCGGTGTGATGCGTGAGTAGTTCATCCTTGGACTACGGATCCATGTAGTAGCTAGATGGCTGGTTCTCCTCCTTTGTGCTTTCATGTCTAGATCTTGTGAGCTCCGTTCATGATCAAGATCATCTATTTGTAATTCTGCATGTTGTGTTTGCGGGGATCCGATGGATATTGAGATGCTATTTCAGATTGATTATTGATTCTATCATGTCTTTGTTATTTGTGATCTTGCATGCTTTCCGTTGTTAGTAGCTATCTTGGCCAAGTAGATGCTAGCAACTCCAAGAGTTAGTATTTATGCTCGATAGTGGGTTCATGCCTCTGGTAATCTGGGGAAGTGACAGAAATCTCTAAGGTACTAGATGTGCTGTTGCTACTAGGGAGAAAAGAACAATCCTTTGTTCATAGAACAATCGTATTGTTTACTTTACACGCAATTCGTAAAGCAATAATCTGTTGCTTGCAACTTAATACTGGAGGAGGTTCGGATGATAACCTGAAGATGGATTATTAGTCATAGATGCAGTTGGATGGCGGTCTATGTATAATGTTGTAATGCCCAATCAAGCCTCAAAGGAGTCAAGATGATTAGTATATGCATGTATTTCTTTCTCGGTGTTTGTCAATTGACCCGCTGTAATTTTTTCACCCAGCATGTTATCTATCTTAAGGAGAGCCACCTCTAGTGAACTATGGATCCTGGTCCTTGTCTTTTACATACAATCTATAAACTGTTACTGCTTTGTGTTTACTTTCTGCAAACTTTTACTTCTTTCCATTCGATACGTTTAATCCTTTGTTTTCCGCAAAACACGGTGAGATTGACAACCTCATCGCAAGTTGGGGACAAAGTTCTGTGGTTGTGTTGTGCAGGTCTCCACGTTGCTACTAGCACCGGTAGTGCGCCTTGCCAAAGCTCAGCTAGTAACACCTTTGGGGTGTTTTCTTGCTCCTATTAGTTCGATTAAACCTTGGTTTCATAACTGAGGGAAACTTGCTGCTGTGCTCATCATACCTTCCTCTTGGGGTTCCCAACGAGCTCTACATCAACACCACCATCAAGCATTTTTCTGGGCGCCGTGCATTGAGCCATCAAGCCACGCGGTCATCATCATTGGTCACCCCCCGGTAAAGCTCCAGCAAATCAGCGGGTCGCCCTTGAATCTTCTTCACGGTCCCTGCCATGCTTACACCTACAACACTGCAAAATCTTTCCAATGACATGGTAAAGGGCAGATTATAAATTCTGAAAGAGACAATTGACTGATAGGTCGTGTTAGTAAACACGAAGCTCTCAACAAAAGTCTTGGTGAGCATAGCGTATTTCTCACTCTCATCTTGCATGTATGAGGTCAAACCAACCCTCTGAATCAGTAGCAAGAAATCATCAAGAATCCATGCAGCTTGTAAGAAAGTAAAACAAGGAAAAGTAGATGGGTGAGCATCCCCATCGTCTCCTTCATTACCAATACGAGGTGCAGTGAGATCTTCATTGTATGATGGCCTAAACTGAGAGGCTGATCTTGAGGGCCTCGACCTCCTAGGTGCATCCCTCTCAAATATTTCTCCAAAGGTATGGTTGTTCATGCTTGATATTCTGAAATTTAAACACCTATTAAACAAGTGATTGCAAAGTGAATATAATGAAGGGCACTACTCATAGGGACTTGTAAGAGGCCTAAACA
Organism: Avena insularis; assembly: GCA_023614405.1. Classification (NCBI taxonomy): domain Eukaryota; kingdom Viridiplantae; phylum Streptophyta; class Magnoliopsida; order Poales; family Poaceae; genus Avena; species Avena insularis. The sequence continues at coordinate 44,797,154 of CM042688.1, read as the reverse complement.
TGCATCAAAACTATATCTCTAAGCATCAAACAAGCTTACAAGCTCTCATAACCTGTCACCTACAGCAGCAAAATACTCAAGATATAAACCACTAAACACAAATCTACTTGGACAAGCGGAGGAGTCACATACCGGGGAACAAATGCTCCAAATTTCAGCAGCAAAGATGGGCTGAGCAAGGAGATCGAAAAATCGAGGGCAAGCACAGCAAGAACGCAATTTAGAGCAATGAACTGGTGTCTACTCGGGAGAGAGAAGAAAGTGGCAAGTGAGAGAGTGAGTGGAGGGCCAGGGGTGGCCCACACCATGGCATGGCGCCACCTAGGGCAGGCCGCGCCACCAGGTGGTGTGCCTGCCTGGTGGGGCCCCCTGGTACCTTCCAGGTACTCCTCTGCCCCTTTTTTCACGTAAGAATTTAATGTGAATTTTCTGGAATTTTTTGAGACACTTTATTTTTGGGCATTTTTTCAGGCATAGAAGAATGATTTTCTGGCAGAAAAATATTTTATTTTTTTGGAAATGATGCAATGACAAAACAAGGCTAGAACTACAGAAGTTCTAAGACACTCTAACATGCAAGCAACTAACAAAAAGAAAACTAAACGAAAGCTAAAACTAAAAATGGATAGAATAGAAGTAAGTGGAGATAATCATGGTGAAAACATTGTTTTGTTCAATGAAATCCTTTTGTTAACAAGGTTGGTTAGGTCTTGTTACCAAAACAATTTCATATGAGACAAAACTTTGTATTCCACTAATGATTATGTTACCTCAACTTTGATAGCAATGGTCCCAATCATAATAGTTTCAAATTTTTCTCTTGGTATGGGACAATATATTTCTCCAACTTGAATGCCCTCAACATGTTCAATTGAATTCAAACCATAAGTCCTATCAATCTTCTTGGAGAAATAGACAGTATGTTCCTTGTCATTAACATTGAAAGTCACCTTTCCTTGATTACAATTAATAACAACTCCTGCAATATTAAGAAAAGGTCTTCCAAGAATAATAGACATATTATCATCTTCAGGCATTTCAAGCACAACAAAATCAGTTAATATCAAGCAATTGTGAGCCACTTGAACAAGTACATCCTCACATATACCAACAGGAATAGTGGTAGTTTTATCAACCATTTGCAAAGATATATCAGTTGGTATTAATTTTTCTAGTTGAAGTCTCTTATAGAGAGAGAAAGGCATAACACTAACTCCAGCTCTCAAATCACACAAAGCAGTTCTAACATAACTATTCTTAATAGAGCAAGGAATAGTTGGAATCCCTGGGTCTCCAAGTTTCTTTGGAACCTTACCATTAAAGGAATAATTAGCAAGCAAAGTAGAGATTTCTTCATTAGGGATCTTCCTTTTATTCGAGACAATATCCTTCATATACTTTGAGTAAGGAGTCAGTTTAATAACATCAGTCAAAGGCATTTGCAGGAATAAAGGTTTCATCCACTCACAAAACTTATTATAGTGTTCATCTTCCTTTGACTGGTGTTTCTTATCAGGGAAAGGCATAGGGTTTTTGGACCCAAGGCTCTCTTTCACTACCATGTTTCTTAGCAACAAAATCTTCTTTAGTGTATTTAGTATTCTTAGTGTGCTTTTCAGGTTCTTCTTCAACTTTTTCTTCATTAGGAACATCATTTTCTTCATTACCACTTTCAGTTTCAGCATCAGAGATAGATATACTATTAGGATCTTTAGCAGGTTTAGAGGGTTCTACAATAGTTTTATGCTTCTTTTTTCTTTTCTTACGAGTAGTACCACTATTTTCAGCTTGTTGAGAATCCTGCTCGATTCTTTTAGGATGCCCCTCAGGATATAGAGGATCCTGGGTAGCAGCACCACTTCTAGTTTGTAACACCCTCAGAATCGGCCCTATGCAAGTCTTAGCGATTCTCGCCAAACCCGCATAGAAACGATTCAAAGGTGCCCACCAGGCACTTTCATGCGGGTGGAAAACGAAGTAATAACATTACACAACAGTCCTCGATGGGACCCACAGAACAGATATATATATACAACACGACTCCATGAGTCAAGAATACAGATATACAAGACAAAGATCCAAAACACCTTGAAATAATAGAGCGTCCGAGTACGGACAAGATGCAAATTGAGCTAAGAGCCCTGAAGAATAGCCAATGGCGTCCATAACCCTGCCCAGGCCAAGCCGGAAGGGTAACCCTGCTAACGACGTCGATCTCAAAGCCTGCTTAAACAAAAGGGGTGCCGACAAAGGGCAAAGGAAAAAGAGAGCGGTCGATCGAGGCGATTACAGCGAGGCTAGAATTCGGCGGTCCTCTACATAGGTATGGTGGACTGAAGCGGCGCAGCATGTACTAAACAACCTATAGAGACTCGATATATAACTGCCGGCTATCATAGAGGATAAGAAAGACCTATTGAACCATCCGATACTACCACCAAACATACCCATCCTGGTATTTCCCCCTCGACACCAAACGAGGAAGTCAACCGAGGAACTCACACAGTTGGCAGTTTTATTTATTCAGTTATCGTTGCAGCAATTACTAGTCAAGTATAGATAGTCATCCTGATAAAATAAGCAGTGGGCAGTTTCAGTTAACCATTCCATTGTAGTTGCAACACTTACTAGGCAGATACAATTAGCATAAGATATCCCAAACCCAGCAGTTGTTGGTACTTTTATTTAGCCATTCCGTTGTGGTGAAGCTGATTACTATTCATCTCGGATACAGGTCAAATTTATAACAGTAAACTTTAGTTATAGTTGTCTATGATCGAGAACTGTGCTCCAAGTCGTCCATAACCGCGGACACGGCTTTTCGAAAAGATTTAACCCTGCAGGGGTGCACCAAAGTATCCACACGCACCGACCCTTTTGCGGATCAATTAACATACACCCATCGGTATGTCGGCGGGGCCTAAGTCATGACGCGTTTCCAGACCCAAAGCAAGTACATGGGGCCACCCCACTAAGCTACCATAGAAGTCGGCCGGTCTCGAAGACGGACTCGGGGTTTTGCGTCGATGGCATGTAAACTGGGAACCCGAAAGTGAGGCGGCTTGTCGATACGCTGAAAACACTCCGCTTCCTAAAGCGATGCAAAGACCTGCACAATTTAAATAAAGCAGTAAAGCATGTCATAAGTACAAAATAGTAAATAAAACCTCAAACTAGTTGTGGCCCCTGGTACAATACTTTGAAATCAGGTACTAATCGATGGGGTGCCCACACATCCCACATGTGGTTAGCCTTTCGATCTCTAACAGTGTCAAGAACTCGGGTCCCACGGGACACCAAAGGAGCGGTCGAAACCAAATATTGTCTATCACCCACGGTGCCTCTGCATTACCTACTTCAATTTTAGTTATTAAACAGTAATTAAAGTCTTGATCAACTCCAACATTAAACATGGCAACACTCCAACAAGCGTGGTCGGGACGAGACGCAACAGCACTAGAGCAAGCGACTACGACGCGCAAGTCCAACTATCTACCATCAACAGGTAATAGGATGTGTCCAAGGCAATATAAGGCTGCAAGGGATATCACGGGTACGAAAACTATAGCATCGCAACACAGATAGCAATAGATCAACAGGAGGAAATAAAGACTATAAAAGTAAGATAGGTAGAAAGGAGAAGGTGCTCGCCTGAAAACATTGCCGAAGGTTCATCCGAAGATCGGGTCGACACTCGCATCAACTCAACGGCCTAGTCCGTGAAGAAGCAAAGCACTAGCAAAAACACCGGGTGCAATATTTAATACTACGGCAGAAGATCGGGCATGATGCATGAATGATGTATGGCATGGCAAAGGTGCGATGCAATTAGGTCATATTAAGCGGAACCGGGGTCCCGATAATTATTTACTAGGTTCATGTTGTTTAGATACCCGGAATTTAAAGGTTGTCTTAACAAGTCAAATAGTGGCACCGGTTCGCTACACAAATTTAAATGGGACCAATATGAGACTAGAAATGTCCGCATATGGATCCCATATTTAATTATGAGGTGAATCGGCATAATGCCCCCAAACCCAAACATGTATGCATGCATGAACAATTTAATATGCGATAGGTATATGTCATATTATAAAAATAGAGGCTTAGGGTCACACATCTGGGTTTAGAAGATCTTGGGGTTCTGGAGGGGTTCGGGTCCGGTCTCAGGGTTCGACGGGGATCGGGATCGGAGGTCGAAGGACTTGGTCTGGCGTTGGAGGATCATCAGATTCTCCCTAGTCGGTTTCGATTGTAAATCGCCCGAAGATCTTGTCGGGTCCTCGTATCGGGTCGGTCTTGGAGTTTGGGAAGAAGAACTTGGCGTGCGACGTCGGCGGCATCGGTGCGGGAAGGAGGTCTTGTCGTTCCATGTCGGCGACCTTGGCATCCGGGTTCTCGGCGAACTTGGCGTCCGGGAAGGAGTACTTGTCGCACCGGGGTCTCGGTGTCCTCGGATCCGAGAGGAAGATCTTGGCGATTCCGAGGGTCTTGGTGTTCGACGGGGTTCGGGCGCGCCGGGATCGGTCTTCGAATCCATGTAGTAGACCTTGTCAGTTCCATGTCGATGACCTTGGGGTTCTGCGGTCTTCGGTTCCGGGAAGAAGATCGTGGCGTCCGGCGTCCTTCGATTTCATGACGTAGATCTTGTCGGATCCAGACGCGTGCATTTGGCGTTTGGTCTTCGGGTCCGTGTCGATGCGCTCTGCATCCCGTGTTGGAGATCATGTCGATCGTCTCTTCCTCGGTGGCGAACTTGGCCGATGGCATACGGGTCACACCAATCCAGGTTCGATCTTGTCCCGTACCCCCCATCGGAGATCTTGCCAAGGTTACAAGCTAACAGATGACAAAAGAAGTACAGGTCCAAACGTGTTATAGCCCAAACGTGTACCAGCACAAGAACAAACAGAGGCACAAGACGACAGAGACAGAGGCACCGCTGGACGCATGGTGGCGGACACGAACGAAGGCGGGGCCCGCGGAAACGAGCACGGGGCGGCGAACAGAGGCAGCGGGAGGGGAGAGAGGAATCCGGCGGCAGACGGCGGCCAGGCGCGAGGGGGACCGAGGTCGGGCGACGAGGCTGGGCGGCAGCGCGAGGCACCACGGGTGGACGAGGCCAGCAGCGAGCGAGGCGGGCAGCTCGCAAGCGGCTGAGCTGCTGCATGGGACGAGGAAGGCGATAAAGGCGGCTGAGCGCCAGGACGGCGACGGAGGAGGTTGGCAAGGCGACGCAGGGCTCCGCGAGGGCCAGAGGAAGGAGGTCAGGCAGAGGAGGTCGACGGGCGACCATGGAGGAGGAGGGAGGCGCGCCTGGGAGAGGCTGGGGAGCGAGGAGCGGGCGAGCCGCTGGCCGGCATGGCCGGGCGGCAGGCAGCAAGGCGACGCTGGAGGAGGCGCGGCCGGAGGCGTGCTCGGGGGAGGAGCCAGGGGAGAGAGGACGCGGGGCTCGGTGGATCTAGGGGAGGCCGAGGACGGCACTGGCGCCGAGGGAAGACGGGGCGCCGGAGGAGATCGAGCAGGCGGAAGGTTGGAGAGAGGAAGGAGAGAACGCAGGGGCGAGGCGAGGGCGGGGCGGGTCCCTCACGTGGGCGGGAGAGTGGCGACCAGGGGGGACGGGGATCGAGGGAGGGTGTCGGGCGCAGGTGGGGGCTGGGCCGGTGGGCCCCGAGGTCGCGGGGGGGGGCGTGGTGGGGTGGGCAGGAGGTGGCCAGCGTGCCTGTGTGGGTCTAGGCGGCAGGGTGGTACCAGGTGAGGTGGGACGCGTCTGTCCAGGCTGAGGTGGCACACCAGGGTTGGAGGGAGGGTAGGGCGAGGGTGAGGTGGCGATTGGCTATTGGGTGGGGTGATGTGGAGGGGGGGCTGGGTAGGATAGGGTTAGGTAGGAAAAAGGGTTTAGGGTTTCTGATTTTTGTACTGGGGGTGGCCGACTGGGTCGGATCGGCCCGGTACGGCTGCCCCCTAAAAATAATTAAATATTTTATTTATTTACAACGGGGTTTTGAAATCCATTGGTAGACGAAATAAAATAATCCGGAGACCCGGGTTTTGGTTTTTGAAATAAGGCGGGGTATTTAGAAAACAAAAATATGTTTTTTCGAAAATAGTTTCAGTCAAACAAATGCATGATGAAGACGATGCTCAAATGCAATGTGGCATGATGACATGAGCATGCGGTCATGGCGATGCGGTGCACAAAACAACGCGATTTTCTAGTAGTGGTTTTGCGGGATGCCACAATTCGACACCACTAACAATGGATCTCGCCCTCGAGATCCGCCTCACGGTACCGGAAGGAAGGTCGGCGATCTGCGTCTTCTCGCTTCGTGTAGGTCCTCGTGACACCACTAACAAGAGGTCGTTGTCCGTGATCGTCGAGAGAACACTCCGGGAACAAAAGGTCGGAGGTAGAGGTATCAACCAATGAAGCCACCTCTAGCTTCGATAGAAAGAGGGAACCAATGCATTCTCATCCACTTCAATGTACAAAAGCGAATAGAAGGGGTAGTCGGCATGGGGGCCAATCCATCACGCACCCAAACTATTACTCTGCACAATCGGAGAAAAGCTGCAACCATTCTCGAATCGACCAAGATCTCGACAATCGAGGTTCAAACAAAGGAGGGATGCGCATCAGATCGGATCTGGCGAGATGATGTCGTCGCGTCGAAAAACACCGGAAGGCACGAGAAGGAGCCAAGAGAAGTCCACCAGACGGATTCCTCGGATAGCATGAAGACCAGATGTAGCAACACCGCTACCAAAGGAGGAAGCGAAACCACAAGGTGCGATGGAACCCAACCACGAGAAATCCGGACTCAAGAGAGAGAAGAGAGGATTCAAAACACGCAGAGGTGAGAGGAGAGCAGCAGAGGGTAAGGAGTAAAACCAGACCTAATCGTAACTATCCAACCGATTTTTCCAAAAATAGTTTTGACACTCTACTTGACCGTTAGCTAGGTTATCCTACGGCTGGACTTGTGGGTATCGCAACCGCTGAGCTCGATACCACTCAGAACACCTCAGAATCGGCCCTATGCAAGTCTTAGCGATTCTCGCCAAACCCGCATAGAAACGATTCAAAGGTGCCACCAGCACTTTCGTATGGGGTGGAAAACGAAGTAATAACATTACACAACAGTCCTCGATGGGACCCACGTAACGATATATATACAACACGACTCCATGAGTCAAGAATACGATATACAAGACAAAGATCCAAAACACCTTGAAATAATAGAGCGTCCGAGCACGGACAAGATGCAAATTGAGCTAAGAGCCCCAAGAATAGCCAATGGCGCCCATAACCCCGCCTGTGCCAAGCGGAAGGGTAACCCGCTAACGACGCCGATCTCAAAGCCCGCTTAAACAAAAGGTGCCGGAAAGGCAAAGGAAAAAGAGAGAGCGGTCAAGATCGAGGCCAAGACACGGCGAGGCTAGAATTGCGATCCTCGCCACATAGGTATGGTGGATCAAGCGGCAAGAGCATGTACTAAACAACCTATAGAGACTCGATATAACCGCCGGCCATCGAGAGGGATAAGAAAGACCTATTCGAACCATCCCGATACTACCACCAAACATACCCATCCCGGTATTTCCCTCGACACCAAACGAGGAAGTCAACCGAGAACTCACACAATTGGCGTTTTATTTATTCGATTATCGTTGCAGCAATTACTAGTCAAGTATAGATAGTCATCCCGATAAAATAAGCAAGGCTTTTGATTAACCATTCCATTGTAGTTGCAACACTTACTAGGCAGATACAATTAGCATAAGATATCCCAAACCCAGCAGTTGTTGGTACTTTTATTTAGCCATTCCGTTGTGGTGAAGCTGATTACTATTCATCTCGGATACAGGTCAAATATATAACAAGAACTTTAGTTATAGTTGTCTATGATCGAGAACTGTGCTCCAAGTCGTCCATAACCGGACACGGCTTTTGAAAAGATTTAACCTGCAGGGTGCACCAAAGTATCCACACGCACTTGACCCTTTTTGCGGATCAATTAACATACACCCATAGGTATGTCGGCGGGCCTAAGTCATGACGCTTCCTGCACCCAACCCAAGTACATGGGGGCCACCCCACTACGCTACCCGCAACTATGTGGGCGGGTCTCCGAGACGGACTCTGGGTTTGCGTCAGTGGATTTAAACGACTGGGAACCCGAAAGTGAGACTGGGCTTGTCGATACCGCGAAAACACTGCTTCCCTAAACAAGCGATTATGCGTTACCTCGCACAATTTAAATAAAGCAAGAAAGCATGGCATAAGTACGAATAGTAAATAAACCTCAAACTAGTTGTGGCCCCTGACAATACTTTGAAATCAGGTACTAATCGATGGGGTGCCCACACATCCCACATGTGGTTAGCGCTCGATCTCTAACAGTGTCAAGAACTCGGGTCCCACGGACACCAAAGGAGCGGTCGGAAACCAAATATTGTCTATCACCCACCGGTGCCTCTGCATTACCTACTTCAATTTTAGTTATTAAACAGTAATTAAAGTCTTGATCAACTCCAACATTAAACATGCGGCAACACTCCAACAACTGTAACCGGACGAGACGCAACAGCACTAGAGCAAGCGACTACGACGCATAAGTCCAACTATCTACCATCAATGTAATAGGATGTGTCCAAGGCAATATAAGGCTGCAAGGGATATCACGGGTACGAAAACTATAGCATCACAACACAGATAGCAATAGATCAACAGGAGGAAATAAAGACTATAAAAGTAAGATAGGTAGAAAGGAGAAGGTGCTCGCCTGAAAACATTGTCAAGGTTCATCCAAGATCGGTCGACATCAGATCAACTCAACGGCCTAGTCCGTGAAGAAGCAAAGCACTAGCAAAAACACCGGTGCAATATTTAATACTACGGCAGAAGATCGGGCATGATGCATGAATGATGTATGGCATGGCAAAGGTGCGATGCAATTAGGTCATATTAAGCGGAACCGGGGTCCCGATAATTATTTACTAGGTTCATGTTGTTTAGATACCCGGAATTTAAAGGTTGTCTTAACAAGTCAAATAGTGGCACCGGTTCGCTACACAAATTTAAATGGGACCAATATGAGACTAGAAATGTCCGCATATGGATCCCATATTTAATTATGAGGTGAATCGGCATAATGCCCCCAAACCCAAACATGTATGCATGCATGAACAATTTAATATGCGATAGGTATATGTCATATTATAAAAATAGAGGCTTAGGGTCACACATCTGGGTTTAGAAGATCTTGGGGTTCTGGAGGGGTTCGGGTCCGGTCTCAGGGTTCGACGGGGATCGGGATCGGAGGTCGAAGGACTTGGTCTGGCGTTGGAGGATCATCAGATTCTCCCTAGTCGGTGTCGATCTTGTCGTCGCGAAGATCTTGTCGGGTCCTCGTATCGGGTCGGTCTTGGCGTTCGGGAAGAACTTAGCGTGCGACGTCGGCGGCATCGGTGCGGGAAGGAGGTCTTGTCGTTCCGTGTCGGCGACCTTGGCATCCGGGTTCTCGGCGAACTTGGCGTCCGGGAAGGAGTACTTGTCGCACTAGGGTCTCGGTGTCCTCGGATCCGAGAGGAAGATTTGGCGATTCCGAGGGTCTTGGTGTTCGACGGGGTTCGGGCGCGCCGGGATCGGTCTTCGAATCCATGTAGTAGACCTTGTCAGTTCCATGTCGACGACCTTGGGGTTCTGCGGTCTTCGGTTCCGGGAAGAAGATCGTGGCGTCCGGCGTCCTTCGATTTCATGACGTAGATCTTGTCGGATCCATATCGGCGTACTTGGCGTTTCGGGTCTTCGGGTCCATGTCGATGCGCTCTGCATACCGTGTTGGAGATCATGTTGATCGTCTCTTCCTCGGTGGCGAACTTGGCCGATGGCATACGGGTCACACCAATCCAGGTTCGATCTTGTCCCGTACCCCCCATCGGAGATCTTGGCAAGGTTACAAGCTAACAGACATGACAAAAGAAGTATAGGTCCAAACGTGTTATAGCCCAAACGTGTACCAGCACAAGAACGAACAGAGGCACAACACAAGCATCGACAGAGACAGGAGGCACCGCCTGGACGCAGTGGTGGCCAGACACGGACGACGAGAAGCGGGGCCCATGAAACGAAAGCACGGGCGTAACAGAGGCAGCGGGAGGGGAGAGAATCCAGCGGCAGACGGCCAGCGCGAGGACCGAGGTCGGGCGACGAGGCGAGGCGGCCAGCGAGGCACCTGCGTGGACGAGGCAGGCGAGCTCGAGGCGAGGCAGGGCTTCGCATGACAGCCACATGGCCAGGGCGAGGAAGGCGAGAGGCGGCTGGCGGCAGCCCAGCGGGCAGCGGAGGAGAGGTTGGCAGCGGCGACAGGGCTCCGGCCAGGAGCACCAGGAGGAAGGAGGTCGGGCGGCCGGAGGAGGCAGAGACCAGGCGGAGGAGAGGCAGCGGCGGCCAGGCTCGCCCGCAGGCCAGCAGCAGGCAAGGCGCAGACCTTGGAGGAGGGCCGGAGAGATGTGCTCGGTGGGAGGAGCCAGGCGGAGAGAGGACGCGGGGCTCGGTGGATCTAGGGGAGGCCGAGGACAGCACTAGTGCCGAGGGAAGACGGGGCGCCGGAGGAGATCGAGCAGGGGCGGCGGAAGGTTGGAGAGAGGAAGGAGAGGAACGCGGGGAGGCGAGGCCGAGCGGGGGCGGGGTCTGCCTCACGTGGGCGGGAGCGGGGCGACCAGGGGGGAAGGGGATCGAGGGAGGTTGTCGCGGGGTGGGGAGTGGTGGGGTCGGGCGAGGAGGTGGCCGCGGGACGCGTGCCCAGGTGGGTCTAGGGGCAGCAGGGTGGTACCAGGTGAGGTGGGACGCGTCTGTCCAGGCTGAGGTGGCGCACCAGGGTTGGAGGGAGGGTAGGGCGAGGGTGAGGTGGTGATTGGCTATTGGGTGGGGTGATGTGGAGGGGGGGCTGGGTAGGATAGGGTTAGGTAGGAAACAGGGTTTAGGGTTTCTGATTTTTGTACTGGGGGTGGCCGACTGGGTCGGATCGGCCCGGTACGGCTGCCCCCTAAAAATAATTAAATATTTTATTTATTTACAACAGGGCTTTTGAAATCCATTGGTAGACGAAATAAAATAATCCGGAGACCCGGGTTTTGGTTTTTGAAATAAGGCGGGGTATTTAGAAAACAAAAATATGTTTTTTCGAAAATAGTTTCAGTCAAACAAATGCATGATGAAGACGATGCTCAAATGCAATGTGGCATGATGACATGAGCATGCGGTCATGGCGATGCGGTGCACAAAACAACGCGATTTTCTAGTAGTGGTTTTGCGGGATGCCACATAGTTCTAATTTCATAAGCATGTTTTTCTTTAGCAGCGTTAACTAGCAAGTCTTTTTGCACTTTAATGAGTTGATCTATTTGAGTTTGAACCATTGGAAAGTGTTTAACAATCATTTTAACATCAGTAGAGGTTCTTTCTACAATATCTTTTAACTCAACAATAGCTCTAGTGTTTTCCATTAGATGATTTTGCACCCTTTTATTAAAATTATCTTGCTTAACAATAAAGATATCGAATTCTTCTAAGCATTGATTAGGAGGTTTAGAGTAAGGGATATCACCCTCATCAAAGTGTTGGAGAGAGTGTACCTCAATAGTGGATGAGTAGGGAATTGGCTTACATAATTCTTCTATAGGAGGTAAATTCTTGACATCTGCAGCTTTAATTCCCTTCTCCTTAAGACATTTCTTAGCTTCCTTCATCACTTCATCATTTAATTCAATAACTCCCCTCTTCTTTGATGTTGGAATAGGCACATGAATAGTTGGTGCAGGTATAATTACTTCAGGTATAGCTAGTTCAGGTATGATTACTTCAGGTATAGCTGGTTCAGGAGGAGTCCAATCTTCATAGTTCTTGCTTATTTTAGCCATTAATTCCTCAGCTTCTTTGGGAGTCCTATTCCTGAAAACACAATCAGCACAACTATCTAGGTATGTCCTAGATTCTTCAGTTAGTCCATTATAAAATATATCAAGAAGCCCATTCTTAGGTAATGGACTTCCAGCATGTGCATGAATCAAAGCACAAAACCTAGCCCATGATTCAGGCAATATCTCTTTTTCTCCCTGTTTAAAATCAAAAAGTTCCTGCAAAATAGCATGTCTAGCACTTGGAGGAAAATATTTCTGCAGGAAAGTACTAATCAAGCAATCAGGGCTATCAATAGATCTAGGAGGTAAATTACTAAACCAAGTTTTAGCTTCTCCTTTCAGTGAAAAGGGGAAAATCTTAGCAACAAAGTAAGTATGCATCTTAATATCATTAGAAAACAAGCCACTCATGGTAGAAAGTTCATTCATATGTGCTACCGCACTTTCATTCTTAGTCCCACAAAAAGGTTCTTTCTCAACAATAGCTATGTAAGATAGATCGAGAGAGAAATCATAATCTTTATCTTTAATGTTTATGGGGGAGGCATCAAATTTAGCAATAGGAGACAATTTGGGTCTAATAGTATACCTCTCAAGGAGACTCTTAGCAGCGCTCCTATCATGGGTGTTTTTACATTCTTTAATAAATTCATCGGTCATCTCAACATAACCGTCTTCAATATCATAACTCTCACTAGACTCAGGTGAACTATCAGGTGTAGTAGTCTCTTCATTAGGAGTTTCAGTATTTCCAGCTATAGTTCTAGCAATCGTAGCATCTAGGCAAGGACCTAATGAACCACTCTTATCAAGCACGGTAGAAGCAGCATCATAAGTATCAGAAGTTTCAGATTCAGCAGTAGTAGCAGTGTGTGTAGCATGTGTATGTGGTGGTGTAACGAGCTTACTCATAACAGATGGTGAATCAAGAGCAACAGAGGTATTTAGAACCGTACCTCTTCTTATAGTGGATGGTAAAATAGGAACCTTGCCATCACGAGACTTACCCATGATGGATGGATAGCAGCGAACAATAGAGAATCCAAGTGAACTTGATAAATAAAGTTATGCTCCCCGGCAACGGCGCCAGAAAATAGTCTTGATGACCTACAAGTATAGGGGGTGTATCGCAGTATTTTCAAGGGGAGTGAAACCCAATTTATTGATTCGACACAAGGGGAGCCAAAGAATACTTATAAGCCTTAACAATTGAGTTGTCAATTCAGCTGCACCTGGAAACAATCTTGCTCACAACAGTTTATCAGTAGCAACAGTTTTGTAGTAGGAATAGTAAAGTAAGAGCAATAGTAAAGTAAAGACAGTAGTAACAACAGTAGTAAACGGTAGGATTCGAGTGCAGTAGGCATAGGGATGGATGGATGGGCGTTGCATGGACAAGACAATTCACATAGCAATCAGAACATAGGGCAATTGCAGATAAATAAGATAAAGCATCCAAGTACTAGATAATCCTAGGCATGTGTCCCATATATAGTCATACGTGCTCGCAATGAGAACTTACACAACATCTTTTGTCCTGCCAGCCCGTTTGCAGCGGGGCCTCAAGGGAACTACTAGCAATTAAGGTGCTCCTTTTAATAGAGCACTAGAGCAAAGCATTAACACTCCGTGAACACATGTGATCCTCACATCAAAGCCATTCCCTCCGGTTATCCCAATTTCTGACACTTCCGGACAACAACGTGTGTATACAACTTGCAGATAAGACCATAAACAATACTATCATAATGAATCAATAACATGTTCAGATCTGAAATCATGGCACTCGGTCCCTAGTGACAAGCATTAAGCATAACAAGTCGCAATAGAGTCATAAAGCACTAATAGTAGATACTAGGCACCATGCCCTAACAATCCGATGCCATTACATGAACGATCCCATCCAATCCCTACCATCCCCATAGCCTACAGCGGGGGATTACTCACTCATAGATGGGGGAAACATGGATGGTCGATGGAGAAGCAATGGTGATGATGATGGCGATGATATCCTCCAATTCCCCGTCCCGGCAGGGTGCCAGAACGGAGTTTCTGGTGCTTTTTCATGGAATCTGGTGGTGGTGGTGGAGCGGAACTCTTTCTGGAAAAACGTCGATCCCCCCTGAGTTTTTAGGTCAGAAGGCATCTTATAGGCGAAGAGGGAGACCGAGGGGGTCTGCAGGCGGCAGACCACCTGGCGCCAGTGGTGTGGCCTAGGCCCAACCCCCATCCGTCTCGTATTCTGGCTCCGGGAGTCTTCTGGTGAAATAGGATTTTTGGCATATTTTTCGGGATTTTTCCTGATAGTTGATTTTCTGCACAAAAACTAGACACCAAGGCAATTCTGCTGAAAACAGTGTCAGTCCGTGTTAGTTGCATCCAAATCACACAAGTTTAGAGGAGAAATAATAGCAAAAGTGTTCGGAAAAGTAGATACGTTTTGGACGTATCAGGGCTCCATGGGTAAGATATCAACCGCCTTCACCTATGATGTAATATATTTCGACAAATAATGCTTTAGGACTTGTTGTTGTGCAACTTGGAGAGGAAAGAAGCAGAGGAAGGAGAAGGATTGGGACAAGCTTCACAGGAAGCACATTGACAAATTCAAGAGGTGTGTGATTGAGGCTAAGAAAGCAAAAGGAACACGAGAAAGGGACTTCAGTCAGGATCCTTTCAACAATTACATCACGTGGTTTCTTGACAATGCGCGGGTGGAGTTATACCCACGAGCATTCCGCTCATAAATCTTGGAGGAACCGTTGTTGTTTGATGATCTTGCAACTGAACAATACAACAGGATGGTCAGAGAAAGGCGACAAGCCGAGTATGCTCCATTGGTCAACTTCATGGTAATTTGTGCCAAATGTTTATTTTCCGTCTTTCCTCTTATCGTACCTCACAAGGATGCCTTACTTGTTTATTCTTGTCTATGACAGCGGGCGGAGGTAAGAAAGTCTGCCGATGCATACTAGGATGCTTTCGAGACATACCCGCGCGGAGAGAAGGAAGAGAGTCTGTTTAGGGGGTTCTTTAAGAAGCAGGCCCTACGGTTAAGGCGGCTTTTGAACTTGCTAGGTTGTCGTGACCCCGAGGTGGCAACACCATCCGCGTCACGATCGAACACGCCCCCTGACCCTTCTAGCGATCATCACTCCACATCTAAGGTCGGGGAGGACACACTTGAGGTAGCAAAGCATTGCATTCCTACTAACCCTTGCATTACTATATGTCCTTACCATTGTTCTTTTGTTGACAACCCCTGGATGAAGAAAGCATCGACGACGAGATGTTGTTGGGCAGATATACTCGATACAAGGTCCATGAGCGGTCCGAGTACGTGCTCAAGCCAAGGAAACCCAAGATGCCTTACACACCCGACCCTTCCACGCCCAAGCCAAAGAAGGCCAAGAAGACATACACGGCAGAAGATGATGACGAGGAACCGGTGACGAGGAAGCTTCTCGCGAGAAGGGGTCGAGGAAAGAAGACCACCCGTGGGAAGTAGATGTGGTCGTGTAATCATGTGGTCTTGCTAGATGTGAACTTGCTTGATGTGAACTTGCTTTGTCACAACTTGATGTGAACTTGCTAGATATGTTGCATATACACTAGATATGTTGCACTAGATGACTTGCTAGATGTGAACTTGAAAATATCTGCATGCCTCAGGAAAGTGCGCGTCGTCGTGCGTGGCACCGCAAAGTGTAGCGCCTCGAATCGTGGCGCCGCACAGCCGCAAAGCCACAGCTCATGGTGCCACACTTGGAAGAAAAATAGACAGAAGCTTCTGTCTATTTTTCTCCCGAAGTGCGGCGCCATGAGCGGTGGCGCCACACGTGCAACTCCATGGTTCCTGGCGCCGCATAGGCGCAACGCCACGAGCCGTGACACCGCACTTTGGGAGCGAAGTTGATAGAAGCTTATATCTATTTTTCTCCCGAAGTGTGGTGTCACGAGTGGTGGTGCCACACGTGCAACTCCATGGTTCCTAGCACTGCACAGGCGCAACGCCATGAGCCGCGGCACCGCATTTCGAAGTGCGGCGCCACATACTTGGATTCCATGATTCTCAAATATGTCTTGCGTCTTCCATGTTTAACGACCTTCCATTTCAGATCGGGCCATACTTGGATTTTATGGTACTTCGGCCACTGTGATTGGCCCAGGTATGAGTGAAATCTACGAGCCCATGTCTTCTTAGTATTCTCGATTGAGAATTCAGACTCTCTCACTATGAGAGGATGATTCAAATCCAAATGTCGCCTTCGGGCTGCCGTTAGCAAATGCGAGCAAGCAAGATGAAGCAACAATGGCCCGCCACAAGTGCACTCACAAGTATTGAGCGAGACCTTAAACGCTCGACCTCCGTGTTGGACACCATCAACCGTGGTTCCTCTTGGCTCTGTAACTTGGTAAATTAGCTCGTCATTATCGAATTCCGTGACAACTTGGGAGTCCGCTTTCTTCGACTGAAATTGCATCCAATCGTCAACCTTTGGTGGGAACTTGTATTTATGCTTGTTCTTGTAGTCTCCCTCAATCTGCCTATCCGTTTCAGCTGAGTATTTTAGAAAATACTCATTCAACTTGTCGAATGTGTATTGGACTATTTTCGTGACGGGCAATGCACGGACACCTTTGAGTAACTTGTTGAAGCATTCTGCCATGTTGCTTGTCATTTGACCGTATCTTCGGCCACCGTCATCAAAAGCTCGTGCCCACTTTCCCATATCTCCAATGTTCCTAATGACTGAAGGGAATATGCCCTGAGAGGCAATAATAAAATTGTTATTATACATATTCCAAGTATATGATAGATGTTTATTTTGCATGCTATAATTGTATTTGGGCGAGATCCCTCATCATCAATGGCGGCCAAAACGCTTCCGGTTGATTCGCCCGCGTCGACACGCACGCCCTCGCCATCAACAACGCGAGATCGCATCTAATTTACCACCTACATCAGCGCGGTTGGCTTCGTCCCCGTCAATTCTGCCTAGATCGATCATCCCGATGTCCTAATGAGAAAAGCGCTGACCGGTCTGGAGACGGCGACACACGCCGAGCGGCAGCAGCTGCAGTCCAAAAGCAATCACCGGTGAGATCTTTCCTCTGTTCTTTAGATATTAATATTTATAGAGTACTTTGGTCTGGTACCGACTGAGCAGTAGATCAATCGCTGAATAGTGTATGCAGGGAAAAGTCATACGTAGATCGGTTACAAAATATTTAGTGCTGGCCTACTTTGCATTCTCCTGTGATATTAATTTGGCATGGATACTAATCTCTAGCTTTATATACATGAGGAACAAATCGATCGATACTGCATGTTCACACAAGGCCGGCGCAGGAATCGAGGTTTCAGATTGTGCCACCAGATCAACTCTCTGCATCTCTGTTATTTTTTGGATCAAAGGAGCACGGTGCTGGATGCATTCACCGTCCAGCATGAAATAATCTCTCTTCGCTCAAGCCTTTTTCTAAATTATTATATTCTATCATGTCTACTAATTATTTTGTATGTGCGTATGCGAGAAAAACCAAGCCGCAACGATAGGATCGGCGAACGTGACATCGACCGGACGATCGACTCCTTGCTACCGTGATCAGCACCGCCGCGTCGACTCCATTAAAATACAGACGACTCCACCCTACAAAGTGCTGTCCGAGGATTTGTGGGTCGGTTGCTGATTGATCCGGTATGTCCGCCGCGCAATGCATCTAACTCAGAGCAGTAACGCGCGCACGTGTGGCTTCGATACAACTCGCGCAGGGAGTCACCGGATCGGTTTGATAAGACTACTATTAAATCCCTCTTTCTCATTAACTATCTTTTTAATCTTTTATTATTTAATTCAATCTCGTATGCATGTGACATGTATGTTTCTCCTGGAGAATTGAATCGAAACAAGTCTCATGGAAGGATATGTTTGCATGGCCAAAATCGTTGGAATTCTTGCCTACAACAACAACAGAAAATCAATCTCCGATGAGTCACTCTTTTGTCCATTTGATTTGGCTACCAATTTTTCTATTTAATATTATGATTATCGTGTACCTTGATGTTTTGTTCTATGACCATGAAAGCAACACACGATCTAGATTTACATGGCTCCAGAATCACAAGACGTGAACTCGCTCATGAAGGGCCGTAACAATGGAAGAATTAATCCACGGAGGCGAAGCGATTTGGTGGCTGCCTTTGCGTCAACTTTCATCGTGCGCTATCGCGAACTCGCCATCGCCAATTCTCCATCGCGGACTAGCAGCTCGGGGGGCTCGTTACTCGCCCATCGCGGACTCTCCACGCTCAGGGGGATCGCATCGCCATCGCGGGCTCGCCACGTCCGGCGAGTACGTCCGGCAACTCGCCATCATGACTTCGCCATCGCGGCCTCGCCGACTCGCCATTCTACCGGATAAACGCCGCGCGACCCCGCCACAGCGCGACTCCATCTGCCGCGTGACCTTCGTCCGCCGCGTCGACATCGCTATAGCGCGACCTCTGTCCGCCGCGTCGACCCCATGTCCGCCGCATCAACTTCGCCATAGCGCGACCTCCGTCCGCCGCATCGATCCCGTGTCCGCCGCGTCGACTTCGCCCTAGCGCGACCTCCGTCCGCCGCGTCGACCCCGTGTCCGCCGCGTCAACTTCGCCCTAGCGCGAGCTCCGTTCGCCGCGCGACCATATGTCCGCCCGTAAGCGCGACCTCCGTCCGCCGCGTCGACCCCGTGTCTGCCACGTCGACTTCGCCAAAGCGCGACCATACTTCCGCCGCTTCAAATCTTTCCAGCTACGTCAAATGCGTACGCCGCGCCTACTAAGGGACCTTCATCGTCCGAGTCGCCAGAGAGGGTCGCATGCCACGCTGCATGGACTCACCACTGGGCGTCTCTTCCCCCCGGGAAAAATCAGTTCGCCTTTGTCAACCTTTGAAAGAGCGACTCGCAATGGCCAAGTAGTGCGGACGAGGACTCGCAAACCGAGCCTCGGATCGTCCATGAAAAATGCTAACCGAGAGCCATCATTGGAGTCGCCTTGCTCGACTGGCCTTCCGGGCCAAGACAAATGGCAGTGCTACACAAACAGCACCATGTCCTCCTCAACCTTAGACAGAGCGACTCACACGGCCAAGTACTGTGGACGAGGACTCGCGAACCGAGCCTCAGATCGTTCAGGAAGAACGCCAAGCCGAGAGCCATCTTTGGAGTCGCCATGCGACTGGCTCTCCACGCCAAGATGAGAGACTCGCTAACAAAAACAGCGCAATCTACGTCATCGCGAACTCGCAATCATCGCGGACTCGCCACACTCGGGGATTCTCCCCTCGCTGACTCGCAATCATCACGGACTCGCCACACTCGGGGACTCTCCCCTCGCGGACTCGCAATCATCACGGACTCGCCACACTCGAGGACTCTCCCCTCGCGGACTCGCCACCGCGAACTCTCCGCCCATGGACTCGTCATGCTCGGCAACAACCACTACTATTTTCAGAATATGCATCTCTAAAAAGCCTCAAGTCGCCTCTACAAGCCAACTCGAGCCTCGGGGACTACTCCTAGGCATACTGTGTGTGTGCGTGGTTCTATTACCGCAGCTCGCTAAGCTCGGGGACTCGCCACCGCGGACTCGTCTCACAGACTCAACACGCCGGGACTCGCCATCATGGATTCGCTCGCAGATTGCCACGCCGGGGACTCGCCATCATGACTTTCCTCGCAGATCAACACGCCAGACTCGCCACCGAGGACTCGCCCACGGACTTCGCCTCGTGTACTCAACACGCCGGAGACTTCGCCATCATGGACTCGCTACGCTAGCATTGCTACCTCGGACTCGCCACCGCGGACTTTCCCTCGCGTACTCAACACACTCGGGGACTCGCCACCACGGACTCGCCCTCGTGTACTCAACACGCTCGGGGACTCGCCACCATGGACTCTCCCTCGCATACTCGCTACGCTCAGGGACTCGCCATCACGGGCTCGCCATCGCCGACTCGCTATTGCGGTATTGACTGCACCGACTCGAAGACTTCATCACCAACGATTTGGTGGCATCCACGCGTCTGCTATTCGTCAGCCCCTACTTCTACAACAACAAGATAACAAGGCGCCGATCAAATTTCTCCAAGGGGCGACTCCACCCAACACTGACTCGCCTGGCGCATCGACTCGCCCAGGCGAATGGACTACTTCATGAGCTATTTCTCTGTTTCAGGAGCTCGCCAACGACTCACCATCGACTCCGCCCTTGAATCACCTGCGCCGATTCGCGGCTTGAAGTCATCGCCGAGTCCCTAACACGCTCGGGGACTACTGATGGGGGAATACCAATCGGGGTATGCCCATGAAGCGGAGTCGCCAGCTGGATCAAGCCGACTAGAAACAAGCCTAGAGCGGGTCGACT
Organism: Avena insularis; assembly: GCA_023614405.1. Taxonomy (NCBI): domain Eukaryota; kingdom Viridiplantae; phylum Streptophyta; class Magnoliopsida; order Poales; family Poaceae; genus Avena; species Avena insularis. The sequence continues at coordinate 44,776,813 of CM042688.1, read as the reverse complement.
CGCCGAATATGGCGACTGGCACATACCAGACCCGGACGCCATGCCGACTGAAGGCCCAACATAGCGACTCCAATAAAAAGCCCATTAGCACTTGTAAACCCTAACTGGCTGCATATATAAAGCCACCAGGGGAACCCCTAAAAACGATCTCTCACATCATATTAGATCTAGTCTCTCCCTCCACCTACGGCGGCTCCATGTAAACCAATCTATGATCTTATACTGGATTGCTAGCAGGACGTAGCGATCCTCCATCGAGGGGACGTGAACCTGGGTACGTCGTGTGCCAATCTCGTCCCGGATTCTCCTACATCGTCTTGCCCTTTCCTCTATGTAAGCTACCCTGTAGCATCTGCCGTGGTCAATTCCATGACAGTATTAATTTGGAAACGTTAATACATGTGTGTTTAATAAACAAAAGGAAAGTTCCTAGTTATGCCTCTCTTATAAACTAGCTCGTTGATTAACAAGATGATCAAGGTTTCCTGATCATGGATATTGGATGTTGTTAACAACGAGGTCACAACATTAGTGGAATAATGTGATAAACATTCATCCGAAGTATAGCATTACAATCAAAGTCATTGTGTTTATATTGCTAACATCTAACAAAGTAATCCTAGTCCTTAGACCATGAGATCATGTTAATCACTAACACTGGAAGAGTATCTTGATAACATCAAACGTCACACCGTGAAAGGGTGATTATAAAGGTGGGTTCAGTGCTACAAAAGTGTTATGTAGAAGCTCATGGATTAAGAGTGAGATTTGTCCATTCTGATGACGGATAGATATTCTCTGGGCCCTCTCGGTGATATCAGATTGGTTAGCTTGCAAGCAAGTGATGAGATCACTAGAATGTTATATCACGGGAACGAGAAAAGAGTACATGTTGGTAACGAGATCAAACTAGGTATGGAAATACGATGATTGAATATCGGACATATAATATACCGCGAGACAAAGGGATTTAGTTACTAGCATTAAATGTTCTCACGATCACAGAAGTCATCGTAGAATGTGTAGGAGTCAGTATGGATCTCTAGGTCCCGCTTCTGATTATTGATCTGAGAGGGGTCTCGATCATGTCTGCATTATTCACGAACCGTAGGGTGACACACTTAAGGGACACCAACACCATTTGAAGCAAATGTGTTTCAGACGAATGAATTGCAAAGTGCTGGAATTATTTTAATAGACACCGAAACTGTTTCGGGTGAAATTGCTGAAACTGGTTCTGCATGTAATATTGAAATGTTGCAAGGGGTTTTATGTGAATGTTTGTTAATTAAAGTAATTAACAAAATTCTGAATAAATTTAATAAAAGAGTTTTATTAAATGAAAGAGCATTAAATTTGGAGAAATTTAATGCATTTAAAGTAAAGACTTTAAAGAGGAATGTTAAGGGACACTTTTATGTGGAGGGGGTTACCACCACATGAATGGGAGAGGTGAGGGATCACCCCCCATGGGGCGTCGGCCATGGGAGGGGTACCCCCTCCTCCTATAAAAGGCCACCCCTCTCACCCTTCTTCCTCACACCTCCTCGTGAAGGATCTCTCTCCCCCTCTAGAATTATTCCTCCATGGTCTCGGATTAGCGAGATACATGTTCCCGGTGGTATTTATCTAGAAGGACATCCATCCTCGCATTTAACCGTATAACGCTTCTTCACGTCCGAGTGCACCACCGTGTAAGGACGATGATGCGTAACCGAGAAGTCCTTTTATCTATTTCTTAAATTCCAACAAGGTCTTGAACCTCGATCCGCGAGAAAAGCCATTATTCTCTCGATTACCATCCCGGTAAGAACTTGACCTTGGTCCAAGTACCATGCCCTTCCCGCCATCAACCGTGGCTTCATCCGCGAGACTAACATCACGAAAAAAAGATACCATGTGGTCCCGCCCCAATACGTTATCATGGATTTTAGCCGCCGTGAACCCCTCCTCATCAAGTTCTTCGGGACCATCATCTTCCGAGTTCGATGCATAGCATCGAGTATACGGGATGTCACGGTCCATGTTCTCTTCCGTAATATATTTGTCTAAATCTCCAACATTATTGTTGTGGAGCTCAACCTTATTCTTATCATGCCAATAATCATCACTTTGCTCTTTCAACACTTCATCTTGGTTCTTCGAAATCGGGCTCAATGTTTGGGTTAACGGAGGTTCACTCAATACCTCTTGGTTTATTGGTGGAGGACTCCTAGAATCCAACAGGGAGGCAGGACAGTTCAAATGCAAGTGCAAGTTATTATCAAACTTTTTGGTGGCAAATAGTTCAAGAGCTTTGTCTAGCGATTTCGATACCACCTCCTTGTATGCAACCCAACGGGGCTCGGAGAAGATACGTATGGTTTTCCAACGAGTGTGTATTTCCAAACCCACATTATGCCTTCCCTCTAACTCAACAACATCATTTGGGTCCATCCATTTCAATTCAATCTTAACTTGCTCCAAGACCTCGGTGTAGGTGGGACTACGCTCAAACACTAACTCAAGCTCATCCGGGTCCGGTTCTATATTACCTCTCAAAAAGGCATCCTTGTCTATATGGTGAACATGAACAATTCTTGATATTCCTAAAATAATCACAACAATAATACCATGGTCAACATACTAAATACATACTCATTGGTAACATTAACATAATACCTAACCCCTATGCCAATTCAATAATACCCTATGCCAATTCAACAAAAATCTACCATGCATCTACCAATACAACCTAGGGTTTCCAAGATATGGGTCAAACCAAGAATTTAATATTGAAAACAAAGAAAAGGGGAAAGAATACCTCTAGTCACTTGGGGAAATCGAAATCCACAGAGAGAAGCTTCCAATTTAGCCACTTGGAGGGAGAGATTTGAGGGAGGAGCCGAACCCCCACCACCCTTCTATGTTCTTGGCTCGGTAAGAAAGTGAGCGAGGGTCGGGTTTTGCACTTCAGGAAGCGGCGCCACCGTTCACGGTGTTGCAAAAAGAGTTAATGATGTGAATTTGTTCTGGCCAGAGTTTATTTCGTGAATTTGTTTATTTTTTAGGTTATTTTCGTTCAAATTTCCATTCATAGCCCCGCAAAAAAAAATTCCATTCATAGGACTCTGAAAGTTTTTTTCCTTTTGGAGCTTCGCGTCAACGCGAGACGGCGAGGAGCGTGGCCCCGTGGGCGGCGCCGGAATTTAGGCAGCCGGAGTTGGCAGGCCACCAGCGGTCAATAACGATTAACGAGGACTCCCGTCGTGCTCGCGCGCATGGGTTTGCCTGGTTTGTCTTTGTCCCCACGGAACAAAAACAGTCGGTCGCTCTTGCGGTCCCGGCGACCTGGGGCCGGAAAACCAGCAGCGTCCCGTCGATGCACCAAAGGTTGGACTCGCTCGCTTTCTCCTGCACTTGTCACGCACAGAACAGGGGACCAAAGCTCCAGAAGCAACGGGTCGTTCTTCGCCTGGTGTACTGGGCTGGCTACTCCGTGGGGGGCATTGTCGCATACTGTTTCGGGCCTTGGCCTGGATAGACAGTTCCTGCTGCTTTCAGGCCGAAAGTTCTAGGTTATTCCTTGGGCTGCTCCACCCGGATGCTGAATGACGGATGCTATGGCAGAGCAACGAAATTTGTACGCGGCTGGGCTCCATTTGGAACCATGAGGCACCGGTCCAGTTCTTTTGACGGTTTATTCGAGAAGGTCTTCCAAATTAGTTTATCCAACACTTTGGAAGCATCATATTTTTTTGGAACCGCCTTCCTCACAAAGCTGGGTAGCGCAGCTTCTCGAAGAGGCTACCAAAAGAACTGAGCCTACATCTTGCAACACCTATTACGGTATTACCCCTACAAACGATGGTTCTAATGGGTAAATGACAAGCATCAAAATGTCGTCATCTTCTTGCTTACCTAAGGATAATTTTTGCAACGTGCTAATTATGGGTCAATGTTGTCTAGGAGTATTTACAGAACATTTACCAAGTTGGGTACCACAAACCGACATAAAATTTAGCACTTTGAGTGAGGCTTGAGATTTTTGGCAGAATTACGGGGGTATAGTTGGGTTTATGTGAGGAAGAGATACTCAAACCCAAGGAAATTTGATGGAATAGTTACCGCAAGCAGATTTATGTGTCGCAAAAGAGGGTTTTCGAGCAACAGGCAAAAGATATCAACCTCAAGCAGATATTAAGACTGCTTGCCAAGTTCGGATAAAGTCTTACGGTAGATCAAAAATTGAAATTATGAAGTTTGTGATCTCAATTTTGTACACAACCATATGATGCAATTGCAAGAAACATGCCATCACAAAGAAAGATATATGAAATTCAAGTTTTTTTTGAGCAACCAGCAAGAGCTCTGTCTTTTCTATTAGAAGAAGAGAATTGGCCGGTTTGAAAGGAAAACCGGCCGAAATCCGATACAGACGTGTATACACACGGCTCCGGTTAAAAGGGAAACCCAAAAAAAACCCCAATTGGCACAGTTTTAAAGGAAAACTGACAGAAACCACACGAGGCCGCACTACCTAGCTCGACTAGGTCTGGAGCACCGCCGAACGACACCAGCACAACAGCAACAGCGGGCTCTACGAAAAGCCTGGTCCACGTCCCCGGAGAGGAAGTCAAACCCGAAGAAACGACTAGGCCTCACAAGCTTCATGGCGAGAGGCAGGCCGCAGGGAACTCGCCAGCGGCACTCGCACGTCGACACGGCCCGAAGACACCAACTCTCCTAGAAGTACCAGCACACCCCAGACAAAGGCTCCCATCGTTCCGAAAAATGATGCCTCCAAGAAGGTCACGACGTTCAGGAGGACGCCGCCGTCATCCAATCTCGCCAGATTTGGGTTTTCACCCCGGAGTGATGGACGGAGGGGTGCCCGGGCTCCACGACCACGCCCCAAGGAGGAAACAGCGCCCATAGGCTTCGCCGAGGTCAACACCGACCAAAGTCGGCCAGGACTTTCATCCGGAGACCCTACACCACCTACAGAGGACCGTCATGAAGACAACCCCCACCGCCCGACGAGCACGACCAGACGATCGGAGAGACTGCGCCCCCGCCCACGCCTTGTGCCCCGCTGCCCGCACGGCCAGAGCAGAGCAGCAACACCACCTTGGCCCGGAGCCGCCGCTCCGGCATACACGCGTAGCAGAGCGAGCACCACACGCCAACTCGCCACCGTCCAAAGGACGCACTAAAATGCCCCGACCTCCAAAGAGCGGCGCCGCCGCGCCACCGTCCTTGCACCATGGGACACCTCTTCCATGGGGATGCACGCGAGGGCCACACGCAGCGGCCCACCAAAGCCGCCATGGCACCTACGAAGCTAGGCGCGACCTCCACGAGACCATCCCGCCGAAGCACCCCCAGACCAGCCGTCCTCCACGCAACCACCGTGTCGAGGCAAACCCCTGGCCGCCGACCACCGAACCGCCACGTCCCTGGGGCCGCCGCCCCGACATCCGCATCGCCCGCGACAGATGCCAAAGAAGAACCCCAGCCGCCAGTCCTCCACCACCGACCTCCACCACCCCCTCCGACCGCAGCCACGATGCCCTGCACGCAGCCAGCAGAAACTGCGCGCGCCAACCAGCAGCACATCCGGTGGCCCGGGCCACGCCCCCACCAGGCCCAGATCAGGCCCACCGCCCCGCTAGACGCGGCCGCCATGGGAAGCAGCCACTCCGCCGCCGCAAGCCCCGCAAGCGCGGGATCCACCCCACGACGACCCTGCGCCGAGCATCATCGGGACCAGCCAGCGCATCGCCGCCGGAACCCCGCCATCGCCCCACACCGAGCCTCCGCGAGAGAGGAGCCGCGCCGCCCATCACGTCCACCAGGAGCTCTCTCGGCACCACCTTCGAGGTTATTGCCGCCATCAAGGAGCCGCCGGCCCAGCGGAGAGGTGCCTGTGGAGGAGATCTAGCCGGCGACGGGGGAGGTTTCCCCCGTGTCGCTCGAGCGGAGCGACGCGGGGGTCGGGTGTCGTATTTGGCTGTATTGTATCTCTAAATTCAAGCTTTTGAGATTGGCATTGCCAATGATTCGGGTATTTGGGTACATCTTTTGAAGGTTTGGCTCACTAGAGATATCTTTTGAAGGCTTTCTCACTAGAGATACTTTTTATCATATGATTTTGATAGTTCTGAACGGTGTTTTCTCTCGTTCTTCTCCTTTTATTCATAACCGAAAGGAAACGTGACCTGGTAGATAGCCTACCCCTACGCCACGATGTGAGAATCTCGTGCCATCGCACGAGCCTGGACGTGATCAATCACGGTGCTACAAAAACGGAAACAAACTGACGAGTCCTGATGCAACAGGCTTGTTGCACGACACGCACAAGTTGCAATCCTTGTCTAACTACTGTAACTAAAAACGGCTAGCTAACCTGAACTATGTGACAGACAAGATTAGACTAACATATATGGCCTTTTAGGTTATGGTGTAGTAGTATGTGTACATGCATGCTTTCGTGAAAAATGGCATCAGCCTAAGTGTAAACCTGAACTTGGAGAGTGTCAGTTATGTGTTTGCTTCAGGAGCCTACCAAGCTACTCTGAATTCATTCTTTTTGAATGTACTAGCAATCTGTAGATAACATGGAAGCAAACACTTTGCCGTGGTGCGCACCTGCTCTGCTCGGACATGTTCTGCTCTGTTTCTTTAGCTGAAGCCGGAATTGGTAGATGACGTTGGATGGATTTCTTGTGCACTGAACGGCTGATACGTGGCTCTACATCAGTTCTGCCGAGCACGAGCACGATAGACGAGCCGCGTTCGATACACTGACCATGCTAAGCTGTTTTGGGCTGCAGCTTTAGATTTTCTTTTGGGTAAGCTTCCTAGACTACATGGAGCAAGGACCTTCTGGACCATACGGTTGTCAGGCGGAAGGATGCAGCTATCTGTATATCGGTGATGTGGGCTATATGAAGTACTAGCAGGGATAAATATACGCATGAGGAAAACAGGTTTCAGTCGACCAAGTCGATGGAGATCGTCGAGGAGCTGATTTGGTCGCTCGATGAGACAGTGACCGAAAGGGAAGTGCAGGTTCACGTGGAGAAATGGAAGCCTCCCAGAGAAGTGCTATGAAAATAAATTCAGATAGGGCTGTGGATTTAGTCGGATGGGGCTGGAAGAAGAGGAGGCCACGATGGTGTGCAGCTATAAAGGAGATGCAGTCGTATGAAACATGTTTCAGGGCTTGGAGCTGGTATATGCAAGGGGATGAGCTAATCGAGCAGCACATGCGCGTGCAAAAGAGGCTCTCGGGTTAGAGTTGTGTTAGATTACTAGACCATCTAGGCGCGCGTTGCCACGCCCGTTCATTAGGAATATGGATAGTTATAAAATAATAAAATTCTATTTAAATTGTATTTTATATATAAAAGATGCATGCTATGCATATTGTAGAAAAAACTAACACAATTGACAAACATATGCTGAAAACAATTTATAATTCATAAACTGTTAACATCAAATCAGAATTACACGAGTTTTGCTCAATATAGATAAATGAAAATATACGATGCTTATTTAACCGTGTCAGATTCCTTAGCTACACAGATATCCTATCTCAAGTATTGAATTACACATTCACAATTTTGGTCTCTCTCAAGTACTCGTTGTGCTCTCAATTTTTTTTCCATCATCCAATCATTCAGGTAACGAGCTGAAGTAATTAACTCAGTTTGAGGATCGCTGCCAAGTAATTCAGGCAAAGTAGCAAGTTCATTTCCGCACAAGTCTTAAATAGCTTTCTGAGCAAATTCCATATCATAATAGCATGCTCCAACATTTTCCATCAATTTATGTCCTTCTATTTGTCTCTCCTTCAAGTTCCTAACAACATGCAATTCCTTCTCCAAATGCTCTTTACACAATTCATTCCTTGCCCTTTCACGAAATTTTATGGCATTCAATCTAAAATCAATGCATCACCTTGAATACATCAATCATAGCCGTAGTCGTCTCCTCTTTTGCATTTAATAAATTGTTCGCCAAATGCACAAAAGCATGCACTAATTTACCAGAACAGTTCTCGTCAGTAGTCGAAATTACACTTTTGATAGTATGCTAGTACCTGATACGTCCATTTTGCATCACTATTCTATGTCTTAATTCACTATTATTCATTGATATATTTCGTATTGAGAGGTGATACTTATATTATTTCATCTGTTTTTGCATGGTTGATGACTTTTAGAGCATGGACCGCTGCAGTCAGGATTCTAATGTAAATATGTTGTTTGGGGGCAAATTCGCGAAGATCAGAAAATCCGGGAAAATATACGAAAAATTCTATTTTTCCAGAAGACTCAAGATGCCAGAAGATGGAGTGAAGGTGGGCCACAGGGGGCCCACACCACCCCATGGCGCGGGCAAGGCCCGCGCCATGGGGTGGTGTGGCCACCCTGGCCCACTCCAGCCTCTCCCCTCTGGTGTATATCTTCCTCCCGAAACTCTAAGACTCGGGGAGCGACCACAGAAAGATTCCGCCGCCTCTGCGGGGCGGAAAACACCGAGAGAGAAAGATCTCTCCGACAGACAGATTTCTGCCGGGGGAATTCCTTCCCGAAGAGGGGAGATCGTCGCCATCAACACCACCATCAAGCTGGACTTCATCGGGATCATCATCACCACCATCATCACCATCAGCACCCTCATCACCATTTCCATATTGCTGTAACAATTGGTTGAATCTTGCTATAGTTCATAGGGGAAACTTTTTCGGTGTTGATTACTCTTTGTAGTTGATGCTATTGAGTGAACCATTGAATTATTGTTTATGTTTAGATTGTTATACATCATTATTCCATCTCTGATCATGATCCATATGATGTCTTGTGAGTAGTTTGTTTTGTTCTTGAGGACATGGAAGAAGTCTTGTTGCTAGTAATGGAGTTGTGTTGAGAAAGATTCAATAGATTGTTATTTAAGTTGTGGTGTACTTCTTCTAGTGCTGTCATGTGAACGTCGACTACATGACACTTCAACTATATGGACCTAGAGGAATGCATTGTGTATTTGGCTACTAATTGTATGGGTTGTCGGAGTGACAGAAATTGAACCCCCGTTAGGAAACCATTGCACAAGGGACGTAAGGGTCTTAGAGTTTAAAGTTGTGGTTAGGTTTTACCTTAATTACTTTCTTGTACTTACGGATGTTTGTAAGGGGGTTTAATCACAAGTATGTATTAAGTCTTGGATGGGACGGTACATTAGCACAGGTTCACCCACACAACACTTAGCAAGCTAAAGAAGATTAATCGACTATATGAAGCGAAAGCACTTGACAGTCTTTCCATGTGTCCTCGAGAATGTTTGGTCATCTATAGAAATACAACCGGCTTGTCCTTTGCTGCATAAAGGATTGGGCCACTTGCTGCATTCATTCTTACTGTCTTTTGTTTACTCGTACTTTGTTTACTTGCTTTATCGAAAACCCCTAAAAATTCGTTTGCTAAGTATTTGCAGAGAATTCCTGATTCATACCACTAGCCAGCACCTTCTGCTCCTCGTTGGGTTCGACACTCTTACTTATCGAAAATACTGCGATACACCCCCTATACTTGTGGGTCATCGGTACCTTCCTTCAAACAAGTAACATTTGTACTCTTCTTTTCTTCCTCCAAGTTTTTTTAAAACATCATCTAATGTAATCTTGTGGGAAATGTGAATGATTTCCAGGTTTTCTACAAGCTCAATAACACAAAAGTTAGGAAAAAGGTTAATTTAATTACTATAAAATATTACTGTTCTGATTTACCTCTTGCAAATCATGCCATTCGACCTTTCACTTTACTTACTGAACAACCAAAGAATCATACATAAAACAATGTATGTAAGTTAATCTATTACTTCAGGATGTAGATGGCTCTTTACCACACAGTTTTTCATGTCACAATCAAAAGCTGACCTACAACGAAATATGCATGTATATGTATTGATAAAGATGATGGAGTAAGGAGGAATCAACCTAGCCGAGAAACACTGCTTCTGAACGTTCTGTTGCCCGAGTAAGAAGGGAAATGGAGAGACCGTGAGGTGCGGAAAAATATAGAGAGGATGAAGTGAAGGAGATGATGCGGGAGTAACACACCTTCATGATCTCGTCCAGTTCTGCGTTGTGGATGCCATTACTTGATTAGAAAAATGATAGTTTACTGCTTTCCTTGAATATCGACATGGCATCTTCAATCAACAACACCCCTTCGTGTTTGGCATCAGATTTTCTGCTTTGGTTGAGAGATTGTCACGCCTGTGGCGACGCACCTAGATTTTGGCGCATGATGGAACGTTAGTGAAGCAGGTCATGTATTTGTTGTTAGGAAGTGAACTCTTTCCAATTCACACAATGTGGCCATTAAAAGAATTATTTACATGCAAGGAGTGATTTGTGTGTAAAGTCATTGTTAATGCGTGATTTTTGTCTAATTTCAACTGCTCTATCAAATAGTTGTCTACACTTTATTGTCCGCTCAGTACAATGTTGAATGCAGGTTCAGAATTTATTTAGGGCACGACTGAACTGGTATGAAACAAATTAGCAGATGATGATAAATAAGGGCACGAGAAGTCGCTAGCCTTTTAGAGCAATTGTACAATTATCACTTATAGATTCATTTCGTGTATCAAAAACTTTCTAAAGTTGTATGAACATTTAATGAGTAAATTTCTCAAGCTGTATAAAGTTCGTATTACCACGTGTGCAGCTGGTGAAGTGGAAGGCAGCGCCGCTGGAAAAACACCAGACAGGAGGGGCATCGAGGCGGATCATAGACCTGGATGCCAGACCTGTTTCAGAGAGGCGGTGACTTGGAGGTGACCGGTGACCTAGATGCGCAGGGATCTGAGACCGCGAAGCTAAGTGCATCGGAGGGGGTGAGCTCATGGAGAGAGGTGGAATCCTACCGGAGTAGAGAGATGGAGATCAGGGAACTGGCTACGGCGGTGATGGGAGGCAACATCACACCTTGGTTTCATCTACAAAGAAAGATATTTCTGCTCTAGAAAGGATGACAATTGTTATACAAAAAGATTGGAATTTCATTGGAAGCTAAATCAACCTAGCAGAGCATCATTGTACGTGGAAGTTGCTGCAAACTGAAAGTAGTATGGAGAGAAATTGAGGAAGAGATTTTATAGGACAATAGAGGAAGTATGGAAACGTATAATCATCATTTGCCGACATCAGTTCGCGCACGATTGCTGCCATTATGGATTAGCAAGAACTGAAAATTAACACCGTCTTGAAGATCAATCAGTGATTGACGGATTAGGACGCCATGAAACGCGAGGCGAGGCCAGCTTCCGGCATGTGGTCGATCTGATCGAGGGGTGCATCTCGTGGGCCGCTCACATCTCGTTGGGGTTGCGTCCGCCAAATCGCGTGACGTCTCCTCTCCCCTCCTATTTTTTTCTCTTGTTACCAAACGGAAGTAAAAGAAGTAATGGGCTGAGGAGCCATTCAGGCCCAAATAACCACAGACAGTCTATTTGATGCCCAGCGAAACATTTTTAAGGGATAATTCGGCCCATGTGGGATTTGATGACCATCCGACAGACAGAAATCTGCAGATGGCGCGATCCGATGGCTGAAAATTCCCAGGCCGTGAGAGGCCTCCTCTTTGACTCAGTTTTAATATCCCTAATAACTCTATTCCTGGTTTTTTAAGGAATATTGTAACTTCAGAACTTATATCATCTGGGCCACTCTACAGGCGCGTAGAGGGACTGCTTTGGGCCCTGACCTGGATCTCTTACCGCCTCCAGGATAGAAAATTGCGGATATGCTATTTGCCGCTTAATGCGGCCATGGAGGCTGGCGCCGCACACCCGTGCCGCATTAGGCGGCACGTTGTAGCTTCTTTCTCATTTTTCTGTTTTTTTATTTTTTATTTTCTTTACTTTTCATTTTTTCTTTCCTCCGTTTTTCTCTTCTCTTTTTAGTTTTCTTTTTCAATTTTCTGTTTCAAAAGATTTCAGGATTTTTTTGTTTGTTCTAACTTTAAATAATGTTTTATTTTAAAAAAGTTCATAAAGTTTGAAATCTGGTTCATGAATTTTAAAACATGTTCATGATTTTTAAAAAATTGTTCATGATTTTTGAAATTTGGTTTATGAATTTTAAAAATATGTTCATTATTTTTGGAAAACGTTCATGAGTTTTCAGAAAATGTGTATGATTTTCTAAAAATTGTTCATGATTTCCAAAAATCGGTTCAAGATTTTTGGAAAATGTTCATTTCCGAAATTTGATTCATGGATTTCAAAAATTGGTTCGTGATTTTTGAAAAAATGGTCAATCTTTTTCGAAAATATTCATGTTTTTAAAGTTGTTCATGAATTTTCAAAAGTTTTGTTCACGATTTTAGAAAAATCTCCATACATATTTAAAAATCTTCATTGTTTTTAATCATTATTGTAGAAATGTTTTATTGTTTTAAAATAAAATACAGATAAATATAGAAAAAAGGAGAAAGTAAAAAAGAAAAATGGTTCGTACCTTAATGGGCTGGGGCCCACAAGAAACTACGGGGCACGTGTTTGTGCGGGGCAGGTGCGCACCGCCGCAATAAGAGCATCTGCACTCTCTCCCCCCATATGGCGTACGAATGCAAATTGGGGAGGGGTACGCTCCCAGCCGTGGAACACATAACATAAATTGTGAAATTTATTCGGTGATTTACATGTGGAAAGAAATCATAGTCCTGCCTAGCCATGTACTACACGGCTTTGAGGTTATCATCATCGTCATCGTCGTTTGGCGCACTTGCCTGGAACCTCTGCTCTTCCCCGGTTTGCATCCGCGGGTAACGGAGACTATCGATCAGTGCATGCCACGGGAACCGATTGCTGCAGCTGCTGCAACCCTCACCACCGCGCTGATCCTGCTCGCCCTGCACCACCAGGCCACCGTGTCGTCCTCCACGAGGTATAAGGAGGCGCGCATCGTCGCGCGCTGCCCCGGGAACTCCACAGGGTCGCCTGTGCGTCTAAGCTAGCGCGTGGTCATAGCGTATTCCGGAGATACCTGTCACTCCGGCCTTGAAAGCAGGACACACGGAGACAGGCGTCCCGGTTGGCGCGCCTACGGCCGCCGTTGCCCTTACTTGGACCCTGCGGTGGCTAAAAGTGTGTACCACAGGCGAGGGTAATCTCCTTCGGCGATGTGGCGCATCACATTGGCGAGAGTCCGTTTCTCCCACCACAGCTGCCGGCCGGCCTCGTTGTGGTTCACCGGAGGAGGGCCGTCACCCTCATACTTGGCGACCTCTCTTTCCCGCCGATTGACGAAGAAGGCGTTCCAGATCGCGTTGTTGTCGGGGCACCAATTGGTATCCATCCGCCGTTCCGACGTGAGCTCGAGGTAATAGTTGTTCGTGATGGCCGTCCGGTGGGCGGAGCCTCGAGGCACAGGAGGAACAAGCACCCCACCGACGCTCAGCATCTAGTCTGGGGCACCCGTAGCCCGACGAACATGGGTAGCTAGAAGCGCACAACGCCTCCGTCTCCTCGAGGGTGAGGTAGGCCCAGTGTGCAGTATCCATGATGAGAGAGGGCGGCGTGGATCTGTGGATGGCAATTGCGGTCGTCCTAGATATAGCGGGAAAGTTGGACGGGAAGCGTTGGAAAGGCAGGAAAGAAAGGGTGCGCCGCCACGTGGTCAGTCGGCGGGACGAGCCGGCTTTGGAAACGAAGCACCTATCTCACTGCCAGGGCTATTTTCAGCTCCATTTGGCGCTCCCGCTAGATCTCCTGTGGGTAAGGTTTGGCCTGGGGCGCTCGATAATAAAATGGTGCGCACCGGTGCCAAAAAGAATTGGGGAAGGAGGGGAGGGTGGATGTGATTTTGGATGCGGGCACCCCAAATACCCCATTTAAAAAGTCTTTAGAACCCCGAGTGGAGATGTATTAAGCGGTCAATAGCACCTCCTGGAAAATTGAGATTGTCGGTTTGGGCATGAAACTATTGCAGCTAACATGCCGAAAGATCCGACTGAAATTTGTACACGGTTGGCCTTTGGAGCTTTATAAGGCGTGTGCTTGTCTGTCTTTGCCGTATAAGACTCCCGGAGCATTTGACGATCGGGCAGTTCAGATGATTTTTTTTTTAGATAATAGGCTCAAAGAGCCCGGCTTTAAGTTAATAAAGCCCGCAACCGGCTTGGATACAAGGTACAGAAATTACAAGCTTAAACAAGAAAGAAAAGATAAGCAAACTACAACAGGAGCCACAGGAGCTGGGGGCCGCAAGCAAAATAGGAGAACAGAGAAGTCCTCAGGCATCCCTGTGCAACGAGTGCAGGTTTGGGCAATGGCAGGAGTTAACCTGCGCCCCTAAACTACACGGCCATCGCTCTGTCTTCTGTCGCAACGGCAGCAGATGCACTGGGACTGCACGTCGCATTGCCAACGAAGATAACACCTTGAGCAAGCCGAAGATCACTTGAGCAGAGCCATGAACACAGACACTGCACAGCCCACCAGAGTCCCTGCCTTCCCAAGACAGCGCCTCCAGGGAGGAGAACGGCGTTGAAGCATCGTCGCTGCCCGACCAGAGTCTTGGGTTTTCACCTGGGAATGAGCGAGGGGGGAGGGGGAGGAAAGAGACCTCAGCGACGCCTTCAGGAAGGGGGCAGCATTGGAGCGCCTTCGCCATCGTGGTTGCAGAGCAACCAAAGAGTTTCCCCTGGCCCTCGAATTCCACCGCCGAACTACTCTCGTGAGAAGAGGAGTTGCTGCCACGTCCGGAGACCAAGAACTACTGGCTCACAGCCACCTTGCCAGCCACTCTGCCACCCAAGTGACCACGGAAGGCAAGCACCGTACCATCGGCCGTCACCCACCGACAAGGTCAACGCCGCCCACCAGCCCAGGGCCGCCGCCCTGTCATCCAGAACTCCGCCACATCATCACCTCGAGAAACCGGGGTACCCAGCACCTGCCGCCGGGGGAGCCCCAGGCCAACGGACAGCAGCAGCACCGTCAGGTGCGTATCAAGGAGCCAGGCGAGCAGAGCCATTGGGAGGAGTGGAAGGGCCCTCTCATCCAACTCCCGGGGAACCCGGCGCCCCTGCGTCGTTCCCCGAGCCGCAACTCCCCGCTCCATGCATCCTGGGTCAGATCCGCATGGCAGCTGCGCAGCATGACGTCGCCGAAGGAACCGCCGGCCAGATCTGGGACCTCCCGACGCCCAAGCCTCAGATGCCGCCGAGCTCGTGCCGCCCGTCTCGCCCGCCGCGCCCGAAGATGTCGCCGCCGCCCCGAGCAAGCTAGAGACCGCGAAGCCACCACACCACCACCAGGGGGCCGCGCCATCACGCCCCTCGCCAGCTGCTGCAGCCCGCGTCGCCACCATCGCGCGAGGAGAAAGGAGGCCCCGCCGCCGCCAGCGCCGCCCGGGCTTAGCCACAGCGAGGGGAGGGGGAGGGGAGTGGAGGGGCTGGTGCGGAGGCTAGGGTTTCTCCCGCGCGTCGCTCGCGAGAGCGTTTTTCTATGTCAAGAGGTTCTAACACAAAAATCGTTCAAATGACTCAAGCTTTGGTTTTCTGTGTCAAGAGGTTCTAACACAAAAATCGTTCAAATGACTCAAGCTTTGGATCTTTTTCACTCAAGGGGTACTTGATTTGATGGTGGACGAGGAGCAAAAGTTACATGATAAGGAATTTCAGAGTAACTTTCGCTCCCAGTCTTTTATCAATCAATTCTTGTCGGATGGTAGTCTACTAGTCTTTACCAGAGATGGTGCTTAGAGCTCTCTAGCAGATCCTGGATAAACTGAATCTTGATAAGTGGTATCGGGGGAGCTGGAAAACGTTCGAATTGGATATTTAAAAATGAATTTGCGCCTACAAAAAAAAATAAAGTTCTTATTCATCATCGCAAGTTCGTCATTCATTCAAACTAGTTTATACAAATTGATCTAGATACATAGCTAGATCTAACCCTACAGGAAACCCTTACCCTAGTCGGGGCTGGCCTTGACGCTCAGTGGCGATTCTAGCTCGGAACCACAACGTTGTCCTCCTATGTCTTCTTGCATCCGAAGCTGGTCGCCTACACCAGGGAGACACAAACTGCCTTGAGGAGGTCAAACTCCTCCCGCGCCTCATCGATTGTGTGGCGCACGGCGCCTCACTGCCTCGCCGCTCCATGAAGCGGTCCTTGGTGGCGCTCTCCTCTAGGACCCCTAGGAGGAGGATTTCTCCGAGAACCTTCTACCGATCCCTCCCATGTCGGCACTGCGGCAGCGAGCCAGGATGCATGGAGAGCCAGTGCTCCCCGCCTCACATCCGTTGGCTGCCGCCCGCGCTCGGACTTCTCTCCTTTGCGTCATGGGAGCGCCCGGGCCAACGGGAGCTTCTCCACGGTCTCCGGTCACCCCTGAGAAGCCCTTTCTTGTGTTGCGCCCGCCAGTTATGGATTGCTCGCCAAAGGTTTTAGGTTGGTGCGGTGGATGCGAGAGATTGCAGTGGCGGGTTCGCGGATTGTACCCAAATATCCCCTTCAACCCTAGTATGTAGGGGCAAAGTGAGCCAATATCGGACGGTCTGGATAAATATTTCTAGGACGGGCCAAAAAGCCCCAAATCGTAAAAGGACCAGAGTTTTTGGTGTAGGCTATTATGCCGGATCTGAGCATCTCTAGCCGACCCCTTATATATGTCCGGCTCGTAAAAATCTGATTGATTAACAATTTTGGGTTCTTTTTTTCATCGATCAAACATCGCAAATCGGGTCAGACCGTATTTATATCTAGGGATTTCCAAAGAATTTACAGTTCACTCGTACTTCCATTCCCCACTCCGTCCACTTACCACGCCGCACACCCCGCCTCTGGCCACCTCTAGCACGCTAGCCACCAGATCTGACACGCTAGTGGCCTAACCTATGTCCGCCGAGTTGACAATGTGGTCGTCTAACAACTTCGTGCACTGATGCATGTAAAATACATACATGAACTTTGTATTTATTAACACATATTTCTACATATTTGCATCATATTAGTAGTTATTACCAATGTCTTTAATTATTTTCGGGATTTTCTAAACAATCCCCTCTCTTTCGATTTTAACTCTGTCTGACAGAATATACCTTTTGTTAGTATTTTTGTGTTTTCATGAGCTACGGGACTCGAAAAGAGCAAGGTTAGAGGTCACGGTTCACAATTTTTGAGACGCATCCAGCAGGCCAAAGGAGGACCCCAAGCAGTGGCGGAGCTAGCCTGAGACCTCTGGGGGGGGGGGGGGGCAAAAAGGAAATATGTACATGTTGGGGGGGGGGGCAAATGACTGAAAACCAATTCATCTGAATGACTTAAATATTTTTTTCTTCAGAGTTTGTACCAAGTCTGGGGGGGCGGTGGCCCCCTCTGACTTGTACATAGCTCCGCCACTGACCCCAAGGGCTTAATGGGCTAGAAAAGAGGGTCAGTGGCGCGTGCTCCTACCTGGGTCACACCAGCCCCTCTCTTTTCCATCTTGATTGTCCGATTCGCTTCCATATTTCGCCCATAGACTTTTTTTGACATAAAAACGTCTATATATACCTTGGCGGCCGTCCTCGACACACATGGAGGCGGAAATCGAAAACACCAAAATAGAGAGTCTGTTGGCCACCGTCGGAGGAAGATTGGAGGGGGAACCGCTGCCAAAATCGCCTCCAGTGCCTCTCCTCCTTCATTAACGCCTCCTAATCACTCTCCATGATGAGAGGGGAGTAGTACACCCGCTAGACTATGGGTTTGTGGTGGTAAATTCATCTAATATCTCTATGTATGATCATTTTTTAAGTCCATATGATGTGCCTTGCATGATTATGGACCTATCTATGTAATTTCTATGGTGGATATTATGGTATGAGATAATACTTGTTATGCATTTACTGCTGTGTTGGATCTTTTATGGCTTGTCATACTTTGAAAATATTCTATGATGCATGTAATGGTTTGATCTATGCAATATGTCTTGTTTACCCATATCGTGAGGTGTTTGACACCACCAAGTGGAGATAGATGAGAGAGATGTGATAATACGCACAACAAATATATCATTGCATTAGTGTTTGGAGCGTTTTCATTAAAAAGTATGATGTATGTAGGTAATGGGTGGTCGAGTGACAGCGACATATGTATTGAGTGATAGTGTGACACAATGCAGCAAAATATCCTTTATCTAGGAGAAAAAAGGGAGAAGTATGATATGTGGTCTGATAACAACCAACGCTAGCCTTATTACAAGGCTGACCTAGAATCATAAATGAGTATTTCTTTAAGCTATGTGTTTTAGGACATGTAGCCGCCATAAAGTTACCATTGAAACATGACAATTGTGTGTCCTTTTATCTATAACATGAACATCACCATAGATTGAGAGAGATGATTGAGTGAACCCATGAACCCATGCCCATTGTTCCTATAAGAGAAAACCACTGTCTTGTCCTCTTGTATTGAAGAGGATTGGGGCACTTTCACATTTTTTTTGTTGCATTCTACTCTAAAAAATTAAATCAACCTCCTTATTACAATAAATTGTTTAGTGCATATGTTGGAAATATGCCCTAGAGACAAATAGTAGTAATGACTATTATCATATTTCATATAGTTTATGATGAAGTTTTATATCATGCTATAACTATATTGAGTGGAAACATCAATACACGTGTGATATACAAACAACCAGGGATTCCTAGTGAAACTCTAGTCACTGGTTCATTGGTCAACAGCTGATCATGCTTCCTGATCATGTGGCATTTATACCAGTTGGAAATGAGGTCATCTCATTCGGAGAATAATATGATGAACCAATACCCAACCTAAACATCATGACCCGATCATGTCACGAAGTTCAAGTTACGATGATTAGAAATAGATCCTCGTAGACTATTCCTTAGACCGTGAGGCTATATCAATCACTGTCTCCCGAGAGTGCTTAGATAGCATCAAACGCCATCTGGTAAAACGGTGGTTATAAAGGTGTGTTCAGGTATTCGGAGGAAACCGTAGAGGCAATATATGTTAAGAGCATGATTTGTCCGTCCATGTGACGGGAAGATACTCAAGGGCCCACTCGGAGAGGTTATATCCAATAGCTGCGCAGCGTGTGATTGGATCACGGGGATATCACTTGTCGGAACGAGTTAAGTAGCATTGTTCAGTAACGAGATTGAACACGACATGGTGATGTCATTGATCAGATCTCGGGCAATGCAAGTATCAAATGACAAAGGGAATAAGACACGACTGTCCCGGTTCAAACGACGAAAGATCTTCGTGGAATGCATAGGGGTCACATGGCCATCCAAGTCCCTCTGTTGATCATTGGTGCGGGAGTGTCCCGACCATGTCTGGAGTGTTCCCGAACCATAGGGTATCACGCTTAAGGGCTTGATGATGCTTAGAGAGTGTTTATAGGATCGGTAGAATCACCGACGAAAAGAAGGGAGAAAATCGGAAGGGTTTCGGTAAGTCCGAAGGATGTCCGGAGCGAAGGTGGAAGGTGTTCCATGGCCACGAAGATTGAATAATATGTGAATGAATTTTTAAATGTTGATTTAATCATTTATTCATAATTATTTAATAAAGAGAAAATCAATTAAAAGGTCAAAAGGCTTAATGGGACAATTCCGGAGGGAGAGGGCCCATTAGGGAAAAGGAGAAAGGGGAGAAGGGGCAAGGGGGAGGCTGGCTGGGCCTACCCCCCCCCCCCGTGGGGCCCACTAGGTGGCCGGCGGCCACCTCCTCCCCCTCCTCTCCTTTAGTCCCACCTCGGGACTTGAGGGGAGGTAGTACCTCCCCTCCCCCTATATAAAGTGGGGTATTTGGCCTAGAAAAATACACCCAATAATCAATAAAGGTCTCCCCACTTTTGGGAGGACCTCTAATTGATATTTTCTCTCTCCCCCTCTCTCTCGTGACCGTGGTCCCAAGTCTAGACTGCGTGAGCGAGAGATATCTTCACCGCGGAGCGCCGTCGCGCTGCGAGATTCGGATCCGGGAGCTCTACTTCCGCAACTGCTGCTGGATCGGGGAAGCGGGAGTCATCGTCAGGCACCGGACATGTGTAACTCCCACAAGGTGTCACACTTGAGGCACTCAAGTCGTTGGAGCCAGAAGGAGCGCAAGGACTTCATCACGACCTTGAGGTCGGCTTCGACTCGTCTACATCAACCAAGCTCTTCTGAGCGTTGACAACGCTTTTCAGTGTTCAAGGGTAAGTTCGCGAAAAGCCCCTCCCGTTACTGTATTACTAATAGATAGGTCCTGGCAGCTTCAGGGGTTCAGGGGCGTAGAGTAAAATTTATTGTTTTTATGCGCGGAACCCCTACAGTGGTATCAGAGCTAGATCTATGCGTAGTAATGCTAGTACGGATAGAACACACGAGATGTAGCGTGTGGGCGTTGATCTTTTAGTTGTTACCCTCCCACATGTACTTGTGTATACCGCAGTAATGCTTGATGAAGCGTCCCCTTACCGACTTTACGCATTCATTCGCGAGACTGGTCCACGCTTGACATACGACTTGTACCGTATAAAGTGGCTTAGGAGGGTGTCTATCTCTCTCGCATTAGTTGGTATACCATTTGCAACGGAGGGCCCCGAAAGGGGTATAGTAGAGACAACTACTTGATCAGCGTTGTGCTGAAAGTTCGTAAGTAAGAACGGTTCTTGTGCGAAAGCCCATTCAGCCACGTAAAACATGCAAAGATAAAGTAGAGGCGTCTAACTTTGTTTTACAGGGGAGCGTTGCTTTGTGATATGGTTGTGGAAAAGGTAAAGTAATTACCTTTTGTTACGTAGTAGTAGATAGTCACGGAGGTGACGAACTACCACGCCGGAATGACACCGGTACCCTGGTGTCTACGGCGCCGGAACCCTGGCACCGGAACCCGGTGACGGCGGATGGAGATCACGACGTGAAGGACCATATCACATAGCATTTACATTCAATGTTATTGTTTGTATGTCTTATTGTGTGCTAGTATTATATACTCGACGGTAGCCTAATAAGATGATCCCTATTAAAATAACCAACGATTGTGTTCCCCCTTATTGTGCACCACCAAGAAAGTTCTTCGGTATGAGACAAGCCATGATGATCGGGTGTCAGACATATCTACGTTCACATACAGTGGGTGTAAGCCATGTTGCACAGCAAAAACACTAAGGTTGAGTTGGCGAGCCTAGCATGTACAGACATGGCCTAGGAACGCAGATGGTCAAAAGATCGAGCACGAGTCGCATGGATGATGTGACCGACGTTTAGCGTCCACCCTTGAACCCACATTGATGGCCGTGATGATCGGGGGAGATGTGGCTGATAGGGGTCGTGTTATCACTAGGAACCCTCTCTGGGGATAGGTGTTTCTGAGTGGAGTTATTATTAACTCATTTAATTATAAACTTAGTCTAAATTCCTTTTGCAATTATAAATGTAGATGGCTCACTCTGAAGCTTACTTTGAGATTAAGGATTGGGTAAAGGGTGAGAAACTTAGACTTGATGGATCCAACCTCCCTAGTTGGCTTGTGCGCCTAGATAATCTCCTTACTAGGAATCATGTGGTAGACTACATACACCGCATGATGGATTTGACTGAGCCAGACTACTATGAGAACCCACAAGAGCTGGCAGACCGCTACTATCGCCAAGAGATGTCCACTTACATTCAGATAATAATGCGTTACGGGATGGTGGATGAACTACATCCGCTCATGGGTGATCTTGACCCATATTCGATGGTGGATCAACTGAGAGCAGAGTTCATAGGCCATGTGCGCATGTGGAAGCACAAGTTGCTTGGAGAGTTCCTTTCCATACATATGGAGGAGCATACATGTCTGAAGAGTCACTTGGAGCGCATGCTTGATGCACACACGAGACTGGTTCACTTCGTGGATTACTGGATGGCTGATCCATTTGCGATAGACGTACTGCTTCGGTCATTGCCTCCCAGCTACAAAGGACATGTCCGGAGTGAGTGGTGATACGGAAGCATTGGACTTCCATGAGTTCATATTACGTTTCCGGAACGTAAATGTTGAACCAATCGCCGGAGAGGTCATTGATGACCAAGGTATATATTTGATATACAGTTTTATAAATGTTATAATCTTGCAAACACATTGCAGTGTTAAGTATATCTGATACTTGTTCTGTTTTACTGAAAACAGGTCCTTCTGCATGAGAGGTGCTTGCTGGAGAGGAGGTGACGTTGCGTGTTGATGGCGAGCATAATGATGATGGCCAACGACACTCTCCCTCGACATTTATCACTTTGTTTGTGTTTTAGGATGATTAATGTAATCAAGAGATTTGAACTTCTTTAGTTTGTCTCACACTTCGTCAGACAGTTATTCATATGAGTTTGTAACAAACAGTTGTTCTGCTTTTATGAATGATTTCTATTTGTGTTCATATCTTGTTTGATTATATGTGAATTATCCTTGTTGTTTGAAACTAATTGATAATGTATGAACATTTGTAAAATATTAAAAATGCCTTGTTTAAAATACCCAACTTAATGATATTTCATTAATGGATGAAACCATTGTTTAGATTCAAAGTTATGCGATAATATGTGAAAGTCATTTGATTACTTGATACATTGCAAATGTATCTATAATTTTTGATGTTCCATGCTTGGTTTTATCCACTTTCTTGTGTTTTGTTCCAACTTTGGAGTACTTTTAATATGATTTCTTGGACTAACCTATTAACAAGAGCCACAGTGCCAGCTGCATGTTTTCTGCTGTTTTTGGTTCCAGGAAAGTCAGAAAATGAATATTCTCGGAATTGGACGGGACAAAAGCCAAAGTGCCTATTTCTCCGGAAGGGATCAAGTGCCAGAATACGAGACGGAGAAGGGCCAGAGGGCGGCCACACCACACGGCACGGCCAGCGGCCTGCGCCAGGGGGTGGTGTGGCCAGCCCAGGCACCCCCTCGGCCTCTCCTTCCGCCTATATATTGCCCTCGGGACGAAAACCCTAAGTACCGATCAAAAATCCATGAAAGAGTCTGTAGCCGCCATCATCTCCATCCCTAGATCGGGAGGGATCTGAAGCTCTTCCCGGCACCCTGCCGGAGAGGGGAATTCACCCTGGAGGCCTTCTTCATCACCATGCAAGCCTCCGGTGTGATGCGTGAGTAGTTCATCCTTGGACTATGGATCCATGTAGTAGCTAGATGGCTGGTTCTCCTCCTTTGTGCTTTCATGTTTAGATCTTGTGAGCTCCATTCATGATCAAGATTATCTATTTGTAATTCATACATGTTGTGTTTGCGGGGATCCAATGGATATTGAGATGCTATTTCAGATTGATTATTGATTCTATCATGTCTTTGTTATTTGAGATTTTGCATGCTTTCCGTTGTTAGTAGCTATCTTGGCCAAGTAGATTCTAGCAACTCCAAGAGTTAGTATTTATGCTTGATAGTGGGTTCATGCCTCTGGTAATCTGGGGAAGTGACAGAAATCTCTAAGGTACTAGATGTGCTGTTGCTACTAGGGAGAAAACAACAATCCTTTGTTCATAGAACAATCGTATTGTTTACTTTACACGCAGTTCGTAAAGCAATAATCTGTTGCTTGCAACTTAATACTGGAGGGGGTTCGGATGATAACCTAAAGGTGGATTATTAGTCATAGATGCAGTTGGATGGCGGTCTATGTATTATGTTTTAATGCCCAATCAAGTCTCAAAAGAGTCAAGCTGATTAGTATATGCATGTATTGCTTTCTCGGTGTTTGTCAATTAACCCGCTGTAATTTGTTCACCCAACATGTTATCTATCTAAGGAGAGCCACCTCTAGTGAACTATGGATCCCGGTCCTTGTCTTTTACATACAATCTACAACTGTTTACTTCTTTGTGTTTACTTTCTGCAAACTTTTACTTCTTTCCATTCGATACGTTTAATCCTTTGTTTTCCGCAAAACACGGTGATATTGACAACCTCATCGCAAGTTGGGGACAAAGTTCTGTGGTTGTGTTGTGCAGGTCTCCATGTTGCTACTAGCACCGGTAGTGTGCCCTGCCAAAGCTCAGCTAGCAACACCGTTGGGGTGTTTCCTTGCTCCTACTGGTTCGATTAAACCTTGGTTTCATAACTGAGGGAAAACTTATTGTTGTGCTCATCATACCTTCCTCTTGGTGTTCCCAACGAGCTCTACGTCGAAAGTTGAGCGCATGAAGAAATTTTCTGGCGCCGTTGCCGGGGAGTCAAGGACATCTTCACAAGGGGAGTCCCTCATAACCAATCTCTTTACTTTGTTGTTTTTGTTTTGCTTAGTTTTCTTTTTGCTTTGTTTGCTTGTTTTGTTCTTCAAAAACACACAAAAAAAAGTTTTACTTGTTTGCTTTCTTATTTGAAAACCCAAAAAAATGACTACTCTTGAAAACACTAAGTTGTGTGACTTCACTAGCACCAACAACAATGATTTTATGAGCACACCTATTGCTCCACTTGTGGCTGAAAATACTTTCTTTGAGATAAAACCTGCTTTACTCAATCTTGTTATGAGAGAGCAATTTTCTGGTATTGGTAATGAAGATGCTGCTTCCCATCTAAATAACTTTGTTGAACTTTGTGAGATGCAAAAGCATAGGGATATAGATGGTGATATTATTAAACTAAAATTGTTTCCTTTCTCTTTGAGAGGAAAAGCTAAAGAGTGGTTGAATTCCTTAACTAGGAATAGTATTGATTCTTGGACTAAGTGCAAAGATGCTTTTATTGGAAAATACTATCCTCCTGCTAAGATTATATCCATGAGAAGTGAAATAATGAAGTTTAAACAACTTGATAATGAGCATGTTGCTCAAGCTTGGGAAAGAATGAAATCTTTGGTAAAGAATTGTCCCACTCATGGATCGATCGCTTGGATGATCATCCAAACTTTTTATGCAGGATTGAACTATTCTTCAAGGAACCTATTGGATTCTGCTATTGGAGGTACCTTTATGACCATCACTTTGGGTGCTGCAACAAAACTTCTGGACAATATGATGGTTAATTATTCTAAATGGCATATTGAGAGAGCTCCACATGGTAGGAAGGTAAATTCTGTTGAGGAAACTTCCTCCTTGAGTGATAAGATTGATATTATTATGTCTATGCTTGTTAATGGGAAAGCCCATATTGATCCAAATAATGTTCCTTTAGCCTCTTTGGTTGCTCAAGAAGAGCAAGTTGATGTGAACTTCATAAGAAATAACAATTTTGGCAACAATGCTTATGGTAATAATGCTTATAGGAACAATTTTGGTAACAACAATTATAAGCCATATCCTCCCAACAATGGTAATGCTTATGGAAATTCTTACAACAATAATAAGAGTGCTCCCTCTGAACTTGAAGTTATGCTTAAAGAGTTTATCAGTAAACAAACTGCTTTTAGTAAAACTATTGAGGAAAAACTCTCTAATGCTGAAAGAAATATAACATCTTTGGCTAAAGCTCAATCTACTTTGAATAAAATGGCTGCTAAACCTGAAACTAATGTTAATCCTTTTGCAGCTACTAATGTTATACAAGTAAGAATTGATGAAAATGTTAGACTATTAGCTGAATTGCATGCTAAGTGGGAAAGAGAAGATGAAATTGCTAGAAACATTAGTGTTTCTACTATCACCACCACTAGTGTTGAGGCTAGTAATAGTTCTACTACTTTAGATGATAAATTTGATTTTGATCTTGATGGTTGCAACATCTCTGAAGTTATTAAGTTCCTACAAAAGCTTGCTAAAAGTCCTAATGCTAGTGCTATGAACATGGCCTTTACAAAACACATTATTGATGCTCTCATAAAAATTAAAGAAGAAAAGATGAAACATAAAGCTTCTATTCCTATAAAACAAGAGGATGGTTGGGAACCCATCATTAATATGAAAGTGAATGACTTTGATTTCAAAGCTTTGTGTGATCTTGACAGTAGTGTTTCTATTATGCCTAGAAGGATTTATGATATGCTTGATTTGCCTCCTCTTGAAGATTGCTATTTGAATGTCCCACTTGATGATAATGCTAAAAAGAAACTCATGGGGAGTCTTAATTATGTTCTTATTATGGTTAACAATTCCTATGTCCCCGTTGATTTCTATGTTTTGGATGTTGAATACAATGCTTCTTGTCCTATTACTTTGGGAAGACCTTTTCTTAGAACTGTTGGTGCCATCATTGATATGAAAGAAGGCACCATTAAATATCAACTCCCACTCAAGAAAGGTATAGAACACTTCACTAAAAAGATAGAAAAGATTTCTTTTGCTTCTCCTATGAAAACAAAATTTGGTCTTAATGCTTCTTCATTTGAGAACACTTGATTCTTTCTTTGGTTCTTATGCCTAACTTAAAGGCGTTAAAGAAAAGTACTTGTTGGGAGATAACCCAAGAGTTTTAGATGAGTCTTGGAAGTTAATACTTCAGTAATAACCTCTCCTTATCCTTTTTATTTGCTTTTTGTGCCATGAGTAACCTCTAATGAGAGTGAAGTAATGATTGGGAAAGTTGCTGTCCCGAAACAGATTTTTGTGCTTCACCGTAAAACTTCCTCAGAGAGCTCTGTATGTTGGATTGAGCTGTAATTGTTTGTGCTTCTGTCCCAGGTTGTTATCTAACTTTCGTTAGTTCAACACTTTTTGGTTTGAGCAACCGAAGGTCTTCGAAAAAATTCGTCTTTACCTGCTGGTCTATTTTGACAGATTTCTGCCATTTTCTGCATTTGCTTCCTGTTGGTTCCTTCTTGAGTTTTTTTGGGGAATTGAGATTTTTGAGGGAAGTGCTACAGTATCTAGTGTTTTAATGGAAGTTTATTTGGTGTTAGAACTGAACCTTGAGACTTATTTATCTTGAGTGCACTAATGTTGCTAATAAAGATTGTGTGAAGTTTTGTATGAAGGAAAAATTTCAGGTGTATGGAAGGAATGAGTAATGAGATGAAGGATGGACTAAAGCTCAAGCTTGGGGATGCCACGTGTGTCACCCCAAGAAATATCCAAGAAGTACAAGCGTCAAAGCTTGGGGATGCCCAAGGCATCCCCTTCTTCATCAGTAAAAATCCCAGGTTTCTTCCAAACGCTTCATTCTTATTGTTTCATGCACAATTGTGTTTTTCTTGGAGCGTCTTTTTTTTCGTTTTCATTTTCGTTTTTCATTTGCTTTGTTTGCTTAGTTTTCTGAATAAATTGGTTGGACCCCCTCTTTCATACATTGGTTTTCAAATAGTTTGGTTTGGTTTCGAAAAGAGTAGGAAAGTTCTTACTTATGTGGTAAAAAGAGCTTGTTTTTGACTGTGGCATGTGCTTTGTCATGCCATGCTGGATATTGTTTTGGCTTTATGCTTAGTATTCTTTGCTGTATCATGACTTGTTATAAAGAATTGAGATTGCTTAATGTGCCTTGGATGAATCATGCGTTGTTTTAGCATATTAAAGCATAGTATAGTGGTATTCTCTTTTGATGCTTTATTTGGGTTGACTTGGCACATGCTCACACCATGTTATGACTATCTCAAGTCACCATAGCCTTTATGATCCTTTAGTTTTCAACTTGTAGTATCACTTTATGCTTTGATCAATGATGTTTTGTCCCTCTGCATGATTATGGCTATTATTGCTCTCTTAGTTTGTCGCTCCCAGTCTTTTGCTAGCCTGCACAACCAAGTATGAGTTCCACTCATGCATCCAACTCCCTAAACCAAGTTATTCCAAAGAGTCCACCATACCTACCTACTAGCTTATGCTATTCCAAGTATATTCATGTTTTTGTTTACCTTCCACTTGTTATGAGAAAACTAGTGATTAAAGCTCTCACGAACTTGATGGCACACTTTACTTTACTTGCCCTTAATAAACTTGAACCATTGTGTCTTTTATGTTGTATATGCTTGCACTTATTTGTTGGGAATTAGAAGAACCATGCTTTCATGGGGAACGCTTTCAACTTGCACTTGGTACTTGTACCTAGTTGATATCATGCTCTTTTGTATATGGATGTTGTCGGTGTGAAATGAAAGGGGAGCTTGTAAGTCCATGGAGTTATGTATATGTGTTAGAGAAACGCCTGGGCCGTTGGTCTAATCCATGCTGACATGGTGGAAACCTGCAGCGTAACCATAATGAGCTGTCTATGAAGCATTCTTCTTATAAAAAAAGAGTCCTATATTGAGAAAAAAGAGAAAAAAAAAGAAAAAAAGAGAGATAATATGAAAAGAGGAAAGAGAGAAAAAAGCACCATATTCCCATGGTAAATAAGAAGAATGTTGAGATGCTTGTTGTCTGCTTGCCTTGTCATTTTGATATGGGGATTCTTCCGTATCATCGGGCAAGGGGTACCCCGTTGGCAGTTCTCTATGATACACATGTACTTACGATGACAAGAACTTACCGGTGACTAAACTTGAGTAGCATGAGGAGCGGCCCTCGTATACAAGGGACATGAGATTTCTGACTTATACTTTGTCAAGCATGTACACCATAGTTTGTTCACTTTAACCTTAATCACTTCAAGATGCTTATGATAGGGGCAATGAGAGCTGAAAGCTATAAGTATCATAATTTTTGGAAGCTCTTTATGAGACTTGAATCCCTACTTCCTTTTACAAAGGCCTTTCTTCCACCATTATATTGAGTCTCCACTTTCTATATTTATGCACCTACTTTGAGAGCATAGTGGCCATTCATAGTTCTATGTGCATTGTCCCAAGACTAGTTGATTGATGCATAACTTGTTATTGCTTGTTTGAAACTATTGTATCTAGTCACTCTTATGAACTTTGAAGGTGTCCTATGCATTTATATTTGCTACTCTATTGAGGGACAAGCTAAATACTATTATGCTATGTTTTCTTTATGTGAAACAAACAAACGTCTTGCAAAGCATGTTATTCATGAATCTTTTGTTTGTGCCTTTTCATGTTGCATCATAGTTTCTTTGCTTATTGCTAGAACTTTGTCTTTCATGTTATGATTGAAGTACTATGATCCCAGCTTTGAATGTTTTGCGAATACTTTGACCAAGTCTTTGATGGTGCATGTCCCTCAAAAATTATTTCTTTTTATCACTTACCTACTCGAGGATGTGCTGTTGCTACTAGGGAGAAAACAACAATCCTTTGTTCATAGAACAATCGTATTGTTTACTTTACACGCAGTTCGTAAAGCAATAATCTGTTGCTTGCAACTTAATACTGGAGGGGGTTCGGATGATAACCTGAAGGTGGATTATCAGTCATAGATGTAGTTGAATGGTGGTCTATGTATTATGTCGAATGACCAATCAAGTCTCAAAGGAGTCAAGATGATTAGTATATGCATGTATTGCTTTCTTGGTGTTTGTCAATTGCCCCGCTGTAATTTGTTCACCCAGCATGTTATCTATCTAAGGAGAGCCACCTCTAGTGAACTATGGATCCCGGTCCTTGTCTTTTACATACAATCTACAATCTTTTACTGCTTTGTGTTTACTTTCTGCAAACTTTTACTTCTTTCCATTCGATACGTTTAATCC
This sequence comes from Avena insularis, assembly GCA_023614405.1. NCBI lineage: Eukaryota > Viridiplantae > Streptophyta > Magnoliopsida > Poales > Poaceae > Avena > Avena insularis. Next base: position 44,747,297 of record CM042688.1, on the reverse strand, counting down.
TTTGTTTTCCGCAAAACACGGTGAGATTGACAACCTCATCGCAAGTTGGGGACAAAGTTCTGTGGTTGTGTTGTGCAGGTCTCCACGTTGCTACTAGCACCGGTAGTGCGCCCTGCCAAGGCTTAGCTAGTAACACCTTTGGGGTGTTTCCTTGCTCCTACTGGTTCCATTAAACCTTGGTTTCATAACTGAGGGAAACTTGCTTCTGTGCTCATCATACCTTCCTCTTGGGGTTCCCAACGAGATCTACATTAACACCACGCAGCAAGCACTTTTCTGGGCGCCGTGTATTGAGCCATCAAGCGATTTTCTGGCGCCGTTGCCGGGGAGTCAAGGACATCTTCACAAGGGGAGTCCCTCATAACCAATCTCTTTACTTTGTTGTTTTTGTTTTGCTTAGTTTCTTTTTGCTTTGTTTGCTTGTTTTGTTCTTCAAAAATCCAAAAAAATAGTTTTACTTGTTTGCTTTCTTATTTCAAAAACACAAAAAAATTAGTCCCTATCTCTTTATGTCTAGCCTTGCTCCAATCACTATGTCACCCGAGGAAATGATTCTCACTTTTAAACAAGGAATTGAGGAAAGTTTTAAGGAGGCTTGGTCTAGAATCTCTGATCTACATGAAAAGACTGAGCCTAAAATGATTCAAGGCTTGTTCCTTAGCAGTTTTTACCTTGGGATTGCTCTTTGCTATAGATATGCTTTAGATGCTATTGCGGGAGGAGATTTACTCCAAAGTAATGAGGATGATGCCATTAATGCTATAAAGAAATTAATCCTCACTTACAACTTGCCTAGCCAAACTGATACTTCTTTCGCAAAAATATTTGCTAGGTTGGACACTCTTGAGGCTAGCACTACTAGATTAGAAGGGTGCTATAATACGCTTAGGGAGCATCTTGTTTATGTTCCAAAAAACTCTGAACCATCAAAGTGGTTCCCTACGATAAAGATTGAGATGAACAATGAAACTTTTCAAGCCCGCTGAGAAATCATGTCTGAATTTTGCCTTATGCCCAAAGATATTTATAAATCTCTGAATACTTGGGGGCTCATTGAAGGAGGAAAAGAAATATCTCTTACTAATAATACTACCATATTACCTCTTGGAATTGCTGAAGGAGTGTTTACAAAGATCCTTGGGAAAACGATTTCTATTGATTATCTTGTTATTGAATGTGCAGAAAAGGACAAATTACACTTGGAAGGTCCTATTAAAACTCCTTGGAGCAATAATAGATGTGGGAAAGGGACCATGCATTTCTTCTCCACCAAACAATCATATATTCCACAAGGTTAAGAATAAAAATAAGAGAGGTAAGGGCAAGAAAGTTGGTTTTAATGCTTCTTCATTTGAGAACACTTGATTCTTTCTTTGCTTCTTACGCCTAACTTAAAGGCGTTAAAGAAAAGTACTTGTTGGGAGATAACCCAAGAGTTTTAGTTGAGTCTTGGAAGTTATTATCTCTGTAATAACCTATCCTTATCCTTTTTATTTGTTTTTTTCTGCCAAGAGTAACCTCTATTGAGAGTGAAGTAATGATTGGGAAAGTTGCTGTCCCGAAACAGATTTCTGTGCTTCACTGTAAAAATTCCTGAGAGAGCTCTGTACGTCGGATTGAGCTGTAATTTTTTGTGCTTCTGCCCCAGGTAGTTATCTAACTTTCGCTAGTTCAACACTTTTTGATTTGAGTAACAGAAGGTCTTCGAAAAAATTCGTCTTTACCTGCTGATCTGTTTTGACAGATTTCTGCCATTTTCTGTATTTGCTTCTTGTTAGTTCCTTCTTGAGTTCCTTTGGGGAATTGAGCTTTTTGAGGAAAGTTCTGCAGTAGCTAGTGTTATAATGGAAGTTTATTTGGTGGTATAACTGAACCTTGAGACTTATTTATCTTAAGTGCACTAATGTTGGTAATGAGATTGTGTGAAGTTTTGTATGAAGGAAATTTTTCAGGTGTATGGAAGGAATGAGTAATGAGATGAAGGATGGACTAAAGCTCAAGCTTGGGGATGCCACGTGTGTCACCCCAAGAAATATCCAAGAAGTACAAGCATCAAAGCTTGGGGATGCCCAAGGCCATCCCTTCTTCATCAATAAAAATTCTAGGTTTCTTCCAAACGCTTCATTTTTATTGTTTCGGTATAGTTGTGTTTCTCTTGGAGCGTCTTCGTTTTGTTTTCGTTTTGGTTTTTAGTTTGCTTGGTTTGCTTAGTTTTCTGAATAAGTTGGTTGGACCCCCTCTTTCACACTTTGGTTTGCAAATAGTTTTGTTTGGTTTGGAAAAGAGTAGGAAAGTTCATGCTTATGTGGTAAAAAGAGCTCGCTTTTGACTGTGGCCATGCTTTGTCATGCCATGCTTGATATTGTTTTGGCTTTATGATTAGTATTATTTGCTGTAGCATGACTTGATATAAACAATTGAGATTGCTTAATGTGCCTTGGATGAATCATGCGTTGTTTTAGCATATTAAAGCATACTATAGTGGTATTCTCCTTTGATGCTTTATTTGGGTTGACTTGGCGCATGCTCACACCATGTTATGACTATCTCAAGTCACCATAGCCTTTATGATCCTTTAGTTTTCAACTTGTAGTATCACTTTATGCTTTGATCAATGATGTTTTGTCGCTCTGCATGATTATGGCCATTATTGCTCTCTTAGTTTGTCGCTCCCAGTCTTTTGCTAGCCTCCACAACAAAGTATGAGTTCCACTCATGCATCCAACTCCCTAAACCAAGTTTTTCCAAAGAGTCCACCATACCTACCTACTAGCTTATGATATTCCAAGTATATTCATGCTTTTGTTTACCTTCCACTTGTTATGAGAAAACTAGTGATTAAAGCTCTCACGAACTTGGTGGCACACTTTACTTTATTGCCTCTAATAAACTTGAACCATTGTGTCTTATATGTTGTATATGCTCGCACTTATTTGTTGGGAATTAGCAGAACCATGCTTTCATGGGGAACGCTTTCAACATTGCACTTGGTACTTGTATCTAGTTGATATCATGCTCTTTTGTATATGGATGTCGTCAGTGTGAAATGAAAGGGGAGCTTGTAAGTCCATGGAGTTATGTATATGTGTTAGAGAAATGCAAGCCCTTTGGTCTAATCCATGCTGACATGGTGGAAACCTGCAGCGTAACCATAATGAGCTGTCTATGAAGCATTCTTCTTATAAAAAAGAGTCCTATATTGAGAAAAAAGAAAAAAGAAAAAAGAAAAAAAAGAGATACTATGAAAAGAGGAAAGAGAGAAAAAAAAGCACCATATTCCCATGGTAAATAAGAAGAATGTTGAGATGCTTGTTGTCTGCTTGCCTTGTCATTTTGATATGGGGATTCTTCCGTATCATCGGGCAAGGGGTACCCCGTTGGCAGTTCTCTATGATACACATGTACTTACGATGACAAGAACTTACCGGTGACTAAACTTGAGTAGCATGAGGAGCGGCCCTCGTATACAAGGGACATGAGATTTCTGACTTATACTTTGTCAAGCATGTACACCATAGTTTGTTCACTTTAACCTTAATCACTTCAAGATGCTTATGATAGGGGCAATGAGAGCTGAAAGCTATAAGTATCATAATTTTTGGAAGCTCTTTATGAGACTTGAATCCCTACTTCCTTTTACAAAGGCCTTTCTTCCACCATTATATTGAGTCTCCACTTTCTATATTTATGCACCTACTTTGAGAGCATAGTGGCCATTCATAGTTCTATGTGCATTGTCCCAAGACTAGTTGATTGATGCATAACTTGTTATTGCTTGTTTGAAACTATTGTATCTAGTCACTCTTATGAACTTTGAAGGTGTCCTATGCATTTATATTTGCTACTCTATTGAGGGACAAGCTAAATACTATTATGCTATGTTTTCTTTATGTGAAACAAACAAACGTCTTGCAAAGCATGTTATTCATGAATCTTTTGTTTGTGCCTTTTCATGTTGCATCATAGTTTCTTTGCTTATTGCTAGAACTTTGTCTTTCATGTTATGATTGAAGTACTATGATCCCAGCTTTGAATGTTTTGCGAATACTTTGACCAAGTCTTTGATGGTGCATGTCCCTCAAAAATTATTTCTTTTTATCACTTACCTACTCGAGGATGTGCTGTTGCTACTAGGGAGAAAACAACAATCCTTTGTTCATAGAACAATCGTATTGTTTACTTTACACGCAGTTCGTAAAGCAATAATCTGTTGCTTGCAACTTAATACTGGAGGGGGTTCGGATGATAACCTGAAGGTGGATTATCAGTCATAGATGTAGTTGAATGGTGGTCTATGTATTATGTCGAATGACCAATCAAGTCTCAAAGGAGTCAAGATGATTAGTATATGCATGTATTGCTTTCTTGGTGTTTGTCAATTGCCCCGCTGTAATTTGTTCACCCAGCATGTTATCTATCTAAGGAGAGCCACCTCTAGTGAACTATGGATCCCGGTCCTTGTCTTTTACATACAATCTACAATCTTTTACTGCTTTGTGTTTACTTTCTGCAAACTTTTACTTCTTTCCATTCGATACGTTTAATCCTTTGTTTTCCGCAAAACACGGTGAGATTGACAACCTCATCGCAAGTTGGGGACAAAGTTCTGTGGTTGTGTTGTGCAGGTCTCCACGTTGCTACTAGCACCGGTAGTGCGCCCTGCCAAGGCTTAGCTAGTAACACCTTTGGGGTGTTTCCTTGCTCCTACTGGTTCCATTAAACCTTGGTTTCATAACTGAGGGAAACTTGCTTCTGTGCTCATCATACCTTCCTCTTGGGGTTCCCAACGAGATCTACATTAACACCACGCAGCAAGCACTTTTCTGGGCGCCGTGTATTGAGCCATCAGCGATTTTTTCTGGCGCCCGTTCGGGAGTCAAGGACATCTTCTGAAGGGAGTCCTCATAACCAATCTCTTTACTTTGTTGTTTTTGTTTTGCTTAGTTTCTTTTTGCTTTGTTTGCTTGTTTTGTTCTTCAAAAATCCAAAAAAATAGTTTTACTTGTTTGCTTTCTTATTTCAAAAACACAAAAAAATTAGTCCCTATCTCTTTATGTCTAGCCTTGCTCCAATCACTATGTCACCCGAGGAAATGATTCTCACTTTTAAACAAGGAATTGAGGAAAGTTTTAAGGAGGCTTGGTCTAGAATCTCTGATCTACATGAAAAGAGCCTAAAATGATTCAAGGCTTGTTCCTTAGCAGTTTTTACCTTGGGATTGCTCTTTGCTATAGATATGCTTTAGATGCTATTGCGGGAGGAGATTTACTCCAAAGTAATGAGGATGATGCCATTAATGCTATAAAGAAATTAATCCTCACTTACAACTTGCCTAGCCAAACTGATACTTCTTTCGCAAAAATATTTGCTAGGTTGGACACTCTTGAGGCTAGCACTACTAGATTAGAAGGGTGCTATAATACGCTTAGGGAGCATCTTGTTTATGTTCCAAAAAACTCTGAACCATCAAAGTGGTTCCCTACGATAAAGATTGAGATGAACAATGAAACTTTTCAAGCCCGCTGAGAAATCATGTCTGAATTTTGCCTTATGCCCAAAGATATTTATAAATCTCTGAATACTTGGGGGCTCATTGAAGGAGGAAAAGAAATATCTCTTACTAATAATACTACCATATTACCTCTTGGAATTGCTGAAGGAGTGTTTACAAAGATCCTTGGGAAAACGATTTCTATTGATTATCTTGTTATTGAATGTGCAGGAAAAGGACAAATTACACTTGGAAGGTCCCTATTAAAACTCCTTGGAGCAATAATAGATGTGGGAAAGGGGACCATGCACATTTCTTCTCCACCAAACAATCATATATTCCACAAGGTTAAGAATAAAAATAAGAGAGGTAAGGGCAAGAAAGTTGGTTTTAATGCTTCTTCATTTGAGAACACTTGATTCTTTCTTTGCTTCTTACGCCTAACTTAAAGGCGTTAAAGAAAAGTACTTGTTGGGAGATAACCCAAGAGTTTTAGTTGAGTCTTGGAAGTTATTATCTCTGTAATAACCTATCCTTATCCTTTTTATTTGTTTTTTTCTGCCAAGAGTAACCTCTATTGAGAGTGAAGTAATGATTGGGAAAGTTGCTGTCCCGAAACAGATTTCTGTGCTTCACTGTAAAAATTCCTGAGAGAGCTCTGTACGTCGGATTGAGCTGTAATTTTTTGTGCTTCTGCCCCAGGTAGTTATCTAACTTTCGCTAGTTCAACACTTTTTGATTTGAGTAACAGAAGGTCTTCGAAAAAATTCGTCTTTACCTGCTGATCTGTTTTGACAGATTTCTGCCATTTTCTGTATTTGCTTCTTGTTAGTTCCTTCTTGAGTTCCTTTGGGGAATTGAGCTTTTTGAGGAAAGTGCTGCAGTAGCTAGTGTTATAATGGAAGTTTATTTGGTGGTATAACTGAACCTTGAGACTTATTTATCTTAAGTGCACTAATGTTGGTAATGAGATTGTGTGAAGTTTTGTATGAAGGAAATTTTTCAGGTGTATGGAAGGAATGAGTAATGAGATGAAGGATGGACTAAAGCTCAAGCTTGGGGATGCCACGTGTGTCACCCCAAGAAATATCCAAGAAGTACAAGCATCAAAGCTTGGGGATGCCCAAGGCCATCCCTTCTTCATCAATAAAAATTCTAGGTTTCTTCCAAACGCTTCATTTTTATTGTTTCGTGCATAGTTGTGTTTCTCTTGGAGCGTCTTCGTTTTGTTTTCGTTTTGGTTTTTAGTTTGCTTGGTTTGCTTAGTTTTCTGAATAAGTTGGTTGGACCCCCTCTTTCACACTTTGGTTTGCAAATAGTTTTGTTTGGTTTGGAAAAGAGTAGGAAAGTTCATGCTTATGTGGTAAAAAGAGCTCGCTTTTGACTGTGGCCATGCTTTGTCATGCCATGCTTGATATTGTTTTGGCTTTATGATTAGTATTATTTGCTGTAGCATGACTTGATATAAACAATTGAGATTGCTTAATGTGCCTTGGATGAATCATGCGTTGTTTTAGCATATTAAAGCATACTATAGTGGTATTCTCCTTTGATGCTTTATTTGGGTTGACTTGGCGCATGCTCACACCATGTTATGACTATCTCAAGTCACCATAGCCTTTATGATCCTTTAGTTTTCAACTTGTAGTATCACTTTATGCTTTGATCAATGATGTTTTGTCGCTCTGCATGATTATGGCCATTATTGCTCTCTTAGTTTGTCGCTCCCAGTCTTTTGCTAGCCTCCACAACAAAGTATGAGTTCCACTCATGCATCCAACTCCCTAAACCAAGTTTTTCCAAAGAGTCCACCATACCTACCTACTAGCTTATGATATTCCAAGTATATTCATGCTTTTGTTTACCTTCCACTTGTTATGAGAAAACTAGTGATTAAAGCTCTCACGAACTTGGTGGCACAATTTACTTTATTGCCTCTAATAAACTTGAACCATTGTGTCTTATATGTTGTATATGCTCGCACTTATTTGTTGGGAATTAGCAGAACCATGCTTTCATGGGGAACGCTTTCAACATTGCACTTGGTACTTGTATCTAGTTGATATCATGCTCTTTTGTATATGGATGTCGTCAGTGTGAAATGAAAGGGGAGCTTGTAAGTCCATGGAGTTATGTATATGTGTTAGAGAAATGCCCGGGCCACTGGTCTAATCCATGCTGACATGGTGGAAACCTGCAGCGTAACCATAATGAGCTGTCTATGAAGCATTCTTCTTATAAAAAAGAGTCCTATATTGAGAAAAAAGAAAAAAGAAAAAAGAAAAAAAAGAGATACTATGAAAAGAGGAAAGAGAGAAAAAAAAGCACCATATTCCCATGGTAAATAAGAAGAATGTTGAGATGCTTGTTGTCTGCTTGCCTTGTCATTTTGATATGGGGATTCTTCCGTATCATCGGGCAAGGGGTACCCCGTTGGCAGTTCTCTATGATACACATGTACTTACGATGACAAGAACTTACCGGTGACTAAACTTGAGTAGCATGAGGAGCGGCCCTCGTATACAAGGGACATGAGATTTCTGACTTATACTTTGTCAAGCATGTACACCATAGTTTGTTCACTTTAACCTTAATCACTTCAAGATGCTTATGATAGGGGCAATGAGAGCTGAAAGCTATAAGTATCATAATTTTTGGAAGCTCTTTATGAGACTTGAATCCCTACTTCCTTTTACAAAGGCCTTTCTTCCACCATTATATTGAGTCTCCACTTTCTATATTTATGCACCTACTTTGAGAGCATAGTGGCCATTCATAGTTCTATGTGCATTGTCCCAAGACTAGTTGATTGATGCATAACTTGTTATTGCTTGTTTGAAACTATTGTATCTAGTCACTCTTATGAACTTTGAAGGTGTCCTATGCATTTATATTTGCTACTCTATTGAGGGACAAGCTAAATACTATTATGCTATGTTTTCTTTATGTGAAACAAACAAACGTCTTGCAAAGCATGTTATTCATGAATCTTTTGTTTGTGCCTTTTCATGTTGCATCATAGTTTCTTTGCTTATTGCTAGAACTTTGTCTTTCATGTTATGATTGAAGTACTATGATCCCAGCTTTGAATGTTTTGCGAATACTTTGACCAAGTCTTTGATGGTGCATGTCCCTCAAAAATTATTTCTTTTTATCACTTACCTACTCGAGGATGTGCTGTTGCTACTAGGGAGAAAACAACAATCCTTTGTTCATAGAACAATCGTATTGTTTACTTTACGCGGTTCGTAAAGCAATAATCATTGCTTGCAACTTAATCTTTGGAGGGGTTGGGATGATAACTTTGAAGGTGGATTATCAGTCATAGATGTAGTTGAATGGTGGTCTATGTATTATGTCGAATGACCAATCAAGTCTCAAAGGAGTCAAGATGATTAGTATATGCATGTATTGCTTTCTCGGTGTTTGTCAATTGCCCCGCTGTAATTTGTTCACCCAGCATGTTATCTATCTTAAGGAGAGCCACCTCTAGTGAACTATGGATCCCGGTCCTTTTTATTTACATACAATCTACAAATGTTTTCTGCTTTGTGTTTACTTTCTGCAAACTTTTACTTCTTTCCATTCGATACGTTTAATCCTTTGTTTTCCGCAAAACATGGTGAGATTGACAACCTCATTGCAAGTTGGGGACAAAGTTATTAGTTGTGTTGTGCAGTCTCCACGTTGCTACTAGCATTGATGATCGCCCTTGAAACTTAGCTAGTAACATCTTTGGGGTGTTTCCTTGCTCCCTCTTGGTTCGATTAAACCTTGGTTTTCATAGCGAGAAACTTGCTGCTGTGCTCATTATACCTTTCTCTTGGGGTTCCCCAGCAGGCTCTACATCAACAAGGAACCCAAGAAAGGTATAGTGCTAGTGCGTGGTTGTTGATGTGAGGCTCGTTAGGAACCCCAAGAGGAAGGTATGATGAGCACAACGTTATGAGTTTTCGTTTAGTTATGAAACCAAGGTTTAATCGAAAAACAGAACGATAACACTTTTGATTGGGCATTGACATAACCATGCAGAAAGAAGTAAATCTGCGTAGAAACAAAAGATTTTCAACAACACATCTAGTACCTAGAATTTGTCACTTCCCAGATTACAGAGGCATGAACCCACTATCGAGCATAAATACTAACTCTTGGAGTTGCTAGCATCTACTTGGCCAAGATAGCTACTAACAACGGAAAGCATGCAAGATCTCAAATAACAAAGACATGATAGAATCAATAATCAATCTGAAATAGCATCTCAATATCCATTGGATCCCTGCAAACACAACATGTATGAATTACAAATAGATGATCTTGATCATGAACGGAGCTCACAAGATCTAAACATGAAAGCACAAAGGAGGAGAAACCAGCCATCTATCTACTACATGGATCCGTAGTCCAAGGATGAACTACTCACGCATCACACCGGAGTCTTGCATGGTGATGAATAAAGCCTCCAGGGTGAATTCCCCTCTCGGCGGTCTTGGGAAGAGCTTCATCCCTCGATCTAGGGATGGAGATGGCAATGACTCTGAACTCTTCGTGGATTTTTGATCGGGTACTTAGGGTTTCCATCCCGAGGGCATTATATAGGCGGAAGGAGAGACCGAGGGGGTGCCGAGAGTGGCCACACCACCCCCTGGCACGGGCCAGGCCTGGCCGCGCGGCTAGGTGGTGTGATGGCTCCCTGGCCCTTCTCCGTCTTGTATTCTGGCACTTGATCCCTTCTGGAAAAATAGTCACTTTGGCTTTTGTCACGTCCAATTCTGAGAATATTCATTTTCTGACTTTCCTGGAACCAAAAACAGCAAAAAACAGGCAGCTGGCACTATGGCTCCTGTTAATAGGTTAGTCCAAGAAATCATATGAAAAGTACTCCAAAGTTGGAACAAAACACAAGAAAGTGGATAAAACCAAGCATGGAACATCAAAAAATATAGATACATTTGCAATGTATCAGCAGCTTCAGGGGTTCAGGGGCGTAGAGTAAAATTTATTGTTTTTATGCGCGGAACCCCTACAGCATAAACAACTAAAATTTGTGACACTTTAGTTGTAGAGAATAGATAAATTTTCCTTCTTTCTCCTACGGATCGGTACCCTACTTCCACATTGATTGGTACTATAGTGATCCCCTGCTCTTGGGGGTTATGAAGTACTTTTTTGGCGCCATTGCCGGGGAGCGTAGCGCTTAAGTTTTTATTCTTATGTGCACTAAACTTTAGATTGGTTTTAGTTTGTTTTATATCTTAAAATCATCTAAGCTTGAGGAGGTTTTTTAACTTGTTCGGTTGTGAGTTTCTCTTTAGTTTACATTTAGCTATGCATCGGTTTTTATTTTCCTTATATAAAAACACAAAAAATTAGTTCATTTGTGATGTTCATGGAATGTATGCATCATGTACTCATGCAACCCCATATGGTTGAAAGAATTAATGATGAGCAAATGAAGTTAATAAGGGAAGCATTGAATGAAAAACTACCCAAAATTTGTGTGATAAGTATAATGTATCTTGCTGCCTAGATCAATATCCTAAGCATCTTAATATTCAATGCAAGCTTCAGAGTATGACTATAATTACTTCCTACCATAATAATGAATTATGTACACTGACATGAAGGCAGCGGAGGAATTTACTGTTTTAATGGGAATTCTTGAGATAGTCATGTTTGTAGAAAATGAGGATGAAAATCATAGCCTTACACCAGAATTTGGTGCTATGCTTGAACATATCTTGAAACCTTTTTGTAAGAGTACCTATTTCCTTGAGTATTATAACAATCTTGTTACTATCAAGGGGAGATCTAATGGTTTGCATGAACAAGAAGAAGAATATAGAGAAGAAGAAAAGGTATTAGAGGATCACCCATCTCCTACTCACCATGCTCTTATGATTATGAGTTTGATGATGATCAACATGTGCCCAATAATATTATTATTGATAATAGTTTTGAAACTAATGAGAAATATGGCTTCAACATGATGATTGATAAAGCTTTAGATGACCCTCCGTGTGTAACAATAATACCTATGGCATGGACAAATAAAATTATAATTTCAAGTAATGATAATCTCTATGATGATAAACCTATACTTGATGAATATATTGTTTTGCATGCTTTTTATGATAATTCATATGATAGTTGGGTAAAAAACTCTAGGTAAAAATGAATTTAATAGTGCTACTACTTGTATAGAACCAGATCCATTATATGATAGTCCTCTAAACTTTGTTTTTTGAGCGCTATAAGATAATCATAGAAACTTAGAGTGTCTTTATCTAATTTTATGTTTAGTTTTGCATGTTACTGTTGGAAATATGCCCTAGAGACAAATAGTAGTAAGGACTATTATCATATTTCATATAGTTTATGATTAAGTTTTATATCATGCTATAACTGTATTGAGTGGAAACATCAATACACGTGTGATATACAAACAACCAGGGGTTCCCAGTGAAACTCTAGTCACTGGTTCATTGGTCAATAGATGATGATGTTTCCTGATCATGTGGCATTTATGCCAGTTGGAAATGAGGTCATCTCATTCGAAGAATGAGATGATGAACCAATACCCAACCTAAACATCGTGACCCGATCATGTCACGAAGTTCAAGTTACGATGATTAGAAATGGATCCTCGTAGACTATTCCTTAGACCGTGAGGATATATCAATCACTGTCTCCCGAGAGTGTTTAGATAGCATCTAACGCCATCTGGTAAAATGGTGGTTATAAAGGTGTGTTCAGGTATTCGGAGGAAACCGTAGAGGCAATATATGTCAAGAGCGGGATTTGACCGTCCATGTGACAGGAAGATACTCAAGGGCCCACTCGGAGAGGTTATATCCAATAGTTGCGCAGCATGTGATTGGATCACGGGGATATCACTTGTCGAAATGAGTTAAGTAGCATTGTTCAGTAACGAGATTGAACCCGACATGGTGATGTCATTGATCAGATCTCGGGCAATGCAAGTATCAAATGACAAAGGGAATAAGACACGACTGTCCCGGTTCAAATGATGAAAGATCTTCGTGGAACGCACAGGGGTCACATGGCCATCCAGGTCCCTCTGTCGATCATTGGTGCGGGAGTGTCCCGACCATGTGCAGGTGTTCCCGAAAGTAGGGTATCACGCTTAAGGCCTTGATGATGCTTAGAGAGTGTTTATAGGATCGGTAGAATCACCGAAGAAAAGAAGGGAGAAAACCGGAAGGGTTTCGGTAAGTCCGGAGGATGTCCGGAGCGGAGGTGGAAGGTGTTCCATGGCCACGAAGATTGAATTATATGTGAATGAATTTTTAAATGTTGATTTAATCATTTATTCATAATTATTTAATAAAGAGAAAATCAATTAAAAGGTCAAAAGGCTTAATGGGCCAATTCCGGAGGGAGAGGGCCCATTAGGGAAAAGGAGAAAGGGGAGAAGGGGCAAGGGGGGGGGGGGGCGGCTGGGCCTAGCCCCCACTCCCGCGGGGCCCACTAGTGGCCGGCGGCCACCTCCTCCCCCCTCCTCTCCTTTAGTCCCACCCCGGGACTTGAGGGGAGGTAGTACCTCCCCTCCCCCTATATAAAGTGGGGTATTTGGCCTAGAAAAATACACCCAATAATCAATAAAGGTCTCCCCACTTTTGGGAGGACCTGTAATTGATATTTTCTCTCTCCCCCTCTCTCTCGTGATCGTGGTCCCAAGTCTAGACTGCGCGAGCGAGAGACATCTTCCTGTGAGCGCGCGCCTGTGGGATTCGGATCCGGAGCTCTACTTACTGGCTAGCTGCTGGATTAGGGAAGCGGGAGTCATCGTCAGGCACCGGACGTGTGTAACTCCCACGAGGTGTCACACTTGAGGCACTCAAGTCGTTGGAGCCAGAAGGAGCGCAAGGACTTCATCACGACCTTAAGGTCAGCTTCGGCTCGTCTACATCAACCACGCTCTCCTGAGCGTTGACAACGCTTTTCGGTCTTCAAGGGTAAGTTCGCGAAAAGCCTCTCCCGTTACTGTATTACTAATATATAGGTCCTAGCAGCTTCAGGGGTTCAGGGGCGTAGAGTAAAATTTATTGTTTTTATGCACGAAACCCCTACAGTTACCCTTTGAAATAAGGGATTTATATTTTAGTGCCCTCGGTTCCTTAGTTGTACTCAGTTTTCCCCAACCGCTTAACTTTCCCTCACTATTGCCCATCTCATTGTATGAAACTCTCACATGATCTAAAACTCACCATCCGTTAGCCTTGCCGTTACGTGCTAACAAGTGGGACCGTGTTCAGTCGGGTCCGTAGTGGACCCTCGCCGTTACGTGCTTATAAGTGGGGTTGTGTTCCATCAGGTCCCGTAGTGGACCCTTGCCGTTACATGCTGACAAGTGGGGCCACGTTCATTCGGTTTCCATAGTGGATACCTCTCTCTAATTATCCAGTTCAGCATGGGACCCATAGCTTATCCACGTGAGAACCGGACCCATAGCTTACCCAGGTTGGCATTGCAAGATGGGACCCCGAGCCAGCCCCGTGCCCATGCCCGTGTCGTTGCCTCCCCTTTATTCTTCTTCTCCAGCGATGGGGGCCCTTTGTCTAGCTTCACTTCGGCCTCCCGTTCGTCCTGACCACATATGGTGCCGTCCCGTTGACCTGTATGAAGGATAACAATGGCAACCGTGAGCTTGCTATAGACAATCAATTGGCGCAACTCAGGAGCTCAATTGGGCGCGCACTTGCTGTGGAGAATACAGGCAGCGAGCTGTTACGATGATTTAATTAGTTTATCAGGTTAATGTCTCGGCTGCAATTAAGTGAATCTATGAGGCGAAAGTCAAACTTTGAGATCTAGGGAGATGAATGTATAAGAAATAAGAGAATGACACAACTCTTGAACACTTTCAAATTTAAAAAATTATACAACTCTTAATATAAAAGAGTGTTTATAATTGACACAACTCTTGAACACTTTAAAATTATAATTTAGATATAATAATGTCGTCCTAGGAAAATCTTGGGAGTTTACTATCTTTAGAGCGTGAAAACTGATCCCTAAACTAAAATATTTATGCCTCGTGCATATACAAAAATTATACACCTTCGAACACTGATGTTGTGCTAAAAAAATCTTGAGAGTTTGTCCTTTTCATGGAGTGAAATATTATGCATAAACTTGGGTATACAAAAATTATACACCTTTGATCACTGTGAAATCGCACTTAATACGTGATAATGATGTGCTAACAAAATCTTGAGAGATTATCATTTTCATACAATGAAATGTAATGCATAAACTTGCATATACGAAAATTATACACCTTTGAACTCTTTGAAATCACACTTAGGACATGATAATGTTGTGCTAATAAAATTCTGATCATTTATCATTTCCATAGAGTGAAATATAATGCATAAACTCGCGTATATGAAAATTATAAACCTTTGAACACTGTGAAATCGCACTTAATACGTGATAATGATGTGCTAACAAAGTTTTTAGAGATTATCATTTTTCTCCCCCATTTTTATAGAGTGGAATGTAATACATAAACTTGCATATACGAAAATTATACACATTTGAACTCTTTGAAATCGCACTTAATACATGATAATGTTGTGCTAAGAAAATATTGATAGATTATCATTTTCATAGAGTGGAATGTAATGCACAAACTTGTATATATGAAAATTATACAACTTTGAACACTTTCTCTTCAAATTATACTGAAAATCATTTCTTTCTAGAGTTAAAGTACCGGTGGCAAACTCATTATTTTGCATGGATAGAGGGGTGCCTCCCGATAGATATAGGGGTTATCTTGTCTGCTAAATCACAGAGGATCAACGGTTGGTGGGCATGATCTGCGTGACAACTGTCTCAACCAATCAGAGCGTAACAGCCAAGATGAGCACATGTGTGAGAGTTTGTGACTAAGAGAGAGGGGAAAACTAAGTAGAACTTAAATACCAAGGGAAAAAATGACAAAGGAATTCAAATAGAAAATAGAAAGAGATTTAAAAAATAGAAAATGTGTCTTTTATACAATAAAATACATCTTGACATACATCAAACTATTTGCAATTTAAATATACACCAGTTTGACAATTATTGTCTCATTTAGACAAACTATGTTTTGGGGAGGGATGTTTTGGAAAGAGACTTGAGTAGAAAGCCATGAACCTTCATAGACAGTAGGTGATCTGAGAAGTGGCGATTTAGGTTAAAACTTGATTTCTATACATTTCTTATGGTAGAAGGTCATATAATAAGACTCCCTGGATAGATGTCACTATGTTTTGATCTTTTTGAATTTGTTGTGCATAAAATGACTCAATTAGCTAGCTAAAACGCATTCGTTGACTCTTTATTGACCAGCCATCGAAGGGTAAAACTGAGTATATTGCACATGGCAGTGTTAGTACTAGAGGACAAAACTGAGTACAACCAAATTTCCTGTGTTATGCTCGAGGGTATAACTGAGCACAACTAAGTCGACAGGGGTACGCATGTCGTGGTGCACGAGGCGGTAGCGAACATGTGTGGCTGTGCACGGTGTAGTAGCGTACGTGGTTACACGGTGGTGCAACAAAACGTCCCTTCCCTTCTCCTTTATAGAGGCCTCCTCACTCTCGCTCATCACTCACTCGCTCACTCAACCGTCTCCACTGTCCCATCATCTTCTGCAAACCCCGAAGAAAACCCCAACCACACCGGCGATGGAGAAGAATGACATGGTGTCCATCGTAGCCTCCAAGGCCACCGGCGAGGAGACCCCGTCCCCGTACAGGCCCCCGTCGAGGTATCGAAGGCAGCCGCCGTTCCCGTCCAGACCCATTCCCCGCTTCCGCCGTAGCCGCCAGCGAGGAGGCCCCCATCGATCTCGGGCAGATCCCGCTCGGTTGGGACCCCCCATTCCCATCGTTGGATGTTAGATCGTATGTTATTAGGGTTTGGTTGTTCGTATTTTTACAGTAGATAATCCTCTTGTGTTAGATCTCGTATTTCGATAAATCCTCCTATTCGTATTTTGATGAATCCCCCTGTTCGTATTGGAATCCCCCTGTTCGTAGTTGGAATCAGTATTCGATTTGGTTTGAGATTTGGAGAATAATCAAGGATCTCAGTCGGTTAATTTATGCAAATAATCAATCCTGATAATCAAGGTATCTCAATCATATCCTTATTGCACTCTACTGTTTTTTCCAACAGGAGGATAGCAGCGACGACGAGTCCAAGGACACCAAGACTCGTCAGGTGCTGAGGAGGTTGAAGTCTGGCCAGTACGACAACTTCTTCGCCGGCAACGTCTACATGTGCCCCTTCTGCACTACCAGGAGGCTCCATGCCACTGACTTCAACTCCCTAATGAAGCATGCCGAGGACGTGAGGACCTGCGGCGATTCCATGAACGTCCACGGCTTCAGAGCCAAGCACCAGGCGCTCGGTCTTCACCTCCACAACCTCCAGAAGGTGGCCATCAAGGAGGGTCGCATGCCCCCGATCAAGCCCAAGGCGCCTAAGGTCAAGTGACTGGGCAACAAGAAGTGGAGGAGGTGCCAGAGGGAGGAGGTAGAGGCCCTCCTAGCGGAGGCCATGAGGGGCCACTGATCTTGTGCTATTGCTGCTGTAAAGCAGCTTCTTTTGTATTGTCTGTGTTGACCTTGTCCGCTGTTGCTGCTGACCAGCCTAATTGTTAAACCTCGTTAAGTACCGTACTATATATATCCTATATTAGCTGATTTATCTACATCTGCTATATATCCTATATTAGCTATTTTATCTACATCTACTATGTTTAATGAATGTATTTATGGTGCTGGTTAGATTTGCTGCTCCAGATTGGTTACCAGATTGGGGAAAAATGAGGGCCAAAAGGAATAATGAATGAAGAGAGAAGCTTTTCTAGATTTGCTACCTTTTTGGGTAAAAAAAGACACAACTGTTAGCGAGAGAGAGATGGGAAAATGCGCTCTTAAAAAGACCAATCATAAAAATAACAAAAAATAAAACTTCCAATTTAGGCGACAGGGCGCATGTAACCACCAAACATGCCCCCACATGGTTCCACACCACGTCCCCCATAACGGATTCCCAACAAACCGGCCCCATGCAGTTCCACATGGCATGGCCCCACACATCAGCATAATGCATTCCTGACCAAACGACCCCACGTGGACCCACACCACGCGACCCCACACGTCAGCCAACGGTCAACCTAATGGCAGCTGCCGTTCGAGCTCTTTGATGGGTTTCCGAGAAGGAGAAGGACAACAGTGAGAAAAAGTTAAGTGGCTGGGGAAAACTGAGTACAACTAACGAACTAAGGGCAAGAAAATAGAAATCCCTTGAAATAAATAAGACCACCATGATAGATGTTTTGCATGCTTAGAAAAGAGCTACTAAAACAAATGAAAGTCAAGTTTGAATGCCATGATAGAAACAAAAAGGAAGTAATAAGCTATGAATGTAATTGCTTCTAGTTATATTGTTCATATGCTTTATGGAGTGATAACTTACACGTGTTTTATCTAGTACTAGTTCTTATTTTCGACACAGATGGATAGTACAATGCTTATCTTGATGGTGTGGTTACCTTGCATCGCCATATACTTGATGGCGTGGTTACCTTGTATGAGACAATGCACGAACTATATAGAAAAAAACTTAATGGGGTTATTTTAAAAATTGCTTTTGAGAAAGCTTATGATAAGTCAAATGGTCTTTCCTTTAGTAGACCCTCGGAATGAAGGGTTTTTTAGCTGAGTGACGTGCTTTGATTAATAGCTTTATGTCAGGAGGTAGTGTTGCCATCAAAGTCAATGATGACGTGGCAACTACTTCAAGACAAAAAAGAGCTAAGAGAGGGCGATTCTCTATCACCAATGCTATTCAATATAGTGGCTGATATGTTAGATATCATGATCAGGCATGCAAAGTCTGCTCAACAAATTGATGGAGTGATTCCTCATCTTGTTGATGGTGGTTTATTTATCATTCAATACGCTGGTGACACAATTTTGTTTATGGAACATGACCTTGAAAAAGCAAAACCCGAAACTCATACTTTAGTGTTTGAGCAACTTTCAGAGTTGAAAATTAACTTTCATAAAAGTGAATTGTTTTGCTTCGGTGAGGCACAAGACGCGGTGTCTATGTACATCGAGCTCTTTGGCTGTAGTCAAGGCTCTTTTGTGAGTCAATATTTGGGCATCTGCGTTCATTATCGAAGGCTCACAAATGCCGAGTGGAAAGTAGTCGAGGAAAAATTACAATTAAGATTGAGTAGTTGGAAAGGAAAACTGCTCTCCCTGGAAGAAAGATTGGTACTCATAAATTCGG
The DNA here is from genome assembly GCA_023614405.1 of Avena insularis. Classification (NCBI taxonomy): domain Eukaryota; kingdom Viridiplantae; phylum Streptophyta; class Magnoliopsida; order Poales; family Poaceae; genus Avena; species Avena insularis. The sequence goes on along the minus strand of CM042688.1, from coordinate 44,728,483 downwards.
TACTAAGTAATATGGTACTTTATATGATAACATTCTTACAACTTCTAAAAAGAGTCTTACAAGATTGGATTATTTCCGATCAAGATTCTTTTGACAAGGGGATAGTGAGAAAAAGAAATAGGCTAAATGGAGTGTGCTTTGTCGACCCAAAGAACAAGATGGGTTAGGTATTCATGATCTAGATATCAAGAATAGATCCCTACTTGGTAAATGGCTCTTCAAGTTATCAACTGAAGACATGGTTTGGCAAACTATTCTTGAAAGAAAGTATATTGGCTTGAAAGCACCATCCCAAGTGGTTTAGAAACTTGGTGGATCTCACTTTTGGGCTGGTCTGATGGCGACAAAGAAAGATTTATTTCTCTTTGGATCGTTTACTATTCGGGGTGGATCTGAGATTCGTTTCTAAGAGGATAAATGGCTTGGTAACGCTATACCCCGGCAACAATATCCTGCGTTGTATTCAATTGTTCGTCACAAGGATGAAATAATTTCCACTATGTTGGAAACATTTCCTCCAAATGTAACATTTATGCGAGATTTATTTGGATCGAGACTTGACTCTTGGATTGCTCTACTTCATCGTTTAGCAGATGTCCAATTTTCACCTGGTTCTGATGAATTTTGTTGGAACTTAACTGAGAAAGGATACAATACGCTAATCCAAAACCCTTAGAAATATTCTTTTTGCTTGGTATCTTCGTCGGGGGGTCATCCTAACGAAAGATAATTTATTTAAGAGAAATTGACATGGAAATCCTGCATGTGTGTTCTGTCATCACAACGAGACAATTAAACACATGTTTTTTCAGTGCAAGGTCTATATGGTTAGTAACCTAAGAAGTTTCAGGCTGTATCCATGTAGTATTACCAATATTTTTGGAAATTAGTTACATGGTATAGATTACAAGTACATAACTTTATTATAGGTTGGGACGATTGCCATTATATGGTCGCTATGAGTGTGTAGAAATGATAAAGTCTTTAATGATTGGAATTGTTCTCTTTTTGCAATATTTATATCGGTGTAGCAACACCCCACGTTCATGGCCGACCTTACATTATGCGGAGTATCGCGATCTTTTTACAGAGGTGTGCACGAGACTGGAGGATACGGCGCACGATTCATTTACCCGACATGGGTGGCAACATAATCTTCGAATCTATGTAGAAAAAAGTGATCTTCGGATCGGTCCTCCTTGATCGTCTTAGGCAAAACTACATCTAAGTGTGATATGTAATTCGGCTTTTTTTATTTTTAATCTTTGGATTTGTTTGGAAATATGGAACTATATCGGCTGTGTGCATCCTAGATATGCAGAGACCAGGTGTAATACTTAATCATTAAGTAATAAAACATCCTTTATCGAAAAAATATGTGATCCAGGTATGAATTTTTTTTGAGGTAGTGATCTAGGTATGGACTATCTAACTATCGATGTTGAAAAGTAGGGCAAACTGCCTTTTCCAAAAAAATTACAGTACTACTCCCTCTTTTTAGAGATATAAGACATTTTAACTTTGTGAAATGAATGTATCTAGACGCTTTTTAGTTATAGGTTTACTCCGAACCTCTACGAACTATTACACTAAAAGACGTCTCATATGTTCGATTCACAAAACTAAAACATCTTATATTTCTAAACGGAGGGAGTAGTAATTAGTATCTGTTCCGGCAGATCAAGTGTGATACTTCAAAAAGTAGGTTACAAGTTTTAAGATATGATATTTATAAGTTATCTTCTAGTATTAATGCACCACCAAAGAAGAAAAAAAGCAAGGCCAGGCTTGGCCGAACCCTCAAGATCATGACCATGTGAGTGTCGGGAGGACATCTAGAAAAGACGTTGCCACTGCCATTTGTCTATATTTCTTGGAGCTTCGGTTGTTTTCGCTGATGGGCTGACAGATCGGCCGTGGCTTGAATCACTAGTCTGCAGTGTAGCTCTTTCACTTGTTTTCTTTATTATCTTCAACGAAGGAGCACAGTGATTGCAACTGATTGCTTGCAGGTCCTGGATGATCTAAACCACTGTTGGTATATATGCGACGTTCTTGAAAGAAATCGACATGAACAGACGTGCTCGGTGCTCCACACCATGTCAGAATAAAGCAAGATGATCCGGCCTCTGCAAGCTGCACACACCGGCTGTCTGTCCACCAATCCTCCATTAATTCAGAGCCGATCGCAACACGTACCATCACCAGCTGGACTGACACGCCAGATGTACCCAGAAAGTGTCTGTGCACCAGCTTTTCTCCCGGTCCTAACTGAATTTCGTTCCGATCCCAGGTGTGCACGTCTCTTCTCACAGGACGGCATGGTCCCCGGAGAGGCTAGCTATAGCAAGGGGCCAAAAACGACGAGTCATGGTCCTGCCAGTCCACACGAAAAGGTCGGACAAAATGTTTCCACAAATATGATTCCATGTTTCCATCCAGCGCAGAAAGTAGAGGAGAAAACGAGAAACGATGTCTCCCTCTCTGGATCTCTCCGGTGATCCGGTCGATCGCTTTGCTCGCCAGTGAAAGGTACCAAAAAACTCTTCAAGCCACGAAACGTGTAAGTATTTATGCGAGAAGATCGTGATAGAACTCTGTACAGGACAAAATGTTATCTCCAACTCGAGAAGCTGAGAACCGTATACAAAAGAATTGTCTCGTATAATACTTAGTATTTTTTTTCAGGTATTTACACTTCCACCCATCCTTACAAAATTCACGATTTGCTCTCGAATAGACACACAGACACGCAGCAGGGGGGTAGGGACTTCCATGGATCCGAAAAGAACTTGAATTGGTCATATACTCCACCAGTATGCGAATTGGGGGCATCACGGAGCAGAGCGTGCTCTCATGCCCACACACATCGATCGATTTTCCACAATTCGTAACCCCAACCCAACCCCAAGTGCAAGGGGCAAAAAAAGCTAGCTCAACTAGATTGACATGGAGTAAACAAAACAATAGAGTAATCTACGAGGACCAGCTCCGGAGGAGGGACGGCCTGGCGAACATCTGCTCGAGCGCCACGACGACGGCCATGGCGAGGGACACGCCGACGCCGGGCTGCACCACGAGGCGGAACACGTCCGTGCCGACCACCTCCTTGGGCCTCAGCTCCGCCACCGCGCGCCTCTGGTCGTCGTACACCACGCAGCACCGCCGCGCGTACGACCCCTCCACCTCGAACGACGGCGAGGCCGAGGCCGGGGCCGCTCCGGCACCGGCGCACGCGGTGACGTGCGCCATGGTCTTCCCGCGCCCGCTCCGCCGGACGGCGTAGACGGGCCGCCGCGTCTCCTCGCCGGCGAACACGAGCCACTGCTCGCCCTGGAGGCTGAACCGCTTGCGGCGGACGGTGAAGGCGGGGCGGCCGGCCGCGTCCATGAGGACCACCTCGTCGCCGTTCTCGGACGCGTAGCTGTCCACGCGGTAGGCCAGGTTGCCCTTGGCGTCGAACACCGTGAACCCCTTGCAGTCGAACAGCAGCGACTTGCGCCACACCGTCAGCGTCGTCGGCGCCTCCTCCTCCGCCCGCTCGCCGACAGTTGCCGGCCGGGGCACCATGTTAGGGTGGACCTTCGCCATGTATCGATCAAGAGTTGGTTCTTGGAGAGGAGGTGGTTGCTGGGTAGCGGGCTAGCTGATTGAGCTAGGTTTCTTTGGTTGGTGCCGAGAATGGAGTCTGCGGTAGGGCGCTACTTATATGCCAAGTCTCGCTCCGTGATGGACCCTCAGAAGAAACTGTACGCCTGCGCAACGACAGGCAAAGGCATGTTGCTCTGACGTGCGTAGGGACACGGGTGACATGGGCTGCTCTGCCTCTGCTTAACGACCTCTTCCTAGCTCCTCCTTGATTAATAATTCAGTATCACGATTGTGAACAGTATCTTCTTTTTAAACAATACTATACTAACAACGGCTCCACTGCACGCAAGAATTTGGGAACGATGTTACATAGAAGAAAATCTACTGACCGTGTACTACCACCAGTATTCTAGTTTATCTAAGCTTGTGAAGGATAATGCGACTAAGCATGGAACGTGGACTCCTTACCAGTCTGAGTGGGACGCACAGTTCTTCATTAATATCCATGTTACAGCACTACGAACGCAGCCAGCGAGGGCCCGACTTGGACACGCGGCAGGAGGCCAAGCCTTGGGTGGACTGCTCCTAGTACTAATCCTACACCTACGTATGGGTCGGCAGAAATCTATCCTACAGCCCACATCATCCCATTGGTGTAAACGCTAACGACAAGGCGACTGTTATCGGTTAATCAAAGGGAAGCAGCCTGATTGGCAAGAGGATGCTGCCGCTGATGTTAACTTCACCGGGGATTAATTATAATTAACCAGCTCGGGTTAGCTAGTCGCGATCAGGTTCGCTACTTAGAGTGAATGATGACGGGGTAAGATAGCTGCGAGCCGGTGGCTAGTAGCCTAGTGCTGCCGGACTGCTTTCTTCTTTTGGTAGCATTCGAGGTGTCGACCTCGACCGATCATCGTCGCTCCATCGCTGCCGAGGAAATTAGGCCGAGCTTGTGGCTGGCTCGGAGCCATCTGTGGTCTGCCCATTGGCTGCCTCGGCGTCAAAACTGACCAGACTATTTTAGATGACTAGGCGCGCGCGCCTGTACTAGTATAATTTAACCCGACCAGCAGTGTTTAGATATTTGTCATTCGGGAGGCTACTGAATTCTTGGAAGAAGCCAGCTTACGTAACGCTATGTTGAGCTGGAACAGATGGAGCTGCGGAATTGGCTATGGGGTTCGGTCAATAGGCTAAGCTAGGATACATAATTTATTCTCAGATAATGCTCATTCGATCACGTAGTAGTACCATTGCCCAGAACTTGCTCAGTGCAACACATGGAGTAGAAACATTGGCTATGGTGTTGTATACTAACCTCAACTAGCTAGTAGTATTTGTTTGGCTGACTGATTAGAAACTATATATCATGTGCAGATCAGTCAATTGTTCGTGCATGCTGAGCACAAACAAGACTAGCGTGGTTTTGATCCTCAACCAATGTTCTAGGCTGCCCTCCTCCACATGTGGCATATGCTATTCACACAATCTAGAATATACGACTCTTATGCGCCACCTCTATACATACGTCCGATTTATTTATGAACATTCAAATGCTCGAGGTATATATAGAGATGCTACAATCTAAGGAGTAGAATAATTCTGACATTAAGCCAATTAAATTACTACCACATACTTGGTCAAAAAAAGAAACTACGACATACGGCTCAACATTTTGTGATGGGTCAACAAAGTTTTGGGATGAGAATTCGATTCTGTATAAAATATATAAGTACATGAGATAATCAAAGTGTAAAATGTTCACACTTCATACAAATCAAATATATTATAAGTTCTTCAAAGTGGTTGAAAAAAGCTAGTACAACATAACACAACAATTATTTTGTCTTAAAAATAAGATCTGATTACCGTATAGGTAGAGTCGATGATTCGGTAAATTCTTTATCTGTTTAGCTAACCCACATTAGTACGGTACACATGCTATGAAATAAGAGATTAATAGAGATTTCTGGAACTGTTTTGGGATACAAGGTGCTAAAAGAGCATTGGCCATATTTTTTTTTACACTTGTCATCCCATGTTATGATTTAATCCAACAAGTGCTTCTTGTGATCCATATCGCGTCAAAAGACTCGCTTCACCGTGCTTGGCCCTTTGATCGCTACCAGAGACCTAACTGTTGCTATACGGGCGTGTAAGTGAGCACCCAATGTTCTTTTTTCAATATAACATATGATTATTTTGTCTTAAAAGTGAGATCTGATGTCGACATGTATAACTTGTAAGGAAATCCAGCTAATGAAATTAAACATGTTTTTGGTTAATAATCCTCCATTATATGTGCAAATTTAGTTGTCGCATGATTTATCGAGTAACTTTTGTAGTCACACTAACATAGTGATGTAAACAATTAACCTAAGCCAAATGTTTTTCTCTAAAGAAGAGTGCATAGTATAATAAAATAAAGCAAAAAAGTAAATTTTGTGCAATTAAGACAATCAAATAATAGTACATAAAAATTAAGCTAGGATTTAAAAAATCAAGAAAAGTAAGAAAATCATAAGGCTTTTTCATTTTGGAATAAAAGTTGTGATTATCCTCTTTGCACAAATGACCTTTTGTCTACTGATTGCTCCTCCTACCATCAATAATGACTAGTATAGGCGACGGTATGTCCTCTATCTTTTTTTTATACCTGCATGATTTATATATGTACTTGACAATATTAGTTTTTCAAATAATGAAAAACATGATAACCCAACGTGAGTTTGATCCTATGTTGTCGAAAAGGGTGGAGACGAATTGAATGTGGATCGGATAGTGCCCTTCCCACTTTTGTTTTCATATTTGAAAAAATAAGTATGTATACAAGTACAGATGCTAGTCAAGTATGGATAAATATTAGTTTTTTATTCAATTTGGAACGGATGTGAATACATAACTCATCATTTTTTCGCCAAATTAGGGTAAAAATCAGTAACATGTGTGACGAAATAATAGACTTGTCCTTCAAAAAAATAGACTTGTGTCATACAATAAATCAACCATATTGACCAACCGATACACAATATACTACTTTAATAAATAATATTTTATAGGTTCAATTACAAAAAACACATTTGACCACTTGTTATGTTTTTAGTAAATTGCACTAACACATCGGAGTACCTATTGGGTTTTCTTTTTTGCGTAGTATCTATTGGGGTTGGAATAACAAAAAACCAAACCTTTGAGGCTTTGGAACAAAAAAAAGGTGCTATAAAGCCTAACTATAACAAAATTTCATGTCTACATGGATTAGCCCATTGACAAAAAAATGACAGGTGGGGAATATAAAATATGCAAATAAATGAAGTCTTTGAGAAAAATGTAAAAAAATCTCTTAAAAATGAACCATAATGTGTTGTGCGGACTAGGAATCTTTGAACTCAAGCGGAGCATCCAATCTTTGTAGTGATTTTGTCAGACATATTAGTTTTAGTAAAAGGCTCAAAACAAAGTCTCAAAATATGAAAACTATTGCTGAAAGTGAATCTTAATGTGATGATAAACTGGGAAAACGCAAGCATATCCAGAGGAACCAATCATCATATAAAATATGAGAGCACAATAATAGCTAATATGTTAGATTTATGGTATGTATTATAATTAGGCTCGCTAGTTAGGGGTTTTGTAATAAAGCATCATAACTTGGGGTGTTCATTACTACGACCCCAAAATCCCAAATAGGTGGGTGTTTATGCAGTTTTCTCTTATTGTTTAGTTGATTGGCAACATGGCTAGAATTACTTAGATTGAATAAATCAATCTTTTACATATATGAATATATTGACTGTCATATCTAAGCTTACTTCTACAATAATTCATATTTTTTCCTCATTTTTAGTTTCTTAAATACGAATATTGGATGTTTCAAATTATTGTTTGTCACTTTCTATACCATGGGGTTAGTCATGAGTTTCCATGAATATATGTCCGCCCACACTACAGATCCAAGCCCAACAAGTAACCATGTTGACCTGCCTCTATTTGGGAGGGTTCTAGAACGCCGAGAATGTGTCTTGTGCAAGATTATGGTGCAACCAATGTACCTAAGCTCCAAAACCTTAAAGGAAGTCATGAATATTCGGTTTCCATGTAACAATGGACATAATATGCATCTAAAATGCCGCGAGATTTAAAATCCAAGTTTAAGTCTACAAGTCAAGAACCAAAATAACGCATTCAACTAGGATGTTGTGATTTTGTCAATGGATCCAATCCCATCCAAATTTGGAATAATTACCATGCATTGAAGAAAATTTACATTTTTTGTTTCCAAAGTAATGGGTTGGTTCTTTTCTTGGAAAGGAGCCACCAACCCTCCAATTTCATTACGAATTTGGAAAGTATGGGTATTTGAATTTAAAATCGTGTGACATGCTAATGTACATTGTATCTCTATGCTCAATTCATTCTTTTTATTTAATAATGCGTGGTTTTAACCATGGTTGCACCAGATGCACCACAAGAACGGGATCATAGAATAGCACCACCTCAATCCAAGCGCGTCCTTAATCCTACACTTACAATTTGCAGTAAAGGAGTATATCTATTAGACGATCCGCCATTCCGGTATTTTAGTTACCAACAACCCGTTCGTCATCTTTTTGGGTGGGACATCTCAGTAGCAGTACGTATGCTTATCATCCACGTACCAAACGGAACTTTATCGAAAAAAAAAAAAAACATACCAAACGGGAGCGGGCAATGATCAGCCTACATCCGTTGGTTGGGGAGATGCTCAACGATTTAAGATTTATTGGGGACAGTATTGGACTATTGGTGGAGACCGCTCTGCCCATAGCGAAATGATTTTGTCCGTAATCTTCGGCCTAATTATCAATCAATTTAATGAGGGAAGTGCCGTATGCTAAAAGGTGTGTGTTGGAAGAAGCCAATCAGCTGAACTATCGTGCATTTCAAATCAAGGCTGCTGCTGGCACTGCCAACGAATTAGGTTGGGCATCAAGACTGCAAGCAGTGCTATCAATTGATATTTTTCTTTCACGGAATACTAACATTTATTGGAAAAATTATCTTCTTCTCCTTAATACTAAAAGGGCTTGCCTTAACAAAGATCTTGTCGAACCACCTCGGCGAACTTTTTAGAACCTCCGCAATTTTGTACTATTTGGAGAAAGATGTTTATGATAGGAGGGGGATCATGTAGATGATTAGCATTGTTTTAAATAGGCACACTTACCCACTAATCCATTTTCCAAGGACAAAGACAAAGAGTAAAAGGATGCCATGATTAAGAAATACATTACAAAAACAGACCCTTGCTCGCCACTATCCATAGCGGAAGACCCTTTGCTCGACAGGGTCATCACTGGCAACACCCCCTTTTCAATCTTTGTGTTTTATAAAGACGTCTGTATATGTCTTTTTGGGTTGTTTTATAAAGACATGTGTATGTAGCCTACAGAAATAGCACCCAAGCTCAGCTTTTGGGATGCATTGCTAGCTCATGTGCACTGTGCACGCATCACCCCACTAAGCATTTGCTCGGTACCAATGCATGCATGTATCCGCTGCTAGATCTTGAAACAGTCCTCTCGTCCATACTAAAATATACGGCTAAGGATAGCATCCCAATGCTACGCTGATATCAGGGTTTAAGGCGGAGTTTAATCAGGAGCGAAACTAGGAAGAAAAGCATGTAGATATGTGTCTGTACATGAGTAGTACATCTATCGAGACCAGAAAAATATCTTGTATTTTTCACACGAAAATTGTTCCTCTGCTCTTTAGTTAGTACCCTCTGCCGTTGTCAGTACTGTCACTCCTCACCCGTTTAATTTGACGTGGCATACAGTAGGAGCAGTGCAAGCCAAAACCCAAACTAGTACTACAGTACTATAACGACCTGGTTAAGTGGGCGACCGCCAACATGGCAAAGCCCCTCAAAAAAGCACCCGTGTAGCTGCAGGTCCATGCCCTAGCTAGACACAATGATGGTCCAAACACCACAGCTTCCGTCAATCTCAGGCTACCCAAGTGTGCCAATCTGGCTATAGAAACATTGGAGGGCGAGCAGGGGACAGGGCGATTAATACCCAGGACCTAACTGCGCGATCGCAACTAAGCAGCCCTCATCATGGTGTCTCGCCATGTCCCCAAACCAGCGTCGCCACGCTAATTAATCAAGTCGCCACCTACCCATCCATCTCATCGCCGTACGTACTACCTGCTTTAATCCATACTCCCGGGCTAATCACCCCTGGCTAGCTGGGGCTGGGCGGTTCGTCCCCAGCGGCGCAATATACCCCCCGACACCGTCGCTCTCCGACAGATCGCCCCGCCGCCTCGCGAGCCGGACGGCCGTTCTCCCGTGCATGCACGCGGATTACCTGACGATGGATCGATCGGGCGGCCACGCACCCGCGTCGACCACGTCGCCCTGTTCCCCCGGCCCGATATGGTCTCGCTCGGTTTATGGCTGGATCGGTCGATGCCGTCGCGCGCTAGGGGCTTCCTTGGCGGTTGCGTGGGTCGCTGTGCGGCGCACTGTAGTAGTGGCAGGAGGAGGTGATCGGGGATCGAGTGTATACAGTAGCGCTCTACTCTACGTGATTGGCCTCGGTGGCGCGACGCTCGTCACAGGTTTCGGTTACGTGCCGGCCCCAGGGCGCGGCGATCGGTCGATGGATCAGGACTTTTTTTTTTTTTTTGCGTGGATCGATGGATCAGGACTGAGGGATGGAGCTGGCACAGTGCCACGGCAGCTTGCTCGCGGTCGCCGAGACGTTGGAAAAAGCACGGGATCCATGCGAGCGGAACAGGCCATGTGGATCCAGATAAAGAATGATGATCGACATCGAGCTAGCTAGTTGGCGGTCGATCCCAGATAAATTTCTCGATTCAGTGCCGCCGGATATATAGATGGATGGGGTGCCATCTCCGCTTTTGGGATTGATTGCTACTACTCCGTTCATGCCGAGGATGCATACTGTGCACTTGTGGGTAAAAATAAATCGTCAACAAAACTACCGTATATTTTAAACGTGGTTTGCATATGTTTGTCAAGAATCCACCCGGGAGATGTATTGACCAATAGAAGGAGTGCCAAGAGACACAACAACACCGCGAGGCGGCAAGTTATACTGTCAACAATAGGTGACAGCTCCTCTATGTTCAAAGAGTTTAATCTCCGTCAAGCAACCATACATGCAATGGCTCCTCGAAGCCAAAGCCCTCGGTCCTAAACAAATTAGCTAAGCACCACTAGACATGATCCTCCCTGGTCTTAGCTTCGACCGCTTGTACCAAATGCGCCACGCCGTTAAAGACCACCGCGTTGCAGTACCGCCAGATGCACCAAAAGATTAGGATGATGGTTGTCCACATGTCTCGCCGAAGCGCCGCCGGCCAGGTGCGCGATGTCCACCATTGCAGCAGGTCTGCATCCACCATGGGCACCCAATCAAGCTTGCCCCAACAACCAAGAACCCAGGTCCATACATGAGATACCACTCTATCATACTTTTTTATGAGCATTGCAATGTTGCTTATGTTTATGCTTCATGCTATTTATTATTTTTGAGTTGGAATCTCTTCATAGCTTGCAATGACTATTAAGTAAACTTATCTGCATACTCTTTATTATGAATTGCCTAAGTAGTTGATCATATGTTAAGAATATATACATCTTATGAAGTAAATGTGTTCGTAAAAGTTTCTTTTATCGCACTCAGTTTGTAACTGAATTGCTTGAGGACAATCAATAAGCTAAGTTTGGGGGGAGTTGATACATCCAAAACATATCTACTTTTTCGTACACTTTTGCTATTGTTTTTTCTCTAAACTTGCGTGATTTGGATACAACTAACACGGACTGACGCTGTTTTCAACAGAATTACCTTGGTGTCTAGTTTTTGTGCAGAAAATCAACTATCAGGAAAAATCCCGAAAAATATGCCAAAAATCCTATTTCATGTAGGGGTTCCGCGCATAAAAATAATAAATTTTACTCTACGCCCCTGAACCCCTGAAGCTGCCAGGACCTATCTATTAGTAATACAGTAACGGGAGGGACTTTTCGCGAACTTACCCTTGAAGACCGAAATGCGTTGTCAACGCTCAGGAGAGCGTGGTTGATGTAGACGAGCCGAAGCCGACCTCAAGGTCGTGATCAAGTCCTTGCGCTCCTTCTGGCTCCAACGACTTGAGTGCCTCAAGTGTGACACCTCGTGAGAGTTACACACGTCCGGTGCCTGACGATGACTCCCGCTTCCCCGATCCAGCAGCAGTTGTGGAAGTAGAGCTCCCGGATCCGAATCCCGTAGCGCGATGGCGCTCCGCGGTGAAGATGTCTCTCCCTCGCGCAGTCTAGACTTGGGACCACGGTCACGAGAGAGAGAGAGGGAGAGAGAAAATATCAATTAGAGGTCCTCCCAAAAGTAGGGAGACCTTTATTGATTATTGGGTGTATTTTCTAGGCCAAATACCCCACTTTATATAGGGGGAGGGGAGGTACTACCTCCCCTCAAGTCCCGGGGTGGGACTAAAGGAGAGGAGGGGGAGGGGGGAGGCACCGCCGGCCACCCCCTCATGGGTCCCACGTGGGGGGCTGGCCCAATAGGGCCGCCGGCCACCCCATGGGCCCTTCTCCCTCTTGCCTTTCCCTAATGGGCCCTCTCCCCTCCGGGAATTGGCCCATTAAGCCTTTGACCTTTTAATTGATTTTCTCTTTATTAAATAATTATGAATAAATGATTAAATCAACATTTAACATTCATTCACATATTATCTAATCTCTGTGGCCATGGAACACCTTCCACGTCCACTCCGGACATCCTCCGGACTTACCGAAACCCTTCCGGTTTTCTCCCTTCTTTTCTTCGGCGATTCTACCGATCCCATAAACACTCTCTAAGCATCATCAAGCCCTTAAGCATGATACCCTACGGTTTGGGAACACTCCAGACATGGTCAGGACACTCCCGCACCAATGATCAACAGAGGGACCTGGATGGCCATGTGACCCCTGTGCATTCCATGAAGATCTTTCGTCGTTTGAACTGGGACAGTCGTGTCTTATTCCCTTTGTCATTCGATACTTGCATTGCCCGAGACCTGATCAATGACATCATCATGTCGTGTTCAATCTCGTTACTGAACAATGCTATTTGACTCGTTCCGACAAGTGATGTCCTCGTGATCTAATCACACGCTGCGCAGCTATTGGATATAACCTCTCCGAGTGGGCCCTTGAGTATCTTCCGGTCACATGGACGAACAAATCCCGCTCTTGACATATATTGCCTCTACGGTTTCCTATGAATACCTGAACACACCTTTATAACCACCGTTTTACCAAATGGCGTTTGATGCTATCTAAGCATTCTCGGGAGACAGTGATTGATATAGCCTCACGGTTTAAGGAATAGTCTACGAGGATCCTTTTCTAATCATCGTAACTTGAACTTCGTGACATGATCGAATCACGATGTTTAGGTTGGGTATTGGTTCATCATCTCATTCTCAGAATGAGATGACCTCATTCAAGGCATAAATGCCACATGATCGTGAAACATGATCATCTGTGACCAATGAACCAAAGGACTAGAGTTTCACTGGGAACCCCTGGTTTGTTTGTATATCACACGTGTATTGATGTTTCCACTCAATACAGTTATAGCATGATATAAAACTTAATCATAAACTATATGAAATATGATAATAGTCCTTACTACTATTTGTCTCTAGGGCATATTTCCAACAGTCTCCCGCTTGCACTAGAGTACAAATACACTAGCTGCATTTGTTCTTAATTATTGGTATCATATAACCGGTACCTAGAACATGCTTGCTTATGAAAGAGGTTGAGTCTTGGTTCTATACTTTAAAGTCCCAGATCCTTTGCAACTTACTAATGTCACTTTGATTGACATTAATACTTTATCATCACATGATAGCATTTGTGTGTATGCATCATCGCTATGGCAGCAGAAACGAGGCCTGATTCCAGGAGCCCACGGTGACGTTAGATCAACCTCGAGGGCTTTCTCATGGGCACTGTGCCCTGGGACACATCATTCTACGTTAAAAGTGAATTAGCCCCGCCATAACACTATACAACACTTTAGATGGTACCCTTATCTATTATTATAAATGTATTCATCGAAACACTAGTGCACTCCGTGCAACTTTCGATGTTTTGTTCACCACGCTTCCTACTTGACTCTAATCGGTATCTAGAGGAGTTTCCAACATATTCCCTTATAACATAACCCTTTATGTTTTAAGATATGTTATCATTTATGGATTTGGAAAATATATCCACAGTTCTCTACTAGACACTGCGGACAAACTTAGCTCAATGTTCTGTGATTCGAACTTAATCACTTTCAAACGTTCTTTATTTGGATTACATATTATGCTAAGTTATCATCATGGTTTCTAAGATAGAACCTATGTCTCAACATAGTGGATGACGATCATCTTTTTCTTTCTTTCAACCATTGATGATAAACTTAATGTTATTCCTAATTTTAGTTATTAAGGACTGGTTCCTCAATTAACTTCTATTCTGAAACAGCTTTTAGAATCCTTTAAGGAATACTACATAATATCATAATACAATTATTATCAACTTCTACATCTTATAAATCATTATTTATAAGTATTTGCGCCTTTCATCCTTAACTTACTTAAGAATTACTCCTATAAGCTCCCACTCAAAATGTGTTCCTACATATTTGAATTTGAGACTCATATTGCTCCCACTTAAAAATATGTCAATCACATATTGTTTAAGGAAGACTTTTATAGCTCCCACTCAATTTTATGCAAATTGCATATCTCCTTACTGTTTTGAATAACATCAAAATCCTTTGATTAATAACCAAACTTGGAGATTTATTATGAGATACTAGTACTTTACTAGTTTTAAATCCACTAGACATTTAGCACACATGAATTAAATTCATCTGAATTTTCCCAATACTTGACAAATTGTGCTTTTGTCATTCACCCCCTTTTCCTACAATGGCTTTGCAGTCATTTGGGAAAATTCCAAGTAACTCCTTTTACTTGTGAGATTCAGCAATGAATTGCTTTCTACTCTCAAGGGAATTTTGCTTCTAGGATTTCTCATAATTTAGTTTACCATTATTTCCTTTGTAGTTCGTAGGTATGTCATATTCCAAAATCATGACAAGTGGTTCACAAATGTATCCATACAAGATATAGATTTACATTTTGAATCCTACTTCATGTAGTGAAAAACAATAGTGGAGAGAAAAACACAATGATCAAAATCATTGATTATTTCCTTCTATGAAGGGAATCGTTCAGGAACGCTGTCCGTTGCGCTTCTCAACACTCTGATGCAGGGTTTTGAATCCTCATCGTGTTTTACACCATTTTCCATTTGCTTCATAATTGATAAACATCACTAGAAGTGAGCTTTCTCAAGAATGTACCAAAATCCAAGCAATACTAGTTTTGCTTTCCTTTTGGTTTGAGCTATGGGTTTTGTATTCAAAGTTTCCAATGAATACACTACAAGGTCTTATTCGCTATTGTTTTGGTTATATCGAATAACCCCAAAACTTTTACGAATTCAAATGGTTCACTAATTCTAATTGAGTGCTAACTATTTCTAAGCTAATGGTCTCTACATATATACTACAACGATTTATTTGGTGCCTTCTGTTCAACCCCTTTTGATATCTAATATCACATTGTGATCCTTTGTATTTTGACGTTTCAAAACACTTTGTATTTCACAATTTCTTTCATGGCATTCTTATAAGTTCGAATTTCATTACTATTGATCAAATCACAGTAATTAGATTCTCTTTTATACTTATACCTTTTTATTGATGAAACACTTTGATCAAATCAAATAGTTTCATATTCATGTTTCCTTTGGTATACTTACTTTACACATTTAAACAATCATTTAATGATAATTACCATTTACGTTAAAACACAATACATCGAATATGTATTTACTTTTAACAATTCATTAAACACTTTGTATTCAAGTAATACATGGTGTTCAAGTTATTTCGCCAAACTTAGGCATGATTTATATGTGAAAATAAATCGAATTACTTTCACATATTATCACATAACTTTGAATTTAAACAATGGTTTCATTCATTCATTAATGAACATATCATTAAATTGGGTATTTTTAAACAAGGCATTTTAATATTTTACAAATGTTCATACATTATCAATTAGTTTCAAACAACAAGGATAATTCACATATAATCAAACAAGATATGAACACGAATAGAAATCATTCATAAAAGTGGAACAACTGTTTGTTACAAACTCATATGAATAACCGTCTCATGAAGTGTGAGACACACTAAAGAAGTTCAAATCTCTCGATTACAAAAATCATCCTAAAACATAAACTAAATGATAAATGTCGAGGGAGAGTGTCGTTGGCCATCATCATAATGCTCTCCATCAACACGCAACGTCACCTCCTCTCCAGCAAGCACCTCTATGCAGAAGGACCTGTTTTCACCAAAACAGAACAAGTATCAGATATACTTTAACACTGCAATGTGTTTGCAAGATTATAACATTTATAAAACTGTATATCAAATATATACCTTGGTCGTCGATGACCTCCCCGGCGATTGGTTCAACCTTTACGTTCCGGAAACGTAATATGAACTCATGGAAGTCCAATGCTTTCGTATCACCACTCATGATGCTACTCCGGACATGTCCTTTGTAGCTGGGAGGCAATGACCGAAGCAGTACGTCTATCGCAAATGGATCAGCCATCCAGTAATCCATGAAGTGAACCAGTCTCGTGTGTGCATCAAGCATGCGCTCCAGGTGACTCCTCAGACATGTATGCTCCTCCATCTGTATGGAAAGGAACTCTCCAAGCAACTCGTGCTTCCACATGCGCACATGGCCTATAAACTCTGCTCTCAGCTGATCCACCATCGAATATGGGTCAAGATCACCCATGAGAGGATGTAGTTCATCCACCATCCCGTAACGCATAATTATCTGAATGTAGGTGGACATCTCTTGGTGATAGTAGTGGTCTGCTAGCTCTTGTGGGGTCTCATAGTAGTCTGGCTCAGTCAAATCCATCGTGCGGCGTATGTAGTCTACCACATGATTCCTAGTAAGGAGATCATCTAGGCGCACAAGCCAACTAGGGAAGTTGGATCCATCAAGTCTAAGTTTCTCACCCTTTACCCAATCCTTAATCTCAAAGTAAGCTTCACGGTGAGCCATCTACATTTATAATTGCAAAAGGAATTTACACTAAGTTTATAATTAAATGAGTTAGTAATAACTCCACTCAGAAACACCTATCCCCAGTGAGGTTTCCTAGTGATAACACGACCCCTATCAGCCACATCTCCCCCGATCATCACGGCCATCAATGTGGGTTCAAGGGTGGACGCTAAACGTCGGTCACATCATTCATGCGACTCGTGCTCGATCTTTCGACCATCCGCGTTCCGAGGCCACACTCCTCTAGCGTGCTAGGCTCGCCAACTCAACCTTAGTGTATTCGCTGTGCAACATGGCTTACACCCACTGTATGCGAACGTAGCTATGTCTGACACCCAGGCCTATAACCCTGGATCGCCTCATACCGAAGAATTTTCTTGGTGGTGCACACTAAGGGGGAACACAATCGTTGGTTATTTTAACAGGGATCATCTTATTAGGCTATCATCGAGTATCTAATACTAGCACACAATAAGACATACAAACAATAACAATGAATGTAAATGCTATGTGATATGGTCCTTCACGTCGTGATCTCCATCCGCCTTCCGACGCCGTAGACACTAGGGTACCAGTGTCATTCCGGCCCGGTAGTTCGTCACCTTCGTGACTATCTACTACTATGTAACAAAAGGTAATTACTTTACCTTTGCCACAACCATATCACAAAGCAACGCCCCCCTACAAAACAAAGTTAGACGCCTCTACTTTATCTTTGCATGTTTTACGTGGCTAAATGGGTTTTCGCACAAGAACCATTCTTACCTACGAACTTTCAGCACAACGCTGATCAAGCTACACCCCTTTCGGGGCCCTCCGTTGCAAATGGTATACCAACTAATGCGAGAGAGAGAGACACCCCCCTAAGCCACTTTATACGGTACAAGCCGTATGTCAAGCGTGGACCAGTCTCGTGAATGAACGCGTAAAGTCGGTTGGGGGCCGCTTCATCAAGCATTGCTGCGGTATACACAAGTACACGTGGGAGGGTAACAACTAAAAGATCAACGCCCACACGC
Source organism: Avena insularis (assembly GCA_023614405.1). Taxonomy (NCBI): domain Eukaryota; kingdom Viridiplantae; phylum Streptophyta; class Magnoliopsida; order Poales; family Poaceae; genus Avena; species Avena insularis. The sequence continues at coordinate 44,710,637 of CM042688.1, read as the reverse complement.
TACATCTCGTGTGTTCTACCCATACTAGCATTACTACCCATAGATCTAGCTCTGATACCACTGTAGGGGTTCCGCGCATAAAAACAATAAATTTTACTCTACGCCCCTGAACCCCTGAAGCTGCCAGGACCTATCTATTAGTAATATAGTAACAGGAGGGGCTTTTCATGAACTTACCCTTGAAGACCGAAAAATGTTGTCAATGCTCAGGAGAGCATGGTTGATGTAGACGAGCCGAAGCCGACCTCAAGGTCGCGATGAAGTCCTTGCGCTCCTTCTGGCTCCAACGACTTGAGTGCCTCAAGTGTGACACCTCGTGGGAGTTACACACGTCCAGTGCCTGACGATGAGTCCCGCTTCCCTGATCTAGCAGTAGTTGTGGAAGTAGAGCTCCCGGATCTAAATCCTAGCAGACGGTGCTCATGGTGAAGATGTCTCTCGCAGCCTGCACTTGGGACCACGGTCACGAGAGAGAGAGGGGGAGAGAGAAAATATCAATTAGAGGTCCTCCCTAAAGTGGGGAGACCTTTATTGATTATTGGGTGTATTTTATAGGCCAAATACCCCACTTTATATAGGGGGGCAGGAGGTACTACCTCCCCTCAAGTCCCGGGGTGGGACTAAAGGAGAGGAGGGGGAGGGAAGGCACCACCGGCCACCCCCTCATGGGCCCCACGTGGGGGGCTGGCCCAATAGGGCCGCCGGCCACCCCATGGCCCCTTCTCCCTCTTGCCTTTCCCTAATGGGCCCTCTCCCCTCCGGGAATGGCCCATTAAGCCTTTGACCTTTTAATTGATTTTCTCTTTATTAAATAATTATGAATAAATGATTAAATCAACATTTCACATTCATTCACATATTATCTAATCTCCGTGGCCATGGAACACCTTCCACCTCCACTCCGGACATCCTCCGGACTTATCGAAACCCTTCCGGTTTTCTCCCTTCTTTTCTTCGGTGATTCTACCGATCCCATAAACACTCTCTAAGCATCATCAAGCCCTTAAGCGTGATACCCTACGGTTCGGGAACACTCCACAAATGGTCGGGACACTCCCGCACCAATGATCAATAGAGGGACCTGGATGGCCATGTGACCCCTGTGCATTCCACGAAGATCTTTCGTCGTTTGAACTGGGACAGTCGTGTCTTATTCCCTTTGTCATTCGATACTTGCATTGCCCGAGACATGATCAATGACATCATCATGTCGTGTTCAATCTCGTTACTGAACAATGCTATTTGACTCGTTCCGACAAGTGATATCCCCGTGATCTAATCACCTCACGACTGACTATTGGATATAACCTCTCCGAGTGGGCCCTTGAGTATCTTCCCGTCACATGGACGAACAAATCCCGCTCTTGACATATATTGCCTCTATGGTTTCCTCTAAATACCTGAACACACCTTTATAACCACCGTTTTACCAGATGGCGTTTGATGCTATCTAAGCATTCTCGGGAGACGGTGATTGATATAGCCTCATGGTCTAAGGAATAGTCTACGAGGATCCTTTTCTAATCATCGTAACTTCAACTTCGTGACATGATCGAATCATGATGTTTAGGTTGGGTATTGGTTCATCATATCATTCTCAGAATGAGATGACCTCATTTCCAACTGGCATAAATGCCACATGATCAGGAAACATGATCATCTGTTGACCAATGAACCAGTGACTAGAGTTTCACTGGGAACCCCTGGTTTGTTTGTATATCACACGTGTATTGATGTTTCCACTCAATACAGTTATAGCATGATATAAAACTTAATAATAAACTATATGAAATATGATAATATTCCTTACTACTATTTGTCTCTAGGGCATATTTCCAACATTTCACCAGAAGACTCACGGAGCCAGAAGACGGGACGGAGGAGGGCCACGAGGGGCCCACACCACCTGGCCGCGCCAAGGGGTGGTGTGGCCACCTTGGTCATCCCCTCGGCCTCCCTCTTCGCCTATAAGATGCCTCCTGACCTAAAAACCCAGGGGGGGTCGACGTTTTTCTAGAAAGAGTTCCGCTATGCCGCCACCACCAGATTCCGCGATTCAGAACCAGAAACTCCGTTCTGGCACCCTGCCGGGATGGGGAATTGGAGGAGATCATCGCCATCATCATCACCATCACTTCTCCATTGACCATCCATGATTCCCCCATCCATGAGTGAGTAATCCCACGCTGTAGGCTATGGGTATGGTAGGGAATGGATGAGATTAATGGCATCAGATTGTTAGGGCATGGTGCCTAGCATCTATTATTAGTGTTTTTTGACTTTGTTGCAACTTGTTATGCTTAATGCTTATCACTAGGGCCCGAGTGCCATGATTTCAGATCTAAACATGTTATTGATTCATTATGATAGTATTGTTTATGATCTTACCTGCCAGTTGTATACACATATTGTTGTCCGGAACCAAAGGCCCTGAAGTGACAATAATCGGGATAACCGGAGGGGATTGCTTTGATGTGAGGATGACGTGTGTTCACGAAGTGTTAATTCTTTGCTCTGGTGCTTTATTAAAAGGAGCACCTTAATTGCAAGTAGTTCCCTCGAGGCCCCGCTGCAAACGGGCTGGCAGGACAAAAGATATTGTGCAAGTTCTCATTGCGAGCACGTATGACTATATATGGAACACATGCCTATGATTATTCAGTACTTGGATGCTTTATCTTATTTATCTGCAAATGCCCTACGTCGTGATTGCTATATGAATTGTCTTGTCAATGCAACGCCCGTCCATCCATCCCTATGCCTACCGCGCTTTAATCCTACTGTTTACTGCAATTGTTACTACTGTCTTTACTTTTACTACTGCTATTACTTTGCTATTCCTACTACAAAACTGTTGCTACTGATAAACTGTTGTGAGCAAGATTGTTTCCAGGTGCAGCTGAATTGACAACTCAGTTGTTAAGGCTAATAAATATTCTTTGGCTCCCCTTGTGTCGAATTAATAAATTGGGTTTCACTTCCCTCGAAAATACTGCGATACACCCCCAATACTTGTGGGTCATCAAGACTATTTTCTAGCACCGTTGTCGGGGAGCATAACTCTATTTATCAAGTTCACTTGGAATCACTATTGTTCGCTGCCATCCATCCATCATGGGTAAGTCTTGTGATGGCAAGGTCCCTATTTTACCATCCACTACAAGGAGAGGTAGGGTTGCTCTTGATTCGCCATCTGTTATGAGTAAGCTCCTTACACTACCACATACACATGCTACACACTGCTACTACTGCTGAATCTGAAACTTCTGATACTTATGTTCCTGCTTCTACCGTGCTTGATAAAAGTGGTTCATTAGGTCTTTTCCTAGATGCTACGATTGCTAGAACTATAGCTGCAAACACTGAAACTCCTATTGAAGACACTACTACACCTGTCAGCTCACCTGAGTCTAGAGAGAGCTATGATATTGAAGACGGTTATATAGAGTTGACCGATGAATTTATTAAAGAATGTCAAAACACTCATGATAAAAGTGCTATTAAGAGTCTTCTTGAGAAATATACTGTTAGACCTAAATTATCTCCTAATGCTAAGTTTGCTACATCTCCCATAAACATTAAAGATAAGGATTATGATTTCTCTCTTGATTTATCTTACATAACCATTGTTGAGAAAGAACCTTTTTGTGGAACTAAGAATGAAAGTGATGTAGCACATATGACTGAGCTTTCTACCATGAGTGGTTTATGTTCTGATGATATTAAGATGCGCACCTACTTTGTTGCTAAAATTTTCACTTTTTCACTAAAAGGAGAAGCTAAAACTTGGTTTAATAATTTACCTCCTGGATCTATTGATAGCCCTTATTTCTTGATTAGTACCTTCCTCCAGAAATATTTCCCTGCTAGTGCTAGACATGTTATTTTGCAGGAACTTTTTGATTTTAAACAGGGAGAGAAACAGATATTGCCTGAATCATGGGCAAGGTTTTGCATAGGCTGGATGTCCATTACCTAAAAATGAGCTTCTTGATATATATTATAATGGACTAACTGAAGAATCTAGGACATACCTGGATAGTTGTGCTGATTGTGTTTTCAGGAAGAGAACCTCGAAAGAAGCTGAGGAATTAATGGCTAAAATAAGCAAGAATTATGAAGACTGGACTTCATCTAAGCCAACTACACCTGAGACAACTACACCTAAGTTAACTGTGCCTGAGCCAACACCAACACCAAACCAAAGAAGAGGGGAGTTATTAAACTAAATGATGAAGTGATGAAGGAAGCTAAGAAATGTCTTAAGGAGAAGGGAATTAAAGCTGAAGACGTGAAGAATTTACCTCCTATAGAAGAATTATGTAAGCCAATCCCCCACTCATCCACTATTGAGGTACACTCTCTCCAACATTTTGATGAAGGTGATATTCCTTACTCTAAACCTCCTGATCAATGCTTAGAAAAATTTGATATTTTTATTGTTAAGCAAGATAATTTTAATAAAAGGGTGCAAAATCATCTAATGGAAAACTCTAGAGCTATTGTTGAGTTGAAGGATATTGTGGAAAGAACCTCTAATGATGTTAAAATGCTTGTTAAACATTTTCAAATGGTTCAAACTCAAATTGATCAGCTTATTAAAGTACTGTGTGACTTGCTAGTTAATGCTGCTAAAGAAAAACATGCTTATGAAATTAGAACTAGAAGTGGTGCTGCTACCCAGGATCCTCTATATCCTGAGGGGTATCCTAAAAGAATTGAGCAGGATTCTCAACAAACTGAAAATAGTGGTACTAGTCCTAAGAAAAGGAAAAAGAAACATAAAACTATTGTAAAACCTTTTGAACTTCCTAAAGATCCTAATAGTATATATGTCTCTGATGCTAAAACTAAAAGTGGTAATGAGGAAAATGATGCTCCTGATAAAGAAAAAGTTGACAAAGAACCTAAAAGGCATACTAAGAATACTAAATACACTAAAGAAGATTTTGTTGCTAAGAAACATGGTAGTGAAAGAGAGCCTTGGGTCCAAAAACCTATGCCTTTTCCTGATAAGAAACACAAGCCAAAGGAAGACGAACACTATAATAAGTTTTGTGAGTGGATGAAACCTTTATTTTTGCAAATACCTTTGACTGATGCCATTAAATTGCCTCCTATTCAAAGTATATGAAGGATATTGTCTCTAATAAAAGGAAGATCCCTAATGAAGAAATTTCTACTTTGCTTGCTAATTATTCCTTTAATTGTAAGGTTCCAAAGAAACTTGGAGACCCAGGGATTCCAACTATTCCATGCTCTATTAAAAATAGTTATGTTAGAACTGCTTTGTGTGATTTGGGAGCAGAAGTTAATGTTATGCCTTTTTCCCTTTATAAGAGACTTCAATTGGAAAAACTAATACCAACTGATATATCTTTGCAAATGGCTGATAAATCTACTACTATTCCTATTGTTATATGTGAGGATGTACATGTTCAAGTTGCTCATAATTGCTTGATATTAACTGACTTTGTTGTGCTTGAAATGCCTGAAGATGACAATATGTCTATTATTCTTGGGAGACATTTTATTAATACTACAGGAGCTGTTATTAATTGTAATCAAGTAAAGGTGACTTTTAATGTTAATGACAAGGAGCATACTGTCTATTTCCCTAATAAGATTGATAGGAATTTGTTGGGTTTGCAGCATAGAAAACAAAAAATTTCCTACGATGGGAACTATACGCCAAGATCTATCTACTAGATACAAGCAATGGGTGGATATACATCCATAGAGAACTTACCCTTGAAGACAACAAAGCTTTGTTAACGAGTTGGAACTCGTGGATGATGTAGTCGTATACTTGCCGATCTCAAGATCGTGATGAAGTCCTTCATGTCCAGCAGTTCCAGCACCATCAGGTCCAGCACCATCAAGTACATCACCGCAAAGTAGCGGTGCATCCGTGATCGCACACACGTCCGGTCCATCGAACAACCTCCGCCTCCTTGCTCCAGCTATGCAGCGGAAGCAACAACTCCTTTCCAGATAAAGCCACCGGGAACATGTATCTCGCTAATCCAAGACCATGGGGAATAACTAGAGGGAGAAGAGAACCTTCATGAGGAGGTGGGGCAAGAGGAGAGGAAGAATGGGGCTCCTTTTATAGGGGATGGGGCGCAACCCCAAGGCCATGGCTTGGCCGGCCATGGTGGGTGCCCCCACCTCTCCCTCATTCATGTGGGTGGAGCTTCCACTAAGCCCACTCACATCAATTTCAACTCCACTCACTTTGCATTTAATGTCCACCAAATTAAATGTATTTTCTCTTTAAATAAAACACTTTTATTTATTTTATTCAGAATTTTGTTAATTAATTTAATTAACAAACATTCACATAAAACTCCCTGCAACATTTCAATATCACATGCAGAACCAGTTTCAGCAATTTTACCCGAAACAATTCCGGTTTCCATCGAAATGATTCCAGCGCTTTCTTAATCATTATCTGAAACATATTTGCTCCTAAATGGTGTCGATATCCCTTAAGTGTGTCACCCTACGGTTCGCGAATAATGCAGACATGATCGAGACCCCTCTCCGATCAATAATCAGCAGCGGGACCTGGAGATCCGTACTGACTCCCACGCATTCAACAATGACTCTTATGATCGTGTGAACCTTTAACGCTAGTAACTTAATCCCTTTGTCTCGCGATATATTACATGTTCGAGATTCAATCATTGGCATCCAAATACCTAGTTTGATCTCGTTACCGACATGCACTCTTTTCTTGTTCCCGTGATATAACATTCTAGTGATCACATCACTTGATTGCAAGCTATTTCAATGTGATATCACCGAGAGGGCCCAGAGTAGATCTATCCGTCATCGGGATGGACAAATCCCACTCTTGATCCATGAGCCTCAACATAACACCTTCGTAGTACTGAACCCACCTTTATAGTCACCCTGTTACGGTCTGACGTTTGATGTTATCAAGATACTCTTCCGGTGTTAGCAATTAACATGATCTCATGGTCTAAGGACTAAGATTACTTCGTATGATGTTATAGCAATATAAACATAATGACTCTGATCGTAATGCTATACTTCGGATGAATGTTCATCACATCATTCCACCAATGTTGTGACCTCGTTATTAACAACATCTAATGTCCATGATCAGGAAACCTTGATCATCTTGTTAATCAACGAGCTAGTTTATATGAGAGGCATTACTAGGAACTTTGTATTTTGTTTATTAAACACACATGTATTAACGTTTGCAATTAATACAATTATAGCATGCAAAATAAACATTTATCATAAACATGGAATAAGATAATAACCACTTTATTATTGCCTCTCGGGCATATTCCCTTCAGTCTCCCACTTGCACTAGAGTCAATAATCTAGTTTGAAAAACTTTGCGTATTGAACACCTATGGCTTTCTGGTGTTGCATATACGCGATTGCTAGTGGTTAACATAATCTCCGGATCTGACAGTTTCAGGTCCGTGTGTACTTGCATGTCTTTGCGTCTCTACGCATCACTCATTCTCAAATGAGATGCCATTGTATAAATTTGGTCCTTTGGTGAGACCTTTAGTTCGTTCAGGTTAAAATATGTTGATATTATTGTCATACAATATATCTTCATAGTATTAACCCACTTTGAACCACACCTAGTTTGATAACAAACTACTTAACACAAATGCCCTCCTTTGCTGCTACTATAGTAGTCATATACTTAGCCTTTTGTTGTAGTATCCGTCACAATGTCTCAACTTTGGAACTCATCCAAATCCATCATGGAACATCCTTTCCATTACATTGTGCCACCCATAGTCTAAATTGAGATAAATTTAATTTGTATCTTGTGACAAAAGTAGTTTCAATGTAACACTTTACAATGAACTACCTTCAACTATTTGTCACTTATACATGATATATTCTTAGTTCTTCCAAAGCTCATAAGAATATCTTTACTATCATCCAATGATCATCTTATGAATCATTCTGGTATGTGCTCATAACAATTAGAGCATAGGACATATCTGGATATATATACATATCACGGTACAATCGATCAAAATCTTCATGTGATTTACTCACCAAGTGTTGAAACACTTGAATCTTGATACAATCCTTTCCATGCAGCAAGAACCTTTCTTGTTGTTTCCATATTGAACCCTTTCTATATCTCATATATGTACGTCTGGCATAACCACATTAGTGCCTCAATCTATCAAATATTCTGGTTTTGCCCAAGTCCTTCATCGAAATCCTATTTTAATGAAATCCTTAACTTGTGTCAATAAAAGATACATCATTTCCAATCAACAATATGTACTCTACACAATGTATTGGAAATTTGTCTCAGCGCTCCCACTTAATTTCTTTCAAATGCAAGCATCTTCATCATCTCCGATGAAATTAAACTCCTTTAACATTTTCATCATGGTGAATATTCCAACTCCGCTATGCTCACTTCAACTATTGAAGTTTGCATGCCCTTTCAACACCCTTTGAATTAACAAAACCCTTCGGACTGTGTCATGTACACGTCCTAGGTAACCATTCTATTAGAAGAACCTTGTTTTCTTTATTCAACTACCATATACCAAATTATATGTAGTGGTTGCTACATTAATCCGTCAAGACGAAATATCGTTATGAAAGATCAAATATTGTCATAGTCAACTCCTTGAACATTGCCGTAAACTTCTTTCCGACATGTAGACTATTTCATAGATGTTAAACATCCATGTCTATTTCTTTATAGATCCAAACACGACCGATAGGCTTCACGCCTTTCCGGAGGGTCTTCCAAGTTCAGAAACTTGATTTCTCGTGTATGGATACTATCACGGATTCTATGACTTCTTAGTCATTTTATGGAGTCAGGGCCCATCATTGCTTCTTTGCATGCAGTCGGTTCACCATTGTCAAAACAATAACGACTTCTGTTTCAAATCTTACTATTTGATTCTTACCGACCCACATGGTTCAATAAGAACTCTAATCTCCAAGATCACACCCTTTGTAATCGCGGGAGCCATGAGCATTGTGGCCGCCACCGGGACACTTTCCGGCGCTGCGCTACTTAGCACATACAGCTAAGGTTCAACAACCTTATCAAAGCTCTATTGTCCTCCCACTTAACTTTTCACGAAAAATTCCTTCTCAAGAAACCTGACGTTCCAAGCGACAAACTCTTTTGTCGTCGGTGTTATGGAGGAATTCACAACAAATTCTTTGGGATAACCTACAAAGACGTGCTTATCCGACTTTGGTTGTAAACATTTTACTTATGCATAGCATACAAAAATTTAATTATCCCAAACCATAACCCATATGGTGTCATTTCAATGGATCACGATGGTGCTCTTTTCGGTGTAAAAGCGGTAGTCTCTAAAGCTTTAATCCTTAAAACATAATGGCAGTTTTATAAATGACACCTTTGATCTTACCATGCCAAACAAGGTTTGATTTGATCTCTCGAACATACCATACTACTGTGGTTTATCGAGAAATGCAAATTCATGGAACAATTCCAAAAATCTTAGGAGTTTTGCTAAACCTGTAACTCAAATATCTTCCTTTATGATCGAATCATAAAATCTTTATTTTCTTGTTACAATAATTTTTCACTTCATCTTGAAAGTCTTTGAACAATTTTCAATTGTTTCATACTTCTTCCTTATTAAGTAAATATATAAATATATTCACTCAAATTTCTGGAGAAAGCATATGAAGCAAAAAGATCCATCGCATATGGCTGCACATAATGGACTATATACATCAACATGCATAACATCCAATAAGTTAGTCATCCGTTCCTCTTTGGCCTATGGACGGAGTTTCAATTATCTCGAGGAAAGTTTCACAAGCGTCAATTGATCAAAATCAAAAGACTCCAAAATTCCATCAACATGGAGTTTCTTCATGTTTACTTTCCAATATAATTCAAACAATGATTTCACTTCATAAGTGATCTTCCAATCATTTGTCTTACGACATTTTAGCAATAATGTTTATGGATGTTATTTCTCCAACTAGACTTATAAAAGTTCATCCATCCTTTATGGAATACAGTAATTATTTGAACAACCATTCTTCTCGTAATACCGGAACAAAATAACAACTATTAAAACAAATCTTGAAGGCTAGGTTTGATGACAATGAAAACACAATAACACTTTATTTGTTTTCGATGAACATCATCACCTATTCTCTTGCTAGTTACTTAGGCCGTTGCAGTTCATGAATTGTGTTGTCCTGTATGACACTTCACACCAACCAATTCAGTATCCAATACCGGTATCCAATACCTCAGAACCACATTGTTTAACAAGCAAGGAATACAGCCATAACATGTATATCTTCTATATACCTAAGTTGGACATCTCCACCCTTTTATTTTCTGCCAAATATTTTATAGATTCTCTTTCAAAAATTGCTTTTCTTTTAAAAGAATCTATCAACATCAATAGTGGTGTCGTTCACATGACACATAGTACAAAGTGTATATAGTCAAATACTAATACCTTTGGACTTGCACTTTGAAGTGGATCACCATCATCAAATGTTTGGTGTTCTTTCAAAAATCCATTCTTTAGTAATCTATTAGTGTAGTAAACATTTTACTTACATCTTCTATTCATCCTTATCATGAAAACTTTCATGATCAAGCTACTATAGCCTATAAGGAAGAATCGCGAGTATAATGTTAGTTCCCAAAACCTTTTTGGGAGATCCGGATGCCTAGCATCTCCATCCTTCACAAATTCTCATACAATATGAGAACATGTATTTTGCTAAATTATACTCTATAATAATGCAACCAAAAACATTGTTTCAGATATCACAATATCTTCCACACATGATGGTTTCTGAAACAATTTTTTCAGCTCCTAGATAATCTTGATATTAAAACAACTTTTGAATATCAATAATCATGGAGGCAAACAAGATACTTTAGATACTAACATTGGAATTCTTACTCTTGATTTAATACTACTTATTAAACTTTATGGAGTAAATAGAATTTGCTGAAAGTTTTAAATTGACATTCAAAACAATACGATACCAGTCTGTAAAGTAAATATCTAGAATTCTATAGTTCTATTATCTCAGTTAAAACTAAGCATAAGGTAGTGAACAGACGCCAATGACTACAACAAATTATGCAAATTCACTTTGATTTAGTTTATGACAAATTGAGTTCGACTAATCCAAATTAGAAATGAACTCCCACTCAAAAACGACATCCCTCGTGCCTTTTTGGTGATTACATGAACCAAATCCACTACACCAAGTTCGATCATCACGTGAGTCGGTGTAGCTTCAAAGGCGAGCATCAATATGGGCATCACATGAACTATATGACTCATGCTTAACCTTTCGGTCCGTGTTCCGAGGCCATGCCTGTACATGCTAGGCTCGCCAAGTAAGAACCTTAGTATTCACGTGTGTAAAACTGTCTTACACCCGTTGTATGAAAGCGCGGAGTCGAGTACACCTAATCATCGCGTGATGTCTTGAAACACGATCCATAGAACGGTGCATACTCAAGGAAGAACACATTTTATCTTGATATCTAAATGAGGGATCATCTTACAATGCTACTAAAAGCGCCAAACTAGCAGTATAAGATGTAAACATCTAATGTGTAAAGTGAGATGATATGGTCCATGCATTTGATCTCTATCATTTGCATCGTGGTATGATCTCTATCATTCCTTTTTGTGTAAGGACAAGGTCTATGGAACTTACATGTTAAGTGTGTTGTAAGAGTATCTACCATACATCTACTTACAACATTACCATATCAATACACTAGCCCAGCAACAATCTAAACTAGACGCCTCTAATTAATCCATTGCTTTACGTGGCTTAGGGCTTTTGGAGATAGAATCAGTCTTACCTACGAACATGGAACCACAACGAGGATAACCAAGTTATTAGCAGCTCGTTGTAAATCAGATATTGACTATAGTAGGAGAGACAGACACCCGTCAGCCACTTATGCAAAATAGTTGCATGTCAGTCGTGGAACCGGTCTCATGTGCGATGACGTGTAAGGTTGGTCCGGGCCGCTTCATCCCACTATGCCACCAATATCCAAAATACATGAAAGAATCAATAACATGATCATCATCGCCCACTTATTAACATATGTGTACTACCCGTGCAAAGCACCTACGCATAGATCGGGCTCTGATACCACTGTTGGGTTCGCAGCATAGAAAACAAAAATTTCCCTATGATGGGAACTATACGCCAAGATCTATCTACTAAATACAAGCAACGGGTGGATATACATCCATAGAGAACTTACCCTCGAAGACAACAAAGCTTTGTTAACGAGTTGGAACTCATGGATGACGTAGTCGTACACTTGCCGATCTCAAGATCGTGATGAAGTCCTTTAGGTCCAGCAGTTCCAGCACCATCAGGTCCATCACCATCAAGTCCAACACCGCAAAGTAGCGGTGCATCCGTGATCGTACACACGTCCGGTCCACCGAACAACCTCCGCCTCCTTGCTCCAGCGATGCAACGGAAGCAGCAACTTCTTTCCAGATAAAGCCACCAGGAACATGTATCTCGCTAATCCGAGACCATGGGGAATAACTAGAGGGAGAAGTGAACCTTCACGAGGAGGTGGGGCAAGAGGAGAGGAGCCATGGGGCTCATTTTATAGGGGATGGGGCGCAGCCTCAAGGCCATGGCTCGGCCGGCCATGGTGGGTGCCCCCACCTCTCCCTCATTCATGTGGGTGGAGCTTCCACTAAGCCCACTCACATCAATTTCAACTCCACTCACTTTGCATTTAATGTCCACCAAATTAAATGCATTTTCTCTTTAAATAAAACACTTTTATTTATTTTATTCAGAATTTTGTTAATTACTTTAATTAACAAACATTCACATAAAACTCCCTGGAACATGTCAATATCACATGCAGAACCAGTTTCAGCAATTTTACCCAAAACAATTCCGGTTTCCATCGAAATGATTCTAGCGCTTTCTTAATATTTATCTGAAACATATTTGCTCCTAAATGGTGTCGGTATCCCTTAATTGTGTCACCCTACGGTTCGCGAATAATGCAGACATGATCGAGACCCCTATCCGATCAATAATCAGCAGCGGGACCTGGAGATCCGTACTGACTCCCACACATTCAACGTTGACTCTTGTGATCGTGTGAACCTTTAACGCTAGTAACTTAATCCCTTTGTCTCGCGATATATTACATGTCCGAGATTCGATCATTGGCATCCAAATACCTAGTTTGATCCCGTTACCGACATGCACTCTTTTCTGGTTCGCGTGATATAACATTCTAGTGATCACATCACTTGCTTGCAAGCTATTTCAATGTGATATCACCGAGAGGGCCCAGAGTATATCTATCCGTCATCGGGATGGACAAATCCCACTCTTGATCCATGAGCCTCAACATAACACCTTCGTAGTACTGAACCCACCTTTATAGTCACCCTATTACGGTGTGACGTTTGATGTTATCAAGATAATCTTCTGGTGTTAGCAATTAACATGATCTCATGGTCTAAGGACTAAGATTACTTCGTATGATGTTATAGCAATATAAACATAATGACTCTGATCGTAATGCTATAGTTCCGATGAATGTTCATCACATCATTCCACCAATGTTGTGACCTTGTTATTAACAACATCCAATGTCCATGATCAGGAAACCTTGATCATATTGTTAATCAATGAGCTAGTTTATTTGAGAGGCATTACTAGGAACTTTGTATTTTGTTTATTAAACACACATGTATTAACATTTCCAATTAATTCAATTATAGCATGCAAAATAAACATTTATCATAAACATGGAATAAGATAATAACCACTTTATTATTGCCTCTTGGGCATATTCCCTTCAGAATTATGGCTTAAATTCAATTGAAAATATTGAGGGCATCCAAGTTGGAGAAATATATTGTCCCATACCATGAGAAAAATATGAAATTATTATGATTGGTACCATTGCTATCAAGGTTGAGGTAACATAATCATTTAGTGGAATACAAAGTTTTGTTTCATATAAAAATTTTTTGGTAACAAGACCTGATCAACCTTGTTAACAAAGGGATTTTATTGAACAAAACAATGTTTTCACCATGATTATCTTTGCTTACTTTTATTTTTATCTATTTTAGTTTTTGCTTTCACTTAGTTTACTTTTATGTTGTTAGTTGCTTGCATATTAGAGTGTCTTAGAACTTCTAAAGTTTTAGTTTTGTTTTGCTTTTGCATCTCTTCGAAAAAAAATTCTGTCAAAAAATCATTCATCAATACCTCAAAATTTCTCAAAATAAAGCGTCTCGAAAAATTCCAGAAAATTCATATTAAATTTTTACGTGAAAAAAGGGGTAGAGAAGTGCCTGGAGAGTACTAGGGGGCTCACCAGGCAGGCACACCACCTGATGGCACGACCACCCCAGGGGAGCGCCTAGCCATGGTGTGGGCCACCATGGCCCTCCACTCACTCTCTCGCTTGCCACTTCCTTCTCTCTCCCGAGAAAACACCAGTTCATTGCTCGAAATCGCGTTCTTGCTGTTCTTGTCCATGATTTTTTGATCTCCTTGCTCAGTCCATCTTTGCTGCTAAAATTCGAAGCATTTGTTCTCTGGTATGTGACTCTTCCGCTTGTCCATGTAGAGTTGTGTTTAGTGGTTTATATCTTCAGTATTTTGTTGCTGTAGGTGACATGTTATGTGAGCTTGTAAGATTGTTCAATGCTTAGAGATATTGTTTTGATGCATGTTTGGGCTTCTTACAAGTCCCTATGAGTAGTTCCCTTCATTATGTAGTCACTTTGCAATCACTTGTATGATGGTTGTCCTAAATTTCAGAAAAGAAGATGAATGAACACCAACTCAATCAACATGAATTAAGGGTGCATGAGGTTATGAAGGTTCACCGAGAGGAGGAAGTTTTTCTCTCCATCTATCCATGCCCCGAATTCATGAGGGCTGCAAGGATTTCTCAGGACTTCCATACTTTAATTGCTAATGCAGGATTGGAGCATTTTGTGGGAGATGAACCTTACCAATTCATGAAACTAACTATGTCTGTGGTGCAGGACTTTCGATTTAGTTTCTCTTTGCCTAACCCCATGGTTCACTACAAAATTTACAATATAGCTGTTAACCTTCCTTTTGATGACTTGTGTGCAGCTATTAAAGTACCCCAGTGGGGATCGTGTGAAAGGATTAAAAAGTGACCTACAACACTCATGGACTTGTATGCGGAGATTTGCCAAGGGAGCAACTTCTCAAAGGAGAGTGGGAAAATTCGTAATATTCATCTCCCGTCTAGTCGCTACTTTGCTTACTTTATTGCCAAGTGTGTTCTCGCTAGGAAAACTGCTAATAAGTTATCCTCGTATGATCTAGCATTCACCTCAGCTGCTTTAAAACGAGATAGGACTTACAATTTGGGTGCCTTGATAGCTTTCTTCTTTGCTAATCATGAGAAAGGTGGAATTTGTGGAGGCCTCATCACCTCTCGTTTATTAGCTTTGCATGGTGTAGTTCCTCATCATCTAGACCTACAGTTTCCCATAGAGAGGCTTGACCTTAATTCCATGATACAACATAAATTTGTTTCTTCTTGGGCTAATTTGAGTGATTTGTCTTATGAAATAACCTTTCTCAAGGCTGGTTGGAGACGGAGTAAGTCCGAGCGTGTTATTCTTTTGCCTGCACCTGTTTTCTTTAACCTTGAAACCAGGGTAGGATGGTCACTCACTGAGGAAGAGCTCAATACATATCTGGGGGAGCTCTCCCAGCAAGAGCAGGGGACTGGAAGGGAGGCTACATATGATTCGGTCCAACCCTCGGGGGAGTCTTCGTACCAGCAACCTACCTATGATTGGGGAGCTTCTTCTTCTTCCCAAGGGCCTAACTACGATCATTCTTATGATGACCCGCCGGCTTGGAACCCTTACCCGGGTTGGGGTTGATACCCACTTAGGCCAAAAGCCTAAGCTTGGGGGGAGGTACACCGACACCACACTCATCTCCTTACCATGTTTAGTCGGTACTTTGTATATCCATGTTTCGTTATATTTTTAGTTTTTCGTTCTTTCTTTACTTTTGCTTTCCAAAACACAAAAAGACCAAAAATATTTTCGTTGTTTCTCTTTGTTTGCTTCTTTTTATTTTTTCCTTGGTTTGCCTCTTCCTTTTTGCTTTGTTTGGACTATTCGAAAAACCCAAAAAGATTTTTCTTTGCTTGTTCCTCCTTTTTGCTCTTGCCTTTAAAAATCAAAAACACAAAATATTTGTTGTTCTTCTTTGGTTTTGTGAAGTTCGTTGCAGGGTTCAGCAGTCCTCAGTGGAGTTGGGTTTCATGTTATTATTCAAGCCACACAAGTGAAGGGCAATAATAAAGATTAATGACAACTTGAGGTGTGGTAAGAGGCTGGTAACGAACTCTATTTGTTTTCATTTTGTACATATACTCATCATTCTGGGCATGCTTAGTCTGTTCATGTAAGGTGTATATTATTTATGGATGCTTAGTAGTTCTTGCTTTCTTATGATTAGCTCCAGCTTGCTAATGGTTTGTAGCATGTCATATGAATGTTTGCTTGCATTGTTCTATTCATAACTTGGTATGACACTATGGTATCCTCCTCTGAATGTTTCACTTGAATTGACTTGGCACATGCTCACGCATGCATATGACTAAAACAATAATCAGTTAAGCCTCGATGAATTATTTTGCCTCAGGGGTCTTGAATCACTTTCATGCCATGATTAGTCCTGTTTTGTTACAAGCATGATTATGACAGTTATTGCTCTCTCGTTTGTCACTCCCTTACTATTGCTAGCCTTCATGTGCACTGAGTATGAGCTCTACTCGCGTTTCCAACTCCCCAAAACCAATATTGCCAAAAGTGTCCACCATACCTACCTATTAGCATCATTTGCTATTCTGTGCATATTTCAGTATGCCTTTTTTTCCGAATAAAATGTTTGCTTGTTATGAGAAAGTTAGTTAGTAAAGCTCTCACAAACTTGATGGCACACTTTATTTCTTACACTTAATAAACCTGAACCATTGTGATTGTCCATGAAAGTTATATGCTTGCAAATTATAGGCTGGGGATTAGCAGAACCGTGCTGTAACGGGGAACGCTTTCAACACCTGTAAATATATACCCAGTTGATATCATGCTCTTTTGTTTATGGATGTCGTCGATGTGAAATAAAAGGGGAGCTTGTAAGTCCATGGAGTTATGTATGTGTGTTAGAGAAACACCTGGGCGGCTGGTCTAATCCATGCCTAATCATGGTGGAAACCTGCAGCGTAACCATAATGAGCAATCTAGGAAGCATTCTTCTTATAAAAAAAGAGGGATAGTTATTGAGAAAAATAAAAAAAGATGAGAAAAGAGGAAAGAGAGAAAAAAACACCATTTTTTCCATGGTAAATAAGAAGATTGCTGAGATGCTCATTGTCTGCTTGCCTTGTCATTTTGATATGGGGATTCTTCCGTATCATCGGGCAAGGGGTACCCTATTGGCGGTTCTCTATGATACGCATGTATTTACTATGACAAGAACTTACCGGTAACTAAAGTTGAGTAGCATGAGGAGCGGCCCTCGTACTCAAGGGACATGTCCATTTTATGGTCTGTCAAGCATATAACTCGTATTGGACCTCACTTTCACCTTAACCATTTAAAGATGCTTATGATAGAGGCAATGAGAGCTCAAAGCTAATGAGTACCATACTTTCAGCATTTGGAAGCCTTTCAAACTTTTCAAAACCTTTTCATTTCCTTGTTGAGTCTCCACATATTCTATGAGCACTTTCTTGAGAGCATAGTTGTCATTCTTAGTGTAATATGCTTGTCTCAAAATTTGGATTAATTGTGTCATGACTTTGATGCTTGTATCTTTGATATCTTCACTTCTAGTCTTCACTTGAACTTCAGAGGTGCCTTGGCATGTTTGCTCTACAATCAAAGGCAAGCGAGATACCACTCTATCATACCTTTTTATGAGCATTGCAATGTTGCTTATGTTTATACTTCATGCTATTTATTATTTTTGAGTTGGAATCTCTTCATAGCTTGTAATGACTATTAAGTAAACTTATTTGCATACTCTTTATTATGAATTGCCTAAGTAGTTGATCATATGCTGAGAATATATACATCTTATGAAGCAAATGTGTTTGTGAAAGTTTCTTTTATCGCACTCAGTTTTCAACTGAATTGCTTGAGGACAAGCAATAAGCTAAGCTTGGAGGGAGTTGATACGTCCAAAACGTATCTACTTTCCCGAACACTTTTGCTATTGTTTTCCTCTAAACTTGTGTGATTTGGATACAACTAACATGGACTGACACTGTTTTCAACAGAATTACCTTGGTGTCTAGTTTTTGTGCAGAAAATCAACTATCAGGAAAAATCCTGGAAAATATGCCAAAAATCCTATTTCACCAGAAGACTCACGGAGCCAGAAGACGAGATGGAGGATGGCCACGAGGGGTCCACACCACCTGGCCGCGCGGGCCAGGCCTGGCCATGCCAAGGGGTGGTGTGGCCGCCTCGGTCACCCCCTCGGCCTCCCTCTTCGCCTATAAGATGCCTCCTGACCTAAAAACTCAGGGGCTCGACGTTTTTCTAGAAAGAGTTCCACTATGCTGCCACCACCAGATTCCGCGATTCAGAACCAGAAACTCCGTTCTAGCACCCTGCCGGGACGGGGAATTGGAGGAGATCATCGCCATCATCATCACCATCGCTTCTCCATCAACCATCCATAATTTCCCCATCCATGAGTGAGAAATCCCTCGCTGTAGGCTATGGGGATGGTAGGGATTGCATGAGATCGTTCATGTAATGGCATCAGATTGTTAGGGCATGGTGCCTAGTATCTATTATTAGTGCTTTTTTACTTTGTTGCAACTTGTTATGCGTAATGCTTGTCACTAGGGCCTAAGTGCCATGGTTTCAAATCTGAACATGTTATTGATTCATTATGATAGTATTGTTTATGATCTTACCTGCAAGTTGTATACACATATTGTTGTCCGGAACCAAAGGCCCCGGAGTGACAATAATCGGGATAACCAGAGGGGATGGCTTTGATGTGAGGATCACGTGTGTTCATGGAGTGTTAATGCTTTGCTCAGGTGCTTTATTAAAAGGAGCACCTTAATTGTCAGTAGTTCCCTCGAGGCCCTGCTACAAACGGGCTGGCAGGACAAAATATGTTGTGCAAGTTCTCATTGCGAGCACGTATGACTATATATGAAACACATGCCTATGATTATTTAGTACTTGGATGCTTTATCTTATTTATCTGCCAATGCCCTATGGCTTGATTGCTATATGAATTGTCTTGTCCATGCAACACCCGTCCATCCATCCCTATGCCTACCACGCTTTAATCCTACTATTTACTGCAATTGTTACTATTGTCTTTCCTTTTACAACTGCTATTACTACTACAAAACTGTTGCTACTAATAAACTGCTGTGAGCAAGATCGTTTCTAGGTGCAGCTGAATTGACAACTCAGTTGTTAAGGCTAATAAATATTCTTTGGCTCCCCTTGTGTCAAATCAATAAATTGGGTTTCACTTCCCTCGAAAATACTACAATACACCCCCTATACTTGTGGGTCATCAGCCTCCATAACATAGACTTTGATGATGGGCCAGCATGGGGTGTAGAAGCAACCCATGAAGTCATCCGGGCTGGGAGCCTTGTCGAGCTCCTGTGCATGAATCACCTTCCGCACCTCATCCTTCGTGAACAGAGCATCAAGGGTAGCTAGATCATGTGTCTGCATGCCGAGAAACCCCAGGTCCAATGTGAACTCCCTCTCTCGGGTGGAGCCTAATAGCTGTTTGAAGAAACTATCCATGGCATGCTCCTTGTTCACTTGATCTGAGACCATCATGTTATCCACTTTGAGATGGGCGATGAAGTTTTTCCCTTCTTCTATGGTTGGTGTGCAGATGAAAGAAGCGGGTGCAAGCATCACCCTCACCGAGCCACAAGAGACGAGATCTTTCCCTAGAAATTGTCCTCTTGAGAGATGCCAAACCAAGCAGCTTCTTCTTGAGATTTTTCTGCAACCTATGCTCCCCTAGTGTGAGAGTTCTCGATTCCATCGCCAGGTCGAACCTGAGGATCAACTCATTTGCTAGCAAACTTTGGAGTTTCTATCGCTCTAGTTAGAAAGTGCCTTGGACATAGTTGCTAGCTTCACCGCTAGCCTCTTGAGTGGGTTGTCTATCGCCGGTGTACAAGCCTATGTATGCTCCACGACCTCCAGGAAACCATCCACTTTAAGCAAAAAATCCTCGAACCTAAAGCATCAGCCCATGTTCAATTGAACTGCAAGGTTCAGAAATAACATATAGTGATCCTATGTGGATGAAATCATAGCCGGAAGTAAGGAAGATGGGAAATCTGTCTCCCAATCCACTTTCAAGAAAACTCGATCTAGTCTCTCCAAGGTTGGGTTTCTCCCGCTCATTAGACCATGTGTAGCGATGCCCATTGAGACATAGCTCCTTGAGCTCAAGATCTGAGAGCAATCACCAGAATTTACGGATCATTCGACAATTGAGGTTAACATTATTCTTATTGGCAACATCGATAATCAAGTTAAAATCACCGTACACCAACCACGAACTAGGGTGGAGATCCTTAACATCCTTCAACTCTTACACGAATTGACACTTGTCAATATCATATTGGGGTCCATACACCTGTGTGAACCACCAACCTACTCCCCCAGGATCACCGATCCTTACTGTCAACGTGTTAGTGGACATGTGCGGGTTGGAGATGTTCACCACTGCTGACTTCTAGGCTAGAAGCACACACCCCGCATGTTCCATTTGTTGGGAGGAAGTAGAAGTTATCAAACTCTCTTCCTAAGCACCGATACATGATGGCTCTCATTACCACTAGTGGATCTTGGACCAACAATTCATGATTTATGGCCAAATTGGGGGCAATGGGCCAAATACATACATATTCTTCACAAAATCTTCATGGGCTGGGGGAGCAGAGCCCCCTGGCTTTGCTGTAGCTCTGGCACTGCTCATTAAATCTAGACAAGGGGAAAGAACAACTAAAGATAACCACAAGGGGCATAAGCTAGCTACAAGTCAGGCCACAATGTCAGCCTCAATGTCATCAACGTGTGGGGAGGCGTTAGGTAGCCAGCCATGCAACATCAAAACTGTAGACAACTGCTCCTCTGTCACTGGGATGGAGAAGAAGTCCATGTGGGCTTAGAGAGCCTCATCCCCGATGATCTTCCCGACACTCGTGATCCCTAGTTGCATCATGAGCTCCTTCTGTTAGCATTTAATCGGTGTGCTCGCCATGAACCTGCCCACCACCCTTCTGATATGTGCCGCATGGTCGTGCACAGGATCCGCTTCTTCCTTTACTGCTTGGGAGTTGGGCGCGGCAGCAAGGCTGCCTTCCTCTATCGACAACGATTGTGAAAGGAAGCTAGGCGCATGTCGATGTATGTCGTTGGTGGTATGGCTGGCATGGCCACATGGTGATTCACTGTAGAGAGGGTAGACGAAGGTTGTCCTGCTTGTGAACCTAGTCCAGAATCCATGACATGCTAGGTGTCATGCAAGACGAACGAAGATTGGGATAGGGTTCCACTTTGAAGGTTGAGGCCACAAGACCGGTCAAGTCCATTAGCCGGTCCACCTAGGAGGGATCAGGAGAGGTCCATGAGAAACTGGACGCCCCTTAGCCATGGTAGATACAGAAGCAAAATCTAAGTCCTTCACTCCTTTCCACACCAGGCTCACTAGCAAAAGCGAGTCGTCCTTCTCCATGATTTGGACTGAAGAAGAGATCCTTTGACTGGGGGTGGGAAGCTTCCTAGAATTCACATGCCCAAGCACGCGTCGAAGACCCAGTAGAGGATTTGAGACCGTCCACAATAGGGCCAATCATCGCCCTTGGCGCCAAGTTCCCTCCTGTCGTTTGACTGCTTTCGAAAGACAGCGGGGACAGATGATCGTCATCCACATTTTGATCATACAAGGCCTGCTCGTTGGAAGTCGGCAAGTACGAAAGAGCATGTGTGCCCCCATGTGTGCTTTTGGTAATTAAAGACAATCTCTATTGACTAATGTTTGCATTGAGTTACACTTGTAGGAATTATCCTTTGGCATTGCTTGGACCATGTGTTAGCTTCAAGGTAGAAGAAATGAAGAAGAAGAAGAAGAAGAAGAAGAAGAATAAGAAGAGGCAATTTCCAAGGGCTTTGGGCCTATTGGAATCATTTTAAATAAAGAAGATGATTCAAGGTTAATCAAGACGAAGAATGGGTCAATACTCAAGAAGAAACGAAGTTGTGCAAGTTCAAGATGCGCCATATCTAGAAGATCACATGCTTGAAGCTTGAGATCCTCGGTGATCATGGATCGATGAGACAAGCTCAAAGAAGAGGTTTCCCCATGGTGTATGGGGAGCAAGTCACAAGTCTTCATCAAGCGAGTGCGAGCAAGAGAAATCAAGAAACGTATTCCATATTGAGGAGGACAAGATCATCTACATCAAGATCAAGTAGAATGCGTAAGGCAAAGGTATGATCTTGATAGGTTTTCCATTTTAACGGTCTCATGTTATTAGTTGGTATACCGGGTTTAGAATAGATATCCTTACTATCAAGAGGGGCTCTCAAGTGAGTAACTTGATCGTATCTTTTGGAGAGAGCTCAAACCTTTGCATACTTAGCATCATCTTTATTAGTTATTATTTAGATCTTATCTAAGTGAGGTTTTAGATCTTGTGATAATCTTTATAACAATATCTAGTTTATCGAAAACATATTTACCTTGTATATCTTATTGCGTTTTTGATCTTGCGGGCTTTCCGGCTCCACACCTTCGGAGATATGTCACACATATATACTTGATATTTTCTCCCTTGTTGGTATCCAACATTTCCAGTTTTTATGCTACTTGTTTGTATCTTTCTAACAAAATTGGTTTCAACCTAATCGGACTTTCCAAGGTTAAGTTATTGCGTTTTGCATTTTGGAGGTTTTACCGGTTGTCTCTTTTAGAGAGGTCAAACCTTTCATATTGTGGTTTTCTTTCCGTGGTTGTAAAATGATGTTTATCTGCATTATCTTGTAGAGCTTGTTGTCCTCTTCAAAACGAGCTCAAGATCATCGAAATCGGAGTCTGATTGAAAAAGTTATTGCCGTTTTCGTACTGAGTATCCGGTAGTACCGGGAAAAAGTCCGGTAGTACCGAGATTATCTGCAAGAAGTACGTTTGGGTGACCCGGGAACCCTAGGGACTGCGGTAGTACCCGGATAAAGTCCGGTAGTACCGGGATTTCCAAGACATAGTGTGTTTGGGTGACCCAGGAACCCTAGGGACTCCGATAGTACCGGGAAAAAATCCGGTAGTACCGAGATTACCTGGCAAGAGTGTGTTTGGGTGACCCATAAACCCTAGGGAAAGTCCGGTAGTATCGGTAGAGTCCGGTAGTACCGGGAATTGCGTTTTTAGACTGCAATTGTTAGATTTTGGGGGAACTATTTAAGGGGCCTTCTTTCCCAATGGTTCTCATCTTCTTGAGCCCGTTTTCCCCTCCATGTTGATCCTCTTGAGCTTGCTTTCTCCCTCTTCCTCCCATGATTCTTGCATCTATTTGAAGGGAAAATAGAGAGGAGATCTATATCTACAACTCCACCAATCCATCTCTCCTATAAGTGAGAACATCTTGGGATATAGATCTTACAGACTTTTGTGGTTTTCCTCTTGTGTTCTTCCTCTCTTATTCCCCCAATGGCTTTTATAGCTTTGTTGGAATTTTTGAGTGAAGGACATGTCATTGCATTAGGTGCATCGGTTTGAGTTCTTCTTAGAGGTATTTGGTTGGTAAAATCAAGAAGGTTGTTACTCTTGGGTTCTTGGAACCCTATACGGTGTAGTGTCCTTTGTGATGAGTTCTTGGGGCCTCCAATTAAGTTGTGGAGCTATCTCCAGGTTAGTAGCCTTGGTGGTGATTATTGAGAGCCTCCAATTAAGTTGTGGAGATTTCCCCAATCTTGTACGAGTTTGGTGACCGTCGTCAAGTGTCTCATAATGTATCAGGTGCTTGTCGTGCGGCGGGTGCTCGGGAGAATAGGGTGAGGTCTATTATGGCGTTGGTGGTGTTAGTACCGCCCACCCCTCCAACGGAGACGTACTTCCCTTCAAAAGGAAGGAACTTCAGGATACATCCTCGTCTCGTCTCTGTGTGCCTCGGTTATCTCTATAACCGAGACCTTTACTTGTGCACTTTACGTTGTGATAGCCTTCGTACTTGAAGTAATCTATCTTGCTATTACCTTGATGCTTGTCTTGCTTAGCAGTAGTTGTTGGTGCACATAAGTGAACCATAGTATATATATGCTTTGTGCTAGACAAAGTAGACGCTAGTTTTGTTCCATATTTGTTCAGCCTATCTTGTAAGAGTTCTAAACCGTCTATTCGCCCCCCTATAGATGGCATCTGTGTCCTTTGAAAGGAACTTTTCCCGTCATCCCCTTTGTCGTGGCATGGCCAGGCCACCATCGAGGTGGTGTGACCCAGCGTGAGTCGTCGTGGTTGTCAGAAGCACGGGCTAGGCTTGGACCTTGAGAGGAATGAGTCGCTCTCCAATTTCCTCCCACGTCGCCGCCACCATCGTTGTCGTCCCCAGCGTCCTCACCGCTTGAGAACATGTAGGACCCTGATACGGTACCCATGAATGCATGCATGCAAAGCTACGTGCACCACCGGACGAAAATGGCAATGCCATGGACTCGAAATTTCAAAATGGGTTTGCTTTCAAACTGTGAATTCAGCATTGTCGGACTAATTTCGACAAAATCTTCGGAACTATGCACCATGGATCTTTGGAACTAATGCATTATTGCTGCCTAGTAACAGGGAAAGTCTGTTATTTTCTTGCTATTGAGACGTACCATGTGGGACCTAGTTTTGCATGGATATCATATGAAGTCAACAAAGGAAATTAATTAAGACTAGAGAATTTTTATTTTGAAAATTTGACTCAAATATGATGATTTATTTATCGCTCTATGTGTGCACTCTTGTCTTCCTTTTATAGGTGGAGTATGTGATAAGAATGTTTGAGTTTACATGTGAGAAATCAAGTTGTGCGTGTAGCTTAGTTGTGAAAAAGGAGCAATGGGGGAGCATTCCTTCCTTATGATTTCCGATGGTAAAACTATAAAGACTAAATAGAGGAAAATTCAAGATATACATGGGCCGAAGTTAGGCCATGTCTCATGGGTCGCCTCCGCGACTCACCGGGTAATTTTTCTGCCATAGTCGAACTACCCCTTCCCCATACTAGGCTCCCTTGCCATCAATGTTGGTGGTAGTCTGCCGACATGCGACATCGAGGAGTCCCTGCAACCCCTTCCTCTTCCCAAACTGCTCTCTCTTGTGTTGTATGGCTTCCAAGTGTGGCAGCGGTTTCTAGATCTGGAGCAATCCAGGCCAAGTCGGTGGTGGTCTATGTAGTGCCAATGTGCAACATTAAGAAGTTTGAAGAAGATTACTACTTTTGAAAACAAATTTGATCAATTATATTCTAAACCACATCAACATGCTCACGCTATAGAATAAAAATAATATGGGTCTGAAATCTCTCATAACCAAGATGCTATAAAAATAACTATTCTATAAATATTAAATAATGAAGATCAATGATAAACCAACACCCAAATTCGCTTCAAATTCTCACCGTAAGGGATACATGGATAAGCACTCTAGGTAGCCACCCCACACAAACCATAAAGATAAACAAACTCAGTACTTAAAAAAACCTATTACAACAAGATAAAGATGAATAAAATTGACACTAGACAAACGTCCACCAAGCTTGGTAGGTGCCGAATACCACAATGGTCTAAGCCTTGCTTTCTGGTGGTGTAGTACATTATTGATGCCTCCATAGTGATTCTTCCAACCTTCTAGACTTGATTGTTGATGATAGCGACATGGTTTAATGGATTTTCGGCTCCAACATTAGGTATATGTCACTTTTTGCTTTTCTTGCCTTAAGTAACAGTCTCTTCTCTTAAGCATCATGCATAGAGGATAACGGGATTTGATTTATAGAGAAGACATGTGTTGATGATGTATCACTTCCGGAGGTTCTTTTCCTTTGGATGTCGATCCTTGTGCTTTGGCTGATGATTTGTTGTTCCCCTTTTTGGCCAAGGATTTTTCCTTGTAGATGATCAATTCTTTATGAGACAATCCTTAGTAATCCTGATAATGGTAATCATCCTTGCGGATCCTAGTCTTTACGGCCTCTCATTCCGCCCCTCACTTCAAAGTGGGACCCAATCCTTCAGGAACTTGACAAAAATCTGAACTCACCACCTAAAGAAAATCGTGTAAGTTCTCCTCAGCAGCTTGTGTCAATTGTTTGAGGGTTTATCATTATGCTTAATTTGTTGGTAAGCACGTGGGTGAGTAAATCTATTGGTGCCCACGTATTTGGTAAACCAAGTTTGGTTAAAATTCATAAAAAATGGATGAAAAAACTAGGCTTTATAATATTGTGAAGAAAAGGGAAGCACCGAAGTTTGGAAAGCAAAAAAATCTTTACTCGTACACGCTGAATATCATGTTTTACAAAAAGCTGCACGTCGGATGGCCCAACATATTGAACTGGGCCGGCAGGAGAAGCACGCCGTCTGAGAAGCATGGGTGGAGTGGACACGGGCTGTATCACATAGGAAAAGAGTGGTTGGTCGTGGCAAAAAAGGTAGTTAGCCCTTGTTCAGAAAAGAAAGAAAAAAGGCAGTACCATGTTTGTCTCCCTAAAAAAAGAGAGAGTAGTACCACGCTCTAGCACTGGGCTGACCCAACAGTGAGAAGGAGATAGACGAACACTAGGATACAGTTGACCGAAATAGCGTCGAAAGATACACCGTGCATGGGTCCTGACCACCAAAATCTGATCTAGGATGGTCTCCTCACGATGATCTGGCTAAATTACCTGGTTCAGAGATTGATCTCTTAGAAAATTACAAACACGTATAATAATCTGAGCATCCGGTTCCATGACAGAATAACAATACAAGCAGCTACAAACCCAACAAAGGTTACTGGGCGCACTAGACACAATGAACCTGTGATAACAGTATACGCTAATAGGATCTGACGATTTGGTCTGCTGCGTGTGTGAGGTCAGAAACGTCTTATCTACTGCGGCCATCTCGGCTAGCAACACTAGCAGATCGCCCCGGAAACGAGGCAGCGGCGGCGACTCACGCTCGCCCCGGGACAGCTCTCGCCGGCCAATCGATCCTCGCCGCGGGCGGCCGCGGGGTGGTCTGGATCGCGGTTTCAGTGCCTTGGATCCGACGATGGGTCTGAGGGGGATGATTCTCTGGTGGCTCGGGTGGCGCTTGAGGAGCTCGAGGACGATGATGGCCGGCTAGGGTGGACCACCGTGTCTCGCCGGTGTCGGAAGACTGACGCGGAGCTGAAGCAGCAGTTTTGGGAGGAGATGGGGTTCCCCACGGCGGAGTCACGCTTCTAGGAGAAGGTGTCGGTAGATTCTACATCGCCGCCTGGGTTGGCTTCGCCGGCGGTGGCTCTGGAAAGGACAAGGTCGTCTTCTCCGATCCTTCGGCGGCGTGGGGTGCGTGTGAAGCCCTGGCAGGGTCCTCTCCCCCCGCGGAGGGTTTCGGTGACACCGTTGTTGGGCCGACGGATCCTGGCGGCGCTTGAGCGCGTGGATCCGAGTGTCGCGCGGGCTGACATGGACTCAGCAGGGGCTGACGTGGAGGTTGGGCCCGCCCTGACTGCGGGTGTGACCGAGATGGACTCCGAGGCCGAATACTCCTGGACCGCGATCGCACTATGACTACGATCGGCGTGGTTTAGGGTTCCCTCTCGCTATGTGAGCTCCTCGTTGCAGTCTCCTTCGCCTGTCCACAACGCCTCTCCGAGATCGATCTCTTCTCCTGCGGCGGGTTCCTCGTCTCCTGGCCGGTCCTTCGCGGACGTGCTGCGCTCGCCATCTCCGTTCATGGCTAGGAACAGCCAGGGCTCGCTGCCTCGTGGTCCAGCCGCGTCGCAACCGCCTCGGGGTCCGACGGTGGCCGTTGTTCCACCGGCGCGTGGCCCTATGGCGGCTGCTGCTCTGCCGGCGCGCCCTCAGGGGGCTGCTGCTCCAATGCCGAGGGGCCCGTCCCGTCGGCGTAATCGCGGGGCTGCCTTCAGCGCTGCGCCGTTTGGAGTTCCACCGGGGTTCCCTCCCGGGGTCCAATTTCGGCCTCATGCCGCGTATTTGGCAGCATCCTAGGCTGCGCAACTTCAGCCGTTGCAGCCGCCATACCGGGGGGCCCCAACAACACTTCACCAGGCCATCGCTTGTTGCCTTACCCGGGGGCGGACAGGGTGGTGTTTTCACCCCTTCACCCCTTGTGCAATCTGGCCAGCCGTCAGGTTCGCAACCGTTTACTGCTGGGGTTGGCCCGGTTGGGGCTGTGGTTCCCAAGAGGAAGAAGAAGAGGACCTCGCAAGGAATTTCGCAACAACTTGCGGGACCGTTCTTGACACAGCAGGCACACCCTCCGCAGATGATGGGGCAATAGCAGTTTGCGTTTCAGCAGCCATACGCTCACCCGCCTTATGCTGATCCGTCTCAGTTCTCAGCTGATGCACAGGGCCAGAAGTTACAGTATGAGGCCATGTCATGTGCGGCGGAAGCAAATACGGATGGGTCGGGTGTTGTGCCTGTGACAAAGAAGAACAAGAAGGCGGTCAGGTGTTGGAAGTGTGCAGTTGACTCCCATGCATCTAAGGATTGCAAGGTTACTAATTATTGTTACATCTATGATGTTTCGTCTCACCCCACACTGAGATGTCCGGTGCTCAAGCAGCCATGACACACTGCTTATATGGCAGACATAGGTCATGACAAGACTCTTTTTGCTCAGATTCCCGATAGTGCGGTACGTGAGGGATTGGGGGCTAGCAAGACACCTATTGCCTTGGTCCAAGTTAGTGGCGATGCGGTCTCTACGGATGTGATTTTAAAACAGATTGCCAGGAGGTGCCAGGTTCGGGCTCAGTAGAAGTGGGAGGCTCTTCCGCACGGGGAGAACGAGTTCTTGGTGAGTTTTCCATCCTTCACGGACCTTGACAGGGTGGATGGTAGCCAGTTTTCTATTCCTCAGAGCAAGACTCAGCTGTCTATGTCCGCATACAAACTTCAGGAGGTGCCACATAAGTGCGATTTACATCAGATCTGGTTGCATGTGGAGGGGGTTCCGCATTCCTTACGCACTTTCCTTGGTTTGTGGGCGGTGGGGTCTTTGATGGGCACTACTATTGATGTGGACTTGCTCTCCCTGAGGAGGAGGGGTGTTGTTCGCATTTTGGTTGGCATGTTTGATATTACTATGTTCAATAAGAAGCAGGATGCTCTGGGCTTTTACCTCACCTCTAACGCTGTGGTTAAGTTAAAAGGGTATGAGCTTCGCTTTCGGTTGGAGCCTGATAGTCATGTGCTTGATCCTAATTTCTCATCCTATCTGTGGAAGCGGAACCAGGATGATCCTGATGCTGGTGGTAATGGGAACTCGGGTGATGATGCTATGGATACCTCTGAGCCATCTATGGCTCCTACTATGGGTGGGCCTTCTGGCCATTTGGTTGGGTCTGGGACCTCAGCTTCGTCTTCGTCGAGATAGGTTCCTGTGCAGGTGTATGTTATGACTCCTTTCAACGCTTCTCCTATTACTGTAACACCCTCGAATCGGCCCTATGCAAGTTTTAGCGCTTCCCGCCAAACCCGCATAGAAACGATTCAAGGACGCCCACCAGGCACTTTCGTGCGGGTGGAAGACGAAGTAATATCATTACACAATAGTCCATGATGGAACCCTGTAATGATATATATACAAAGAACGACTCACCGAGTCAAGAATACGATATACGATAAAGATCCAAATCACCTTGAAAATGTTACAGCGTCCGAGTACGGACAAGATGCAAATGGGGCTAAGAGCCCTGAAGAATAACCAATGGCGTCCATAACCCTGCCCAGGCCAAGCCGGAAGGGTAACCCTGCTAACGACGTCGAACTCATACCTGCTAAAACAAAAGGGGTGCCGACATAGGACAAAGGAAAAAGAGGAGCGTCGGTACTGAGGCTAGTACACAGCGAGGCTAGAATTCGGCGGCTCTCACCTACATAGGTATGGTGGACTGAAACGGCAGCACAGCATGCACTAAATAACCTATAGAGACTTGATTAACTGTCGGCTATTAGAGAGAGATAAGAAAGATCTATTCGGAACCAACCTTATACTAACACCAATCATACCCATCCTGGTATTTCCCCCTCGAGACCAAACGAGGAAGTCCAACCGAGGAACTCACACAGTTGGCAGTTTTATTCATTCCATTATAGTTGAAGCACTTACTAGTCAGACATAGATAACATGGGTCATCCTGAAGCAAAAGTAGTGGGCAGTTTCAATTACCATTTTGTGGCAGTTGGAACATTTACTAGTCAGATATAATTGTCCCGAGAAATCCCGAAACCCAGCAGTTGTTGGCATTTTTATTTCAATCCATTGGAGCTACGATACTTACTAGGCAGGTATAACATGACACGATATACCCCAGTTCCACCAGTTGTTGGCACTTTTATTATCCATTCTATTATAGTCAAGCTGATTACTAGTCACATATTAAGTCAAATTTATATCACTACTTTAGTTATGCTTGTCTATGATCGAGATACTGTGCTCCAAGTCGTCCATAACCGCGGACACGGCTTTCAGAAAGTTTTACCCTACAGGGGTGCACAAATAGCAACACACACACGATCAACCTCAGAAAAACCAAATCAAAACCCAACGAGGCTTTCACGACAAAGCAATCACATGATTCATAAAATATTTCAGGGGGCCACCCCACTAAGATACCCGCAACGAAGTTGGCCAGCTCCGAGACGGACCCAGGGTTTGTGTCAATGGCTGTAAACGACTGGGAACCCGAAAGTGTGACTGGGCTTGTCGATACCGCGAAAACATTCAACTTTCCAAAATAGTACCGGTGCTCCACGCACAATCGTAAATAAAGCAGTAAAGCATGGCATAAGTACAGGATAGTAATAAAGCCCCAAACTACTTTGTGGCCCCAAGATATAAGAATGAATCAACCTCTGGCTAAGGGGGATCCATAGGATCTCCCGGATGTGGATAGTGCGAATAATCAAGGAACAGGTATCAAGTACTCAGGGCCTACGGGACACAAGTGGACATGAAAAACCAAATAGCATATATTGCCCACCGATGCCTCTGCATTAGTTATATCTATTCCCAGCATTTTAACAGTTGCATTTAAAGTCATGATCATCTCCACCATTTATCATGTGCTAACTTGCCGTCAATGGTGGAACGACAACAACGCGAAGCAACACATAAGCAAGCAACTACGACTCGCAAGGCCGACTATCTATCAAACAACAGGCAATAGGATGTGTCCATGGCAATATAGAGGCTGCAAGGAATATAAATGGTGCACGAAAACTAAAGCATCGTAACACGAATAGCAATAGATCAACAGGAGGAAGTAAAGACTATAAAAGCAAAATAGGTAGAAAGAAGGAGAATGCTCGCCTGGGAAACATAGCCGAAGATTCATTATTCGAAGGACTTGTCGGTACTCGCATCAACTCAACAGCCTAATCCGCGAAGAAGCAAATCACTAAAAGAAATACCGGATGCACTATTTAATACTACGGCAAAAGATCTCACATGATGCATGTATGATGCATGGCATGGCAAAGATGCGGTGCAACTAGACAATATTAAGCGGCACCGGGGTCCCAACAATTAATTGGATGGTTTATGTTGTTTAGCTACCCCGCAATTTAAATGTTGTCTTAACAAGGCAAAAATATGGCATCGGTTCGCTACACAAATTTAAATGGAGTTTATATAAGACTAGAATAGCCCGCATATAGACTCCATATTTAATTTAGGTGAATCGACTATTTAACCCAACCCACCAGATGACATGTATGCAAGCATGATGATTTAATGATGCGACAGGTATATGTCATATTAAAAAAATAGAGGCTTAGGGTCACACATCTGGGTTCGGAAGATCTTGGGTTCCGGGGGTTCGGGTCTGGGTCTCAGGGCTCAGGGTTCGACGGAACGGCGGGGATCGATCTCGCATCCGTGAAGAAGGGCTTGGTTTGGCGTCGGGGCTCGTCGGACTCGCCCTGGTCGGTGTTGATCTTGTCGTTGCGAAGATCTTGTCGGGTCCTCGTATCGGGTCGGTCTTGCCGTTCTAGATGAAGAACTTGGCGTCCAGGAAGATGAACTTGGCGGTTCCGACTTCATTTGTCGGTGCCGGACTTGGTTTGCGGTGATCGGGTCATCGAGTAGATCTTGGCCATGCCCGAAGTCCTTGCGAGCTTCCGTGACGGAGTACTTGGTGTCCTTGTCGGAGTTCTCGGGTGGCGTTGTCGGTCTTGGGTCCGGTGCCGGTAGATCTTGGTGTCCAGGGGTTCTTCGGGTCCGGGGGTCTCGACGCTCCGTGTCAAAAGCCTCGGAAATCCCAACGGTCTTCGTGGATGGACTTGGCACCATCTTCGCACAAACGTCTGCCGATACAGCTCCACACCAGATGCATGAGTACCCAAAACACCAGACGAGCAGAAGTAGCAGCAACAGGTGCACGAGCAGTAGGACTCAAATAGCGGACCAACGAGTGTTGCAGGAGATCTTATCGCCCAGATGAGTGCGGACAACAGCGCTCGGGTCAACGCATGGAACTAACAGCAGCCTAGGAAGGCACGCACCCTCGCCCCATGGCGTAACGAATGACGCAGATGGATGCGAATGACAGCAAATGAATAGGGGGGCACGCGAGATCGCAGGGATGCGGCCGCGAGGAGAGCTCGGGGAAGGCTCGGCTCGAGAACGACGGTGGTTGTTGGCGACACTCGTGCGGGGCAGAGGGGGAGGCCGAGGTCAAGGCCTGCAGGGGCCGCGAGGAGTGGTGGCGGAGGACGACAGGGAGGGAGAGGGCGGCGCCCGGAGGACGAAGGCGGGGCCCATGGCGTGGGCTTGGCGGCGGCGACGGCCGGGGAGGGGGGGCAAGCTCGGGATGGAGGCAGCTGGTGTCGGTGTTGTGATGGAGTGGACGGAGGTGGGGGAGGCGAGGAGGCCGCGGGCCGGAACTTGCGCGCGGAGGACGACCGGCGAAGCGGGGCCGCACGGCGGCGGGCGAGGCGCTGGGAGGGGACCCCGTGGTGGCAGTGGTTGCAGGAGGCGGGACTCGGGCGCACAGACACGGCTCGAGGGCGCGGTCCCGTGACAGGGAGGAAGAGGATATGGGGAGACCGACGGCGGCGGAGCGATAGGAGTCGAGCACAGGAGGAAAGCCATGGGGGAGGACGACCAGTGGGTCAGGCGAAGAATGCACACGGGGAGCGGGGTTTCTTGGGACGCCGAGAAAGTGTGGAAGCGTCTGAGAGTTGGTGGGGGCCCAGGCGGGAGTCTTGAGCGGCGCGCGTGGGGCAAAGGGAGGGGTCGGTGGTTGGATGGAGCAGGGCTGGCAGGGGTGTGTGCGTGCTAGCGTCTCGCATGCTGTGTGTGGAGGCGGCAGGGTGTGGTGGCTGGACTGGTGGGGTCGGGCTGTGGTGGCAGCTGGTGGGTGGACAGGAGGGTATGGCGGGTGTGGCTGGGGAGTTGGTGAGATGTGGATAAGGGGAGGCGGCTGGGAGAGAAAAAAAAGGTGGGAGAAGGGTAGGTGGCTGGGGTGTTAGGGTAGGATAGGATTTAGGTTAGCTAGATTTAGATTTAGGGTTTTGGAGGTGGCCGACCGGGCTGTCGGGCCCGGCGAGCTGCCTCCTAAAAATAATATAAATATTTTATTTATTTAGAACTGGGTTTTTGAAATCCGATTGTAGACGAAACAAAATATTTCGGACAAGCCCGGGGTTTTGTATTTGAATAAAGACGGGAAATTTAGAAGACAAAACTAGGCGTTCGAAAATAGTTTTGAAACAAAACATGCATGATGATGACGATGCTCAAATGCAATGTGGCATGATGACATGAGCATGCGGTCATGATGATGTAATGCACAAAAACACAGCGATTTTCTAGTAGTGGTTTTAGCGGGATGCAACAGTTACGAAGCATGGAAAGGAACTACTTGACGCCCTACCGCTTGACTCCCCCTTCGTGTTTGCCGTTCTGCTAGTGCTTCTCGTCGTGTCACTCCATCTCAGTTGCATGCGGCTCTCAAGGTGGCGAATGGTTTTGCCAGAAAGTCACCTTCTCCTTCTCGCGGTCGGCCTAATATGATGGGCCGGTTTTGATGGAGGTGGTCTCTGATGAGGTGGTGGGTAGGCTTGCCCAGGAGGGGCTGGCCGATTCCGCGGTGGCGCCTGGCGAGTTGGCGGATGCTGCTCCGGTGCCCTTGGACGTTGGACCTAGCGTGACCCGCGGAGGGGAGAACCTGGCCCAGGAGGGCTCGGGCTCTCTCGCAGCTGAGGGAGCTGGCGACACCTCGGTGGGGTGGTCGCCTGGGGGGGACCTGGCCTAGGCGGGGTCGGATTCTCTCCCCGATGGTGGCTTGGTCAAGACCCAGGCAGAGCGGTCCATTGGGGGAAACTTGGCCTAGGTGGGGTCGGGTTCTCCCATGTATGCCGGCACGGAGGAGTCTTCGTCATGGTGTCGATGCTCTTGGCGCATCTACCATGGATGAGGACTCTTTGGTGAAGGCTATGAGGTGGAAGGCGGAATTAAATCTCGATTCTTAGGGTACTTTGAGTTCGTCGAAATCTTTCAATACTTTTTCTATCCATGTTATTGTTGATAGGCTAGCCAATGCTGGTATTAGTATGGGTAGATCTGTTAAGGAAGTTAATTTTTCTTGTTCTACTATGAGACATGCGGAGGTTGACCGTTTAACGGTTACTCCTAAAGTTTCTATTCTTCCTGACACTTTACCAATAGAGGAGGAGGAGTTGCATGCCAGAGTAGATGGTCAACTCCTGTCTCACTTAGTTGGTGAAGTGTCAGAGGTGGCTTTTGATGAGACTGGGCTGGGTTCATTATATGAGCTGAAAGCTTCTGGTCGGAAATCAAAGAGCCACAAATATCGCAAGAGGTCTCATGTATCCAAATCTCTTATTGTTTCTCAATGAATGGCATGTTTTCAAATAGCAGAGGTCTTCGTGACTTGGCTAAACATTTGTTCTATGATGATTGTGTGAGAGATTATAAGTTGGATTTTTTGGGTATTTCTGAAACTGTTAGACGTGATTTCTCACAAGCCTTACTCAATCGCCTTTCTGGTGAGTAGACTTTACGTGGGTTTCACGGCCGCCGCGAGGAAGATCCAGGGGAATCCTGTTAAGCGTGAGAGATGAGACTATGAAAGTTTTAGCTAGTTCGGCTGGAGATTTTTATTAAACTCCATATCCATAACAAAGTTGATAACTTTACATGGTCTCTAGTCGCTATGTATGGGGCTGCCCAGGATGTTTTTAAAGCTGGTTTTTTGCGTGAGTTGGTCAATCTGGCTAAGGACAATCCGTATCCTATTCTCATAGGTGGTGATTTTAACTTGCTGAGATTCCCTCATGAGAAAAGTTGGGGACGGTATGATGAGCATTGACCTTTCATGTTTAATACTGTCATTGACAGCTTGTACTTAAGAGAGGTTACAATGCTTGGGAGACAGTTCACTTGGGCTAACAGACTTCCGGAGCCTACATATGAAAAATTGGATAGAGTGCTTATGGATACCGATGGAAAGATAAATTTTCTATGGTAACTATTCGCGCTCTGAAACGTATTGAGGCTTTATCGGATCACGCTCCATTACTTTTATCTTTGGGAACACCATCACGTCAATCCAAACATAAGTTCAAATTTGAACTTGGATGGAGCGTGATGGGTTCCATGATTTGGTGAAGGTTATTTGGGAAAGACCCATTAGTGCTGCAACACTTATATAGCGATAGAACAACAAAATGTGTGTCCTACGCAAGTTCCTTCATGGTTGGGCCAGACATACTGCCGGAATCCTTAAAAAAGAGAAAATACGCCTTTCGACCATCATTAATGATTTAGAGGCTTCCGCGGAAGTTAGGCTATTATCTGCACAATAGATTGAGCTAAAACCAATCAAATGCGGAAATTTCTAGACTTCTTTGCGAGGTGGAACTCAAATGGTACCAACGCTCTAAGATAAAATTTGTCCCTGAAGGAGATGCGAATACAAGATACTTCCATGCAGTTGCCAATGGCAAGCATAAGAAGAAACTTATTCACTCTTTAATTTAGGATGAAGGTCCGATTGAGGGCCAGGAGCAGCTAAAAGCTTATATTACTAGTTATTACAAGGACTTGTTTGGGGCACCGTCAAAAAAATCTTTCGAGTTGGATGAGTCCCAAACAAGGGATATCCCTCAGGTTTTGGTTGAGGAAAATAACTTTTTAACCGCCCCTTACACCGAGGAAGAGGTCAAGAGAGCTGTTTTTCAAATGGAACATAACAAAGCGCCAGGTCCGGATGGCTTTCCAGCAGAATTTTATCAACAGTTCTGGAAAGTTATTAGAGATGATTGGATGCTTCTCTTCTCTTTTCTGCACGTTGATCAGCTAGAACTCTTTAGACTAAATTTTGGCAACATCATTTTATTACCTAAGGTTAATAATGCGGAACGTATATAATAGTATCAACCAATCTTCTTTCTTAACGTTAGTTTTAAAATATTTACAAAAGTTGCTACTATTAGACTGAATTCAATTGCTAATCATGTTGTAAGACCATCTCAAACTGCTTTCATGCAAGGACGAAACATCCTAGATGTATAGTAATCCTTCATGAGACAATCCATGAACTACACTCAAAAAACTGAATGGTGTATTGTTCAAGATTGACTTTGAGAAGACTTATGACAAGGTTAATTGGTTTTTTCTCCAGCAGACACTCCGCATGAAAGGTTTTTCAGAGGAGTGGTGCGGTCTCATATAGTCTTTTGTGACTGGGGGTAGTGTAGCCATCAATGTCAATGATGACACTGGCAAATACTTCCAGACCAAAAAAGGGCTAAGACAAGGAGATCCGCTGTCGCCTATACTATTTAACATAGTGGCTGATATGCTGGCTATCTTGATCAAGAGAGCTAAGGCTACCGGTCAAATTGAAGGACTAGTTCCCCATCTTGTTGATGGTGGTATTTCTATTTTTCAATATGCTGATGATACTATCTTTTTTATGGAACATGATCTAGAGAAAGCTAAAATCTGAAATTAATACTATCAGCATTTGAGCTTCTTTCGGGATTGAAAATCAACTTCCATAAGAGTGATTTGTATTGTTTTCGTGAGGCTGAGAATGAGGCCCAGCTATACGCTGAACTATTCGACTGTAGCTTGGGGCAATTTCCAACCAATTATCTGGGAATCCCGATTCATTATCGGCGGCTCACGATTGCTGAATGGAAACTCGTTGAGGAAAGATTTCAAAAACGTCTTAATAGTTGGAAAGGTAAATTACTATCACTTGGTGGAAGACTTATTCTCATAAACTCAGTACTCACAAACATGTACTGTATATGATCTCGTTTTTCCAACTACCAAAAGGTGTCTTGAAGAAAATAGATTATTTCTGATCAAGATTCTTTTGGAAAGGTGATGGTGAAAAAAGAAATATTGACTTGCCAGATGGAATGTGGTTTGCAGACTGAAAAAATACGGTGGACTGGACATACATAATTTGCAAGTCAAAAACACTGCACTTCTGGGTAAATGGTTGTTTAAACTACTAACAGAAGATGGTATATGGCAAACCATTCTTTGGAGAAAGTATATAGGCTCTAAAGCGGCGTCTCATGTGCTTTGAAAACCTGGAGATTCACACTTTCGGACGGGACTTATGGCGTCCAAAAAACACTTCTTTCAGTTTGATGTGTTTAATATTAAGAATAGATTGCAGATTAGATTCTAGGAAGATAAATGGCTTGGCCAAACTTCCCTCGGTCATCAATATCCAGCTCTCTACTCAATTGTTAGACACAAAGGAGATATACTATCCAAAGTTTTGGAAACTAACCCTCCTAATGTGTCGTTTAGACGAAGCCTCATTGGACCTAGACTTGCATCATGGAACAATCTTTTATTAAGACTATCCACGGTACAGCTGTCTGAGGGGGTGGATGAGTTCAAATGGAATTTACTTCAGAGTGGTAAATTTTCGATTGACTCAATGTATAGAGCTTTGATCCAACCTGATATTCTTGTCGATAACAATATTAAAATTTGGAAAATGAAGTTACCCCTTAAGACAAGACGAAGATATTTGTTTGGTACCTTCATAAAGAAGTAATTCTTACTAAAGACAGTCTTGTTAAGAGGAATTGGCATGGAAGTACATAATGTGTATTTTGTCATCATAATGAGACAATACGACACTTATTCTTCCAATATAAATTTGCTCATGTTATACGGTCAATCATGCAAGTAGCCTCTGGTTTATCTCCTCCGCAATCGGTTGCCAATATATTCGGCAATTGGTTAAATGGGATTCAGGATAAATATGGGACTTTATTTAGGGTGGGAGCGCTTGCCATTAATTGGTCGCTTTGGCTATGTAGAAATGACAAGATTTTTAATAACATAGTTTCTTCTTCTTTGCAGGTGATCTATCGCGCAATGACTATCCTCCGGTAATGGATTTCGTTCCAACGTATAGAGTTCCGTGACTTGTTTGCGGAGGGGTGTACGCGATTGGAGGACGCGACGAGGGATATTTTCTCCCGACATGGATGACAGCGTGATTTGCGGATTGAACTGTCATAGTCGCAGGCTGTTTTATTTTATGGATTGTAATGTTCGTACTTTAGTTTAGTTCTTATTTTGTGGTTGATCGGCCGTGTGCATCCTAGTTATGCAGAGGCCGGTGTAAACATTGCTATTGAGTAATAAAGCGCCTATTTAAAAAAAAAAAAAGATCTGACTAAATTACAGTATCTGATTCAGCGATTTTTCACTTTGGAAACCGCAGGTTCCATGACAGAGTAACAACGATCTGGTAAACAGCTACAAAACCCAGCTCAGGGCATTCTAGAATCTAGACACGATGTCTGAAAGAAGAACAACACCGACCACTATACAGTTACAGAAATTCGACCCTACGCGCTTCAGAAGCCTACGGTGCCATTAGACCATTTGCTATTGGCCGCCGACGAGGTCGGGATCGTCTGGTACCCCTCCAGCCCCAGGGGCGGCCGCTGGTTAGCGTTGCTCAGATACTGTCGCACCGGGTCGATGTTAACGGCGGGCGCCGAGGCGGCGCCGACCATGGGCTCCGTCCCGTCGGCCACCACGTACTGCTGCACCACCAGCACGGACACCGTCATGGAGAAGTCGGAGGACACGAGCATGTCCCCGATGGGCCCCAGCTCCGGGCACTCCATCCAGTCCTCCAGCGCCGACGTCATCGGCGACCCGGCCTCGCCGGGGTGCCGGCCCACGATGTACAGCTCGTGGATGCTGCTGTCCAGGCTCCGGATGGCCGCCACCGTCTCCTCGCTGTTGATCACCGTCCTCTCGGCGTACGTGATGGCGCGGTTGTCCTGGTTGCGCGCGCGGAACTCGCCCAGGTATTCCTCGTCCATCTCCAGCTCGGTCTTGCCCTCGGCGCCGATGTTGATCGCGCGCGAGTCCGTGTCAGACGAGTACGAGGCGCCGGTGAAGGACTGCTGCGCCCGGTATTCCGGCGGGAGGAACCGTACGATGGCGAGGGACACGCCGGGGTTCTCGACCATCCTCCACGCGTAGGCGAGCGCCTCGCGGTCGTCGGGCCCGCCGAAGAAGAAGAGCACGATGCTGTGCTCGTCGGCCATGCGCGCCGCGGCGGCGCTGATGCCGCGGTCCACGATGATGGCGACGGAGCACGGGGAGGTGGAGAGGAGGCTCTCGTTGAAGCCGCGGATGTACGGGTTGACCGCCTCCAGGCCGCCGTCCACCGTCTGCTGCTTGTGGAAAGGGACCACGATGAGCGACACGTGCTTGTCCTCGGCGAGCACGGACACGTCGTCGTGCATGCTCTGGTACGGTGACACCGCCGTCATCGTCTGGACGGAGACGCCTGCAGTATGCATCTCGTAGTTCTCGAACGCGTTGAAGATGTGCTCCGTCATCGGGGGCAAGGAAGAGGAGCCTGGCCGGCTGTTCGTCGAGGCGGAGGCGGCGGCAGCGGCGAGCATGTTGGAGGCTCGGCCGGTGAGCTCGACGAGGTGGAGCGCGTAGATGAAGATTGGGGAGCGCTTGCTCGGGTTCGAGAGGTCCAGCAGCGACAGCACGGCCGGCACGTTGCGCGTGGTGTGCACGCAGGCAAGCATGCGGAGCTCGCTGTCGTGCCTGATGCGCTGCAGGTTCCTCCGCTTGTACCCGACGAGTCGCCGCGCCGGCTTTTGCAGGCCCATCACGACGGGCGTCACCAGGGCTGTCATCGCCACCGACACCAGCACCATCACCGCAAACGACTCGTCGGTCAACACCTACAATACATTTTTACTTGATCAATCGATGGCTGGCTGGCACGGAATCACGGATAGAAGTGTAAGGGGGCTATTGATTTGGTTATGAAATTGAATACTAGTACCTGCTTGTCTCTCCCAATGTTGAGCACGATCATTTCGACGAGTCCCCTTGTGTTCATGAGGAAACCGAGGGAGACGCCCTCGCGGAACGGCATGGTGTAGAGCGCTGCGATGATGATGGTGCCCATGATCTTGGCGAAGCTGGCCATGATGAAGACGAGCACAAGTAGGCCGACCGTCACAGGATCGTGGACCATGGTGACGTTGGTGCGCAGGCCGCTGATGGCGAAGAAGAGCGGGAGGAGGAGCCCGGTGACGAAGTCCTCTAGCTTCTCGATGAGCGTCACGCCGAGTGGCCCGCTCGGGATGACCAGCCCGTAGACGAACGCACCGAAAACCGAGTGGATGCCGAGGGCGTCGGAGCAGACGCCGGCCGCCATGACGCCGGTGAGGATGAGCGAGACCTCCATGTCGCTGATGCTCTCTCCCTCGGGAATGCGGCCGATGAGCCACCACATCCCGGGCCGCACGACGTAGAAGCAGAAGAGCACGAAGACGACCCCGGAGAGGAGCACCCACAGGGACGAGAGCGCCGTGCCGTTCGCGTCCGTGATGGCGATGGCGAGCGCGAGCAAGATCCAGGCGCACATGTCGTTGACAATGGCGGCGGACATGGCGATGCGCCCCATCTCCGTGTTGAGCAGCTTGATCTCCGCGAGGATGCGCGCGAGCACCGGGAACGCGGTGACGGAGAGCGCGACGCCGAGGAAGA
Source organism: Avena insularis (assembly GCA_023614405.1). NCBI lineage: Eukaryota > Viridiplantae > Streptophyta > Magnoliopsida > Poales > Poaceae > Avena > Avena insularis. The sequence continues at coordinate 44,669,232 of CM042688.1, read as the reverse complement.
GCAGGAAGGAGGTCTGGTGCACGTTGCGGGACACCTGGCGCAGGAAAATGAAGGAGGTGGCGGTGCCGATGCAGAAGGGCAGCGCCATCCCGGCCAGCGCCACGAATACCGCCTTCTTCCCCGACCGCTTGATGACGTCGATGTCCATCTCGAGCCCCACTAGGAAGAGGAAGTAGAGGAGGCCGAGGTGCGCCATGGTCTCGAGCGTGAGCAGGCTGCGCTGCGGGAACACCATGTTCTCCCACAACTCCATCTGCCCCATCACCGAGGGGCCCAGCACGACGCCGGCGACGATCTCAGCGATGACCCGGGGCTGGCGGAAGGGCTTCAGGAGGAGGACGAGGAAGCGGGTGGTGATGACGATGATCGCGACCTGGAAGATGAAGAGCGGGAGGGAGAACTCGAGCGGGTTGATGCCCTGCCAGATGCCATTGGTGCCGATCATCATGGGAGAGTAGCACACCATCAGGTTCGACACCTTGCTGGGCCCCGTCGCGTTGCGGAGCTGCGCCGTCACGTTCGTCCGCAGGTCCTCGACGTCGGCGTTCAGGGGCGCTACGGTGGACGCCATCCCGGCGCATGGCACTCACCGATCGATCACCGGCCGCCTTCCGTGCGCTGCTAGATCAATCGATCGATCGATCCGCCTCCTGTACGTGCGTCTTGCGGTTAGTTTTTGCTTCCGGCAAAATTTTCTTTTGCAGAATTTCGCAACGAGGCCGAGGCGCAGCTCGGAGAGGGACGAAGGGAGGAAAAGGTCAAACGAGGGAGCGAGGTGTCACTTTTCAGGGGGCAACGTGGTATCGGCTTTCCACCGGTCGCCCGGGGACTTTGGAGTTTGCTGGAGGTCTCCGGCATTGACCGGTCACCATCCTTTCTAATGCTACCAAATCACGTGGTTCTCATCAATGGCCGGGGCCGTCTTTCACGAGATATTGCAGGAGTGGGGAATTCTGGCTCCCAGCGTATTTATAAAATTTATTAAAATCATGTTTAGTGCTAAAAATATGTACTAAAACATATGGATGTCCTCAGTGAAACATACTACAAACGTACAAAATCTCGATTGAAATACTTGGTATCTTGGACTACACTAAAATGAAAAATTGTGGATCCGAGTATTAGTAAACAATGCATATTTTCAAAACTCCAAAATTTATCAACATTGTTATGTTTGTCTAGCCCAAACTTCAAAGTATTTAGTGATCCTGCATTCTCGTAAGATTTTCTATTTTATTTTTAATAAAAGGATCATTGGATCTCGGGAGCCAAAAAAGAGTTTTGTATTGTTAATGTATCGGTAAGGGTATCTCCAAAGGCTTCCTAAAGTTATCCATTTTCCCTATAATAATATCTATTTTGGGGGTGTTTGTAAAAATGTTCGTGGAGAAAATGCCATGGCACCCAAATGGTGCCCCGAATTTCCTCTGAGGACATGACCATTTGTATGGAAAGAATGTTTCAATGACAAAATCTGATCCACATGTCATATACTCGTATTTCTTCTTCTCTCAAATAGAGGACAAAACGGTGACACAATGGCAATTTGTACCCTTCTTATAATTATCGTCCAAAACTCTGGTTATTATACAAAAATCATTCTTAAAAAAACATGACCTTGTCAAGACCACCTGCAATGAGCATGTGCGGTCGATGGTCGACTCCACACGACATATGTGGTAGGAGCTTCCATGTTCCCTTAAACGCAGGGAAAATGCTTGGTGGTCAACCATGTTCACTTTTTCGGTGATTTTTTGCGCCCGAAGGGAGCGCCATTGTAGGGGCCATGTTCAGTTGAGGCTGCGGGAGGCAGGCCAATGCCACAATCTCCACGCTAATGATATTGCATAGGTGTGGGATACAAGTGGGAGGGAGGAGTTTCCAACATGTAATGGAGCTCTCGGTGTGGATCTAGCCACCCCACAGATCTAGACGCCGATGACACGTGGAGTGGAGCCAGGTGGTGGAGGATCGTGGAACTAGGCATCATGTGTACTTGTATGTCTACTTGTAACTCACCGAGATTGTGCTTCCTATAAAGGATATGGAACTTGTTCCTTCTTCCTTTCATCACTGTTTTTCTCTCTTAATTTTCCTTGACTTATTCCTTTGTGCCAAAACTACTATGTCAACTAGCACTGACAACATTTACCTAAAACAAAATACATTATCAAATGTGCAAACATAAGTAATAATTAAACATCTAGTCTAAGTAGGATCAAGATATCTGTAAAATATACATTGGCTATAAAGGAATGTCTAGAGGGAAAGATTTAATAAAGTTTATACCTTTTCCTCAGAAATTTAAGTCTTTGTGGTTAGTGTTGGGTTCACAGCATACAAAAGAAAAAATCCTACGGTATGAACAACTAAGCACCAAGATCCATCTATCTAGATAAAATCAATGGGTGGATATACATCCATAGAGAACTTATCCTCGAAGAGCGACAAAGCGTTACGAGATTTGATCTCGTGGACGATGTAGTTGTTCACTTGTCGATCTCAAGATCGTGATGAAGTCCTAGCACCACAAAGCAGCAGTACATCCGTGATCGCACACACATCCGGTACCCGACCACCTCTAAGTCTTCGCTCCAGTAAAGTAGCGGAAGGAGCAAATCCTTACAGAAAAATCCACCGGGAATATGTACTTCGCTAATTCGAAACCATGAAGAATATTCTATAGGGGAAAGAGATCCTTCACGAGGAGGGGTGAAGTGAGAGGAGGAGGAGGGTGCCTTTTATAGGGGGGGGCAGCCCCTCCCATGGCCTGCGGCCAAGGTGGCGGCCCATCTCTTCCTTCATTCATGTGGGTGGAGACTTCACTGACATAAAAAACCTCCACTCAAATTTCCACTCACATGCATCAAATTTAATGCATCTCTCATTTAATAAAACACTTTTATTTATTTTATTTAGAATTTTGTTAATTAGTTTAATTAACAAACATTTGCATAAAACCCCTTATAACATTTCGATATCACATGCAAAACCAATTTTAGCAATTTGACACGAAACAATTTTGGCGTCCATCGAAATAATTCCAGTGCTTTCATTTTCTTTTTCTGGTATCTTATTTACTCCAAATGGTGTTGATATCCCTTAAGTGTGTCACCTTATGATTCGTGAATAATACAGACATGATGGAGACCCCTCTCCGATCAATAATCAGTAGCAGGACCTGGAGATCCGTACTGACTCCCAAATATTCAACGATGACTCTAGTGATCGTGTGAACCTTTAACGTCATAAGTAAATCCCTTTGTCTCACGATATATTACATGTCCTAGATTCGATCATCAGTATCCCCATACCTAGTTTCATCTAGTTACTGACAAGTACTCTTTTCTCATTCTTGTTATATAACATTCTAGGGATCTTATCACTTGCTTTCAAGCTATTAGACTTCATGTCTGCAACCTTTCATGTTGCAGGTTGCCTTGAAGATGAGTGAGGTACAAGGTTAGGGTCACGAGTCTCCACTCAGCATGCTATCACATGTGGCTCTTAATGGAATCCTTTATAGTTATTAGACTTCTATTGTTGATCTTTGTTTATGAGGAGCTAGCCCTTCTGCTATGCAACTTGTATGTGACTATGTAAAGTTCTAGATCATTCAATGTAATATAATTATGACCTTTGTTTCATGATATTATATCTTGAACTGTGTGTGCTAGTGATTCGATCAAGGGATTGGCACTAAAGAGCACAGAGACTTGGACCCCTACTAGGTCAGGTCACTTCAATTTGTGTGGTGTATCTTTGTTCTATGATATGATATATGAGATTACAATATTTATCATGTGTATGATGTATTGGTAGATGCATATTACTATCCTGTTCTTAATTGCTTGTTCTGATAAACTTGTATGCAAGAGCATGTATGTGGGAACATGTGTATTAGATGGAGTAACACATAGTAGTAATTGGATTGTGAAAGAAAGTTTGTGATCTACTATCGTTTTTACCATTACTTTGTTCTCACTAGGGATTAAGTGAATACATATGTTATAAGCATTTGGTGTCATCTAGGATGATCTTGTTTGTTCAAGGTAGCATATTTATCATTCAAATATCATGTCAAAGTTCCTAAGACTATACTATGTTTTTATCTTAAATCTAGATTGCATAGATTTTTCCCTTTCTAGAGAAGTATAAGTAAGATGTGTTGCATCATCTTTATGATAGGACTTGATGCCCATATTAATGTGAATAAAACAAATTATGAAGTTTCAACAATATTATGTTTTCCATTAGATGTTTTATATCCACCACACTTTATGAGAGAGTAGACAAGTGAACTCATGAACTCCGATCCATTTTTAATTATAAGAAGCATTTTTATTGCAATTATTGTCCTTTACATTTTCTACAACTATTAAATTCTAAAATACAAAAATACATTTAATTTCTACAAGCATAAACAGAACCTAGAAAAAACTTTACTTTCTTGTTTTAGTTTACTTTATTGTTCTAGTTTACTTTCTTGTTATTTTATTTACAGTTTTTATTTACGTTTTATTTTACTAATACGAAGCCTTGTGATTGACAACCACCTGGTAGAGTTGGGGGTACAAGATAAATACTTTGTTTTGTAGGATGCTTGAAGAGGCTAGAAGAAGGTTGCAGCTCAGATATCTGGGAGTTCGATATAACCCTCGAAGCACCCTTGTGGGGAAAACCCTCTTTCTATATCACTGTGCACTTGGAGTCCCAACGAGTTGGCACACAGAGCAGGTGTCATCACCTACCAATGTTGGGGTCAAGCATGTGAGGTCATGGTGGCTGAGCATGGGCGCATGGAGGCATCTCCCAATGAGGACGGGCTTCCAGCACGACAAGATCATTTATACGTCGCTACGAGCCGAGACATGTTCCAAAGGTGAATAATCAGGTGTAGAGTGCCACCACCGATAGGAGGTCGTAGGGCTTGGTTGACTCGGTCGTTAAAACCCCTAACATGGATGGTGTGTGTGCGGGTAGCAGAGCGGCACCAACTGGAGGTGGACAACGCAAAATTATAGCCAGGGTGGGGTGCTGGAGGCCATAGAGGTTCGGTACACAAGATACATTCGACGCTATGCACACAAGAGAAAGAGAGAGGACGGTGAAGACACTGACAAGTGGGCCCTCCATCAATTTTAATGATCATCGAAGTAGTGTGAACATGTGGTGCCACGTCAGCACTTACAGCTGGTCCTACCAGTTAGAAATAGTGAAAAACTATGTCGAAAACATTTTCCTACCGGCACCGGTACATACTAGAGTGACATCGCAGTCCCTTCACAAATTTCTAAAACAAAATTGAAACATAATTGAATCACTTTTTTTGTGTATTTCTGAAACCTCCCAATTTTTTTTGTTTCATAAGTTTCACTTTTCATCCAAAATATTCCACAATATCACCCATGTTTCAATTTGGTTTCACAAAAAACACTTATGTTTTGTTAGAAGAAAAGGGGTCACCCCGGTTCCCATTACTGAAACCAATGAATCTTACAATAGTTTTAAGCGATTACAAGTACTCGGGGAGGAACACACTCCCAGCCAGTTTTAACAGCCACACCACACACACACCATCATGTTCAGCAAAGTAAGAGAAGACTATAGCTCTTAACCAAAGAAACCCAAAGACCAGGACTCAACATGGAAACAACACATGAGTCTCCAAAGCTTTAGATTATGGGCACCACCATGAAACTCTTCCCGTCTCCAACCAACGTGAGCGAATTGGCCTCCAGCGTACGTGCCAGGTATTCTGAGGCAATCAACCAGTCTTCCCCTCCTGTCTGATCAGGTTTTGCAGCTCAGTCTTTGAATGAGCTTTCATCTGCTTTTCCACCTTCACCCAGGCTCCGGCCACAACAACATAGGAGGGGCTCGTGCCAAAGACTCCAGCCTGCCCACTACTGTGTTCAGCTTGTCTTTTGCGCCCACGGGCAGCAGGATGCACCATTGAGCAAGATTGTAAGAAGATCTTCTCCATAGTTCCTGCAAACCAGACCAAGTAGAATGATTGAAGCAAAAATCATTTCTTCTCAGCCAAATGGACCACATAACAGCGGCAGTCACTACATTTGTTACTGCATTCTTTTTTCCTCATGCCACATTTTAGCAACGTAGTCAAGATTCACAGGTAGATTAACCAGACCAAGAAAACTTTTGATTTCCACCCACAATTCTTGAGCCACCACACACTCAAAGAATAAGTGGTTAGAAGATTCAAGCTCATTGTAGAAGACACGGTTCAAGTCATCTACATGTTGTCTCTTAACTAACTTATCTCTAGTGAGAATCCTATTATGTGCAATCAACCATAAAAAGAAATAAATTTTAGGACGAACCTTAATATTCCACACATCATGCACATGCACAGGTAAAATACCTCTAAAGTTAATTATAGCATAGAAGGAACCCCACATGGTTCAAACTTCCACAACATTGTATCCTCCTCTTCAATAAGCTGCAAAGATTGTACAATTTGTTCTATCTCAAACCACTAGACCATTAACTTATGATCAAAACATCTCCTAAAACATAACTTCAAAGTTTCCTCATCCCAAATTTCCACCACACAATAGTTCTGGTCATTGTTAATAACATACAAATCCTAGAACTGGATGGCTAGGCTGCAAGACAAAAACCATTGGTCTTCCCAGAATTTAACCTTCTTCCCATTCCCCACTCTCCATCGGTACCCCATTTCTGCAGCCCTAGAAGCCCACAGAACCCTTTCTAAAAAGGGGAGGACCCAAAAGGAGAGCAAGAGAAAATACTCTTATGAGAGAGTCATATTTATAAGTCACAATCTACTTCCATAACTTATTATCATCTAATTGGTATCTCTTAATCCAGGAGGCTAAAAGGCACATATTCATGGCAGCTAAGTCTGGCACCCCAAACCCACCAAACTCTTTTTTTGAGATACTAGCCCCCAATTGGCTAAATGATAATGATGATGTCCCTCATAATCATCCCATAGACAAGGAGCCGGCTATGAGTTAATCATGGTTATAGCCCATTTAGGGAACTTAATAACACTTAGCAAGTAAAGGGGGATACTAGCAAGAACACTTCTAACCAATTCCAGCTTGGCAACATGGCTCAAAAGCTCCCCCCTCCAACCAGATGCCCTTTTCAAGGTTTTGTCAATAGCTGGTTGTAGATATTCCCTTCCAAGTTTGGCATAATGTAGAGGTACCCCCAGATACTTCATAGGGAAATGCCCCAACTTACAGCTCAATGTTTGAGCAAAGTTCTAAGCAATGGACTCATCCACACTAATAGGGATGGGATCACATTTATGAAAGTTAATACGCATACCAGACATCAACTCAAAATAGGACAGAACCCATTTCAAATTAATAGCAGAATTTAGTTCTTCTTCTAAAAACAACAAGGTGTCATCAGCATATTGCATACTGATAACACCTGTTTGATTCATGTCCCTAAATAAACCTTTAATTTGACCACCATCAGTTGCTCTCACTAACATTCTTGTGAAAACATCATCCATATAGTTAAAATATAAAGGAGATATAGGATCTCCTTGCCTAACACCATGACCAATAACAAAAAAGTCACTATTCTCACCATTAATTCTAACTCCTACCGATCCAAAATCCAGCAAGGACTTGAGGATCTTTAGCCACTTGGGGATAAAGCCCCTAGCTTCTAGCATCTTTATTAAAAACTCTCTATTAACTCGATCATAACCTTTTTCATAGTCCAATTTAAAGATGAAACTAGATTTCTTATTATGTGCTACATGATGAATAATTTCATGTGTAGAAACAACACTCTCCAAAATATATCTACCTTTTAAGAAGGCAGTTTGATTGGTAGAAATAAGAGCTTCACTTACTACTCCTAGCCTATTGGTAGCACATTTGGAAAAAAAATTAAAGCTACAATTGGCCAAAGCTATAGGTCTAAATTTCTGAATAGTGGCAGCATTACCCTCTTTAGGGATCAAAGTTAGTAAAGAGAAATTCAGCCTATACAAATCCAAATCTCCTTTGTTCCACTCATTGACCGGACCAATCTAGTTTACTTTATAACGGGTTTGAATCAATGGATGGAGATAGGCCAGGGTTGAAGATCCACCTGCAGTTACACATCAAATGGGATAAAAGATAATAATAAGCATAGTCATGTATAATGTTTGTATTGAGATAATCTGTTGTGGGCAACACATCCTAATATTCTAGAGCCCCCGTGATGCAGCGGGCATAGCAATAGACTTCTAATCCAACCGAGAGTACACCGAAGCCACGGGTTACAAACGATTATTAAGTGTAAACACAGATCAAAGCTTTAAGTGGTGATGTTGTTGTTGATCCCAAATGGGGCACTAAGCAAAGACCATACTACCCTTTCTGTCACTGAGGTTCCTATGAGATCGCCGCTAGCCAAGTATCTCACCTCAAGCCTTTATCAATCTATGGGATCTTGGGTACCTACAAGTCCACAAATCAAGACAAGAGATGAAGAAACAAAAGATACAAATCACGTATCCAAAAAAATACAATTCTCCCATGATCTAGATGCACATAATTGTTGCGAGGTTTCTCCCCAACCCGCAGCTCGTGAGGACTACTCACTCATAACAAATAGATCGGAGATAGAAAACATCATGCAAATACTTAGATTGAAATCAAATATTTTTACAATGGTCGCCAAATCACAAGGATATCTAAAGTACAAAGCACTGGCTATGGCTAGTGGAGGGATGGATGGTGGAAGTGATGAAAAATGGATGAACAATAGTGTGGATCTCCTTTGATGGTGTTGTGATGTAATCTGAGAATGGCGGCTCTCTGGCCGGTGGCTGGAGCCTCGAAATATATAGGCGCCTTCACGAAAGTTGTAGGGTTTGACGATATAAAGCCGTCGCCACATGGTACGGGCAGGAGGTACGGGCGAACCATGCCTGTACCAGTGGTCATTATGACTTCAGGCGCCTTGGAACGCCCCTCCAATTACTTGGCCGTGTGTACTTCCTCAAAATCCTTCATTATGACTCCTTATTTCACTTTAAAAGCAGTGATTTCCTACACAACATAAATCAAAGAAGGGATTTGCATATCTTTGCAATTATTAGTCATTAGTTGCAAAAGTTGAGAGTTTCTTTGGCAATTGCTTGGCCAAAAACAATGTTTAAACACAGTGGAAGATGGCAAAAACGGATCCATCAACTTCCCCAAAGATCAAACCTTGATCGTCATCGAGCAAGAAGAACCAAAAGAACTATAAGGAATTCAACGTTTAAACTTGAAACAATGAGAATAAGAGTTTATTTACAGTCGGTAGTCATATGTGCCCAACACTTCATTCATTTGCGAAGCTTATCAAAGTTAGAGAGATGACAAGAATACTATACAAGCTTCGGTAAGTCAAGCTAATCAAAGTAAAGTTTAATATAAGTATAAATAACTCGAAGTGCAGCAATCAATCCAATTCCTCTAATTAACTCTCAGCTTGCCAAGGAACACTAGGATGTTTAAATAGCATAATTTAGTAAGAGAGTTTCATGTCCCAAGTAGTATAACAATGAAGTGTCTTATTCACTGTTCAAAAAATCGTCCGTTATGCCGATTTATCGGCTGATTTATCGCTTATCACTAGCTGACCGATAAGCCGACTAATCAACTTATCACCCGATAAATCGGCCAATACACTAAAAAATCAGTAATTTTGGGTTGACCGAGAAGTTAGTGATAAACGATATCCCCAACATTGGTCTTATTTACACCCACGTCAATAAATCAAGTCAATCTAAAACACTTCTAATCCAATCATTGTCTTTCAAGAAAAAATTGTAAAGTAGTAATGAGACCATGCCAAGGACTTATTATGTGGATCCTCATAGGTATTTTCTTTCTTTCTTTTTCATTTCTCCAGGATCAATGTTTGTTTCTTTTTGCCAGTGTTTGCACAACCTTTGAGAGTACCATTACTTTTGCCCATACATTGACACAGATGCCAATCATGTCATTAACTCATAGCCAAAATCCGGGGTTATACCATAGATCGATCAAAAGCTAGCGGAGTTGTTGGCATCCCAAAGGTGTGTATTAGAGACATAGAACAAAGTTGTCTCACTTCTTTCTCTTTCTCTTTTTTTTAGCTAGTACCGCGGTTTGATCCACAAGGTTAGCTTTGGCATGCATCACAATTACCACTAGACTTTATTTCAATCAAACAACTCCTTTCATGAGTGTCATCGAGACTATCAAAATATCTATGGGGTTAAGTATAATCAGGGGTATACTCTCAAGACAACCATTCATCAAACAAGTCATAAATTTCAGACTTTTTCTTATTATACTTGTTTGGCATTATTATTTCCAAGGCAAGACTCAGTTAACTAAAAGAACTAGAGCAAGAGCTTCAACAACTAATCATCATACCAATAAAAATCCTTACTCAAACCATATTAAATTACTTCCCGCTAGCATGCCATCTTAGCAAATTAACCAACTAAGATAAACAACTCAAACTTCATAAGTTGGAGACATAGGACATACCTCTCATAAGTAACTTCATGATCCTCTTCCTTATAGGGGTGTGTTCCTTCAAAAATCACACACAATTACTCTCAAAATGATATTAAAGCAAAGAGGCAAAGTATGAATCCACGTTTACGAAAAAAGGATAAATGGAAAAATATTTTTGTATTTTTGAGGATAGGGATTAAAGAATAGAAAAGAACTTGGGACCAAGCAAGGGGTTAAGAAAAGAAAAACAAATAACTAAAACGAAAGCAAATTAAAAAGCAAAGGAAAAGGCGAAGTGTTGGAACAAGCCAACACAAGTGTTTCAAAGCTCTCAAGGAGCTGGAGTACAACCTCGTTATTACAGAAATAAATTTGCTAGGGGAACACATCCCCAAGATTAGGCTTTTGTAAGCCCTTTTGTTGCTCATTGTGGTGGCGGTGGATAATTTTCCATGTTCCATTGGCTGCTCCAATCATAGAACTGGGTGGCGAGGCTTGGAGTGGCATCTCGAAGGTTAATGGAGATGTTGTTCATGTTTTGAATATTTCCTTCGAGTGCATAGATATCTTCATAGGTGGTGTAGTAGTTTGGTGGCTTGATGTCTACACACTTCTATTCTTGTAGATAGTTGTTGGGCCTCCAAGTGCAGAGGTTTGTAGAACAGTAGCAAGTTTCCCTTAAGTGGATTACCCAAGGTTTATCGAACTCAGGGAGGAAGTGGTCAAAGGTATCCCTCTCAAGCAACCCTGCAATCAAGATACAAGAAGTCTCTTGTGTCCCCAACACACCCAATACACTTGTCAGGTGTATAGGTGCACTAGTTCAGCGAAGAGATAGTGAAATACAAGGGGTATGGATATAAAACAATGGTGCTAGAAAATAGCTTAACGGGAGGAAAAGACTAAAGGCAAAAACATGGAAGCAAGCAAACATGTAACAGATCTAGTTGCAAACGGTGTTTCAATGTTTAGAAACAAGGCCTAGGGATCATACTTTCGCTAGTGAACACTCTCATATAAATATCTTCTTGTTCATGATACTACTCTGAACTACTCTCTGGTTGGACACTCTAATCCATGGCAGGGCTATAACATCACTCCTGAAAGTTCGCTTTTCCCATCTAGATAACTCCACACTGTCACCTTGAGCTCTAGATGGTTCCAACAAACACCACAATTTCATAGAGACATCCAACTCCAAATATAACTCATAACAAGTATTTGTAATCTCTAGTCTAAGTGCCACCATGGTATGCACGCTGTCACTTTCACACACATGGGGAGAGCAAAGATATATTAAAGCACTTGAGTAGCAAGGTAGATCTACTTGATTACAAAGCTCATGATCACAATATGATCATGCATAGAGAGAGAGATGAACACATAGCTACCGGTAGAACCCTTAGCCTTGAGGAAGAACTACTCCCTCCTCATCATGGGAATCAGCAACGACGATGGAGATGGTGGTGGAGATCGATGCAGATGGCTCCGGGGCACTTCCCCATCCCGGTAGGGTGCCAGAATAGAGACTTTCTGTCCCCCGAATCTCCCCTTCGGTGGCAGCGGCGCTGCGGAACTTTTCGTGGCTGGAGGCTGGTCGATTTAGGGTTTTTGCATCAGGAGGCATCTTATAGGCGAAGAGGCAAGGTCGGTGGGCGGCCAGGGGGCCCACACCATGCGCTGGTGCGGCCTAGGGTTGCCCGTGCCAAGGAGGGGTGTGGCCACCCTGTGGCCCCTCTCCGTCTCGCCTTCTGGCTCCGTGAGTCTTCCGGTAAAATATCTACTTTGGCTTTTGTCCGGTCCAATTCCGAGAATATTCATTTTCTGACTTTTCTGGAACCAAAAACAGAAGAAAACAGGCAACTGGCACTGTGGCATCTTGTTAATAGGTTAGTCCTAGAAAGTGTATAGAAATACTACAAAGTGTGGACAAAACATAAGAAAGTAGATACAGAACAAGCATGGAACATCAAAAATTATAGATACGTTTGCAACGTATCAACATCCCAAAGCTTAACTCCTGCTCGTCCTCGAGTAGGTAAGTGATAAAAAGAAAGAATAATTTTTGAGGTGACATGCATCATCATAAACTTGATCAAAGTATTTGTAAAACATTGATAGTTGGGATCATAATACTTCAACATAGCATGAAAGATAAAGTTCTAACAATAAGACATAGCAACTAGGTTGTAACATGAAAGGATACAAACAAAATATTCATGAATAACAATGCTTTGCAAGTCGTTTGTTTGTTTCACATAAAGAAAACATAGCATAGTGGCATTCAGCTTGTCCCTCATAGAGTAGCAAACATAAATGCATAGGACACCTTCAAAGTTCATAAGAGTGACTAGATACAAGTAGTTTAAGAACAAGCAATATCAAGTTATGCATCAATCAAGAAGTCTTGGGACAATGCACATAGAACTAAGAATGACCACTATGCTCTCAAAGTAGGTGCATAAAGGTAGAAGGTGGAGACTCAACATAAAAGTAAAAGAAAGGCCTTCATAGAAGGAAGTAGAGATTCAAGTTTCCTAAAGAGCTTCCAAAAATTATGGTACTTGTTAGCTTTCAGCTCTCATTGCCCCTATCATAAGCATCTTTAGGTGATTAAGGTTAAAGTGACACAACTAAGTGGATATGCTTGACAAGTTATAAGGTGAAATCTCATGCCCCTTACTTACGAAGACCGAACCTCATGCTACTCAACTTTAGTCACAAGTAAGCTCTTGTCATTGTAAGTACATATGTATCATAAAGAACCACCAACGGGGTACCCCTTGCACATGATACAAGAGTTATCCCATAATCAAAATGACAAGGCAAGCAGACAATGAGCATCTCAGCGATCTTTTTATTTGCTATTTGCATAGGTTTTTATTGAGGATGCTTCATAGAGTGCTCATTATGGCTATGCTGCAAGTTTCCACCATGATTAGGCATGGCTTAGGCTAGCGGCCCAGGCGTTTCTCTAACACACATACAAACTCCATGATCTTACAAGTTCCACTTTTATTTCACACCGCCGGGATCCATAAGCAAGAGAACATGATATCAACGGGGTACAAAGTACAAGTGCAATGTTGAAAGTGTTCCCCATGATACATGGTTCTGCTAATTTCAACTTATAAAGCGCAAGCATACACGCAACAAAGATGGACACAATGGGTCAAGTTTATTAATTGCAAGAAAGTAAAGTGTGCCATCAAGTTCGTGAGAGCTTTAATCACTAATTTTCACATAACAAGTTTAATTCGGAAGGTAGATAAAAACATGAATATACTTGGAATAGAAAATGCTAATAGGTAGGTATGGTGGACTCTTTGGAATAACTTGGTTTTAGGATTTGGATGCATGAGTGGAACTCATACTTGGTTACGGAGACTAGCAAAAGACTGGGAATGACCGACTAAGAGAGCAATAATGGCCATAATCATGCAGAGCGACAAAACATCATTAATCAAAGCATAAAGTGATACTAAAGTAGAAAACTAAAGGATCATAAAGGCTATGGTGACTTGGGATAGTCATAACATGGTGTGAGCATGCGCCAAGTCAATCCAAATAAAGCATCAAAGGAGAATACCACAATATTATGCTTTTAATATGCTAAAACAACAGATGATTCTTTCAAGGCACATTAAGCAATCTCAATTGTTTATAACATGTCATGCTACAGCAAATATCACTAAGCATAAAGCCAAAACAATATCAAGCATGACATGACAAAACATAGGCCATAGTCAAAAACAAGCTCCCTTTTCCACTTAAGTATGAACTTTCCTACTCTTTTCCAATCCAAACCACACTATTTGAAAACCAATGCATAAAAGAGGGGGTCCAACCAATTTATTCAAGCAAACTAAGAAAATCAAGCAAACTAAAACCAAAAACAAAAAACAAAGACCTCCAAGAATAACACAATTGTGCATGAAACAATAAAAATGAAGTGTTTGGAAGAAACCTAGGATTTTTTATTGATGAAGAAGGGGATGCCTTGGGCATCCCCAAGCTTTGAAGCTTGTACTTCTTGGATAATTCTTCGGATGACATAGGGTGGCATCCCCAAGCTTGATCTTTAGTCCATTTTTCATCTCATTACATCATTCTCCCCATACACCTGAAATTTTTCCTTCATACAAAACTTCACACAATCTTTATTAGTAACATCAGTGCACTCAAGATAATAAGTCTTTAGGTTCAGTTTCAACACCAATAAAACTTCCATTAAAACACAAGCTACTAAAGCACTTCCCTCAAAAAGCTCAATTCCCCAAAGAGAACTCAAAAAGGAATCAACAAGAAGCAAATGCAGATAATGGCAGAAATCTGTCAAAACAGACCAGCAGGTAAAACCCAATTTTTTCGAAGACCTTCTGTTACTCAAATAGAAAAGTTTTGAACTAATTAAAGTTAGATAACAACCTGGGGCAAAATCACAAAAATTCACGCCTCAAAGGGACATACAGAGATTTTACACGAATTTTTACGGTGAAGAACAGAAATCTGTTTCGGGACAGCAACTTTTCCAAGCATTACTTCTCTCTCATTAGAGGTTACTCTTGGCACAAAAACCACACAAAAATGATAAGGAGAGGTTATTACTGAAGTAATAACTTCCAAGACTCGTCTAAAACTTTTGGGTTATCTTCTAATAAGTACTTTTCTTTAACGCCTTTAAGTTAGGCATGATAGTTTGAGAAGATGCTCACATAAGAAATATGAATTGAAGTAAAACAGAGCATCACGAAGCAAATTCAAAGCACATTTAAGTCTAACCCACTTCCTATGCATAGGAATCTTGTAAAGAAACAAGTCATGAAAGCACAAAGCAACAAGCATAGGAAAGCAAAACAAGTGCAACTTCAAAATTTTCAACATAAAGAGGGGAAACTTAATATTATTGAGATGCATAAAACCATGTTTCCCTCTCTCATAATAACTTCCAGTAGCATCATGAATAAAATTAACAATATAACTATCACATAAAACATTCTTATCATGAGCTACATTCATATAATCATTATTACTCTCCATATAAGCATAGTTATTCTTATTAATTGTAGTGGGAGCAAAGTCAATAAAATAGCTATCATTATTATTCTCATCACCATAATCATCAAATATAGGAGGCATATTGTAATCATAATTAATTTTCTCCTCAATAGTAGGTGGACTGAAAATATCATATTCATCATTGTAATCATCATATATTGGAGGCATAGTATCATCAAAGTAAATTTGCTCCTCCATGCTTGGGGGACTAAAAATATCATGCTCATCAAAACTAGCTTCCCCAAGCTTAGACTTTTCCATAGCATTAGCAATAATGGTGTTCAAAGAATTCATACTAATAACATTGCTATTAGCATGCAAATAAAGTTCCATAGGTTTTTTAATTTTCTCTTCAATCACTTCATGTCCTAACTCAAGATAAATACTATAAAGCTCTCTAATTTTTGTTGTTGTTTTCCATTAAGCCAAACTAGTGAAAATAAAAACAAGAAACAAAAAGACAAACTTGCAGAATCTAAAGGAAATAACTTCGAGCACTCACACCGGAGGATGTGAGTACCTTTTACGTTACCTCCCTGGCAATGGCGCCAGAAAATAGCTTATGGCACGTTGTTGACGTGGGAGCTTCTTATTCTTTATTCCCCGGCAACAGCGCCAGAAAATAGCTTGATGTCTACGCACTTCTATTCTTGTAGACAGTTGTTGGGCCTCCAAGTGCAGAGGTTTGTAGAACAGTAGCAAGTTTCCCTTAAGTGGATTACCCAAGGTTTATCGAACTCAGGGACAAAGTGGTCAAAGGTATCCCTCTCAAGCAACCCTGCAATCAAGATACAAGAAGTCTCTTGTGTCCCCAACACACCCAATACACTTGTCAGGTGTATAGGTGCACTAGTTCGGTGAGGAGATAGTGAAATACAAGTGGTATGGATATAAGACAACGGTGTCAAAAAATAGCTTGACGGGAGGAAAAGACTAAAGGCAAAAACATGGAAGCAAGCAAACATGTAACAGATCTAGTTGCAAACGGTGTTTCAATGTTTAGAAACAAGGCCTAGGGATCATACTTTCGCTAGTGAACACTCTCATATAAATATCTTCTTGTTCATGATACTACTCTGAACTACTCTTTGGTTGGACACTCTAATCCATCGTAGGGCTATAACATCACTCCTCAAAGTTTGCTTTTCCCATCTAGATAACCCCAGACTGTCACCTTGAGCTCTAGATGGTTCCAACAAACACCACAATTTTATAGAGACATCCAACTCCATATATAACTCATAACAAGTATTTGTAATCTCTAGCCTGAGTGCCACCATGGTATGCACGCTGTCACTTTCACACACATGGGGAGAGCAAAGATCTATTAAAGCACTTGAGTAGCAAGGTAGATCTACTTGATTACAAAGCTCATGATCACAATATGATCATGCATAGAGAGAGAGATGAACACATAGCTACTGGTAGAACCCTTAGCCTCGAGGAAGAACTACTCCCTCCTCATCATGGGAATCAGCAACGGCGATGGAGATGGTGGTGGAGATCGATGGAGATGGCTCCGGGGCACTTCCCCGTCCCGACAGGGTGCCAAAACAGAGACTTTATGTCCCCTGAATCTCCCCTTCGGTGGCGGCAGCGCTGCGGAACTTTTCATGGCTGGAGGCTGGTCGATTTAGGGTTTTTGCATCGGGAGGCATCTTATAAGCGAAGAGGCAAGGTCGGTGGGTGGCCAGGGGGCCACACCATGCGCTGGTGTGGCCTAGGGTTGCTCAAGCGCCAAAGTGTGGCCACCTGTGGCCCTCTCTCTGCCTCGCCTTCCGCCCGTGAGTCTTCTGGTAAAATATTGACTTTGGCTTTTGTCCGGTCCAATTCTGAGAATATTTATTTTCTGACTTTTCTGGAACCAAAAACAGAAGAAAACAGGCAACTGGCACTGTGGCATCTTGTTAATAGGTTAGTCCAAGAAAGTTTATCGAAATACTACAAAGTGTGGATAAAACATAAGAAAGTAGATATAAAACAAGCATGGAACATCAAAAATTATAGAAACGTTTGCAACGTATCATGGCTGCACATCTTGTTCGGGTCCTTCTTATTCTACTTCTTCATCTTCTCCTCCTCCCACGGGTATTTCTTGTTGGGGTAGATGATGGGTTCGTAGCATGGAAAACAAAAAATTTCTACCGCAAGAACGAACAAAACCCAGATCTAATCTAGATAAAAGCCAAGATCTAATCTATTGGACATGTGCAACGAGATAGATCTGTACTAACCCTCATAGATCCGAAAGCGTTACGAGATTAGATCTCGAGGTTGATGTAGTCGATCACTTGCCGATCTCAAGATCGTGTGGACGATCCTTCCGGCGTTCGGGGCTTCGCGATCGGTCAATGGTCACACGGGTGGAGTCGAAGGCACCTTCCTCTCCCTGCTCCAATGAGGTGGAGGTAGTAGATCTTCTCCACGGAATCCCAGCAGCACGACGGTGTGGTGATGGTGGTGGAGTAGAGAATTCTGTAGGGCTTCGCCTAAGCCTGAGCAGAGCGAAGGAGGAGGAGAGAGGCGGTGGCTAGGGTTTGTTATGGGAGAGGTCTAGGGGGTGGCGCCCCCTCCCCTCTATTTAAAGGAGGGAGGCGCCATGGGAGGGGGAGTCCCAAGAGGGACTCCCTTCCTCCTTGGCCATGGATTGGGAGGGAGGAATCCTCCTCCACGAGTCCGTGTCTTCCCACAAAGACTCCTTGATCCTTTCTTTGTTTTCAAGCAAACTCCAAGAAATCTTCTAGAACCTTCCAGAACATTCCGAAACCTTCTAGAATCCCCATACAAATACTCCGGAACATTTCCTAACTTAGAAAATGATCCCCAATATATGAATCTTATTCTCCGGACAATTCCGGATCTCCTCGTGATGTCCCGGATCCAATCCGAGACTCCGAACAACATTAGGTCTCCAACGCACATTCCATATCTACTTAAAACAACTTCGAACCTTAAGTGTGTCACCCTACGGTTCGTGAATATGCAGACATGATGAAGACACCTCTTCGATCAATAACCATCAGCGGGATCTGGAGATCCATAATGGCTCCCACATACTCAACGATGACTTCGTGATCGATAGAACCATTAACATACGAAAACAATTCCCTTTGTCACGCGATATTCTACTTATCTGAGGTTTGATCGTCGGTATCTCCATACCTAGTTCTACCTCGTTACTGATAAGTACTCTTTACTCGTTTCATGTTATGTCATCCCTTGTGACCTAGTCACATGCTTGCAAGCTAACTAGATGACATTCCACCGAGAGGGCCTAGAGTATATCTATCCATCATATGGATGGACAAATCCCAATCTTGGTCCATGCGCTTCAACACATACTTTCAGAATACCCAATGTCACCTTTATAACCACCCAGTTACGAAGCAGCATTTGATGTCATCAAAGTATCCATCCGGTGATGGTGATTAACATAACCTCATGGTCGAAGGATTAGGTTACTATGCATTTGAAAGCTTGTAGCAAAACGAACTTAATGACTTGATCTTATGCTATGCTTACTATGGGTGTGTGTCCATCACATCATTCTCCTAATGATATGATCTTGTTATTAACGACATCCAATGTCCATGATCAGGAAACCATGATCATCTATTAATCAACAAGCTAGTTCAACAAGAGGCTTACTAGGGACTCTTTTATGTTTACAAAACACACAAGTATTAATGTTTCCAGTTAATACAATTATAGCATGGGATGTAAACATTTATCATAAACATAAAGATATAATAATAACCACTTTATTATTGCCTCTTGGGCATATCTCCAACAGTAGATTAGCTTCGACCTGCGTGTCATAACGCAAACGTCCATCCTCGATAGAGAATAAACCGTTAGGAAAAGGAGCCGGGATCAAGTGATCCGCTCCAGGTATATTGAAGAAATACCTACCATGATTTTTAGGAATCATACCACATGCTTGTAGAGTAGATAGACCGAGACGGTTACCTCCAGTCAACGGTTGGATGTTACCTAGGTTGATGCAAAGTGCGTGTGCAAGAACGGTCACAACTCCTCCTCCACATATGGGTCCTCGAGATTGAAGAGCCTGATACTTAAGGTAAAACACAAGAAGAGCGCCCAAATTTGGCGTTAAGTTATAATTGACAAGTGCAGCTTTTGTGAGGATTAACATGTCCTCCTCATTAACTCTAGTAAACTCACCACGTGTCTGGAGTGTGTTAGCAATAACATAGAACAAATATCGAATAGCAGGATGATCAATTTGGTTCCCCTTAGTTGTGTTTCCACGGATTCTCACCAAGTTAAAATATTGTGAAGGGGAAGGATCTATAACAAAGGTAGTTGTGCGTACATCAGTGGTGTTGTTGGTTAACCCAAAGCATTGAGCCCATTGGCTGAGTGTCAAAGTATACTCACAGTTCATAAGGCGGAATTTAATTCGATCAACTTTGGGCCTTTGTTCTTCGGAACAACCATAAGGATCCACCGTGTGTGTCAAGGTGCTGAAGAACTCAAGCGTCAAGCGGCGGTATGTCGCAACATCCTGAAATACAAAATTGTACAAACCAACATTGTTGCAAAGTAAATCAAAATCAACACGAATGCCAAGTTGGTTCAGGATATAAGGACACGCCCACTTGGTGGACTTGATCTCTCGAATCTTGAGACGATTGAAACGGGTCAGATGGAACTCCTCGGTGAACTCGATGCCAATCGACTCGGGGGTTAACGTATCAACGGGTGGTGCGGAGGATTCCGCAGCCATCTCACGTGTACGACTCCTCGTGTTCATCTAATAAATAAAAATAAGACAAAGTAAATAAAGATTGCTAATGATTTTTTAGTCCAATAGAGCATAGCATAAGTGATTTTGTACACTAACTACAAAAGAAACTCATCTAAAATCAATGCTAAGCATACTTAATATCAAGATTGAATCAAGAACAAGACCTATGTCTATATTGGCAATGATGAATGATTAAGTGAAGCTTTTGCACAAATAAGTTGGGGATCAGATGAGAATCATACCTTCGATCGAGTGAGTATGAAGTATCGAAGAAAGATGAGTAAATTTGAAGATCCAATGGAGGTGGTTTGAATTTTGGAGGAAGAAGAAAGAGAAAAATTGATTTGGGGATTTTTGGTTACCTCCTCGGGGTGCTTATGGCGTCCGCGTACTGGGTACGGGTAGGCAGTACGGCCAGATCTTGCCCGTACCGGATGACTTACCTTGGGGCGACAGATGCTCCCAGCGGTGCACTCGGTACAGGCGCGCGCGCTCGTAGTGCTGCTCGTTAACGTTGCGGTGACTTTTGCTTAAAACCTGATGTTTTCTCGGGGGTACGGTATGGGCGCGTGGTACGGGCGCGTCCGGCCGTACCAATGGTCGTTGTCGACACTATTCCTTCGGCAATCATTGAAAATTTCTATCTTCCTTTGCCTTGAGGTGGTACGGGCACACGGTACGGTCCACTCCGGTCATACCAGTGGTCGTTATCGACACTGTGAACTATAAAAACTCAAGGAATTTGATTAGTAGCTCTGTACGCCTTTGCACATCTTATCAAAAGGTTAGATAGCAGCAAAAACACTAAGTAATGATCCAACAATACTTCTTAGGCCATGTGTTAGTAAAATATAGAAGATTATCTTATTTCTTATCCTCTCTCCATAGATCTTCTTGAACACTCTTTATTAAAAACGAAAAAACCTAACACAAAATAAAACATAATAGAAAAACTTAGAGAAACTTCATTTCACATGGGTTGCCTCCCATGAAGCGCTTCTAGTTAAGGTCAATTAGCTTGACCTTGATGGCAATCACTTAGGTTTGGGGAGTGGAACACCCACTCCAAAGTAGTTTGCTTTTAATGTAATTACACCATCATCATCATTAGGCTTGGCCTTCTTTTTTCTAGGGAAGTGGAATACAAAAGGATCTCTAGATGGTAACCCTATTCTTACATTCCCTTCATGTAAATTAATCAAAGCTTTAATAGTTCTTAGGAATGGCCTACCTAGAATTATAGGTGCTATGGGATCTTCAGGCATGTCCACAATAACAAGATCAATAAGAGCGGGACTACCTTTAATTTCAACAGCTATATTTTCTTTGATCCCAATAACTTGTTTATAAGTCGAATCAGCTAGATGGAGTCTTAATTCAATTGTAACAAATGGCCCCAAGTTTAACTTATCGAATAGGATTCTGGAAATTGTTGAGACGCTTGCACCAAGATCACAAAGTGCGGATATCTCATTAACTCCAAGATTAGTTTTAATAGTGGGCTCAAATATATCATCTAGCTTAGCCGGAAGCTTATCATCTAGTCTTTTATACTCCATTTCTAAATCACGAACCTTAGATGATACTTGTTGTATAAATTGTTGGTACATAGCATTATTACCTTGTTCTATACCTGGATTCTTAACGATGATCATCTTCAATAGATCTTTGACGGTATATTCCAGTGTTGGCGTATTGCTATAATCCAGCTCTTCAGTTTTTAATCATTGATTACCACCCTCATCATCTTGAGGTCTTCTACCGGATTTGGCTCGGGTTTGCCAGTGAACTTTGCTAGTATGAGAGCTTGGCTCTCGGCTACCTTACCCAGCTGAGCCTCCATGGTCTTTGTTCTTTCCTGTAGAGCCTGCACATCATTTCTAATTGCAACGGCCTGATTAGATAATCTTCCTATACTAGTTTCATGGTTCTCCGTAATCTTAATAAGCATATTGTTTTGTTTGGTTTGAGCTTGCATAAATGTTCTAACAGTTTGCTCAAATGGGAGATTGCCATGATTTGCTCAATTAGTATTATCATAAATATTGTAAGGAGCTCATGCATGATTAGTATGGTATTTTTGAACATTAGAAGCATAATTATTTTTCCATGCATGATTAAAAGGAGTGTGAGCTATAAAATTAACATCGGTAGTGATAGCATTAACTTGGGTGTCTTCCTTATCCTTTACTAAGCTAAGCAACTCATCTACCTTAGATGTAAGCTCCTCATTGTTTACCTCGGTAATTAAACTTACTCTTTTCGAGGTTCTTTCCACATGCCATTGGGCATGGTTATTTTGCATATCATCAAGTAACTTATTTGCAACACTCACCTGCTTTCCTATGATCGTTCCTCCTGCTGCAGTATCTAGCATAGACTTAGACATTGGTTTAAGACCATTATAAAATAAATGTAATATAAGCCACTCTTCCATCCCATGATTAGGACAGTTCATTACGGCTTCTTTCATTCTTTCCCACGCAAGCGCTAGTGGCTCACGATCTTCTTGTCTAAAGCTTGTAATGTTGGATCTTAGCTGCATAGTCTTAGCTAGGGAAAAAATTAGTCACAAACAAATTAGTGCATTCCTCCCAAGATTTAATAGTGCCCTTTGGTAGAGATAGCAACCAATCCTTAGCCTTTCCTCTAAGAGATAAAGGGAATAATCTTAGCTTAACAGCATTTAGATCTGCATCCTTAATACGCATCATGTCACAAATTTTAGTTAAAGTATTCAAGTGCAATCCCGAATCCTTAGAAGATGAACCCCCAAATTGGTTTTGTTGAACCAAACTTAAAAGTTTAGGTTTTATCTCATATGTTTCCGCATCAACTGCGGGTTGAGTGATGGGTGCACGAATAAAATCATCAGTGCAAGTAGCATACTCTCCTAATCTCTTTTGAGCCATGGCTCTTATCTTTTTGGTAATTTTTAAGTAATAAAAACGAATAACAAGTAACTAATTTTTTGGATTTTCAAATAGATAACAAGAAAGTAAACTAATAACAAGAATTAAACTACAACTAATAATAAAACTAAAACAAGGTCTCTAATGACCTCACCAGGATAGCAAAATTACTTCCCCGGTGATACATTGCAAATGTATCTATAATTTTTGACGTTCCATGCTTGGTTTTATCTACTTTCTTGTGTTTTGTCCACACTTTGGAGTACTTTTCATATGATTTCTTGGACTAACCTATTAACAAAGAGCCATAGTGCCAGTTGCCTGTTTTCTGCTGTTTTTGGTTCTAGGAAAGTCAGAAAATGAATATTCTCGGAATTGGACGGGACAAAAGCCAAAGTCGCTATTTTACCGGAAGGCATCTAGAGCCAGAATACGAGACGGAGAAGGGCTGGGGCCCGGCCACACCACCCTGGCCGCGCGGCCAGGCCTGGCCCGTGCCAAGGAGGTGGTATGGCCGACCCCAGCACCCCCTCGGCCTCTCCTTCTGCCTATATATTGCCTTCGGGACCAAAACCCTAAGTGCCTCATCAAAAATCCACAGAAGAGTCTCAGAGTCAGTGCCATCTCCATCCCTAGATCGAGGGATCAAGCTCTTCTAGGCACTCACGGAGAGGGGAATTCACCCTGGAGGCCTTCTTCATCATCATGCAAGCCTCCGGCATGATGCGTGAGTAGTTCATCTCTGGACTACGGGTCCATGTAGTAGCTAGATGGCTGGTTCTCCTCCTTTGTGCTTTCATGTCTAGATCTTGTGAGCTCCGTTCATGATCAAGATCATCTATTTGTAATTCTGCATGTTGTGTTTGCGGGGATCCGATGGATATTGAGATGCTAGATCAGATTGATTATTGATTCTATCATGCCCTTGTTATTTGTGATCTTGCATGCTTTCCGTTGTTAGTATCTACCTTGGCCAAGTAGATGCTAGCAACTCCAAGAGTTAGTATTTATGCTCGATAGTGGGTTCATGCCTCTGGTAATCTGGGGAAGTGACAAAAATCTTTAAGGTACTAGATGTGCTGTTGCTACTAGGGAGAAAACAACAATCCTTTGTTCATAGAACAATCATATTGTTTACTTTACATGCAATTCGTAAAGCAATAATCTGTTGCTTGCAACTTAATACTAGAGGGGGTTCGGATGATAACCTGAAGGTGGATTATTAGTCATAGATGCAGTTGGATGGCGGTCTATGTATAATGTTGTAATGCCCACTCAAGTCTCAAAGGAGTCAAGATGATTAGTATATGCTTGTATGATTTCTCGATGTTTGTCAATTGCCCCGCTGTAATTTGTTCACCCAGCATGTTATCTATCTTAAGGAGAGCCACCTCTAGTGAACTATGGATCCCGGTCCTTTCTTTTACATACAATCTACAAACTGTTTACTGCTTTGTGTTTACTTTCTGCAAACTATTACTTCCTTCCATTCGATACGTTTAATCCTTTGTTTTCAGCAAAACCGGTGAGATTGACAACCTCATCACAAGTTGGGGACAAAGTTATGTGGTTGTGTTGTGCAGGTCTCCATGTTGCTACTAGCACCGGTAGTGCGCCCTGCCAAGGCTCAGCTAGCAACACCTTTGGGGTGTTTCCTTGCTCCTACTGGTTCGATTAAACCTTGGTTTCATAACTGAGGGAAACTTACTTCTGTGCTCATCATACCTTCCTCTTGGGGTTCCCCAACGAGCTCATCAATCACGAGCCATCACCCAGCAATGGCGCCAGAAAAAGGGTTGATACCTTTGATCCAGATTCACGGATGTAGTATAATAGCTTTTTCCGTAGAAGACCTAGGTTTAATCGAACCTTGAAAAGCATCGCTAAAAGGTAATAAAAAGGACACATCTGTAAGACTTTGTTTATTCATTTTACCTTAGTTGACCGGACCAATCTAGTTTACTTTATAACATGTTTTAATCAATGGATGGAGATAGGCCAGGGTTGAAGATGCACCTGCAGCTACACATCAAATGGGATAAAAGATAATAATAATCATAGTCATGTATAATGTTTGTATTGAGATAATCTCTTATGGGCAACACATCCTAATATTCTAGAGCCCCCGTGATGCAGCGGGCATAGCAATAGACTTTTAATCCAACCGAGAGTACACCGAAGCCACGAGTTACAAATGATTATTAAGTGTAAACACAGATCAAATCTTTAAGTGGTGATGTTGTTGTTGATCCCAAATGGGGTGCTAAGCGAAGACCGTACTACCCTTTCTGTCACTGAGGTTCCTATGAGATCGCCGCTAGCCAAGTATCTCACCTCAAGCCTTTATCAATCTATGGGATGTTGGGTACCTACAAGTCCACAGATCAAGACAAGAGACGAAGAAACAAAAGATACAAATCACGAATCCAAACAAAATACAATTATCCCATGATCTAGATGCACATAATTGTTGCGAGGTTTCTCTCCAACCCGCAGCCCGTGAGTACTACTCACTCATAACAAATAGATCTTAGATAGAAAACATCATGCAAATACTTAGATTGAAATCAAATATTCTTACAATTGTCACCAAATCACAAGGAGATCTAAAGTACAAAGCAATGACTATGGCTAGTGGAGGGATGGATGGTGGAAGTGATGAAAAATGGATGAACTATGGATGAACAATAGTGTGGATCTCCTTTGGTGGTGTTGTGATGCAATCTGAGAATGACGGTTCTTTGGCCGGCGGCTAGAGCCTCGAAATATATAGGCGTCTTCACGAAAGTTGTAGGGTTTAACGACACAAAGTTGTTGCCACCTAGTACAGGCAGGTGTACGAGCAGACCGCGCCCGTACCAGTGGTCGTTAAGACTTCAAGTGCCTTGGAATGCCTCTCCAATTACTTGGTCGTGTGTACTTCCTTAAAATCCTTCATTATGACTCCTTATTTCACTTTAAAAGTAGTGATTTCCTGTACAACATAAATCAAAGAAGGGATTTGCATATGTTTGCAATTATTAGTCATTAGTGGCAAAAGTTGAGAGTTTCTTTGGCAATTGCTTGACCAAAAACAACGTTTAAACACAGTGGAAGATGGCAAAAATTGGAGCCATCAGAAGCCCATCTGGGCCAGGTGCACCTTCAACATAGGAGCCAAAGATTGCATCCTGTACATCTTGCTCAGCGAAATTAGCATCAAGGAAAGCATTCTATTCAGGAGTGACCTTATCATTTATATGCCAGAAATCATCCATTAAGTCTACACTAGGCTTACTCTCAAAACCAAAAAGCTCCTTATAATACTGTACAACAATATTCAACAAACCTTTGTTATCATATACCAATCCCTGTGGTCCTTCCAGCGCCTCCGCCTCTTTCTTCCTGCGCCTTTGATTAGATATAGAGTGGAAATAAGCTGTATTACGATCTCCGTCAAGAATATATATCTCTCTAGAGCATCGTCTTGCTTTAATTTCCTCATTTTTCCATATTTTTGTAAGATCAGATGAATTAGTTTTCATCCTATTTTTAGACTTTGGTGAGAGCATTTGTGTCTCTGATATAATATCTATTACATCATACTCAGCCACCAAAGCCTTCTTTAGTTTGTGTTGCTCAGCTTCTAAATTAGCTGCACAACCTCTTAGACCCTTCCTCAAATTCCTAACCCTAAACTACCATATATCAATGGCTTTCTGATACTGACAGGGCATGGACCTGAACCTGGCCACAACTTGATCAAACTCCTCTACCTCTAACCACCAGTTGTCAAAACGAAATTGCTTAGTTTTAGGAACTTTAAGAGCCCCAGTATCCACAATTAAGGGGGCATGATCACTCCCCACTTTTGCCTTTGTTATAACATTACTTGCAGGGTACAAGGCATCGCAACAAGTAGTTATGAAAACCATATCCAAAAGGGCCATAATCAAATTATCTTGATTATTGGCCCAGGTAAATTTTCTACCAACTTTTTTAATTTCCATCAAGCTAAAACTGTTCACCCAATCATTAAACAGATCAGCCCAATGTTGGTTAATATTTCCTGTATTTTTTTCACAGCTCTCTCTAATGAGGTTGAAATCACCCCCAATTAATGTAGGTCCATTCCAATAAGCCATAATGTTATGCAACTCATTAATAAACTCAAGCTTGAATTCCTCATAAGAAGAGCCATACACTGAGATATATCTCCAAGTCACATCATCTTTCTTGGATTTAATCAAAGCAGATACAGTGTACTTGTGTATGTCCCAAGATATCACATCAAAAGATTAACACTAATTCCTACTAGGATACCACCAGCAGTTTCTTTAGCAGGCAACCAGCTCCAGGAATATTTGCCAAAAGGATCTAATTGCTTTAACTGAAGAGGTGTAAAATCCATCTTCTTAGATTCAGAAAAACTAACTAGATCAGGGCATGTCTCTCTAATAAGATCATGCAGACGAAACAATTTATCAGGTCTATTCAGAACTCTAGGATTCCAAATTAGAGCTACTATCATTGGAAAAATCTAATTTCTTTTTACTGCTAATCTTACTAGAGACCTCAATCCAAGGCTCTCCATCTTCCTGGTTGGTGCTAGTGCAACCAATAGGAGAAGGACCAAGCACACCATACTTTGGTGCACACACTCCTAATAAATCTTCCCTGGAAAGTTCAATGTTTCCTGGTAAGAACATATCAGGATGATCTAGGTGAAAATTAGAAAGCCTCTCAATTTCCACATTTTTAATGATGTCATATTGGTATTAATCAGCACTAAGGCCCAAGTTAATACCTGCAGCTCTAGCCTTATCCAACAAAACATCATTATCCAATGCAGCAAAAGAGTTTGAAAAACCATGCACTCTACCATTACCTCTAGGCACCTCCAAGTTTTTGGATTTCTTCAAGTCATGTGACTTCTCAATAACAGTTCTCCTATCTCTCACTACCCTGGTGCTCATTCTTGGTGCCTTCACTGGACCCCATTGTTTTTACTTTTCCCTTTCTACACCATAGCCTCACTTTCTGCTCCTTGTACTTGTTGTTTTTGACTTTGAATCTGCACCTGGATCTCATCTTGGATTTCCTCATCAGCTTCCTCATCAAATTTTTCTAGCAAATGGCCTCCAATGTTCTCCTCAGGGTTCCTATGTACATGCAGAGGGCATTTTGAAACATTTGCTATTTCTTCCCTCATAATCTTGGACATGACATATTTCTCTTTCTCTTGTTACTTGTCTTAGACCCATGCATAGTCCTAGCACCATTTCTACTTGTATGAGCAAGAGTCTTCTGTATGCCATTATCCATTCTCCTAGCTCTAGAGCGTTTCTCTTTTAGTAACTAATCTTGGAAATCATCACCTAAATCTTCCTCACCTGGTGGGTAAGCCTCATCATTGCCATCATTGCCTCCAACATCAGCACCAGGCCCACCCACTCCATCCCTATTGTCCATTGTGAACGAGATAGGAAAGAACCCCTGCTCCATCTCAAAGAGCTTGCTAACAAGAATTTTATTCACATCTCTGACAACTACTTTCACTCTAATATTCTTGTAGAAACTCTTAAAGATTTCATGTCAGTCCAGATTAACAAGGACACTTAATGTAGAGGAGACTTGAGCAATGAATTTCTAGCTGCACCATCGAGAAGGTATTCCTTCCACTTTAACCCACACTTCCTGGAATTCCTCTACAGGTTCAACTTCCCCATTCCAGTTCTCAAAGGAGATATTAACTCCTTTCTTCTTCAAGTTGATAGAAGGATATTCTACTAGCTCTTTGATTTTTTGGAAGCTGGAAACCTAACCAGGAACTTTTTAGCAGACAACTGTGTGATTTTCCAGAACCAACTTACTTTCCACATCTCATTGAAGTTTTGCTCCAACTCTTTCTCATTTATCTCACCTTCATTAACAACCACAATCCCCACATTATCCATGTTTAGCCACTTGACTGCCTCAACACCTTCCACATCAACATGAAAAAATCCCACACCTGGATTAGCACTCCCCCAATATTGAGCCATTGGCAGAGGCTTGTACCACTCTGCACAAGAATCCATGTGATGACCAGGTTTACCACACATAAAGCATAGCTTCTCCCTATGACATGCCCCACATAGTGACCAGGTTCTCCACAATTGAAACATGCCACATTCCTGAACCTAGGATCCATGTGCTGCACCTGAGAAGTGGTAACCCATTTCCCAGATT
Organism: Avena insularis; assembly: GCA_023614405.1. Classification (NCBI taxonomy): domain Eukaryota; kingdom Viridiplantae; phylum Streptophyta; class Magnoliopsida; order Poales; family Poaceae; genus Avena; species Avena insularis. The sequence goes on along the minus strand of CM042688.1, from coordinate 44,639,782 downwards.
TGCGTCCAGGGAACCTATCAGCATTCTGTTTCTCTCTTTCTCCACTAGAAGACTAAGCTTTGTTCTTCCCTTTACCACTGGCTTGTTGTATCCAGAGTTCATCTGACCACTCACACTGCTAGTCTCACCTACTGATCCTTGTGGAAACATAGGATTGATCTGACTCTGTCTAGCCAACTGCCCAAACTGGCCTCTAGGCATCATCTGATTCTGCATCAATGGGGGAAAGAAAGGTGGCCGCTGCCCCATCAAAAAATTATTCCACATCCCTGGAAGCATACTAGTTGGCATCTGGTACATACATGGCCCAGGATCACCCCCAAATTGCTGTTGCGCCTGTAGTGGCCCGAGATTGGCAGCCTGCTGGTTCATATCTACAGATGGCGCTGGAGGTCTCTATCCGCTCCCCCTAGACGTCGGCGGCGGCACGCGTTGAGCATGAGCACCTCATTGGCGCCCTCGGTTAGCTCCATAGCGCCCACCACCACGCCCAGCACCTCCCATCTTCACCACCTCCGCAAACGTCGCCCTCCCTGCCTCGCACCCCCACCGATCCTTGGAGAAGCTAAACTTCCACGGAATGGGTAGGCGGCCTCCACGAGCTGGGAAGTAGTCCTACGGCAAAAAAGTCCTCGCCTCGAACAGCTCACACCGAATCCACACCACCACCACCCTCCCCTCCCTGCCGAAACCATAGGTCGAGTTTGGGGTCTCCGCCGATCCAGGAGAAGGTCATCTACCTGCAGAGGCGTATTTATCCTAGATGCCTTCCATATCCCCCGATCAACACCATGGATGTGGCCAGGTGTCGGACATCTATGGTCGATCCGAGCAAGAGATGGCGTGTCGCTGACATGTGGGGTATCTCGATTCAAACTTCTTCTTCGCGCTTGGCCTCCGATCCCCTTATCCAGCAGCGATCCCGCCCGCGACGGCGTTCGCGAACCTCTCGTCGGAGAGATGTACCTCTCCCCCCACGTGATTCCCTACACGCAGCTGATCCCCCCCACACATGCCCTTCTCAGATCTCACCTCCACGAAACTCCGCCGGGGATCCCCACCACAAGCCCCCAAAGGATGTGCGGGGGGCGATGTCAGATGTGCGAGAGCGGTGCCCTGACACAGAGTTGGCCGGAGAGGTGATGTGGCTCGTCGCGCGTGGTCGTGTGTAGGGTCACGAGAGCGAGAACTCATTTTTATGGTCTAAAAAAACTTATGTTTCAATTATTAATTTTATATTAGACAAATGCAAAAGACGCGCCAATCTCAAAGCTCTAGATGGGCGGTGAATCAGTTGCTGGTATATACCGACGCCTTTAGAAACTCCGGTCTCCAAACTATGTTTAGCGACGGACCAGTGCTCAGAGGTGATTTCTTGCGAAAAATATCAAAAGGTGGTGGTTTTTAAAGCCCTAACCCTAAACATGGTGATTTTTAATTTTCTCGGCTCAGAGGTGTCTTAACCGGTGTGTCAGCCAGACCGGGTTGCAAGCGCGGCAGGTTGTGGGACTAGTCTCTAAGACCAACTCTCACCAAAATTAGGAGCAAATGGCCTCCTATCACTCAGAGGACCAAATTTGCTCCTCTAAATTTTGGTAGGCCGAATCTGATGTTCTAAAAATCAGCCCCTAAATAATACAAATAATACAAATAGAGTCACACATTGCATCAAACGCATATTGTGCACACGATTTAGAACACAAATTTAAACTTAGGCAACATTTTAAACTTAGTTCATACATTCACTTGGTCCATAGACCTACATAGTCGAGCTACATCTAAAAACAAAAGAAAATCCGGTGGAGGCGGCGTTGCTGTCCTCGCCGGAGCTCCGTCCACATGGCTCAGTCGCGGAGGCTATCGACGTACCTTGCCTAAGAGTCGCGGAGGCTGTCAAGGTACCTATAAAGGGAGTCGCGGAGGCGGCGCAGTCGCAGGAGTCTTCGGAGTCCTTGTCGTCGGAGAGCTCGAGGACGACGGGGGCAGCCGACGCTGGCGAAGGCGTCACAGAGGTCGATGGCACGGCAGAGGTCGACGAAGAAGCTTCCCATTTGCGACTCGTCGCGTACTACGCGTACAACTTCACCTCTGCCGCAACACGCTCCGGATTGCACCGACGGAGGTCTGCCATGTACTGCTCGCCGGCGGCTTCCAGCTCGAGCCGCTCGCGGGCTTCCCGGTCCTCCCGGGCCTCGCGCTTGTTCGCCACGTAGCAGGGGGGAGGGGGAGGGGAGGGGGACGGATTTAGGTCCGACATTTCTTCCTCATAGCCGAGCGGGGACTTTAATTCCCCACAATCGTCGTGGAACTAAACGTTGGCGATTTCGTGCGGCAACGCCGCCTGCCGCGTCGAATGGAACGTCCCCAGCCAATGGCGCTTCCCGGTGGTCCGGTCTGTTATCTCTGCCACCCACGTCCCCCACTCTCGCTGCCGCACGCCTTGATACTGGCCGTGCGACGGCGGCAACGGCGGAAGGTCGGGGAGCGGCTGCGAGGAGCGCCGGCGTGTCGCGCGGGGATGGCTGGCGGATCGGATAGGTGGAGGAGAACGGCAGCGAGATCCGCCAGCCATCTACGACGGCGGGAGGGACGTAGGGGTTGAAAGGGAGCAGTGGAGCGAAAGATTCCGTCAGCGACGGCGAGGTGGGCGGTGGGGAAATTTTAGGGGGAGGACGACACTGTGACCATATATAGGAGGCGGTGGGGCTGAGGAGCAAAAAATTTACTCCTCTAACGCGTTTAGAATTTCGGCTCGGTGCATCGGTTAGAGTTGCTCTAATGCAATATACCTAGATTTATAGAGTTAGATAAGGATGAAGGCCGCTGGTACAATTTACTCACTCCGTTCTATAATATAATATATTTTAGCTTTGTGAAAAGAGTGTATTTAAACCTTTTTTAGTGTGCAAGTTCAGAGTGAATCTACGCATAAAAAAAGTCGAAACGGAGAGAGTATATACTAACACATATGTTTTGTGGGATATGTGGATCCCAACCCCAGCCAGACCCTGAGGCATAACCAAAACTATAAAAAGTGCATCTGACCGTCACGATTGAGAGGTGGATGCAAGTCTACCGAACACATTAAAGTCGGGATGTTGTGGTGCACTCGTGTTCGGTTCGCGCCAAGCTCCTGGTCCAGCGATCTATATCCGCGTGGAAAAAGGATGCATGAAAGTCCTGGTCCGGAACGGGAAACAATTCCGCAGGTGGTGAACACGGACAGGCGAGCTACCTTCCCCAAGTAGCGGGAGGCAGATCCTAACCACAACCCCACTCGCGTGTTCTTAAAACCCCAAGTCTCGGAAGCAGAAAGAAACCCTCCAGCTCCGTCCGAAAGAGCAGAGAAGCAAAGCGATCGACGACGCCACCGCGCGAGTCCCAACCCGATACCATCCAGGTACCGTACCAAACTTCGATCGATCTTTTGCGAGAGAGTCGAGCGTGAAACACGTCCCGTGGTTGATGCCTGCTATCCTGCAGGGTTGATCGGAAGGATGATGGATGTGAGTTTCGGGCCCGAGGAGCAGGTCCTGTGGCCGGCGTCGGTTCTCGCCGGCGTCGCCATGTGCGCCGTGGTAAGCTTTCCACCCCTCTCCTCTCTTTTTGCTTTGTTCGACCTCCCGTTCTAGTTTGAGTTCAGTTTATTTTCGAGAACCTGCTCTGTTCATGGTTGCTTGAGCTCGACCAGTTAATTGTCAGCGAGATTATTACCCGTATACATGCCGACTGCTTTCGTGTTACCTGGGGAGGACGTCGTCCAGATCGTTTCCTCCGTCTTGCTAGGAGATGAGGAGGCTAATGGCGACTTCCTGCTAGCGCAATTAATGTAGGCTGTACCGTCTCCACAGCTTCCTTTCTGGTGAAGCCATAGTACAAGTATTCAGTTGTGTAGCCAGTACTTGCCAGTCAATGAAGCGGATACTTGTCGATCGTCCAAGTCTCTTTTCCTATGTGGGGCCGACAGAGATATGTAGGGACAATTCAGCTGTGTTGACCGCTACCCTGATCACACCTTGTTACTGTATAAAAAGATACGGACTCATATTTCGAAGATTTGCAATCGAATTGCAACCTCATACAGATATCTTTTGTTGGTGCAACGGAAACCATTATTGAGGGAAAGGGTCCTCTCAACAGCTTTGGATTCGACATCAATGCAACTGATTTTTATTTTGTCACATAGCACAAAAACTGAAAACCTTCGCTCCAATCCTGAAGTAGTCATCTTAGAAAACACTGTTCTCAGCTATTATTGAACCTGATAACTTTTGTGATGCACTGTATGTCTGTATTTGCTTCAAAAAGATCATAATTTCTTCTTGCAGGTATACGAGATAACTCGACAGGTTAGCTATCGGTGCTTCAAGTGCTATGATGGATTACGTCCAATGCAAAAGATTGAGTGGAATAATAGGTAAGACATGCTTGGCCACAATTTTTACTGTTGTACATGGTTCTTTCTTATAGCTGATTGTTTACGACTCCTTTAGTTTGTCTGATTATGTGATGCAACGAAATTATAGGGGCTTCTCTACGTTCCATGCATTGGTTGCTGCTGCCGTGTCCTTTTACTTGGTCATGATATCAGGCCTCTTCCATGAAGATGCCAATAATGGCATAATCATTGACAGAAAATCATGGCTATCTGATTCCATGTTTGGGGTAAGCTGAGCATTTCGACTGAATCTCCAGCTCTGCTTGGAGAGAGCCAATTTGTTTCTCATTATCCATGTCTTTTCAGAATAATAGAACATACCTGTATTATTACTCTGCAGGTCTCGATTGGTTACTTTTTGGCAGACTTGGCCATGATCCTGTGGTATTTTCCGTCGTTAGGTGGAAAGGAATTTGTAAGTATTATTAGAGCACATGCTTACTGTCTCTAAACAAGATTCATCTGTGTTGGTTTCTTCCTGATCGGGAGTTGTTTCTGTATTTGTTATTTTTCCTTTTCAGCTCTTGCATCACGGGCTTTCCATGTATGCCATCTGTCTTGCATTGTTCAGTGGAAAGGCGCACATGTACATACTTATGGTCCTCTTCACTGAAGCCACCACTCCCTTTGTGAACCTTAGATGGTAATGCCACTAATACTGTTCTCTACTAATTTAGGTTATCATTTATGTTTTCTGAATTTATAATGATTTGGTTGGTGTAGGTATCTGGATGTTGCTGGCCAGAAGACTCGCAGCCTTTACTTGTACAACGGGTTGGCTCTTTTTGCCGGATGGCTGGTATGGTACTCGCTGCTCTGATGATTTTTATCAGCCTCATTCCCTGTGCTTTCAGTTCATAAAGTAGTATAACTCGTTGCTTCTAGTACAAATTAGAATCTTGCATGTTATAAGTCAAATGGAAGATCTCCTCCTCTCTCTTGTCGGCAGTGCTTCATATTCATATTCCTCCCAGATAGATACTAGTTAGAAAGGCCCTGTCGACTGGACTACAGTTTTGCACTTTCAATCTCTTTCACAAGACTCGGATGCTCAGAGATGTATTCCTTTTGAATATTTCTGCCTATAACCTTTTTGGTGGAAAAGAAACGCTTGATGCGGTTCTGTGCATCTGGAGTAGAAACGAGAAATGCCAGTCTCGTGCTCCAGGAGCAGCGCCCATGCCAATGCTCCTGAGTTGATATCCTTTGTTACTCTGGTGTGTATACGTGATTAACACTTTCGTTTGGCTTGCAGGTTGCCCGGATAATCTTGTTCGTGTATTTCTTCACTCATATGTACTTCCGCTTTGATCAGGTATGCATCGCATGACCAACTGAAATTTCATTTGATAACATAAATCCAGACACTTCGCTGATGACGCGCTATACTTCTTTTTTCCCCACAGGTGAAGTCCATCTTCGCCCTGGGATTCTACAGCATAATGACGGTGCCGCCGACGCTGGCAGTGATGAACGTGTTTTGGTTCTGGAAGATATCCAAGGGGATGGTGAAAACCCTGTGCATGAGCAAGACGCACGCTGGGAACGGGAAGACGGACTAGAAGAGGAAGGGTGCATATGCATATGCAGTGATTCTAACTCTTCTTTTTTACTAGATCAGAGATTGTTCCTCTCGTAGATATAGCAGTAAAAAGATTGCGATCGATTTGATTTGATTTTCCTGAGGTACGCCGGCCCATGCTTGTGACTACTGGATCCGCGCTGAGAATTGGAAAGATGTGACAGATGATCGCTGAATCTGTCCTTGTTTACTGAATCCGCGAAAAGTGATTTTAGCGGTGTGGGTGCCGAAACAGAGCATGGAAGTGGCAAGAGAACAAATCGAACAGGGGAAGAATTGACCGGTCGTTTGGGCACGCGCCTTTGTGTGTGCGGTGTGACGTCTGCGGTGTGCCGCGGAACATGCGAAAGCGTCGCCGCGTCGCCTTCGTGTCGACCGCTTCGTCGACGCAAAAGCGTTTGCGCCACGGACGGACCACACTCTGCCGCCCTGGTTCTCCGTGCTTTTCCCGCGACATGGCAGGCTCAGTCTATACCGCGAAGAAACATGAGCGGTGCACCTCTTTAAGACCATATATAATGGGAGGTGTTCAGAGGAGTGTCTACAAAAGTAAACCAACCATTTTGCTAAGTATTGGTGTTTATTTCTATAGAAGAGTTGCTTAGTTAGGCATCTAACTAGTATAAATAAGCACCGGTACTTAAAAAAAAATCAGTTTAGTTTTCTAAGTACCGTGCTAAACACTTTGCATTGTACATGCTCTAAGAGCAACACCGGTCGGTTGCAAATATTTCCTTTCTACTTTGCCCGACGGAAGCTGCACGGAAGAGATTAGGTCTGTATATGGACGTTTTGTTTGATCGGTTCTTGTACTCCCTCCAATCTAAATTATTGTTCTTAGATATGTCTAGATTCAGTTGTATCTAGTTATATTTTAGATACATTCGAATCTAGACAAATCTGCGAACAATAATTTAGATCGGAGATAGTACTATATTTGGTTGACTAGAATGAGCTCCGCTAATGCAAAGCACCAGGTTTAGCAGCCCGCATATGGTACGATGTGGTTACCTTCCAGTATGCTTACCAGGAGGGTCTAAGATTTTACGTGCGATCATAAGCCATAAGACCAGACCAACGATAATGAAGCTTTTATCATAATTTCGTCACACGGAGTTACAACATGTTGTGTTGCAAGTTGTGGAGCCACAACTAGTGGTGGGTCAGGCGGAGCTACAACATATTGTGTTGCAAGTTGTGGAGCCACAACCAGTGGTGGATCGACCTGTTTAGAGCATCTCTAGCAGATACCGCAAAATAACCGTTTGTTTGTGGTATGCGCGGGCAAAGTGATCATTTCAGATACCGTAAACTGTACCACTTTTAAAAAAATACGGTTTCCCGCAAACCGACGCTTCCGTGCCGCGTATATACCGTACCGAGGGCTATCGATACGGTTCACCACATCCTGACGCATCTGTTGGCGGGAGGGAAGTTTCCACATCCCCGCTTCCCGCTCTCAGCCGCCACTGTCGCCAATCTGCCGCCACCGGCCCTTTCCACCGCCTAATATCCCTCTCCCCCGTCCCATCACTCTTTCTCTCGTCACCGTAGCCATGGCCAGACCCAATCTAAACTACTATGAGGTGTCGATGTTCGCCCACCACGGCATCCTCGCACCGCCTCACGCGATGATTCCGGCAGGCTTCGAGCTCAGCCACTTTGGGATGCCGGTGGCACCGGTTCCACACGACGTCGAGTTGTATTGTCGGATCAAAGAGCGTCGCCTCGAACTGCCAGACTGGAAGCGAGCAATGCCCCGATACACGGCTGCGAGCTCCTATTGGCATATGTGTTGAAAATATGCCCTAAAGACAAATAATAATAATAAGGATTATTATCATATTTCATAAAGTTAATGATTAATTTTTATATCATGCTATAACTGTATTGAAAGGAAACGTCATGAAGGAAATATGCCCTGAGAGGCAATAATAAAGTTGTTATTATGTATTCCTTGTATATGATAGATATTTATTTTACATGCTATAATTGTATTGATAGGAAACATCAATACATGTGTGTTTAATAAACAAAAAGGGTTCCTAGTCATGCCTCTCTTATAGACTAGCTTGTTGATTAACAAGATGATCAAGGTTTCCTGATCATGGACATTGGATGTTGTTAATAACAAGGTCACACCATTGGTGGAATGATGTGATGAACATTCATCCGTAAGTATAGCATTACGATCAAGTCATTATGTTTATATTGCTATAACATCATACGAAGTAATCTTTATCCTTAGACCATGAGATCATGTTAATTGCTAACACCGAAAGAGTATCTTGATAACATCAAACGTCACACCGTAACAGGGTGACTATAAAGATGGGTTCAGTGCTACGAAGGTGTTATGTTGAGGCTCATGGATCAAGAGTGGAATTTGTCAATCCAGATGACGGATAGATATACTCTGGGCCCTCTCGGTGATAACACATTAGGATAGCTTGCAAGCAAGTGATGTGATCACTAGAATGTTATATCACGGGAACGAGAAAAGAGTGCATGTCGGTAACGAGATCAAACTAGGTATGGAGATACCGATGATCAAATCTCGGACATGTAATATATCGAGAGACAAAGGGATTTAGTTACAAGCGTTAAAGGTTCTCACGATCACAGGAGTCATCGTTGAATGCGTAGGAGTCAGTACGGATCTCTAGGTCCTGCTGCTGATTATTGATCAGAGAAGGGTCTCGATCATGTCTGTATTATTCGCGAACCGTAGGGTGGCACACTTAAGAGTTACCGGACACCATTTTGGAGCACATATGTTTCATATGAAAGAACTGCAAAGCACAGGAATTGTTTCAATAGAAACCGGAAATTGTTTCGGGTGAAATTGCAAAGGTGGTTCTGCATGTGATATTGAAATATTGCAAGGGGCTATATGTGAATGTTTGTTAATTAAAGTAATTAACAAAATTCTGAATAAATTTAATAAAAGAGTTTTATTAAATGAGAGAGCATTAAATTTGGAGAAACTTAATGCATTTAAAGTGGAGACTTTAAAAGGGAATGTGAAGAGGCATTTTAATGTGGAGGAGTTACCACCACATGAATGGGGGAGGTGAGGGGTCACCCCCCCATGCGCCGGCCATGGAGAGAGGGGGCACCCCCTTCCTCCTATAAAAGGCCACCCATTCCCTCCTTCATCCTCACACCTTCTTGTGAAGGATCTCTCTCCCTCTCTAGAATTATTCCCCCATGGTCTCGGATTAGCGAGATACATGTTCCCGGTGGCATTTCGTCTAGAAGGAGTTGCTCGCTCACTGGATCGCTGAGCGAGGAGGTGGAGGTTGTCCGTGGCTTGAATGTGTGCGAAAAGTGCGGATGCACCGCTGAGTTGCGCGCCGGACTTCCTCACGATCTTGAGATCGGCAAGTGTACGACTACATCAACCACGAGTTCCTACTCGTTAACAAAGCTCGTTGTCTTCGAGGGTAAGTTCTCTATGGATGTATGTCCACCCGTTTGCTTTGTACCTAGTAGATAGATCTTGGCGTGTACTTCACATCGTAGGAATTTTTTTGTTTTCTATGCTGCGGACCCAACAGTGGTATCAGAGCCTGATCTATGCGTAGGTGCTTTGCACGGGTAGTATACATATGTTTATATGTGGGCGATGATGATCATGTTGTTGCATCTTCTATGTACTTTGGATATTGGTGGCATAGTGGGATGAAGCGACCCGAACCAATCTTACATGTCATCGTACATGAGACCGGTTCCACGACTGACATGCAACTTGTTTTGCATAAGTGGTCAAGGGTGTCTGCCTCTCCTACTATAGTCAATATCTGATTTACAACGAGTTGCTAATAACTTGGTTATCCTTGTTGTGGTTCATGTTCGTAGGTTAGACAGGTTCTATCTCCGAAAGCCCTAAGCCACGTAAAACTTGCAATTGATAAATTAGAGGCGTCTAGTTTAGATCATTGCTGGGCTAGTGTTTTGATATGGTATTGTTGTAAGTAGATGTATAATAGATACTCTTACAACTCACTTAACGTGTAAGTTCCATAGACCTTGGCCTTACACACAAAGGAATGATAGAGATCATACCACGATGCAAATGATAGAGATCAAATGCATGGACCATATCACCTCACTTCACACATTTGATGTTAGCATCGTATATTGCTAGTTTGCTGCTTTGGTAGCATTATAAGATGATCCTCATTTAGATATCAAGATAAAATGTGTTCTTCCTTAAGTATGCACCGTTTTGTGGATCGTGTTTTGAGGCATCACGTGATGATCGGGTGTTTTCAACTCTACGCTTTCATACAACGGGTGTAAGACAGTTTTACACACGCAAATACTAAGGTTCTTACTTGACGAGCCTAGCATGTACAGACATGGCCTCGAACACGGACCTAAAGGTTAAGCATGAGTCATATAGTTGATATGATGCCCATATAGATGCTCGCTTTTGAAGCTACACGACTCACGTGATGATCGGACTTGGTGTAGTGGATTTGGTTCATGTAGTCACCAAAAGGACACGAGGGATGTCGTTTTTGAGTGGGAGTTCATTAGTAATTTGGATTAGTTGAACTCAATCTATCATAAACTTAGTCTAAATATACTTTACAAATTCTGCTGTAGATGGCACCACCGCTTTTAATTTCAATGTGTTCATGGAGAAAGAGAAACTTGCTGCGAATGGTAGCAACTTCACCAATCGGCTATGAATTTGAGGATTCTCCTCATCCTGCACAAAAGCAATATGTGCTAGATGCCGCTAGGCCCCCAGCTCCCGATGCCCCGACGAGGAAAAGAACGCCTATATAACTCGTCAGAGGACCACAACTTAGTTCATTGCGGCATACCGTATGGGCTAGAGCCGAACTTCAAAGCGCTTTAAAATGGCAATGCCTTTTGATACCATGGGAGAATTGAAAATGATTTTCAATACCCATGCTGCAGAGAGAGTTATAATGCTACTGAAAAGTTCTTTAGCTGCATGATGGAGGAAAACAGCTCCGTTAGTGAGCACGACTCAAAATGTCCGGTACGCCGATAAGCTTGTGTCCTTGGAAATAACGATTCCCATTGACTTAGGCATACATCGTGTTCTCCAATCTCTGCCACCTAGCTACAAGAGCTTCGTGATGAACTATAATATGCAGGGCATGAAGAAGTCTCTTCCCGAGCTTCTGTCAATGCTTAAGACTGCAGAAGTGGAGATTAGGAAAGAACATCAAGTGTTGATGATCAATAGGACCACCGGTTTCAAGAAGGACAAGAAAGGCAAGCACAAGGGAAAGAAGGGTGGCAAGTCCGTGGCCACGCCTGAAAAGAAACCCTGAGCTGGCCCTAAGTCCGAATCGAAAGTGCTACTATTGCAAGGATCGCCATTGAAGCTTAATCGCCCCAAGTATTTGGCGACAAGAAGTCCGCAAGGCAAACAAAGGTATATGTGATATACATGTTATTGATGTGTACTTGACTAGTACTCGCAGAGCACCGGTATTTGATATGGGATCAGTTGCTAATATATGTAACTCGGTTCAGGGCTGCGGAATGTTTACAACTAGCAAGGGATGAGGTCTCGATGCGGGTCGGCAATGGATCAAGAGTTGATGTGATCGCCGTCGGAACGCTGCCTCTCCATATGCCACCGGGATTAGTTATAAACCTAAATAATTGTTATTTGGTACCTGCATTGAGCATGAACATTGTATCCGGATCGTGTTTGATGCAAAGTGGTTATTCATTTAAGTCTGAAAACAATGGTTGTTCGATTTATATGAATAATATCTTTTATGGTCATGCACCTATGTTGAATGGTTTATTTCTGTTGGATCTCGATAGTAGTATTACATATTCATAATGTTGATGCTAAAAGGATTAAACTTGATAATGATATATCTACATACATGTGGCAATCGCCGCTCAGGTCATATTGGCATTAAACGCATGAAGAAACTCCATTCTGATGGACTTTTGGAATCACTTGATTTTGAATCATTTGATACATGTGAGCCATGCCTTATGGGCAAGATGACTAGAACGCCGTTTTCCGGTTCAATGGAACAGGCATGATCTATTGGAAATCATACATCCGATGTGTGTGACCAATGAGTGTGTTTGCGAGGTGGATATCGTTATTTTGTTACTTTCACGGATGATTTGAGTAGATATGGGTATATCTATTTGATGAAACACAAGTCTAAAACTTCTGAAAAGTTCAAAGAATTTCAGAATGAAGTGGAAAATCATCGTAACATAAAGATCAAATTTCTGCGGTCCGACCGTGGAGGAGAGTATCTTAGTTACGAGTTTAGCACACATATGAAAGAGCGTGGAATAGTTTCACAACTCATGCCTGCCAGAACACCACAACGTAATGGTGTGTCGGAGCGTCGTAATCGTACCTTATTGAATATGGTTCGATCTATGATGTCTCTGACTGACTTACCTCTGTCATTTTGGGGTTATGCACTGGAAACCGCTACATTCACTTTAAATAGGGCACCATCTAAATCCGTTGAAAAGACACCGTATGAATTATGGTTTGAAAACAAACCTAAGATGTCATTTCTTAAAGTTTGGGGATGCGATGTTTATGTGAGGAAATTTCAACCGGATAAACTCGAACCCAAAGCGGAAAAATGCGTGTTCATAGGATACCCTAAGGAAACGATTGGGTATACCGTCTATCACAGATCTGAGGGCAAGGTCTTTGTTGCCAAGAATGGATCCTTTCTTGAGAAGGAGTTTCTCGCGAAAGGTGTGAGTAGTCGGAAGGTAGAACTCGAAGAGGTTATTGAACCTTCTCTTCATGAAATGGCGAGTAGCGCAGCTCCAGAAGTTGTTTCGGAGTTGACTTCACCTAATAAAGAGAGAGCTAATGATATTGATCATGAAACTCCGAAAGAGGACACTACCGAACCTCGCAGGTCAAGCAGGACACGTGCAGCTCCTGAACTGTACGGCAATCCTATTATAAATTTCATGATTGATGAAATGGATGACCCTGCGACATATGAAGAAGCGATGATGAACCCAGATTCCAACAAATGGCTAGAAGCCATGAAATCCGAGATGGAATCCATGTACGAGAACCAAGTTTGGAACTTGGTGGACTTACCTCACGACCGAAAGGCCGTGGAGAATAAATGGATTTTCAAAAGGAAAACTGATGCCGATGGTAATGTGACCATCTATAAGGCTCGACTTGTCGCAAAGGGGTTTCGAGAAATTCAAGGAGTTGACTATGATGATACATTCTCTCCCGTAGCGATGCTTAAGTCGGTTAGGATTATGTTAGCAATTGTTGCATATTTCGATTATGAAATATGGCAGATGGATGTCAAAACTGCGTTCCTCAATGGTAAGATTGAAGAAGAGTTGTATATGATACAACCTAAGGGTTTTGTCGATCCTAAGGATGCTAATAAGGTGTGCAAACTTCAGCGATCCATCTATGGACTGAAGCAAGCATCACAAAGTTGGAATCTCCGCTTTGATGAGGTGATCAAAGAGTTTGGATTTGTCCAAACTTATGGAGAGGCTTGTATTTACAAGAAAGTGAGTGGGAGCAATGTGGCATTTCTGATATTATATGTGGATGACATATTATTGATTGGAAATGATTTAGATCTTTTAAACAGTGTTAAAAGTTATCTAAACAAAGAAATTTTCGATGAAGGACCTTGGTGAAGCTTCATATATATTAGGCATTAAAATCTATAGAGATAGATCAAGACGCCTAATTGGGCTATCGCAGAGTACATACCTTGATAAGATATTAAAGAAGTTTAATATGGACGGAAGTAAGAAGGGGTTCTTACCTATGTTGCAAGGCAAGACATTGAGTAAGACTCAAAGTCCGCCACGGAAGAAAGAGAGATAATGGATAGGATCCCCTATGCCTCAGCCATAGGCTCTATAATGTATGCCATGCTATGTACAAGACCGGATGTGGCACATGCTATTAGTTTGACTAGTAGGTACCAATCTGATCCAGGTTCGGAACACTGGATAGCGGTCAAGAATATCCTTAAGTACTTGAGAAGAACTAAGGATATGTTTCTTATATACGGAGGTGAAGAAGAGCTAGTCGCTAAGCGTTATGTCGATGCTAGCTTTGACACTGATCCGGATGACTCTAAGTCTCAATCCGGATACATATTTCTCTTGAACGGAGCAGCAGTTAGTTGGAGGAGCTCCAAACAACCCGTGGTGGCTAGATCAACAACGGAGGCGGAATATGTTGATGCTTCAGAAGCGGCGCAGGAAGCAATTTGGATGAAAGAGTTCATTACGGAACTGGGTGTGGTTCCCAGTGCGTTGGACCCGATGTGATCTATTGTGACAACAATGGAGCCATAGCCAACGCCAAGGAACCAAGGTCTCACAAGAATTCCAAGCATATTAAGCGCCGATTTCACTCCATCCGCGAACATGTCAAGGATGGAGATATAAAGATTTGTAAAGTGCACACGAACCTGAATGTAGCAGATCCGTTGACTAAAGTACTCCCTAGGGCAAAACATGATCAACACCAGAACTCCATGGGTGTTAGATTTATCACTATGTGAACTAGATTATTGTCTCTAGTGCAAGTGGGAGACTGAAGGAAATATGCCCTGAGAGGCAATAATAAAGTTGTTATTATGTATTCCTTGTATATGATAGATGTTTATTTTACATGCTATAATTGTATTGATAGGAAACATCAATACATGTGTGTTTAATAAACAAAAAGGGTTCCTAGTCATGCCTCTCTTATAGACTAGCTTGTTGATTAACAAGATGATCGAGGTTTCCTGATCATGGACATTGGATGTTGTTAATAACAAGGTCACACCATTGGTGGAATGATGTGATGAACATTCATCCGAAGTATAGCATTACGATCAAGTCATTGTGTTTATATTGCTATAACATCATACGAAGTAATCTTTATCCTTAGACCATGAGATCATGTTAATTGCTAACACCGGAAGAGTATCTTGATAACATCAAACGTCACACCGTAATGGGGTGACTATAAAGATGGGTTCGATTACTGAAGGTGTTATGTTGAGGCTCATGGATCAAGAGTGGAATTTGTCAATCCGATGACGGATAGATATACTCTGGGCCCTCGGTGATAACACATTAGGATAGCTTGCAAGCAAGTGATGTGATCACTAGAATGTTATATCACGAACGAGAAAAGAGTGCATGTCGAATCTAGATCAAACTAGGTATGGAGATACCATGATATAATCTCGACATGTAATATATCGAGAGACAAAGGGATTTAGTTACAAGCGTTAAAGGTTCTCACGATCACAGGAGTCATCGTTGAATGTGTAGGAGTCAGTACGGATCTCCAGGTCCCGTTGCTGATTATTGATCGGAGAAGGGTCTCGATCATGTCTGCATTATTCGTGAACTGTAGGGTGGCACACTTAAGAGTTACCGGACACCATTTTGGAGCACATATGTTTCATATGAAAGAATTGCAAAGCACAGGAATTGTTTCAATAGAAACCGGAAATTGTTTCGGGTGAAATTGCAGAAGGTGGTTCTGCATGTGATATTGAAATATTGCAAGGGGCTATATGTGAATGTTTGTTAATTAAAGTAATTAACAAAATTCTGAATAAATTTAATAAAAGAGTTTTATTAAATGAGAGAGCATTAAATTTGGAGAAACTTAATGCATTTAAAGTGGAGACTTTAAAAGGGAATGTGAAGAGGCATTTTAATGTGGAGGAGTTACCACCACATGAATGGGGGAGGTGAGGGGTCACCCCCCTCCTCCTATAAAAGGCCACCCATTCCCTCCTTCATCCTCACACCTCCTTGTGAAGGATCTCTCTCCCTCTCTAGAATTATTCCCCCATGGTCTTGGATTAGCGAGATACATGTTCCCGGTGGCATTTAAATGCGTCTCGAAGGAGTTCTTGCTCACTTGGATCGCTGGAGCGAGGAGGTGGAGGTTGTCCGTGGCTTGAACGCAAAAGGAAAAGTGATGCGTCATTGAGTTGTGGCGCCGACTTCCTCACGATCTTGAGATCGGCAAGTGTACGACTACATCAACCACGAGTTCCTACTCGTTAACAAAGCTCGTTGTCTTCGAGGGTAAGTTCTCTATGGATGTATGTCCACCCGTTTGCTTTGTACCTAGTAGATAGATCTTGGCGTGTAGTTCACACCGCGGGAAATTTTTTGTTTTCTATGCTGCGGACCCAACACGTCAATACATGTGAGTTATATAAACAACAAGGGGTTCCCGATGATACTCTAGTCACTGGTTCATTGGTCAACAGATGATCAAGATTTCCTGACCATGTGGCATTTATGCTAGTTGGAAATAGAGTCACCTCATTCTGAGAATGAGATGATGAAATAATACCCAACATAAACATCGTGACCCGATCATGTCACGAAGTTCAAGTTATGATGATTAGAATATACCTAGTGGACTATTTCTTAGACCGTGAGGCTATATCAATCACTGTCTCCCGAGGGTACTTTGATAGCATCAACTGTTACTTGATTAAATAGTGATCATAAAGTTGTGTTCAGGTATTAGGAGGAATAGTAGAGGCATTATATGTCAAGAGCAGGATTTGTCCATCCGCGTGATGGAAAGATACTCGAGGGCTCACTTGGAGAAGTTATATCCAATAGCTGCACATCGTGTGATTTGATCACAGGGATATCACTTGTCAGAACGAGTCAAGTAGCATTTGTCGGTAACGAGATTGAACCCGACATGGTGATTTCATTGATAAGATCTCGAACAATGCAAGTATCGAGAGACAAAAGTAATAAGACATGACTTTCATGGTTCAAACAACGAAAGATTTTGTGGAATGCACAGGGGTCACATGGCCATCTAGGTCCCTCTGTTGGTCACTGGTCTGGGAGTGTCCCGACCATGTCTGGAGTGTTCCCGAACCATGGGGTACACTTAAGGGCTTGGTTATTCTTAGAGCTTGTTTACAGGATTGATAGAATCACTGAAGAAAGAGAAGAGAGAAAATCGGAAGGGTTTCGGTAAGTCCGAAGGATGTCCGGAGTGGAGGTGGAAGGTGTTCCATAGCAACGGAGATTGAATAATATATGAATAAATATTGATTTAATGATTTATTCATAATTATTTAATAAAGATAAATCAATTAAAGGGTTAAAATACCTTATTGGGCCAAATCCGGAGGGAGAAAGGCCCGAAAGGGAAAAACCAAAGGAGGAAGGAGGAGGGGGATGGCCGACTAGGCCTTGGCCACCCATGTGAGGCCCACTTGGGCCTCCTTGGCTGGCCGTTGGCTGCCCCCTGGCCGCTCCTTCGTTTAGTCCCACATGGCTAAGCTAGTTGGTTTGAGGGTGGGATTTCCCCTATATATATTAGAGTATTTTGGCCAAATAAATATAACACAATATTCAATAAAGGTTTCCTCACTTTTGGGGAGACCTCCAATTGATATTCTCTCTCTCTCTCTCTCTCTCTCTCTCTCTCTCTCTCTCTCTCTCTCTCTCGTGATCGTGGCCCCAAGTTCGGACTGCGCGAATGAGAGACATCTTCACCACGGAGCGTCGTCGCGTTGCGGGATTCGGATCCAGGAGCTCTACTTCCGCAACTGCTGCTAGATCGGGGAAGCGGGAGTCATCATCAAGCACCGGATGCATATAACTCCCTGCGAGGTGTCACATTTGAGGTACTAGAAGTCGTTGGAGCCAAAGAAGCACAAGGACTTTATCACGACCTTGAGGCCGGCTTCGGCTCGTCTACTTCAACCACGCTCTCCTGAGCGTTGACAACGCTTTTCGGTCTTCAAGGGTAAGTTCGCGAAAAGCCCCTCCTATTACTGCACTACTAATAGATAGGTCCCGACAACAAAGGGGTTCAGGGGCATAGGGTAAAATTTATTGTTTTTATACACGAACCCCTATAGTGATATCAGAGCTAGGTCTATGTGTAGTTTTGCTAGTATGGGTAAAACACACAAGATATAGTGTGTGGGCGTTGATCTTTTAGTTGTTACCGTCCCACATGTACTTGTGTATACCGCAGCAATGCTTGATGAAGGGGCCTCCAACCGACTTTACGCGTTCATTCGCGAGACTGGCCCACGCTTGACATACGGCTTGTATCGTATAAAATAGATTTGGGAGGGTGTCTGTCTCTCTTGCATTAGTTGGTATGCCATTTGCAACGGAGGGCCTTGAAAGGGGTGTAGTAGAGACAACTACTCGATCAGCATTGTGGTGAAAGTTCGTAGGTAAGCATGGTTCTTGTGCGAAATCCCATTCAGCCACGAAAACATGCAAATATAAAGTAGACGCATCTAACTTTGTTTTGCGGGGGGGCGTTGCTTTGTGATATGGTTGTGGCAAAGGTAAAAGTAATTACCTTATGTTGCTAAGTAGTAGTGGACGGTCACGGAGGTGATGGACTACCACGCCGGAAAAGCACCGGTACCCTGGTGTCTACGGCGCCGAAATCCGGTGACGCCGGATGGAGATCACGACGTGAAGGACCATATCACATCGCATTTATATTCAATGTTATTTTTTGTATATCTTATTGTGTGCTAGTATTAGATACTCGGCGGTAGCCTAATAAGATGATCCCTATTAAAATACCAATGATTGTGTTCTCCCTTAGTGTGCACCACCAAGAAAGTTCTTCGGTATGAGGCAGCACCGTGATGATAGGGTGTTAGACATATCTACGTTCGCATATAGTGGGTGTAAGCCATGTTGCACAGCGAATACACTAAGGTTGAGTTGGTGAGTCTAGCATGTGTAGACATGGCCTCGGAATACGGATGGTTGAAAGATCGAGCACGAGTCGCATTAATGATGTGATCGACATTTAGGCGTCCACCCTAGCACCCACATTGATGGTCGTGACGATCGGGGAAGGTGCGGGGAAAAGGGGTAGTGTAATCACTAGAACCCTTCAGGGGATAGGTTTTTTTAGTGGAGTTATTATATTAACTCATTTAATTATAAACTTAGTCTAAAATTCTTTTTGCAAATATATATGTAGAGATGGATCACCATGAAGCTAACTTTGACGTTGAGGAGTGGGTAGTTGGTGAGAAACTTAGACTTGATGGATCCAACTTCCCTGGTTGGCTTGTGCGTATGAATGATCTCCTTACTAGGAATCATGTGGTAGATTACATATGCCACACGATGGAATTGGTTGAGCCTGATGGCTATGAGACCCCACGAGAGCGGGCAGACCGCTACTATCACCAAGAGATGTCCACTTACATTTAGATAATAATGTGTTATGAAATGGTGGATGAACTACATTCGCTCATGGGTGATCTTGACCCATATTCGATGGTGGATCAACTAAGAGCAGAGTTCATAAGCCATGTGCGCATGTGGAAGCATGAGCTGCTTCGAGAGTTCCTTTCCATAAAGATGGAGGAACACAATTGTCTGAAGAGTCACTTGGAGCGCATGCTTGATGCACACATGAGACTGGTTTATTTCGTGGATCACTGTATGATTGAGTCATTTGCGATAAGCGTGCTGCTTCGATCGCTGCCTCCCAGCTACGAAGGACATGTCTAGAGTAGCATTATGAGTGGTGATACAGAAATAATGGATTTCCAAGAGTTTATATTACGTTTCAAGAACATAAAGGTTGAACCAATCACCGGAGAGGTCGTCGATGACGAAGGTATATATTTGATATACAATTTTATAAATGTTATAATCTTGTAAACACATATTGCAGTGTTAAGTATATTTGATACTTGTTTTGTTTTGCTGAAAACATGTCCTTCTGCATGAGAGGTGCTTGTTGGAGAGGAGGTGACATTGCGTGTTGATGGTGAGCATGATGATGATGGCCAACGACACTCTCCCTCGATATTTATCATTTAATTTATCGTTTTTGGATGATTATTGTAATTGATAGATTGTGAACTTCTTTAGTGTGTCTCACACTTCGTGAGATGGTTATTCATATGAGTCAAACAGTTGTTCTACTTTTATGAATAATTTATATTCGTGTCCATATCTTGTTTGATTATGTGTGAATTGTCCTGGTTATGAAACTAATTGATAATACATGAACATTTGTAAAATATTGAAAATGCCTTGAAAATACCCAACTTAATGATATATTCATTTGGAATGAAACCATTGTTTAAATTCAAAGTTATGTTGATAATATGTGAAAGTCATTCGATTTCTTGTCACATATAAATCATGCCTAAGTTCGAAAAAATAACTTAAAAACCGTGTATTGTATGAATACAAAGTGTTTGATGCATTGTTGAAAGTGAATGCATATTCGATGTATTGTATTTCAACAAAATGGTAATTATCATTATATGATTGTTTAAAATGTGTAAAATAGTTTACTAAAGGAAACATGACCATGAAACTATTTGATATGATCAAAGAATTTCAGCATATGAAGGGTATACAGATAAAAGGGAATCTAATTACTACGATTTGATCAATACTAATGAAATTCGATATTATAAGATTGGCATAAATAAAATTGTGAAATGCAATGCGTTTGAAACGTCAAAATGCAAGGCATCACAATATGATATTTGATATCAAAGTGGGTGAATAGATGGCGCCAAATAAATCGTTGTAGTGTAAGTGTAAAGATCATTAGCTAGAAATAGTTAGCATTCAATTAGAATAAATAGTGAACCATTTGAATTCGTGAGATCGGTGCCATATCTTGTATGGATCGTCGTGAAAGTTTTGGAGTTATTCGATATAACCAAAACAATAGCGAATAAAGTCCTTGTAGAGTATTCATTGGAAATTTTGAATACGAAATCCATAGCTAGAACCAAAAGAAAGGCAAAACTAGTATTGCTTAAATTTTGGTGTATTTCAAGAAAGTTTGTGTTCTCGAGTGAGGAGCTTTTGGAAAATAGTAGTAAACACGATGAGGATTCAAAACCCTGCATCAGAGTGTTGAGAAGCGCAACGGAAAGCGTTCCTGAACGATTCTCTTCACAAAGGAAAGAATCAATGATAATGATCATTGTGTTTTCCCCACTGGTGATTTCACTACACAAAGTAGGATTCAAAATGTACCCCATATCCCGTATGGAGACATTTTTGAATAATTTGTCATATTGACAGAATTTGACATACCTACAAATTACTAAGAAAATAATGGTAAACTAAAGTTATGAGAAATCCTAGAGACATAATTCACTTAAGATTAGAAAGCAATTTGTTGCTGAACCTTAACAATAAAAGGGTTACTTGAATTTATCAAAATGACTTCAAAGTCATGAAGGAAAGGTGAATGACAAAGGCACAATTTGTCATGAATAATGTATTAGACAAATTCAAATTGTCGTGGTGGTGTCACGATAGATGCCATGGATAGGCTAAAGGTGGGGACTAATATGCGCTAGGGGAATCCAGGGAGGGATAGTAGAGTGATTCTCCACATAGAAGTTTGTATTGCTATATCTTCAAGATTACAAGTGCTCCTTGAGCTGTATTGGCGAGAGGAGGAAGAAGGTGCTCTCTTACTCTTGCCTACTATCTTTCCCAAGAACCCTAGATCAACTAGTGCTATGGAACTACCAAACCAACTAGTGCTCAACCAACCCCCTCTACCAGAACCCTAACCCCCTTATATAGAGGAGGTTCGGTCCTGGCCTAGGGCATACGTGGAGGCATATTCCTAAGAATATGCCCCCTCCCAAAGTGGTAACCCGACCGGGGTGCTTTTCCCCCGCGTCACACATGCTTTAGCGACGTAGCCTCTGCGGCGCCCACGTCAGCCGACGTGAGCGTCGTCACCCTTGTCGGCCATGACCCGGTGGTCCTGCCCTTGCTTTATTCGCTCATGCAGTGCGTATCGGACCTTATTTTTGGACCAGAGAGATTCATTCCTTCTCCCAGAAGCTAAGCGAGGATCCGGATCATAGTAGATCCGGCCACACCTGTTCCTGCATATAAGTTAGACAAGTACTTCCGACTTACTCCTTAAGCCGGATGAGACAATGTTAGGCGACCCCCCTGGTCCGGGTTACTCCGTGATCCGGCCTGCCTTGAGGTGACTCGGCCAACATCCGCTTTGACCTTGCCGAACCTCGGCTAACTCAGCCCTTATACCCCGGAGTCACCCTACCCGGGGGTATCCCCCCAACATTAGTCCCCGAAGCTGGTGCGGTCTTAGCTGCCTTGGCCGCTAAGGCCACATCAGGTTCATTTATGTCCGAGCCTCGGACGTTTAATTCCAGGTTAGCCCCTTATCTCGGATTATATGGATTTACGTTCCCTTCGCACGTTCCAAGTTTTCACTTGCCGGTCGGGTCACCACTTTGGCTCGGATCCCATGGTTATCATGGTTTGATCCGGGCCCCATTTCCTTCTCTCATACGCCAACCCACGTGGAGGCTAATCATTGCCTCGTCTTATTTTAAGGGCCTGCACAGTAACCGCCGCAGTAATTGTCAGTTATCACTGTGCGTGGGTCACGTCATGCCTGCCTCCTCGTTTATCGCAACAGCGCGTCGCGTCATGGGATTGCTTCTACTTTGTGGCCCCCTGTGTGGCTTTTCTCTGATTGGCTGATGCTGGTGATACACGGCCACACCGTGTGGCTTGTCGGCGCAGCGCGATCCCACTCATCAATCACTGGGGGTGGTTAAATAGGGGAGGGGCGCGTCCCTTAGCGTTTTTCCACCTCCGCGCCTCCCGCTATGCTTTCTCCTTCGCCTTCCATGCGACCCGGTAGCCACGCCGCCGCTGCACCTCCCCGTGCCTCCGCACCGCAGCCACCGCTGCGCAGCTTCTTCGCCACGGGTCCACGCCAATCTAGGCCTCAGATCCCCGCCACCACTAGCTCCAGCGAGGATAGCGGATACGAGACGACGGAGGAGGAGCTCGTCGTCGCCGAGCAGGAGATGGAGGAGGACGCCGGCGCGGTGGACCGTGGCGCGTGGGCCGGGTCATGGGTCTGTCAAGATGATCTTGATCGCTCTACCGAACCAGCGCATTCAGCCGGCCACCGCTCGTCTCTCCTCCGCCGAACTGGCCCCCTCACCCAATCCGGGTGAGTTTGTTGTATTCCTGTCCCACTTCCAACGGGGATTTGGCCTCCCGATGAGCGATTTCTTCCGGGATTGGGTTAGGACGTACCACCTGCAGCCGCACCATCTCCCAGCAAACGCTATCACCTCCCTTTCCGCCTTTGCCTCTATGATCGAAGGCTACACCGGACTATGGCCCACGAAGGAGTTGTGGATCCGGTTCTTCGGCCTCCATCGCAACGTTGTCCCCAATATCCACGTTGAGTCGAAGGACAAGCAGCTCACCCAGTTCGGAGCTGCCTCCATCTCGCCCCGGAGATTTTCAGTCTTTCCCCGGGTTACCGAGCTCGACTCCTGCAAAGGATGGGCCCGGACCTTCTTCTACGTCAGGAACGAGGGTACCGAAGACTTTATTCGGTTGCTGCCCTATGCTCCGGGCCTACCTGACATGGATTTCTGGGAGGAGGTCCCCAAGAAGCCTACCGCTCTGGCCAACCAAGTTAACAAGAGGTTCGCGGAGCTGAAGAAGCTCGGATTGCGCAACGAGGATGCTATGATCACGTTAAATGCGCAACAATTTCTCCTCCAAGCGCACCCACAAGTTGTGCCATATGAGTTTCGGCCACGACCCCAACCGAACCTCCTCCTTCGAATTGAGCAACACAGAGATCTTTCGCCGGGTCAAGGCTCTTTTCACCACCCACAAGGATTTCTCCGCCGAATGGACGTGGGGAATCGAGCACTACTGTCATGACAGGCTCCCTCCCGCGGTAAGCTTAGAGGGGCAAACTTAATTCGGATGAAGTATGTGTTGGTTTTTGTTATATTTCTGACTCTGTTCTTCATGCTTTTTCTCAGTTGTTCCTTTAGCAAACTCTCGAGGATGGTACGGATCCGACCCTTAAGTGGGCACCGGACCGAGAAATCCCGGATGAGGAGGAGCTGGACCAAACGACCCAGCGGTAAATTCTCTTCTCTTAGAGATTGGCCCGATGATGAGGATGACTCGGATATCGACGTGATTGAACCTGTTGAGGCTGTCCCTCTTTCTTTTGCCTTTCCGGCATCAGCTAACCCCGGTAGGCATATCCATGAGTATCCTCCACTTGCCACGGGCGAGCCGGTTCCGGTGGCATCGGAGAAGAAGCGCGGATCCGCATCAAGTTCTTCCTCCGAACCTTCTCAGCCCACAAAAAGGCAAAAGAAGGCCGGAGACAAGACTGCCTCCAAGCGGGCAGGCAAAGCCCCAGCACGGAGGGTCCGGAAACCCAAGGAGGTTGAGACCTCGGATGCGTAAGTCATTTTTCACTGCGCAACTCACTTTTCCTTGCATCGGGGTAATTTCACTCCTGACATCATTCTCTTTTGCAGGCCTCCTATGGAGGTCCCTCAGAGCGGATCGAGCATCTCTTCTCCCCTTCGGTCTGGCCCTTCTCCTCCTCGTGACGACGAGTCACGCCCGCTGAGCCCTATTCCGGAGGGCTCTACGGTTGCTCCGGGTTCCGTAGTACCTCATCGAGAGGAATGCGACCTCGGAGCGGGAGGGGTCGGTTCGTCCGAGGCGACGGTGTCCACCACTTCGGCATTGCCGCAACCAGCAACCACCGAGTCTATCACAACACCAGCACCAGCAGTAGCTCGATCAAAGAACCGAGCCAAAGACCTGCCCGGCACCAAGGAAACCCACAGCAGCTCCAAGGCCAAGTTCTTACGCCGTCCGAGTCATCTCAGCCTCGGCGAGGAACTATTCCAGCAGCTTATAAAGGGAAGTCCACCGCAGTTACTTCTTCCGAGAAAGTTAAAGGCAAGAAGGCCCCGGATACTGCCAAGTCTACATCCGTCGAGGCCGGGCAGCAAACCCTATCGTCGATGCTTCCGAAGAAATCACCAGCAGCGACGGATGTTCTTGCCGAGCCAACAGATGCGCAGCAGATGGTTCTGCACACCAGCCCAGCTCTTGCTCTAGTTGAGAGGAAGGAAGCTCATGCGAAGGGCTTGGTGGCACCCCACATTCCCACTGGCGAACGGTACCCTCCGAGCCTTATCGAGTTTGTCATGAACTGGAACAAGGCGGAGTTCGTCCACAACGACGATCTCCCGGAAAAGTTCGGCCCCGCAGAATTTTCTGCCCAGATGAATACTGTCGCCAAGGCAATTAACCTCGCGGGGCGAATGATGGAGGTATGTCGTTTCTCCTTTACATGCTGTAGATAATAACCATTAGTCCCCGAGCCTCCGGTGGAGTAGCTTGTTACTCGGCCGGATGCTCATTAGAAAACTAACGTAGCTGCATGTAAACTTCAAATGTGCACACACCTAGAGCCGTGTTAAGTTACACTTGGCCCGGATCTTGCACACTTCGAATATGCACACACCTAGAGCCGGGTTAAGTTCCACTTGGCCCGGATCTTGTACACTTCGAATATGCACACACCTAGAGCCGGGTTAAGTTCCACTTGGCCCGGATCTTACACACTTCGAATATGCACACACCTAGAGTCGGGTTAAGTTCCACTTGGCCCGGATCTTACACACTTCGAATATGCACACACCTAGAGCCGGGTTAAGTTCCACTTGGCCCAGATCTTGCACACTTCGAATATGCACACACCTAGAGCCGGGTTAAGTTCCACTTGGCCCGGATCTTGCACACTTCGAATATGCACACACCTAGAGCCGGGTTAAGTTCCACTTGGCCCGGATCTTGCACACTTCGAATATGCACCAAGCTAATTTTACACTTCTGTACTTCTTTCAGGTAACCACCAATCGCCAGAGCACCGAATTTCAACGCCTGCTTGATACCCACAAGATCCTGCGCGCAAAACATGTTGCACTTGGTGCAGAACATGAAAAGAGAGGTAATTTTCTCCCTCGGTACCTCTCCGTTTTTCTTCACTTTCTTCCGCCGAACTAATCTCCTCATTCGGTTTTTGCAGCTGGGGTGGAGGCTGAGAACAAAATCATGCGGAAGAACTTGGAGGAAATCCAGGGTATGTTCTCTTTTGTTCGACCTCTCAGTGTTTTCCATTTCTTCTTCTCCTTGGCTCAGCAAACATTCACTCCTCGGCTTTGCCGGGTCAACATACTATTTCAGCATCGCTTGAGGATAGTGTGCCCGTGCCTGATATGATGCTGCATTTTCTCGAACAAGCAGGGCAGCATCAGGCCGAGCTGAAGAAGAAGAATGATGAGCTTGCTCTCCTCCGTACTAAGGACGACGAGATAGCCAAGCTCAAGGCCGAGATGGAGAAGATGAAGGCCCAGCACCGAACCGAGCTCCAAAAGGTTGGCCAGGACTTCACAGAAGAGCGTGAGCGCCTTACTCTCCAGATCTCCAAGGGCCAGGACCTACTCAGAGAATCCGACCTCCAGCTCGGGTCGGAAAACGCTGAGCTTGAGCAACTTCGCAAAAGACGCGATGCCTGCATCAAGGATTTGACCCGGATCCATAGCCATATTTCTCGTAAGTTCCTTTCCCTTGTCCGACATAACTCTCCGGGTTACCTCATATGTCTTTTCTTTACCTTCTTCTTTTGCCTTGTTTCTAGACCACTTTCCAGAGGGTACTGCGATTGCCAGCGCTGTTGTTGCCAAATTTCGCCGAGAGAGGGGTACCCCCATTGCTCCTGATGCTGAGAACATTCCCTTGGACATGGAGGACCTATTGGTCAGCTTGTCCTCTCGCGTGGAGACCATCAAGAATTATGGCAAGGATATCCTCGATGTTGCAGTGCGCATCTTCAATACGTTCTGGCCCGAAGAGAGTAGCCCGGAGACCATCGCAACTCTCGTCGAGAAATTAATGGAAGTTGAGACCCAGCTTGACCTCTGGAGAGAATCTATTGGTCGTGCTGCAGCTGACACCATCCTTCATCATATTCTCACATGGTACGAGAAGATCGACCTCAGCCTCCTCACACGCCGGCGCACCGGATCCAGATGGACCGATGATCCGGAGTGGGTAGCTCGGTGCCAGGCCTGTGCCTACAGCCTCGTCGAATATTCTCCTATTCATGACTGGATTGAAGGACCGAGCTTCCTGGAATCCGCTGGGGACGAGCAGAATGAGAATGTTGAGGATGGGTCGGATGAGGACGGGGAAGATGATGCTTCAGATATTGAAGATATCGACGACGACGCTGAACCTGCTCCTCCTGCTGCTCCTTAGTTCTAAAAAACTTGAAAATTTGTCAGATCCCCGGTATGCCGGGTGCAATTGTATGCTGGATATGTGATATTTTGCTACTACGTTTTTATGCCGGATTAACGTGGGCGTAGTCCCCGAGTTTCATTTTCTTGTTCGTCCAATTCTTTGGCTCGGTCCGTGTCTACCTTGATTCGGTTTTACGACTTACGAATCCGAGCTTCAAAAATTGTCTTAACAATACTTAGAAACTTTGAGGCTTGGCTCAAAATGATTCAGCATAATAACTTGAAAATAAATACAGGGTTAGTCCGAAAAAACAAACGTTGGCTCGAATAAATTCATTTCCTTAGTCGTTTTTCATGTGCTACGCAATTCCAAACTTGTTCCCTTGCTTGCCATAAAGCCAATTCTTGTTGGACAACAGCAAGTCGAAGGGTTGGGTTTTTGGTGCTCACACATTACTAATCCGGGTTAGGTAGAACGACTTATTCCAGCTACCGCATAAGAAATTACGACAAATATTATTAAGGCAGTCCCCGAGTTACTGCTCGAGGCGCTGCTATTTCATTGATAAGCTCATTGCGGACATACATACCGACATATGAGATGACTCGGATACATACACTTCTTAGCTAAGTGTAGAAGGGACGAAGTAGTTCTACATTCCACGGTCGCTTGGATTCCTCTCCGGACCTGTCTGCCTTGTTCTTTTCCTGTGGCTTTGCATCTATAAGATAGTAAGAATCATTGTGCAATGCTTTGCTCACAATGAACGACCCTTCCCATGGGGGGGGATAATTTATGCATGCCAGTAGTACGTTGTACCAACCGGAGCACCAGATCGCCTTCCCGGAAGACTCGGGGGCACACTTGCCGGCTATGATAGCGTCGGAGGTTTTGCTGATATATGGCGGATCCGGGCTGCAGTTCTCTCGCTTCTTCCAGCAGATCAACATCATTTTGCCGGGCTTCTTGCACTTCGGCTTCTGTGTATTGGGTGACCCTAGGCGAATCATGATCTATGTCGGCTAGTAATACAGCTTCTGCGCCATATACCAGAAAGAATGGCGTATAGCCTGTTGATCGATTTGGAGTTGTTCTTAAGCTCCACAGTACCGCTGGTAGTTCTTCTATCCAGCACCCCGCTGATCTTTGCAGCGGCTCAATGAGCCGGGGTTTTATCCCGGATAATACTAATTCGTTGGATCTTTCCACTTGTTCGTTCGATGCGGGGTGGGCTACCGAGGCGACATCGAGTCGGATCTTCTTATCTCGGCAGAAGCGCGCAAATGCTCCTTTCGCAAAATTTGTTCCATTGTCAGTTATAATACTGTGTGGATAACCGTATCTCAAGATGATGTCTTTGAGAAATGTCACGGCCGTAGCTCCATCACATTTTCTTATAGGTTTCACTTCAATCCATTTTGTAAACTTGTCCACCATGACCAAAATGTGTGTCATGTTTCCTCTCGCAGGTTTGAACGGGCCAACCATATCCAAGCACCATACCGCAAATGGCCACGTAATTGGTATGGTCTTGAGTTCCGACATAGGCATATGTTTCTTGGTGGCGTACCTCTGACAACCATTGCATTTTCTCACAAGATCTTCTGCTTGTTCCAAGGCACTTGGCCAGTAGAATCCATGCCGGGACGCCTTTGCCACCAAGGATCGGGATGAGGCATGATGCCCGCATTCTCCTTGGTGTATATCTCGGAGGATGTCAAGCCCTTCTTCCGGGTCGATGCATCTTTGGAGAATATTGGTTACACTCCGTTTGTATAACTCGGAATTGATGATTGTGTATGCTTTTGCTCTCCTTTGAGTTTGCCTGGCTAACACCTCCTCAGCGGGTAACATTCCGTCTTTCAGAAATTGGAATATAGGCAGTGCCCAAGCTGGTATCGCTCGTGGAGGGAACATCTCCTCATCAATCTCCATCTGATCCACCGGCATAACTTCAGCCGGATCACGCTGAGCAGTGCCCGGGTCTAGCGAGGTAGTCCCGGGGTTTACCGAGGCAGTCCCCGGGTTTGCCGATGCAGTCCCCGGATTTCGCGTACTACCTCCCGTGTCAATGTCCATGGGCTCAGCTCCAGATTCCGTATTTTCCGGGACATAAATCGAGTCGGTTCCTGGGGACGGCCTGATAGATGGTTTTCTGAGGTGTTCCAATGCTACACCCGGTGGAATTGCCTGTCTGGTCGATCCGAGCTTCGACAACATGTCGGCAGCCTCGTTTTCCACCCGGGGTACATGGTGAAATTCACACCCCTCAAAGTAACTAGATATCTTCTGCACGTGAAATTTGTATAGTGCCATGTTTGGATCCAGGGCGTCCCACACTCCGGACACCTGCTGCACCACCAGGTCTGAGTCGCCAAAGTATATTATCCGACGTATGCCAATCTCCTTTGCCACTTTGAGCCCATGCACAAGAGCCTCATACTCAGCGACATTGTTCGATGCCGCGAAATGGATATGCAACACGTACTTTAGCTGATCCTTCTTTGGCGAGGTAAGCACAACTCCGGCGCCTAATCCGGTTTTGGTTTTCGACCCGTCAAAGTGCATCCTCTAGTAATTCGGATATGGTGGTGGTGGTTCGTATTGTACCTTGGCCCAATCCACAAAAAAGTCTGCCACAGCCTGAGACTTGATCGCTTCTCTTCTGTCATATTGGGGCACATAAGGGGCGAGCTCAATTGCCCGTTTTGCGATCCTGCCACTCGCATCCTTGTTACCCATTATCTCGGATATGGGAGCTTCACATATTACTTTGATGGGGTGCTCCTCAAAGTAATGATTTAACTTCTTCGCCGCCATATAGACACTGTATGCCACCTTTTGAAAGTGCGGGTAGTTCTGTTTTGAGGCGCATACCTACGCTCGGTAATACCTCGCCTCGCACCGACTTACCCTCTTCATTGCGTTCCACTACGACATCGCACTTACAACTCGGTTGGTTGTGGCTACGAGAGCAACATTAGCTCCTTTGATAGTGGAGAGGCTAACACCGCGCGATGGCCAACATCTTTTAAGTGGGCAAAGGCTTCATCGGCTGTGGCGCCCAAACGAATTTATCCGATTTTTCATGAGTTGGTAGAGAGGCGGCTTTTCTCCCAACCGACATACAAACCGACTCAACGATGCTGCATCCGGTGAACTTCGACATCGTTAAGACACTTCGGCAGCTCCATTCGCTCGATGGCTCGGATCTTAGTTGGATTAACCCGATACCTCTACCGGAGACGAAAAATCCGGTAATTTTCCAGCCGGACAATCAAGATACATTTTTCCGGTTAAGCTTCATCCGAACCTTCTCAAGTTCGCGAATGTTTGCCTTTATGTCGCCAAGGAGCGTTGTGCTTTCCTTGGTCTTGATAACCACATCATCCACGTATACTTATGCTTTTGACCTATTTGGTCGTGCAAACATTTTGCATACATCTTTGGTACGTTGCACCTGCATTACGTAAACCGAACGGCATAGTGCGATAGCGTAAGCCCGTGACGGGTAATAAACGCCGTTTTATTTGATCATCCAGTTCGAGGTATCCGTGGAAGCCAGAATATGCATCAATGAATGACAACAGTTCGCATCCCGCGGTCGAGTCTATGACCTGATCTATCCTCGGCAGTGGAAATGGATCTTTTGGACACGCCTTGTTCAGGTTCGTGTAATCGATACACATGCGCCAAACCACTGCCAAGTTCGGATCGTCCTTCTTCTTTTCTACCAGCACCGGATTAGAGAGCTAATCCAAATATAGTACCTCCATGATAAATCCTGCTGCTAGTAACCGAGCTATCTCGTCTCCAATGACCTTTCTCCTATCCTCGGCGAAGCGGCGGAGAGGTTGCTTCACCAGCCTTGCTCCGGGTCTTACGTTCAAAGAGTGCTCGGACAACTCCTCGGAACACCTTGCAAGTCCTGTGTAGACCAAGCAAAAATATCCCGATTCTCACGGAGAAAGTTGACGAGCTCGCTTTCCTATTTGTCAGTTAACCCGGCACCAATTGTTACGGTGCGCTCCGGAAACATGTTATCAACTGGAATCTTCTTGGTGTCCTTTGCGGCTTGAAATGAAACGCTGCCATACGGGTTACTTAATGCCGGCATATATTGCTGCGTGGACTGAGCTAATGCCGCCACCTCTTGGATTTTTCTTTTCTCTTGCGCAATCACGAGTGACTCGGCTAGGTTAGACCCGGCTGAAGCACACTCCATGGAGCGTCAGAAATCTCCAGCAATGGTAATCACTCCATTTGGCCCGGACAATTTCATCTTCAGATAACTGATGTGACAGCTTGCCATGAATTTGTTTAATGCTGGTCTTCCGAGTAACACATGATATGCACTTTCCAAGTTCACCACCTCAAACTCCAGATTTTCAGTTCAGCAGTTATCCCTTGTGACGAATAACACGTCGACCCGGACTTTGCCTATGGGCTCACAAGAAATGCCTGGTACAATGCCATGGAAAGTTGTTCTCGTAGCTTGGAGCATGTTCTCCGAGATGCCCAACTTGCGCATCGTATCCGCATACATGATGTTAATGCTACTCCCATTATCAATCAAAATCTTGGAGAACCTCACATTGATGTTTGGTCCAATGAATGTCGGATCTAACACTAACACATATGAACCTGGACTCGGCATAAGTTTAGGATGATCTTTGATGTTCCAGGTGATTTCCTGGTCCGACCAAGGCATGTACCTCGTCACTGTGGGCATGACCGCATTGACCTCCATATGTCGGTGCTGCAAGCTCTTTCTATCTGTTTCCTCAGTCGTGAACACACAATAACTCTGGTGATGTTCCCTGTACTCATTCCTTCCCTCGTTTCCGGGTACCTCTAATCCGGTCGTTGCTGATCTTCCACCTAATGCACTACATCCCTTCTCTCATTGTTATCATACCTCAGCGGAGGGGAGGTAACATTAGCTGCTGCGTGTTCGCTCCGGAGAGCAATTGCTGCCGAGGTAACTCCTGCCGAGGTTGATCATTCCGGGGTGCCTGAGCATTCCCCAAACCACCTTGCTCTATCTTTCGCATCCACTCACATTGCCTCGTCGTATGACCCGCCGGGCTATTCGGATTTGGCGTGTGAAACTTACACGGCTGGTCCAGCATCGACTCATAGGTATACCTCAGACGGTCTTTCTTTTCCTGCCACTATTTCTTCTGCTCCGGAGTCCATGTCTTCTTGCCATCATTTCTTGGAGTCCATTGCCCTCCAGTTCTCTGGCGTTGGTTACTCCCTCCTCCGGATTGATCTTGATTCACTGCTGCAACTTGTTGCGAACCATAACGATGATCCGGTCTATCATCTCTCCTCTTTCCTTTGTAATCATTCCTCCGGGATGACCCAGCTCCATCCCTCTGATAGTATTCCTCGTTTGACTCGTTTGATGCGAGCCTAAGTTGAGTCGGATCGCCCAAAGCATATGAATCAGCAAATCCGGATCATCTCTGCCAGCGTAACTGGCATTTTCCTTTGCAGCTTCATCCACAGCTCGCTGCCGTATCTGCACCCTTGCGCAAACCACGCTATGGCCTGTGACTCTATGGCACCTTCACACGAGTTTCTCACGGTACACCATCGGGTCAAGAATTCACGGTCCGTTTTGTTGGGTCTTTGCTTGCACATTGCCAGGGTCTGCGGTCTATTCGGCCTCTGGTATGTACTTGAGAAGTTGCTGATAAACATTTCTTCAAAATCTATCCAGCAGTTGATGCTTCCGGGTGGCAAGTTATTCAGCCATACTCTGGCCGGGCCTTCCAACATCTGGGGCACGTAACGTACAACCCATCTCAAGTTGCCAGTTGCAATTTTCACCGTCGTAGCGTAGTTTATCAGCCAATCCTCTGGCTTGGTGCTGCTGTCATACGTCTTCGTGCCTCTGGGTAACTGGAAGTTTGGTACGGGCGGTTCCTTCATGATCCGGGGTCCAAAGCACGCTGGACCCGGAGGACCTTGACATTCGATCTGTTCTGACCTATACAGGCGATCCAGTTTTAACCTGGCGTCATCCGGCATTAAATCCCTGCTTCCCAATCTCGACCCTATCACATGATAGTCTGGTCTGGGGTATCCTGCGTTCACCATCTCCGAATCACCGTCGTTGTATCGGTTTTGCTCTTGTTGCGCACCTTTCTGCTGCATACCTCGGCCGGCGCTTTGCTCTTGCCTTGGTATATTCCGCTGTTGCGGTTGTCCCGCTCCTGCGGAGTTGTGCTGTCCGACATTACCGTTGGCAGTGTTCCCTTGACCGGCATTGCCTTGGTCGTGATTACCTCAGCCAGCTTCACCTCGGCTCACACTCCGTCAATCATCATTTTTTCTCATTTCTTTCTCTTTTCCCGCACACGTCGGGTCGTACGGGACGATCTGTTTGTTCCGTCTGGCCGAGGTTACCACCTCTTCTCTCCTTGGACCGCCATGAGGCGATGATGCGGCTCCAGCGGATTTCTCCGGGTTACCCATCACCGAGTGGACGATCTTGGAAGCCCCAGCTCTCTCCGGGTTAGCTCTCAGCAGCTCCTCGTTCTGCCTGTTCGCGATCCGAACCAGCTCGTTAACCCTATCTTGCTGTCTTTGACGAGGCTCACCCGTCAGTCCCTCTAACACGGACGCAGCCGCATCTGCTGCTCTGAGGTTCTTCGCCGGGGTGCTATACCTCGGCAACCCCACAGACAGATAGTTTTCCGACCCTTCTGCTCCATCATCACCTTCTCTGTTCATCTCGCTTATGAGATTTCTCCCCTTCACTTTCACCGCATCAACTTTGTTTGCCTTTGCGTACTCACGCAGCGTCATGTTCAGCGACTGCTGAGCCGCAACTATCTTCTTTGCACCCTCCAGTATCTTTTGCCGAGTTTCCTCTAGCTCGGCCTGTGCCTGAGCTGGATCTACCACTGCTGCTACCGGGATAGCCAAGCTATCCATAGCTTCTCTCACTACATTCTCAGGCCTCTCTAGTGGAGGTCCTCTACCTTTCCTCGGTGCCTTAGGTGTTACCTCCGGGTCTGGTGCCGGATCCTTGCTTGCGCCTGCACCTGGCGCAGTCATCATCACTTCCGCATGGTTCGGGGAGCGAGCGATACGCGCCTCGCGAGCCACGGTGAGGGGTGGTTCCCCCGCATCGACGACGCAACGCGGATGAATGCACGAGACGTCCACAACAACGTAGACCTTGTGCGTGCCGAGCTTGATTTAAGAGGCCGTTACCGGAAGCGGCGCGTGCGAAGCAGCCAGCGTTGTCGCGGCGAAATCCAGCGCTCCAAAGCGCCGAGCGAGCCGAGACGATCGTTCGCGGTGCCGATGAAGTTTCCGTCCGGATCTTCACCTGCTGGCGCGCTAGCCCGGTGGGCGCCAACTATCGTGGTGGTGTCACGGCAGATGCCATGGATAGGCTAAAGGTGGGGACTAATATGCGCTAGGGGAATCCAGGGAGGGATAGTAGAGTGATTCTCCACATAGAAGTTTGTATTGCTATATCTTCAAGATTACAAGTGCTCCTTGAGCTGTATTGGCGAGAGGAGGAAGAAGGTGCTCTCTTACTCTTGCCTACTATCTTTCCCAAGAACCCTAGATCAACTAGTGCTATGGAACTACCAAACCAACTAGTGCTCAACCAACCCCCTCTACCAGAACCCTAACCCCCTTATATAGAGGAGGTTCGGTCCTGGCCTAGGGCATACGTGGAGGCATATTCCTAAGAATATGCCCCCTCCCAAAGTGGTAACCCGACCGGGGTACTTTTCCCCCGCGTCACACATGCTTTAGCGACGTAGCCTCTACGGCGCCCGCATCAGCCGACGTGAGCGTCGTCACCATTGTCGGCCATGACCCGGTGGTCCTGCCCTTGCTTTATTCGCTCATGCAGTGCGTATCGGACCTTCTTTTTTGACCAGAGAGATTCCTTCCTTCTCCCAGAAGCTAAGCGAGGATCCGGATCATAGTAGATCCGGCCACACCTGTTCCTGCATATAAGTTAGACAAGTACTTCCGACTTACTCCTTAAGCCGGATGAGACAATGTTAGGCGACCCCCCCTGGTCCGGGTTACTCCGTGATCCGGCCTGCCTTGAGGTGACTCGGCCAACATCCGCTTTGACCTTGCCGAACCTCGGCTAACTCAGCCCTTATACCCCGGAGTCACCCTACCCGGGGGTATCCCCCAACACAAATGAATTTGATTCATAAGTGCTTTTCTTCGGCTCCGGTGTTGGCTCCTTGGCCAGCGCAGCCTCGACTAGTCCTAGTCCAGTGATCGTGGACTGGTGTATGGCAGATCATGGATCCCCAGCTAGTGGCTGATTGGTGAGCAGCTACATGGTGGCTGATGTCACCGTTGCATGTGGCGTTTTCGGGAGCACGTTTCCCCGTGAGTCCACGGCCATGAACGAGAAATCGAGGGTTTTAATGGCCTCTTCTCGATCTTTCTCGTTGATTTGGGCCAGTCTAGAGCGCCTTTTGGCAGCTGCATGGTCATTGGCTTTGGAGGAGGATCCCCCAATGGAGGAGAGTGCTGCCCGCTGAAGGCTCGACTCGTCCGCGACCCTCTTGCGATCGTCGAGCTGTGCCGTCACCGCCTATTGGCGATTGAACTCCTAGATGAGGAGGTAATAGTACCCCATCAGCATCTGCTATGACGAGTTTGGCGGCAGGGGGTTGCCCTGTAGGGCTTCCCTACATCGCGCCTACTCAGCGCTGCTGAGGTGGATCTCCTGCCACCTTGTCTCGTTGTTAATGGGTTCGCCCTGATTATCAGGGTTGGGCGGGTTGGGCTGTTCGCTGTTGACGGGGCCGATGGTGGGGGGTCGATTGGTAGTCCCGTTGTTGGTGGTCTCGCCGTTAGCGGTGTCCCTTTGAGTGCCTCCGTCACCGGTGTTGATGACGGCGCACATGTAATGGCTTGGGAAGCCACTACTCCCACAACTCCTAGATCCGAAGCCGTAGGCTCCATCTTCCAATGACAGATCGCATACATCGGACTTGCAACTGTTGTTGCTGTCCGAGGCATTGAGCTCGCTCAAGGTGCCAATTAGTGGTGGAAACCACGATGCAGGGGCAATCACAGGAGCTTGCGGGTGATCGAGGAAGCGAAGCGTGCCGATCTGACCGACCTGGAAGTGTAGGATTCCGATCATCATGCCGATTCCGTTGCCCACAGATTCAAAGTTCGGGCGAGCCACCAGCGAGTGGACGGTGAACTCGAAGGCACCGAAGAGGAGGCGATTCTCCGTTGCGGCGGAGTTGTAGATCGCAGTCGATGGGGCTGAGGAAGACGCAACATCAGTGCTCCCGATTCCCACAGACAGCGCCAATTGACGAGGGGTTAACTCATCAATGCCCATTGTTGATGGACTTAGGTTTGAGAGATTGGGGAGCGCTGGAGGCGTCGATCGGCTAGCAAACAAGCACATAGGGAGACACGAGGTTTATCTAGGTTCAGGCCTTGAAGATGACCCTACTCCTGCGTAGATACAATCTGGCAAAGTGTATGCTAGGGTTATGGATGTCCTCCTCGCTGCCCCTCCTAGCCTTTATATAGGGAGGATAGGTCTTGGGATAACAGGTCAAGTCGGTTACAGATTAGGATTTTACCCTTTTGAATTTCTATCTATTGCTTACCGTGTTTTTCAAGGAGTCGCCTTCCTTCAGACCTGGGCCACCCGAATCCTTGATGGGCTTCGATTGCACCATGGGCTCATCCTGGGCTACACCGTATAGGCTAAACACGAGTACCCGTAGGGTATACCCATGTCACTTAGCATCCACATAAAACTATTTATGTGAACTTATGTGCTTGTCGAAGTGTTTAATTATGTGTGTTACTTTATGTTCAATTGTCGCTTGTTTAACTTGTGAGCTATTCGTTGCCTGTTATGTGTTTCTTTCGGTATACGAACCAAGATATTATGTCACTATTATATTTCAATAAATATCTATTTCTGTATCATATCCGTATTATATCCGTTCTATTCAGTTTCAGGTAATTTCTGATTCCGTATTCAATTCCAAAGTTTACGGTTTCACTTTCGATTTCGGCAAGACAAGAGAAAACGAAAATGGTCATGTTTCCATCCGTTTTCATTTCTTTTTCAACCCTACCCACTAGTGATATACTGGAAGTCCTATACATCAGACAATCGGGATTGGTTGTAGGACCGCGCGTCATATGTACCGCGGAAGAGGTGTTATCGACGCACGCATCCAATGATTCGAGGTTGGGAATCATTTGCCTAAGAATTAATGCTCATGGATAAATAAATAAAAGGCTTATCATGAAATGTCCAGAAAATGAGACTTGCTATAGTGGAATATCATAGGTAGTATCATGCATCTTATGCATGCAAAAAACTGACGTGTCACCTTAATTGATGATAAGATACATGAGAGTGGTATCATGCTACGATAGTATCATAGCGTATAGAACTAGAAATTTTAATCTTAAACAAATCTTGTGTACAAATTTATATTGGGATTCTACATATCAATATATATATATAATATGACCATGATATAAAAAATTAATTTGGATCCTGGGTTACATGGAGCTCTTTATTTTTTGGATTTTGAAAACTTGATTTTAAAGTATTAAAAAATTATGAAACAAATCTGGACGTAGATATTAATATGCTCTATCCAATACACAAAGTCTCACCCCGAAATACTTTATATTATGTGCTCAACAAAAATGATAAAATCTGACAGATTTTGATGGTTTGAAATCCAACACTATTCACTATTTTATATGTCAGATTTTGATATTTTTGTACAGCCTAGCATACAAAATATTTCGGGGTGAGACTTTGTGTATTAGATAGATTACATTAATATCTACATCTAATTTTTTTTAGATTTTTTTTAAAACTTCAAACTGACATTTTTGAAGAATTCATAAAACAGGACCCATAGAGCCCGAGCTCTATATATCCGCACTACTACTACATAATACTATACATTATAGAGATAGTATCATATGCATGATAATAGTACATGATACTACTAGAGCTCGTCCTCACCGGAGGACTTTTTTTTTGAAAATTACAATTAAAAACTCAAATATTCAAAAAAAATACTAGAATGTAGATAATGATTTATAATACACGCATGCCGAAAATCATCTGAAAATATTTTGTATTCTCGTCTCAGCAGGAAAGAGAAATTTATAGATCTAGACGTCAACAGTGCAATTTTAAACGGGTCTCCTATTTTAAAATTTGCCATATTTTTCATTTTTGTTGCGCCTGAAATACAAGGTATTTTGCAGACTTGTATTTTGTACCATTGACTACACAAAAATATATTTTTCGAAAATGTTTGATACTTTTTGAAGTGAGGACGTACACCAAAGCGATTATTTGATGATACTACTACCCGCTATTAGTCGCTTGATACGTCTTCTTAATTTTTTTCTTTCGAGAAACCATGTCTTTGTAAAGTTTTGGTACCTGGAGCAACTCCAACAGACCGCTAAAAGTCCAATACGCTATAATAACCGCAGATGTAGCGCGCGCGTAAAAAAGTATGTAGCGTGCGGGAAAAAGCGGTATCCGAGGCCGCAAATTTGATGCTCCTGCAAGCGCGCGCTGCAAAATCGACCCACGCGCGGGAGCCCTAACTGTCGAGCGGAACTTTCACCCCCGCGAATTGGAGCCGTCCAGGCCTTCTCCCTGGCCGCCGCCGGTGAGACCGAAATCGGTTCGCCGACCGACGGAATCGCTCCGCCGATCACCGAAATCCCTCCGCCGCCCGCTGCTCGCTGTTGAGCTCGACCGCCACTCGCCGGAATCACCGATGCGGAGGCCGTTGCGGAACTGCGATGCAAAGCAGCGTAGAGTTGGTCTCGGGGCGGCCGACGTGGACGAGGATTGGGCAAGGTCGCCGTGGACGAGGATGGGGCGGTGCGAGCCGCCGGAGGAGCTCCCGTACGCCTCCGCCCTCGCTTGGCATCGTCGCCCGTCCGACGCCCGCGCTTGTCCCTCATCCAATTTGTGTTTTTAGTCTATTTCTTTTGTCCTGTTTGATCTTCTTTTGATGTACATATGCGAAAAAGGTGTTTTTGGAGCTGTATTTTAGAGCGTCTGATGGAAGCCTGTTTTTCGCGCGCTATATTTTAGTGCTTCCGCTGAAAGTGTTGCCTCTCTCGCGCGCAAAAAAAAGATCCAGCACGCTGCAACAAGGTTTTACGGTGCTAAAATTTGCAGCATTGTTGGACTTATGTGTTGGAGTTGCTCTTGTTAAGTCAATGTAACTTGAACTAACTAGTACCGACTTTTAACAGCGTTTGATTTTCGTACTTGACCGTGATCCCTAAGGTATTGATTACTTGGCAGTGATTTGAGGGCAAAATTTTATAGCATACTCTATCTATATCTTCTTATAAAGTAGACCCCACTAACTACTCTATCTCAACATGCAAGCTATCCACTCAAAAGTCCATGTCATTCCACTAACAATCATTTATAATAGTGTATTTTACATGCAAACCAATCCACGTTATCTATTTTTTTCATCCAACTATTCATGTCACCAATTTATGTTCGTCAAATATATGATAATTTTAATCAATTTAATTTATGATTTCAACTAATTTGAATAAATTCAATCTTTCTCTACAAATTCTTTTAGAAAACTTCAAGTGCTATATGTATTATCTTTTTATTTATATAATATACTTTTTGAGAAGATTTTTAAAAGATTGCGGAAGTATAGATTGTATTGATATTGTAAGAAGTGATTACATCGTGAGCCCTTAGACTGTTTATATAGTACTAGAAGACTTGGGGGACAAGAAGCCTAATAGAGATAGAATTGGATTACAAACTTAAACTACCAAATATAGTCCAAACCGTGACATACTCTAACATCCCCCCGCAGTCGGATCGATAGTGACGAGAACAGCCGGAGCGTCGCGGACGGTATGACTGGAGCATAATCCGAAGTCGCGGACTGGAGAGGATGCCGGTGGATGTCGATGTCGATGTAGCCGGGAGTGAGGGCGCTGTAGTTGTGGTCGATGGTGCCTTTTGGGGAAGTTGTCGCCATTGATGAAGTCGATGATGTTTTTGTGTTGTGGTTGATGTCGTTGCTGAGCCTGGAGAATTCGCCGTAGTAGTTGACGTAGATGTAGTTGGATCCGGAGTAGTCGGGGTAGGCGACACGCCTTGCCGAGCTTGCCAAACTCAGGAGCGCGCCGGGGACGAAGGCACGCGTCGGTGTTGCCAATACCGGACGTGCGAAGACAGGGACCATCACGAGCCATGCGAGCCAGAGCCGGAGGGAGCAGCAAAGAAATTCCCCGTGAATGGTCGGTGCGTAGAAGTTGTCCACCGATTTGTTGGAGTAGATGAAATAGTTGCAAGAAGAAAATTGATTAAGTAAAAAATAAAAATTAGACTGCGACTCTGGCGGCGAGGTCGTAGTGGACGAAGATGAAGAGGTAGTTGTTGATGGAGATTTGCTGTAGCGGTAGTTGATTTCGGGAATTTAGACCCGTATTTTCCGCTTGTGTGAGCGCGACGTCGCTCGTGGAAAAGAACTTGTTGGCGTTGACGATGACCACGATCGATGGTAGCGGCGACGATGTGGCGATGTTGTTGGTGTAGATGATTGTCGGCGATGATGATCACGTGTGATGAAGATGCAACCCTTTGTTGACGGCGAGGCGTGTACTCAGGGACGTGCGTCCCGGTAGATGTTGGCGAAGACGGGCCGGCGTGAAGACGACGTGAGGACGGAGCAGACGACGCAGCGCGTGAAGGCGTCCCTTGGGGCGTCGCGCAGAGCCTCCTTGTAACGATCGTTGACGAGATTTGCCGAAGTTGAGTCGATGCCGAGGTTGAAGTAGAGGCGCGCGATGACGACATGCGGCTGTGGACGATGCTTTTGGTGGCTAAAAGAAAATTAGATCTAATAGGAAAAAGAAATTTGCTAAAACTACTAAACCGATCTAGGGAATTGGAAGAAAAACTAGCTACGAGATTTGATGCCCCCGACAGAGATTATGGAGCTTGATCTCGCCGGGAGCGGCGCGCGGAAGCAGTGGCTAAACCCTAGACGGAGCGAACCGCTCTGATACCATGAAAGATTGCGGAAGTATTGATTGTATTGATATTGTAAGAGGTGATTACATCGTGAGCCCTTAGGCTGTTTATATAGTACTAAAAGGCTTGGGGGACAAGAAGAATAATAGAGATAGAATTAGATTATAAACTTAAACTACCAAATATAGTTCAAACCGTGATATACTTTACCAATTTCCCTGCAACGCGCGGTGTATTTTTCTAGTTTAGCCAAAGCTCAAATGGCAGGAAAAGATACTATTCGTACAGTAGTAAAATCGACTAGGAGTAGCAATTTCCAAATATTGAACCGCGTGGTGTTTATTGCCCACCCTGCACCTCTGCGCACAGGAACCTACCCAGAACGCACGCAGCCTGCCATTGCCCGACGATACATGCCATGAAAAAGCAGGAGAAAAAAGGAATCGCACCGCTCCAAAAATACACTGAATAGGCAAAAAACCCACGCGGCCGCGAACCAGAGCTCTCTCTCCCCGCCTCTCCCTCTCCCTCTTCCTTTCCGGGCTTCCCCTTGCCTTCTCTCCACCCCGCCATACTTCCCGCACCTTCCCCACCTCCGCTTTGACCGCCTCCCCCATATCTGCCTCCGCCTCCCTCCCACACCTCCCCTCCCACCCCGCAACTCACGCACGCGCAGACCCATGTCAATGTGGCGCTTCTCCCGCTCCGCCCTCCGCGCCGCCGCCACCGCGGGCGGCGCCCCGGCCTCCGCCACCGCTTCCCCGTGCGCGCGGGCCGCCATCGCATGCCGCCTTCCCCCTCCGTGCGCCGCGCTCCAGCGGTTCCGCTTCGCGTCGCTGCCGGCGGCGGAGGCGTCCGTGGGGAGGGACGCGGAGTCCGAGGTGACGGCGGAGGAGGCGAGGCGGCTGATGCGGCTGGCCAACGTGGAGGCCCTCAAGCACCGGCTCGGGGACGGCGAGGTGATCCAGTACACGGAGCTGCTGCGCGCGTGCGAGGAGGCCGGCGCCGCGAGGACCCGCGCCGAGGCCACCGCGCTCGCCGGCGCGCTCGACGAGGCCGGCGTCGTGCTCCTCTTCCGCGACAAGGTCTACCTCCATCCGAACAAGGTCCGCATTGCCGCTCTCCTCCCTCCGCCGCCTCATCTCCTGATGTTTAAGAAATTTTGCTCCCCGGCTTTGAGTATTTTCGGCGATTCGGGGGGGACCTACCCGGCTCCACCTTGGGGTGTTCGTCCCGTGCTCCTGTCGGATGTTTTCGAAATTTTCAACGCATCTTCGATGCACCCGATGAAGGATGGCATTGACGAATAATATCGTTGCGCCGCCCTCCCCGATTCGGTCCCGGAGGTCAAGCGAGGATCAGGTCATTAAGCGCTGACTGCTTTTGTACTTTTCCGCTCGTCCCTGTCTCCGATGCCGGCCTTCAGGTGTTCGGTAGATTTCCTCCAAGCGCAGGACTACATGTGCACCTGTCTGATGGTCCAATGCTGCATCAATTCTCAGTCCAAGTCCAGCCACGTTTTTACTTGGCAAATCCCACCACCGGTCCCTCGATTTCGCTCGTACAGATTGCACGGGCCACCCGGTAGCAAAGCAACAGTCGTGTGGAATATGCGCGCACACCTGAATTCATTGTCCACTTTGTTATGCGCTGTTCAACTTCATTAACTTATTAGAGGTTTGGAACTGACTTGCATAGTGGGGGAGGAAGACAATGGCCGGACTGTCTAGACTATTATCAGAAACCATAAGCAATCCACTTGTCGGTGACGCTTTTCAGGAAAAAGCCGCCCGGTTGCTTCAGAACTCTGTTCTGGCGACTGGTGGGTGATGGCTCACTGCCTGCTCCTCCTGGCGCGCACGCTGGCCGCACCAGTGCAAAAGCTACCACCGTTTCTTCCACGGGGAAGAACTCTTCCGATTAAGCGTGGTGATAAAGCACCTAGATACCCTCTCTTATCAAGTTTCCTTTGCTCTGCCCTTTCCGTGTCATACAGGACGGGTCATTGCCGTGGAGAATCCTGTGGCTCTTTACACTGTTTTTTTTTCTTGTTTCCATGGTAGATGGGTGACTTCTAGTGCAGGGTGCCTATCATGTTATCTACTACGTAGTACTAGTTTTTTAGGGTACTATACTACCAGTCCACCATGCATAAAGTTTGTCGTCTTATAGCAACATACTTTAGTCGGTGACAACTAATGTGATCTTCTGGTAGATTGGAAGTTTTTTCGCAATGCCCATCTTGCATTGTTTGTTTAAGTAATTCATGATCGCCTTACATGATTTCAATATGTTATAACTTTCACCTTTCTTAGACATCCTTTCCTTAATGAAACCTCCTTTGTGTCACTGAACATTTCTGAGCCTTGTGACTACTGGCTAGGTGGGCATAAAGGAAAGTTCCTTTCATTATCGTTTGGTTGATGGCGGTGCATGTGTAAAATCATTTATTGTTTGAGGCAAAAGCTTGTTACACAAAAAGAGACAAATATTCTTCTCAAGCATGTTTGTTGTGCTGTGGTTCCATAAAATTCCTACTTCAGTGTTTACTTCGGCAGATCTCATGTATTTATGTTGCACTACATGTTTGTTGTCATTATTTAGAATTCTAAATTCACTATTCGTCAATATGTCGTGCTATTTAACATCTACTGTAGCAGCAGCTGGTACTTAATATTGGATACAAGTAGTGTAACTGTGTAACATGTATCTAAACGCCTTTTAGTGTGTATGTTTGGAGCAAAATGAGTGAACCTACACACTAAAAGGAGTCTAAATACATGTGTTTTAGAAAAAAGCTAACTATTCTTATATTTTGGAACTGAGGGAGTGTACTAGTTCTTTAGCGTACTAAACTACCAGTCCACCATGCATAAAGTTTGTCATCTTATAGCAGATCCGTTAGTCGGTGACAACTAATGTGATCTTCTGGTAGATTGGAAGTTTTTTCGCAATGCCCATGTTACATTGTTTGTTTAAGTATAATTCATGACCGCATTACATGATTACATTATGTTGTAACTTTCACTTTTCTTAGACATACTTTCCTTAATGAAACCTCCTTGTGTCACACACTGAACATCTGTGACCTTGTGACTGCTGGCTATATTGGCATAAAGAGAAGTTTCCTCTCATTCTCGTTTGGTTGATGGTGGTGCATGTGTAAAATCATTAATTAAATGCTTGAGGCAAAAGTGTGCTGTGCAAAAAGAGACAAATATTGTTCTCAAGCATGTTCATTGTTTTGTGGTTCCATTGCTTCTACGTCAGTGTTTACTTTGGCAGATCTCATGTATTTCTGTTGCACTACATGTTTGTTGTCATTATTTAGAATTCTAAATTCACTATTCGTCAATATGTTATGCTATTTAACGTCTGCTGTAGCAGCAGCTTGGTACTTAATATTGGATGGAAGTAGTGTATAACTGTGTAACATCAGCTGATACTTGGCAATTGACATTGGCAAACACTGATTATTTTTCTTGTTATGTACAGATTGTGGATCTGGTAAGAAAAGCTATGCCCCTTGCACTGACAGCCGAGGATGACCCAAGAAAGGTAGAACTCAAGC
Source organism: Avena insularis (assembly GCA_023614405.1). NCBI lineage: Eukaryota > Viridiplantae > Streptophyta > Magnoliopsida > Poales > Poaceae > Avena > Avena insularis. The sequence goes on along the minus strand of CM042688.1, from coordinate 44,594,979 downwards.
AGCTCCAGACACAGTTGGAGGATATCAACAGGCTCGCACACAAGCAAGTCCGCCGTATCCTCTGGTCTGGGCTAGGGTTCTTAATCACACAGGTCGGTCTCTTCTTCAGGCTCACCTTCTGGGAGTTCTCTTGGGACGTCATGGAGCCCATCACATTCTTCACGACTACGACAGGCCTGGTTGTCGGGTACGCGTACTTCCTCATCACCTCCAGGGATCCAACATACCGGGACTTCATGGAGAGGCTGTTCCAGTCTCGGCAGATGAAGCTGATTCAGAGGCAGAAGTTCAACCTGGATAGGTACCTGGAACTCCAGAGGTGCTGCAAAGATCCTTTGGAGAAGATGTGCGGCACAAGCAATTTCTCCAATGCAGACATCGCTCATCTCCAAGAGCTGTCCGTTCACAAATGACGGCCTCCCTTCGCTCGCTCTAAACGCTAATCTACAGTGCTCATTGGGTAATGATCAGGAAAGTGGTAACGAAGCTGATGTTTCTTGCGTTTGCGAGGTAGACCTTTTGGCAACTATTCGTGGTCTTCTTCTCCTATGCAACTGTCTAGGACAGCCAACCCAGTATTAACTATAATCTCTCTTTCGTACAATGCCGAAGCAGAAGCACGTTATGCTTATATAGACTGCTCGGCTGTATGAAATTACCAGGAGCTGTGTAAACTCTGCAGCCGCTGCTAATCGACCTGTGTTTTGTGATTCAGTAGTTTCAACTACGCAGTAAGTACATTTTAGTCCGTGTTGATACCGCAGCCCTTTGTCATCTGTGGCCGACTGTCTTCGTTGAATCGCTGTATACTCCCTGTCTTTCAAAATACAATATGTTTTAGCTCTGTAAAGTGAATGTATCTACTCCCTCCATTTCGGTTTACTAGTCCTGCGCGTATATCTAGGTTATCAATTTGAACTATATAATATAAAAATTATATCAATAGAAAATATAAAGTTTAAAGTTTTCGGTGATATATTTTTTGTGATATATACCTTATACTAAGTTGCTCAATTTGGTGACGTAGAAGTACACATAGGACTTGTAACGAAACGGAGGGAGTAGATTGCTTCACAAAGGTAAAAATCTTATACTCTCTCCGTCCCAAAATAAGTGACTTGAGTTTGTATAGATTCGCATGTACCTATATACTAAAACGTGTCTAGATACATTCGAATTGAGTTGCTCAATTTGGTGACGTAGAAGTACACATAGGACTTGTAACGAAACGGAGGGAGTAGATTGCTTCACAAAGGTAAAAATCTTATACTCTCTCCGTCCCAAAATAAGTGACTTGAGTTTGTATAGATTCGCATGTACCTATATACTAAAACGTGTCTAGATACATTCGAATTTAGACAAACTCATATCACTTATTTTGGGACGGAGGGAGTATTTTGAAACTTTGAAACGGAGGCAGTATTTGATATGCTGGTATGTGTCGTTGTTGACTATTGAGTGTAGTAGGGGATGTCGCTGTTTCGTCGAGGTCTTCCGTTTGATCAACTGCCTTTACATGCGATGCTATTGCACTTCTCCTTATGTTCGAGATTAAACTCCCAGTTATATTAATATATATAGCCAACCACACGGGATCATTGCTAGGGCGAACATCTCAAGAATGCCCAAACGAAACATGAGAAATGAAAGAAAAAATAATGCCAACACATGTCCAAACAAAACATGAGAAATGAAAGAGAAAATAATGCCAACACCGGCAGATGACGAAAACGGGGATGACTTGCAACTGTCGCGTCCTCCGGATTTATCTCAACATGCTCCTAGTACTCCAAACCGTCGCGTACCAAGTAACACGTTCAAGAAGGAAAACGACAACGATGCTGCTGCCGAGACAAGTCATAGGGTTTCCCCCGGCACGCTGAGGTGAGTGGGGAAAGGGTACCCTCGGCGGCCTTTAGAAAGGGATGGTGGCACTCGTAGGCGTCACTGTGTCGGTGTTGGACGAGCATATGGGATTTTTCCTGACCAATAAAAAGAACTACATGGACGCTCCCTAGCACTCCATCCAACTTGCCGCCCACCAACGTACGCCACCACGGTCTTGACGTCACCCTAGCTGTCTCATTGTGGTCACCGTTGTGAGGCCTAGAGGAAAGATGCGGAGAGCACATCAAGATTTGGGGGTGGTAGCACCACAACCGAGCGTGTGTGTGTGTGTGTGGGGGGGGGGGGGGGGGTGCCTCCACCGACGTTGCGGTAGCCGGCTGGACACCGCAGCGGGGACACATTAGGCCCCCAAAGGTCCCGTCTAGGCCTAGACCGGGCTCGTAAAGTCCTCGCCGCCATGCTGCAGCAGGTCAGCTAAGCGCCGCCACCACCCTGGACCGCAGACACACCATCTCCACCTCCAGGAGGTATCACCACCACGACAGGACCCGTCGGCCCGTCCTAGCCTAGATGAGGCCCAAAGGAGCCCATATATGGACCAAGCGGGTTCTGTCGGCTCCTGCCCACGCGCTTCTCCACCCTGGCACCAAACGGCAACACTGATGCGCCATGCAACTACTTGGCCACCGTCGAGATCCCCGTGTGCGCCTTGCTGCAGCTCCCGGAGCCAAAGTGTCCCACGTCATTGATGTCTACGCACTTCTATTCTTGTAGACAGTTATTGGGCCTCCAAGTGCAGAGGTTTGTAGAACAACAACAAGTTTTCCCTTAAGTGGATCATCCAAGGTTTATCGAACTCAGGGAGGAAGTGGTCAAAGGTATCCCCTCTCAAGCAACCCTGCAATCAAGATACACGAAATCTCTTGTGTCCCCAACACACCCAATACACTTGTTAGGTGTATAGGTGCACTAGTTCGGCGAAGAGATAGTGAAATACAAGTGCTACAGATAATTATAAGTGGTAACGGTGATAGAGATACTTTTTTTTGTGAAAAGGATGATATATTAATTCTCCGAACTTACAGAAAGATCCAGAAATAAAGAAAAAATTACAAGGAAGCCCTCTGGATCCCGACGACGACGAGCCGGAGCTGACGATGGCGCGCCGCTGCTGAAGCTCCCCAAACATTGGATCGCCGGAGCCCACCACACCGCATACGGGAAGTCACCGAGCACCGCCTCCGAAGAGACTATCGCTGGAACGCTGGCGCCGCCTGAAGAACCTCTCAGATCATCCTCTTATTGAACTGCATCCAGATCCACCGCATACCTGGATCTGGCCATGGTGCAGGGAAGGTCGCGCGTAGGTCGGTGAAGCCCTGTGGAACGCCACGTCGGAGGGATCTCACGCGGACAATGCATTTAACCAACAGCACCTCCGCCTCCGAAGCGCCGCCGGCCGGACACCTACCAAACCCTACCATAAAAACACGCCGTGAGACGGGCTTCCCCCACCCTCCCGCCGCCGGAGCAGCCGACAGAGGGGAGGGAACCCACGCCTCACCGGCGGAAGAGGTGGATTGACGGTGGACTCTCAAAATCGCCTCTCAGATCTAAAATAAAGGCAAACTTTGATGGCGTGGAAGAGACTAAAGGCAAACTGAAATAAAGATACAAGCAAGCAAACATGTAATAGATTTAATAGCAAACGGTGTTTCAATGTTCAGAAACGAGGCCTAGGGATCATAATTTCACTAGTGAACACTCTCATATAAATATCTTCTCTTTATGATACTACTCTTACTACTCTCCGGTTGGACACTCTAATCCATGGTAGGGCTATAATAGCACACCTCACAGTTCGCTTTCCGCATCTAGATAACCCCACACTGTTACCTTGAGCACTAGATGGTTCAAACAAACACCACAATTTCATAAAGACATCTAACTCCAAATATAACTCATAACAAGTATTTGTAATCTCTAGCCTAAGTGCCACCATGGTGTGCACACTGTCAACTTCACACACATGGGGAGAGATCTATTAAAGCACTTGAGTAGCAAGGTAGATCTACTTGATTACAAAGCTCATGATCACAATATAATCATGCATAGAGAGAGAGATGGACACATAGCTACCGGTAGAACCCTTAGCCTCGAGAGAGAACTATTCCCTCCTCATCATGGGAATCAGCAACGGTGATGGAGATGGTGGTGGAGATCGATGGAGATGGCTCCAGGGGCACTTCCCCGTCCCGGCAGGGTGCCGGAATAGAGACTTTATGTCCCCCGAATCTCCCATTCGGTGGCGGCGGCGCTGCAGAACTTTTCGTGGCTGGAGGCTTGATGATTTAGGGTTTATACATCGGGAGGCTTCTTATAGGCGAGAGGGGAGACCGAGGGGGTGCCGGAGGGGCCCACACCACACCCTAGCGCGGCCTGGCCTAGCCCGCGCCACCAGGTGGTGTGGCCAGCCCCTGGCCCCTCTCCGTCTCGTCTTCTGGCTCCATGAGTCTTCTGGTAAAATATCGACTTTGGCTTTTGTCCCGTCCTTTTCCGAGAATATTCATTTTCTGACTTTTCTGGAACCAAAAACAGCAGAAAACAGGCAACTGGCATTGTGGTATCTTGTTAATAGGTTAGTCCAAGAAAGTGTATAGAAATACTCCAAAGTATGGACAAAACATAAGAAAGTAGATAAAACCAAGCATGGAACATCAAAAATTATGGATACGTTTGCAACGTATCAGTCGTCCATGGCTAAGAGGGGAGAGCCAGAGGGTCCACCGCCATCGGCCCCTCTCTTAGCCTAAGGCCGACACCGCACTTCGGTGACGGCGGTGGAAAGGGGAAGGGAGGGCCACGGCTCAGCCACCGCGGGGGCGGCTCTAGTCGTGAGAGTTGTGGTACCGTGAAGATGTGCATGCAAAATGTGAATACAGGAGAAGTTCGAAACTAGGCGGTGAAACCAGAGTAACGTACGTGATGGCTGACGCCTGAGTCCGGCTGGTTGTACCTAGGCAGAAGACCCGGTCCGGAACCCGCAACTCTTGAACGTTTTGCAGTTATAGTAGAGGAGGTGTCCCAAAGAATGTTGCCGTCTCTCTTGGCCGGAGTGGCAAACGGTATCTATTCTATAGGATAGTGACTTTGCTGTCTCTCCTAGCCGGAGTGGCAAACCGGATATGTTCTATAGGATAGTACCGTTGTACCAGGACACCATTTTCTTGGAATCCAGGGATGCATGAAGACGTTCTCCCATTTTGCTTCCATCGCATCTCTAGGTAGCCTCCCAGTTGTAACATTAGGCTGGGCAAATGGAGCTTACAAATACATATTACTGGGAGTGGCAAACCTCCTAAACTTTTTGTTAACCATAAAGTTATTAATAAAAAAAGACAAAGAGTAACCGAAAATAAGAGAATAAGACGAAAACAAATATGAAACAAACTAACAAGAAATCTAATGACCTTACAAAGGTAGCAAACTACAACAAAACAGTGTCAAATCAAGGGTTGATTAACTTCAATCCGGTTTCGGATGGTAATAGCACTATTTAACTAGAGACCTAGAAATTACCAAATCCAGGAAGTGATTATGCTTGAAAAGTGATTCCTGTAAGTTCTTGTTAGTGTGTAATGTTTTCGTTTCTCGACCAAAACAATTTACTTTTGTGTTTTTTTAGGGAAGCAGCCGGACTCCGTCCTGTTGCGATGCTTTATTGATTAATAACCATAGTTACATTTTTTATAAGATACTCAAGAATTACAAGATTTTTTTAGATAAATAACTATTCAATTCCACTCATGAGCTACTCCATTTGCTTCCCTCGGATAATACTGAAATAAATAGAACCAATCATCTGGGACTCATCAATGCAATCAACAAATATTGCAGTAGTTTCACCCCACCAAGTATCTTCTCCTGTGCACGCCTCAACCATCTCCATTGAGTCCGTTTCTGCTATCAGATTGCTGCAACCCATAGAATTTGCTAAAGCCAAGCCTTCCTGCATTTCAATAGCTTCAACTGTGACTGGAGACACCAAGTACGCTACAAAGAGAGACCTCGTAGTAATGAAACGTCCATTGTGATCACGGAGCACTGCTCCAATAGCTCCTGAAGAGGTATCATAATGGAAAGAGCCATCTATATTCACCTTAGTTTGTCGTAGACTAGGCTTTATCCATCCAAGTATTTGAGCATTTGATTACTTTAAAAGATTTGTTGCATTAGAGACAATAGATAGGACTGACATTCTACATTGGTACAATGGAGGGACCGTTTCTTCATGTGTATGACACCATTGCATCCACCATAGGTACCAGCAGGCAGCAGCCAACCACCAACACTTCTTTAAATCCTATCCTCTGGAACCAGGCATAGTAGTTTTTGTTGTAGTCAGAAGCATTTCAAGTATCGCCGAACCAGAGCGCTCATCTAGCATAGCTTGTTCTAGTAAATCTGAAACTCCAAAGCCTTCCCAAAAGGATTGAGCAGCCAGACAGGTAAAGCAAAGATGCTTGACGTCTTCAGCATCCAGGGAACAAATGGGGCATTGCCCTTTCGCAAACCAATATGAAGATTTGTCATGGTTGATTTCAGAGGCATAATACCGTGTAATGAGTGCCAGGATTTTTTTTTGAATTTTGCTTAGAATCTCTAGCTGCCAAAGAATCTTCCACATAGGATTGCTAACCGATGATCCAGGGAGAGAAAAACTTGCCGCTCTTGGGCCAAATTAGTGTGACCACTGTAGGTGATAGGCCGATCTAACAGTAAATTTCCCATGTTTTGTGTTATATACTCACGGGTATAGCCCCGCATACCAATCCATCCATTGAATATCATAGAACAAGATTTAGAGAGCACACATTATGAAAGGATGGCGCATGCAAAGACTAACAACGTCATATCGGGAGCATGGTATGCCAACCAAAAAGGCCATCCCACCCCTAGTATATATCCAAAACTCCATGGACAACATTAGCTAGGATGGTTTTTTCTCACATAGGATGAAAACTCTTTTTGCATGCTATTTGGCTATAGGTTTTAATTTATTTCTTCTCCCGCACCATAGAAATGTTTCTTTTGCACCTTATTTTTCTTAGTTTTTTGGTAGCCGAACTATCCTTCCATCCACAACAAACTGTTGTTGGTGAAGTCTTCTTTTTTAGATGCTACTTGGCTATGGGTTTTGCATGCTAAGATAAGGCAGTCATCCACATTAGCATGCAAAGAGGTCATCCATCCATATTAGCATGCAAAGAGGATAGCCATCCAAATTAGCATGCAAGAATGGTAGCCATCCACATTAGCATGCAAAGAAGTTAGCCATCCATATTAGCATGCGATAAAGGTAGACATCCACATTAGCATGCAATAAGGATAACAATCTACATTAGCATTCAAAAGAGTTCGTAGCAGAGGTGTCTCACATGCATGCATGGTTTGTAAATGATGTGTGGACGATGTGGTTGGCCGTTAGTGTGCGTCATATTCAAAGTTCTATCATCACATGCAGAGAAGCATCTGATGTCTATATCCAATGGCCAGCTGCCTATGCATAGCTACACCCGTGAGTCACGGGTATAGCTGCGCATACGAATCCGTCCATTTAATATCACAAAACAAGATTTAGAGAGCACGTAGGATGAAAGGATGGACGCATGCAAAAAATATCAGCGTCATATCGGGAGCATGGTATGCCACCCAAAAAGGCCATTCCACCCCCAGTATATATCCAAAACTCCATGGACAATGTTAACTAGGTTGGTATCTTCTCACATAGGGTGAAACTCTTTTTGCATGCTATTTGGTTTTGGGTTTTAATTTGTTTCTTCTCCCGCACCATAGGAATGTTTCTTTTGCACCTTATTTTTCTTAGTTTTTTGGTAGCTGGACTATCCTTCCATTCGCAACAAACCATTGTTGGTGAAGTCTTCTTTTTTAGATGCTACTTGGCTATGGGTTTTGCATGCTGAGATAAGGCAGCCATCCACATCAGCATGCAAAGAGATTTTCCATCCATATTAGCATGCAAAGAGGATAGCCATCCACATTAGCATGCAAGAAATGTATCCATCCACATCAATATGAAAAGAGGTTAGCCATAGACATTAGCATACAATAAAGGTATCCATCCATATTAGTGTGCAATAAGGGTAGCAATCCACGTTAGCATGCAAAAAAAGTTCGCAGCAGAGGTGTCTCACATGCATACATGGTTTGAAAATGATGTGTGGACGATGTGGTCTGGCGTTAGTGTGCATCATGTTCAAAATTCTATCATCGCATGCAGGGAAGCATCTGATCTTTATATCGAATGACCAGCTGCCTATGCACAGCTATACCCGTGAGTAGCAAATCTAAGTTGATATATATATATATATATATTAATAATCACCATTGCCAACTCTCCATATGCATCCTCGCTTAAATGTTAAAAATCTGGCAACTATACTTTGCCAAATAAAAGAAGATCTTTCCTTAGGTCCGACTTTAAGAATATCACCATGAGGGTAGTATTTAGCCTGGAGAACCTTGGCACATAGATATCCTGGATCAATAATAAGTCCCCAAACATGGTTTGCTAACATGGCCAACTTGAAAGAGTGGAAGTCTCTGAAGACCATATCACCCTCTCTTTTAGGAAAATAAAGCTTCCACCATGCCAACCAATGCATTTTCTTTCTATTTTCATCATCACTCCACTAGAATTGAGAAATATCATATGTAATCCTTTTACATACACCAATAGGTATTTGAAACACTGACATGGCATAAACAGGGATAACTTGAGTAACCGCCTTTAACAAAATTTCCTTACCCACAATAGATAAATGTTTCTCTCTCCATCCATTAATCCTCTAGATAAATCCTCTCAACAAAGTAAATAAAGCAATCGCTTTTATCAGCACCCACCAATGCAGGAAGTCCTGGGTATTTATCAGATAAAGCCTCAATATCAATATGCAATGTGTCACAAATTTCTGCTCTCACCACAACATTTGTATTAGGGGAAAAGTAGATGCTTGATTTAGTCAAACTCACCTATTGTCCCGAATTCGTACAATAGGTATCCAACACTTGATGCAAGAAAGTTGTATTATTAATATTCGCCTTCATGAGAACAAGATAATCATCAGCAAAAAGTAAATGAGAGACTGGCGGTGCATTCCTACACTCTTAATCTCTCTTTCATGCAATGCTGAAGCAGAAGCACGTTATGCTTATATAGACTGCTTGGGTGTATGAAATTACTAGGAGCTGTGTAAACTCTGCGGTCGCTGATAATCGACCTATGTTTCGTGATTCAGTAGTTTCAACTATGCAGTAAGTACATTTTTGTCCGTGTTGATACCGCATCCCTATGTCATTTGTGGCCGACCATATTTGTTGTATCGCTATATACTCCCTCAGTTTCAAAATATAAGATGTTTTAGCTTTATGAAGCGAATGTATGTATACTCTTTTAGTGTTTAGATTCACTACGAACTATATACTAAGAGGCATCTAGATACATTTGTTTCACAAGGTTAAAACATCTTATATTTTGAAATGGAGAGAATATTTGATATGCAGGTATGTGTCGTTGTTGACTATTGAGTGTAGTATGGGATGTCGCTGTTTCGTCAAGGTCTTCCGTTTGATCACCTGCCTTCACATGCGATGATATTGCACTTTTCCTTATATTCGAGATCAAACTTTTTCATACTTATATTAATATATATAGCTAACCACACGGAATCATTGCTAGGGCCAACAGCTCAAGCATGGCCAAACAAAACATGAGAAATGAAATAGAAAATAATGCCAACACCGGCAGATCGACGAAAACGAGGATGACTTGCAACTGCCGTGTCCTCCGGATTTGTCTCAACACGCTCCTAGTAATCTGAACCGTTGCGTACCAAGTAACACATTTAAGAAGGAAAGCGACGGCGACGCTACTGCCGGTACAAGTCATAGGGTTTCCCCCGGCACGCTAAGGTAAGTGGGGAAAGGGTACCCTCTATGGCCTTTAGAAAGGGATGGCGGCACTCGTAGGCGTCACCGTGTCAGTGTTGGATGAGCAAATGGGATTTTTCTTGATCAACAAAAAGAACTACATGGATGCTCCCTAGCACTCCACTCAACTTGTGCCCTACCACGGTATTGACCTCACCCTCGTTGTCTCATTGTGGTCACCGTCGCGAGGCCTAGAGGACTGGGAGTGGGAGCACCACAACCGAGCGGGAGGGAACTGCCTCCACCGATGTTGCGGTAGCCGGCCGGACACGGCAACAGGGACACAACAGGCCCCCAAAGGGCCCGTCCAGGCCTAGATCAGGCTCGTAAAGTCCTCGCTGCCATGCTGCAGCAGGTCAGCTAAGCGCCGCCACCACCCTGAACCACCGGCACACAATCTCCAACTCTAGGAGGTGTCACCACCGCGAGAGGACACGTTGGCCCGTCCCAGCCTAGATGAGGCCCAAAGGAGACCAGATCTGGACCAAGCGGGTTCCGTTGACTCCTTCCAATGCGCGTCTCCACCCTGGCACCAAACGACAACACTGATTCACCATGCAACCACTCGGCCACCGTCGAGGTCCCCGCGCCGAGCCAGACCGCGCGCGCCTTGCTGCAGCTCTCGGAGCCTGAGTGTCCCACGCCGTGTATGGCTGAGAGGGCAGAGCTAGAGGGTCCACCGCCACCGGCCGCTCTCAGCCTAAGGCCGCTGCAGGGGCGGCTCCGGTAGCGAGAGTTGCGGTACCGTGAAGATGTGCATGCAAAATGTGAATATACAGGAGAAGTTTGAAACTAGGCGGTGAAACCAGAGTAACATACGTGATGGATGGCGCCTGAGTCCGGCCAGTTGTACCTAGGCACAAGACCCGGTCCGGAACCCGCAACTCTTGAACGTTTTGTTGTAACAGAGGAGGTGGCCGAAAGAATGTTGCCGTCTCTCTTCGCTGGAGTGACAAATGGGATATGTTCTATATGATAGTACCGCGGCACCAGGACACTATTTTCTTGGAATCCAGGGCTGCATGAAGACGTTGTCCCATTTTGCTTCGATCACCTACCTAGGTAGCTTCCCAGTTGTAACATTAGGCTGGGCAATTAGGAGCTCACAAATAGTTATTACTGGGAGTGGCAACCTTTCCAAACTTTTTGTTAACCATAAAGTTTTTCTAAAAGACAAAGAGTAACCGAAAATAAGTGAATAAGACGAAAACAAATATGAAACAAACTAACAAGAAATCTAATGACCTTACAAAGGTAGAAAACTACAACAAAACAGTGTCAAAAAAGGGTTGATTACGTTTAATACGGTTTCGGATGGTAACATCACTAGAGACCAAGAAATTACCAAATCCAGGAAGTGATTATGCTTGAAAGGTGATTTCTGTAAATTCTTGTTGGCGTGTAATGTTTTCGTTTCTCGACCAAAACAATTTACTTTTTTGTTTTTTCTTAGAGAAACAGCCGGACTCCGTCTTGTTGTGATGTTTTATTGATTAATAACCATAGTTACATTGTTTATAATATACTCCGGAATTTTTAGATGAATAACTATTCCTATCCAACTCATGAGCTACTCCATTTTCTTCCCTAGGACAATACTGAAAATAAATAGAATCAATCATCGGGGACTCATCAGTGCAATCAGCAAATATTGCAGTAGTTTCATCCCACCAAGTATCTTCTCCTGTGCACGCCTCAACCATCTCCATCGAATCTGTTTATGCTATCGATTGCAGCAACCCATAGAATTTGCTAAAGCCAAGCCTTCCTGCATTGCAATAGCTTCAACTGTGGCTGGAGACGCCAAGTATGGTACAAAGAGAGACCTCGCACCAATGAAACATCCATTGTGATCATGGAGCACTGCTCCAATAGCTCCTAGAGAATTATCATAATGGAAAGAGCCATCTATATTCACCTTAGTTTGTCGTATACTAGGCTTTATCCATCCGGGTATTTGAGCATTTCATTGCTTTAAAAGATTTGTTGCATTAGAGACAATTGATAGGACTGAAATTCTACATTGGTATAATGGAGGGACCGTTTCTTCATGTGTGCGGCATCATTGCATCCACCATAGGTACTGATACATTGCAAATGTATCTATAATTTTTGATGTTCCATGCTTGGTTTTATCCATTTTCTTGTGTTTTGTTCCAACTTTGGAGTACTTTTCATATGATTTCTTGGACTAACCTATTAACAAGAGCCACAGTGCCTGCTGCCTGTTTTCTGCTGTTTTTGGTTCCAGGAAAGTTAGAAAATGAATATTCTCGGAATTGGACGGGACAAAAGCCAAAGTGCCTATTTTTCCCGATGTCATCAAGTGCCAGAATACGAGACGAAGAGGGGCCAGGGGGCCACCACACCACCTGGCCGCGCGGCCAGGCCTGACCCGCGCCAGGGGGTGGTGTGGCCGCTCCCGGCACCCCCTCGGCCTCTCCTTCCGCCTATATATTGCCCTCGGGACGAAAACCGTAAGTGCCCGATCAAAAATCCACGAAAGAGTCTGTAGCCGCTGTCATCTCCATCCCTAGATCGTGAGGGATCTGAAGCTCTTCCCGGCACCCTTCCGGAGAGGGGAATTCACCCTGGAGGCCTTCTTCATCACCATGCAAGCCTCCGGTGTGATGCGTGAGTAGTTCATCCTTGGACTACGGATCCATGTAGTAGCTAGATGGCTGGTTCTCCTCCTTTGTGATTTCATGTTTAGATCTTGTGAGCTCCGTTCATGATCAAGATCATCTATTTGTAATTCTGCATGTTGTGTTTGCGGGGATCCGATGGATATTGAGATGCTATTTCAGATTGATTATTGATTCTATCATGTCTTTGTTATTTGTGATCTTGCATGCTTTCCGTTGTTAGTAGCTATCTTGGCCAAGTAGATGCTAGCAACTCCAAGAGTTAGTATTTATGCTCGATTGGGTTCATGCCTCCGTAACTGGGAAGTGACAGAATATCTAAGGTACTAGATGTGTTGTTGCTACTAGGAGAAAACAACAATCCTTTGTTCATAGAATAATCGTATTGTTTACTTTACGCAGTTCAGAAGCAATAATCTGTTGCTTGCAACTTAATACTGGAGGGGGTTCGGATGATAACCTGAAGGTGGATTATTAGTCATAGATGTAGTTGGATGGTGGTCTATGTATAATGTTGTAATGCCCAATCAAGTCTCAAAGGAGTCAAGATGATTAGTATATGCATGTATTGCTTTCTCGGTGTTTGTCAATTGCCCCGCTGTAATTTGTTCACCCAGCATGTTATATATCTTAAGGAGAGCCACCTCTAGTGAACTATTGATCTCGGTCCTTGTCTTTTACATACAATCTACAATCTTTTACTACTTTGTGTTTACTTTCTGCAAACTTTTACTTCTTTCCATTCGATACGTTTAATCCTTTGTTTTCCGCAAAACACGGTGAGATTGACAACCTCATCGCAAGTTGGGGACAAAGTTCTATGGTTGTGTTGTGCAGGTCTCCATGTTGCTACTAGCACCGGTAGTGCGCCCTGCCGAAGCTCAGCTAGTAACACCTTTGGGGTGTTTCCTTGCTCCTACTGGTTCGATTAAACCTTGGTTTCATAACTGAGGGAAACTTGCTGCTGTGCTCATCATACCTTCCTCTTGGGGTTCCCAACGAGCTCTACATCAACACCGCCATCAAGCATTTTTCTGGGCGCCGTGCATTGAGCCATCAAGCGATTTTTTGGCGCCGATGCCGGGGAGTCAAGGACATCTTCACAAGGGGAGTCCCTCATAACCAATCTTTACTTTGTTGTTTTTGTTTTGCTTAGTTTCTTTTTGCTTTGTTTGCTTGTTTTGTTCTTCAAACACACAAAAAAATTAGTTCTACTAGTTTGCTTTCTTATTTGAAAAAACACAAAAAAATAAGTCTCCTTTAGTAGTCACCTCTTCCTTAGCTCACCATGTTGATCCCTACATTCACCCTGAAAGACCTTCCAATTGGTAGTGGTTCTATAATTGGGAAAGATAACATTGAAGAATTCTTTAATCATGTTAGTAAGCATGAAGATACTGAGGATAGATCCCTTGTAGAACTTGCTCCAAACTATGAGATTGCTGCAGCTTCTTTAATTCACATGTTAGAAGCTAGGTTTGTTAACCTCAACCCCTTAATGCAAGTAATGTTTCTTAAGCTTAAAGAAATTGAGGATCCTGAAAAGAGGGATTTCATTTTAGAAACTTTGTTTAAGGAGTTCTATGATGTTGCCAAGGAAGCTAGGAAAGTCTTTGAACGTTTCAATATGCTAGGCTCATGTGTAGATGTTGTTGGTACACGAGAAAAGATGAACAAAACCGAACCTAATGGGGAGGAACCTAAGATACCAACACCCTTTAAACTAATAGCAATACATGATGCCATAGAAAAGAATCTTGATTGGATTGTTCCTGCAAACCCTTTTGATGAGAATAGTGAACCTAAGAGCACTGAGAGAGGATCCTCTAGAACTTATTTGGATGATATACCTTGCCTTGTTGAAGATATTTTTGGTATTAATCTTAATGCTTCTTCATTTGAGAACACTTGATTCTTTCTTTGCTTCTTATGCCTAACTTAAATGCGTTAAAGAAAAGTACTTATTGGGAGATAACCCAAAAGTTTTAGATGAGTCTTGGAAGTTATTACCTCTGTAATAACCTCTCCTTATCCTTTTTGTTAGCTTTTTGTGCCAATAGTAACCTCTAATGAGAGAGAAGTAATGATTGGGAAAGTTGCTGTCCCGAAACAGATTTTTGTGCTTCACCGTAAAAATTCGTGAGAGAGCTCTGTATGTCGGATTGAGCTTTAATTTTTTGTGCTTCTGCCCCAGGTTGTTATATAACTTTAGTTAGTTAAACACTTTTTTATTTGAGCAACAGAAGGTCTTCTAAAAAATTCGTCTTTACCTGCTGGTCTGTTTTGACAGATTTCTGCCATTTTCTGCATTTGCTTCGTGTTGGTTCCTTTTTGAGTTCTTTTGGGGAATTGAGCTTTTTTAGGGAAGTGATACTGTAGCTAGTGTTCTAATGGAAGTTTATTTGGTGTTAGAACTGAACCTTAAGACTTATTTATCTTAAGTGCACTAATGTTGCTAATAAAGATTGTGTGAAGTTATGTATGAAGGAAAAATTTCAGGTGTATGGAAGGAATGAGTAATGAGATGAAGAATGGACTAAAGCTCAAGCTTGGGGATGCCACGCGTGTCACCCCAAGAAATATCCAAGAAGTACAAGCGTCAAAGCTTAGGGATGCCCAAGGCATCCCCTTCTTCATCAATAAAAATCCCAGGTTTCTTCCAAACGCTTCATTTTTATTGTTTCATGCACAGTTGTGTTTTTCTTGGAGCGTCTTATTTTTCGTTTTCGTTTAGGTTTTTCGTTTGCTTTTGTTTGCTTAGTTTTCTGAATAAATTGGTTGGACCCCCTCTTTCATATATTGGTTTGCAAATAGTTTGGTTTGGTTTGGAAAAGAGTAGGAAAGTTCATGCTTATGTGGTAAAAAGAGCTCATTTTTGACTATGGCCTATGCTTTGTCATGCCATGCTTGATATTGTTTTGGCTTTATGCTTAGTATTATTTGCTGTAGCATGACTTGTTATAAACAATTGAGATTGCTTAATGTGCCTTGGATGAATCATGCGTTGTTTTAGCATATTAAAGCATAGTATAGTTGTATTCTCCTTTGATGCTTTATTTGGGTTGACTTGGCACATGCTCACACCATGTTATGACTATCCCAAGTCACCATAGCCTTTATGATCCTTTAGTTTTCAACTTGTAGTATTACTTTATGCTTTTATCAGTGATGTTTTGTCGCTCTGCATGATTATGGCCATTATTGCTCTCTTAGTTTGTCGCTCCCAGTCTTTTGCTAGCCTCCACAACAAAGTATGAGTTCCACTGATGCATCCAACTCCCTAAACCAAGTTATTCCAAAGAGTCCACCATACCTACCTACTAGCTTATGCTATTTCAAGTATATTCATGCTTTTGTTTACCTTCCAAATTAAACTTGTTATGAGAAAACTAGTGATTAGAGCTCTCACGAACTTGATGGCACACTTTACTTTTTTTTGCATCTAATAAACTTGAACCATTGGGTCCTTCTTTGTTGCGTTTATGCTTGCACTTTATAAGTTGAAATTATCAGAACCATGTTTCATGGGGAACGCTTTCAACATTGCACTTGTACTTTGTACCCCGTTGATATCATGTTCTTTTGCTTACGGATCCCGGCGGTGTGAAATAAAAGTGAAACTTGTAATATCATGGAGTTTGTATGTGTATTAGAGAAATGTCTGGGCCGCTAGCCTAAGCCATGCCTAATCATGGTGGAAACTTGCAGCATCACCATAATGAGCACTCTATGAAGCGTCCTTAATAAAAACCTATGCAAATAGCAAATAAAAAGATCGCTGAGATGCTCATTATCTGCTTGCCTTGTCATTTTGATTATGGGAAAGCTCCCGTAGCATGTGCAAGGGGTACCCCGTTGGTGGTTCTTAATGATACACACGTACTTACAATGACAAGAGCTTTCTCGTGACTGAAGTTGAGTAGCATGAGGATCGGTCTTCGTAAGTAAGGGGCATGAGATTTCGGTTTATAACTTGTCAAGCATATCCTCTTAGTTGTGTCACTTTAACCTTAACCACTTCAAGATGCTTATGATAGGGGCAATGAGAGCTGAAAGTTACAAGTACCATAATTTTTGGAAGCTCTTTATGAGACTTGAATCCCTACTTCCTTTTACAAAGGCTTTTCTTCCACCATTACATTGAGTCTCCACCTTCTATCTTTATGCACCTACTTTGAGAGCATAGTGGCCATTCTTAGTTCTATGTGCATTGTCCCAAGAATAGTTGATTGATGCATACTTTGATATTGCTTGTTTTAAACTATTGTATCTAGTCACTCTTATGAACTTTGAAGGTGTCCTATGCATTTATATTTGCTACTCTATTGAGGGACAAGCTGAATACTATTATGCTATGTTTTCTTTATGTGAAACAAACAAACGTCTTGCAAAGCATTGTTATTCATGAATCTTTTGTTTGTGCCTTTTCATGTTGCATCATAGTTTCTTTGTCTTATTGCTAGAACTTTGTCTTTCATGTTATGATTGAAGTACTATGATCCCAGCTTTGAATGTTTTGCAAATACCTTGATCAAGTCTTTGATGGTGCATGTCACCTCAAAAATTATTCTTTCTTTTTATCACTTACCTACTCGAGGACGAGCAGGAGTTAAGCTTGGGGATGTTGATACATTGCAAATGTATCTATAATTTTTGATGTTCCATGCTTGGTTTTATCCACTTTCTTTTGTTTTGTTCCAACTTTGGAGTACTTTTCATATGATTTCTTGGACTAACCTATTAACAAGAGCCATAGTGCCTGCTGCCTGTTTTCTGCTGTTTTTGGTTCCAGGAAAGTCAGAAAATGAATATTCTCGGAATTGGACGGGACAAAAGCCAAAGTGCCTATTTTTCCGGATGTCATCAAGTGCCGTAAGGACGAAGAGGGGAGAGGGCCACCACGCCACCTGGTCGCGGATAGGCTGCCCGCGCCAGTGGTGGTGGTGTGGCCGCCCCACCCTCGGCCTCTCCTTCCGCCTATATATTGCCCTTGGGACGAAAACCCTATGTGCCCGATCAAAATCCACAAAGAGTTCAGAGTCAGGCCATCTCCATCCCTAGATCGGGAGGGATCTGAAGCTCTTCCCGGCACCCTGCCAGAGAGGGGAATTCACCCTGGAGGTATCCTTCATGACCATGCAAGCCTCCGGTGTGATGCGTGAGTAGTTTATCCTTGGACTACGAATCCATGTAGTAGCTAGATGGCTGGTTCTCCTCCTTTGTGCTTTCATGTTTAGATCTTGTGAGCTCCGTTCATGATCAAGATCATCTATTTGTAATTCTGCATGTTGTGTTTGCGGGGATCCGATGGATATTGAGATGCTATTTCATATTGATTATTGATTTTATCATGTCTTTGTTATTTGTGATCTTGCATGCTTTTCGTTGTTAGTAGCTATCTTGGCCAAGTAGATGCTAGCAACTCCAAGAGTTAGTATTTATGCTCGATAGTGGGTTCATGCCTCTGGTAATCTGGGGAAGTGACAGAAATCTCTAAGGTACTAGATGTGTTGTTGCTACTAGGGAGAAAACAACAATCCTTTGTTCATAGAACAATCGTATTGTTTACTTTACATGCAATTCGTAAAGCAATAATCTGTTGCTTGCAACTTAATACTGGAGGGGGTTCGGATGATAACCTGAAGGTGGATTATTAGTAATAGATGTAGTTGGATGGCGGTCTATGTATAATGTTGTAATGCCCAATCAAGTCCCAAAGGAGTCAAGATGATTAGTATATGCATGTATTGCTTTCTCGGTGTTTGTCAATTGCCCCGCTGTAATTTGTTCACCCAGCATGTTATCTATCTTAAGGAGAGCCACCTCTAGTGAACTATGGATCCCGGTCCTTGTCTTTTACATACAATCTACAATCTTTTACTACTTTGTGTTTACTTTCTGCAAACTTTTACTTCTTTCCATTCAATACGTTTAATCCTTTGTTTTCCGCAAAACACGGTGAGATTGACAACCTCATCGCAAGTTGGGGACAAAGTTCTATGGTTGTGTTGTGCAGGTCTCCACGTTGCTACTAGCACCGGTAGTGCGCCCTGCCAAAGCTCATCTAGTAACACCTTTGGGGTGTTTCCTTGCTCCTACTGGTTCGATTAAACCTTGGTTTCATAACTGAGGGAAACTTGCGGCTGTGCTCATCATACCTTCCTCTTGGGGTTCCCGACGAGCTATACATCAACACCGCCATCAAGCATTTTTTTGGGCGCCGTGCATTGAGCCATCAGGTACCAGCAACCAACCACCAACACTTCTTTAAATCCTATCCTCCGGAATGAGGCATAGTACTTTCTGTTGTAGTCGGAAGCATTTCAAGTACCGCCAAACCAGAGCGCTGATAACCCCCAAGTGCAGGGGATCACCGTAGTTCAATTCGATAAGTATTTGAGTGTCAAACCCACGAGGAGATGAAGGTAAACTATCTATTCTCTAAAGCCCTATAACCCTCTTATATGGCCTTCTATGCAAAGCTAGGATCTAAGTGTTTTTTGGTACTAGGTAGAAAATAAACAAAGTATGTTTTAGTGGAAACTATAAGTAAACTAGTGCAAGTCAAATTGATCTAATGAAGTAGAGTGGAGTGGTGGCAAGTTTTCTCAAGTAGCAAGTTTCTCTAAGGGAGTAAATGTTTAGGAAATTGTTATTTCATTCGTTTGTTTGGTTGTTTACTGTTTCTTCCAGAATGGAGCCTTAATTAGGTGCATCCAAATAAATGTGGATACACAACTCTTATAATGGATCCTAAGGCCATGTTACTGAGCAAACATAGGAATTATTAAGACATAATTATCCCACCATAGCTATAAACTCTAGGGCCCCTGATATATGTCCCCCTAATGAAACTTTATAGATTGGACCACGGTTTTCTGTCCTCCACGGTCCTCCCCACTCCATTACATCATGGTGATCACCTTACATGCATTCCCCAACCTATGTGTGCACTCATATATTTTACAAGAATACAATCATAAAAGATAACAACACTAAATGCAACCAATCAACGAACTATTTTACTTTTGCCATATGACGAGGGTTTAACTCGTCAATGCCCATCGTTATGGACTTGGGTTTTGTAGATGGAGGGAGCGCTGGAGGCATCAATCGGCTAGCAAAATGGCACACAGGGATGCAAGGTTTACCCAGGTTCAAGCCTCGTAGAGGTCCCTACTCTTGCTTGTCTGCTCTTGGAATTATCGAGGGAGTCGAAAGTTACAGGGGTGTGATACGTCCAAAACATATCTACTTTCCCGAACACTTTTGCTATTGTTTCTCCTCTATACTTGTGTGATTTGGATGCAACTAATGCGAACTGACGCTGTTTTCGGCAGAATTGCCTTGGTGTGCTTGATAAGAGTGGTTCATTAGGTCCTTTCCTAGATGCTACGATTGCTAGAACTATAGCTGGAAATACCAAAACTCCTAATGAAGACACTACCACACCTGTTAGTTCACCTAAGTCTAGTGAGAGTTATGATATTGAAGAAGATTATGTCGAGATGACCGATGAGTTTATTGAAGAATGTAAGAACACCCATGATAGGAGCGCTGCTAAGAGTCTCCTTGAGAGGCGTACTATTAGACCCAAATTATCTCCTGCTGCTAAGTTTGCTGCTTCTCCCATAAACATTACAGATGAAGATTATGATTTCTCTCTCGATCTATCTTACATAGCTATTGTCGAGAAAGAACCTTTTTGTGGGACTAAGAATGAAAGTGCGGTGGCACATATGAATGAACTTTCTACCATGAGTGGCTTGTTTTCTGATGATATTAAGATGCGTACTTACTTTGTTGCTAAGATTTTTCCCTTTTCGCTGAAAGGAGAAGCTAAAAGTTGGTTTAGTAGTTTACCTCCTGGGTCTATTGATAGCCCCGAGTGCTTGATTAGTACTTTCCTGCAGAAATATTTTCCTCCCAGTGCTAGACATGCTATTTTGCAGGAACTTTTTGATTTCAAACAGGGAGAAAAAGAGGTATTGCCCGAATCTTGGGCAAGGTTTTGTGCTTTGATTCATGCACATGCTAGAAGTCCATTACCTAAGAATGAGCTTCTTGATATATTTTATAATGGACTAACCAAAGAATCTAGGACATACCTAGATAGTTGTGCTGATTGTGTTTTCAGGAATAGGACTCCTAAGGAAGCTGAGGAATTAATGGCTAAAATAAGCAAGAATTATGAAGATTGGACTCCTCCTAAACAAGCTATACCTGAAGTAATTGTACCTAAACCATCTATTCATGTGCCTATTCCAACATCAAAGAAGAGGGGAGTTATTGAATTAAATGATGAAGTGATGAAGGAAGCTAGGAAATGTCTTAAGGAGAAGGGAATTAAAGCTGCAAATGTCAAGAATTTACCTCCTATAGAAGAATTATGTAAGCCTATTCCCTACTCACCCACTATTGAGGTACACTCTCTCCAACACTTTGATGAAGGTGATATCCCTTACTTGAAACCTCCTGATCAATGCTTAGAAGAATTCGATATCTTTATTGTTAAGCAAGATAACTTTAATAAAAGGGTGCAAAATCATCTAATGGAAAACACTAAAGCTATTGTTGAGTTGAAATATATTGTGGAAAGAACCTCTAATGATGTTAAAATGATTGTTAAACACTTTCAAATGGTTCAAACTCAAATAGATCAACTCGTTAAAGTGCAAAATGACTTGCTAGTTAATGCTGCTAAAGAAAAACATGCTTATGAAATTAGAACTAGAAGTGGAGCTGCTACCCAGGACCCTCTATATCCTGAGGGGCATCCCAAAAGAATTGAGCAGGATTCTCAACAAGCTGAAAATAGTGGTTCTACTCGTAAGAAAAGGAAAAAGAAACATAAAACTATTGTAGAATCCTCTGAACCTGCTATAGATCCTAATAGTATATCTATCTCTGATGCTAAAACTGAAAGTGGTAATGAAGAAAATGAAGTTCCTAATGAAGAAAAAGTTGAAGAAGAACCTGAAAATCACACTAAGACTACTAAATACACTAAAGAAGATTTTATTGCTAAGAAACATGGTAGTGAAAGAGAACCTTGGGTCCAAAAACCTATGCCTTTCCCTGATAAGAAACACAAGTCAAAGGAAGATGAACACTATAATAAGTTTTGTGAATGGATGAAGCCTTTATTCTTGCAAATTCCTTTGACCAATGCTAGTAAATTGCCTCCTTACTCAAAGTATATGAAGGACATTGTCTCGAATAAAAGGAAGATCCCTAATGAAGAAATCTCTACTTTGCTTGCTAATTATTCTTTCAATGGTAAGGTTCCTAAGAAGCTTGGAGACCCAGGGATTCCAACTATCCCTTGCTCTAATAAGAACAGTTATGTTAGAACTGTTTTGTGTGATTTCGGAGCTGGAGTTAGTGTTATGCCTTTCTCTCTCTATAAGAGGCTTTAGCTTGAAAAATTGATACCAACTGATATATCTTTGCAAATGGCTGATAAGTCTACCACTATTCCTGTGGGTATATGTGAGGATGTACCTGTTTAGGTGGCTCATAATTGCTTGATATTAACTGATTTTGTTGTGCTTGAAATGCCTGAAGATGATAATATGTCTATTATTCTTGGGAGACCTTTTCTTAATACTGCAGGAGCTGTTATTAATTGTAATCAAGGAAAGGTGACCTTCAATGTTAATGACAAGGAACATACTGTCTATTTCCCCAAGAAGATTGAAAGTACTTATGGTTTAAATTCAATTGAACATGTTGAAGGCATTCAAGTTGGAGAAATATATTGTCCCATACCAAGAGAAAAATTTGAAACTATTATGATTGGGACCATTGCTATCAAGGTCAAGGTAACATAATCATTAGTGGAGTACAAAGTTTTGTCTCATATGCAATTGTTTTGGTAGCAATACTTGATCAACCTTGCTAACAAAAGGATTCCATTGAACAAAACAATGTTTTCATTATGATTATCTACGTTTAGTTCTATCCTTTGCATTTTAGTTTTTGCTTTCGTTTAGTTCTATCCTTTGCATTTTGTGTTGTTAGTTGCTTGCATACTAGAACTTCTGTAGTTCTAGCCTTATTTTGTCCTTGCATCATGTTTCCAAAAGAAAAAAAATCTGTCTGTCAGAAAAATCATTCTTCTATTTCTGAAAAAAGCCCAAAAATAAAGTGTCTCGAAAATTCCAGAAAATTCATATTAATTTTTTACGTGAAAAGAGGGGCAGAGGAGTACCTAGTAGGTACCAGGGGGCACACC
Source organism: Avena insularis (assembly GCA_023614405.1). NCBI lineage: Eukaryota > Viridiplantae > Streptophyta > Magnoliopsida > Poales > Poaceae > Avena > Avena insularis. The sequence continues at coordinate 44,572,239 of CM042688.1, read as the reverse complement.
AGGCAGGCACACCATGTGGTGGCGCGGCCAGCCCTAGGTGGCGCCATGCCCTGGTGTGGGCCACCCCTGGCCCCCCACTACTTCTCTCACCTGCCACTTTCTTCTCTCTCCCGAGTAAGCTCCAGTTCATAGCTCAAAATCACGTTCTTTCTGTGCTTGCTCTTGATTTCTTCGATCACCTTGCTCAACCCATCTTTCTTGCTGAAATTTGGAGCATTTGTTCCTTGGTATGTGACTCCTCCCCTTGTCCAAGTAGATTTGTGTTTAGTGGATTATATGTTGAGTATTTTGCTGCTATAGGTGACTGGTTTTGAGAGCTTGTAAGCTTGTTTGATGCTTAGAGATATAGTTTTGATGCATGTTTAGGCCTCTTGCAAGTTCCTATGAGTAGAATCCTTCATTATATTTACTTTGCAATCACTTGTTTAATAGGTGTTTAAATTTCAGAATACCAAGCCATGAACAACCATACTTTTGGAGAGATATTTGAGAGTGATGCACCTAGGAGGTCGAGGCCCTCAAGAACAGCCTCTCAAGCTAGGCCTTCATACAATGAAGACCTCATTGCAACATGTATTGGTAGTGAAAGGGATGATGGAGATGCTCACCCATCCTCTTTTCCTTGTTTTACTTTCTTGCAAGCTGCAGGTATTCTTGATGATTTCTTGCTACTGATTGAGAGGGTTGGCTTGACCTCTTATATGCAAGATGAGAGTGCACAATACACTATGCTCACCAAAACTTTTGTTGAGAGCTTCTCATTTACTAACACATCCTATCAATCTACCGTCTCTTTTAAAATCTATGATATGCCCTTCACCATGCCTTTGGAGAGATTTTGCAGTATTGTAGGTGTGCGTATGACAGGGACCATGAAGAAAATTCAAGGGCGACCCGCTGATTTGTTGGAGCTTTACCGAGGGGTGACCAATGATGATGACCGCGTGGCGCATCGCAGAAAGATAAGAAATATTCAACTCCCTGCTCTTAGATACTTTGCATACTATCTTGCCACTAGTGTATTGGGTAGGGAGAACACTAGTAATATCTCCAACTATCATTTAGCATTCCTTGCTGTTGCGCTCAACAATGATACTCGGTACAATCTTGGCTCGCTTATTGCTCGCCGCTTAGCTGCTAGGGGGCCTATCTATGGGGGCATCATTGCCTCGCATGTAGTCAATGCATTAGATCTTTCGGTGGCTCCTGATGATGCTATGCTAGCACCATAGAGGCTCGACCTTGTTGCCATGAAAACTCATCACTTTGTCACTTCTACCTCTGATTTGAACAATCTAGTATATAGGATGCTTTTCACTGATGGGGATGAAAGGGAGATCCTTTTGCCACAACCTGCTTTGTTTAGTGTTGACAGGAGACCGTGGTCGCGCTCCAAGGAGGAGGTGGACGAGCAGCTTCGCTTGTTGGGTTTCCACGAGCAGCACCAGGAGGATGTGCCCTCCTATGATTACTCCGCACATTACGGAGGGGCGTACTCGAGCTCGCACCAGGACGAGGGTACCTCCTCGTCGTACCCCGGTGATACTTCATCCTGGCCAGCTTGGGATTGATACCCACTTAGGCCAAAAGCCTAAGCTTGGGGAATGCCGACACCGCACTCATCTCCATATCATGTTGCGTCGGTACTTTGTATATTCATGTTTTCGTTCTCTTTTTAGTTTTCGTTCTTCTTTGCTCTTGCTTTCTAAAAACACAAAAAGACCAAAAATATTTGTGTTGTTTCTCTTTGGTTTGCTTCTTCTTTTTGCCTTGGTTTGTTTTTCCCTTTTGAACTATTTGAAAAACCCAAAAAGATTTTGCTTTGCTTGTTTTTCTCTTTTGGTTCTTGTTTAAAAATCGAAAACACCAAAAATATTTGTCGTTCTTCTTTGGTTTTTGCAAGTTTTCTACAGGGTGCGGCAGTTCTCAGTGGATTATTGGTTTCATATTATTATTCAAGCCACACAAGTGAAGAGCAATAATGAGGATCAATGACAATTTGAGGCGTGGTAAGAGGCTGGTAACAAACTCTATTTATTTTCATTTTTGTACATATACTCATCACTGTGGGCATGCTTAGTCTGTTCATGTAGAGTGTATGTTTTCTTTGGATGCTTAGTAGTTCTTGCTCTAGCTCACTAATAGTTTGTAGCATGTCTCATGAATGTTTGCTTGCATTGCTCTATTCATAAATTGGTATGACACTGTGGTATCCTCCTCTGAATGTTTCATTTGAATTGACTTGGCACATGCTCACGCATGCACATGACTGTAATAATGAGTTAAGCCTTGATGAATTATTTTGCCTTGAGGATCTTGAATCATTTTCATGCCATGATTAGTCATGTTTTGTTGCAAGCATGATAATGACAGCTATTGCTCTCTGGTTTGTCGCTCCCTTACTATTGCTAGCCTTCACTTTCACTGAGTATGTTTTACTCAAGTTCCAAACGCCCTAAACCAAATATTTCCAAAGTGTCCACCATACCTACCTATTAGCATCATTTGCTACTCCCATGCGTATTCATTATGCCTTGTTTTCTTCCGAATAAAATGTTTGCTTGTTATGAGAAAGTTAGTTAGTAAAGCTCTCACGAACTTGATGGCACACTTTATTTCCTGCACTTAATAAACCTAAACCATTGTGAACTCTCCATGAAAGTTATATGCTTGCAAATTATAGGCTGGGGATTAGCAGAACCCTGCTGTCACGGGGAACGCTTTCAACACTTGTAAATATATACCTAGTTGATACCTTGCTCTTTTGTTTGCGGATGTCGTCGGTGTGAAATAAAAGGGGAGCTTGTAAGTCCATGGAGTTATGTATGTGTGTTAGAGAAACACCGGTCATGGTCTAATCCATGCTGACATGGTGGAAACCTGCAGCGTAACCATAATGATATCTATGAAGCATTCTTCTTATAAAAAAAGAGAGATAGCTATTGAGAAAAAGAAAAAAAAGAGTTATATGAAAAGAGGAAAGAGAGAAAAAAGCACCATTTTCCCATGGTAAATAAGAAGATTGCTGAGATACTCATTGTCTGCTTGCCTTGTCATTTTGATATGGGGATTCTTCCGTATCATCGGGCAAGGGGTACCCCGTTGGCGGTTCTCAATGATACGCACATACTTACAATAACAAGAACTTGCCGGTAACTAAAGTTGAGTAGCATGAGGAGCGGCCCTCGTACTCAAGGGACTTGGGATTTTCAGTTTATAGTCTGTCAAGCATATAACTCAGATTGGACCTCACTTTCACCTTAACCACGTTAAAGATGCTTATGATAGGGGCAATGAGAGCTCAAAGCTAACAAGTACCATACTTTCAGCATTTGGAAGCCTTTCAAAATTATTCAAAACCTTTTCCTTTACTTGTTGAGTCTCCACTTATTCTCCGAGCACCTTCCTGAGAGCATAGTTGTCATTTTTGTTGTTTGTTCCATTACTTGATTATTTGTGTTATGACTTTGATGCTTGTATCTTTGATATCTTTACTTCTAGTCATCACTTGAACTTCAGAGGTGCCTTGGCATTCATAATCAAAGGCAAGCGAGATACCACTCTATCATACCTTTTAATGAGCATTGTAATGTTGCTTACGTTTGTGCTTCGTGCTACTTATTATTCTTGAGTTAGAATCTCTTCATAGCTTGCAATGACTATTAAGTAGACTCGGTTGCATACTCTTTATTATGAATTGTCTAAGTAGTTGATCACATTGCTGAGAATATTTACATCATATGAAGCAAATGTGTTCGTGAAAGTTCTTTTATCGCACTCAGTTTTCAACTGAATTGCTTGAGGACAAGCAATAAGCTAAGCTTGGGGGGAGTTGATACGTCCAAAACGTATCTACTTTCCCGAACACGTTTGCTATTGTTTCTCCTCTATACTTGTGTGATTTGGATGCAACTAATGCGAACTGACGTTGTTTTCAGCAGAATTGCCTTGGTGTCTACTTTTTGTGTAGAAAATCAACTATCAGGAAAAATCCCGGAAAATATGCCAAAAATCCTATTTCACCCGAAGACTCCGGAGCTGAATACGAGGCGGAGAAGAGCCACAGGTGGCCACACCACACAGTGGCCGGGCTGAACCAGGCCGCGCCAGGGGGTGGTGTGGGCCCCCCAGGCACCCCCTCGGTCTCTCTCTTCGCCTATAAGGATCCTTCTGACCTAAAAACTCCAGGGGGTTCGACATTTTTCCAGAAGGAGTTCTGCCCCGCCACCACCACCAGATTCCACGAAACAACACCAGAAACTCCGTTCTGGCACCCTGCCGGGACGGGAAATTGGAGGAGATCATCGCCATCATCATCACCATCGCTTCTCCATCGACCATCCATGTTTCCCCCATCTATGAGTGAGTAATCCCCCGCTGTAGGCTATGGGGATGGTAGGGATTCGATGAGATCGTTCATGTAATGGCCTCAGATTGTTAGAGCATGGTGTCTAGTCTCTTTTATTAGTGCTTTATGACTTTGTTGCGACTTGTTGTGCTTAATGCTTGTCACTAGGGCCCGAGTGCCATGATTTCAGATCTGAACTTATTATTGATTCATTATGATAGTATTGTTTTGGGTCTTATCTGTAAGTTGTATACACACGTTGTTGTCCGGAACCTATGGCCCCGAAGTGACAGAAATCGGGATAACTGGAAGGGAAAGGCTTTGATGTGAGGATCACATGTGTTCACAGAGTGTTAATACTTTGCTCCGGTGCTCTATTAAAAGGAGCACCTTAATTGCCAGTAGTTCCCTAGAGGCCCCGCTGCAAACGGGCTGGCAGGACAAAAGATGTTGTGCAAGTTCTCATTGCGAGCACGTATGACTATATATGGAACACATGCCTAGGATTGTCTAGTACTTGGATGCTTTATCTTATTTATCCGCAATTGTGCTATGTTCTGATTGCTATGTGAATTATCTTGTCCATGCAACGCCCGTCCATCCATCCCTATGCCTACCGCACTCGAATCTCATTGTTTACTGCTTTTTGTTACTACTGTCTTTGCTTTACTACTGCTGCTACTTTTCTATTCCTACTACAAAACTGTTGCTACTGATAAACTGCTGTGAGCAAGATTGTTTCCAGGTGCAGCTGAATTGACAACTCAGTTGTTAAGGCTGATAAATATTCTTTGGCTCCCCTTGTGTCGAATCAATAAATTGGGTTTCACTTCCCTCAAAAATACTGCGATAGACCCCCTATACTTGTGGGTCATCAGGGTGCACAGATGCAATCTGGCGAGGTTGTGGAAACTAGGGTTGTGATTGTCCTCCTCGCCGCCCCCTCCTAGGCTTTATTTAGATAGGCTAGGTCTCAGATAGCAGGTCAAGTCGGTTACAGATTAGGGTTCGTCCCTTTAAAGTTTCTATATTGAGCTTCGCCTTGTGCTGCAAGCAATCGGAGGTTCCGTGAGTTACCCGAATCCTGTATTGGGCCTTGGAAACACCGTGGGCTTCTTCCGTATCTGGACCGTATATGAAAAACTCGAGTACCTGTAGGGTATGCCGACGTAAGTAGCCCCCGAGTGTCCAGTGGAATCATAGATTCGAGTGGAGACTTTATAAAGTCTTTCGAGTGCATGGCTGAGCATATTTTTGAGTGTTCTGTTTCATGTCATAGGGATTGTTGATATACGTGCCTGATTTATCCGATTGTATCGGTATCAGTTAACTGCCTTAGGGCAAAACAACGCAATCTACTCAAACTCGAGTCTCCGGACTCGAATTCAGAAAAGTGCTGGTGTAATTCGACTCAGGCCACGGAGGTCTTACATGAGTCAAATTCTAGTGTATAAATGTGAGCACTCGACGCGTCCATCAAGGCATGTTCATCGCACCTGTAGGTACGGATATATTTCTGGTAGTGCGTAGCAGATGCGTTGCCAGACCTTATTCAGGTCTTATCTTCACGCTGTAAGCGTGGCATCCGAATTTTTGCCATCACGGAGATAATTCGAGTGACCCAGGAGATGCAATCTCTTTGTAGGGAAAAAATCTGAGGCGGAGTCGCCATAGCATTCGAGTGTGGATGTTATCGACACATAGTGCAATGTATAAGAAAAAATAATCATAGGGTGCACGGCCAACGCTCCCTATGAGAGTAGCCCCCGAGTGCCTATTCGAGTCGTAGACTCGAGTGGGGACTAAAAACATTTTGCGACCGTTGTCGTCTTTTGTTGCTTGTTTCAGTCGAATGTGCTTTCAGCGCTTCCTATGGGAGTAACCCGTAGTCCACAATCGAATCGTTGATTTGATTGAAGGGTTTTAATGATGCTTGGATATCTACAGAAAATTCTTTGGGTGTGCGGCCAGCGCTCCTGTTTGGAGTAGCCCCTGAGTGCTTGGTTGAGTCGAAGACTCGAGTAAGGACTAATGTAGTCAAAATGTTCTCCTGCTGAATCTTGATGACATCAGTGTTGACGATGAGGTGACCTCAGTTGCCTGCATGAGCGGCTCTGACAGGACGTGACGAGTAGAGGGTCCCGCTTTCTGACCTTGATTTGACTGGGCATGCGTAATCTTCTGTTTTAACTGCGTCTCCCCGATTTCCGCGCGTAATAGGAGTAGTGGGGGACGGTTCGTGTTTTACCCTTGCCACGCATTAGTGCCGATGTACGCCACGCATCTGGTAGGTTTTCTACTGGCTGTTGGATGTCATCAGCTAAGAGGTTAAGTAGGGACACACCATGCGCTTCCTCCGCCATTGTTGTTCGTGCTGCTCCTTTGCGTGCATCCTCTCCGTGTCACTGGACCAGCTTCGCGTCTTCCCCAGTTACTTCCTTCGCTCACATCGCCATCGCAAGATGGGCAAGAAGAAAGGAGGTTCCACCGCTGGATCTGCGGCCACCATTGTCGCTGCTAAGAAGAAGGGAGGCGCCGCCACCATGGGCACCAGCGTCACTGGCGCTGGGAAGAAGGGTGCGGGGACTCGCATCACCAATGGGTCCTAGCGCCCATCCACCATCAAGTCTTCAGAGTTGTTCAATATGTGCCAAGATGGAGCACTCCCTTCCGCAAAAGGTGACTCTCGTGTTCCTGGCGAGTAGGTAATTCCCAATCCTCCCACAGGTTTCGGGGTGATGTTCCTTGCATTCAGGGGCGGAGCTTCAGCCCGGCGTGCCCGGGCAGTTGCCCGGGCTCAGACCTGTCCGGTAGGCGTGAACGCATCCTATCATTAGGAAATAAACGTGATTAGCTAGCTATTTTACCCGGGCAAGATTGTGCTTAGCCCAACCAGAACCAATATTGCCCCACAATAACTGGCCTGGCCCGATTCTCTTTTAGGCCTTAGCGTGTCCATTTGGGAAGTCCAAATAGAATTAACGAGTCTAGACTCTAGAGGAAGCTACTTTGATCGTTCCGCCCCCACGACTGTTCGGCTGTTCGGCTATTCATCTCCGCATACGGCGGCTGGCGGCTGCGGCAATTAGGCTACGTTGACGCCGCGATCATACGTAGGCGGGGACTGGTCGTGGGGCGGCCGGCGGCAGGACATTGCTTGAAGACTGCACACTGCACTCCAGGCTCTAGGCGAGGACGGCAACCGATTGCGACGGTGCCCATTCTGATCAGGTTAGTCCCACGTCTAAGCTTCAATCTAATCTACGAATTAGGGAAAAAAGGTTTGTTGAATCATCGTATCAAATCTAATCTAGTACACCACTTCCCTACCTCAAATCTTAGCAAGGCAAATAATTTTAAGTATTTTATGTTGAATCATCGTATCAAATCTTTAATTTCAGAAAATGCGGAGGTATTTGGTTAAAAGGCCAAGCCATGGGAGTCCCGCAGCGGCAAGCTCCAACAATGGGTCTGGGATTGGGAATGATGTGCAAATCCCTATGGAGACAAGCCCCAACACCCGGTCAGGGAATGATCTGCACTTAGAGCAAAACACCTCTGGCTCCAGCAATGTTGTCAATGCAAAAGAGTTTAATCCGGATGAAATTGTTTGTGATCCAGCTTTGAGAAGACAAATTTCTTCTTATGCTCCGGAAGTACAAGATCAAGTGAGGAGGGCATACATATTGAAGGGACCTACCCAACCAATTGTGAAATTTCCGCGTACAGATGGAAGGGCATTTTCTCAATCTTGGTTCCAAAAGTACAATTGGATTGAATATAGTGTGTCGAAAGATGCTGCTTTTTTGCTTCTACTGCTTCCTCTTTAGAAATCCCGAAAGAGCTGAACGCTTTGGTTATGAAGTCTTCACCAAAACTGGTTTTAAAGACTGGAAGCATGCATATAAAGCTTTACCAGAACATATTGGTGGTGTGGGTAGGGATCACAATAATTATGTTCTGCATTGTGATTCTTTTAAAAATCAGAACCAAAGTGTGGCAACTAAATTGGCTAGAGTGACAGATGAATCAAAAAAACTATATAAAATCCGCTTGACTTCTTCTCTAGAGTGTTGTAGATATCTCATGGCACAAGGTTTGTCTTTTTGTGGCCATAATGAATCATCTACTTCTTTGAACAAAGGAAACTTTCTAAAGATGATTGATATGTTGAAAGATGCCAGTGAGAAAATAAGAGATGCTTTTGATCGTGGTGTGAAAAACTGTCAGATGACTTCCGGTGAGATTCAAAAGGATCTTGCAAGGTGTTGTGCAGAAGAAGTCACTGAACTTATTATGGGAGAGCTTGGTGATAAACAATTCTCTGTGCTTATTGATGAGTCACGTGATATATCTGTGAAAGAACAAATGGCGGTAATGTTGAGGTTAGAAAATGTATTTTATTTCTTCTAATTATTTTCTATTTGATGTGCAATCGCCCTTAATCTAATAATTATCTTGTATTTCCTGTAGGTATGTGAGCAATGAAGGGAAAGTTGTGGGACGATTTCTTTGTCTATACCACATCAAAGATACTACGTCAGAGGCACTAAAGTCAGCTCTTGTTATGATTCTTGATCACTACAAACTTCCAATTTCAAGGCTTCGAGGGCAAGGATATGATGGAGCTTCAAACATGAGAGGAGAATTTAATGGCCTGCAAAGAAAAATTCTCGATGAGAACCCATATGCCTTCTATGTGCATTGTTCAGCTGGTTGTTGTCTATGTCGCTACTTCTTCTTCCTCATATATTCATGATTTTTTTGAGTATGTGTCATTGATTGTGAACACAACAAGTTCATCATGCAAGAAGATGGAAGTATTGGTGGAAGAAACTCACAAAGATATCTTGGATAAGCTTGAGAGGGGTGAAATATCTACATGAAGAGGTTTGAATCAGCAAACTAGTCTTGCTAGACCTGGAGATACGAGATGGGGTTCACATCATAAAACTTTGCTCCGTTTGGACGAAAGTGGGGCCGTGTGATAAAAGTACTTAGCACTGTGGATGGAAATGGGCGTAATCCGACTAGTGTAGCGGGTTGCATCAAAAAGATGGAGAGCTTTAAATTTGTTCTTGTTTTGAAGCTTATGTTGAAGTTGTTTGGTATTACAAATGAGCTTTCACATCTCTTGCAAAAAAAGATACAAATATTGTGCAGGCCATGAAATTAGTTAATGATGTAAAATTCCGGTTGGCCACCATGAGAGACAGTGGTTGGGATAGTCTTTTTGGAGAGGTCCAACAATTCTGTAGTTCCAAAGGTATTCCAATGCCAAATATGGATGATGAAATACCTGTTCGAGGTCGGTCGAGGCTAGAGGAAAGGACCATCACTAATCTTCATTATTATCGGGCTAAAATCTTCTATGTGGTTATTGACAAAATTTGTGTTGAGATGGATCATCGCTTTGGTGACTCAAATCAGGAGGTACTTACTCGTTTCTCATGTCTTGATCCCAATAATTCTTTCTCCAAGTTCAATGTAGAGAAACTTGGGCGTCTCGCTGAAATTTATAGTGCGGATTTCTCTAATGCCGACCGTACAATATTGAGGGATCAACTTGAGACTTATGTTCTTCATTTGAGAAATCATGCTGCATTTTCTACTTGTAATGATCTTGAAAGTTTGGTTGCAAAAATGGTTGAAACAGAGAAACACTTGGTGTTTCCATTGGTTTACAAGTTCATTGAGTTGGCTTTGTTATTGCCGGTGTCAACGGCATCCGTGGAAAGAGCTTTCTCGGCCATGAAAATTATCAAGTCTAAACTGCGCAACAAGATAAATGATGATTGGTTTAATCACTTGATGATATGCTACACCGAGCGAGATATATTTAAATCACTTGATGATGAGGTTATTATTCGACCATTCCAAGCCTTGAAGAATCGTAAAGGGATTTTGCCGAGGCGTCATTAGTATTTCAAGGTATGTGTCATGCGTTATAATGTACGCAAGTCTTTATAATACCATGAATACTAGTTCTTATTCGGTTTTTTTGGCAGGTTGCATTTTGGGTGTTCGAATGAAAATTTGGATATCTAGAAATTTATTAGCGACTCATATTGTCTAGTGAGCTATTATTAATCATATTTAATTTTAATTTTTATGATTCCAAACTATTGAGAATATATGGTTCCAAATTTAGTACTTATATCTTGATTATATATATCAAAATATTGCGTTGCAATTCTTGTTTTTTTGCTTAGCTTATGATTCGTTCAGGCTTCTATTTTTTTCTGGCTCCGCCACTGCTTGTATTCATCATCTGCAGTCTCTCTCTTTCCCTGCATCCTTTTGTTAGGGGTCTTCTCTATTTCTATGGGCTCCAGCTGCACCAGATGTCCCCAAATTCGATTCTCCACATCACTTACTTCATCACCCTTTGTGAGTGCTGGCTCAGAATCGAGCCACACTTTGGTATTTTCAAAAAGCTTTTTAAGCTCAAACGTTAATCGGCGTCTGGGTCCATAGTCTACAACATAGGAGGCAACGGGATCCACGTCGACTCCTCCGCCACTTACTTCGATATAAAACTCACCGCGTATGTCCAAGGGTGGAGAGATAAGTGGTTCTACGTCTGCGACAAGAAGGCTGGCGGAGAGCACTACGGACCCGCGCCCTTCGACTCTGTGGCGGCCTGCAAGAGGAGGCGCTCCTAGAAGAACATCGTGATGCCCGGCGAGTCCGAGGAGACGGAGATGCTGTATCAGTGTGTCTGCGACCTCGAAAGCCGTGTAGGTAAAGAGGAAGGTGGCGCTGCACTCATTCGCACATGGTTGTGCTGCCGCGTTCAGCCTCTGCAGGCCAACGCCCATCCGTTGTACCGCTGGATTGGTGCTGGCGATGTCACTCGAATATCTGCGGAGGACATTTCTATGGGTGAGGTATATAGGAGGTTGCGGCTGGTCACCAAGTACACCGCCAAGGAGGATCTCCCATGCGAGTCAGTCGTGCCTCCTTTTGACGCCAACAACCCTCCACCGAAGGTAGAGTTTTCTTGTGAAGTAGTCTAGATTTTCGATTGTTTGCCAAGTGCTTGATATATACTAATGTTTCTTCTTATTATAGGAATGGAAAGCAGCTGCTAGCTTGCCTCCTCAGCCTGAAGGGGTTATCCCACGCGAGGCGGAGGAAGAGGACGAGTCAGGCTCCACCGTCCATGTGGAAGAAGAAGAGGAAGTCCCCGAGTCCGGTGACCACGGGACTCGCAAATGCCCCCGTAGCAAGGATTCAGATGCCTCCTCGCTGTCAACGTCAGAGGGTTCCCCTGCTGCTGCAGAGGAGCCGATTCCCGCCATGCATGTGCGCGCCATGGCTCCTCCCGCTCGAAAGAAGTTGCAACTGCCGAAGGAGTCATCGGATGACTCTTTTGACCTTGACAAATTCAACTGGTGAGTTTTTATATCCGCGAGTTCGTCTTGTTTTCTTTGAAGTTGCTTTTCTGAAGTGGTGTTGGACATCTTTTGCAGTCAAACGGCGTCATCGTCTTCTGACGACGTCCAATTTGTGAAAGAATCCACAGTCGTAGACTCCAAGAATAGGGAGGTGGCCATATAGTCACCTTCTCCTCCGGTGGCGGCCCACTCCGGTGCCAATTCGTCGAGTTCCCCCTACACTGGGGGGCACCAGATGGTTGCACGGACGCCCACTCGACAAGAATCTTTGGAGTCCCTGGAAGAGCACGTAGGTGTCTTTTTTTCTGTCGGCAGTCGAATCTTTAGTTTTTTGCATCTTTTGTCATTGCTGAAATTTCTTTTCTTCTTTTTGATATAGCCTATCATGAAGGATTCCACTCGCCTCGCAGAGTAGATCCTTGCTTTGGGTCGACAGCACGCCTTGTTGGACAACCGCCATCGCGCAGTCGAAGGTTTGTTCTAAATTTTGTCTCTTTACTCTCCTTTGTATTGAGATTTGTCGACTCATGTACTTTGTCGTGCTCTGTCCTTTGCAGGTGAACATAATAAACTTCTTCGTCGCATTACTTCCCTCGGGAAGGGGCTTGTGGCGGCAGAGAAGAAGCGTGATGAGGCAATCGCAGCCCTAGAGGAATCGCAGAAGCGTGAGGAAGACCTACACGCTTCTGCTGCTGAGAGGGAGAAGTTGTTCGCGGAACAACTTTTCTCGACTGCAAAGGCACTCTCAGGTACTTGCACTACTTCACTTGTATTTTCCTTATCTTGGTTTTCTTGTCCTTGTGCTGACACCTTGTACTCTTCAGATGTCGCTGGCCTCAACTTCGATGCCCAAGCCTTGCGTCGCGTGGATGCTCTTGCTGGCGTTGTGGCCACAGTCGAGGACCGTAGTGTTTCCCTCCAAGAGACATTGGGGAAGGCCAAAGGTGTGTTGAGTCGGCTCCAGGAGGACCTGAGCCCCAAGGCCAGCCTAATTGACAATCTTGATGACCTGTTGGAATCCTTTGCCGAAGTTATTCCCATGGGTTTCAAGAATTCTCAGCGGTCCGTCGGTGCCACCATGGCACTCGCGATGGTGTAATCCCATGGCGTGGAGTTGGACCCCAGCATGATCTCCAAGGCGATGTCTGTCGATGCGGATGGCCAACAGGTAGTGTTTGCTCCCTTTGCTACTAGCTGTGATAAGTATGGGCCGCAACTCATCGATACAGTCGCGAGATATTCTATGGACCTACAACGAGCAAAGGCGGTGAAGACTGCAGCGTCTGGGGCTACCACCGGAAAGTCTATGGCGTCGGAGGCTGCCACGGATTCGATGAGGCCCCCGAAGTCAAAGTCCAAGTCAAAGAAGCAGATTGCTCCTTAGTTTCCCATCTGTAATAGCTATAGCTTTCCTTTGACTAGGTTATACTTTTGTGGGAGTGCCCCTGTGAATACTTTGATGCATTTTGAATCCATTCGCACTTTTATCAATGTATTCTTGTTCCCTTATTTGCTTCTTGCTTGATTGTAATAGGGTCCTTCGAGTGATCCTCTTGACTCTCCTCCCACCGATGGAAACGTAGCGCAACCACGTTCGAAGGTGGAGGAGCTATCGCTTCTCTCGCAACTGTGTGACCGTATTAGGCAGTTGGAGTGGGAGTTTCCCATCATCTGCGGTAACGTGGATGTGTGGAAGTCGAAGGAGGAGAAGGCCACCGCCCGTGAGAAGTATCTTCTAGATGAAGTTGCTCAGTTGAACGAGCACTTTAAATGTTAGCTCTCTATCTTCTTATCTTTTCCTTAGCCATTTGCGGCGATGCCTTGGCTTATGCTGTTGGTCTTGCTTTTGTAGTTGTTAGCGCTCGGCATCCGCAGGATGAGAAGGACCGGGTGGCCATTTGGATGAATAACCTAACCCAGGAGAAGCTAAAAGCTAGTGGGTACTTCAGGGTGGATCATGTCATGCAGTCGCGTTGGCGACTTTGCAGGATCGCGCTTCGCGGGTGCTTCAATGCTTGAAGAAGGCACAATCTTGCTTGAAGTGTCGTCGGATTGATGACAAGTACGCCATGAGGGGGTCCTCGAGGCGTGTGGAAGAGAGGGGTGTGAGACGTACGGTGTGAAGGAAATATGCCCTGAGAGGCAATAATAAAGTTGTTATTATGTATTCCTTGTATATGATAGATGTTTATTTTGCATGCTATAATTATATTGATAGGAAACATCAATACATGTGTGTTTAATAAACAAAAAGGGTTCCTAGTTATGCCTCTCTTATAGACTAGCTTGTTGATTAACAAGACGATTAAGGTTTCCTGATCATGGACATTGGATGTTGTTAATAACAAGGTCACAACATTTGGGAAATGATGTGATGAACGTTCATCCGAAGTATAGCATTACAATCAAGTCATTATGTTTATATTTCTATAACATCATACAAAGTAGTCTTAGTCCTTAGACCATGAGATCATGTTAATTGCTAACACCGGAAGAGTATCTTGATAACATCAAACGTCACATCGTAACAGGGTGACCATAAAGGTGGGTTCGGTGCTATGAAGGTGTTATGTTGAGGCTCATGGATCAAGAGTGGAATTTGTCAATCCCGATGACGGATAGATATACTCTGGGCCCTCTCGGTGATATCACATTAAGATAGCTTGCAAGCAAGTGATGTGATCACTAGAATGTTATATCACGGGAACGAGAAAAGAGTGCATGTCGGTAACGAGATCAAACTAGGTATTTGGATACCGATGATCGAATCTCGGACATGTATTATATCATGAGACAAAGGGATTAAATTGCTAACGTTAAAGGTTCTCACGATCACAGAAGTCATCGTTGAATATGCAGGAGTCAGTATGGATCTCCAGGTCCCGCTTCTGATTATTGATCTAAGAGGAGTCTCAATCATGTCTACATTATTCGCGAACCATAGGGTGACACACTTAAGGGTTGTCGGACACCATTTAGTAGCACATATGTTCCAGACAAAATGTTTGCAAAGCACAGGAAATGTTTCGATAGAAACGGGAATTGTTTCGATAGAAACCGGAATTGTTTCGGGTGAAATTGCAGAAAGTGGTTCTGCATGTGATATTGAAATATTGCAAGGGGTTTTATGTCAATGTTTTTAATTAAAGTAATTAACAAAATTCTGAATAAAATAAATAAAAGAGTTTTATTAATTGAGAGTTGCATTTAATTTGGTGGAAATTAAATACATGTGAGTGGGATTTTGGGTGGAGGCCATGTTTATGTGAGTGGAGGTTCACCACATGAATGAAGGAGGGGAGGAGTCCCCCCCCTGAGGGGCCGGCTATGGGAGGGGAGGGGTCTCCCTCCCTCCTATATAAATCCCCCTCTCCCCTCTCACAAACTACACCTCCTCGTGAAGGATCTCTCTCCCCCTCTAGATATTCCCCCATGGTCTTGGATTAGCGAGATACATGTTCCCGGTGGCCTTAATGCTCGAAGGAGTTGTCGCTTTGCTGATTCGCTGGAGCGAGGAGGTGGAGGTTGTCCGGTGGCTTGAACGTGTGTGCGAGGACGAATGCGCTGCTGATTTGCGGCGCTCGGACTTCCACACGATCTTGAGATCGGCAAGCGTACGACTACATCAACCACGAGTTCCTACTCGTTAACAAAACTCGTTGTCTTCGAGGGTAAGTTCTCCATGGATGTATGTCCACCCGTTGCTCTGTATCTAGTAGATAGATCTTGGCGTATAATTCTCATCGTAGGAAATTTTTTGTTTTCTATGCTGCGGACCCAACAGTGGTATCAGAGCCTGATCTATGCGTAGGTGCTTTGCACGGGTAGTACACATATGTTTATATGTGGGCGATGATGATCATGTTATTGCATCTTCTATGTACTTTGGATATTGGTGGCATAGTGGGATGAAGCGGCCCGGACCAACCTTACATGTCATACATGAGACCGGTTCCACGACCGACATGCAACTAGTTTTGCATAAGTGGCTAGCGGTGTCTCTCTCCTACTATAGTCAATATCTGATTTACAATGAGTTGCTAATAACTTGGTTATCCTTGTTGTGGTTCATGTTCGTAGGTAAGACCGGTTCTATCTCCGAAATCCCTAAGCCACGTAAAACTTGCAATTGATAAATTAGAGGCGTCTAGTTTAGATCGTTGCTGGGCTAGTGTCTTGATATGGTATTGTTGTAAGTAGATGTATGATAGATACTCTTACAACTCACTTAACGTGTAAGTTCCATAGACCTTGGCCTTACACACAAAGAAATGATAGAGATCATACCACGATGCAAATGATAGAGATCAAATGCATGGACCATATCACCTCACTTCACTCATTAGATGTTAGCATCTTATATTGCTAGTTTGGCGCTTTTGGTAGCATTATAAGATGATCCCTCATTTAGATATCAAGATAAAATGTGTTCTTCCTTAAGTATGCACCGTTTTGTGGATCGTGTTTTGAGGCATCACGTGATGATCGGGTGTTCTCGACTCTACGCTTTCATACAACGGGTGTAAGACAGTTTTACACACGCAAATACTAAGGTTCTTACTTGACGAGCCTAGCATGTACATACATGGCCTCGCAACACGGACCGAAAGGTTAAGCATGAGTCATATAGTTAATATGATGCCCATATAGATGCTCGCCTTTGAAGGTACATCGACTCACATGATGATCAGACTTGGTGTAGTGGATTTGGTTCATGTAATCACCAAAAGGACACGAGGGATGTCGTTTTTGAGTGGGAGTTCATTAGTAATGTGGATTAGTTGAACTCAATCTGTCATAAACTTAGTCTAAATAAACTTTACAAATTCTGTTGTAGATGGCACCACCTGCTTTTAATTTCAATGTGTTCATGGAGAAAGAGAAACTTGCTGCGAATGGTAGCAACTTCACCAACTGGGCTATGAATTTAAGGATTCTCCTCACTGCTGCACAAAAGCAATATGTGCTAGAGGCGCCGCTAGGCCCCCACCAGCTCTGATGCCTGACGAGGAAAAGAATGTCTATATAACTCGTCGGAGGACCACAACTTAGTTCATTGTGGCATCTTGTATGGGCTAGAGCGAACTTCAAAACGTTTGAAAATGGCAATGCCTTTGATACCATGGGAGAATTGAAAATGATTTTCGATACCCATGCTTCCGTAGAGTTATAATGCTTCTGAAAAGTTCTTTAGCTGCATGATGGAAGAGAACATCAGTTAGTGAGCATGTACTCAAAATGTCTGGCATACGATAAGCTTGTGTCCTTGGGAATGATTCCCATTGACTTAGGCATACATCGTGTTCTTCAATCTACGCCACCTAGCTACAAGAGCTTCGTGATGAACTATAATATGCAGGGCATGAAGAAGTCTCTTCCGAGCTTACATCAATGCTTAAGACTAAGTGGAGATTAGGAAATAACATCAAGTGTTGATGATCAATAAGACCACGGTTTCAAGAAGGACAAGAAAGGCAAGCGAAGGGAAAGAAGGGCAAAACTGTTGCCGCGCTGAAAAAAAACCAGCTGGCCCTAAGTCGACACCGAGTGCTACTATTGCAAGGGGTGGCCATTGGGCAGAATCGCCCCAAGTATTTGGCGGACAAGAAGGGCAAGGCAAACAAAGGTATATGTGATATACATGTTATTGATGTGTACTTGACTAGTACTCGCAGAGCACCCGGGTATTTGATACGGGATCGGTTGCTAATATATGTAACTCGGTTCGGGGCTGCGGAACAAGCGACTAGCAAGGGATGAGGTCACGATGCTTGAATCGGCAATGAATCAAGAGTTGATGTGATCGCCATCGAACGCTGCCTCTCCATATGCCGTCGATTAGTTATAAACCTGAATAATTGTTATTTGGTGCCCGTGCGAGCATGAACATTGTATCCGGATCGTGTTTGATGCAAAGTGGTTATTCGCTTAAGTCTGAAAACAATGGTTGTTCGATTTATATGAATAATATCTTTTATGGTCATGCACCGTGTTGAATGGTTTATTTCGTTGGATCTCGATAGTAGTATTACGCATATTCATAATGTTGATGCTAAAAGGATTAAACTTGATAATGATATATCTCGCATATATGTGGCACCGTCTAGGTCATATTGGCGTTAAGCATGAAGAAACTCCATTCGATGGACTTTTGTAATCACTTGATTTTGAATCATTTGATACATGTGAGCCATGCCTTATGGGCAAGATGACTAGAACGCCGTTTTCGGTTCAATGGAGCAGGCTGATTTATTGGAAATCATACATCTTGATGTGTGGACCAATGAGTGTGTTTGTGAGGTGGATATCGTTATTTTGTTACTTTCACGGATGATTTGAGTAGATACGGGTATATATATTTGATGAAACATAAGTCTGAAACCTTTGAAAAGTTCAAAGAATTTCAGAATGAAGTGGAAAATCATCGTAACAGAAAGATCACATTTTTGCGGTCCGACCATGGAGGAGAGTATGATAGTTACGAGTTTAGCACACATATGAAAGACTGTGGAATAGTTTCACAACTCACGCCTGCCGGAACACCACAACGTAATGGTGTGTCAGAATGTCGTAATCGTACTTTATTGGATATGGTTCAATCTATGATGTCTCTGATTGACTTGCCACTGTCATTTTGGGGTTATGCACTGGAAACCGCTGCATTCACTTTAAATAGGGCACCATCTAAATCCGTTGAAAAGACACCGTATGAATTATGGTTTGGAAACAAACCTAAGCTGTCATTTCTTAAAGTTTAGGGATGCGATGTTTATGTGAAGAAACTTCAACCGGATAAACTCGAACCCAAAGCGGAAAAATGCGTCTTCATAGGATACCCTAAGGAAACGATTGGGTATACCTTCTATCACAGATCCGAGGGCAAGGTCTTTGTTGCCAAGAATGGATCCTTTTTTGAGAAGGAGTTTCTCGCGAAAGGTGTGAGTAGTCGGAAGGTAGAACTCGAAGAGGTTATTGAACCTTCTCTTCATGAAATGGCGAGTAGCGCAGCACCGGAAGTTGTTTCAGAGTTGACTTCACCTAATGAAGAGAGAGCTAATGATATTGATCATGAAACTCCGAAAGAGGACACTACCGAACCTCGCAGGTCAAGCAGGACACGTGCAGCTCTCCGAGCATCGGAAATCCTGTTATGAATTTCATGATTGATGAAATAGATGACCCTGCGACGTATGAAGAAGCGATGATGAGCCCTGATTCCAACAAATGGCTAGAAGCCATGAAATCCGAGATGGAATCCATGTACGAAAACCAAGTTTGGACCTTGGTGGACTTACCTCACGATCGAAAGGCCGTTGAGAATAAATGGATTTTCAAAAGAAAAACTGATGCTGATGGTAATGTAACCATCTATAAGGCTCGACTTGTCGCAAAAGGGTTTCGACAAATTCAAGGAGTTGACTACGATGAGACATTCTCTCCCGTAGCGATGCTTAAGTCGGTTAGGATTATGTTAGCAATTGCTGCATATTTCGATTATGAAATATGGCAGATGGATGTCAAAACTGCATTCCTCAATGGTAATATTGAAGAGGAGTTGTATATGATACAACCTAAGGGTTTTGTCGATCCTAAGGATGCTGATAAGGTGTGCAAACTTCAGCGATCCATCTATGGACTGAAGCAAGCATCCCAGAGTTGGAATCTCCGCTTTGACGAGGTGATCAAAGAGTTTGGATTTGTCCAAACTTATGGAGAGGCTTGTATTTACAAGAAAGTGAGTGGTAGCAATGTGGCATTTCTGATATTATATGTGGATGACATATTATTGATTGGAAATGATATAGATCTTTTAAACGGTGTTAAAAGTTATCTAAACAGCAAATTTTCGATGAAGGACCTTAGTGAAGCTTCATATATATTAGGCATTAAAATCTATAGAGATAGATCAAGACGCCTAATTGGGCTATCGCAGAGTACATACCTTGATAAGATATTAAAGAAGTTTAATATGGACGGAAGTAAGAAGGGGTACTTACCTATGTTGCAAGGCAAGACATTGAGTAAGACTCAAAGTCCGACTACTGGAAGAAAGAGATAATGGATAAGATCCCCTATGCCTCAGCCATAGGCTCTATAATGTATGCCATGCTATGTACAAGACCGGATGTGGCACATGCTATTAGTTTGACTAGTAGGTACCAATCTGATCCAGGTTTGGAACATTGGATAGCGGTCAAGAATATCCTTAAGTACTTGAGAAGAACTAAGGATATGTTTCTTGTATACAGAGGTGAAGAAGAGTTAGTCGCTAAGTGTTATGTCGATGCTAGCTTTGACACTGATCCAGATGACTCTAAGTCTCAATCCGGATACGTATTTCTCTTGAACGGAGCAGCAGTTAGTTGGAGGAGCTCCAAACAACCTGTGGTGGCTGGATCAACGACGGAGGCGGAATATGTTGCTACTTCAGAAGCAGCGCAGGAAGCGGTTTGGATGAAGGAGTTCATAACGGAACTAGGTGTGGTTCCTAGTGCGTTGGACCCAATGGTGATCTATTGTGACAATAATGGAGCCATAGCCAACGCCAAGGAACCAAGGTCTCACAAGAATTCCAAGCATATTAGCGCGGTTTCACTCCATCCATGAGCATGTCAAGGATGGAGATATAATGATTTCTAAAGTGCACCTTGAATTTGAATGTAGCATATCCGTTGACTAAAGTACTCCCTAGGGCAAAACATGATCAACACCAGAACTCTATGGGTGTTAGATTTATCACTATGTAAACTAGATTATTGTCTCTAGTGCAAGTGGGAGACTGAAGGAAATATGCCCTGAGAGGCAATAATAAAGTTGTTATTATGTATTCCTTGTATATGATAGATGTTTATTTTGCATGCTATAATTGTATTGATAGGAAACATCAATACATGTGTGTTTAATAAACAAAAAGGGTTCCTAGTTATGCCTCTCTTATAGACTAGCTTGTTGATTAACAAGATGATCAAGGTTTCCTGATCATGGACATTGGATGATGTTAATAACAAGGTCACGGCATTTGTGAAATGATGTGATGAACATTCATCCGAAGTATAGCATTACGATCAAGTCATTATGTTTATATTGCTATAACATCATACAAAGTAGTCTTAGTCCTTAGACCATGAGATCATGTTAATTGCTAACACCGGAAGAGTATCTTGATAACATCAAACGTCACACCGTAACAGGGTGACCATAAAGGTGGGTCCAGTGCTATGAAGGTGTTATGTTGAGGCTCATGGATCAAGAGTGGAATTTGTCAATCCCGATGACGGATATATATACTCTGGGCCCTCTCGGTGATATCACATTAAGATAGCTTGCAAGCAAGTGATGTGATCACTAGAATGTTATATCACGGGAACGAGAAAAGAGTGCATGTCGGTAACGAGATCAAACTAGGTATTTGGATACCGATGATCGAATCTCGGACATGTATTATATCATGAGACAAAGGGATTAAATTGCTAACGTTAAAGGTTCTCACGATCACAGAAGTCATCGTTGAATATGCAGGAGTCAGTATGGATCTCGTGTCCCGCTCGATTATTGATCCGAGGAGTCTCAATCATGTACGCATTATTCGAACCGTAGGGTGACACACTTAAGGGTTGCCGGACACCATTTAGGAGCACATATGTTCCAGACAAAAGGTTTGCAAAGCGCAGGAAATGTTTCGATAGAAACAGGAATTGTTTCGATAGAAACCGGAATTGTTTCGAGTGAAATTGCAGAAAGTGGTTTTGCATGTGATATTGAAATATTGCAAGGGGTTTTATGTGAATGTTTGTTAATTAAAGTAATTAACAAAATTCTGAATAAAATAAATAAAAGAGTTTTATTAATTGAGAGTTGCATTTAATTTGGTGGAAATTAAATACATGTGAGTGTGATTTTGGGTGGAGGCCATGTTTATGTGAGTGGAGGTTCACCACATGAATGAAGGAGGGGAGGAGTCCCCCCCCTCATGCGCCGGCTATGGGAGGGGAGGGGTCTCCCTCCCTCCTATATAAAGCCCCCCTCTCCCCTCTCACAAACTACACCTCCTCGTGAAGGATATCTCTCCCCCTCTAGATATTCCCCCATGGTCTTGGATTAGCGAGATACATGTTCCCAGTGGCCTTAAGGCCCTGAAGGAGTTCTTTGCTTCGCTGATTCGCTGGAGCGAGGAGGTGGAGGTTGTCTGGTGGCTTGAACGTGTGTGCGAGGATGGATGCGCTGCTGATTTGCGGCGCTCGGACTTCCACACGATCTTGAGATCGGCAAGCGTACAACTACATCAACCATGAGTTCCCACTCGTGTTGTCTTCGAGGGTAAGTTCTCCATGGATGTATGTCCACCCGTTGCTCTGTATCTAGTAGATAGATCTTGGCGTATAGTTCTCATCATAGGAATTTTTTTGTTTTCTATGCTGTGGACCCAACACGGTGTTCCGGGACGGTGAGCACACAAGTTTACCCAGGTTTGAATCCGTCGGCTTTGGACGGATCCTACTCCTACTAGCAATCCAGTAATACGGCAGAGCCGGAATATGGGTTACAAGGGTTTCGCCTATGCGAGTTGAGATTGTAGACTATTGTGAGGGTGCCCTAAAGGCTCTCCCTAGGACAACTTATATAGATATCCGACCTAGGGTTTACATGAGAGATCTATCCAGCTACGAATAAGAGTCGGTTACAGAGTATATCTTGAAATACAAGCAACACTATGGGCTTATGTCGGTAAGTCTTCTGGGCCTTCCCGTAGCCCGACTGGACTCCGTCTCTTCTCCCTGACTGGGCCGCCCGTGAAGCAAAGCTCTAACCCGAAGTGGGCCACCCTAGTCAGTGAGGAACTGTGAGGATACCCGGAAAGTATATCCCCAACAGCAGCCCCCGGAAGCCTCCAAGATCCAAAGTCGGATTCATCATCATCTAGCTTGATCTTCGGCTTGCAGAATCTTGAAGGGTTCTTGAAACTTCAAAACAAAAGATATGATCTGGGTCTCAAAAAATGAGTCGGACCTACAAATACGTTATCCGTGTTTCCATCTCGAAATTCAAACTAAGACGGAACTTGGTCTCTGACGTAACCTCACAACAGTCATGGTCAAGTCACGTCACTGACAGATATTTCCTATCAGCACGACCGTTGGTGGGTCCGCCTTTCGCGGAACCGAGGCGCCGTTTCAATGCGTGCATGGAGATCGAGGTGACGTAATCATCGCGCGGGGGTTTCCCAGTCCTTTCCATGACGCGTGGCACATTCACTATAGCGTTTACACGAATCTTGATGCGTCTGGCGGATATAAGTGGTGACAATTCTTTTCCCCATCTCCTTCACCAGTTCTCAGTGCCGTTTCCTTCTCCTCTACTCTTCCCACGAACTTAGCGCTCCACTGCTCCCCAGAAAACCTCTAGCGCCGCCCATCCAAGGTCATCGGCGCACCGGAAAAAATGGCTTCTGCATCGTCCTCTGGCTCGGTAGCGGCGGCAGCGGCGGAGAAGGAGAGCTACCGCGGGGTTTGGATCTCGTGCGTCCTCGATGACCCCAAGCTCCGTGTCATTGAAGATGAAGGGATCCTCCATGGCGGCGATCGGAGGCGGCAATGAAACCGTCCCCAACCCCTTGTGACGAGTGCACTCTAGCACTCACCTTGACAGAGGTCTAAGTTTTCCTCCCTCAGATTTCTTTTCCGAGGTTATAGATCATTACAGAGTTCATATCCACCATCTCCCCCCGAACTCCATCTTAGAGATGAGCGTGTATGCCTCTTTGTGCGAGGGGTATCTCGGCATTAGGCCGAGCCTTACTCTCTTCCGGTACTACTTTCGTGTCCGGAGAAATTCCATAACTATCGGTAATCCTTATATTACCGGTACCATTAGTTTTTCGGTTAGGCAAGAGCGCGTTTATCCTCAGATCATGGCTAGTGAGTCGGTCAAACAATGGTCGTCCACTTTTTTCTATCACAAGGATATCCCCGCTCCCGACAAAGATCATGCTTTTCCGGATTTCGTTGACGGAGCCGCCACACCCCAAGAGTCCTGGGACGAGCTTGCTCCGGCTCTCAGTGACGATCTGTTCCTCACCAAGAGGCGGATCGAGTATCTGATGAAGCACAAGGCCCTGAAAGGGTCCGACTTGGTTCAATGCTAGGTGGCACGCTGAATCCAACCTCTTCAACATCATGGAGATCGACTGATGCATTCCATCACGTCGTCGAAGAAGGATTCCCTCCGCATCAGCCCCAAAACCTTAGAGCCAAAAGATTATGTAAGCCAAATCAGATGGCTGATAAGGGAACGAGTTGAGAGGAAGATTCCAAAGCTGTCCCTGGACATGCATACAACGGAAGATCTCATTGTGCTGGTAAGCTTCAGCAGTAACTCTTTTCATGTGCTCATCTTTATGTTATTTTTGCAATACTGAGATACTTCTCCTTTTTAGCTTGGTGACCTCCCTGAGTCAGAGTTCGCTCCTATCGAGGGATATCCTCCTGAGTTTTCTCAGGATGAAGGTGAATTGGTTCCAATGCAGGACGTCATTCCTCGGAAGCACAAAGCTCCAACATTGGCCATTGGCACAGAAGAAGTGCCTGTTGTGAAGAGGTAACCTTTCCTCACAAGGTCTTTGTATTTTGCTCGTAATTCCTTCTGAGATGTAATGTTCTTTGTTATATTACCTTCTTAGAGGTAAACAGCTTATCAAGGGCAAGGGTAAGGGAGATGCCTCGAAACCCCTGCGTTAGTCGAAGCTCAAATTGGCTTCTCCTGCCGTGGCTCCTCCGACTCCTGCCCCTCAGCCTTCTGCAGTGCCGGAGATTACTCCATCTCCGACCATTGTAGAAGATCCGGCTCAACCATCAGAGCCAGCGATCCTTGAATCGCAAACTGATGTCACCATGGGTGACTCAGGTGTTGATAAGGGTGAACCCTCTTCGGGTAATGATCCCTCGGCAGAGACCTTTGCCGACAATCTCCTGGACAATCCAGGACTTGCCAAACTTGGCTTATCTCGGAAGTCTGTGGAGGAGATTCAACGGCTAGCCCGGCAATGCCTGGAGAGCCAGACTCTCTCTACCGAAGAAGAAGCGCAAGAAGCAGAGGTTATCAAGCACTCTGATCTTCTTGAACAAGTTTGTCTTCATGACGAGAAGCTGAGGTCCGACGAGCTTCCAACTGCGCCAATGATCCCCCTAACCTTTGCCGAAAAGGTTGCTACTTAAGTGAATACGAGTTTAGACAAACTCATTCGCAAACAATATGTAAGTCGGAATTCCAACTCCCGTTTTTCCTTATTTCATATCATATCCTCTAGCCCCCAAGCATGAAGCTGGAAAATCAAATCCGGTTTTATGCTTCCTTAGGATGCCAAAGAATGAACTAGTGTAGCCCCCAAGGCTCGTTCTGATATTAGTAAAAATATTAGCCCGAGTCTTTAGTAGATTTCTGACTCTGGGTATTCTGACTTACAGAAAGTATATTCCTATAACCAGGATTTGTTGAAGAATGTTTGCAACAAGCGGAAAGAAATCAGAGCTCTCCGGCTTGAAAATGCACAATTGAAAGTTTCCAGGGATGAGGCCAAAGGTAAACATTCCGAAACTCAAACCTTGTCTTGTATTTCATAGTCGAATATTTGTTGAACTGTTGTTCTTTTGACTTACAACACTGGTAAAATAGTCCTGCGCTATGATTGAAGAGGCCGAGAATCTTAAGACCCTGGTGGTGGAAAACAAGGAACTTCGCCAAGAGCTGGATAAGCTTAAGGCAGATCATGAGAATAGCATTGCTCAAATTCTCGAATCTACCTCCATGGCCACCGAGGAGCATGATCATAAGATTATGCTTCAAGATAAGAAAATCTCGGATCTCAGCAATGAGCTGTTCAGAGAAAAGGACATTTCCGAGGCACTCTGGGATGAACTCCAGAGTCTTCGGGGAGAGAAGGCCAAAGCCGACGATGCCATCTTTGGTATGTTTCCCTTTTTCTGACTTATCCTCCTTCAGACTCTTTGGAGTCCGGGGTTACCTGACTTACGCTTGCATTATATGCACAGGTCCTCTAAACTTGACGGACTCAGCCTCTGCCGAATCTCGCACCAACCAGCTTACCCAAGTCGGTGATTTGCTGGATGACTTCCGCCAATCCCTCAAAGATATTGGCGTGGTTCTCAAGGTTCCGGACATCCATAGCATGTCCGGCTTTGAGGTGCGAGATAAGGCCAAGGATATGCATGCTTGTTCAGATGGAACATGTCCTCTACGAAACCATGAACGCGCTCTCACCATGGTTATGAGCCACCATGGAAATATGGAAATCTGGCAAGTAACTAGAGGGTACTGCAAGGTGGACGAAGACGGACGGGAGCAAGACATCAAGGCTATCATGGACTCCTGCGTCGGATATGGGTGCCATGTAGTTGATTTGACCAGCTACGACACTCCCTTCTTCACCCGCGTGGACACGCTGCCTCCGCCTTCCGAAGAAACAGCTGAAGTTTCTGACAATGATCAAACCATATCGGATTTGAACATCTCGGAACGTTATCAAAACGAGGCCGATGTATCCAGCGAGCCGGCATCTCCTACCTCTCCCCCTGCATCATAGAGTATCAGAAAGAACAATATGTTATTCTGAAAACAATTTGGGTCTGTAAATAAGTAGTATAATACTTTTGCTAGTGCTAAGCTTTATTTTATCTATTCAGCACTTTTGGCTTTGATATTATGTGCCTGAAATGTTTGCATAAGAACTTTGTAATTTTTGTCTGCACTTATCGTTTATCTGGCTTTCTGCCTCATCCCTTTCATGAGCCGGCCAACTTTTAACACGGAAACTTTGCCGAGCAACGGAGCTCAATTGCTAAACCAGTTTAAACTCGGAAACAAAGCCGGCTTCCAATATCAACAATTAACTACTCGGAAAATGCCCGCATCCAGCAATCAGACAAATAACCAATGTATAGACTAGAAATTTTAGATTTATACCCGAATGTAGCAATTTTTAGAATCGGAAATCTAAACCAGAACAAACATGAGCATAAAGTACTTTCAAGTATTCTGGGATTTTCGACTGTGACATGATCATTCAGAAATAAGATGGTAAAAACTTCTCAGAAAGATTTTGAGGCAACCAAGACTTTATTTCTCATTGAACATGTACACATATATGATTACAAAGGAACATAAACTAAGAATAAAAGGGACGTAGCTGAGCAATATTCCATGGTCTGTCTAACTCATCCGAATTTGTACTGCCTCCATCTCTCTTTATCTTCTTAGTAGCAGGTCTTTCTTTGACTGACCGCATATCAGTTAGGTAGTATGAACCATTGTGCAATACTCGACTAACTAAAAATGGCCCTTCCCATATTGGGGAATGTTTGTGCTTTGTTTGCTGCACAAGCCGGAGAACCAAATCGCCCTTATTGAAAGACCGGTTTCTGACTCTCTGGCTATGATACTTGCGTAACTTCTGCTGATAGGCTGTTGATCTCATCTCAGCAACGACGCGAACTTCTTCGACTAAGTCGAGATCATTTTGTTGAGAAATTTTGGCATCCTCTTCAATATACGCGGCCGCTCTAGGAGAAGTGTGAATCAAATCGCTAGGAAGAACTGCTTCTGCGCCATAGACCAAGAAGAAAGGTGTGTATCTAGTTGACCTATTTGGAGTTGTTCGTAAACTCCATATTACAGAAGGTAATTCCTCTGCCCAAGCCCCCGCAGCACGTCGTAGGGGTGCTTCGAGTCTTGGTTTTAGGCCTTGTGGGATTAAACCATTTGCTCTTTCGACTTGTCCATTAGCTTGTGGATGTGCGACTGATGCAATGTCAAGACGGATATTTTGTTCATTGCGGAATTCAGCAAGTTCTCCCATAGAGAAGTTACTCCCGTTATCCGTGATAATGCTATGTGGATAACTGTATCAGATTATAACATCCTCGACAAATCTTCTAGCTATTGCTCCATCACAACTAGTGACGGGTTTAGCCTCAATCCATTTGGTGTATTTATCCACCATCACTAAGAGGTGAGTAAATCCACTTGGAGGCCGTTTAAACGGTCCTACCATGTTAAGCCCCTAGACCGCAAAAGGCCATGTTATAGGTATTGTTCGCAGCTGATCAGCCGGAACATGAGCTTATTTGGTGTACTTTTGGCAGCCTTTGCACGTCTTGACCAGCCATTTGGCATCTGCCTTGGCTGTAAGCCAGAAAAACCGTGTCGGAAAGCTTTTGCCACTAAAGATTTGGCTGCAGCATGGTGACCACACTTGCCTTCGTGGATCTCTCGTAAGATTTCCACTCCTTCTTCCGGAGATACACAGCGCTGAAAGACCCCAGATGCACTCCGCTTATAGAGCTCACCACTAATTATATTATAGGCTTTTGATCGTCGGATGATCTGCCAGCTTAGAACTTCGTCTTCGGGTAATTTTCCGTCTACCAAGAAATCAAGGTAGGGTTGAGTCCAGCTGGGAATCACGGCCAGAACTGCTGCTAAAGGTGATTCGGATTTGGTCGGATATTCCTCATCCACTCCCTTTATAGAGGGAACTTTGAGGTGCTCTAAAAAAGCGCCATCCGGGACCTTTTTCTGGGTAGAGCCTATTCGAGATAGTGCATCTGCTTCCTCATTTTCTGTTCGAGGGATGTGTTGAACTTCAAACCCTTCAAACGATTTAGATATCTCATCCACGACAGCCCTATATGCTGCCATGTGCATGTTTGCCTTATAGATATCCGATACTTGTTGTGCAGCAAGATCCGAATCTCCATAACACATTAAACGTCGGATGCCGATATCCTTAGCAATCTGGATTCCATGCAGTAACGCTTCATACTCGGCAATGTTGTTTGTCGCTGTGAAGTGTATCTGCAATATATAGAAAAGTTTATCTCCTTGGGGTGACTTGAGCACCACGCCAGCCCCCGAGCCCCCAAGCGCTTTAGACCCGTCAAAATGCAAGGTCCAGTATTCCGACTCTGGCAGGGTCATATTCTCCGTTGTCTCTAACCAATCAGCGACAAAGTCAGCAAGGATTTGGGATTTGATTGCTGTACAAGGTTTGTACTCAATGTCGAAAGCTGAAAGCTCTATGCCCCATTTGGCGACGCGTCTTGTGGCGTCACTATTGTTGACTATATCTCTCATGGGACCTGTGCTCACCACGGTAATTGGATGCTCCTAAAAATAATGATGTAGCTTACGAGATGCTAAGAACACACTGTAAGCCAGCTTTTGAATGTGCGGATACCGCTATTTTGATTCAGTTAAGACCTCGCTGAGATAGTAAGTCGAACGCTGCACTAGGTGTTCCTGATTTTCCTCCGGTCTCTCCACCATCATGACGATACTAACGACCTTGTTTGTCGCAACGAGATAGAGCAACATCGGTTCCTTGTTTGATTTTCCTCCGATGCTGCAAGGATGGGAGCAGATGAGAGTACTGCTTTCAGGTCTTGTAGCGCAACTTTAGCTTCGTCGGTCCAAACGAATTTCTTGGTCTTTTTCAGGAGCTTGTATAGTGGTGCGGCTCTTTCACCGAGCCGACTTACAAACCGGCTGACCGCGGCAATGCAACCAGTTAGTCTTTGTATGTCCTTCAGGCGAGTCGGCCTGGAAATATTGTGTATAGCCTTAATTTTGTCTCGGTTTACCTCTATGCCTCTCTGAGACACGATAAAACCTAACAATTTTCCGGCTGGGATTCTAAAGAAGCATTTCTTCGGGTTATGCATTATGTTGTATTTTCGTAGATTGGCGAACGTTTCCTCCAAGTCGGAAATTAAGGTTTCCTTCTTTTTGGACATCACCGCAATATCATCCACATATGCATGTACATTGCGTCCGATTTGATCGTGGAGGCAACGCTGCATAGTGCGTTGGTACATAGCTCCTGCGTTCTTGAGACCAAAGGGCATCATAACGAAACAGAAGGTTCCGAAGGGGGTTATGAATGAAGTTTTGACTTTGTCAGATTCCTTCATCCGGATTTGGTGATAACCGGAATATGCGTCGAGAAAACATAGGAGTTCCGAGCCTGCCGTAGAATCGATAACTTGATCAATCCTAGGCAGAGCGAACGGATCTTTGGGACAAGCCTTGTTCAAGTCAGTATAATCAACACACATCTTTAAATTAGTGGTGTCCTTTTTAGGGACCATTACAGGATTGGCGACCACTCAGTGTGGATGACCTCTTCTATGAATCCGGCTAACTCGAGTCGTGCTAGTTCCTTAGCTATTGCCTTACACTTTTCATCGCCAAAACATCGTAAGGACTGTTTGACGGGTTTAGCATACGGGTGTACATTTAATGAGTGCTCAGCAAGTTCCCTAGGTACTCCGGTCATGTTAGATGGCTGCCATGCGAAGATATCTTGATTTGCTTGGAGGAACTTGATGAGCGTGCCTTCCTATGCGCTATCTAGGGCTATGTCTACCTGGGTCACCTTGGAGAGGTCATCATCCTTCAACAACATCTTCTTCGTCCCTTCCGATGCCTTGAACTCCGGATTCGGCTTTGTCACCTCCTTCTTTGTCGCGGGCATCTCGGATGGACCTATGGTCTTCTTGATCTCCTGGTACTCCTGGGCTTGTAGCACGGCTTTAGCAAAGGCATCATTTCCATCCTCGCACTCTCGTGCTTTCTTCGGGTCTCCCCTGATGGTGATCACGCCGTTGGGACCTGGAATTTTCATCATATTGTAAATGTAACACGGACGAGCCATAAAAGCCCAATAAGCTGGACGTCCGAATATAGCGTGGTACGTGCTCTTCAACGGGACCACTTAAAGTGCTTCCGTCCGGTAGTTCTTTGGAGTTCCAAAGGTAACATCCAAAGTGATTTCTCCCAGGGAATTTGCTTGTCTTCTTGGGATAACTCCATGAAAGATCACAGAGATGTAATTCAGTTGGGTCTCCGAGATCTTCATCCGGCGTAGTGTTTCGACATACAGAATGTTAATGTTGCTGCCGCCGTCCAGGAGAGTCTTGGAGAAACCATAGCCGTCAATAAGTGGGTTGACGACTAAGGCGTATTTTCCTTGCATGTGCAACTTAGGCGGATGATCAGCACGGTCAAAGGTGATTGCCACTTCCGACCAGTCCAAAAATTGAGGGACAGTCAGAACTGTTGCATTGAGCTCATGTAGAACTGCTTTCTTGACCTTAGCTAGTTGAGATCCGAGGAAGGTGATGTAAGTGTCTTTCTTCGTCGGGAAATTCTTTTTCCCTTCCGGCTTGGGATTTGAAGCATCGGCTTCCTCCATGTCGGAATCATCCTTAGTCTCTTTATCTTTTTTAGATTCTTGTTTCCCTTCTTCCGCTTGGCTCTGTAGCCCGCGGTATCGTCTTTCTTGATGTCGTCATTGAAACGACACTCGGTGTTTGTGTGGGACGATCCCCCATTGGTGTCTAGGTGATGCACACATGGGTTGTTGGCAATGTCGGCCCAAGAGTAGGTTTTGTCGGGTTGTTGGTCTCCTCTACCCTGGACTCTTGATGTCCCACGACCGCGTCCACGGCCACCACCGCGCCCTCCTCGTCCTCCAGACCAGAAAGTAGCAGTGACTACTGCTGTTTCCGCGTTGGGATTTTCTTCCAAGGTGTTTTTGCGCTTCTGAGCTTGCTGCTTTGGTTGTTTTGCCGATTATGGCACAACTAGGGCGTTAAGTAATCCCTCTGCATCGTCGTCAGCATCTGCATACTTGCTCGCTGTTTCTATCAGATCTCCCAAATCAGTGACCTTGTCACACTTCAAGCGATGACGTAGTAAACCAATTGGGAGTCCTACAATGAAAGCTTCAATCACAGTTTGGTCATTTACCCCTTCACAGGAGTTCTTGGTGTCGATCCATCGTCCGAGATAATCTCGGCAAGTTTCTCCGGCTTTCTGGGTGCAACACTGTAGGTCTCCTACCGTATAGGGCCTCAGGTATGTGCCTTCGAAATTCCGAAAGAACGCACTTTGCATGTCATACCAGTTGTGGATGGTGTTCTCCGGAAGTTCATTGAGCCATGATCGTGTCGTATTCCGCAACATGGTGGGAGATATCGGTTTGCGACCAGGCTATTTCTCCCTTTGGCGATACAGCAAGCCTGGAAAAAAAATCCTGGAGCCAAGTATCTGGTCGAGCTATACCGTCGTAGGCTTGAATGTGTCTTGAGATAGCAAATCCTTCCGGGAATTTTGTGGCTCTTATGCATGGTCCAAAGCACTTTTGGCCCATGTATATATCATCATTTTCGGAGTGTCGCGCCTCTATGTTGGAGTTAATCCTGTACCTTGCGTCACTTGGGGATAAAGATCGTCCTGAATGACGGCTATGGCTGCGGTGCCTTGGAGCCGGACTTCGGCTTCTACCACCACCTCCTCCGCCACGACGCCCTCCTTGGCCTCCTTGGGAGCCGTTGTGGTGGCTGCTTGGTGGAGAGGGTGGAGCAGCTGGATTGTTTCCAGCTGATCGTCGGCCTCCGTCCGAAGCGTCATCATTCCAGTTCTAGGGAGGATCTTCATTACGACGAGCCCCCTGCCGGCTTGA
The DNA here is from genome assembly GCA_023614405.1 of Avena insularis. Lineage (NCBI taxonomy): Eukaryota > Viridiplantae > Streptophyta > Magnoliopsida > Poales > Poaceae > Avena > Avena insularis. The sequence goes on along the minus strand of CM042688.1, from coordinate 44,539,955 downwards.
CTTAGCGCGGTATCTGTTGTTCCTTCGTCCGTCAGCCGGACGACTTGTGTGTCTAGGAGGTGGCATTCTTTGACGGTCCTCCTCTCGACGTTTCTCTTTGTCTTCTTCCCTGCGATCGTTTGACTCTTGCCAGGGAGGATTCTTCGAATTCAGTGCAACAATTGCCTCTTGCTCTAGAGCTGAGGTAACATTGCGACAGTCACGTGCAACTTTGTGATGCTATCCCGAAGATCCGATTCTTGAGTAGTTGTCTTCCCGACGGTCGGAACGGTGATGTTGTTCCAGAGCACGTTGGGGTCTTACGTCATTCTAGGCCGGATCTGTGTGGCATTTGTCAGATTGGGAGACCAGTTTTCTGCTTCCGGACAGGGCGGCCTTCTGTTGCTCCAGACCCTTGTTGAGTAGTTTAATGCCCAATTGAATCTGCTCTAGGCCTGGATTACTTGCTAGGATTTCTCGAGCCGCAACAGTGTTTTGCACTGGTGTTGGATACACCCAGTCTCCCTTGTTGTCGCATCGAGGCATCCCATGGTCTCCTCCAAAGAGGACTTTGTGAATCTCTGGGAATTGGTCATCATGAGTGTGACGTTTTCGGGTCTTCTGATGCTGCCGAGAGATGTACTTCTCCGTAGTTGCCATGTGTTTCTTTTCTTCCTCAATGTTTTTGGCCTCATCGAGGAGTACTTGGCGACGTGCTTCTAGGGACTGGGCCCTTTCGTCCAGCTCTTCAGCAGTAAGTTCTGCAGCTATAGGAATAGGTGTGGTTAGTGCAGCATCGATGAGTTTATGCGCACCTTCGGTGATCATGTGTCCATCCATCGACTCTTCTTTGGGCTCTTCTAGGATAAGTGCTCCATCCGAGTCTTCCTCGTATTCCTCGGCAATCACTTCCTCTACTGGAGGATCTTTTGCCGAAGTCTTGTTCTTCTTTTTTGCCTTCTTCGCAGCGCCGGTAGCAAAGACGGCTTTGGGTCCATTTCCCGGAGTCAAGCTCTGATCGGTACTTTCAGACATATGGAGTTTGGGATTATCTCCGATCTCCATATCATCCTGCATTTTGGGAGAGTTTTCCCCAGATCCTTCATCCATGGCTTCTCCTTCTTCTGCAGCCTTGGAGTTGTACTCCTCTTCATACTCCACGGAGAACTTTCGGAAATCCACCGACGTCATCGAGTCATCCGAGGACGCGGGTAAGTCGGTGTTTGTTCCGATCGCCTCAAGCACTGAGTCGGTCTTTTCTCCAGCATCAGCAGAGCCGGATCCAGATCCAACGTATCTGACGAAGTGCGACGTGTGGGTCCTGAGGTAGTTGCGGCTTTCCTCATGGGCTTCCTCGAAGATCCTGATTGTTTCGAGAACCTCATCCACGTTTGCGTCTTGCATCATCATACGCCTCAACGTGTGCCTCAGGAACGGTTGATCTGTTCCGGCGTTGGTAGGGTCGGAACCAAGGTTGTTGCTATGATCCTCCTCGATTTTGACTTCAGCGGGTGGATCAATCTGGGATTCAGCCTCGCTAGGGAGATCCACTCCAGATTCGACTTGAACCGCAAGGTCTGCTTCAGGATCGGATTGCTCCACTATCTCCGCAACGGGTGCGGGCTGGGTGGGATTAGGATTTTCTGAGATCCGAAACTCTGCCGCCTCTACGGACAAAGGGGATCCAGAAGTTTCTTCTGCCTCTATCATCACCGCTGGGGTGGGTGGGACAGGTTTAGCGAAACCGATGTACACATCGATCTCGCTGAAAGACACGATGGTGTAGGCAGTCACGGCCTCCCTAGCCGGAATCCAAGTCTCGTCAAGAACGATGAGAGGGACGTCACTGGTGTAGAGGATGCGACCGACGGCGATAGTCTCGCTGATTCCGATTCTTGCAGATTCCGCTCGGAACGCAGATCCGAAACTCACTTTCCCCATGGTGGGCGCCAACTGTCGTCGGATTGATGACAAGTACGCCATGAGGGGGTCCTCGGGCGTGTGGAAGAGAGGGGTGTGAGATGTACGGTGTTCCGGGACGGTGAGCACACAAGTTTACCCAGGTTCGAATCCGCCGGCTTTAGACGGATCCTACTCCTGCTAGCACTCCTGTAATACGGCAGAGCCGGAATATGGGTTACAAGGGTTTTGCCTATGCGAGTTGATATTGTAGACTATTGTAAGGGTGCCCTAAAGGCTCTCCCTAGGATGGCTTATATAGATATCCGGCCTAGGGTATACAGGAGAGATCTATCAGGCTACGACTAAGAGTCGGTTACAGAGTACATCTTGAACTACAAGTAACACTATGGGCCTATGTCGGTAAGTCTTCTGGGCCTTCCCGTAGATGGACTGGACTCCGTCTCTTCTCCCTGACTGGGCTGCCCGTGAAGCAAAGCTCTAAACCTGAAGTGGGCCACCCTGGTCAGTGAGGAATTGTGAGGATAACCGGAAAGTATATCCCCAACATGAAGTATATTTACCAGACGATGTTTCCGCTGGACGCCGTACCTTCAAGCCTGTTGGCTCATCTGGCGAAATTTCAAGATATAAGCGCGGTCCGTGAGTGCGTGCGACAACAGCTGGTCGCAGGTGCGAAGGTTGCCCTGTCGCTGGTGCGATTGCATCGGCCAGATGTGGACATAGCATCTATTGCTGCTGGACCGCCACCGCCGCCAGAAGGGGTGACCTGGAACATGGCACCGCACTATCAGGCGGTTGACCGTCCAGCAGAGGATATCGTCGACTTCTTTGAAGCGTAGACAAATGTTCCTCTTTTGCAGTAGTAGCGTAATTTGTATCCTACACATAGATGTATAAGTGTTTGTAAAGTTCATATGATTGTGGTGGGTGTATTTGATACCCATTAATATGTGAAAAGCTTGCTAGCTTTATGATTTTCGAGTGTATTGTACTCTGTAGTTCCCTTTCGTTAGCCTGGCGTGTATTTATCCCAGCACCTTGCCAACCTGTCAGGTGTGTTGCAGCTAGGTTGGTGTTTATCAAGGGTTTGATTGGTAGTGTGTCAGCTACTCAGGATACTGCGATTTGTTCGTAGAACAAAGGTGTAAAGGGTGGCGCAGCCCCCGAGTGAATAATTGCAAAAATAGAAAAGACACAGAGTTTTGGGGCACTTAGCTTTATTTATTCGCAGGATAGTACGAGGTACAATGTGTGGCTAAGTAGCATGGCTGAATAGCCTTATTTGCAAAGTAAAAAAGCGACTAGGGGTAGAAACAACGCAGCTGTGCGATGTTCTAGGGGTTGGAGTATGCGACTCCGCTCTTAAAATCTTTAAGGCGATAGGCGCCACCTGGGATTACTTCGGTAATCACATAAGGTCCTTCCCAAGGGGACTTGAACTTGATATGTCCTTGCTGCTTCAGTCATAAGACCAGGTCTCCTTTGATGAAGGATTTTGGGCGTAGTCTTCTGCTGTGGTAGTTGCGGAGGCTCTATTAGTAGATCGTGGATCTTTCCGCCGCAATCTCGCATGCCTCATCAAGAAGGTCGACGGAGTCTTCGAGTGCGAGAGTTGACTCGTTCTCGCTGTATGCAACCACCCGCGGGGCTTTGTAGCGCACTTCTGCGGGTAGCACCGCTTCAGCACCGTGCACCATGAAGAACGGAGTGTAGCCCGTGGCGCTGTTGGGAGTTGTGCGTAAGATCCAAAGTACGGATTGCAACTCGTCTGGCCAGCATCCGGCGGCTTGTTGGAGTGGCCGAAGGAGTCGTTTCTTCATTCCACCACAGACAAGGCCGTTGGCCTTTTCGACTTGACTGTTGGTCTGAGGATGAGCCACCGAGGCATAGCTGATGTTTATTCTTAGGTTTTCGCAGAATTCCTAGAACTCCTTGGAGGTGAAGTTTGTCCCGTTGTACGTGATGATGCTATGTGGCATCCCAAAACGGTAGACGATGGACTCGAAGAACTTGACGGTGTTGGCTCCTGACACTTGGTGAATTTGTCGACTGCGACTAGGAGGTAGAGGTAGCATCCTCGCGAGGATCTTGGGAGCTTGCCGACCATGTCGAGTCCCCATTGTGCGAAGGGACAAGCCAATGGTTTTGGCCTGAGTTTCGCGCCAGGTGCGTGCGGTTTGTCCACGAATCGCTGGCAAGTGTTGCAGCATTGGACGATGTCCTTGGCATCACGCCATGGCCGTTGGCTAGTAGAATCCAGCTTGTAGAGCTTTAGCAATGAGAGCGTGACTACCAACATGGTGTCCGCAAGTGCCTTCGTGTATGTCGAGAAGGACGGATCTTCCGTCCCTATTGGAGACGCACCGTTGAAGAACTCATGTGATGTTGTGCTTATACAGTTCGCCTTTGATGAGGGTGAATGCCTTGGATCGTCGGGCTATGTGTCGAGCATCAGTCGGGTCATCTGGCAGCCTTTTTCTGAGCAAGTATGTGATGTACGACTGTGTCCAAGATGGCTCGATCATAATGACCTCCATTGGGCCTTCGAGTCCTGTACCAAGCTCCATGTCGTCGAGTGCCATTAGCTCATTGGGTGGCATAGCCCCCAAGTCCGTTGATGTGCTTGATTTCTTCTCTGGAGCCTTGGGCTTAATGGAGCATTCGCAGATGCGCTCGAGGAATACTCCAGGTGGTATTGGTGCGCAGGTGGAGCCGATGTTGGCGAGTATATCCGCCTCTTCGTTGCTTTCGTGACCAACATGTCGCAGCTCGCAGCCGTCAAAGTCTCCCTCGAGTGTGTCATAGAGGTCACGATAGGCGATCATGTTGTCTCTCAGGGCGTCACACCCGTGCATTGTTTGGTTGACCACTAGTTTGGAGTCGCCATAGATGACAAGTCTCTTCGTGTCGCAGGCTTTCGCCATCCGCATTCCGTGGATCAAGGCCTCATATTCAACTTCATTGTTGGAGGCTGTGAACTGCATTTACAGAACATACTTCATCTTGTCTCCTTGGGGCGATGTCAGTATGACACCTGCGCCAGCTCCGTATTTTCGCTTGGACCCGTCAAAGTGCATTTTCCAGAGGTAGGACATATCTGGCTTGTCCGGGAGATGGTTCTCCATCCAGTGTACGAGGAAATGCGGGAGAACTTGCGATTTTATGGCGTCGCGCTTCTCATATGTGATGTCTCGTGTAGACAGCTCGATTCCCCAGAGCGCGACTCGTCCGTTGGCATTGGGGTTATTGAGTATGTGCCCAAGCGAGGCATCATTTACCACCACGATTGGGTGCTCCTGGAACTAGTGAAGCAGTCACCTGGTTGACATGAAGACACCATGCGCCAGCTTCTGGTAGTGCGGGTACCGCTGCTTTGTTGGCGTGAGCACCTCGCTGAGGTAGTATACTGGGCACTAGACCCCGTGGACTTTATTTTCTATGGCTCGCTCCACAACAAGCACAGTGATGACCACCTAGTTGGTGGCGGAGATGTATAGCAGCATCGGTTCCTTTTCGCGAGGCGCCACGAGTACTGGCGAGGTGGACAGTAGACGCTTGAGGTCTTCGAATGCTTCTTGTGCTTCGTCTGTCCATTCGAACTTGTCAGCTTTACGGATAAGTTGGTAGAAGGGTAGTGCCTTTTCGCCCATTCGATTGATGAATCGACTGAGCGGCGCGATTCGCCCAGCCAGCTGCTAGACACCTTTTATGTTCTCCGGCTTCTCCATGGCCAATATGGCCTTTATTTTCTTCGGGTTTTCTTCGATCCCTCTCGCAGAGATGAGATACCCGAGTAGTTGCCCAGATGGTACGCCGAAGGCACATTTTTCCGGATTGAGCTTGATTCGATAGCGGTCGAGGTTATCAAAGGTCTCGCGGGGATCGTCGATTAACGTGGATTCCTCTTTGGTTTTGATGACGATGTCATCGATGTAGACTTGAATATTGCGACCAAGTTGGTTCTTGAGGCAATCCTGCATGCACCACTGATAGGTAGCTCCCGCATTTTTTAGCCCGAAGGGCATCATGTTGTAGCAGAACACACCGAAGGGTGTCATAAATGTTGTCTTCTCTTGGTCTTCCTCCTTCATTCAAATCTGATTGTAGCCTGAGTAGGCGTAGAGGAAGCAGAGGTGTTCACATACCGTAGTGGAGTCAATTATTTGATCGATCCGTGGCAACAGGAAGTGATCCTTCGGGCAGTGCTTGTTTAAGGAGGTGAAGTCCACGCACATCCGTAGGATATCCATGTCTTTTTTAGGCACAAGCACTGTATTGGCGAGCCAGGTGCTTTCCTTGATCTCGCATATGAAATTTGCGTCGAGGAGTCTGTTGATTTCCATACCGACTGCTTTTTCTCTTGGTTCAGATAGTCGCCGTATCGTCTGCTTGACTGGCCTTGCGTCTGGATTCACGTTGAGTGAGTGCTCGGCGAATTCCCTGGGAACCCCTGGCATGTCCGCTGGACACGAGGCATTTCCCAGTGCTCACAGAGGAATTCGATAAGCGTGAGTTCCTATGCGGAACTCAGGTTGTTGGCGATGAGGGCCGTTTTGGTCGGATCCATTGGGTGGACCTAGACTTTCTTGGTCTGAACCGACGAGTCGAAGGATAGATCGGGTGATCTTGGCCTGCTCACGGGAGGCAGACTGTTGTCTGTCGACTCCTTCAATCTTGCGAGTTCCTCCTGCGTGCCAAAGGACTGGGAGATTCTGTTGAATTCCCTATCACAGCTGTCGGACCTCTCGAAGCTTCCATTGATTGTGATGACACCGTTTGGACCTGGCATTTTCATCTGTAGGTAGGCGTAGTGCAGCACTGCCATGAACCTCACGAACGCGACACATCCGAGGATGCAGTTGTATTGTGAGGGCCAATCGATGACTTCAAAGTCGATGCGCTCTCGCCAAAAGTTTTGCGGCGTGCCAAAGATGACGTCGAGGTTCATTTTGCCTAGGGGTATATGCCATTTCCTGGGACGATGCCATGGAACATCATGTCTGACACTTCCAGACATGTCAGCGGGATCTGCATTGATCGCAAGGTACTCGCTAACATGAGGTTAATGTCGCTTTCGCCGTCCATAAAGACACGAGTCATCTCGAACCCGCCGATATGTGCTTCGAGTACTAGAGGACAGTGGCCTGGGTGAGGTACTTGGTGCGGGTGGTCGCTTTTGTCAAAGGTGATGCAGGACTCACTGCCACTGAGGTACTCAGTGGTGGATGGCGGAGAGTTCCTCGCTAGATTGACTTGGCGAGTGATTGCCTTCTGCGTTCGATTTGAGGGGCGACCCTTTTGGATCATCCCCATGTTCCCCAGTGGCCAGGGCTACGCCTTGCCTCCATGATTGTGAGCTGGTGGAGCCGCAGGTGGTGGTGGTAAGGGCGGTGGTGGAGGAGATCCATGTGCAACAGCGCCCGGGGCAGCTCCATAGCCCTGGTTGCTCATGTCGTGATTCATTTGGACCAGGCCTTCGTGGAGCTTGAGGAACTCGCATCAGTCCTTTAGGAGGTAGCTGGACTTTTTCTTGCCGTCGTGCTTGTCAATGTAGAAGTGCACGTTGCATGGTCCAGATAGTTTGTCCTGGATGGATGTTGCGGGTGCCTCTTCGCGAATGCAGCGTTGCCACACCTGCGTGGTTTTCTCGCTATCGCGGTATCCACCACTTCGATATCCGCTGTTGCGGTTGTCATCGCGTTTGTCAACTTAGCCGGCTGCGACCATCATGGTCTTTGTATCTGCACATTCGATGTTTTCCTCAGCGGTCGCGTCCGTGTCCGAGGTCGTCGTCATCATCGGAGTAGAGACGGTTTTTTATCGAGTCCTCTCCATCGGCCCACCAATTCGTGATTTCCATTAGGTGGTTGATTGTTTTGCGCTTTGAGCAGCCTAGCTCCTCCCTGAGCTCTCTGCGGTGTACACCGCCGTTGAACGCGTCGATTGCACGATCCTCGAAGATGTCTTCTACGGAGTTCTTGATGATAGACCATCTCTGGATGTATGAGCGCAGCGACTCGCCAGATCTCTGATGGCAGCCTCTCAGCTCTTCGATTGATGCGGGCCTTTTGTAAGTGCCCTTGAAGTTGCGCACAAAGCTGTAGGCTAGCTCTTCCCGGCTGCGAATTGATCCGCGAGGGAGATTGTTGAGTCATACGCAAGCGGCGCCCTGCACCTGTAGATGTAGTCATTGCGTGGCCGTGCTTTGACTTTCGCCATGCAGCCTGACGGAGGAGATGTGATCCTCCAGCCAAATCTTTGGATCCTGTAGGCCGTCAAATTTTGGGTTCTCTAATGGGAGTTTGAACCCTTTGGCATTCGCTTCTGCCTAATGGCTCTGCTGAAGCATCTAACGCTGCAGAGTTCCACCTCATCGTCTTCCGAGTCAGTCGAACGAGCACGCCTTGCGTGCATTTTGTTGACTTTGCGCTGCGTGATGTCATCACGCGCATCGTAGTCCTGATCGTGCCACCGTGAGCGATGACGTCAAGACAGGTCGTGGCTATCATCGCTGGATGAGGGCGAGGAGTAGCGTATGGCCAGAGCCTTGCTTTTCTTCGGCTCCGGTGTTGGCTCTTTGTCAAGGGCAGCTTTGATTAGCCCCAGGCCCGCGATCGTAGATCAGTGCATGGAAGCTCGCGGATCTCCAGCCGGTGGCTGGATGTTGAGGAGGTACATGGTAGCTGCTGTCACCGCCACTTGCGGCGTTTTTGGGAGCACGTTGCCACGCGTATCCACCGTCATAGAGCCGAAGTCGAGGACTTTCGCGGCTTCTTCACGCTCCTTGTTGGTGAGGTGGGCTAGTCGATATCATCGTTTGGCGGCCATGTATTCGTTGCTTTTGGAGGAGGATCCTCCATGGGAGGATAGTTGAGCCCACCGAAGGCTCGACTCGTCCTCTATGAACAAAGGATCGTTGTTTTCTCCCTAGTAGCAACATCACATCTAGTACCTTAGAGATTTCTGTCACTTCCCCAGATTACCAGAGGCATGAACCCACTATCGAGCATAAATACTAACTCTTGGAGTTGCTAGCATCTACTTGGCCAAGATAGCTACTAACAACGGAAAGCATGCAAGATCTCAAATAACAAAGACATGATAGAATCAATAATCAATCTGAAATAGCATCTCAATATCCATCGGATCCCCGCAAACACAACATGTATGAATTACAAATAGATGATCTTGATCATGAACGGAGCTCACAAGATCTAAACATTAAAGCACAAAGGAGGAGAAACCAGCCATCTAGCTACTACATGGATCCGTAGTCCAAGGGTGAACTACTCACGCATCACACCGGAGGCTTACATGGTGATGAAGAAGGCCTCCAGGGTGAATTCCCCTCTCCGGTAGGGTGCCGAGAAGAGCTTAAGATCCCTCCCGATCTAGGGACAGAGATGACGGCGGCTATAGACTCTTTCGTGGATTTTTGATCGGGTACTTAGGGTTTTGTCACGAGGGTAACTTATAGGCGGAAGGAGAGGCCGAGGGGGTGCTGGGGGCGGCTAGACCACCCCCTGGCGCGGGCCAGGCCTGGCGGCGCGGCCAGGTGGTGTGGCCGGCCCCTAGCCCTTCTCCGTCTTGTATTTTGGCACTTGATCCCTTCCGGAAAAATAGGCACTTTGGCTTTTGTCCCGTCCAATTCCGAGAATATTCATTTTCTGACTTTTCTGGAACCAAAAACAACAGAAAATGGGCAGTACTGTGGCTCTTGTTAATAGGTTAGTCCAAGAAATCATAATAAAAGTACTCCAAAGTTGGAACAAAACACAAGAAAGTGGATAAAACCAAGCATGGAACATCAAAAATTATAGATACATTTGCAATGTATCAACATCCCCAAGCTTAACTCCTGCTCGTCCTCGAGTAGGTAAGTGATAAAAAGAAATAATTTTTGAGGTGACATGCACCATCAAAAACTTGATCAAAGTATTTGCAAAACTCAAAGCTAGGATCATAGTACTTCAATCATAACATGAAAGACAAAGTTCTAGCAATAAGCAAAGAAACTATGATGCAACATGAAAAGGCACAAACAAAAGATTCATGAATAACAATGCTTTGCAAGACGTTTGTTTGTTTCACATAAAGAAAACATAGCATAATAGTATTCAGCTTGTCCCTCAATAGCAAATATAAATGCATAGGACACCTTCAAAGTTCATAAGAGTGACTAGATACAATAGTTTAAAACAACCAATATCAAGTTATGCATCAATCAACTAGTCTTGGGACAATGCACATAGAACTAAGAATGGCCACTATGCTCTCCAAGTAGGTGCATAAAGATAGAAGGTGGAGACTCAAATATAATGGTGGAAGAAAGGCCTTTTTATAAAAGGAAGTAGGGATTCAAGTCTCATAAAGAGCTTCCAAAAATTATGGTACTTGTAGCTTTCAGCTCTCATTGCCCCTATCATAAACATCTTTAAAGTGATTAAGGTTAATGTGACACAACTAAGAGGATATGCTTGACAAGTTATAAACCGAAATCTCATGCCCCTTAATTACGAAGACCGATCCTCATGCTACTCAACTTCAGTCACGAGTAAGCTCTTGTCATTGTAAGTATATGTGTATCATTAAGAACCGCCAACGGGGTACCCCTTGCACATGATATGGGAGCTTTCCCATAATCAAAATGACAAGGCAAGCAGACAATGAGCATCTCAGCGATCTTTTTATTTGCTATTTGCATAGGTTTTTATTGAGGATGCTTCATAGAGTGCTCATTATGGTGATGCTGCAAGTTTCCACCATGATTAGGCATGGCTTAGGCTAGCGGCCCAGACATTTCTCTAACACACATACAAACTCCATGATCTTACAAGTTCCACTTTTATTTCACACCGCCGGGATCCATAAGCAAAAGAACATAATATCAATAGGGTACAAAGTACAAGTGCAATGTTGAAAGCGTTCCCCATGAAACATGGTTCTGCTAATTTCAACTTATAAAGCGCAAGCATATACGCAACAAAGAAGGATCCAATGGTTCAAGTTTATTAGAGGCAATAAAGTAAAGTGTGCCATCAAGTTCGTGAGAGCTTTAATCACTAGTTTTCTCATAACAAGTGGAAGGTAAACAAAAGCATGAATATACTTGGAATAGCATAAGCTAGTAGGTAGGTATGGTGGACTCTTTGGAAAAACTTGGTTTAGGGCATTGGATGCATGAGTGGAACTCATACTTTGTTGTGGAGGCTAGCAAAAGACTAGGAGCGACAAACTAAGAGAGCAATAATGGCCATAATCATGCAGAGCGACAAAACATCATTGATCAAAGCATAAAGTGATACTACAAGTTGAAAACTAAAGGATCATAAAGGCTATGGTGACTTGAGATAGTCATAACATGGTGTGAGCATGTGCCAAGTCAACCCAAATAAAGCATCAAAGGAGAATGCCACTATACTATGTTTTAATATGCTAAAACAACACAAGATTCATCCAAGGCACATTAAGCAATCTCAATTGTTTATAACAAGTCATGCTACAGCTAAGAATACTAAGCATAAAGCCAAAACAATATCAAGGATGGCATGACAAAGCATAGCCACAGTAAAAAACGAGCTCTTTTTACCACATAAGCATGAACTTTCCTACTCTTTTCCAAACCAAACCAAACTATTTGCAAACCAAAGTGTGAAAGAGGGGGTCCAACCAACTTATTGAGAAAACTAAGCAAACCAAGCAAACTAAAAAACAAAATGAAAACGAAAAATAAGACGCTCCAAGAAAAACACAACTGTGCACGAAACAATAAAAATGAAGCGTTTGGAAGAAACCTGGAATTTTTATTGATGAAGAAGGGGATGCCTTGGGCATCCCCAAGCTTTGGCGCTTGTACTTCTTGGATGTTTCTTGGGGTGACACACGTGGTATCCCCAAGCTTGAGCTTTAGTCCATCCTTCATCTCATTACTCATTCCTTCCATACACCTGAAATTTTTCCTTCATACAAAACTTCACACAATCTCATTAGCAACATTAGTGCACTTAAGATAAATAAGTATCAAGGTTCAGTTCTAACACCAAATAAACTTACATTAGAACACTAGCTACTGTAGCACTTCCCTCAAAAAGCTCAATTCCCCAAAGGAACTCAAGAAGGAACTAACAAGAAGCAAATGCAGAAAATGGCAGAAATCTGTCAAAACAGACCAGCAGGTAAAGACGAATTTTTTAGAAGACCTTCTGTTGCTCAAATCAGAAAGTGTTGAACTAACAAAAGTTAGATAACAACATGGGGCAGAAGCACAAAAAATCACACCTCAAAAATACATTCAGAGATTTTACACTATTTTTTTACGGTGAAGCACAGAAATCTGTTTCGGGACAGCAACTTTCCCAATCATTACTTCACTCTCATTAGAGGTTACTCTTGGCACAAAAAGCAAATAAAAAGGATAAGGAGAGGTTATTACAGAGGTAATAACTTCCAAGACTCAACTAAAACTCTTGGGTTATCTCCCAACAAGTACTTTTCTTTAACGCCTTTAAGTTAGGCATAAGAACCAAAGAAAGAATCAAGTGTTCTCAAATGAAGAAGCATTAAGATCAATACCAGAAATATTTTCAACAAGGCAAGGTATATCATCCAAATAAGTTCTAGAGGATCCTCTCTCAATGCTCTTGGGTTCACTATTCTCATCAAAAGGGTTTGCAGGAACAATCCAATCAAGATTCTTTTCTATGATATCATGTATTGCTACTAGTTTAAAGGGTATTGGTATCTTAGATTCCTCCCCATTAGGTTCAGTTTTGTTCATATTTTCTCGCATACCAACAACATCTACACATGAGCCTAGCATATTGAAACGTTCAAAAACTTTTCTAGCTTCCTTGGCAACATCATAGAATTCCTTAAACAAAGTTTCTAGAATAAAATCCCTCTTTTCAGGATCCTCAATTTCTTTAAGCTTAAGAAACATTACTTGCATTAAGGGGTTGAGGTTAACAAACCTAGCTTCTAACATGTGAATTAAAGAAGCTGCAGCAATCTCATAATTTGGAGCAAGTTCTACAAGGGATCTATCCTCAGTATCTTCATGTTTGCTAACATGATTAAAGAATTCTTCAATGTTATCTTTCCCAATTATAGAACCACTACCAATTGGAAGGTCTTTCAGGGTGAACTTGGGGATCAACATGGTGAGCTCAGGAAGAGGTGAAAACTAAAGGAGACTTAATTTTTTTGGATTTTTGAAGAACAAAACAAGAAAACAAAGCAAAAAGAAACTAAGCAAAACAAAAACAACAAAGTAAAGAGATTGGTTATGAGGGACTCCCTTGTGAAGATGTCCTTGACTCCCTGGCAACAGCGCCAGAAAAATGCTTGATGGCTCAATGCATGGCGCCCAGAAAAATGCTTGATGGCGGTGTTGATGTAGAGCTCGTTGGGAACCCCAAGAGGAAGGTATGATGAGCACATCAGCAAGTTTCCCTCAGTTATGAAACCAAGGTTTAATCGAACCAGTAGGAGCAAGGAAACACCTCAAAGGTGGTACTAGCTGAGCTTTGGCAGGGCACACTATCGGTGCTAGTAGCAACGTGGAGACCTGCACAACACAACCACAGAACTTTGTCCCCAACTTGCGATGAGGTTGTCAATCTCACCGTGTTTTGCGGAAAACAAAGGATTAAACGTATTGAATGGAAAGAAGTAAAAGTTTGCAGAAAGTAAACACAAAGCAGTAAACAGTTGTAGATTGTATGTAAAGTAAAGGACCAGGATCCATAGTTCACTAGAGGTGGCTCTCCTTAGATAGATAACATGCTGGGTGAACAAATTACAGGGGGGCAATTGAAAAACACCGAGAAAGCAATACATGCATATACTAATCATCTTGACTCCTTTGAGACTTGATTGGGCATTACAACATAATACATAGACCGCCATCCAACTACATCTATGACTAATAATCCACCTTCAGGTTATCATCGAACCCCTCCAAGATTAAGTTGCAAGCAGATTATTGCTTCTGACTGCGTGTAAAGTAAACAATACAATTGTTCTATGAACAAAGGATCGTTGTTTTCTCCCTAGTAGCAACAAAGACATCTAGTACCTTAGAGATTTCTGTCACTTCCCAGTTACCCGGAGGCATGAACCCACTATCGAGCATAAATACTAACTCTTGGAGTTGCTAGCGTCTACTTGGCCAAGATAGCTACTAACAACGGAAAGCATGCAAGATCTCAAATAACAAAGACATGATAGAATCAATAATCAATCTGAAATAGCATCTCAATATCCATCGGATCCCCGCAAACACATCATGTATGAATTACAAATAGATGATCTTGATCATGAACGGAGCTCATAAGATCTAAACATGAAAGCACAAAGGAGGAGAAACCAGCCATCTAGCTACTACATGGATCCGTAGTCCAAGGATGAACTACTCACGCATCACACCGGAGGAATGCATGGTGATGAAAAAGGCCTCCGGGGTGAATTCCCCTCTCCGGCAGGGTGCCGGGAAGAGCTTTAGATCCCCCCCGATCTAGGGACAGAGACGACGGCGGCTATAGACTCTTTCGTGGATTTTAGATCGGGTACTTAGGGTTTTTGTGGCATCCCGCAAAAACCACTACTAGAAAATCGCGTTGTTTTTGTGCATTGCATCGTCATGACCGCATGCTCATGTCATCATGCCACATTGCATTTGAGCATCGTCATCATCTTGCATGGTTTGTTTAAAAACTATTTTAGAAAAGCCTGGTTTTGTTTTCTAAACGCCCCGTCTTTAATTCAAATTAAAATTAAAACCCGGTTCTCCGGATTATTTTGTTTTGTCTACCAGCGGTTTTCAAAAGCCCGTTTTAAATAATAAAATATTTTCTTTTATTTTTAGGAGGCAGCCCGCCAGGCTCAAAAGCCTGACCGACCACCTCCAAAATTCCTAAAACTACCCAAACCTAATCTACCCAGCCCCCTCCACCTCACCCCAACCTATCCCTTTGCGCCACATCAGCCTGGCCCTCTCTCCATCCAATCAACCACCGCCACCTACCGCCAGCCTGGGCCCCACCCCGCCGACCGTTTCCTTGCGTCAGCCAAAGACACGCCCCAACACCACCTGGCCAGCCCCCCGCCTGGGCACGCACTCCCCGCCCACCTCGGGTCTCCCCCTGACCCTACCACACGCCGACCCAACAGCCTCCCTCTCTCTCCCGCAGACGCGCCCCGGCGCCCTTCCTCTCTCCTCCCTCCTCTCGCCCGCCCCGCTCCCCCGCCTCCACCTTCCTCTCTGGCGCCGCCGGCCCACTGGCCTTCCTCACCCGCCTTCCCGTCCTGCCGAGATCCCGCCACTGGTTCTCCTCCGCCGCCATCCACGCCGTCCTTGACTGCCCGCCCTCTCTCACCCGCCTTCTCCCCACTGACCTCCTCCACCAGCTCGCCTCCGCCTCTCGCCCTCTTCCGCCGCCGCCGGCATGTGGCCCAGCCATCGACCGCGCGCCCTCTCTCCCGGGCCGCCGAGCTGCTCCTCTGCCCCGGCCTCAACCGCCTCGCAGTAGACCCCTACTCTCACCCTCGCCACCAACCGCCGGCGAGCCTCGTCTCCAGCGCCGACCTGGGCCCGGACCCCGCGCGTCGCATGGAGCTCCCTTCGCCTCCGCCCGGCAACCCCTCTGCTCTGGCCCTGCTACCTGCGCCCGACAAGACCTCGCCGACCCTCTCCCTCGCCTTCCTCTGCGCCTCCTCGCCCCGCCGCCAGGCACCGACGCCCCTCCGGCGAGCCGCCTGCGACCCCCCAAGCTCCGCGTGTGCCTCCCGTCTGCGAGCACGCAACCGCTCCCTTCCTCGTTGTCGCCACGTCCTTCTCGCCGTCCTCTGTCGACGGGGGCGCGTCGCCGTTTCCCTGCAGTGGCCGTGTTCTCTGGCCCGGACGCACCTCACTAAGTGCTAGTGCGTGCGCACCTTCCTGGTGGTTTTGGTGTCAAGCCAGTACAAAGCCTGGCGGCCAAGGCAGTGTCCTTCTTCGTTCGGCTTGGGTGCAACGATGTGGTGCACAGAGACAAAAACATCTGTGGCTTAACCTATGTGAGCGAGTACGAGACCGTCGCCAAGTTCTTCGGAAGGGGAACAAACATCAACTTGGGCTCCAACAAGAGCTTCTCGCCGACAAAACCCTCGCCAAGATCTTCATCGAAACCCCGAGAACTCCGCCGCGGTACCCGGGGATCTCCTACATGGAACCATCGGGCCACGTAAGACCATCGACGCCACACCCGAGTCCGGCACCGACACCCGAGAACCTCAACAAATGACGCCAAGGTCTTCTCCCCGGCACGCCGAGTTCTCCATCTTGGACGTCAAGCACGCCGACATGGAACCGACAAGTTCTCCGAGTCCGAGCGGCACGATCTCCTACCCGAAGAATCCCGGACGCCAAGTTCTTCATCCCGAACGCCAAGACCGACCCGATACGCGGACCCGACAAGATCTTCTCGACGACAAGATCGACCGCTTGGAACCAAGATCTCTGGCACGTCACGACAAGTTCTCCATCTTGTATCCGATCCTGCTGATCCCGTCGAACCCTGTCGAACCCCGAACCTCCGGAACCCAAGATCTTCCGGACCCACATGTGTGAACCTTTTCCCGAGCCCCTATTTTATAAATGCTATATATAAAACTTGTTGCATATTAATGGTTCTTTTCGCATGCATATCATGTGGGTTGGGGGCATTACGCCGATTCATCTCATAATTAAATATGGAGTCTATACACGGGATATCTTTGTCTTATTCTGGACTCCATTTAAATTGGTGTAGCGAACCGATGTCATGTTTCGCCTTGTTAAGAAAACATTTAAATTGCGGGGTATCTAAACAACATGAACCATTCAATAAATTGTCGGGACCCCCGGTTCCGCTTAATATTGCCTAATTGCATCGTACCTTTCCATGTCATACATCATACATGCATCATGCCCGATCTTTTGCCATAGTATTAAATAGTGCATCCGGTGTTTATACTAGTGTTTTGCTTCTTCGCGGATAAGGCCGTTGAGTTGATGTGAGCTTCGCCCCGACCTTTGGATAAACCTTCGGCAATGTTTCAGGCGAGCAATCTCCCCCTTTCTACCTATCTTACTTTTATAGTATTTATTCCCTCCTGTTGATCTATTGCTATCCGTGTTGCGATGCTCTAGTTTTCGTACCCGTGATATCCCTTGCAGCCTTATATTGCCTTGGATACATCCTATTACCTGTTGTTTGGTAGATAGTTGGACTTGCGCGTCGTAGTCGCTTGCTCAAGTGCTGTTGCATGTCGTCAAGTACCACAGTTGTTGGAGTATTGCCGCATGTTTAAAGTTGGAGATGATCATGGCTTTAATTACTGTTTAACAACTAAAATTGAAGTAGGTAAATAATGCAGAGGCACCGGTGGGTAATAGACAATATTTGGATTTTAACACTCACCGGTGTCCCGTGGGACCCGAGTTCTTGACACCTGTTAGAGATCGAGCGCTAACCAATTGGGGTGTGTGGGCACCCCCATCGATTAGTACCTGATTTCAAAGTATTGTACCGGGGGCCACAAAGTAGTTTGGGGCTTTATTACTATCCTGTACTTATGCCATGCTTTACTGCTTTATTTAAGATTGTGCGTGGAGCACCTGTACTGTTTAGGATTGCGGAGTGTTTTCGCGGTATCGACAAGCCCAGTCACACTTTTGGGTTCCCAGTCGTTTACAGCCATTGACGCAACCACGGTCCGTTCGAGCCGCCAACTTCGCTCGGGTAGCTTAGTGGGGTGGCCCCATGTACTTGCTTTGGTGCAGGAAACGTCATGACTTAGGCCCCGCCGACATACCGATGGGTGTATGTTAACTGATCTGGCAAAAAGGGTCGAAGTGCGTGTGGATACTTTGGTGCACTCCTGCAGGGTTAAATCTTTTCGAGAAGCCGTGTCCGCGATTATGGACGACTTGGAGCACAGTTCTCGATCATAGACAACTATAACTAAAGTTTACTGTTATAATTTGACTTGTATCCGATATGACTAGTAATCAGCTTCACTACAACGGAATGGCTAAATAAAAGTGCCAACAACTGCTGGGTTTGGGATATCTCATGCTAATCGTATCTGACTAGTAAGTGTTGCAACTACAACGGAATGGTTAACTAAAACTGCCCACTGCTTATTATATCAGGATGACTCATACTATCTATATTTGACTAGTAATTGCCGCAACTATAACCGAATAAATAAAATTGCCAATTGTGTGAGTTCCTCGGTTGACTTCCTCGTTTGGTCTCGAGGGGGAAATACCAGGAGGGGTATGCTTGGTGATAGTATTAGGTTGGTTCCGAATAGATCTTTCTTATCCCTCTCTGATAGCCGACAGTTATATCGAGTCTCTATAGGTTGTTTAGCGATCTGTCTGCCGCTTGATCCACCATACCTATGTAGGCGAGGACCGCCAATTCTAGTCTCGCCGTGTCTTGGCCTCGATCGACCGCTCTCTTTTTCCTTTGCCCTTTGTCGGCACCCCTTTTGTTTAAGCAGGTTTTGAGATCGACGTCGTTAGCAGGGTTACCCTTCCGGCTTGGCCTGGGCAGGGTTATGGACGCCATTGGTTACTCTTCAGGGCTCTTAGCTCGATTTGCTTCTTGTCCGTAGTCGGATGATGTATCATTTTCAAGGTGATTTGGATCTTTGTATTGTATATCTGTATTCTTGACTCTTGGAGTCGTTGTTGTATATATCTGTTTTGTGGGTTCCATCGAGGACTATTGTGTAATGATATTACTTCGTTTTCCACCCGCACGCAAGTGCCTGGTGGGCACCTTTGAATCGTTTCTATGCGGGTTTGGCGGGAAGCGCTAAAACTTGCATAGGGTCGATTCTGAGGGTGTTACAGAGTGGTATCAGAGCCCAGCAGTTGCGATACCCCACAAGTCCAGCCTGTAGGATAACCTAGCTAACGGCCGAAGTAGAGTGTCAAAACTATTTTTGCAAAATCGGTTGGATAGTTCTGATTAGGTCTGATTTTACTCCTTACCCCTCTGCTGCTCTCCTCTCACCTCTGCGTGTTTTGGAATCCGCTCTCTTCTCTCTCTTCGAGTCCGGGATTTCTCGTGGTTGGGTTCCATCGTACCTTCAGGGTTTCGCTTCCTCCTTTGGTAACGGCGTTGCTACATCTGGTCTTCATGCTATCCGAGGAATCCTTCGTCTGGTGGACTTCTCTTTGTTCCTTTTCGTGCCTCCCGGTGTTTTCCGACGTGACGACATCATCTACGCCAGCTCCGATGCAGAGTCTGCATCACTCCTTTGTTTCTGAACCTCGATTGTTGAGATCTTCAGTCTGATTCCGAGAATGGTTGCATGCTTTTCTACTGATTGTGCAGAGTAATAGTTTGGGTGCGTGATGGATTGGCCCCCATGCCGACTACTCACTATATTCGCTTGTGTACATTGAAGTGGATGAGAATGCATCGGTTCTCTCTTTCTATCGAAGTTAGAGGTGGATTGACTGGTTGTTACCTCTACCTTCGCCTTTGTTTCCCGGAGTGTTCTCTCGACGATCACGGACAACGACCTCTTGTTACTGGTGTCGCGAGGATCTACACGATGCGAGAAGATTCAGATCGCCGCCCTTCTTCCCGGTACCATGAGGCGGATCTCGAGGGCGAGATCCATTGTTAGTGGTGTCGAATTGTGGCATCCCGCAAAAACCACTACTAGAAAATCGCGTTGTTTTTGTGCATTGCATCGTCATGACCGCATGCTCATGTCATCATGCCACATTGCATTTGAGCATCGTCATCATCTTGCATGGTTTGTTTAAAAACTATTTTCGAAAAGCCTGGTTTTGTTTTCTAAACGCCCCGTCTTTAATTCAAATTAAAATTAAAACCCGGTTCTTCGGATTATTTTGTTTTGTCTACCAGCGGTTTTCAAAAGCCCGTTTTAAATAATAAAATATTTTCTTTTATTTTTAGGAGGCAGCCCGCCAGGCTCGAAAGCCTGACCGGTCACCTCCAAAATTCCTAAAACTACCCAAACCTAATCTACCCAGCCCCCTCCACCTCACCCCAACCTATCCCTTTGCGCCACATCAGCCTGGCCCTCTCTCCATCCAATCAACCACCGCCACCTACCTGGGCCCCACCCACCTCACGACTGCTTTCCTGGTCCACGTCCAGACACGCCTAACACCACTGGCCAGCCCCGCTGGCACGCACTCCCCGCCCACCTCGGGTCTCCCCCTGACCCCACCACATGCCGACCCAACCGCCTCCCTCTCTCTCTCCCGCAGACGCGCCCCGGCGCCCTTCCTCTCTCCTCCCTCCTCTCGCCCGCCCTTCTCCCCCGCCTCCACCTTCCTCTCTCAAGGCGCCACCTTGGCCATTGGCCTTCCTCAGACCTCAGACGCTCCTCGCCGAGATCCCCGCCACTGGTTCTCCTCCGCCGCCCCACACGCGTCCTTGACTGGCCCGCCCGCCTTCTGCACCGGCTGCCTTCTCCCACGCTGCCTCCTCCTCCCGCGTCTGCCTCCCGCCGTCTCGCTCTTCCACGCTTGCATGTGGCTCCAGCCATCAATCAAGGCCCTCTCTCTCCCGGGCCGCCGAGCTGCTCCTCTGGCCTCAACCGCCTCGCAGTCCCGCGGCCGCCGCGCGACCCCTCCTCTCACCCTCGCCACCAACCGCCGGCGAGCCTCGTCTCCAGCGCCGACCTGGGCCCGGACCCCGCGCGTCGCATGGAGCTCCCTTCGCCTCCGCCCGGCAACCCCTCTGCTCTGGCCCTGCTACCTGCGCCCGACAAGACCTCGCCGACCCTCTCCCTCGCCTTCCTCTGCACCTCCTTGCCTTGCGCCAGCACCGACGTCTCCGTGAGCCGCCTGCGACCCCCCAAGCTCCACGTGTGCCTCCCGTCTGCGAGCACGCAACCGCTCCCTTCCTCGTTGCCGCCACGTCATTCTCGTCGTCCTCTGTCGACGGGGCCGCATCGTCGTTTCCCTGCAGTGGCCGTGTTCTCTGGCCCGGACGCACCTCACTAAGTGCTAGTGCGTGCGCACCTTCCTGGTGGTTTTGGTGTCAAGCCAGTACAAAGCCTGGCGGCCAAGGCAGTGTCCTTCTTCGTTCGGCTTGGGTGCAACGATGTGGTGCACAGAGACAAAAACATCTGTGGCTTAACCTATGTGAGCGAGTACGATACCGTCGCCAAGTTCTTCGGAAGGGGAACAAACATCAACTTGGGCTCCAACAAGAGCTTCTCGCCGACAAAACCCTCGCCAAGATCTTCATCGAAACCCCGAGAACTCCGCCGCGGTACCCGGGGATCTCCTACATGGAACCATCGGGCCACGTAAGACCATCGACGCCACACCCGAGTCCGGCACCGACACCCGAGAACCTCAACAAATGACGCCAAGGTCTTCTCCCCGGCACGCCGAGTTCTCCATCTTGGACGTCAAGCACGCCGACATGGAACCGACAAGTTCTCCGAGTCCGAGCGGCACGATCTCCTACCCGAAGAATCCCGGACGCCAAGTTCTTCATCCCGAACGCCAAGACCGACCCGATACGCGGACCCGACAAGATCTTCTCGACGACAAGATCGACCGCTTGGAACCAAGATCTCTGGCACGTCACGACAAGTTCTCCATCTTGTATCCGATCCTGCTGATCCCGTCGAACCCTGTCGAACCCCGAACCTCCGGAACCCAAGATCTTCCGGACCCACATGTGTGAACCTTTTCCCGAGCCCCTATTTTATAAATGCTATATATAAAACTTGTTGCATATTAATGGTTCTTTTCGCATGCATATCATGTGGGTTGGGGGCATTACGCTGATTCATCTCATAATTAAATATGGAGTCTATACACGGGATATCTTTGTCTTATTCTGGACTCCATTTAAATTGGTGTAGCGAACCGATGTCATGTTTCGCCTTGTTAAGAAAACATTTAAATTGCGGGGTATCTAAACAACATGAACCATTCAATAAATTGTCGGGACCCCCGGTTCCGCTTAATATTGCCTAATTGCATCGTACCTTTCCATGTCATACATCATACATGCATCATGCCCGATCTTTTGCCGTAGTATTAAATAGTGCATCCGGTGTTTATACTAGTGTTTTGCTTCTTCGCGGATAAGGCCGTTGAGTTGATGTGAGCTTCGCCCCGACCTTTGGATAAACCTTCGGCAATGTTTCAGGCGAGCAATCTCCCCCTTTCTACCTATCTTACTTTTATAGTATTTATTCCCTCCTGTTGATCTATTGCTATCCGTGTTGCGATGCTCTAGTTTTCGTACCCGTGATATCCCTTGCAGCCTTATATTGCCTTGGATACATCCTATTACCTGTTGTTTGGTAGATAGTTGGACTTGCGCGTCGTAGTCGCTTGCTCAAGTGCTGTTGCGTGTCGTCAAGTACCACAGTTGTTGGAGTATTGCCGCATGTTTAAAGTTGGAGATGATCATGGCTTTAATTACTGTTTAACAACTAAAATTGAAGTAGGTAAATAATGCAGAGGCACCGGTGGGTAATAGACAATATTTGGATTTTAACCGCTCACTGGTGTCCCGTAGGACCCCGAGTTCTTGACACCTGTTCCGAGATCGAGCGCGCTAACCACAGGTGGGGTGTGTGGGCACCCCCATCGATTAGTACCTGATTTCAAAGTATTGTACCGGGGGCCACAAAGTAGTTTGGGGCTTTATTACTATCCTGTACTTATGCCATGCTTTACTGCTTTATTTAAGATTGTGCGTGGAGCACCTGTACTGTTTAGGATTGCGGAGTGTTTTCGCGGTATCGACAAGCCCAGTCACACTTTTGGGTTCCCAGTCGTTTACAGCCATTGACGCAAACCCTGGGTCCGTTCCGGAGCCGGCCAACTTCGTTGCGGGTAGCTTAGTGGGGTGGCCCCCATGTACTTGCTTTGGGTCTGGGAAACGTCATGACTTAGGCCCCGCCGACATACCGATGGGTGTATGTTAGCGATCGGCAAAAGGGTCGAAGTGCGTGTGGATACTTTGGTGCACCCCTGCAGGGTTAAATCTTTTCGAGAAGCCGTGTCCGCGGTTATGGACGACTTGGAGCACAGTTCTCGATCATAGACAACTATAACTAAAGTTTACTGTTATAATTTGACTTGTATCCGATATGACTAGTAATCAGCTTCACTACAACGGAATGGCTAAATAAAAGTGCCAACAACTGCTGGGTTTGGGATATCTCATGCTAATCGTATCTGACTAGTAAGTGTTGCAACTACAACGGAATGGTTAACTAAAACTACCCACTGCTTATTATATCAGGATGACTCATACTATCTATATTTGACTAGTAATTGCCGCAACTATAACCGAATAAATAAAACTGCCAACTGTGTGAGTTCCTCGGTTGACTTCCTCGTTTGGTCTCGAGGGGGAAATACCAGGAGGGGTATGCTTGGTGATAGTATTAGGTTGGTTCCGAATAGATCTTTCTTATCCCTCTCTGATAGCCGACAGTTATATCGAGTCTCTATAGGTTGTTTAGCGCATGCTGCGCTGCCGCTTCAGTCCACCATACCTATGTAGGCGAGGACCGCCGAATTCTAGTCTCGCCGTGTACTGGCCTTAGTACTGACCGCTCTCTTTTTCCTTTGCCCTTTGTCGGCACCCCTTTTGTTTAAGCAGGTTTTGAGATCGACGTCGTTAGCAGGGTTACCCTTCCGGCTTGGCCTGGGCAGGGTTATGGACGCCATTGGTTACTCTTCAGGGCTCTTAGCTCGATTTGCTTCTTGTTCGTAGTCGGGTGATGTATCATTTTCAAGGTGATTTGGATCTTTGTATTGTATATCTGTATTCTTGACTCTTGGAGTCGTTGTTGTATATATCTGTTTTGTGGGTTCCATCGAGGACTATTGTGTAATGATATTACTTCGTTTTCCACCCGCACGCAAGTGCCTGGTGGGCACCTTTGAATCGTTTCTATGCGGGTTTGGCGGGAAGCGCTAAAACTTGCATAGGGGCGATTCTGAGGGTGTTACAGTTTTCGTCCCGAGGGCAACTTATAGGCGGAAGGAGAGGCCGAGGGGGTGCTAGGGGCGGCAAGACCACCTTGGCGGGCGGCTGCCTGGCAGCGCTGCCAGTGGTGTGGCCGGCCCCACTCTTCTCCGTGCTACGGCACTTGATCCTTCCGGAAAAATAGGCACTTTGGCTTTTGTCCCGTCAATTCGAGAATATTCATTTTCGACTTTTCCGGAACCAAAAACAACAGAAAGCAAAGCACTGGCTTGTGGCTCTTGTTAATAGGTTAGTCCAAGAAATCATAATAAAAGTACTCCAAAGTTGGAACAAAACACAAGAAAGTGGATAAAACCAAGCATGGAACATCAAAAATTATAGATACATTTGCAATGTATCAATGCCTCATTGTTAAAGTAAACCGAGCCAACTCTTTAGAGTTCTTTGATGTTACTGTTATCCCCCAAAGAATCACTTCCTATTATTGTACCCCCTTACTATCACAGGTTTCTCATGTAGCCTTCCACTCTCATCTGCTCGTGCCCTCATGTTGATTGATCTTTGAGTCTTGGGGTACCTGATAAGTCCTAGGATCCAAGTGTAGACGAGAGTATAAATATATGAAATCATAGAGGGTCAATTACACCAATAATCCCATCTTGAAGTCCACTGTGTTGCAAGGCTAGGCCTTGGCCTTAGCTCGAGGGGACTACTCACACATAGTGATTAGATTAAAATGGTAATCATTTAAGAGCAAAATACTTTAAGATGAATATGTGGTAGTCTTACAATGTCACCAATCATGAAGGAATGGAGAGTATAAGAGTTTATGGTAATGGAAATGACTACGAACATGGCTATGGAGATTACCATGGTTGGAGAACTTCAACATGTTGGATGTGATGCGTGTTAGCGCAATGAAGACTAGGGGTCCCCACAACACTCCCACAAGCGTGAGGTATGACCTGCGAAGAGCTTTAGACTAGCTGGCTCGCTAGGGAAGCACCCTAGCGTGCCTAGAAATGCCAACCCCTCCTTGTCATGACACATGTATTAGCGGGCAAGATCTCGAGGGTGAGGTAGGAAAGCGGGGGATTTGCATCACCTGTCTACCAGGGTAGCATCCTCCCGACCTATCCCATCCCTCACGGCCGCCTCTATGCACCATGCGAGAAAGGTCGAGCGTAGCACTCTATGCATGGCGATTTGCCCCACACGTTGAGACATTGATGACACGTACGGATACATGCCTCATTGCCTTAGCTACCTCCCCTCCCAGCAACGACTCCATAAAAGTCAGGAATCAGGGAGGTGGGAGAGGTTGGAAGTTTAGTGGCTCATAATCCCTAAGAGTAGAGAATCACTGTAGCATAATTCAACAAGTATTTGAGTGTAAAACTCACGAGGATCTAAAGGTAAACTATATATTATCTAAATCCCTATAACCCACTTATATGGCCTTTCGTGCAATGCAATGAACTAGAAGGTGTCATCTACTTTTTACTTCTAACTAGAAAATTGTAAAGTGCTGAAAGTAAACTAGTGCAAGTAAAGTAAAAATAGGTAAAGATAAAAGCAGGTAAAGTGAAAGCAATTAACTCGAGGGAGAAAGTGTTCTGGCAAATAGTTATTTCATTAGTTTTGGCTATCACGATTAGTGAAGCACATAAAGTTTATACTAGCTAGATGCATAAGTAATAAATACCATGAAGTATAGAGAACTTGATGATTAAAACCCCAGGCCTAGAAATTAGTGCATTCACAATTGATTATCTGAGGAAAAATGTCTAGCATAAACACACCTAACCATCACATCTAAATTTTATAAAGATAGTCTATTGTTTCGTCTAGAGAGGAGCCATAAATAGGTGTTACCATGTAACCACGCAATTACACCCCTAGTGATTGATACTAAGGATGTTTTTGTGCAATCAAGGGTGTTAATGAGACATAAAGTCCAACCACCACTTTAAGTTCCAAGGTACTAAAAATTGACCACCTTGGTTAATTAACTATTAATTAATATAGTATGCATACTTAAGACTTGGCACATGATTTTTGTCAAGTTCATCTGTCCATCTATCCTCCTAGCAACATGCAATGATGACAATATTATGCATCCCCTAACATATATGTGCACTCATATATTAGTACATAAGACCACCATAGAAGATAACATACTTATATGCAACCAACAATGAAATATTTCACAATTGTCATGAACATACCACTACTCAAACATACATAGAAACACAATAAATCATGGAAAAAAATAGATTGCATCACACAACATGTTTGCCAAGATATTATAGTACAGAGATTATAGAGATGCTTCTGTAGATGTTGATGATGACCACGTCAGAGGGGGTGGAGCCAACCAGAGGCGATCCCGACAACGTTTCCCCCTCCAATCTCCTTCAGGCGGCGGCATGTTGTCTCTCTGTTACTTGGTTTTTGTTCTTCCCCTTCGTACGTCTCTAGAAAGAACTTCAGGGGGCATATATAGATGGTTTTAGTTCAAAACAAAAAGAATGGTGATGGAATCAATGACATCGGAGATTCGACAGCTATGATAGCATGGGTGTCATGGTCTGTAGTATATGGGACGCCATTTTCAGTTCGGTAGTCCCCTTAGATCCTAGTTTAGCTCATTGGATTCGTATGGAAATTATCTAACAGCTCCGGTTGACCTAGACCTTTTTGGAGTTTCGTAGATCCCTGAAAGTTCAAAACACTAACCAGAGGTTTTTTGTTGGATAGAGAGTTAAAACCAAAAGTGAGGGGATTATTTAAATTAACATCAAAATAATTAGGAACATTGCTAATAACTACTAATATGTTGGAATATATGACAATAAACTAAAAAGTTCATGGATGCATTTCACATGCATCACTGGCCCTAAAGAGAAAGAGAGTGAGAGGGGTTGGTAGATCTAGGAAGAGCATGGGATCATCCTCTCTCGGTGCACATTTCAATACATGAAAAGCAGGAGTAGGGTGTTACGCTTCTTGGAGGCCTGAACTTGGGTAAACTCGTGTCGCAAGCTCATCTTCCTCACCTCAGGTGGAGGGATTTTGGTAAAATTCCACACTCAAACACTAAATGAGGGTGCACGACATCCCTGGTGTCCGAGTTTTCACACTCGACAATGCAAATCTCTCTCTAGTGGCTGCCCCCTCTCCTTTACATAGGGAAGATAGTGATACTATGATTTCGAGGCATCTCTGATGCGTTTGACCCGTCCCCTTCATGAAGTCATTAGGGATGATGTCACAGAGGCGATGGCGTATAGTACGAGAGGTGGTACAAGCATGTGCATGTACCATGCCATGTTATCTTCTTTGCTAATTTTGTTGACATTTTTACTTGTGGCTTGTCCCGTCCCATAACACTTCTCATATTTTCTTAGAGTCTATTATTTATATGTCCATTTCTGCAAGGAAATAATCAATGGAATTTGCACATCTTTGTAGTTTGTGGTTAGTGCCATGGAGAAGGAATAGTCTTGTGCACTCCTCAAAGCACTGCCCACGCTGTACTCCTGTGATGATTGCCATGTGCTTGTTGTCTAGATAATGCTTGTCTAGTGCATTTTCCACCTTTTCTTTCTTTATTCTGTTGTAATCCTTTGCTTTAGAGAGCAAGTTCATCAGGTAGTCGCCCTGTGTTGGCGAATCTACCTTTTCTTTTCTTATGTACCAAATCTTTGTATCTTGACCGATCTCAGCCCGCGAGGTTTGGACAAGTGCCTGGTCTTGTAATTCTCTTTTGGTGCAATATATTCAGGTGGGGATTCTCTCCCCTGGTGGAAGCTTCAAAAAAAGAAGGAATGGTCTTATAAATTTTCGAGAACTATGTAGTTTAAACGAGGCTAAAAAATAATGTAAAAGCTCTCATCATAATGCATGAGATGCAATTAACACTTACCTACTCCCTGATCTTAATTGTAAACTAAGGTTCCAACCAATGGTGTGCTTGGTGTTGTTAAAAAGACATATAACCATTTTGATCCACATTCTATTCCATGTAACTACTCAGTTCACTTTGAAGATACATGTGTTTCTATCATCCATTTTTTTCATATATGCAAATATGTCGTTGATATACATGAGGTGTTGCAAAACATGGTTCAATTTCTTATATAGCAATAGTAACATTCCATTCTAGCAGGAGACAACAGATGATCAAAATTAGGCATCCAAGTAGTCCATCAACCAAATAATCCATAAGATCCAAACCTCCGGGTTGAATGCTATCCTTGCCGAATTGCAACAAAAATGGTATTTAGCAAAATATTTTGTACCTCCAAATTTTGCAATAGATTCAAATATAAATGGGTTGAATTTGTCAAAATTCAGTGTACCAAGCCGTAATAATTGGCGATTTTCAAAGTTTCTAAAACTATGAGTGATTTGGGAGATCGGAAATTCTTCTATTGGAACTTTATTTATTTTGAAACTTAAACCCAATTCCTTAAAAAGGTTACTAGATATATTTGAGGTTCAGAGGAAAAGCTACACGTGCTAGATCTTGGAGGTAGAGAATTTAAAAGCATTTTCTAGCTGTGTTTGTACTGGCATCTGAACTAGTCAGCACAAACCATGGTATTCCCTCACGACAAGAATTATGGAATGAGAGAGTATATTTCATCGAAATTTCCAATTTTTCCACAATTTCGACGATACCAAATTATTTTATGTATAATTTCAGAACTTGGAAGCATTTTCTAACTGTGTTTACGCTTACACCTAAATTAGTCAGCAGAAAGAAAGCATGGTACTCCGTTAGTTCCATAATTCTTCATGGTTTTAGTTTAAATTTGAACTAATAATATGACAAGAACTATGGAACCGAGGGAGTATATTTCATGAAAATTTCCATTTTTACACGATTTCGGCTATGCCAAATTATTTATGTAAAATTCGAACTAGATTCAAATTATATACTATTTTTTGTCAAAATTCATCACAAATTATTGTGATTTGTTGAAAATAATCTTAAAGTCTTACTTTTAATGAGACCCAAAGTGCTTTTATTTTTGAAAATTTAAAACTCGTCATAAAGAGGGAAGGTGAATTGACCTAAGAATTATCCACATATTGATGTGGTATTGTATTCCCATGTTAAGCTTATGTCTGAAGTACCATGAGATTGTCTATTTGTAAGTCACTCGGTGTATTTACTAAACCATTTGGAAGTTTAGAACGGTGGGGTCCCTCGGATCGAAGTCTAAGAATCCCTTAATGCATACATTTCACGTTTCCATGATCGGTGAGCCATGAGCATGACCAAAACGTATCATTGCAACATCCATAATATAATGAAAACAATACTTACATTAGTGCCATTATGGCTATACATTCATCAGCAGCGGAACATCATCAATCTTAGAGCCCGAGTCATGCCTTATTCCTAGAGACAGCTGACTGGAAAGACGGCCTAGCTCGCATAGACGTCACCAATATCCTTCATCCATCATGCTTCAGAAAGTCTGGCCAAGTATAGCCAGGGACAACGCTAGTGAGTACTTTTGAATATACTCGCAAACTATCATAAGAGGATAACAGCGTCAAGCCATATATCAAGGATATAGATGGAAATTATCTCTACCTATGGCTGGTTTATTTGTAAAAACCCATCTCCATATCTTTGCTTGAAAAACATTTGCAATCAAGTTTATTTTAAATCTTCTTGGGTGGGTTGTAAAACTTTGATGGGTGACCTTCTCAAGTTCGAAACCCACACTTCGGGGGTCGTCCCACGACCCACACATCTCCGCTCATGGTCCTCCCATGACTAATCATTTGGTTACCAACACTTCTTTAAATCAAAACTTGGCACAAGCTAGGGAATTGCCATCCCAACCGTCGATGACCGTGGACACGGCTATTAGAATAGGTTTACACTCCACAGAGGTTGTACACTTTACCCACAACATCCGATTACCCAACCCTAACCACTCTCGAGTCGCCATATACCTAAGTATGAAGGGGTTGGATAACCGATCATAGTCTTTCCCGTGTATAGCCTAATATGGGGGTTATCCTACAAGTTGTTCCTCCCAACACCGGGGTGTCAAGTACCAAGGACCAACCAGAGCGCATTTTGCACTCCTTATCGAGTGTACACTTTCAATGGGAGGCTCGTAGTATTGTTCGGCTGTAGAAAACCACAGTGTGAAGTTTCCCCAATCCTCCTAGGATCTTAGGGAGAAAAATCCCGGCTTTGGAGGAGACTTTATGGTAAACCCCTATAGAGTTGTGAGACCATCATACCAAAAGGGGTTCCATGGCAGAAAACAGTAAATTTTCCTACTACGAGAATGCGCCATCCCAAGATCTATCTATGGAGAAGTACAATAATGAGTGGGATACGGTGATCATACCTTTGAAGACCAAGAAAGCGGGAATACATTCCCGCACAAACATTGATGATGAAGCCGAGCATCATAGACCTCAAGGTCTAGAAAGCTTCAACCATCCAGCACCACTATTGGCGATGCCTCGTCGAGCTTTACAGGCCTCCGGTGTAAAGGACGTCTCCCAAGCCCCGGTCCAGCAAGGCAGTGGAAGAAGAAGATCTAAACCGATTCTAGTGGCACGACAGCATGCGCTGGGAGGAGACACCTCTTCCTCGTGTAGCACATTCCTAACTTGGGAACATGCTTGAGAGGGAGAGAGGGAGGGAGAGAGATAATGGATAATGCCAATTGATTGATTGATTTACAAATGGAGAAAATGCCTCCCCTATATATAGAAAAAAACTGGGTTACCCCCACCCTACAAGTCCTTGGGTGGGACTAAACAAGAGGAGGTGGGAGGAGGGACCTGACCAGCGGGGGGTATGGGCCCCACCCGTGCGCCTTGGCCCACCTAGGGTGGTTGGCGGGGTAGGAGCCTCCCCACCCTAGCCGCATGGCCCCTAGGGCCCTTGGCCCTCCCCTCTTGGGCCCTCTTCCCTCCCAGGGAAGGCCCATGCAGGGATTTTTCCTTTTATATCTAACAATTTATATTTAATATTAATTCATAATTAAATATTACATACATTATTTAATTCCTCCTTATTCAAAACTCCTTTTGAACAGACTCTGAACACTTCGGTATTCTCTCCGGAACCATTCCGGTTCTCTCTTCCTATTTCTCTATCGGTATTAGATCAATTCACAACATCGATTAACCTTCAGCGTGACACCCTTACGGTTCGGGAATGTTCAGGTATGGAGGGGATCACTCCCCGATCATTGATCATCAGCGATATCTGGAAATACATGATGATCCATGCTCATTCCACGACATAGTGTTGTTCGCTTGAACCTTCTAAACATCGAGTCTTATTCCCTCTGCACAACGATACATGGTTTGTCCAAGATCTGATCTCATGTATCTCATATAGTCCAATCTTGTTACTGACAAATGCTTTTACTCGTTCCCGTGATAACACATCCCTGTGACCTAGTTACATGCTTGCAAGCTCATTGAAGTGGTCTCATCGAGTGGGTCCAGAGTATCTATCCGTCACTCAGATAGGAAAACCCCGATCTCGATCACACGCCTCAACCATTCCTCTGGAATACCTGAAACACACCTTTACAGCCACCCATTTATGGTCATGGTGGTTGATGTGATCAAAGCAGCCATGGGAGATAGTGATTCAACATGATCTCACGATCAAAGGATTAAGTTAATATATCACAACGTTGAACTTTGTGACTGGATCACGTTGCAATTCTATGGTCGGGTGTGTCCATCACTTCATTAAGTGACATCGTTGTCAGGTGACTGTTTTATGTCAACTACATGATCGGAAAACCTCGATCATCATCTGTCCAATGAACTAGTACTAGAGGATACTAGGGACCTGGTTGTTTATATACCACACATGTATTTATGTTCCCGCTAAATATAGTTATAGCATGATACAAAACTATTATGAACACATAGAGATATAACAATAAAACACTTTATTTATTGGCCTCTAGGGCATATCTCCTTCAATACCAAGCTAGGAAAGGTTCCAACTATGCCTTGTCCCATACCAGGGTAATTGTGGTTGCATGGGCTAGTTGTTTCGGGGACATGCTTAGTGCTCAGGTGCCACTTCTGAAACATTTTTATAAAGCCTTCATCCTCCACTTCACCACTTGGTAAAATTCTTCTCTCGACAAGGGTAACCTTCCTGAGGTTTTTCAAAACTCTTTTGAAAACTTTTTTTTAAACTTTTCGAACCCAAGGTTTAAGATTCTGGAACAAGGCTCGGGGAACGAGATCCAAATCACCAAGCCCACCATCTAAGGGGAGTAATAGGTGCTTACAAAGGGTTTGACCTACATCATACTATACCAACCTTGGAGAAGCCAGGCTATGGAAACAATAAGTAGACGATAGAAAAATAGTGAGATAGTATAATAAAAATTTATGAAGATGGATAAAACTAGGTTCTAGAAATGGTGGCTTCCCTGTGATCAACAATATTTCCCTAGATTTCTTCTTAGATAACCCAATAATAATAAGATAACTCCTTCTTGTCGAGGTCAACACAATCACATTTATCATCATCACAGAGCATACATGCAAACAAGCAAGATACCACAATCAACGCAAGGCAACAAGCACCAGTTCAATACAACAAACAAGTAGACAAGACAACAATGCACTTCAGTAGGTTTTAATAATTTGGGTTCAACACAATTGGAATTATCTTATTTAGATTTATAGAACTTCTTTTAGGATTTGAGTGTTAGATACTACTTGATTAAGGGGTTTTGTACCAAGGCTAGGTTCTGTATGATAACAATATACAAAAATGATACCAACGGATAGGTATTGAAATAACAAAGCCACAAGAAGTGTTTATTTCGCTAAAAATCATCTGAGGCTCAATAATTATTGAAACTCCAGGATAAGATAGATCTAGGGGTGCATGTGTACTGAGAGTTGGAATCAAGTAAAACTATTTGTATTTTGACCTGTACAAATTCTTAAAGTAAGTTTTGAATTGTTTTTTTTACCATACTAAAACTGTGGGGCTTTTTTGGGGTGGGTCCAAATTGAAATGCAAGGTGTCATAGATACCTCACAGTACCAACTGGTTTCATACCATTTGGATTCCAAACTCCCATGAATTATTATTTAGTGAAAAGGACATATTTAACCATTTTAATTACTAGAAAAGCTCTAGATAATATTTAGGCAAGGGACTTGCTCTTCATGTTGGAGAAAACATGCATGCACCTAGAGGAATTTAGATGTGGGCTTTTGGAGACAGTTTTCATTTTTGTTTGGATTTAAACCTAGCATCAATTACAAATATGGAAATTTTAAAAGGTAAAAAGAAAAGGGGTAGGGGCAACCAGGCCAGATCTGCATGGCACTTTGCTACACTGAGGCCGACCGGCCCATGTTGCCGCCAAGGTGCGCGCATGGTGCGGATCAAACCGCGGCCACGAGGCCCGCTGTTTAGCGAGAGAAGGAGGTCGAAAGGGTATGAGGAGATCCCGAGCGCATATCTAAGTGGAGATCGACGATTCGGCCGTGTCGACCACCTCGTGATGGAGGCGACGATGACGGAACCCTAGCAGCGGCAGAGGGGTGCGGGGGAGCTCACCAGAGGCATGAGGAGGCGTCAGCGAGTGGCAGAGGAGGTGTGGTCAATGACGACAAGCAGAACAAGGTGCGGCTCGACCAAGTTTGATGCTGGGAGACATCTCACGTGATGGCGCCCGCAAGCACCCGCTCGAAGCTTGACGGAGGCGGTGCCTACAACTGTCCTGAGCAAGAATGGAGGGCAAGGTTAGATGCAGTAGGTCAAGGGGACCTCAGTAAGGTGACATGCAGAGGAGGAGAGGCAGAAAATCGACCACACGGGCTATATCATGAAAATGGACAAAGCTCATTTCCTTCCTTCCCCAAGGATATGTAGGGCAAGAGGACAACTCTAGGGGTAAGTGGAGGTGGAGTGGAATGAGGGCATGGGAGAGATATGGGGTGTCCTCGTGTCTCTCTAACCGAGGTGGGTAGGTTCATGTGGATGATGGGGAGGGTACCAGGGCCTGGGATTGGCTAGGGAGGATGGTGGTGGTTGTGTGAGACTACAAGAGGGAAGGGAGAGGGATGGTGCTGCAAACTTCTGTCTCGTTTCTTTATGTGGCCAAGAAAAAGAAATGGAGGAGAGAGGGAAGCTAGGTCAAGGATTGGGGGAGAGGGGTGGTGGAGAGGATGGGTGGGGCCTGTGCGCGACCAGAGAGTGACTAGGTATGGATGGTGGCTATGGTGGCATGGATGCCATTATATTTCTTAAGATTGCTTGCCTCTCTTCTCTCCTCTCTTCCAAGCACTATAAGACAAAAGGGGATGGGTGCTATAGTAATAGCTACAATAGCATGACCAGAGAAGTAAGAGGGTTGTTGTGGTGGTCATTCAAGTAGTTTGGGGAAGGTTTGATGAGTTTTGCAAAGTGTCATTAGGACAGATTGTTTTTATTTGATTTAAATTTTTCTCACGTCCTCCCCTGGTTAAGTGATGATGGGTGGTTGATTTGGTAGGACAAGATCAAGGGTGGGTGGGAATGTTAGTGAAGTCACTGGTTGAAAGGAGATAAAAAATGAGAAAAGTGGAGTTTAAGTGATAGTAGTTGAAAGGGCATGTATGCCCCATGTGTGGTTTTGGTAATTAATGATAATCTATATGGACTAATGTGTAAATTGAGTTTCACTTGTAGGTTTGTCCATTGGCATCGCTTGTACCAGGTGTTGGTTTCAAGGTTGAAAAATAAGAAGCAATGTCCAAGGGCTTCGTGCCTATTGGAATCATGTAGAAGAAGAAGATCAAGAGTGTCTTGAAGAAAAAGATGGAGTTCATCATAGCTATCTTCACGACGTCATCAAGAAATGAAGGGCAAGATCAAGGTACGCCATCTCTAGAAGATCTCATGCTTGAAGCTTACCATCCTTAGTGATCATGGAGTGATGAAGACAAGTTCAAAGAAGAGGTTTCCCCATGGAGTATGGGGGAGCACTTCACAAGTCTTCATCAAGCAAGAGCAATCAAGAAAGGCGATCCATCTTGAGAAGGAAAAGATGGTATACATCAAGCTCAAGTGGAATGCTCAAGGCAAAGGTATGATCTTGATAGGTTTTCGATTTTAACTGTCTCTTGTAGTGTTGGGAGACCGAGTTTAGGATGATAGCTGTACTATCAAGAGGGGATCTCAAGTGGGTGATTCGATAGCATCCTTCGGAGAGAGCTAAAACCTTTGCATTCTTGCATCATCTTTCTTGGTTGTTGTTTGGATCTTGTCCATGTGAGGATCGAAAGCTTGTGGTTATCATCTTAACAAGCTCTAGTTCGTCAAAAATGGATTTCCCTGATATATCTTATTGTGTTTTTGATCTTGCGGGTTTTCTGGCTCCACACCTTGGGAGATATCTCACATATATATTCATGATATTCGGATGGATTCTACTTGTCGTTATCTTTCCAACCAAATTGGTTTTATCTCGTTGGAGTTCGGATGCAAAAGTTGTGGCAGTTTTCAATTCTGAAGTTTTTCCTGACTGGTAGTTCCACTGAGCCACTGGTAGTACCGCTAGGGTATTTTTGCCATCGGTAGTACCGGGATAAGTACCGGGTCCACTTCTGCTCATCCTGAGTGCAGATCAGTAGCCTCTCTGTTTGATGAGTTCTACTTGACAGAACTTCGATCGAAAGTAAAGGTGGTAGTACCGTCCATGGGCGGAAGTACCGGCCAGGCGCCGGAAGTACTGCTCGGGC
Organism: Avena insularis; assembly: GCA_023614405.1. Taxonomy (NCBI): domain Eukaryota; kingdom Viridiplantae; phylum Streptophyta; class Magnoliopsida; order Poales; family Poaceae; genus Avena; species Avena insularis. The sequence continues at coordinate 44,504,295 of CM042688.1, read as the reverse complement.
AAAATTGTCGCCGGTAGTACCGGCTAAAGTACCAGGGCCACTTACGCTCATCCCGACTCCAGTTCATTAACCTCTCTGTTTGGTGAGTGCTATTTGACAGAACTTTGGTCGGAATTTATGGCGGTAATACCATCCTCAACGGAAGTTCTGATGCTCACCAGTAGTTTCGGCTAGGATCTTTTTTATCTCTCGCACCACTATTTTTGACCGTTGGTTGGGTGCTAGCGGTAGTACCCCCCCCTCGTACTATCGGCCATACACGAATCTGTGTGTAACAGGCAGATCTGGGAGCCCTTTAAAAGGGGATCCTCTTCCCCTTCATGGGTACTAGCTCTTTTATTGGTTCTTGCCCTTCTTTCTCTCCTCCATTGTTGAACTTGAAGAGCTTGTCCTCTCCCTTCCCCTCCTATGTTTCTTGCATCTTTTGAGGGATTTAAGAGAGGAGATCTAGATCTACAACCCCACCAAACCAAATCCCTTCTTTGTGAAAGAATCCTTGGGATCTAGATCTTGGAGAGTTTTGTATTCTCCTCTTGTGTTCTTCCTCTCTTATTCCCGCCAGTCCCGCAACAACTTTTGTAGCTTTAGGGGGAATTTGAGAGTGAAGGACTTGCCTCTTACATTTGATCCATAGGTTTGAGTTCTCCTCGGAGATTCGGCGAGTTCAATCTCTTGGGCTTGTTTCTCTCGGGTTCTTGGAACCCTAGACGGTTGTGTGGAGTAGTAGTGAGTACTTGGGGCCTCCAATTGAGTTGTGGAGATTCCCCAAGCTTGTGGCCTATTGTGGCATTGTTCTTGAGGCCTCCAATTGTTGTGGAGATTCCTCAAGCTTGTGTCCTTTGTGGTGTTTCTTGAGATCCCTGCAATTGCGTTGTGGAGACTGCCCCAAGCCTTGTATGGGTTCGGTTACCGTCCTCAAGTGTGCCATAGTGGATCGTGAGTAGACCTTTGTGGCGAGCTCACATGAGAATAGGGTGAGACTTTTGTGGCACTGTTGAGTTGCGTGCCTTTGCATCTTGAGGTGAGGCCTTGTGTGGCGTTGGATGAGCATCGAGCCACCACACCTCAAGATGAGCCATTTGTGGCGTTCGGAGTACATTGCGCCATCGCACCTCTCCAACAGAGACATAGCTTCTTTTGAAGTGAACTTCATGATAAAAATCATCGTCTCTGTGTCCATCGGTTATCTCTCAACCGAGCGCTTTACTTATGCAATTTACATTATGATAGCCTTTGTGCTTGAAGTATTATATCTTGCTATCACCTTGTTGCTTGTCTTGCTAGCATAGGTTTTTGGTGCACTTAGTGAACCTAGTGGTTATAGGTTTTGACTTGATAAATTAAACGTTAGTTTTATTCCGCATTTATTAGATCCTAAATCGTAATTTTTTTAAACGCCTATTCACCCCCTCTAGGCGACATTTGTTTCCCTTTTAGTGATCTAGGGTTTTATTATATTCATACCTACTTTCGTATATTAGATTAGGTGGCTCAAAGCTTCATTTGGATCAAGGAGCACATGGATGGGTAGACAAAGTGATGTAAATCAGCAAGGTCCAGATTTGGTTGATCTTGATCATGACTGAGTGCTCCTCAAAATGATGCCAAACTTTGTTGAAAATAAGCGTGCCAAAACAGATTATCATTTTGCCATCAAAACCCTGATGGTTTAAGAGGCACAAGGCTCCATATGGAACAAGGAGGGTATGGATTTATAGGCAAGGTTGAGTAGATCATAACCATGCATAGATTTGGCCAAGAAAGGTTGAGGTGGAGTTGGGAGCTTCTGCCAAAGTAGGCATGTTGATAAGGTTGGTAGAAACTTTTCTTGACTACAAAACCATCAAGGATGAGTGGGTTCTAGAATGGTTTAGCCAAGGGCAAGAGTGGGATTTTCAAGTAATCATAATGGTGTACAATATGGTTCAAGTGTATTTCCAAAAATACCCAAGGATTAATATAGGCATAGACTCAAATATGGGATCATGATAACAAAATTAGACTTAGCCAAATTTTGTCTGTTTTAGGGTTATTGACTAGTGTACAAGATCTAGTGGTTTTGATGGGATGTAAGGTTCCAAACTCATCATCAAGTGGATGATGTTTAAGGGTGGGTTGAGTAGGAGGGATCCATGGCTTGAGTTGGTCTCCATTACCTTGGAAAATATAAAAAGAAACTTACTCGAAAATGAATATCATAAGGAAAACAAATGGCCCATTTCATGGCTAGAGATCAAGACAAGCTTGGAAAGCTTGGTAGATGGGTTTCCAGGTCAGGAGTAAGCATTGGGGATGGATGAGTACATCAAAGGGATGGGTGTAGAGTAGGCTCATGGCCTTAGATCAAGAGCTAAGGGTTTTAGGTGGCTTTCCAAGAAGTGATCTTGATAATAGGGAGAGAGATTGTCCTTTTACTATGGGTTGATGATTTCCCTCAAGAGTTTAGAGGTTGCCTTGTTGGTTTGGTTTGCTTACTAAATGATGAGCTCCTAGGGTAGCTCATATCTACAAGCAAGTAAGGACATACAATCTTACAAACAGCAGATCAAGACAATTCATACCAACATCTCAAGATTACTACTATAAACACATCCAAAACTTACTTAAGGTCTAAGGAAGCATTTTGAAGGGTTTGAGTTTTGAAGAAGGTGAGAGTCCCTTGGTACTTCTATCAAGAGTGGAAATAACCAGTTTTATAAAAGAGTTTTGAAAGGACTGGAGTTAAGGTTATTTGGAAGTTCTGTCTTGAAAACATAAGGAGATGATATCATATAGATCTCCATAATTTTGTCAAAAAAGGTACTAAAACATTTGTTGTTGCAAAAGCATCTTGGCTCCAGTTTTAAAATGCCAAAACATTTGAGAATATGTAAAATAAGTCAAGACATATCTTTTGTTAAATAGCTTTTGTAAACTTTTTGGAAGATGGAGAAGTACCTTAACTACTACAAAAACATAGCACAAACAAGCAACAACTACTTCATCCCTAAGCAAGAAAAAGTTTTTGTTCTCCCAAAATTTTGCACTTTGGACAACTAATCCAGGTAACTGAAAGCGGGGTGTTACAGGAACTCATATTATGGTTACCACGCATGTTATCTTTTTTGCTATTTTTGTTGATGTTCAGTTGACTTGTGGCTTCTCTCGTCCCATAACACTTAGATTTTATTGTTAATACTCAATTTCTGCAAGGAAATAACTAATGGAATTTGCACATCTTTGTAGTTAGTGATTAGTTCCATTGAGAAGGAATAGTCTTATAAATTTTTGAGAACTATCTAGTTTAAACGAGGATAAAAGTGAATGTAAAACAACTCTTCATAATGCATGGGATGCAATGCACACTTACATATTCCGTGATCTCAATTGTAAACTAAGGTTCCAACTAATGTTGTGCTTGGTGTTGTTAAAAATACATATAACCATTTTGATCAACATTTTATTCCATGGAGCTATCCAGTTCGCTTTGAAGATACACGTGTTTCTATCACCTGTTTTTCAATATATGCAAATATGTCATTGATATACATGAGGTGTTGCAAAAAATGGTTCAATTTCTTATATAGCAATTGTAACATTCCATTCCAGCGGATGTCAACAGATGATCAAAATTAGGCATCCAAGTAGTCCATCAACCAAATAATCGATACGATCCAAACCTCCAGGTAGAATGGTATCCTTGCCGAATTGCAACCAAAAAGGTGTTTAGCAAAATATTTTGTACCTCCAAATTTCGCAATGGATTTAGATTATGTCTAAATCACCCGCAAAAAATGATTATATCTAAATCAAATTTAAATGGTTTGAATTTGTCAAATTTAATTGATAATTTTCAAAGTTTTTGAAACTTCGGGTGATTTGAGAAGCCGAAAATTCTTCTATTGGAACTTTATTTATTTTGGAACCTTAAACCCAAATCCTTCAAAAGGTTACTAGACATATCTGAGGTTCAGAGGCAAAGCTACACGTGCCCGATCTTGGAGGTAGAGAATTTAGAAGCATTTTCTAGCTATGTTTCTGTTGGCATCTCAACTAGTCAGCACAAACCATGGTACTCCCTCACGACAAGAATTATGGAACGAGGGAGTATATTTCATCGAAATTCCCAGTTTTTTCACAATTTCGGCGATATCAAATTATTTTAGGTACAATTCAAGAACTTGGAAGCATTTTCTAACTATGTTTCCACTTAAATCTAAATTAGTCATCGGAAAGAAAGCATGGTACTCCCTTAGTTCCATAATTCTTTGTGGTTTTAGTTTAAATTGGAACTAAAACCACGACAAGTATGGAACCGAGAGAGTATATTTCATCAAAATTTCCATTTTTAGATGATTTTGTCTATGCCGAATTATTTATGTAAAATTCGAACTAGATTCAAATTATATGCGGGTTTTTTGTCAAAATTCATCACAAATTATTGTGATTTGTTCAAAATAACCTAAATTCTTACTTTTAATGAGACCCCAGGTACTTTAAAGAAGGAAGGTGGATCGACCTAAGCATGATCCACATATTGAACTGAAATCACAGGTTGCAAGCAAGGACCGTGAACCATAATACGACGTTTCATATTAATGGAAGTTAAACACGAGAAAACAGAAGGGCGAATAAAAATTACAATATGCTCATGTACACACATATATATATGTTATCGACACACAAATAATTGACCAATTTGTCTCAAGGACTTATTGGATAAATGATGTTCATCAGATAGAATTAATTAAAGGTACTCCTATTACAACGTACGATTCGACGGGGGGCTTCCCGATCGAGGTCGTATGGCGTTCGCATATCCGGCCAATCTTCTCTTCTTCTTGTCCTCATCATATCATCCTCGTTCCGATAACGTACAGGTGGTCTTGAGCCCCCTATAGATATATTTTTATTCTTCGAAAAGAGAGAGTAAAAATCTGACAAGAAGAAGACTCGACGTGGCGGCGGCGTACGAGAAAAAAGAAAACAAAAAACTCCTGCTCTTCCTGCTGTTGTTGTACGTAGTGTGTACAGCACCATGCATGCGCTCGTGCATATGCCTGGGCCAATGCTTGCGTAGGCCTTGAGTAGAATGGAACGGACTGGAGTGGGTAGTAGCTTATGCGATGATGTACGGCGCCGGCAGCGGCAGGCCGACGATCTTGCCGCAGCGGAGGGTGTTCTCGGGCATGTTCAACTCGTCCCTGAGCGACCTCGCCGGCGAGGTGCAGCTCACGTACAGCTGCTCCCCCATGTAGTACCTCTCCCACAGATTGGACCTCAAGTTCCACATCCCGGCGTTGTCGAAGGTGAGCATCACCGCCGTCCACGACCTCGGGTACACCTGGATGGTGTGCCGGCTCACCGTGTCCAGAAGATTGTAGGTCTTCCTGCAGTCCACCGTCCATAGCCCCGGTCCCATGCTGCACAATGTATATATGCACACACGCGCACCCAGATCGATCAGAAGTTCAGACGACCCAGAGATGCATGGATCGATCAGAAGAGCTAGTAGAGACAAGATGGAATACAACACGTACCCGGCGGCGAAGAATGCGTAGCCGTTGAGATGGAATGAGTCGATGCTCTTCTCAACGTTCTCGAAGACGACCTCGATGTAGGTACGGTACTCGGCGGTGACGACGTTGGGGGCCATCTTGATGGGGGTTCCCTCCTTGGGTGGCGTGTCGCCGATGAGGTTGTACTCGAAGACGCCCTTGGTGGCGTTGAAGTACTCGGCGAGCTTGAGGGGCGTGTCGGGGTCGACGTGCGAGACGCCGTTGAGGGCGTACCTCTCCTTGCCGTCGACCATGGCGCGGCTGGTGGAGAGCTTGATGGTGCGGGTGATGTTGATCTGGCCGTAGTGGTAGGACCCCTGCGGGTTGGGCCTGGCGGCGCTGGCCGTGAGGTTCCAGCGGAAGGATCTCCACTGGTTGATGGACCAGGCCCAGCCGCTGGGCGCCTCCGGCAGCTTGGGCGACGGCGGGGTGTTGGCTCCCTTGTAGCGCATGATGGCGGTGATGGTGTTCACCTCCTTGATGAAGCGGGTGGAGGCGACGAGGAAGTAGTCGCCGGGCTTCTGGTTGGCGGTGACGAGGACGGAGAAGCACTGGCCGACGTGGACGTCCATGGAGTCGTACTCGTTCTGCACGGTGTGGGAGCCCTCCATCTCGACCAGCTTGAGGACGTGGCCCTGCACGCGCACGTTGAGCGACGCCTTGAGGCCGACGTTGCAGATGCGGAACCGGTACTGCTTGCCGGCCTCCACGTTGTACATGGGCGGGTTGGAGGCGTCCTTCTCGTTCTTGCCGTTGATGAGGAGACCCGCGGGGCGGCCGATGGTCTTGCCCGTGTCGAGGTGCTTCTCGAGGACGGTGTGGTCCTTGGTGTACCAGTCGCCGACCATGACGGCGAAGTCGTCCGCCGGCGGGTCGAAGGGGACGGGGATGAGCGGGCGGCTGTGGATGCTGATGAGCCCGTACGCTCCGGCGGCGCGCTGCATGCCGATGCTGGGGAAGTAGAAGAAGGTGCCGATCTGGTCCTTGAACTGCATCTTGTACGTGTAGTTGGTGCCGGGCATGATGGGGCACATGGCGCCCGGCATGCCGTCCTGCCACGAGTTCTTCCGCTGCTGGATCCCGTGCCTGCATCATGCCAAGTTGTTGCATGCCGCGCCACGCGCGCGCGCGCACACACATGCATGTATGTAACAATCACCAAGGATCCAAGATACCACCAAAAGAAGAATTAATGATGGATCCAGGATTATTCAGGAGTAGACCATGGACGTACCAGGTGAAGAGGAGCGGCTTGTCGATCTGGTTGAAGACGTTGACGATGATGTTGTTGTTGGATGTGCAGTTGATGGTGGGCCCGGGGAAGGCGTCGTTGATGAGGAGCATCTTCTGGGGCACGCCCATCGGGGACTTGGTCCCGTACGTCACCTTCCACTCGAAGAAGAGGTAGGGGTCCTCGGCCCGCACCGCCACGGCCAGCAGAGCCAGCGCGAGCACCACGGCGGCGCAGGCGCGCATCGTAGAACCTGCCGTCATATCCCTCCTCGCCGTCGAGCTCTCCTCCTGTCCTGATGGGCTTCCCCCTCGAGCGGGCCGGCTGCAGGTGGGTGGGTAGATCGATCAACGCGACGGCGGTGGTCGGTTGATCGGGGGCATGCGGCGGGCGATGGAAATGGGACAGGGGAGGGGAGGCAGAGGAGGCCCAGACTTATACGTGCTGAGGCGCCATGGGAAGGGCATCCATGGCGCGGGCGCGTGTGGTTGGTTTCCTCCAGCGACCGCAACGCCCGCGCGTCCGCTCGACGATCTGCCACCACCGGCTGTGGTCGGTCTCCTTCTATTCTTGACTCGATCCTGCATGTATGGCATATCGCTGCGTGGCATGTGCCAGCGACACCTGCTCCTAGTTTGCTCAAACCGACGGCTCCTAAATCCAGTACTCCGATACTAAGCTCGGCACTAACTATACTGCATCTCTTCATCCAAAATTAAACTATACTGCATCTCTCTGTGATCTTAAATCCTTGTACGGGAATATTTTTTACAGCTGTAGGGGGTCGTATTACGACTGACAATCCTCAGGTTCTTCTTTTTGACATGAGATAACTTAACTGTGAGTTCTTTTACGAGGACACGAGATCTTTAGTTTGTTTTCCTAGACTGAAAGGATCTCTCCCGCCTCCATTTTCCAAAAGAGTTAAATACACCGGAAGTTGCGTACTTGTGCGTGTGACTAGATTTAGTCATCACACTTGGAATTTATAGAATTTTAGCCGTATTTATCAATACTCGATTTATTAGATCTAAACTAGATTTGTCATCCAAATTGAGCTGATACAGACAACACATGTATGTTGGTCCCACTTACAAGAGAGCAGCTGCCGTGAAAATTTACACTTAGACCCTCCCACCCGACTCCATCACAACACATTGAATTGTAAGTGAATTTGTACACTCAATTTTATCTCATAGTTTTCATTGCTAGAAACAATGCCATCAAGTTAGATTAGTACAAAACATGTGTAGAAACATTGTCATCATCGAGATACAACATCATCAATATTTGCTCACTACTGTCTACCACAAAGGTTGATGATCTGAACTACAAGCACATGCCTAAAAGAGCACACATCAATTTCAATACTCCTAAGATATCCTTCCCTACATACCAAACAAAGTCATCATAAGCATTGTAATATTATCTGCTTCTAAATTTCTTTGAATTGTCATTCCAATTCAGTGTACAAGTTCACTTGCAATTCAGTGTACAAATTTCTATGATATCTTATCTCTTGCAAGTGAGACCAACGTCCACATGTTGTCCACATCAGCTCAATTTCGACAAATCTATTTTAATACTTAATTGAGTCAAATTGACAAGTACACGGCTAAAATTTTGCAAATTCCGAGTACGAGGACTAAATCGAGCCACACGCACAAGTACAAGGACTGTTACCGTATTTAACTCTTTCCAAAAAAATGAAACCAAACGAGTCTTACACATACATCAAACATCAAATAGGGAACTTAGAATTCTAAAAGGCCTAATAACTAGTTTGCTCGGAAGAGAATAGATTCCAAGGGGAGCAAAATCACTTACAACTAAAAACCAAAAGGACAATCTAAGAAATGAAGAATACAACAAATTCAGGCTAGTATGACACATGAATATAATCATCCTATTTAGGGTGCCCCTTCAGATACTCTAGCGACCCCAGTCCGCCATGACATGAGATAGCTCTAGACTTCCAAGGGGAGATTCACTTGAAGCCAGTACAGATCAGTTTGTTGAGAGTGCCACGTGTGTTTTTAGCTTGCTTATCTTTAGTCCATGAACTGTTCGATCATCCCTCCATCCAGTTCCTTGAAGGGGACCTTCCAGTTTCTCGGATAAAGAAGAATCAAGATCCACACATGCTTCATGTTTATCCGGGAAGCTTTATTAAATATTAAACTATTCTTGTTGTTCGAGATGCTCCACAAAGTTGTTGAAGTGACTACATTGAAATGTAAGTACTTCTTATTTACCATCCATTTAGAAGCAATGGACTCAAACTTACAGACTATAACACCAAAAAAATCTCATGAACACCATCCCATGTTACTTTGGAAACAACACAATCAAAGAAAAGGTGTCTAGAAAACTCTATTTCTTTACAATGGTTACGTTCTGTAGGTTTTGGATACCTATGGCTCTCAAGTTATCCCTGGTCATGATTTTATTTTGTGAAAACAACCATCAGAAAACTTGGATCCTATGTGGAATTTTCAGGTTCCACATAGTAAGGAGATAAATATATGTACTAAGGAATACATTGAGCTGGAAGAATAAATGCCTTTCGATTCATACTGCTATAACAGTTCCTTGGAATCTAAGAAAGTTATAATACTAGCAATTCCTTTAAGTTCTTGCCACTGAACCATCATGGATTCAGTGAAAGTTCTCCTAAAATCACATCTAAGTTGCACCCCATCCCATAGGTCAGCTATGGTTTTAGTATGCGGATTAGAAACTATATAGATTTCCCTAAAATTAGGTAGCTAAAGGAGAATTACCAAACCAAATATACTTCCATAAATTGATGAATTTACCATTACCTACATGCCATCTATATCCTACATCAATTGCTCTAGATGCCCACATCATACCTTTCCAGAAGGTAGATGGACGTACATCATGATAACAAAGGATATTTGGATACCTGGTATTATACTGGCATCAATGATTTTCCTCCAGATGGCTCCTTCTCCTTGGATATAACTTCTCACCCAATATCCCATCAAGCATAAATCCGGATCTTAAAGATTTGGGATTCCCGTACCTCCGTAATCTTCTTTCATGCAAACTGATAGCCAATTAGCTAAATGAATCTTATGATTACCTTCCTCATCATTCCACAAGAAATTGGCTAAGTGAGAATCTAAAAGCTTCAAGGCACATCTGGGGAATTTAAAAAATACAACATGTAGATAGGGATACTTGAGACACAATCCCGGATTAAGATTTTTTTTAGATGCATAGGAAAGCAATCCTACCCTCTAGTCAGTAATCCTACCTAAAACACTCTCTATCAGAGGCTGAAAATCTTCTATTATAAGTTTATCAAAGTGGAGATGAATTCCTAAATATCTAACTAGGAAATTACCAGAGATACACTAGAAAATGTCCAAAAAGGTTGACACTCTATGCTATCCATATTATGAAGGAGATATGCTCTAGAGGCAAATAATAAATGGGTTTTAATTGTCATATCTCAATTAGTTTATAATAGTTTCATATTGTGCTAGAAATGTGCCAAGTAGAAACATTGGTACAGGTGTGGTATGAAACAACCAAGTCCTAGTAGCCTCTATTCATACTAGCTCGTTGGTCATGAAGATGATCTAGGTTTCAAGATCATGGGCATTTATGCCGACTAACAACGGGATCATATCATTGGAGAATGATGTGATTGGATATTCCTCGAAGGATTGCAACACGATCAAGTCATATAGTTCATTGTTGCAACAACTATACCTAGACTCTTTCTTAGACCGTGAGCTCATATTACTCACTATTTCCCGAGGCTGCTTAGACTGCATCAAGCGCCACTTGGTAATACAGTGGTTATAAAGGTTTATGTTGGGTATTCCGAAAGAACAGTAGATGACATGTGACTGTAAGACCGGGATTTGTTCGCCCACATGACGGGTAAATATACATACGGCCGGCTTGGTGAGATTACATCCATAAATATTGCAACATGTGACTAGGTCACGGGGATGTAATATCACGGTAACAAGAAAACAGAACTTGTTGTGAACGATATTGAACAAGGTATGGGGTACCAATGATCGGATCTCGGACAAGTTGTATCGAGAAACAAAAGGAAGAGGATGCTACATTTAGTGGTTCAAACGACATTGTCATCAGGAATGCATAGGGGTCACATGGATATCCCTGGTCCCTCTGTTGATCATTGATACAGATCATGTCTAGAGCATTCCCGAGCCGTGAGAGGATACACTTAAGGGTACGATGAGAGCGATCATTCGTAAGACGGAATCACAGTAGAGAAAGAGAGAAAGCCGGAATTGTTCCGCGGAGAGATCCGAAGTTGTTCGAAGAAAGAATAAAGAAAAAGACCGGAAACATGTTTTCGGATAAATGGGAATTTAAATGTACATTTATTATATGTTAATTATGAATTAATATATACTAAATAATATTTAAATTAAGATTTATAAAAGCAACTTTTATATTAGGCCAAATCCCCGAAGGGAAATAGCCTAGAAATAAAGCTGCAGAAAAATAAAAGGAAAAGAAAAAGAAAAGGACAAATTGGGCCAGTAGCTCAGCCCACCGGGCTCTGCCTCATTGGCCGTTCGCCGGGCGTGAAGCCACCTGGTCGCCTCGCCAGCTGCTGGCACAGGCCTGAGGCGTGGTCGGCTCGCCTGGCTGCTACCCCTCCTGGTCGTTAATGCTGGGCCGCTAGGGCGCCGCCGGCCCACCCGACTGGCAGCTCTGTGCTGCTGCTGGTTGTTGGGCTGGCCATCCAGGCCCAGCCGGCTGGGAAACTCCTTTTTCCCCTTTTTCCTTTGACATTTAGTCCCACATGGCTTAGCCTTTGAGAAAGGAACACCCACTTAGCCTATATAAAGGAGTGCCCATGGGTGGTATTAAAACACACCAACAATTGGAGAAGTCCTTTGGTTGACTTCCTCCTTCCCTCTCTCTCTCTAGCCCTTGCGACCATGGCCCCAAGTTTGGGCTATGCGATCAAGGCACACCTGCAACACGCCGTTGCGCTGCAGTGATTCCTAGCCGAATATCAACTTCCGCACTCCAGGCGGGATCGGGGAGCCGGAGGTCTCATCATGCACCGGATGTGTACAAAGACACGAGGCGCAACACTTGGGGCGCTTAAATGTCGTGAGCCAGAGCTGCTGCACGATGAAGATGAAGAAGGAGAAAGGGGTGACCTGCGAGGAGCTTCGCGACCTTGAGGTCGGCTACGAGTACGACTACTTCAACCACGTTCCCTGCGGAACGTTAACCGCGTACGGTCTACAAGGGTATGTATTCTCTATGCTCCGGCCATTACCGCATTACTACATAGATAGATCCTAGGCAATTTTTGGGGTTACATCGTAGGAAATTTTTTGTTTTCTGCTGCGATCCCCAACAGTGGTATCAGAGCCGATTTATGCGTAGGAGTGTTGTACGGCCAGTACGCACAAGTATTATGAGGGCATTGATCCCTTAGTTGTTACCCTCTAACGTATACTTGTTTATATCGCGGTATTGTTTGATGAAGCGGCCCGGATCGACCTTACGCGTATTCGTACGCGAGACTGGTTCCATGCTAAACATACGGCTTGTACCGTATAAGTGGCTAGCAGGTGTTTGTCTCTCATTCGATAGTTGATATAGCATTTACAACGGAGGGCCCCGAAAAGGGTGTAGTAGAGACAACTGTCAGATCCGTGTTGTGGTTGGAAAGTTCGTAGATTAGAAACGGTTCTATTGCGAAAGCCCTAACAACCACGTAAAACTTGCAATAGATAAAGTAGAGGCGTCTAACTTTAATTTGCAGGGGGCATGTGATTATGATATGGCATTGGTCATTACAAAGGTAAAGTAGTTTACTTTTCTGTTACTAAGTAGTATAGTAATAGTCATCGTTCTGATGGACGACCTGGTGGCGGCGTCGTGGACTTGGTGTCAAACCAAGGGCAAGATGGAGATCATGCTGGAGCGCTCGATGGAGATCAAGGCACAAGAAAGACCATATCATATCACATTATACATATGATGTTGATACCAGTTTTTACATCTTATTGTGTGCTAGTATTTAGATACTCAACAGTAGCAAATAAGATAATCCCTATTGAATTCCAATGTTTCGTGTTCCCCTTGTGTGTGCACGAAAGTTCTTCGGTATGAGCCTATGGTGAGTAGGGTCGGAACATATCTACGTCAGATACAAGGTGGGTGTAAGCCATGTTGCACAGCGAATACACACAAGTTAGATTTGGCGAGCCTAGCACGTTACAGAGACGTGGCCTCGGAACACAAGAGATCGAAAGATCGAGCATGAGTCACATGGATGATGTGATTGGCATTGTTGAATGTCTACCTTTGATAATGCACTGATGGCCGTGTAACACGGGGGAGGTGCAGAGGATAGGGATCATGCGATCACTAAAATCATCCAGGGGATGACAATTTTAGTGGAGACCAATTATAAATTGATATCTTATTATAAACTTAGTCTAGATGTCTTTTTGCAAATATCTTAGTAGATCTTAGCCTATCCCTTTGAGGTCCTTTGCGACCATGAGAATATATTGCTTAATTTGAAACTTAGCAAAAAGGGTCCAACTTCATAGATTAATACCCACGCCTGAGGGATATCCTCGTAAAAGGTGATCTTCTCTTCTTGATACAATAACCATTAGAGATAATTCGATGACTCTGGAATGTTTGGAAAAACACTCAGCAATCTTGCATTAGAGTTAAGAACTCTTGGAAGGGCTTGATTGCGAATGGAGGTCATGGATGAAAAGGTATATGTTAGATATACAAAATTATAAATGTGGTTCTTGCAAAACTCGTTGCAGTTTGCAAAGTATTAGATACTTGTCCCGTTTTGTGAAAACAGGATGATCTGCTTGAGAATTGTTGGTTTTGAGGCAACGTGACTTGATGACGGCAAGCAAAACAGTTGATGGCCAACATCACCTCTTCCCTCATAGTTTGTCATTTGGATTAGTGGACTTGAATATAATTTTGTAATTCTTGTTTGTGTGTCTTGCTTTTGGCAAGACGATTATTCATATGAATAAGTTACAAGACAGTTTGTACTATTCTTATGAACAATACCGTTAGGGTCAAATTACGATTACAAACAAGTTATTCTCATTACTATGTTAATGATAATAGTTTAAACATTTATAAAGGATTAGAATGCTAAAAGATATCCAAAGTTCAATAATGAAATGACACTACAGTTTAAGTCATTTTGGTTATTGCAGGTTCTTTATGAAAGATCGGGGTCCTAGATGCTTAATATAGAGACTTTGCAAAACCATGCCTCTTGGGTAGAATGACTAAAACTCCGCATTCTGGTAAAACGGTGATATGAGAAGAAATGTTGAAACTTATACATAATGATGTATCTTATTTTCAACAAGTAGTGGAAATCATTTATTGTGGACTTAAGTGAATAAGTGTATTTACTTAATGAAACATGAAGTTTGAAACGATTTGAATTGTTCAAATGAGTTCACAACAAAGAGGATATTGAATTAACAAGTCTCTTTGATTTGATCAACACAACTAAAGTATTCAAGTTAAGTTTAGCATAAAAGGAACTTGTGAAAGATGTTTCACAAATTATGATAATTGGATGAATTCAAACTGTGTTGAAATGTCTAAACATCATAATGTATTAGATACATATGGTATAATATTATCTCTTATCAGGGTTATAGTTGTCGTTTCGAGTTAAAGATTGAAATAAGCAAACACTCATTTGAAATACAAAGGAACATCTAAAAGATTCGTGGAAACAACACCATAAGTGTTATGGCAAGTTTGAGTTTCTGGAGATTTCGACAAGTCGAAATCGTGGCGAATAAACAAGTCTTTGTAGAGCATTCTTAGGAAGCTATGAATGCATCTTCCACAAAAGGGCAAACCTTTTGTTGTCCAAAGTTGATGTGTCTTGATGAAGATACGGGTGGAAGAAAGTAAAAGATCAAAACAAGGTATTTGACCTTGCCTCAGAATTGTTGAGTGGCGCAACAGAATTTGTTTCGTGAAACCGACTCTACAAATAGAGGGGAAACTAATGATAATGATCATAAAGTTTCAGGGAATACTTTTATTAAAGAAAGTAGGATTCGAATATATATTCTACAAATTCGTGGAATTATATTGTTGATTCACTTGTCATGTTTTGAACAAGACATACCTACGAAATACAAAGAAGCGTGATGGACCTACGTACGAGAAATGAATAGTCATTAAAATCTCGTTAGTGGAATTCTCGATTTGATAGTGATCAAAGAATTTTGGAAATGTCCAAGATTGTCGAGAGGACCTGGATTTGAGTGGGAGCTAAGTGAAATCCCTGGATCTCAAACATGAGTGTCATATTTGAGTGGGAGCTAAGTGAAATCCCTAGATCTCAAACATGAATGTCATATTTGAGTGGGAGCGTGAAATCATTCTGTGATATGTGGATGACATATGTGAATGATGTGATTGGTGTTAATAATATTTAAGTTAGATAAATAAGGATGAAGTTGAAGTTATTAAACAATAAGATCTATCAAGATAGATTGGTGAGTTTAATAAACACTGACTGTTAAATGCTTCCTTGACTTGATTCTGAAAGATGTTCAGAATGTCCTAAGCAAGATTCTAAAGAAGCTCAGAATGGAACAAGTGAGAAAGGAGTTCTTACTACATGAAGCATTGAGTTAGTATTGCAACTATGGTTGAAAGAAAGAGATGTGTTGCATCTCCTATGCCTCAGTCATAGGTTCTTCCATATAACCATGTTGTATACTCGACATAAAGTGACCCGAGGTTCTGGTTGGTAGGACAGAGTCTTAACTATAAGAACGTGTCTTTCCTGAGTTGATCGCTGAACCAGAATCAAGTTTGTACTTAAGTAGCAAGAAGCAATGTAAGTGGCATAGTTGCATTTCATGCACTAGGATCTACATAGATATAGAAGTATAAAATCTCCATCTGATGTGATGTATAATATTGTGGCGGGGCTAGTTCGCTTTTAACGTAGAATGATGTGTCCCAGGGCCCAGTGCCCATGAGAAAGCCCTCGAGGTTGATCTAAAGTCACTATAAGCTCCTGGAATTCGGCCTTGTTCTGCTACCATGACTATAGTATATACACAAAGGATAGCAAAGTGTGTTTTGAAGTTTAGATGACAACGGTGAAAACGACCGTCATTATAAACACTAGAAACAAAAGTCTCACTTTGTTGCCAAACAAATACTTCGACCCATTATAAGATAATGGTGTGAATGTCAAAATTAGGAAGACATTAACGATTTGCAAAAGACATAATGATCTGGTAAAACAGAACATGGACATGACGTTTCCCATGAGCATGCATGATCTGTAAACGCATATGGTATATGGTTTATATGAGTAAAATGCGAGCTGGATTATTTGTACTCTAGTGCAAGTGGGAGACTGAAGGAGATATGCCCTAGAGGCAAATAATAAATGAGTTTTTATTGTCATATCTCAATTAGTTTATAATAGTTTCATATTGTGCTAGAACTGTGCCAAGTAGAAACATTGGTATAGGTGTGGTATGAAACAACCAAGTCCCTAGTAGCCTCTATTCATACTAGCTCGGTGGTCATGAAGATGATCTAGGTTTCAAGATCATGGGCATTTATGCCGACTGACAACGGGATCATATCATTGGAGAATGATGTGATTGGACATTCCTCGAAGGATTGCAACATGATCAAGTCATATAGTTCATTGTTGCAACAGCTATACCTAGACTCCTTCTCCTTAGACCGTGAGCTCATATTACTCACTGTTTTCCGAGGCTGCTTAGACTGCATCAAGCGCCACTTGGTAATACAGTGGTTATAAAGGTGTACGTTGGGTATTTCGAAAGAACAGTAGATGACATGTGACTGCAAGACTGGGATTTGTTCGCCCACATGACGGGTAAATATACATACGGCCGGCTTGGTGAGATTACATCCATAAATGTTGCAACATGTGACTAGGTCACGGGGATGTAATATCATGGTAACAAGAAAACAGAACTTGTTGTGAACGATATTGAACAAGGTATGGGATACCAATGATCGGATCTCGGACAAGTTGTATCGAGAAACAAAAGGAAGAGGATGCTACATTTAGTGGTTCAAACGACATTGTCATCAGGAATGCATAGGGGTCACATGGATATCCCTGGTCCCTCTGTTGATCATTGATACAGATCATGTCTAGAGCATTCCCGAGCCGTGAGAGGATACACTTAAGGGTACGATGAGAGCGATCATTCGTAAGACAGAATCACAGTAGAGAAAGAGAGAAAGCCGGAATTGTTCCGCGGAGAGATCCGAAGTTGTTCAGAGAAAGAATAAAGGAAAAGACCGGAAACGTGTTTTCGGATAAATGGGAATTTATTTGTACATTTATTATATGTTAATTATGAATTAATATATACTAAATAATATTTAAATTAAGATTTATAAAAGAAACTTTTATATTAGGCCAAATCCTCAGAGGGAAATAGCCTAGAAATAATGCTGCAGAAAAAGAAAAGGAAAAAGAAAAAGAAAAGGATAGCTGCTGCCGCGAGTGGGCTTGGCAGCCCACAAAGGTGGGCGTCCGGTAGTAAGCACCACACGCAGTCTTGGCAGGCTGGCGCCACGCCTCGTGGGCCCATTGAGCTTAGCCCACTGCTCTGCCTCCGCTGCCCGTCGCATGGCCTTGTCAGGCAGCCCACCCGGTCGCCTCGCCAGCCAGCCGCATGGCGTGGGCCATGGAACGAGTGGCCGGCCTTGGGTGTCTGCACCTCCTGGTCGCTGCTGGGCGCCGCCCACCCTACCGGCACTGTCCGCTGGTTGTTGGGTTGGTCGTCTAGGCTCAGCCGGCTGGGGAACTCCTTTTTCCCCTTTTTCCTTTGACATTTAGTCCCACATGGCTTAGCCTTTTAGAAAGGCACACCCCCTTAGCCTATATAAAGGGGTGCCCATGGGTGGGATTAAAACACACCAACAATTGGGGAAGTCCTTTGGTTGACTTCCTCCTTTCCCCTCTCTCTCTAGCCCTTGTGACCATGGCCCCAAGTTTGGGCTATGCGATCAAGGCACACCTGCAGCACACCATTGCGCTGCAGGGATTCCTAGCCGGATATCAACTTCCGCACTCCCGGCGGGATCAGGGAGCCGGAGGTCTCATCATGCACCGGATGTGTACGAAGACACGAGGCGCAACACTTGGGGCGCTTAAATGTCATGAGCCGGAGCTGCTACACGATGAAGATGAAGAAGGAGCAAAGGGTGACCTGCGAGGAGCTTCGCGACCTTGAGGTCGGCTACGAGTACGACTACTTCAACCACGTTCCCCGCAGAATGTTAACCGTGTACGGTCTACAAGGGTATGTATTCTCTATGCTCCGGTCGTTACCGCATTACTACATAGATAGATCCTAGGCAGTTTTTGGGGTTACATCGTAGGAAATTTTTTGTTTTCTGCTGCGATCCCCAACATATTAATAGGAATAATCTCACTCTTATGGTAATTAATCTTCATCCTTGAGATTTGCTCAAAGCTGGTGAGGATCGATTTTAGATTAATAGTTACTCTAGTATCATTTTTTGGCAAAAGCAGTGTGTCATCTGCCTACTGCAGGCACATCACACCACCGGGAATGAAATTAGGGCAGAGTCCTCTAATCACACCATATCAACATTTTAGAGAAGACAGCAATCATCATGTTAAAGATGAAAGGGGCAATGGGGTCCTTTGTTTAAGCCCTTTTCCAATAAGGAAAAAGTTACTTTCAGAGTCATTCTCCCTAACCCCAAAAGACCCATTCTGAGTGATTTGCTTAATTAATCTAATGAAGGTGGGGCAGAAACCTCTAAGCTCTAGGATTTCAAAAATGAAATCTAAATTCACTCTAACATAATATTTTTCATAATTAATTTTGCGGACTAAGCCTTTATCTTTTTTCCTATGAACCTGATGTATAATTTCATGGGTTGTAACTACACTGTCTACGATAAATATACCTCTAATAAAATCATACTAGTGGTTGGAAATAAGTCTACTAATGATACCAGCAAGCCTATTAGTGAGAACTTTAGTGAAAACCTTAATGGAACAATTAAGAAGACTTATATGCCTAAACTTTTTCCTTTTTTTGGCATCACTTTCTTTTGGAATTAAATTGATCATAGCAGAATTAAGTCTAAAAATATCCATCTCATGTTTTGTCCATGCATCAAACTTATCAATAAGATAAGACTTAATTATGTCCCAAATAGATTGGTAAAACAGAAAGGAGAGGCCATTAGGGCCAGGAGCTCCTTCTGCGTAAGAACTAAAGACTGTTGTCCTAATTTCTTCCTTGAAGAAATCTATAGCAAGCATCTGTTTTTCGAGGTCACTAACATTTTACTCCTTAGAGAAGAAATTACTTTTAAGAGTAATGTCAAGTCTAGCTTCCCAACCAAAAAGATGCCTATAGTAACCAGTGGCTACTTTAAGCATAACTTTAATATTAGTGACAGTGCCCTTATATCCATCTAACACGTTAATAAACTTTTTCCTCCTTTGATTAGCTACTGTATGGAAATATGCAATATTTTTTCCTCCCTCTAAGACATTTTTGTCTCTAGCCCTCTGCCTAGCTTTAGTTTCCTCCAATAACTATTTACTTATCTTAGAATAAAATCTAGTCTACTTATCTCTTCATCATAAATAGTTTGAGTTTTAGATTTGATGTCAAGAATGTCATACTCTTCTATCAACCTTTTTTGTTTTTCTAACAGTAGATTCTATATTAATATTCTAGCCTTTTCCTAATTTCCTAAACAGTTTCACTTTACCCAGCCAAACATCTAAGACATTAGAGCTATTAACTTCAAGAGACCAAGCTTTAGACACTATATCTTTAAAATCAGGTCAACTAAGCCACACTTCTCAAATCTAAATCTAGATTTTTTTTGGCAATTCCCCTTCCCTAGAATCCAAAATGATGGCTAATCTTATCTAAGGCCCTAGCATTGGCTAAAGGAAATTTTGAGTCCAAGCTAGTATTGCAACCAATTAAGACAACCTTGCTCATGATAAGATCCTCTTGATTATTTCCCCAAGTGTAAGATCTACCTACAATCCCAATTTCCAAAAGATCCCACATTTTTATCCAAACATTAAATTTATATACCCATCTAAAGTCAACAATTCTATTTTTCTTGTCATGTGGGGACCTAACTAAGTTAAAATATCCACCTTGTTAATGAAAAGTTCAGAAATAAACTCCCTTTTTAATGATCAAAAGCCGTTTTGACATTCATCGGCCATATCTCCTAATCGAAATATGCTAACATGATCCTCACTGACTTAAGCATTGCTACTAGCGATAAAGTCTCGTCATAGTCAATTCCTTGAACTTGTCGGAAGAAGCCGTGATTTATAGAAAGAAATATTTTTGTCTTGATCAGTTTTTCTCTTAAAGACCCATTTGCTCTCGATGGATCTTGCACCATCTGGCAAATCAACCAAGTTCCAAACTTGATTGTCATCCATGGACTTTAGCTCGAATCTCGTGGCTCCAAGCCATGACTCAAAATAAGCACTTCTCATCGCATCACCGTCTAGCATAAGTACGTCTCCACATAGTCTTGCTGATATTCGTGGCTCTGGTGCATTTACCGGCTTAGGTACAATGTCCGACTCAACCTCCAAGGTTGTCGACTCGTCCTGAGTCAGTGAATCCTGAATTTATTCGAGGTGCACCCTATTCCCACAATCTTTCCGGATAAGAAACTCTTTGTCTAGAAAGA
Source organism: Avena insularis (assembly GCA_023614405.1). Lineage (NCBI taxonomy): Eukaryota > Viridiplantae > Streptophyta > Magnoliopsida > Poales > Poaceae > Avena > Avena insularis. The sequence goes on along the minus strand of CM042688.1, from coordinate 44,483,739 downwards.
CCCTGTTTCGAGCGACAAACACTCTGCACTCTTCTCGGTTGTAGAAATAGTAACCCAAAGTTTCCTTAGGGTAGCCTACTGAAAGAGCATGTGGGCCCCTATGTGTGGTTTTGGTAATTATTGACAATCTTTATGGACTAATGTGTGTATTAAGTTGCACTTGTAGGAATTGTCCATTGGCATTGCCTGGAGCATGTGTTGACTCCAAGGTGGAAGATATGAAGAAGAAGATATGTTGTGGAAGCTCAATATGCGCCATCCCTAGAAGATCTCATGTTTGGTGCTTGCCATCCTCGGTGTTTATGGATCGATGAAGACAAGGCCAAAGGATTCTCAAGGCAAATGTATTCTTGATAGTTTTTTCCCTTTTGCCGGTCTCGTGTTGACCGGGTTTAGGATAGATAGCCGTACTATCAAGAGAGGCTCTCGAGTGGGTATCTCGATCATATCATTCGGAGAGAGCTCAAACCTTTGCATACTTGCATCATCATATTTTCTTATTTTGTCTTATCCATATGGGAATATAGAGCTTGCGGTAATCTCCATAGTAAGCTCTTGTTCATCAAAATCGTATCCCGCTTTTATATCTTGTTGCGATTTTGATCTTGGCGGTTTTCCGGATTCTCACCGAGTGAGGTATCTCATATTATACTACTTGATACATTCTCACTTGGTGATATCCAATATTTCCACTCTTTACTGGGTAGCTCTTATCGTCCTCTTTCCAACGCAATTAGAATCGGGTTAATCGGAGTTACCAATCAAAAGTTATAGTCGTTTGTTTATTTGTCTTTTATTTAAATGGAAAAAGAAAAAGGATTCTCTGGGCCGAGCGGTAGTACCGGGCCGCTACCGCCCGGCCCCTGCCCGCGGCCTCCTTCTTTGCCTCACGCAGTAGTGCCTTCCGGTGGTACCGGCCTGGCTCGGTAGTACCGCCCTGGGTGGGCCGGTACTACCGGCCGGCCCAGGTCCACCCCAGCTCCCAAGCCACCGCTCGCCAAGCTTTCGCCAGCCCGCTGCCCCGCCTAGATCACGTGGTGCTCCTCAAGACTGGCCTCGCCTCACCCGATCCCCTTGTCGCGCGCCAGCTCGCTTCGCCTGGCTGCTCGCTTGCTTTAGGCTCACCTCGATCAGGCTCTCTCCTGCTGACTGGGCTGGGTCCCAGAGTACCAGCCCAATCCGGTACTATCGGCCTAGCTCGGGCTGGTGCTCCCTAACGGCCTGATTTCTAGCCCCCTTTAAATAGCCCTTTTGCCTTTTCTTTTGTGGTTGCTTCCTCTCCTTCTCTTGCTCAGGCTTTGCCTCTTTGATTTAATCTTCTTGAGCTTGATTTCTACTCTCCCCTCCAATGATTCTTGTCCATATTTGAGAGGAGTGTAGAGGAGATCTAGATCCACATCTTGACCAAACCAAATCCACTCTTTGTGAGTGAATCTTTGGGATCTAGATCTTTGGGGCATTTTGTGTTCCCCTTTTGTGTTCTTCATCTCTTGTTCCCCCAATTCCTTTAGTAGCATTTTTGGAACTTGAGAGTGAAGATTTAGGGCATCTTTGTGGTGTTCTTGCCTTTTGCATTTGGTGCATCGGTTTGTGTTCTCTCCGGAGGATTTGTTCGGTGATATTCATTGTTGATTGTCCCTCTTGGGTTCTTGGAACCCTAGACGGTTGTGTGGCTTTTGTGGCGTGTGCTTGGGGTCTTCAATTAGGTTGTGAAGCTCCCCCAAGGTTTGGGCCTTGGTGGCTATTATTGGGAGCTAATGGCTCGGTGTTGATGTAGAGCTTGTTGGGAACCCCAAGAGGAAGGTATGATGAGCACAACAGCAAGTTTCCCTCAGTTATGAAACCAAGGTTTAATCGAACCAGTAGGAGCCAGGAAACACCCCAAAGGTGTTGCTAGCTGAGCCTTGGCAGGGCGCACTACCGGTGCTAGTAGCAACGTGGAGACTTGCACAACACAACCATAGAACTCTGTCCCCAACTTGCGATGAGGTTGTCAATCTCACCGTGTTTTGCTGAAAACAAAGGATTAAACGTATCGAATGGAAAGAAGTAATAGTTTGCAGAAAGTAAACACAAAGCAGTAAACATTTTAAAGATTGCATGTAAAATAAAAGGACCGAGATCCATAGTTCACTAGAGGTGGCTCTTGATACATTGCAAATGTATCTATAATTTTTGATGTTCCATGCTTGGTTTTATCCACTTTCTTGTGTTTTGTTCCAACTTTGGAGTACTTTTCATATGATTTCTTGGACTAACCTATTAACAAGAGCCACAGTGCTAGCTGCCTGTTTTCTGCTGTTTTTGGTTCCAGGAAAGTCAGAAAATGAATATTCTCGGAATTGGACGGGACAAAAGCCAAAGTGCCTTTTTTTCCGGAAGTCATCAAGTGCCAGAATATGAGACGGAGAGGGGCCAGGGGGCACCACACCACCTGGCCACGCGGCTAGGCCTGGCCCGCGCCAGGGGGTGGTGTGGCCGCTCTCGGCACCCCCTCGGCCTCCCCTTCCGACTATAAGATGCCCTCGGGACGTAAACCCTAAGTACCCGATCAAAAATCCACGAAGAGTTCAGCCGTCATCTCCATCCCTAGATCGGGAGGGATCTGAAGCTCTTCCTGACACCCTGTCGGAGAGGGGAATTCACCCTGGAGGCCTTCTTCATCATCATGCAAGCCTCCGGTGCGATGCGTGAGTAGTTCATCCTTGGACTACGGATCCATGTAGTAGCTAGATGGCTAGTTCTCCTCCTTTGTGCTTTCATGTCTAGATCTTGTGAGCTCCGTTTCTGATCAAGATCATCTATTTGTAAACATACATGTTGTGTTTGCGGGGATCTGATGCATATTGAGCTGCTATTTCAGATTGATTATTGATTCTTGAAGGAAATATGCCCTGAGAGGCAATAATAAAGTTGTTATTATGTATTCCTTGTATATGATAGATGTTTATTTTGCATGCTATAATTGTATTGATAGGAAACATCAATACATGTGTGTTTAATAAACAAAAAGGGTTCCTAGTTATGCCTCTCTTATAGACTAGCTTGTTGATTAACAAGATGATCAAAGTTTCCTGATCATGGACATTGGATGTTGTTAATAACAAGGTCACATCATTTGTGAAATGATGTGATGAACATTCATCCGAAGTATAGCATTACAATCAAGTCATTATGTTTATATTGCTATAACATCATACAAAGTAGTCTTAGTCCTTAGACCATGAGATCATGTTAATTGCTAACACCGGAAGAGTATCTTGATAACATCAAACGTCACACTGTAACAGGGTGACCATAAAGGTGGGTTTAGTGCTATGAAGGTGTTATGTTGAGGCTCATGGATCAAGAGTGGAATTTGTCAATCCCGATGACGGATAGATATACTCTGGGCCCTCTCGGTGATATCACATTAAGATAGCTTGCAAGCAAGTGATGTGATCACTAGAATGTTATATCATGGGAACAAGAAAAGAGTGCATGTCGGTAAAGATCAAACTAGGTATTTGGATACCGATGATCGAATCTCGGACATGTATTATATCATGAGACAAAGGGATTAAATTTCTGACGTTAAAGGTTCTCACGATCACAGAAGTCATCGTTGAATATGCAGGAGTCAGTATGAATCTCTAGGTCCCGCTTCTGATTATTGATCTGAGAGGAGTCTCCATCATGTCTGCATTATTCACAAACCGTAGGGTGACACACTTAAGGGTTGCCGGACACCATTTAGGAGCACATATGTTCCAGACAAAAGGTTTGCAAAGCGCAGGAAATGTTTCGATAGAAACAGGAATTGTTTCGATAGAAACCGGAATTGTTTCGGGTGAAATTGCAGAAAGTGGTTCTGCATGTGATATTGAAATATTGCAAGGGGTTTTATGTCAATGTTTTTTAGTTAAAGTAATTAACAAAATTCTGAATAAAATAAATAAAAGAGTTTTATTAATTGAGAGTTGCATTTAATTTGGTGGAAATTAAATACATGTGAGTGGGATTTTGGGTGGAGGCCATGTTTATGTGAGTGGAGGTTCACCACATGAATGAAGGAGGGGAGGAGCCCCACCCCCTCATGCGCCGGCTATGGGAGGGGAGGGGTCTCCCTCCCTCCTATATAAAGCCCCCCTCTCCCCTCTCACAAACCACACCTCCTCGTGAAGGATCTCTCTCCCCCTCTAGATATTCCCCCATGGTCTCGGATTAGCGAGATACATGTTCCCGGTGGCCTTGCATCTGGAAGGAGTTGCTGCTTCCGCTGATTCGCTGGAGCGAGGAGGTGGAGGTTGTCCGGTGGCTTGAACGTGTGTGCGAGGACGGATGCGCTGCTGATTTGCGGCGCTCGGACTTCCACACGATCTTGAGATCGGCAAGCGTACGACTACATCAACCACGAGTTCCTACTCGTTAACAAAACTCGTTGTCTTCGAGGGTAAGTTCTCCATGGATGTATGTCCACCCATTGCTCTGTATCTAGTAGATAGATCTTGGCGTATAGTTCTCATCGTAGGAAATTTTTTGTTTTCTATGTTGCGGACCCAACAGTGGTATTAGAGCCTGATCTATGCGTAGGTGCTTTGCACGGGTAGTACACATATGTTTATATGTGGGCGATGATGATCATGTTATTGCATCTTCTATGTACTTTGGATATTGGTGGCATAGTGGGATGAAGCGGCCGGACCAACCTTACATGTCATCGTACATGAGACCGGTTCCACGATCGACATGCAACTAGTTTTGCATAAGTGGCTAGCGGTGTCATCTCTCCTACTATAGTCAATATCTGATTTACAACGAGTTGCTAATAACTTGGTTATCCTCGTTGTGGTTCATGTTCGTAGGTAAGACCGGTTCTATCTCCGAAAGCCCTAAGCCACGCAAAACTTGCAATTGATAAATTAGAGGCGTCTAGTTTAGATCGTTGCTGGGCTAGTGTCTTGATATGGTATTGTTGTAAGTAGATGTATGATAGATACTCTTACAACTCACTTAACGTGTAAGTTCCATAGACCTTGGCCTTACACACAAAGGAATGATAGAGATCATACCACGATGCAAATGATAGAGATCAAATGCATGGACCATATCACCTCACTTCACACATTAGATATTAGCATCTTATATTGCTAGTTTGGCGCTTTTGGTAGCATTATAAGATGATCCCTCATTTAGATATCAAGATAAAATGTGGTCTTCCTTAAGTATGCACCGTTTTGTGGATCGTGTTTTGAGGCATCACGTGATGATCGGGTGTTCTCGACTCTACGCTTTCATACAACGGGTGTAAGATGCTTTACACACGCAAATACTAAAGTTCTTACTTGACGAGCCTAGCATGTACAAACATGGCCTCGGAACACGGACCGAAAGGTTAAGCATGAGTCATATAGTTGATATGATGCCCATATAGATGCTCGCCTTTGAAGCTACACCGACTCATGTGATGATCGGACTTGGTGTAGTGGATTTGGTTCATGTAATCACCAAAAGGACACGAGGGATGTCGTTTTTGAGTGGGAGTTCATTAGTAATTTGGATTAGTTGAACTCAATCTATCATAAACTTAGTCTAAATAAACTTTACAAATTCTGTTGTAGATGGCACCACCGCTTTTAATTTCAATGTGTTCATGGAGAAAGAGAAACTTGTTGCGTAATGGTAGCAACTTCACCAATCGGCTATGAATTTGAGGATTCTCCTCACCTGCACAAAAGCAATATGTGCTAGAGGCGCCGCTTAGGCCCCCACCAGCTCCTCGATGCCCCGACAAGGAAAAGAACGCCTATATAACTCGCCAGAGGACCACAACTTAGTTCATTGCGCATCTTGTATGGGCTAGAGCCGTAACTTCAAAACGTTTCAAAATGGCAATGCCTTTGATACCATGGGAGAATTGAAAATGATTTTAGATACCCATGTCAGAGAGAGTTATAATGCTTCAAAAGTTCTTTAGCTGCATGAAGGAAGAAGAGAACAATTAGTGAGCACGTACTCAAAATGTCTGGGTACGCCGATAAGCTTGTGTCCTAGGGAATAACGATTCCCATTGACTTAGGCATACATCGTGTTCTCCAATCTCTGCCACCTAGCTACAAGAGCTTCGTGATGAACTATAATATGCAGGTGGCATGAAGAAGTCTCTTCCCAAGCTTCACAATGCTTAAGACTGCAGTAAGTGGAGATTAGGAAAGAACATCAAGTGTTGATGATCAATAAGACCACCGGTTTCAAGAAGGACAAGAAAGGCAAGGGAAGGAAAGAAGGGCGGCAAAACTGTTGTCGCTACCGAAAAGAAACCCCGAGCTGGCCTAAGTCCGACAATCGAGTGCTACTATTACAAGGATCGCCATTGAAGCGAATCGCCCAAGTATTTGGCGGACAAGAAGGATGGCAAAGCAAACAAAGGTATATGTGATATACATGTTATTGATGTGTACTTGACTAGTACTCGTAGTAGCACCTGGGTATTTGATATGGGATCGGTTGCTAATATATGTAACCCGGTTCAGGCTGCGAACAAGCGACAACTAGCAAGGGATGAGGTCACGATGCGCGGTCGGCAATGGATCAAGAGTTGATGTGATCGCCATTTAACGCGCATCTCCATATGCCGTCTGGATTAGTTATAAACCTGAATAATTGTTATTTGGTGCCTCGACCGAGCATGAACATTGTATCCGGATCGTGTTTGATGCAAAGTGGTTATTCGCTTAAGTCTGAAAACAATGGTTGTTCGATTTATATGAATAATATCTTTATGGTCATGCACCTGTTGAATGGTTTATTTGGTTGGATCTCGATAGTAGTATTACATATTCATAATGTTGATGCTAAAAGGATTAAACTTGATAATGCTATATCTGCATATATGTACCGCCGCTAGGTCATATTGGCGTTAAACGATGAAGAAACTCCATTCTAATGGACTTTTGGAATCACTTGATTTTGAATCATTTGATACATGTGAGCCATGCCTTATGGGCAAGATGACTAGAACGCCGCTTTCCGGTTCAATGGAACGGGCTGATTTATTGGAAATCATACATACCGATGTGTGTGGACCAATGAGTGTGTCCAGCGAGGTGGATATCGTTATTTTGTTACTTTCACGCATGATTTGAGTAGATACGGTATATCTATTTGATGAAACATAAGTCGAAACCTTTGAAAAGTTCAAAGAATTTCAGAATGAAGTGGAAAATCATCATAAAGATCAAATTTCGGGTCCGACCGTGGAGGAGAGTATCTTAGTTACGTTTAGCACACATATGAAAGATCGTGGAATAGTTTCACAACTCATGCTCGCGGAACACCACAACGTAATGGTGTGTCGAACGCCGTAATCGTACTTTTTATTGGATATGGTTCGATCTATGATGTCTCCGATCGACTTGCCACTATCATTTTGGGGTTATGCAATCGAAACCGCTGCATTCACTTTAAATAGGGCACCATCTAAATCCGCTGAAAAGACACAGATGAATTATGGTTTGGAAACAAACCTAAGTTGTCATTTCTTAAAGTTTGGGGATGCGATGTTTATGTGAAGAAACTTCAACCGGATAAACTCGAACCCAAAGCGGAAAAATGCATCTTCATAGGATACCCTAAGGAAACGATTGGGTATACCTTCTATCACATATCCGAGGGCAAGGTCTTTGTTGCCAAGAATGGATCCTTTCTTGAGAAGGAGTTTCTCGCGAAAGGTGTGAGTAGTCGGAAGGTAGAACTCGAAGAGGTTACTGAACCTTCTCTTCATGAAATGGCGAGTAGCGCAGCACCGGAAGCTGTTTCGGAGTTGACTTCACCTAATGAAGAGAGAGCTAATGATATTGATCATGAAACTCCGAAAGAGGACACTACCAAACCTCGCAGGTCAAGCAGGACACGTGCAGCTCCTGAACTGTATGGCAATCCTGTTATGAATTTCATGATTGATGAAATAGATGACCCTGCGACATATGAAGAAGCGATGATGAGCCCTGATTCCAACAAATGGCTAGAAGCCATGAAATCCGAGATGGAATCCATGTACGAAAACCAGGTTTGGACCTTGGTGGACTTACCTCACGATCGAAAGGCCGTTGAGAATAAACGAATTTTCAAAAGAAAAACCGATGCTGATGGTAATGTAACCATCTATAAGGCTCGACTTGTCGCAAAGGGGTTTCGACAAATTCAAGGAGTTGACTACGATGAGACATTCTCTCCCGTAGCGATGCTTAAGTCGGTTAGGATTATGTTAGCAATTGTTGCATATTTCGATTATGAAATATGGCAGATGGATGTCAAAACTGTGTTCCTCAATGGTAATATTGAAGAAGAGTTGTATATGATACAACCTAAGGGTTTTGTCGATCCTAAGGATGCTGATAAGGTGTGCAAACTTCAGCGATCCATCTATGGACTGAAGCAAGCATCCCGGAGTTGGAATCTCCGCTTTGATGAGGTGATCCAAGAGTTTGGATTTGTCCAAACTTATGGAGAGGCTTGTATTTACAAGAAAGTGAGTGGGAGCAATGTGGCATTTCTGATATTATATGTGGATGACATATTATTGATTGGAAATGATATAGATCTTTTAAACAGTGTTAAAAGTTATCTAAACAGCAAATTTTCGATGAAGGACCTTGGTGAAGCTTCATATATATTAGGCATTGAAATCTATAGAGATGGATCAAGACGCCTAATTGAGCTATCACAGAGTACATACCTTGATAAGATATTAAAGAAGTTTAATATGGACGGAAGTAAGAAGGGGTACTTACCTATGTTGCAAGGCAAGACATTGAGTAAGACTCAAAGTCCGGCTATGGCGGAAGAAAGAGAGATAATGGATAAGATCCCCTATGCCTCAGCCATAGGCTCTATAATGTATGCCATGATATGTACAAGACCGGATGTGGCACATGCTATTAGTTTGACTAGTAGGTACCAATCTGATCCAGGTTCGGAACACTGGATAGCGGTCAAGAATATCCTTAAGTACTTGAGAAGAACTAAGGATATGTTTCTTATATACGGAGGTGAAGAAGAGCTAGTCGCTAAGTGTTATGTTGATGCTAGCTTTGACACTGATCCGGATGACTCTAAGTCTCAATCCGGATACGTATTTCTCTTGAACGGAGCAACAGTTAGTTGAAGGAGCTCCAAACAACCTGTGGTGGCTGGATCAACGACGGAGGCGGAATATGTTGCTGCTTCAGAAGCAGCGCAGGAAGCGGTTTGGATGAAAGAGCTCATCACGGAACTAGGTGTGGTTCCTAGTGCGTTGGACCCGATGGTGATCTATTGTGACAATAATGGAGCCATAGCCAACGCCAAGGAACCAAGGTCTCACAAGAATTCCAAGCATATTAAGCACCGGTTTCACTCCATCCGCGAGCATGTCAAGGATGGAGATATAAAGATTTGTAAAGTGCACATGGACCTGAATGTAGCAGATCCGTTGACTAAAGTACTCCCTAGGGAAAAACATGATCAACACCAGAACTTCATGGGTGTTAGATTTATCACTATATAAACTAGATTATTGTCTCTAGTGCAAGTGGGAGACTGAAGGAAATATGCCCTGAGAGGCAATAATAAAGTTGTTATTATGTATTCCTTGTATATGATAGATGTTTATTTTGCATGCTATAATTGTATTAATAGGAAACATCAATACATGTGTGTTTAATAAACAAAAAGGGTTCCTAGTTATGCCTCTCTTATAGACTAGCTTGTTGATTAACAAGATGATCAAAGTTTCCTGATCATGGACATTGGATGTTGTTAATAACAAGGTCACAGCATTTGTGAAATGATGTGATGAACATTCATCCGAAGTATAGCATTACGATCAAGTCATTATGTTTATATTGCTATAACATCATACAAAGTAGTCTTAGTCCTTAGACCATGAGATCATGTTAATTGCTAACACCGGAAGAGTATCTTGATAACATCAAACGTCACACTGTAACAGGGTGACCATAAAGGTGGGTTTAGTGCTATGAAGGTGTTATGTTGAGGCTCATGGATCAAGAGTGGAATTTGTCAATCCCGATGACGGATAGATATACTGGGCCTCTCGTGATATCACATTAAGATAGCTTGCAAGCAAGTGATGTGATCACTAGAATGTTATATCACGGAACGAAAAGAGTGCATGTCGAATTTAGATCAAACTAGGTATTTGGATACCGATGATCGAATCTCGGACATGTATTATATCATGAGACAAAGGGATTAAATTGCTGACGTTAAAGGTTCTCATGATCAGAAGTCATCGTTGAATATGCAGGAGTCAAGATGGATCTCCGTGTCCCGCTTCGATTATTGATCCGAGAGGAGTCTCAATCATGTCTGCATTATTCGTGAACCATAGGGTGACACACTTAAGGGTTGCTGACACCATTTAGGAGCACATAATGCCTGCATAAAAGGTTTGCAAAGCGCAGAAATGTTTCGATAGAAACAGGAATTGTTTCGATAGAAACCAAATTGTTTCGGTGAAATTGCGAAAAGTGGTTCGCATGTGATATTGAAATGTTGCAAGGGGTTTTATGTGAATGATTGTTAATTAAAGTAATTAACAAAATTCTGAATAAAATAAATAAAAGAGTTTTATTAATTGAGAGTTGCATTTAATTTGGTGGAAATTAAATACATGTGAGTGGGATTTTGGGTGGAGGCCATGTTTATGTGAGTGGAGGTTCACCACATGAATGAAGGAGGGGAGGAGTCCCCCCCTCATGCGCCGGCTATGGGAGGAGGTCTCCTCCTCCTATATAAAGCCCCTCTCCCTCTCACAAACCACACCTCCTCGTGAAGGATCTCTCTCCTCTAGATATTCCCCATGGTCTCGGATTAGCGAGATACATTTTCCTGGCCTTGCCTAGAAGGAGTTGCTGCTTCCGCTGATTCGCTGGAGCGAGGAGGTGGAGGTTGTTCGGTGGCTTAAACGTGTGTGCGAGGACGGATGCGCTGCTGATTTGCGGCGCTCGGACTTCCACACGATCTTGAGATCGGCAAGCGTACGACTACATCAACCACAAGTTCCTACTCGTTAACAAAACTCATTGTCTTCGAGGGTAAGTTCTCCATGGATGTATGTCCACCCGTTGCTCTGTTTCTAGTAGATAGATCTTGGCGTATAGTTCTCATCGTAGGAAAATTTTTGTTTTCTATGCTGCGGACCCAACAATTCTATCATGTCTTTGTTATTTGTGATCTTGCATGCTTTCCGTTGTTAGTAGCTATCTTGGCCAAGTAGATGCTAGCAACTCCAAGAGTTAGTATTTATGCTCGATAGTGGGTTCATGCCTCTGGTAATCTAGGGAAGTGACAGAAATCTCTAAGGTACTAGATGTGTTGTTACAACTAGGGAGAAAACAACAATCCTTTGTTCATAGAACAATCGTATTGTTTACTTTACACGCAGTTCGTAAAGCAATAATCGGTTGCTTGGAACTTAATACTGGAGGGGGTTCGGATGATAACCTGAAGGTGGATTATTAGTCATAGATGCAGTTGGATGGCGGTCTATGTATAATGTTGTAATGCCCAATCAAGTCTCAAAGGAGTCAAGATGATTAGTATATGCATGTATTTCTTTCTCGATGTTTGTCAATTGCCCCGCTGTAATTTGTTCACCCAGCATGTTATCTATCTTAAGGAGAGCCATCTCTAGTGAACTATGGATCCCGGTCTTTTTCTTTTACATACAATCTACAAACTGTTTACTGTTTTGTGTTTACTTTCTACAAACTATTACTTCTTTACATTCGATACGTTTAATCCTTTGTTTTCAGCAAAACACGGTGAGATTGACAACCTCATCGCAAGTTGGGGACAAAGTTCTGTGGTTGTGTTGTGCAGGTCTCCACGTTGCTACTAGCATCGTAGAAACCCTGCCAAGGCTCAGCTAGCAACACCTTTGGGGTGTTTCCTTGCTCCTACTGGTTCGATTAAACCTTGGTTTCATAACTGAGGGAAACTTGCTGATGTGCTCATCATACCTTCCTCTTGGGGTTCCCAACGAGCTCTACATCAATACTGAGCCATCAAGCATTTTTCTGGCGACGTTGCCGGGGAGCAAGGACATCTTTACAAGGGGAGTCCCTCATAACCAATCTATTTACTTTGTTATTTTTGTTTTGCTTAGTTTCTTTTTGCTTTGTTTGCTTGTTTCTTTATCAAAAACACAAAAAATAGTTTTACAAGTTTGCTTTCTTTATCAAAAACACACAAAAATGACTACTCTTGAAAACACTAAGTTTTGTGACTTCACTAGCACCAACAACAATGATTTTATGAGCACACGTATTGCTCCACATGTGCCTGAAGATACTTTCTTTGAGATAAAACCTGCTTTGCTCAATCTTGTTATGAGAGAACAGTTTTCTGGTATTGGTAATGAAGATACTGCTGCCCATCTAAATAACTTTGTTGAACTTTGTGAGATGCAAAAGCATAGGGATGTAGATGGTGATATTATTGAGCTGAAATTGTTTCCTTTCTCCTTGAGAGGAAAAGCTAAAGAATGGTTGAATTCCTTAACTAGGAATAGTATTGATTCTTGGACTAAGTGCAAAGATGCTTTTATTGGAAAATACTATCCTCCTACTAAGATTATATCTATGAGAAGTGAAATAATGAAGTTTAAACAATCTGATAATAAACATGTTGCTCAAGCTTGGGAAAGAATGAAATCTTTGGTAAAGAATTACCCCACTCATGGACTGACTGCTTGGATGATCATCTAAACTTTTTATGCAGGATTGAACTACTCTTCAAGGAACCTATTGGACTCTACTGCTGGAGGTACCTTTATGACCATCACTTTGGGTGCTGCAACAAAACTTCTGGACAATATGATGGTTAATTATTCTAAATGGCATACTAAGAGAGCTCCACAAGGTAGGAAGGTAAATTCTATTGAGGAAACCTTCTCCTTGAGTGATAAGATTGATATTATTATGTCTATGCTTGTTAATGGGAAACCCATATTGATCCAAATAATGTTCCTTTAGCCTCTTTGGTTGCTCAATAAGAGCAAGTTGATGTGAACTTCATAAGAAATAATAATTTTGGCAATAATGCTTATAGGAGTAATTTTGGTAACAACAATTATAAGCCATATCCTCCCAACAATGGTAATGCTTATGGAAATTCTTACAACAATAATAGGAGTGCACCCTCTGAACTTGAAGTTATGCTTAAAGACTTTATTAGTAAACAAACTGCTTTCAATAAAACTATTGAGGAAAAACTCTCTAATGCTGGAAGAAATATAGCATCTTTGGCTGAAGCTCAATCTTCTTTGAATAAAATGGCTGCTAAACCTAAAACTAATGATAATCCCTTTGTAGCTACTAATGCTATACAAGTAAGAATTGATGAAAATGTTAGACTATTAGCTGCATTACATGCTAAGTGGGAAAGAGAAGATGAAATTGCTAGAAACATTAGTGTTTCTACTATCACTACCACTAGTGTTAAGGCTAGTAATAGTTCTACTACTCTAGATGATAAATTTAATTTTGATCTTGGTGGTTGCAATATCTCTAAAGTTATTAAGTTCCTACAAAAGCTTGCTAAAAGTCCTAATGCTAGTGCTATGAACATGGCCTTTACAAAACACATTACTGATGCTCTCATAAAGATTAAAGAAGAAAAGATGAAACATAAAGCTTCTATTCCTATAAAACAAGAAGGTGGTTGGGAACCCATCATTAATATGAAAGTGAATGACTTTGATTTCAAAGCTTTATGTGATCTTGATAGTAGTGTTTCTATTATGCCTAGAAGGATTTATGATATGCTTGATTTGCCTCCACTTGAAGATTGTTATTTGAATGTCCCACTTGATAATAATGCTAAAAAGAAACTCATGGGGAGTCTTAATGATGTTCTTTTTATGGTTAATAATGCCTATGTCCCCGTTGATTTCTATGTTTTGGATGTTGAATACAATGCTTCTTGTCCTATTACTTTGGGAAGACCTTTTCTTAGAACCGTTGGTGCCATTATTGATATGAAAGAAGGCACCATTAAATTTCAACTCCCACTCAAAAAAGGTATAGAACACTTCCCTAAGAAGAGAGAGAAGATTTCTTTTGCCTCTCCTATGAAAACAAAATTTGGTCTTAATGCTTCTTCATTTGAGAACACTCGATTCCTTTTCTTGCTTCTTATGCCTAACTTAAAGGCGTTAAAGAAAAGTACTTATTGGGAGATAACCCAAAAGTTTTAGATGACTCTTGGAAGTTATTACCTCAGTAATAACCGCTCCTTATCCTTTTTATTTGCTTTTTGTGCCAAGATTAACCTCTAATAAGAGAGAAGTAATGATTGGGAAAGTTGTTATCCCGAAACAGATTTCTGTGCTTCACTGTAAAAATTCGTGTAAAATGTCTGAACATCTTTTTGAGGCGTAAATTTTTGTGCTTCTGCCTCAGGTTGTTATCTAACTTTAGTTAGTTCAACACTTTTTGATTTGAGCAACATAAGATCTTCGAAAAAATTCGTCTTTACTTGCTGGTCTGTTTTGACAGATTTCTGTCATTTTCTGCATTTGCTTCTTGTTGGTTCCTTTTTGAGTTCTTTTGGGGAATTGAGCTTTTTGAGGGAAGTGCTACATTAGCTAGTGTTCTAATGGAAGTTTATTTGGTGTTAGAACTGACCCTTAAGACCTATTATCTTGAGTGCACTAATGTTGCTAATAAAGATTGTGTGAAGTTTTGTGTCTAGTCACTCTTATGAACTTTGAAGGTGTCCTATGCATTTATATTTGCTACTCTATGAGGGACAAGCTGAATACTATTATGCTATGTTTTCTTTATGTGAAACAAACAAACGTCTTGCAAAGTATTGTTATTCATGAATCTTTTGTTTGTGCCTTTTCATGTTGCATCATAGTTTCTTTGTCTTATTGCTAGAACTTTGTCTTTCATGTTATGATTGAAGTACTATGATCCCAACTTTGAATGTTTTACAAATACTTTGATCAAGTCTTTGATGGTGCATGTCACCTCAAAAATTATTCTTTCTTTTTATCACTTACCTACTCGAGGACGAGCAGGAGTTAAGCTTGGGGATGTTGATACATATCAAATGTATCTATAATTTTTGATGTTCCATGCTTGATTTATCCACTTTGTTGTGTTTTGTCCACACTTTGAAGTACTTTTCATATGATTTCTTGGACTAACCTATTAACAAGAGCCACAGTGCCAGCTGCCTGTTTTCTGTTGTTTTTGGTTCCAGGAAAGTCAGAAAATGAATATTCTCGGAATTGGACGGGACAAAAGCCAAAGTGCCTATTTTTCCGTAAGTCATCAAATGCCAGAATATGAGACGGAGAGGGGCCAGGGGGCCACCACACCACCTGGCCACTGCCTGCTCAAGGCCAGGTGGTCTGGTGACCACCCCCTTGGCCTCCCCTTCCAACTATAAGATGCCCTCGGGACGAAAACCCTAAGTACCCGATCAAAAATCCACGAAAGAGTCTATAGCCATCGTCATCTCCATCCCTAGATCGGGAGGGATCTGAAGCTCTTCTCGGCACCCTTCTGGAGAGGGGAATTCACCCTGGAGGCCTTCTTCATCATCATGCAAGCCTCCGGTATGATGCGTGAGTAGTTCATCTCTGGACTACGGATCCATGTAGTAGCTAGATGGTTGGTTCTCCTCCTTTGTGCTTTCATGTCTAGATCTTGTGAGCTCCGTTCATGATCAAGATCATCTATTTGTATCATACATGTTGTGTTTGCGGGGATCTGATGGATATTGAGATGCTATTTCAGATTGATTATTGATTATATCATGTCTTTGTTATTTGAGATCTTGCATGCTTTCTGTTGTTAGTAGCTATCTTGGCCAAGTAGATGCTAGCAACTCCAAGAGTTAGTATTTATGCTCGATAGTGGGTTCATGCCTCTAGTAATCTGGGGAAGTGACATAAATCTCTAAGGTACTAGATGTGATGTTGCTACTAGGGAGAAAACAACAATCCTTTGTTCATAGAACAATCGTATTGTTTACTTTACACGCAATTCGTAAAGCAATAATCTGTTGCTTGCAACTTAATACTAGAGGGGGTTCGGATGATAACCTGAAGGTGGATTATTAGTCATAGATGCAGTTGTTTGGCGGTCTATGTATAATGTTGTAATGCCCAATCAAGTTCCAAAGGAGTCAAGATGATTAGTATATGCATGTATTGCTTTCTCGATGTTTGTCAATTGCCTCGCTGTAATTTGTTCACCCATCATGTTATCTATCTTAAGGAGAGCTGATGGCTCAATGCACGGCGCCCAGAAAAGTGCTGGTGTGTGGTTGATGTAGAGCTTGTTGGGAACCCCAAGAGGAAGGTATGATGAGTACAACAACAAGTTTCCCTCAGTTATGAAACCAAGGTTTAATCGAACCGGTAGGAGCAAGGAAACACCCCAAAGGTGTTGCTAGCTGACCCTTGTGCTCATCATACCTTCCTCTTGGGGTTCCCAACGAGCTCTACATCAACACCGCCAACAAGCATTTTTCTGGGTGCCGTGCATTGAGCCATCAGGCGGCGAGCAATAAGAGAGCCAAGATTGTACCGAGTATCATTGTTAAGTGCAACAGCAAGGAAAACCAAATGATAATTGGAGATATTACTTGTATTCTCCCTATCAAGAACGCTAGTAGCAAGATAGTAGGCAAAGTATCTAAGAGCAGGGAGTTGGATGTTTCTTATCTTTCCGCGCTGAGCTACGCGGTCGTCGTCATTGGTCACACCCCGATAGAGCTCCAGCAAATCAGTTGGTCGCCCTTGAATCTTCTTCACGGTCCCTATCATGCCCACACCTATAATACTGCAAAATCTTTCCAATGGCATGGTAAAGGGCAGATTATAAATTCTAAAAGAAACAGTTGACTGATAGGGCATGTTAGTAAAAACGTTGCTCTCAACAAAAGTTTTGGTGAGCATAGCGTATTGCTCACTCTCATCTTGCATGTATGAGGTCAAACCAACCCTTTGAATCAATAGCAAGAAATCATCAAGAATCCCAATAGCTTGTAAGAAAGTAAAACAAGGAAAAGTAGATGGGTGAGCATCCCCATCATCTCCTTCATTACCAATGCGAGGTGCAATGAGATCTTCATTTTATGATGGCCTAAACTGAGAGGCTAATCTTGAGGGCCTTGACCTCCTAGGTGCATCCCTCTCAAATATTTCTCCAAAGGTATGGTTGTTCATGTTTGATATTCTGAAATTTAAACATCTATTAAACAAGTGATTGAAAAGTGAATATAATGGAGGACACTACTCATAGGGACTTGCAAGAGGCCTAAACATGCATCAAAACTATATCTCTAAGCATTGAACAAGCTTACAAGCTCTCATAACCTATCACCTACAGCAGCAAAATACCCAAGATATAAACCACTAAACACAAATCTACTTGGACAAGCGGAGGAGTCACATACTGGAGAACAAATGCTCCAAATTTCAGCAGCAAAGATGGGCTGAGCAAGGAGATCGAAAAATCGAGGGCAAGCACAGCAAGAACGCGATTTCGAGCAATGAGCTGGTGTTTACTCGGGAGAGAGAAGAAAGTGGCAAGTGAGAGAGTGAGTGGAGGGCTAGGGTGGCCCACACCATAGGCAGGCGCGCCCCTGGGCTAGCCGCGCCACCAGGTGGTGTGCCTGCCTGGTGGGCCCCCCTGGTACCTTCCAGGCACTCCTTTGCCCCTTTTTTTTACGTAAAAATTTAATATGAATTTTCTGGAATTTTTCGAGACACTTTATTTTTGAGCAATTTTCAGGTATAGATGAATGATTTTCTGACAGAAAAAGATTTTCTAGAATGATGCAATGACAAAACAAGGCTAGAACTACAGAAGTTCTAAAACACTCTAACATGCAAGCAACTAACAACAGAAAAGAAAACTAAACAAAATCAAAAACTAAAATGGATAGAATAGAAGTAAGCGGAGATTATCATGGTGAAAACATTGTTTTGCTCAATGAAATCCTTTTGTTAACAAGGTTGATCAGGTCTTGTTAGCAAAACAATTTTATATGAAACAAAACTTTGTATTCCACTAATGATTATGTTACCTCAACCTTGATAGCAATGGTCCCAATCATAATAGTTTCAAATTTTTCTCGTGGTATGGGACAATATAGTTCTCCAACTTGAATGCCCTCAACATGTTCAATTGAATTCAAACCATAAGTCCTATCAATCTTCTTGGGGAAATAGACAGTATGCTCCTTGTCATTAACATTGAAGGTTACCTTTCCTTTATTACAATTAATAACAACTCCTGTAGTATTAAGAAAAGGTCTCCCAAGAATAATAGACATATTATCATCCTCAGGCATTTCAAGCATAACAAAATCAGTTAATATCAAGCAATTATGAGCCACTTGAACAGGTACATCCTCACATATACCAACAGGAATAGTGGTAGATTTATCATCCATTTGCAAAGATATATCAGTTGGTATCAGTTTTTCAAGTTAAAGTCTCTTATAGAGAGAAAAAAGCATGACACTAACTCCTGCTCCCAAATCACACAAAGCAGTTCTAACATAACTATTTTTAATAGGGAAAGGAATGGTTGGAATCCCTGGGTCTCCAAGTTTTTTAGAACCTTCCCATTAAAGGAATAATTAGCAAGCAAAGTAGAAATTTCTTCATTAGGGATCTTCCTTTTATTCGAGACAATATCCTTCATATACTTTGAGTAAGGAGGCAATTTAATAGCATCACTCAAAGGAATTTGCAGGAATAAAGGTTTCATCCACTCACAAAACTTATTATAGTGTTCATCTTCCTTTGACTTGTGTTTCTTATCAGGGAAAGGCATGGGTTTTTGGACCCAAGGCTCTCTTTTCACTACCATGTTTCTTAGCAACAAAATCTTCTTTAGTGTATTTAGTATTGTTAGTGTGCTTTTCAGGTTCTTCTTCAACTTTTTCTTTATCAGGAGCGTCATTTTCTTCATTACCACTTTCAGTTTTAGCATCAGAGGCAGATATACTATTAGGATCTTTAGCAGGTTCAGAGGGTTCTACAATAGTTTTATGTTTGTTTTTCCTTTTCTTACGAGTAGTACCACTGTTTTCAGCTTGTTGAGAATCCTGCTCAATTCTTTTGGGATGCCCCTCAGGATATAGAGGATCCTGGGTAGCAGCACCACTTCTAGTTCTAATTTCATAAGCATGTTTTTCTTTAGCAACATTAACTAGCAAGTCTTTTTACACTTTAATAAGTTGATATATTTGAGTTTGAACCATTTGAAAATGTTTAACAAGCATTTTAACATCATTAGAGGTTCTTTCCACAATATCTTTTAACTCAACAATAGCTCTAGAGTTTTCCATTAGATGATTTTGCACCCTTTTATTAAAATTATCTTGCTTAACAATAAAAATATTGAATTCTTCTAAGCATTGATCAGGAGGTTTAGAGTAAGGGATATCACCTTCATCAAAGTGTTGGAGAGAGTGTACCTCAATAGTGGATGAATGGGGAATTGGCTTACATAATTCTTCTATAGGAGGTAAATTCTTAACATCTGCAGCTTTAATCCCCCTCTCCTTAAGACATTTCTTAGCTTCCTTCATCACTTCATCATACAATGCAATAACTCCCTCTTCTTAGATGATGGTATAGGCGCCGGTATAGCTGGTTCAAGTATAATTGTTTCAGGTATAGCTGGTTCAAGAGGAGTCCAATCTTCATAGTTCTTGCTTATTTTAGCCATTAATTCCTCAACTTCTTTGGGAGTCCTATTCCTGAAAACACAATCAGCACAACTATCCAGGTATGTCCTAGATTCTTCAGTTAGTCCATTATAAAATATATCAAGAAGCTCATTCTTAGGTAATGGGCATCTAGCCTATGCATGAATCAAAGCACAAAACCTTGCCCATGATTCAGGCAATATCTCTTTTTCTCCCTGTTTAAAATAAAAAAGTTCCTGCAAAATAGCATGTCTAGCACTAGGAGGAAAATATTTCTGCAGGAAAGTACTAATCAAGCAATCAGGGCTATCAATAGATCTAGGAGGTAAATTATTAAACCAAGTGTTAGCTTCCCCTTTTAGTGAAAAAGGGAAAATCTTAGCAACAAAGTAGGTGCGCATCTTAATATCATCAGAAAACACGCCACTCATGGTAGAAAGCTCAGTCATATGTGCTACCGCACTTTCATTCTTAGTCCCAAAAAGGTTCTTTCTCAACAATAGCTATGTAAGATAGATCAAGAGAGAAATCATAATCTTTATCTTTAATGTTTATGGGAGAAGCAGCAAACTTAGCATTAGGAGACAATTTGGGTCTAATAGTACGCCTCTTAAGGAGACTCTTAGCAGCACTCCTATCATGATTTTTTTGACATTCTTTAATAAATTCATCGGTCATCTCAACATAACCGTCTTCAATATCATAGCTTTCTCTAGACTCAGGTGAACTAACAGGTGTAGTAGTGTCTTCATTAGGAGTTTTAGTATTTCTAGCTATAGTTCTAGCAATCGTAGCATCTAGGAAAGGACTTAATGAACCACCCTTATCAAGCACAGTAGAAGCAACATCATAAGTATCAGAAGTTTCAGATTCAGCAGTAGTAGCAGCATGTGTAGCATGTGTGTGTGGTGGTGTAATAAGCTTACTCATAACAGACTGTGAATCAAGAGCAACAGAGGTGTTCAGAACCGTACCTCTTCTTGTAGTGGATGGTAAAATAGGGACCTTGCCATCACAAGACTTACCCATGATGGATGGATGGCAGCAAACAATAATGAATCCAAGTGAACTTGATAAATAAATCTATGCTCCCCGGTAACAGCGCCAGAAAATAGTCTTGATGACCCACAAGTATAGGGGGTGTATCGCAGTATTTTCGAGGGAAGTGAAACCCAATTTATTGATTCGACACAAGGGGAGCCAAATAATATTTATAAGCCTTAACAACTGAGTTGTCAATTCAGCTGCACCTGGAAACAATCTTGCTCACAGTAGTTTATTAGTAGCAACAGTTTTGTAGTAGCAGTAGTAAAGTAAATACGGCAGTAACAATTGCAGTAAACAGTAGGATTCAAGTGCGGTAGGCATAGGGATGGATGGACGGGCGTTGCATGGACAATACAATTCATATAGCAATCAGAACATAGGGCATTTGCAGATAAATAAGATAAAGCATCCAAGTACTAAATAATCCTAGGCATGTATTCCATATATAGTCATACGTGCTCGCAATGAGAACTTGCACAACATCTTTTGTCCTGCCAGCCCGTTTGCAGCGGGGCCTCAAGGGAAATACTAGCAATTAAGGTGCTCCTTTTAATAGAGCACCGGAGCAAAGCATTAACACTCTGTGAACACATGTGATCCTCACATCAAAGCCATTCCCTCCGGTTATCTCGATTTCTGTCACTTCGGGGCCATTGGTTCCGGACGACAACGTGTGTATACAACTTGTAGGTAAGACCATAAACAATACTATCATAATGAATCAATAACATGTTCAGATCTAAAATCATGGCACTCGGGCCCTAGTGACAAGCATAAGCATAACAAGTCGCAACAAAGTCAAAAAACACTAATAGTAGATACTAGGCACCATGCCCTAACAATCTGATGCCATTACATGAACGATCTCATCTAATCCCTACCATCCCCATAGCCTACATCGAGGGATTACTCAATCATAGATGGGGGAAACATGGATGGTCGATGGAGAAGCGATGGTGATGATGATGGCAATGATCTCCTACAATTCCCCGTCCCGGCAGGGTGCTAGAACGGAGTTTCTGGTTCCGAATCGTGGAATCTGGTGGTGGCGGCGGAGCGGAACTCTTTTTGGAAAAATGTTGACCCCCCTTGAGTTTTTAGGTCAGAAGGCAACTTATAGGCGAAGAGGGAGACCGAGGGGGTGTCTGGGGCGGCTAGACCACCCCCTGGCGTGGCCAGGCCTAGCCCACGCGGCCAGGTGGTGTGGCCTGGGCCCAGCCCCACCCCGTCTCGTATTCTGGCTCCGGGAGTCTTCTGGTGAAATAGGATTTTTGGCATATTTTCCGGGATTTTTCCTGATAGTTGATTTTCTGCACAAAAACTAGACACCAAGATAATTCTGCTGAAAACAGCGTCAGTCCGTGTTAGTTGCATCCAAACCACACAAGTTTAGAGGAAAAACAATAGCAAAAGTGTTCGGGAAAGTAGATACGTTTTGGACGTATCAATAACCATATCTACTGAGATCATCTGTGAACGTGACAAAATACTCATAACCACATCTGGCTGTCGTGCTCATTGGACCACATACATAACTATGTATCAGTCCCAGCAAGTCGGACGCCCTCTCGCAACTCTTTGCGAAAGGTGTCTTGGTCATCTTACCCAGCAAACATGATTCGCGTGTTTCAAACAGCTCCAAGCCGGACGAATTATGGAGTCCATCACCATGGAGCTTCTGCATGCGCTTCCAGCTGATATGACCAAGCCGGCTTCCGCCAAGGCACGTCGGCTCCTTGAAGTCCATACTCCGGGCATGGGATATCAGGGCAGAGTTGGTGGACACGATGGCTCGGTATGACCATGTGACAACCGTACATGACATGACATATGAGAGTCTCACTGAGATTATTAGGTCACATCCCTAGCAATTTGGGACGATGCAGTGTACCTATTGACCTCGTAATACCGCGTCACAACTTATATAGGCCTAGTTCTTTTGGCGGCTTCTCTGAGAAACTGCTCTACCCCCAGCTTTTTGGGGAAGCCGGTTCAAGAAAATTACGAGGCTTTCAAAATGGTTAAGGCTAAACTAATATGTAAGCC
Organism: Avena insularis; assembly: GCA_023614405.1. Lineage (NCBI taxonomy): Eukaryota > Viridiplantae > Streptophyta > Magnoliopsida > Poales > Poaceae > Avena > Avena insularis. The sequence continues at coordinate 44,460,918 of CM042688.1, read as the reverse complement.
TCATAAAATTTTGGAACCGGCTTCCCTGGGAAGTAGGAGGTAGGGCAACTTCCTAGAGAAGTTGCCAAAAGATCTGGGCCAGAGTGTGTTGAAAGGGAAATGGATGTTGCCTAGAGGGGGGGGGGTGAATAGGCGCTTTAAAATAATTACGGTTTAGGCTCTAATAAATGTGGAATAAAATTTAACATTTAATTTCTCAAGCCAAAACCTAAAACCACTAGGTTCACTAAGTGCACCAACAACCTATGTAAGCAATACAAGCAACAAGGTGATAGCAAGATAAAATACTTCAAGCATGATGGCTATCACAATATAAATTGCATAAGTAAGGGGCTCGGTTGAGAGATAACTGATTAACGCGGATATGATGATTTTTATCCCAAAGTTCACTTCCAAAGAAGCTACGTCTCTGTTGGAGAGGTGCGATGGTGCAATGCACTTCGAATGCCACAAAAGGCTCACCTTGAGGTGTGGTGGCTCTATGCTCACCCAATGCCACACAAGGCCTCACCCCAAGATGCGAAGGCACGCAACACACCGACGCCACAAAAGGCTCACCCTATTCTTCCGTGAGCTCGCCACAAAGGCCTACTCACGATCCACTATGGGACACTTAAGGGCAGTCACCGAACCCGTACAAGGCTTGGGGCAAACTCCACAACTCAATTGGAGGGCTCCCAAGAAATGCCACAAAGGCTACAATCTTGAAAAAAACTCCACAACAATTGGAGGCCCCAAGAACAATGCCACAACAGGCCACAAGCTTGAGAAATCTCCACAACTCAATTGGAGGCTTCAAGAACACACCACAACTCCACACAACCGTCTAGGATTCCAAGAACCCAAGAGAAACAAGCCCAAGTGCTTGAACTCACTGAATCTCTGAGGAGAACTCAAACCTATGCACCAGATGAGGCAAGTCCACTCTCAAATTCCACCAAATCTACAAAATCTATTGGGGGAATAAGAGAGAAAGAACACAAGAGGCGAACACAAAACTCTCTAAGATCTAGATCCCAAGGATTCCTTCACAAAGAAGGGATTTCGTTTGGTGGGGTTGTAGATCTAGATATCTAGAAGGGATTTCACAAAGAAGGATTCCTTCACTCAAAAAGATGCAAGAATCATAGGAGGGGGAAGGAGAGAGGGCAAACTCTTCAAGATCAACAATAGAGGAGAGAGAGAGAGAGTGAAAACGGACCAAAAGAACTACTAGCCACGAAGGGGAAGAGGAGCCCCTTTTAAAGGGCTCCAAGATCTACCTGTTATGCACATATCTGTGCATAGCCGGTAGTACCGGTGGGTGGCCAGTACTACCGCTAGCACCCAGCCAACGGTCACCAAACGACGATGCGAAAGAAAGAAAAACAATCCTGGCCGGTACTACTGCCGGACCACCGGTACTTCCGGCAGCGACGATACTACCGCCAGAACTTTCGATCGAAGTTCCGTCAAATAACACACTCTAGACAGAAGATATACTGAACATGACCAGAATTTCGGCCGGTACTAGAGCTGGTACTACCGGCGGCAAACATGCCTGAGCGGTACTACCGACTGAAGTTCCGCCAAATAGAACTCAGAGAACAGAGAGGATACTGGACCGAAAACAGGGTAAGCGGAAGTAGCTCGGTACTTCAGCCGGTACTACCGGCGGCAAACATGCCCTAGCGGTACTATCGGTGGCTAGCCGGAACTTCCGTCCAGGGAAACTTTAGAAACTAGAAATGCAATAACTTCCGCACCCGAACTCCAAACGAGACGAAACCAATTTTGTTGAAAAGATAATGACGTGTAGAATCCAAGGGATAAAATACCATGAATATATGTGATATATCTCCCAAGGTGTGGAGCCAGAAAACCTGCAAGATCAAAAACGCAATAAGATATGCAAGAGAAATCCTTTTTGATGAACTAGAACTTGTTATGATGATAACCGTAAGCTCTAGATCCTCACATAGACAAGATCCAAAACAATCAAGAAAGATGATGCTATGAATGCAAAGGTTTGAGCTCTCTCCAAAAGATACGACCGAGCTACTCACTCGAGAGCCCCTCTTGACAGTACGACTATCTACCCAAAACCCGGTCTCCCAACAACAAGAGACCGGTAAAATAGAAAACCTATAAAGATCATACCTTTGCCTTAAGCAATCCACTTGAGCTTGATGTAGACGATCTTGTCTCCATCAAGATGGAACACCTTTCTTGATTGCACTTGCTCGCGCTTTGCAATGTGAAGACTTGTGAGTTGCTCCCCATACTCCATGGGGAAAACTCTTCTTTAAACTTGTCTTCATCATTCCATGATCACCGAGGATGGCAAGCTTCGAGCATGATATCTTCTAGAGATGGCGCACCTAGAGCTTGTCCTTCATTTCTTGATGATGTCCTGAAGATAACCATGATGACCTCCATCTTTTTCTTTAAGACACTCTTGGTCTTCTTCTTCTACTTGATTCCAATAGGCACAAAGCCTTTAGACATTGCTTGTTATTTTTCATCCTTGAAACAAGCACATGGTCCAAGCGATGCCAATAAATCTATAAGTGAAACTCAATTTACACATTAGTCCATAGAGATTGTCATTAATTACTAAAACCACACATGGGGACATACATGTACTTTCATGTGTGGTACGTCGCCGTGTACGACCACGCCATTAGGCTAGGCTACAATGTACAATACACTCGTAGTAGGGACACATGGTCGTGGCTGCCCATAAGCCAAAGCCATGGCACCCCTTATAAGTATCGACCGAACACTTCACCATACACGCGAGCTGCCTCCATTAGGAACGGAGAGGTGCAACTTGTCGGCTTCCCAGAAGTTGACCACCCCATCAAACACACTAAGCATCTCACACTCCGATCAATACAAATACACAAGAAGTAAAGTGTTACCGGTCATCTATTCACGTGGCCCGAATCTATATAATTCGTATGTGACTGAGGTTGTTAGCCCATATGATAGGCCGCAAGTCTTCTATCTATCTACATAGAAATTTACGACCGGGAATCCAAACCCAACAATCATGAACTATGTTGCTTAAATAATTGTACGAATAATTTATGTAATCATTTGATTGTGTGCGTGATTTTGTTTATATACAAATGTCTGAAATGGCCAGATTGATAGAAATAGGAAAAAAGAACATGCCCGGACCAAATAGGTCTTGCCATTGAGTGAGATGGCCTGGACATGACAATATGAGCTTCTCGTCTATCCGCGGCATGATCATGAGAGGCACTTTTCGTGTCTGTTTTAGGTCGTGCAATTGGAGTTGCCCTAAACAGATCACTCTACTTTTAGGGAAATTGAGCTTGGAAGAATGTTCGTCGCCATGTGTGGCCAGGTTGTTCTTATTAGATTTTGGATTCTGACTTATAAATTACAAAACTAAGGCTTTGGCTTTTAAGTGAACATTGCTACACGATGGTATCAAAAACATCAATTTAGGTGATTTTGTGAATTATAAGCTGCAAAAACTTGGGCCTATTTCGGTCAGTTTTACTAACCCAAGCACTAACCTGGAGGCATGTGGCGAAGGCCCGCATGCGACCTGGCAGGCTGGCACTGACACGCAACAAGCGGAACGGAGGGGAGAGCCAGAGCGGAGCGGATGTAGAAGAAGGAACGGCGAGGAGGCGGACCCTCCGACTCCGAGGCCATCCGCTGCCCCACCGCCGCCGCCAGCCGCGTCCGCGTCCGCATCCGCATCCGCGTCCCTGCCGGCCCAGGTTGGCCTGCATTTCCCCAATTCCCCGCCCTCGCCCTTGTTGTGAAACCCCTGCCCTAACACTTGGACAACTGCAAATCCAAACGCTCTCTTTATTTGAAGTTATAACTTGTATACGTTTCGGCGATATAGCATCACGAGTTTAGAACAGATTCGATTCGTTTGGCACTTTAATGTCACGCGAGATGGATTCACCATCAACCGTTGGTTGATTTAATCAGATTTTTTTGGGCGTATTTAATCAGAAACAAACCGAGCATTCGAGCTATGGCCTGCATTTTACTGGGCGAATTTGCAAGCAGCAACCATCGATGAGGAAAATTGTCCATAACAGTAAGGGTCAGGTAAACCAGTGCGTGATACTCACAAGCAAGAGTAGCAAAAAAGCGTGCGGGGAACTTTCAGTGTCGCCTTTCAGGGTGAGAGAGTTGTTCTGATATGCGGCCGCTGCCACTGCTGCTGCTGTTCGAGCCGGTCACCCCACCCGTCCCGATGTATGGTCCAGCATGTTCGAAATCTATGACAGACGAGGCAGATGAACTCAGCCCCTCATTGTGGATCATCGTCTCGATTTCCTTCACCACCGAGCCCATCGTGGGCCGTCTTGAAGCCGCCTCCTCCACACACTCCATGGCGAGCTGCACGAACCTCCTGAACCCGGTGGATTTGGCGGCGTCATGGATAGCCGGGTCGATGATGCCCTGCAACCCGTAGTAGTCGTGGTCGTTGGGATCTATGGCGACCCTGAACTCCCGGACAATGTATGTGCCCTTTGATATGGGCAGCCTGGCGCTTAGTAGCTCGAGCATGACGACGCCGAAGCTGTACACGTCGCTCTTCTCCGAGAGCTGTTGCGTCATGTAGTACTCGGGGTCCAAATATCCCTACAGAATCAAATGTGGCCATCAGTGAAAAGAGTAACCAACTAGATCTGTGAAAGGATTAGTTTTAATCAGTAAACAAAGGCAAGCAAAGCATTTACAAGTGTTCCTTTGACTTGGGTAGAAACATGTCCCTTTTCGGTGTCTGCAACTAGCTTTGACAGACCGAAATCAGCAACCTTTGCTTTAAGATTGTCATCCAAAAGGATATTTGTTGACTTGACGTCTCTGTGGATAATAGGCGGGTCGGCGAGTTCGTGAAGATACGCTAGTCCTCTGGCTGAGCCAAGAGCAATCCTGAGCCTCTTCTTCCAGTCCAGGTAGATTCCCCTTGCTACATAAAGATTGCAAGTTGTGAAGGAGAAGAAACACAAGAGTACTTGCTCTTCTGTACATGAACTATTCTCTGTGTACATACCTTGCAAGTTCTCTCGCAGTGTACCATTGGAAACATATTCATACACCAGCATCTGCTCCCCTTGTTCATAGCAAAATCCTATCAGGCTTACTAGGTTCCTGTGATGAACTCTGGACAGCAGCTCAATCTCAGTCTTGAACTCCACCGCACCTTGCTTTGATCCATACTCTGCTCGTTTTATTGCAACACTTGTTCCATCCGCAATCGTTCCCTTGTAAACCTTTCGCATGAGAAAAATCATTAAATTAGTTGTATGTGTAGATCTTCTTTGAAGAATGTTAGTAGATAACCAGATAGTTATTTACCTTTCCATAGCCTCCTGATCCTATTTCATGATCTTCTGAGAAATTTTTGGTACAGTTCTTCAGTTCATCAAAAGAAAAGAACCTTGCTCCTTTGAGCTGTGGAGCACCTCCACTATCTTTTTGTGCAGCTCCCCATGAAGCTTAAATTTGGATGTGCATGAAGTAAAAAAGTCAGTAAAGTTTCAACAATCTACAAAGTCTGTCAAGTTTTCTGTTATTACTGCCTGTAGTTAGTTGATAGCTAAGCATTTGTTATCACAACCATTTTATGAAGGGTATGTAAGCTTGGGCATGCAGCAGTGGAGTTGCAAGAAAAAAGGGATCCCTTGTTTTGTGTTAATACGTGCTGTGTATCTTGTTGCCTATATGCAATCTTTTGTCAGTTTTAGTAATATATATTTTTTCATGCCAGGCAGCATTAACAGCTACGTAGTTGGAAACGTAATTTTATATTCTTTGGAACCTCACCGAAAGGATTTCCCAGTCCTGATGATTGCGTTGTCCTTTTCTTTCGTAGTAGAGCAAATATTGCCACATAAATTAGGGCAAACATAAGAAGACCACAGGCTACTGCAGTTCCAGCCATAGCGCCTTTGCTCATTTGAGATTTCCCACTGCCACCTGAGACAGGACACCAATGAATTTCTTACATAAACATAAACATAATTTACATTCATGATATGTGAATACCTGCAAATGGGGCATATGGATCTGCAATGAAGTAATAAGGTCCGAAAATGGGTGGTGCCTTGTAAGTTTGGTTGCTAATTTCAGAGCCTATTCTTATTTGTTCTGACAGATTAAATGATGTCCCAGTCGATGGAAAGAGTCTCACTCGAACGTTGAGGTATTCTTCACTGCTGAAATGGACATCAGAAAGAAAAACTGCACCAGGGAGCAGTGCCAGCCCTTTCCAGAAGCTAGTTTCTAGTAGCTGAAAAGTCGCATTGTCGCTCGGGTCAGCGAACGATGGTGCTCTGAAGGTCATCCTGCCCGTGTAAGGATAGGCACAACTGCAAGTTGCAGGGTCTAGACTTTGATCACTGGAACATGAGGTTGAACCACATTTGGTTACACTAGTGGTGTATGGTACCAGGTTCGCTTGCTGAAGGCTGCAGAAGAATTTGTTCGAGAATTCTGGATCCAAGCACACAGGATTCCCCACAAGTCTGCAAATAGGTGAAAAAACAATGCTAGTGAATCAAAGGAAGGGGAGAGAAAATGTGTAGATCTTGGTACGAAAACATGGAGGTACTGCTCACACTAGGGTCTGGTTGTAGCTTTGTGTTATATTGACCTCAACTATATGATTGTTAAGGAGATTCACGATCTTCAGTTGTTGGGTGATGTTCCCAGTCATGTCAAAGGTTCCATTCAGTGCGTTATTTCGCAGTATACTGTCTGATCGGTGAAAAAAGTTAGGAATATATAAGAAACTTATATGCTCTGTAATTTAAGCTATATGTTGCCAGAAAAATTACACTTGCTGCAATTGGGGCAAGGTGAAGAGCCCTTTGGGAACCTGGCCGGAGAGTTTTCCAGAATCTATTGCTCTGCATATTGGGTATCAAACAAAATGTGATCGAAGGAAAAACATATCACTGACCAGTGACTACGGTGAGGGAAACATGAGATGATCAATAATTCATAGTATTTGTTTACTCACACTGAAACAAGAGATTTTGAAGTCGAGAACCAGTCTGGTGCTTCTGATAGATCAAACAAATTGTTGCTTAAATCCCTGGTTGTGCAAAGAAAGTTCATCATTAAATCAGAAGAACAGTCTAAATCATAGGAGCGTGCAGAAAAGAACTGATGCAGAAACTTCTTACACCACATTTAGTTTGTTTAGGCTACTGAGATCTGGCATTGTTCCACGCAGCTGGTTGTTTGCTAAATTGCTGCAGGGAAATAGTTATACCTGATGAGATAAACATCTTACTCGTTTTAATCGTGGGTGATCACAATTACAGCACTTACAGGTTAGTTAGGTTGACTAGGTTGCTGATGTTGGTTGGAACTTCCCCAGTGAAATTATTCTTATCTAATCGGCTACGGAAAATGCAGAGGAGGTCAAAAATAGCAACTACGATATGTTGGAAGGAAGACATTGCCCATATACTTACATGATTTGGAGGGTTGTGATGTCACTAAGCTCGTTAGGGATATGACCAGACAATTGATTGTTGTCAAATAATCTGATGAAGATCAACAAAGTAGTCAGTCAGTATGGCATTTTCAGTGCTGCTGACAACGATAATTGGTACTTTCTTACATATGTTCGAGGATCATGCTGGAGTTGAAGAGGCCAGTTAGATCACCAGTTAACTGATTCTTATTGAAATGGCTGTTGATTGATCAGAAATAAGGATCAGTATGGTGTGAAAATGGAAGTGACTTAAAATACCTATATTGAGCATGCATTTTTTACTTGGGCTGAAGGAAGAAATGTTAAGGGACTTACAAATGTTTGGCTTGTGTAAGTAGGTCAAGTCCTGGAGAACCACCTGAGGAAACTGGAATGGGTCCAGAAAACTGGTTATCTGCCAAGTCGAGCATATAGAGGTTTGAGAGTAGGCCAATCGATGCAGGAATTCTCCCTGTAAAGTTGTTTGTATTCACCGCCCTAGAGAGAAATTGTTGCAGAGCAAATTCATTTCATTAGTTCAATCAAAGTAGCAGCAGAGCTTAAGTACGAATGTCGAATTAATATTAAGGTTTCGTCTGTGTCTAATAGTTCTTACAAGAAAGAGAGCTGCACCAAGTTTCCTAAGTCTTGGATGCCTCCTGTGAAGCTGCAGCCGGACAAGATTCTGAGAAGCACAGTGCAGTAGGGTAGGTCAGTTATTGCTGTATGCCAGTTTTGCAAGATAAGGATTTGCTCTAAGGGTCATGCAGCGTACAGTGTTCTAAGCTGCCTGAGATTCCCGATTGCAGCAGGCAGTGGGCCACCAAGACCAGCATTGAAGGAGAGGTCCCTGCAAGCACCTTAATGTATGAGCAAAGACAGTATATTATATTTTGTTGAGGTAAATTAGTTAGGTCTTTTTTCTAAACTTGGTATAACAGAATTCTTTTCTGTTAACACCTTTTTTATATTGATATAGCTGAATTCTTCTCTTTTAAAATGTTAAATGCTCTGTAACTTTTACAATCTGAAAACAATAAGGTGTGCTATTTTTTTTCTTAGCAGTCAAAATCTGCAGAATCTTCTGATATGCTCCAACATTTGAAGCATGAAGTGCACTCCTGCTAGTGACGATTGATAAACTTCAAAGACTTTTGGGTACGTAACTCACAGGTATACAAGCTCACTGAGTTGGCCTAGGCTGTCGGTTAATGTGCCTTGAATAATAATGCCTGAAAGCCTCCTGAAAACATGGATGTCAGAGTTAGCTGGGTGATATGTGAAACTAAAACACCATTAGTTAATACTCACAGTGATGTCACCCGCCCTTTGTCGCACAGAACCCCATCCCATTCTGTATTACATGGATCATTTGATGCTTTCCAGCTTGATGGGAAGTTCTGCCACCCGCTGACAAAAGACAGAAGCGCAGCCACTGACAGTTTGTATCCATATTATTATTCAGGCAATTTACAGATTACCGACTTTAGCTATATTTTCATCGTGCTACTTTTATGCAGATAAATAAGAAAAATTGTGAACATGGAGAAAGAGAGAAAGGGATTATACTGAACTGTTTGACATGGTGGTTATGATATAAAGTGCTGTTTCATTATGTACTTGAAGATAAAGACGCACTGAACCCTGCCATTTTTTAGCAGAATTAAGTTGTTTTCTCCATACAGTTATAGCAGATGAAATATGTTTCATCTAAATACTCATGTGGCTTGCCACCTTCAATTTGTTCAAGCTACACCTTTGCAAGGGAAGTAGTCTAAGAAGAAAAAGATGCAGAAATTAGGTTTATCGCACTTACCATCTTGAGAATCTGTATCACAGAATCGCCCAGGTATACTGGCCAACAACATTAACAGTAGCAGAACTTTGCACAATTCCTCCATTCTGAGAGCCTGTGGGGATTAAAGTTTAGGAACACACAGGGCAGAAACAAACTGCAAAGCTGGTTGTGAAAGCTTATTTGCCAAGAAACCAAATGGAGGAGCTTTCCGAGATGAACATCAAAGCCTTGCTCTTTGAAAGAGTAGGAACAGGTCGCTCAAATTTGCACTTGTTAGAGTATTCTGCATGATATCTGGACCAGCTGCAGATTATGCTGCCAGAATGGAGAGTTGAGGCAATCAAAAGGCAAGTAAAACAACCAAGTTGCATAAGGATCACTGACTCTTCCATGGGTGTAATTTCTTAACCTTTTCTAGACAGGCTGTTGGTGGCATGTAGTTATCTGGGGACCTTCACGGGTCTAGGCTTATTTTGTTTCGATCTTCGGTGGGTTTATGCAAGCCACAGCTTTCATCCAACCAACTTGTTTCCTTTAAACTATGAATCCAGGATGTTCTTGGGACAACTATTTGTTGGCTTTTCTTGGTTGAAATAATGTTGCTGTGATTAGGTGATTCTTGTTATCTTACGATATATACTTTCTTGTTAGTAGTTAATACTTACTACATCCTAGTATTCTTTTTCTTTGGTATAGCATGTGTTGTTGGGGACTGAAATAACAATGCCAATGATGGAAGCTGGGTAATGACAAAGTCATTGGTTTGTTCTTCCATTCTTTGTGCAAAGGTACTTCCCCATTTTGCCCCTCCGCTTATTTTTTTTTATAACACCCCTCCGCTTAATTTAAATATTTCAGGGGTGAAATTTCTGTGTTTTTATTATTTAGCATGCATATCTGATAAGTATGTTATTTCCTCAAATGGCTGAAAATGAGAATAATAAGTAGTACTAGAGTTCTCCATTGTTGTTTAAAATGAGAAGTGCAGTGAACCTGCGCAGTAGTAGAGAAACAGTAATTCTTCTGAATTATTTCTACGACTGGTTATGCAATCAGAAGAAATAATGTGTCGATGTACACGGCTGCAATGTGTCTTCTGAATGCTTTCAGCAGTAAAACATAACTAGCCGACTACCAATGGCAACAACTTGCCTCACTCCGACAGGAGCTTAGAGCCAGTCCTGTAGTTGCCCTATCACACCTCACGAACCCAAAAGAGGGGGAAAGTGAGAAAAGTGGTGCTCAGCAGTCCCCCTATTGTCTCCCCCTTGGAGGTTTCGAGCTCGGCGGCCCCGCCCTATATCTCCACATTCTTGTGACATGTGGGACCGACATATATAATACTTGTACTTAAGAGAGTAAGGGGGAGGGGGTTCATATTTGAGGGCTCTGTGGGAGCTGAACGAAATACAAGGGCGGAATCTTTTGAGGAAAGACCCAATGTGAAGATATGGGGGATGCAATTTAGGGGTTCACCTGGACTTGCTCTTAGAATTCACAGTTACGGCTCCCGCTCTTCGATCGGAAGCTCCCCGCATCCGCGCTGGACTTCTTAGCCGTCAAGATTGAGCGCTGCATCCTGCCATGGCAGGTTCGTGCCACCTCGCTGGGTGCCAGATTGACGCTCTCGACGTCGGTTCTCTCCGCCCTTCCTGCTTTCGCAATGTCAGCACTACGGCTGTCCCAAGGGACCATAACCAAGATGGACCGTCCCCGCCGCGGCATGCTGTGGAGTGGGATGACGTCCTGCTCTGGCGGCTCGTGCCAAGTCTCATGGGAGGTCGTGTGCCGTCTTCGATCGGAGGGGGGTTTGGGCGTCGTTGACCTCTCCCTGCACAACACGTGCCTCCTCCTCAAGAGGTTGCACGTCGTCCTCTCTGGGCAGCGCACGCCGTGGGCTGACTGGGTCCGATCAAACTACCTATGCGCGCACCCTGCCCCATCGACCCCAGCTTGGAAGGTCTTCTCGTCGCTCCTGCCCCTATACTGCGCTATCACTTCTGTCCGCGTGGGGCACGGGCGCTCCGTGGATCTCTGGGAGGATAACTGGACATCGCTGGGTGCGCTCTTGGCGGCCTTGCCTGCGGCCTACTCCCACATGATCCGCCCTGCTGGGTCGGTCGCCGATGCCCTCGCTAACCGTTCGTTGGTGCTCCACACTCATGCTAGGATCTCCCCTGCCGTGGCCGCTGAGCTTCGCATGCTCCATGGCGCGCTCGACCACCTGCTTGGGCGCGCCTCAAATGCCGACGACGAAAGATCCTTGGCGTGGGGCGGGAGCGGGAGTTTCAGCGCTGGTGCGGTGTACAAGATGTTGAAGAGCTCTGGATGCGTCACTCCCCTCCATGACCTGAATTGGGCTGGATTTGCGCCACTCAAGGTCAAGGTATTTGTGTGGATCCTGCGGCATGGCAAGACGCGCACGCGTGCCCTCCTGCACCACATCGGGTGTTTGAGCACCGATTCGTGCCCCTTCTGCCCCCGTGTGCCGGAGACGCTCGAGCACCTCTTTCTTCACTTGTCCCCACCTCCGTATCTTCTGGCGGCGCATGCTTGGGCCCCGTCGGTGCGCCCTACCCACGACTGTCGACGTGTCCTGGACATTGCTCCAGGCCAGCAATCCGGCGTGGAGCCCTCCCGTGTGCAGCACCGTCCTCTCCGGGCTCCTATGGATCACCTGGAAGACTAGGAATCGGATGGTTTTCGATGCCGTCCGCCTCCCCCTGTCGGCAATTCTCGAGCAAGTCATCGTGCACCTGCGGCTTTGGCGGGTTAGGGTGCCACCCCGTGTTAGCTTCGAGTGCGTGGAGCAATGGTGTGTGTCCCTCTTGTAGCCGGGGTGTAAAACGCATTCCCTCCCACCGTCGAGGGGGCGCCCCATTTAAACGTCTCCCCCTCCCTGTTCACAGTTACTTGTGATCCCATTCCCAACTACCAATGAGAAGCCATTAGTTTGCTAAAGAAGTCCGTGAAATGATGGTGTCATGTTGATGTAGGATTGTGTAGGCAAAACTATTGTTTGCACGGGATAGCTACTTAAAATAGAAATAGGATGGCACAATTCAAATCAGCAAAATGTTTCTTTTGGCTTGCTTATTGACTCGAACTGTGTGCTAGAGATGGGCAAATTCTTTGCTTTAGGTTTTAGCACATACCACTCATTTTAGTTTTAAGTTATGAATAGAAAAGAGAAGGCCATTAATGGTATTGTCAATAGATCATTCTCTGCTGTTACATCTTAAGGAAGCGATTTGCGTGTGTCCTGCTTATAAAATATTCAGACCTTGGTTTTATCAACAGGCATGAAAAATAAATATACAATACATGTCGTGTGTCCTTCTCGCTTGGACCATGCACCAATTTCAATGAGTAGAGACAAGCAAGAACCAAGACATAATACCTACTTTGGTTCAACCGCTGAGTAGGAATATACACTGTTGTAATCAAAAACACTGCTGCTGCTGCTGTCATCTTTCATAGGCAAATGTTCTTCTTGAGGATCTCTACTTATTCCATTTCCAAAATGTTCAGTTGACAAATATGCTGAGTCTAACAACTGTCCCCCTTCATTCTGTATAATGATCTCAAGCTCCTTCACCACATCATTCATTGTCGGGCGGTCAACACCGGATTCTTCTACACATTCCATAGCCAACTGCACGAATCTCCTGAAGCCAACTAATTTTGCTGAATCCCTGATTGCCGGATCAATTAGGCTCTTCAAGCCATAGTACTCTTGATCATACTGGTCTACCGCAGTCCTGATTTCACGCACAATGTACTTACCTTTCTCTATAGGCTGCCTGGAAGTTATTAGTTCTAGCATGACAACTCCGAAACTATACACATCACTCTTCTCAGAGATCTGTTGAGTCATGTAGTACTCAGGATCCAAATAACCCTATAATTCATTATAGAAGATGAATTAGCAAGAAATCTTATTTTTCCAATAAAAGATATGCACTTATGTTGCATTCCCTGAATTACTTACCAGTGTTCCTTTTACTTGGGTAGAAACGTGGCCCTTTTGCGTGTCAGATACTAGCTTTGATAGACCAAAGTCAGCTACCTTTGCAGTTAGGCTTTCATCCAAAAGTATATTGGTTGATTTTATATCTCTGTGGATAATTGGTGGATTAGCAAGTTCATGAAGGTATGCTAGACCTTTAGCAGACCCGATAGCGATCCTAAGTCGCTTCATCCAATCCAAGTGCACCCCTCCTTTACCTGCAGTTAAGCTATAATTAGATCCCCAGCTTGTTTAGGAGTGTGTAATAATTCGTAAATATGTGCTGGTAGTGATAAAAGAGTGTTACCCATCAGGTTCTCCCTTAGCGTCCCATTAGCAATATACTCATAAACCAACATCTGCTCCCCTTGTTCATAGCAGAAACCTACTAGGCTCACTAGGTTCTTGTGATGAACCCTGGATAGTAGTTCTATCTCATTCTTAAACTCGGCTGCACCTTGCATGGATCCCTGCTGTGCACGTTTTATTGCAGCTACTTGCCCATTTGCGATTGTTCCTTTGTAAACCTTTGAACAGACAAAAGTGATATCAGATGCTTCTGCAAAATGCAAACCCATGTTTCTGTCTAAATACGTGATTATGGAAGTTCAGTTACCTTTCCATATCCTCCAGATCCTATCTCGTGGGTTTCTGAGAAATTATTGGTGCATTTTTTTAGTTCCTCAAATACAAAATATCTTGCTCCTTTCAGTTGTGGCACGTCACCGTTATCTTTACCACCCGCTCCCCATGATGCTGTTGTATAAAAGAAGTAGCAAGATCAAATTAGCAAAGCATGTTGTGGCACTTTGAAAATGCTTGTGGTTGATCACATAGCTTTTGGTTCATCTTGCAGGGTTTTGTTAGTTCTTTGGGGTGTTTTTTTCTGGGTGTTTTCTGTAATCTCGCGTTATTTTGATTCTCATAATGCAAAATGAAACACTGATGCTGTGTTCAAGGAAAAAATGCTTATGGTTATCTTAGAATTGTTTTTGTCATGTGTGGAAAACTAACTACAGCTAACCAGTTCATATTTAGTATGTCTGGTTGTAACATATCTTTCATTAGATGAACTTCCAATGATGAAATGAACTATTACCAAACGGGTTAGTAGTTCTCTCTACTGCCTTCTTGGCTAATTTCTTCTGTCGCAGAGCATATACTGCTACCAGAACAAGGCCAGCAATAAGGACAAAACCAGCAACTGCTATTCCGACTATTACACCTTTGTGCGATGAGGACTTTTTGTTGCTTGGGCCTGAAATGAATAAGTTGTGTAAGATTTGGAGATATATCAAATAAAAGAGAATACAAACATATACAGTGTGCATACTTATAAAGTATTTGCTTGCTAGGAAGCTGTACGGTCCAAATGCAGATGGAGCTTTGTAAATTTGGTTGACCAAAGCAGAGCTGATTCTTATAACTTCTGAGCGATTGAAGCTCGTTCCACTGACCGGGAAAAACTTCACTGTGAATATTAGAGGAGCTCCTGGACTGAACTGGACATCAGAAAGCGCAACTGATCCTGGAGCCAGGCTAACGTTGTGCGCAAGCGTTGACTCCAATTGTTGGAACATCGTGGGGTTTGTCATGTCAGAAAAGGCAGGTGCTCGGAAGATCATTAAACCTTGGAAGGGGTTAGTGCAAGTGCAGCTCTGTGAAGGTGCTGGATTTGCTAACTGGTCAGTGGGGCATGAAATCGCACCACATTGGCCTGGGCTAGTAGAGTATGGCACTTGCTGCTTTTTCTGGAGCGTGCACAAAGTCATATTGTCAAAGCATACAGGATTCCCTGTTAATCTGGATGAGAACAAAAAAGATGGGTGAGATGCATGCCACTTGTTCAAATAGACATATGGGGGGATACTTACATTAGGCTGTTGGTGTAGCTTGGATTATAGCTAGCTGCAATGATTTGATTATTTGTCAAATTAACAACCCGCAGCTGTGAGCTGATTGTTACATTCATATCAAGTAACCCCCCAAAAGCATTCTTAGCTAGTGATCTGCATTATAGTTACAAGTTATAATATCAGAAGGCATAGAAATTGTTGTTCGGGTGTAACTAGAAGTCATGTAAGGGTCTATTTGCAATTGAAGAAATATAAAGATAAAGCGTGTGAGATCTTGAGGGACACACGATCACTTAACAAAATCTACAGAAAAATACTGAAGTGAAACTTTCAGCTAGATATGCTATCAGAGAAAGTTTTAGCTTGAGTATTGAAGGAATTACATTTGCTGCATCTGTGGGAAGCTGAAAAGAGCACTAGGAATTGTCCCATTAAGATGGTCGTTTTCCATAAATCTGCAAAATTATCCAAGCAGAGTAACAACATTATTTAAAATATAACTTTCTCCGGAATGGATTTTGCACACTCAAGGGTTAGTGCAAATACAACATCATTCATTGATACAGCATCGAGATCTGTGCACACGTTGAGAGTGCACAGATCTGAAGGTTGTATGCATGGTTGAGATAGTTTGCACTCACCCGTGAGTGTATCTAGGCTTATTCATGTACTAAATCCATTTAGTGTTCACTGTATTAATCCTCATACAACTCACATGGTGTTCAGGGACGTCAACGTTGAAAGCCATTGTGGTGCTGATGCGGTTGCAAAATTATTGTTACTTGTGTCCCTGTTCAGAGAGAAAACATTCGTTAACACAGAAGAAGAATCATTAAACTTAAGCGTTGATATATTTGGAATCTTACACATAATTGAGCTTTGTTGCATTGGTGAGGTCTGGCACTGTCCCGTTCAGTTGGTTACTTGCTAAGCTCCTTCAACAAACAATGAAAAAATTGCAACATCATTTGCAAGGAAGATCAGTATTGCTTGGTATTCATTAATAGTAGTTACTTACAGTTCCGTCAGGTTAGGCAGGTTGCCTATACTTTTAGGTACAGGACCATTGAATTGGTTATGGTCTAGTCGGCTGAAACAAGTTAATTCAGCAAATGAAGAGTTAATGAAATTGTTCAGAAGGGAGTGTAAGACAAATGAGAAATTGTTATCTGGTCTGTACATAATTTGAAGTGTTTCCACAAGTCCAAGAGATTCCGGGATTGGTCCAGTAAATTTGTTGTTGTCAAATATCCTGAGAATTATCCAGAAACTAGTCAGATGATATGAATGAGCAGAGGACATTAGCAAGTGCAAATGAATACACTGCTTACACATGTACGAGTTTCATCTTGGCATTGAATAGTCTTGCGTTCATTGGGCCTGTCAACTGGTTCTCGCTAAAATGGCTATTGATTTGGATGGATGGATAAGACAGATATGGAAATTACAACATTTAAGTAGTTGCATATGATTATTCCTTTTATTCTAGAGCTGGTACAACATTTGAGTACTTACAAATGATTTGCCTCGACAAGTTTATCCAACCCTAGGTCAGTATCTGTTGAAACTGGGATTTGCCCTGACAGTTGATTGTCCGACAAGTCCAACCAAAAGAGATTTGTGAGAAGGCCAAGTGTGCGGGGTATGCTGCCAGTGAATTTATTTGAGTTTAGGGCCCTGCAGGAGAGCAATTCGTCAACTGAACTGTATCACCTCATGAACCGAATAATCTCGTTGAAGATCTTTGTTGAAATTTCAGTGATTTCTTACAGGAATCTTAGCTGTCTTAAGTTGCCTATCTCTTGTGGGATATTACCAGTAAAGCTGCATCCAAGCAAAATCCTGAAAGGCACACATGATATGTCAGCTATCCCCTTTCTTTTCGTTTGGTCCTCCCCACAGATCCCAAAGAGGAGTAATGTTCCTGTATTTGTCACTGTTCTTACAGAGTGGTAAGCTGCTTCAGATTTCCAATATTCGGAGTAAGTGGACCTCCAAGATCTAGATTGTTAGCCAGATCCCTGCATGTAGGTTCATATCAGTAGCCTAAAACATATTATGGTCTAGATATCTAGATGATTTTTTGAGGCTGTAGCATCCCTTTTTTGTAGTCCTATCTGTTTACACTATTATGGTTTTGCTTAGAAAGAAAAACTGAAGTTTTCATTATTGGGTCAAGGAAGTTTAAAGAAAGTTGAGGAAGGAAGGACTTACAGATACGTCAAAGCAGAGAGTTGGTCTATGGCGTTGCTTAATGTACCTCCAATAGTCATGCTTGATAATCTCCTGCAGATACCAGGTTTCAGCAGATTTTTTTTTTATAACAGAAGCAAAAAAAACATGAATGATAAGTTCGGCTCTCACACTTCTGTCACTCTCCCATTAGAACAGGATATTCCATCCCAGGAGGTGCACGGATCAGTCGATCCTGTCCAGCTTTGCGGTTCATTCTGCCAATTCCTCGTCAGCGCTTGAAGTGCAGCAACTGCAGAATTATTAAGCTAACATTAGAGAGGCGCTTTTATAACAGCAATTCCAGTGGTTGATCTCATTCCTGCCATGGATTCTTATTAGCCACTGATCTTGTTATTTTGAGAGGTACATGCAAATAACATTGTAGATAATTCAAGGTAAGTCTTGATCCGAGAAAAGAGGCCTTCTTCTTTGAACTCTCAATTGTACTGGCAGAAAAGAAACGATGTTTCAGTTTAAGTTTATTTTAGTATTTTATTCGCACAACCTTTTAAATTTGCTTGATTTGAACTACTGTGGATTTGATCCATTACAGGTTTATTTTTGCACCGCATGGTATATCGACCACAAAGGGTTTAAGAGTAATTGTTAAAGCTACGGAATGAGGATGGAGAAAAAACAGAAACATAATCTTGATGGTAGACTACTGACTATCATGATGCTGATCTTATCTATGGGCATTCAGGCTGTGCTAATCTGTCTGTCCTTGTTCTCAGGCCAGTGGCTGCTCAGTGAGAAACTTGTCCTAAAAACATGGCTAACTTTCTTCCGGTAATCTACCGAGAGAAGGAAGGATTACGGCTTACCATCTTGGGAGTTTGTCTGGCTGGAGCCTGACCGGAATCCCACCAAGAGCAGGAACAGGAGGAGCACCCACCGCATCGCAACTCTTGCCGCGGCGTCCTGGCCTCCGCAGCAAATCGAGGTCACCCCAAACCAGAGACAACCTGGGTGTATGTTCCTGCGGGAGAAGTCTACCTGGTGGGGAAGTTCATGGAGGAGCTAGCAGCTACCCAGTGGCGCACCTTCCTTTACTAGTGAGGTTAGTAACCAGGCCAGGCAAAGAAAACAGCCGTTCAAACAATATCATGTCATATATAACTTGGCTTCAAGAGAACTTGTTTATCAGACATTGTCTGTCGGACTGCTTACCAGGTCCAAACAACAGATGTGCGCGTGGAGAGATGAGATGCTCGCCACAAGGTTGTTGGTGGCCAGGCCTTGAGAGTCGAACTGAGTCGTAGTCGTAGCAAGATCAGGTGGTTGAAGAAAACGTTTTTCTGTGTTACTCTTGAGGGATGGTGATGGGGCAGCATCTTATGCATAGCATTGGTCCAGTCGTAACTCCTTTGGCCTGGGTAGCTTTGGGGTTTCTAGGTTTTGTAAGTTTTCTGTCCACATCACTGTGCTGTTTGTTATCACGAAGATGGACCTGGTACGGCCATATGTTGGATTTTATGTGTGCTTGGCCCACATGTCAGGCACCGGATCGGCTGCTCAGCCTGCTGTACTTGAACAGTTCTGTTTTCGCCTGGGCACCTACGAATATGCATCCCAGGTTGAATATGGCGTCAGGATGCGCCAGGTATGGTTTGGGCGATCTTGAAGAAAAAAATACTCAGCAATGTCTCGGCCGGTCTGACCTGTATTGGGCGTGAGACAGCAGCTTAATGAAAAATGAGGCAGGACGGCAAGCTTTTGGACCTGCCTCCCCATGGTGTTTTCCTTTGTCGTCATTGCTGAAAGCCCTTGTATAGAGATTAAAATGGAGATACACCGTGATGCACGCGTCACGCAGCAAATGCAGGCGAGGCAGGCGACGCCAAAGGACGTGATAACGAACTAAAAGAAGGTCGTGTACAGGAAGATCCTTGTGCAATGCGCGTGGCCAAATTAACTGAACGGCAAGGCCAATGATTGATTGATTACTCGCGGTAAACGCTCCGTCATTTTCATCAACTGTTTTAGCGGGTGACTGCAGTTTGGGTGAAGGCAAGAGATAGATGACTCAGACCTGAAGCCTATTTGGTGGCTTGGTGCCAATACGGCAGCGCACACATCTTTCCACGAGATACATTATAGAGTTATTCTAAGTAACATGTGTTGTTTACTTTTTCTTGAGGTTAAATCATTCATATTTATAGAGTTTAGATGAAGCTTACAGTGAAGTATCCGAACCAGTTCAATGTTTTTCATGACAGTTCTCGCAAGTATCTGAACAAGTTCAAAGGGGGAAGTATGACCGAATATTTATCTCACAGTAAGTTTTGGAGCTTGTCAAACTTAAACCATACAGATATACAGTCGTGTATGTACGTTCGAAAATGGTGAGTTTTGTGGGGTCGTTCAAATTTTTGGTGGGCTAACAGTATTTGTGCTGACAGACTCAAGGCTGCCGTGCTGTGTAGGTATGGAACCGTTGCTCCCGTTTCTTCTCGGAATGCAAGCCAGCCGTTGATTGTGGGTCGAGGCATATTGTGGCGGCATGGTGATGCAGAGCATGACAATGTGACTGCCAATTGGCGCCACGCGGATGGAGGGGTTCATGCTCATCTCATGCGGAGCCGCGCGCCGGCACCGGAGTCTGCGCAATATGTAGGCAGCGTACGTTTTTGCATGGTCTGGAGACCAGCCAGCCAGCAGCCAACACTGAACCCGTCAAAACATGACGCCAGGCCGGTCTTGGAATGCGACCGTGCGGGTCCAGACCCTGATGCTTTCTTTCTTTAAGTTGATTGACGACCATAAATCCCTGATGCTGATGCTTCTTCTGCTCGGCTCCATGTACAACATGGCTATTTTTCTCCAACCGGCCTAGTCCCTTTCCATTAATTGCTTAACTGAAATACAAAGTTCACTACACACAACAATTAAAGGGAGAAGGGAAGAAAGGAAAAGCGAGCTAGGGCACTAGCAGGAAACCCGTCCAGAGTGTTCTATCTCGATCACCCCTACGGGGCAAATACCTAATACCACCTAAACTCGGAGAAGTCTAAACATATCTGGATTATAAAACCAAGCATCCATAAAAGGAGCCACCACCACACTAGGTACACAAGAAAACATCCACCGTATGCAAGTTCAAAAGCATAGCAACCCTAGATCACCAACTGGGTAGCCAGAAAGACAAAGCCCCCATTTTTTCAATAACCGAGTCTTGTAGGCACACAACCGCCAGGCCTGGAGCTCCTAGCAACTTAAGCAGCAAACTTCATCATCTTCCTCGTTCCGTCGACCATCACCTCCTTGTCAGCTAAGGAAAATGTTATTCTAACAGCTGATTTTACTATGAAAAAAGTGATGGAGGTTATTTTTCAAATGGAACATAACAAGTCTCCTGGACTGGATGGATTTTCCGGCGCAGTTTTATCAAACAATTTGGGATGTTATAAAAATGAGCTTATGGCACTTTTTGTCCACTTTCATACAGGAGAATTACCTTTGTTTAAGCTGAACTTTGGGGTTATTACTCTGTTGCCCAAAAATAAAAATACGGTAAAATTCAACAATATAGACAATTTACCTACTTAATGTTAGTTTCAAGATATTTACTAAGGTGGCTACTAATCGTATTGCATTACAGAGTTACCTCCTAAGGTGATTAGACCCACCCAAACTGCCTTTATGCCTAGATGACACATCATTGAGGAGTAGTCATTTTGCACGAAACCATTCATGAAATTCATCGTAGGAAGTTGGATGGTGTGCTTTTTAAAATAGACTTTGAAAAGACATATGATAAATTAAAATGGTAAATTTTACAACAAGATCCATGCATGAAGGGGTTTGATCCTCTATGGTGTGAATGGATTAAACAATTTGTGCAAAGCGGCAGTGCTAAAATATGGGTGAATGATGGTATTGGCCATTATTTTTAAACAAGAAAAGGTGTGAGACAAGGTGATCATTTGCCTACAACTCTTTTTAACATTGTTGCTGATGTGTTGGCTATTCTGATCACCCATGCTAACGCATATGGCCAAGTAGGAAGTCTTGTACCTCACTTAGTAGAGGGAGGGGTCTCCATTCTTCAATATGAGGATGATATCATACTATTTATGGAGCATGATTTAAAGAAGGCTGTTAATATGAAGTTAATTCTTTATATTTTTGAACAACTTTTGGGTCTAAAGACCAATTTTCACAAGAGCAGAAAAAATTGGTAACACAAAGGAAATGGAACATGAGTACAAGCAAATTTTGGGTCGTGAGTCGGGTTCACTTCCCTTTTGGTATGTTGGAGTACTTATCGACTACAGAAATTTATGAAACTCGGAACGGAATCCTGTGGAATGTAGTTTTGTTTCTAAGCTAGGATGTTGGCAAGGCAAACTGCTATCCTATGGAGATCGGCTGGTCTTAATTAATTTGATTTTGACTAGTTTACCGATGTTCATGTTTTCCTTCTTAGAAATACCTAAGGGGTGAGAAAGCGCTTGAATTTCTTCAGATCCCAATTTTTCTAGCAACTTGATGACACTAAGAAGAAATATAGATTATCCAAGTGAAATATCATCTGTTGTCCCAAGGATTAGGAAGGACTAGGTATTAAAGTATTTGAGATAAAGAATAACTGTTTACTTACTAAATGGTTATTTAGATTACTTACCGAAGAAGGAATGTGGCAAAAAATACTTCATAACAAATATCTACAAGGTAAAACTTTGTCTCAAGTAGAAGCAAAACCTATAGATTTCCCATTTTGGAAGGGCCTCATGATGGTGAAGGATATGTTCTTCACTAATGGTTCTTTCGAAATTGGCAATGGAGAAAGTATCCACTTATCGGAAGATGTATGGTTAGGTGATACATCATTAGCTCAACAGGTCGGGTGTTGATGGACCACAGATGAATGGTAGTGGGCCTTCGCCAAGCCAAAACAGTAGTGGTTCCATGATTTAACGGGCTAGTCATGGGTCACGAGTTGTGGGCTCTTACTAGGCCAAAACAATAAAGGACCATAATACTAACGGTCGTAATGGGCTACGTGAAAAACGACAAGGCTACTCTAATACAAAATATTAAAGGCATGAAAACTAACATGTTGCTTATGGGATGCACAATGATAGACTAACAAGCCACGGATGGGTCACACGGTGATGGGCAACTTAAGAATTTCCATAGGCCAAAACAATAACGGGCCACAAAGTTAGCAGCTCGTAGTTGGGATGCACGGTAATAGGCTCATTTTGAACAGTGTAGGCCCCTAGTAGGCCAAAAGAGTAGCAGGTCACGTTCTTGCTGGGCTTGTTAGATGGGTTAGCTCACATAACATTTAGCAGGCATTGGCTAGATCTTGGCATCTACCATGGATTTGTAAGAGTTGACGACAGTAAGTAGCCGATAACGGTGTTTTCCATGTGATAGTTTGCATGACGTCAACTATCGACGGGGTTGACGGAACACATCTACCACAGTCGTAATTTATGTGGTTGATGGCGGACATACACCATGGTTTCTAAAAAACAATGGTAGAAGCTTTTATGATGGAGCTTTTACCATGGGTGCCTATTCGTGGTAGAAGACCCTTTAACCACGAAAAAGGCCTTCTACCACGAAATATGGTCGTGGTAGATGGAAACTTTTTTTTAGTGAATTCGGCAATAGTAATGTCTCCACCAATAGTATAGATATCTTTTTATGAAATTAATATTTAAACCTGACTAACATATGTATGCTCCAGTGGAACCTGCCTCTAGCCTACCTAGCTCATCCCAACAGGAGAGCCACATGATGATCTGCTAAGATTCGTGAAGCCTACGGAAATTCAGCTGCTGAGAATCCCATCAAGATACTGACTCCAGACATGAGTAGCAAGAAGGAGATCCTGATTAGGAAACTAGAGTTCAACTTGTAACCGACTCGGATGGTACCCGAGACCTATCCTCCCCATATAAAGGCTAGAAGGGGTCAAGGATCCGCAATCACAACACCCGTAGCTTCGCTAGATCTAATTTGCGCACCCA
Organism: Avena insularis; assembly: GCA_023614405.1. Lineage (NCBI taxonomy): Eukaryota > Viridiplantae > Streptophyta > Magnoliopsida > Poales > Poaceae > Avena > Avena insularis. Next base: position 44,437,565 of record CM042688.1, on the reverse strand, counting down.
TTGTCTTCTCGACAACATTGTAACATTCATCATCATCAATCAAAGAGCAGACAAACAGAAAGTAGGGTATTACCCTCCAGGGGCCTGAACCTGGTTAAACCGTGTCCCCTGTTGTTTGCTTGCCGATGAAGTCACTAGCGCACACCTTCTTTCCGAAAACCCAAGTCCATCAATCATAGGCATTGTCATATTCACCCCACGACACTAACATCAATTAAAAATATAAAGAAGAAATTTCAAATCGACAACTATTTATGGATCATGACTAATGCATAGGACTGTGTCGTCCGAGTAATGCAGAATAGCGACACCTTAATTTAATAATCAAATTAGGGGTGATTCCCTCAAACAAATTATTTGATTATGCTCTTAGCACCATCTTAGTTAGGCATTCCATGGCCAAATTGAATAAGGAAGGGGAGCTAAACAAACTTGGTTGACGAACATGCTTTATGTGCCGCTAATCTAGCGGCTTGTCGATCATTTGACAAACTCACACCATCCATTTCAAATGGGATGTGTCCTCTTGCCTTACTCCTTTAGAGCTAGTAAAGTAAGTGCGCATTTCATTATTTAGTTTCACACTTACGATTCCTTAAAATAACGCTTTTTTGATCCAAGAACAAAATATATCATTGAAACCTCTAATATGAAGACATTCCAAAAGAAAATCCCAAATGACCTTATCGTAGGCCTTTTCAAAATCTAACTTAATCATCACCCCCACAATGCTTTTTTACATGAGTATAGTTGAGTAACTCATGAAGAGACAACATCCCATCCATGATGTTTCTTTTTTAATGAATGTATTCTGTGAATACTAAACAACTTGCAAGCATAAGGTTCCAATCTTATTGTCAAAGTTTTAGTTGTCCATTTACAACCACACCTCAAAACACAAATAGGTCGGAACTGAGTAATTTTGTGAGCACCCACAACTTTAGTAATCAAGGTAATAACTCCATAATTCAAACGTTTCAAATCCAAAGTACCCATAAAGAAACAATGAAAGATGTATGTAATTTTAGGTCTAACCAACTGACAATTGTGTTGAAAAAATTCAATTGGAATGTTATGAGGAGCTCTATTAACATCCATAGAAAATAAAGCATTTTCCACTTCCTCATAAGTAAAAAGGTTTGGTTAATTCATCATTATCCTCCTCATTGATGGTTTCCTCATTAGCCCACATATCACTAGACAAGTGAAACAAATTACCAATGGTAGGACCAAAAAGGTTTTTGTAGTATTCAACCACGTTGCCCTCAATAAGGATATCTCCATCTTTTAGAGTATGAATAATACTCTTTCTTTTCCTCCCATTTGCTACCCTATGGAAATAATGGGGTTATTTGGTAGCCTGCATGATTTTTGTGGCTCAGTTGGGTAGTGTTGTGGCTAGCACTACCACGCACATACAAGCGTTGAGCCACTTTTCGCTTCTCGTTTGGTAGCCTGCAGTTCTAGAGGATGTACCGATTGAGCTACTATGCCCATGTTGTTTGGTTGCCTGCATTGGATTTATGCGTCACATTAATTTGTACACTAAACCATCATTAGCAGTTAGTGTTCTTCATGTTCGTCTGCTAGCGCGACAGCTGTTCCGGCGACGGGCGGCAGCGCGACACCTTCTTCAGCGGTCCTAGCAACGGACGGTGACGTGGGAGGACACGGAGAGGTCCGGCCGCTGCATCTCATCCGCCTTCACGACCTGGGCTTCTATAGCCTTTCATCTTCAACCTTAGGTAAGCTACAGATGAATTCCTACACCTCCACCAGAACGAAAACTTTGAACACGAGAGTTGTGGAGAACATCATGATCAAGCTAAACCTCAAAGGACCACCTCAAACGGTTGAATCTGTGTGACGAATCTGACAAAATACGCCAAAAAAACTACAACTTTGACCACAAATCTTAGAAGATACAGAGCACAAAACTTGGTGCTAATGGTTGGAATGGAACCCCGTCCTCGACACTCATCTTTCACATGGAACTTGTTTTGAATCCAAGCATAAATGTGTTGATTACAAGTGGATATGTGAGAGTATGTCTGAAGGTGGAGAGAGAAGCTATTCTTCCTCCTCGCGTACAAGTTACAGAACATGTACATCTTTAGAGGGATCCGTAACTCTATATCAGAATGAAAAACTTGCAATATGAGAGTTGTAGGTAACAACAAGATCAAGCTATACCTCAAAGGACCCTTCGAAAGATTGATTGTGCCACGAATCTGAACAAATTCCTCCCAAAAAGATCCAACTTTGACTATGAATCTGAGATGATACGGAGCACGAACCTCGGTGTCGATGGTCGGAATGAAACCCCACCATCGATGTGTCTCCTTTTCATGTAGAGCTTGAGTTCATTTGGAGCATATTTGTGCTAATCCCAAGTGGTTGGGATGAACACAGTTTAAGAGAGGAGAGAGAAAAAAAATCAGACGAGTGCGTGCAAGAATTGCATCGATGGGTTCTTTAATATCTGTGTCCGGGGCTGGCTCTATGAAAACGGTTGGTCTGAGCGCCGCTTTGAGAATCGTGCTGGAGCAGCCTAAACATCCATGTAGACAACCAATCAGGCCGATTTCATCTCCCCAGAGACTAGCTGACCCTCATGCAGGCTACCAGACACGCTCAAGAACAATTATGGTCCCCTTCAACAGCCACCTCTCATTTGACCATTGTAGCCAATATAGCTCCCTCGTCAGCATAAATTTCATGTAGCTCAAAAAGGATATTTTTCTTTTTCAAATAATCATGACCGGGCCTAGAAAAAGTTCATCATCACGGGCCTTAGGAAAAATATAAGTCCAAGCCCGTCTAGACAAGAAGGCCCAAACAGGCGGGGCCGAATGGATTCGCGTGGGAATTTGGAAGTAGTACTCCCTCAACGAAGAATGATGGAACCAAATATTATTAGCTCAACGAAGAACAGCAACTCTACTCCCTGAAAAAAAACAGCAACTCTACTGCCCGAATCAGGAGGCAAAATAACCATCATTAGGATACCTACACTCTATTTGTTGATGATTGATTAAGCGGCGACAGCACGACCACGGGAGACCGCCGACGTCAATGATAAAGAAAATCATTAATGCGAAAATCTTGTACTGTACTACTAGTACTGCTGCTACGCTGTACCAGTACGACACTAATTGACATAGAGCTGGTGTACGGCCTGAACTGAATACGCCATATACCCAGACCATGTGTTCACGACAGAATCCATGTGTTGTTTGGTGGAGCAGCAAGACCATTGGCGCACCCCAAAAGGTCCGAACGCGTCCGACGGACTCACGCAGCATGCCCGGCTCTTCAGTGGCACGACCCATCCGAACCAACACGTCTAGACCGACCCATCGGCACATTAAATTTGGATAACGTTTGCGTCGACTTGGACAGCAAGGATGTCCGCCAGTCGGCCGCTCGAGTACTAAAACTTGTTTTTCATTAGATTTGCCTTTGCCCATTAAAAAGGGCATATTTGAACAAAATAAAAAAATGACTACTCGCATCGGAGGAGGCCGTCCACGGCTACTCGTAAATCATTATCCGGCCGTCGTTGCCCGTTATCGCGTTGGCCCGTCGCTGCCCTCGCCGCCCAGATGGCGTGTTGCTGGAGGCGTTTGAGTCGACGTCCGCGGCGATCCGCCCTGCTCGCCGCCTTCTGGCGTTCCGCCTCCTAGTTGGTCAGGGTCCTCTCCAACTCGGCCGCCCAGTGGTCCCTCGCCTCCTGGTCGGCCCAAGCCGCCGCCGTCGCCGCCCTCGCTGCAGCCTCCACCAGCCACTCATCGGCAGCGCGACGTTCCTACTTGAGGCACATCGCCTACGCGATCTGCAGGGGACGATGATCTCCTCCTACTCCCCCACCTCCATCTCGTCGGCCATCAACGAGAGCCCACACGGTCGCCGCCTCGGCGGCATTGGCCATGCGCTCCTCCGCCGCTGCCGCGTCGGCGGCGTGCTCGGCTATTTCCACCGCCCTGCGCAAGGCGGCGGCGTGGCGAAGCTCGCGCACAGCGACCTTGGCGGCCTCCCGGACCACCTCCTCCAGCATGGTCATGGCCGCCTCATGATGGCGCGAAGGACCGCTGATGCGGCCTCCCTGGCCACTACCTCCTTGTCGGCGCTGTGGTGAATCTCGTGCATCGTCCATTGGGCGGCTTCCATTGAAGTCACCTCCACCACCTGCTCTAGCGCTTCCTCGACCACACGGCCTTCGTCCTCGAAGGCGTTCATCGCCTCCTCGGCCATGCGATAGGCCATCAATGTGGCCTGAAGCTCGGCACCATCGTCGGAGCACTGCGGGAAGCAGCTACAGCACATCTCCCTGATCTTGGTCCATTTGGCGATCTTGCGGCAAGGCATGGCTGGTTGTGGCCGGTGTTTTTTCGATGGCGTTTGCTCTTGCCTGGATACGTGTCTCTCGCCACCGACAACGATCTTTATAGACCACAGGCGGGAAGAGGTCGATAGCGTGGGAAGTTTTGGTCATGGACAGCAAAGGCGCGAGAAGCGGAACGCAACGATCGCCGAAAACGCTGGCCACACTAGAAGCCGCCGGCCATGCTGGAAGCCGTTGACGCTGATAGCCGACGTTGCGTCGCCATTAACGTCCCATCGTCGAGGGCGTCAAGCGGTGACAGCGGGGTAGACGGACAAGATGTGTTGGATCGTTGTGCGCGACCCACCGGATAGGCCGTACCGTGACCCAAATCCCACCTTGGCCCGACCCATCCGGACCAAAACGGTTATTTTGGGTCGCCTGGTGGATATGCCCTAAGAGTATCTCCAACCGTTCTCTGCCCCAGACCGTTTTTCAGCGCGTAATGGATCTTTCGGGGAAGTTGGTATTTCTTGGCTTGGCCGGGCGATTTCCCATCCGTGTACTCTGGTCCAACACGGTAAAATGACACAAACTCACGCGAATTTGAACATAATTCATAAATTAAGGCGAAATCCATAGATACGTAGGCGAATTTATAGAAAATTTGACGAAATTTATACTAAAACAGAAGAAAAAAAAGCCTAGTTCATGCCGAGGCGCCGGTAGAAGGTGGTGTAGTTGTCGTCGTCCCCATCACTCGATGGCTCGTCTGCCGGCGGGCCGCGACTGCTCCCCTACCTAGGGTTGCCAAAGCGCCTCTGCGGAGAAGCGTTGCTCGGCTCGGTCTCGTTGTCGTCGAGGACGATGACATCGCGGTTGAATCAGGATTCTCGGCACCCACGGCTGGCGCTCGGCCTTGGCCTTAGAGCAGGAGAACGCTTCTGGCAGCCACATCGGTGGGACATTGTCGAGGGATGCCTGGACGACCATTATCCAGCTGAGCGTGTCGTCAGGGTCCTCCGACGCTTCCACCTTGAGCACACTCCAAAGGTACTCGCGCGACAGAGGTCAGTGCTTCGGCCTCCTCGCTGACAACTCGTCGGCGTCGTGCTCCTTCTTCTGCCAGACGAGGCGAAGGCCGCCGCACGGGAAAACGGTGCGCGCCGCTCGATGATGACGATGTCGTCGGAGCATGCCCACGTGCGCGGCGATGAGCGACGCGGCTCCTCGGGCTCGTCCTTGATGGGGGTGAGTGATACATTGCAAATGTATCTATAATTTTGATGTTCCATGCTTGGTTTTATCTCTTTTCTTGTGTTTTGTCCACACTTTGGAGTACTTTTCATATGATTTCTTGGACTAAACTATTAACAAGAGCCACAATGCCAGATGCCTGTTTTCTGCTGTTTTTGGTTCCAAGAAAGTCAGAAAATGAATATTCTCGGAATTGGACGGGACAAAAGCCAAAGTGCCTATTTTTCCAGAAGACTCCACGAGCCAGAATACGAGACGGAGGAGGGCCAGGGGCTGGCCACACCACCCCCAGGCGCGGGCTGGGCCTGGCCGCGCCAGGGCATGGTGTGGTGGCCCCAGGCACCCCCTCGGTCTCCCTCTTCGCCCATAAGAAGCCTTCTGACCTAAAAACTTCGGTGGGTTCGATGTTTTTTCAGAAGAAGTTCCACAGCGCCGCCACCACCGAAGGAGATTCGGGGACAGAAGTCTACGTTAAGCACTCGCCGGAGAGAAGTGCCGGAGCCATCTCCATCGATCTCCACCATCATCTCCATCAACCATCCATGTTTCCCCCATTTATGAGTGAGTAGTCCCCTGTTGTAGGCTATGGAGATGGTAGGGATTGGATGATATCGTTCATGTAATGGCATCAGATTGTTAGGGCATGGTGCCTAGTATCTTTTATTAGTGCTTTATGACTTTGTTGCGACTTGTTGTGCTTAATGCTTGTCACTAGGGCCCGAGTGCCATGATTTCAGATCTGAACATGTTATTGATTCATTATGATAGTATTGTTTTTGGTCTTATCTGCAAGTTGTATACACACGTTGTTGTCCGGAACCTATGGCCCCAAAGTGACAAAAATCGGGATAACCGGAAGGGAATGGCTTTGATGTGAGGATCACATGTGTTCACGGAGTGTTAATGCTTTGCTCCGGTGCTCTATTAAAAGGAGCACCTTAATTACGATAGTTCTCTAGAGGCCCTTGCAAGCAGTGGCGGGACAAAAGATGTCGTGCAAGTTCTCATTATGAGCACGTATGACTATATATGGAACACATGCCTAGGATTATCTAGTACTTGGATGCTTTATCTTATTTATCCGCAATTGTCCTATGTTCTGATTGCTATGAATTGTCTTGTCCATGTAACGCCTCCATCCATCCCTATGCCTACTTTTCGAATCCCTTATTCTGCTTTTGTTACTATTGTCTTTGCTTTACTCTGTTGTTACTTTCTATTCCTACTACAAAACTGTTACTCTTGATAAACTGTGAGCAAGATTTGTTTCCAGGTGCAGCTGAATTGACAACTCAGTTGTTAAGGCTTATAAATATTCTTTGGCTCCCCTTGTGTCGAATCAATAAATTGGGTTTCACTTCCCTCGAAAATACTACGATACACCCCCTATACTTGTGGGTCATTAAGACTATTTTCTGATGCCGTTGCCAGGGAGCATAGCTTTATTTATCAAATCCACTTGGAATCACTATTGTTCAAGCTAAGTTTATTTCCGCCTTGTTTGCTTCTTTCTTTATCAAAAATACAAAAAAAAATAGTTCATACTCTAGTTGTTATTTTCGTTGGTCTGTTATTGTCTTGGTTTGTCATGCTTGTTGTCAATGGTTGGTTTCTTTGAAACTAAAGCTTATTGGCAAGGTGGGTTCACGGAAGATAAAAAATATTATTATAAGGAACACCGCTTGTCACAAAAAGGGAAACACTTATGAGGACAAATTGATAGATTGTATACCATTGCTAGAAACGTGTGCTCCACTTATAATGTTACTTATTGCTTTGATAAATCTTGTTGCTGTAGGAGGTACAAACACCTCCCTTTTTAATGTGAGTATAATGATAATGTTACCATATTTCCTATGTTAAGGGAAATTATGATCTTTATGATGTGGAACAAATTGAGGAATTTATTGCTTGGAAGGGTGCATTTGAACTTGCTAGTTTGCTTGAAAATATTGATAATTCACCTTATAAGTATGAGGTTTATGGTATACTTAAATTTTGCTTTGAGAATTACAAGTAAGAAAACGGCTATATTCTTGAATATACTAATAGATGCTTTCCACAAATGGAAGATACTAATGCCTTGCAGGATCCTATGGAATAAGAAATTGATGAACCTGAAATCTCATTAGATGAAAAAGAGAAGGAGAGTGATGAACAAAAGGAGGAAGAATGGATTAGCTACCCATGCTTACCTTCTAATGAGAGTAACTCTTTATCCCTTACATTATTTGATTGTCCCCCATGCTTACTAAAGAAGGATGAATGTTATGTTCCTGAGGATTCTTTTGAAGATGTTTATGATAAATCTCTAGTGCTTGTAGATCATGAAGAGCATGCTTTTTGTGATAGTTATATTGTTGAGTTTATTCATGAGGCTACTGAAAATTATTATGAGAGAGGAAAATATGGTTGTAGAAGTTTTCATGGTATTGAAACACCTCTCTATGTGCTGAAAGTTTGAAGTTACTCTTGTTTTATCTTCCTATGCCTGTCACTTTGTTCTTTGTGAATTTATTTGCATACAAGATTCCTATACATAGGAAGTGGGTTAGACTTAAATGTGTTTTGAATTTGCTTCTTGATGCTCTCTTTTACTTCAACTCTTATTTCTTATGAGAGCATCCTCTCAAACTATCATGCCTGAAGATGATAATATGTCTATTATTCTTGGAAGACCTTTTCTTAAATACTGCAGGAGTTGTTATTAATTATAATCAAGGGAAGGTGACCTTCAATGTTAATGATAAGGAACATATTGTCTATTTTCCCAAGAAGATTAAAAGGACTTATGATTTGAGTTCAATTGAACATGTTGAGGGCATTCAAGTTGGAGAGATATATTGTCCCATACCAAGAGAAAATTTTGAAAGTATTATGATTGGGACCATTGCTATCAAGGTTGAGGTAACATAATCATTAGTGGAATACAAAGTTTTGTCTCATATGAAATTGTTTTGGTAACAAGACCTGATCAACCTTGTTAACAAAAGGATTTCATTGAACAAAACAATGTTTTCACCATGATTATGTCCGCTTACTTCTATTCTATCCATTTTAGTTTTTGCTTATGCCTAACTTAAAAGCGTTAAAGAAAAGTACTTATTGGAAGATAACCCAAAAGTTTTAGATGAGTCTTGGAAGTTATTACTTCAGTAATAACCTCTCCTTATCCTTTTTATTTGCTTCTTGTGCCAAGAGTAACCTCTAATGAGAGTGAAGTAATGATTGGGAAAGTTGCTGTCCCGAAACAGATTTCTGTGCTTCACCGTAAAAAATTCGTGTAAAATCTCTGAATGTATTTTTGAGGCGTGATTTTTTGTGCTTCTGCCTCATGTTGTTATCTAACTTTCGTTAGTTCAACACTTTTTGATTTGAGCAACATAAGGTCTTCGAAAAAATCCGTCTTTACCTACCGGTCTGTTTTGACGGATTTCTGCCATTTTCTGCATTTGCTTCTTGTTGGTTCCTTTTTGAGTTCTTTTGGGGAATTGAGCTTTTTGAGGGAAGTGCTACAGTAGCTAGTGTTCTAATGGAAGTTTATTTTGTGTTAGAACTGAACCTTAAGACTTATTTATCTTGAGTGCACTAATGTTGCTAATAAAGATTGTGTGAAGTTTTGTATGAAGGAAAATTTTCAGGTGTATGGAAGGAATGAGTAATGAGATGAAGGATGGACTAAAGCTCAAGCTTGGGGATGCCACGCGTGTCACCCCAAGAAATATCCAAGAAGTACAAGCGTCAAAGCTTGGGTATGCCCAAGGCATCCCCTTCTTCATCAATAAAAATCCCAGGTTTCTTTCAAATGCTTCATTTTTATTGTTTCATGCACAGTTGTGTTGTTCTTGGAGCGTCTTCTTTTCATTTTCGTTTTGGTTTTTCATTTGCTTTTGTTTGCTTAGTTTGCTGAATAAATTGTTTGGACCCCCTGTTTCATATATTGGTGTTCAAATAGTTTGGTTTGGTTTGGAAAAGAGTAGGAAAGCTCATGCTTAAGTGGTAAAGAGGGCTTGTTTTTGACTGTGGCCTATGCTTTGTCATGCCATGCTTGATATTTTTTTGGCTTTATGCTTAGTATTCTTTGCTGTAGCATGACTTGTTATAAACAATTGAGATTGCTTAATGTGCCTTGGATGAATCATCCGTTGTTTTAGCATATTAAAGCATAGTATAGTGGTATTCTCCTTTGATGCTTTATTTGGGTTGACTTGGCACATGTTCACACCATGTTATGACTATCCCAAGTCACCATAAGCCTTTATGATCCTTTAGTTTTCAACTTGTAGTATCACTTTATGCTTTGATTAATGATGTTTTGTCGCTCTGCATGATTATGGCCATTATTGCTCTCTCGTTTGTCGCTCCCTTACTATTGCTAGCCTTCACTTACACTGTGTATGTTTTACTCAAGTTTCCAACTCCCTTAAACCAAATATTGCCAAAGTGTCCACCATACCTACCTATTAGCATCATTTGCTACTTCCGTGCATATTCAATATGCCTTGTTTTCTTCCGAATAAAATGTTTGATTGTTATGAGAAAGTTAGTTAGTAAAGCTCTCACGAACTTGATGGCACACTTTATTTCCTACACTTAATAAACCTGAACCATTGTGAACTCTCCGTGAAAGTTATATGCTTGCTAATTATAGGCTGGGGATTAGCAGAACCGTGATGTCACGGGGAACGCTTTCAACACTTGTAAATATATACCTAGTTGATACCTTGCTCTTTTGTTTGCGGATGTCGTCGGTGTGAAATAAAAGGGGAGCTTGTAAGTCCATAGAGTTATGTATGCAGCGTAACCATAATGATATCTATGAAGCATTCTTCTTATAAAAAAGAGAGAAAGATATTGAGAAAAAGAAAAAAGAGAGATTTATGAAAAGAGGAAAGAGAGAAAAAAGCACCATTTTCCCATGGTAAATAAGAAGATCGCTGAGATACCCATTGTCTGCTTGCCTTGTCATTTTGATATGGGGATTCTTCCGTATCATCGGGCAAGGGGTACCCATTGGCGGTTCTCAATGATACGCACATACTTACAATGACAAGAACTTACCGGTAACTAAAGTTGAGTAGCATGAGGAGCGGCCCTCGTACTCAAGGGACTTAGGATTTTCAGTTTATAGTCTGTCAAGCATATAACTCAGATTGGACCTCACTTTCACCTTAACCACATTAAAGATGCTTATGACAGGGGCAATGAGAGCTCAAAGCTAATGAGTACCATACTTTTAGCATTTGGAAGCCTTTCAAACTATGCAAAACCTTTTCTTTTACTTGTTGAGTCTCTACTTATTCTTTGAGCACTTTCTTGAGAGCATAGTGGCCATTCTTAGTTTTGTGTGCATTGTCCCAAGACTTGTTGATTGATGCATACCTTGATATTGCTTGTTTTAAACTATTTGTATCTAGCCACTCTTGTAAACTTTGAAGGTGTCCTAATGAGGGACAAGCTGAATGCCACTATGCTATGTTTTCTTTATGTGAAACAAATAAACGTCTTGCAAAGCATTGTTATTCATGAATCTTTTGTTTGTGCCTTTTCATGTTGCATCATAGTTTCTTTGCCTTATTGCTAGAACTTTGTCTTTCATGTTATGATTTAAGTACTATGATCCCAGCTTTGAATGTTTTACAAATACTTTGATCAAGTCTTTAATGGTGCATGTCACCTCAAAAATTATTCTTTCTTTTTATCACTTACCTACTCGAGGACAAGCAGGAGTTAAGCCTGGGGATGTTGATACATTGCAAATGTATCTATAATTTTTGATGTTCCATGCTTGGTTTTATCTCCTTTCTTGTGTTTGTCCACACTTTGGAGTACTTTTCATATGATTTCTTGGACTAACCTATTAACAAGAGCCACGATTGCGGATATGCATTTTACGCTATTTTTGGTTCCGGAAAGTCGAGAAAATGAATATTCTCGAATTGGACGGGACAAAAGCCAAAGTGCCTATTTTTCCGAAGACTCGGGAGCGAATACGAGGCGGAGGAGGGCGAGGCTGGCCACACACCCAGGCGTGGGCTGGGCCTGGCAGCCGAGGCATGGTGTGGTGGCCCAGGCACCTCAGTCTCCCTCTTCGCCTATAAGAAGCCTTGACGAAAAACTTTGGGGGGTTCGGCGTTTTCGAGAAGAAGTTCATAGCTGCCACCACCGAAGGGGAGATTCGGGGGACAGAAAGTCTCTGTTCCGGCACCCTGCCGGGACGGGGAAGTGCCCCCGGAGCCATCTCCATTGATCTCCACCATCATCTCCATCAACCATCCATGTTTCCCCCATCTATGAGTGAGTAATCCCCCGTTGTAGGCTATGGGGATGGTAGGGATTGGATGAGATCGTTCATGTAATGGCATCAAATTGTTAGGGCATGGTGCCTAGTATCTTTTATTAGTGCTTTATGACTTTGTTGCGACTTGTTGTGCTTAATGCTTGTCACTAGGGCCCGAGTGCCATGATTTCAGATCTGAACATATTATTGATTCATTATGATAGTATTGTTTTTGGTCTTATCTGCAAGTTGTATACACACGTTGTTGTCCGGAACCTATGGCCCCAAAGTGACAGAAATCGAGATAACCGGAAGGGAATGGCTTTGATGTGAGGATCATATGTGTTAACGGAGTGTTAATGCTTTGCTCCGGTGCTCTATTAAAAGGAGCACCTTAATTACCAGTAGTTCCCTAGAGGCCTCGCTGCAAACGGGCTGGCAGGACAAAAGATGTTGTGCAAGTTCTCATTGCGAGCACATATGACTATATATGGAACACATGCCTAGGATTATCTAGTACTTGGATGTTTTATCTTATTTATCTGCAATTGCCCTATGTTCTGATTGCTATGTGAATTGTCTTGTCCATGTAACGCCCGTCCATCCATCCCTATGCCTACCGCACTCGAATCCCACTGTTACTGCTTTTGTTACTACTGTCTTTGCTTTACTACTGCTGTTACTTTACTATTCCTACTAAAAAACTGTTGACAACTCAGTTGTTAAGGCTTATAAATATTCTTTGGCTCCCCTTGTGTCGAATCAATAAATTGGGTTTCACTTCCCTCGAAAATACTGTGATACACCCCCTATGCTTGTGGGTCATCAGTGAGCTAGGCCACAAAACAAGGTGAAGGCGTCATCGGGGCGGACCCCGGCGAGCGTGACATCGAGGCGTGGAGGAAGAAGACTATGGTGTCATCCGTCTTGGCAGCCAGGAGCTCCCATGGCAACAGGAGATCGGCGCCTGTGGTGGCGGGTAGTTGAGGTGCGGATTGTTGCTAGCCTCAATGTGCGAGGACAGCCTCGAGCGTATTGCCCACCCCCCTCCCCACCACCACCAGTCGGTAGAGTTCCACCTCGCCAGAGGGCCTCCTCCTTCATAGGCGGCGAGCTCCTCAGCCCGCCGGTCGTTGAAATACTGGATCCATGCCTAGTGATTGTCTATTTCCTAGGCTAGGTCGCCGCACTGCTCGCCGGTGAGCTCGCCCTAGTAGACCTGCTGGATATGTACGAGTAGTTTGTGGCCGACGGGGATGGGAGGCACTGGCATGCCGCTGACGCTGAGCTTCCACGTCGGCGGGCAGCAGAAGTCTGCCGAGGCCGAATAGCCCGCCTCGTAGAGGAGGTGCGCCTCCTACTCCTAAAGCCAATGGCGGCTGAAGCCGTTGGCAACCGCCCAGTCGCCAGGTACCTCTCGGACGTCACTTACGCTCCGGTGGGGGTCGGTTGGTGGATGGGATTCGAGTGGCAGCGAGCTTTGGGTGTGCGACCTCGCCGGGAAAAATGGAGGAGATTTATAGGACAAGCTGAGGGCGGGATAGGTGTAGATGGCAAGGCGTGTGTGCTGGAAAACGGAGCGATGATGCGGCATTAATTCACTTCTTGGCCCTCGATTGGACGCGATAGCCGCTCGCCTAAAAGGCTGACCCACGCATGCCATTAGTACAGTGTGGAAGACGAGACAATGAGAACGGTGATGGTGTAGCTCAAGGACAGGGCAGGGCCATCTGTCGGGCGGATTTTCGGCGTGTGTTTTCCTTCTTCTTCTTCTTCTTCTTCGAATCAGGCTTTCGTCCGGCTTTATAAATAAAGCACACAGGTGAGATCGCTACTGGACCGGGTCGACAAAAGCAATGTTGACCCGAGACCGCTGCGCCCTCCTGCTAAGTCCCACCACGCTTCTAAGCCTCTGAATCGCCGTGTACCAAGAAACACCTTCAAGAAGGAATGCGACGATGCTGACGACGCTGCTACATGGACTGGTCCTAGGATTTCTCCCAGCACACGGAAGGGGGTGTGGAAGAGGAGCACCCGACACCCTTCAAGAAGGAAGGGTGGCACCCACAGGCGTCACCGCATCGATGTTGGCAGCGCCGACAGGGATTTCTCTCGGCCCTAGAACCGCCACCCCGGACAAATCGAAGCTCTCCACCAAGCTTGTCGCCCATGAATATGTGCTACCACGGTCTTGAAGTCACCATTGTCGCCTCACCATAGCCACGCTGCAAGGCCGACCGGACCGAAAGAGAGAGTCGTAAACGAGGGCGGTAGTATCGCATCCACGCGGAAGGGAACAACCTGCACCGCCTACGGTGGTAACCGACAGGATGCCACGGCAAGCGCACACTAGGGCAAACATTGGAGTCGGAGGGCGACTACATCATGGCCACCCGGAGGACGTCCTCCACCGCTTGAGTGGCGGCCAGCGGCAGACACACCAGGCGAGCGAGGCCGGCGACCAGGATGGATCCGTGAAGTCCCCGCCACCACGCTGTGGCACGTAGGTCAACGCCGTTGCTACCCTCAAGTTCGGCGCCCAAGGCCCGGCCGAGTCTAGATCGGACCCGTGAAGCTCCACCGTTGCGCTGTAGAAGACGCGGCGCCGACACCACCACCCTTATCACGACCTACTCCTCAGTCCAACCAGAGGTGGCGCGTCAGAGCCTGACCGGCCCGCCCTGACCCAGATCGGGCCCAAAAGGGCCCAGATCTAGGGACCAAGATCCGGTGGCCAGGGCCAGGAGCACCGCCACCTGCGCCACCAAAACGGCAGTGCCCGAGCGCCCGTCACCACCCGACCACGCGCCGGAGCACCGTCCGCTGGCACCGGAGAACCGCCGAAGGGGGCTCGAAAGGAGCCATCGTCGCCGCCATCGCTCGAGGAGGAGGCCGCGCCGCTGAGCCCCGCCGCCTCCATCGTGAGGGGCCGCCTCGGCCGCGATCGCCGGCCCACTGCGGGAGGAGAAGAAGCTCGTCGCTGAGGAATCCCGCCGCAGAAGAAGACCGCCCCGCGCAGCCTACTCGAGGGCGGAGACCAGGAGATCCGCCGCCACCGACAGCGGCGGGGAGGGGAAGGGGAGGGAGTGGTTGGGAGCGGCGGCGGTGAGGTCCCCTGGTCGCCCGCGGGGGACGACCTAGGGGAAGGTTTTTTTTCCTAGCTAGAATGAGTCACCCCTTAGTCGCTTGGCGCGCGTTTTCCTTCCACCGGTGCCCCTGAGCGACCCGCAACACGATGGGTTCGGGAGAACCAGGACAGAATTTCTATCTAATCCGACCAATTTTTGGCTCATGGAGGGCTGACTGGGAGGAAAAAGTTTCGCCAACGCGAAAAAGGTTCTCTGGAAAGGCTGTTGGGAGCGTGGCAGGAGATTCTTATCTTAGAAAGAACTAAGCTCCGTGGAATTGGGCTCTTCTGGTTGCTCTGAGAGGCGTCCAGCTCGTGGTGTGGTGGACCGGCCCACAACGAGTTTTATAATTTTATTTCTATAAAACAGTACGGTATAAAGTGGGCAAACGATTCCAGTTATCAACTGTTGTTCCTGCGTGTATTTTTCTTGCCCAATCAACACACATGCGACAGGAAAAGAGATCATGCATTAGCTTAACTGTTAGGCTCACGTACCGTTATAATTATAGGATAGTTTAATTATGAGAGAGAAAATGATGGCACAATTTAGTAGAATTAATCACGTACGGACTTATAAACATAAAATATTTGATTTTCGCTTTCAAATTGGGTTCCCGTGGTTGTTTCGCTTATGTCCTTTTGATTGGACCCTAGATGGCAGCGTGTAACCGCTGAGGAATGGTCGCCATTGTTCTGTGTGGGCCTGCTTGCATCGGTCCGTGTGTAGCCGCATGTGTTCTATATGGAAGGGAGAAGCGTGGGCGTGGGGTCGGTTCGTTGCTGCTTTGACCGTCAGGTCGGTCTCTCTCCTCCTCTTGATGTGGCGGTGGTTTTCTTTGGCGCTGCGGTGACCTCCTGCTTCTTCGCCTCCTCAACTTCGTCGGTGCGGCTGGTTCTTGGTGAGGCCGCTGCGCCCATGAGCGTTCTCTAGGGCTTTCCCCTCTTTGGTTCGTTTCCTCTGCTTTTTCCTTAATGCTGTTGTAGGGGATGGTTCCGGTTGCACGGGTCACGTGGTGTGTTAGTTGTATGGGCGTGTATGTGATGTGAATCTACGGTGGTCATCGTTACGGTGACCGACGACTGGTCGAGTCCTGTGTGTGGCTGTGTTGTGGGTTTGTGGATTTCGGGTGCGTGGGACGCAATTCGTGGTCGATTTTTTTCGACTGTTCTGGTGTTTCATTTACTCTTGCCGGCCTTCTAGTGTACTATGAACAATCCCATGTCACATGAATCGAACTAAGCCACACCGAATCGAATACAAACCATATATACAAACCATAGAAATTAAACGCATGCAATTAGTAGAGGACGGCGTGACGAAGCGCGCAAGGTCCATCTATTAAGGTAAATACCCCAGAAGAAACTCTCGCCCTGATGCTATGCAATACTGATCTCCTCGCGCGCGCATCTATTTCTTTCCGATGCTAAAGCCAGCCTCTCAAACAAACAGTATGATGGCATTACTTGTTGACAACCATCAGATTTACTGTATTTTGTTGCCTTTAGCAGTTTAGCTTGATAAATAATTCCGCGCTAAACTTTCATATTGGGTGAATTCAGGCATACGTACACGTGCTGCGCGACACATCGTCGATCTAGAATTATAATCATACGGCTGGCTGAGGTCTCAAAATAGAATAAAACCATACAGGCAGTTGAGCGATTCAGCTCATCGCGAGCCTTTTCCGACCCGACTCCGCCGGTGGTGTCTGGTAGACTGGTACGCGATACGCCCTGAAAGCAACGGGGCACACAAAAATAAAGGTGGCTGGCCGGCCGGCCGGCGGCCGGTCGATCTGATTCCTGGCTACTGCTTGAAGCGAAGTCAAAGTGGCTTTACGGGAGGCACCGAAAGATCGCATTATGGTGGCATGTTATTCAACTATCTACTGTAGTATACTATACTGCCCTGATGGCTGCCGCTGCACAAAAACAACCCAGAGCACGAGCACTCGATCAGAGGCCCCAAGAGGACAGCGTCCTGTTCAGAAAATAAAAACGGCGAAACATCATGCACAGCCTTGAACTGCTGCTACGACTTCTTGGCAGACATCGGCACGCCTTGTGTCGCACAAGTACGTACAGTACTTCCGGGGCGGAAAGGGGCGAGCAATTACAGCCGGTCCGGAAAGTGACGAGCGCTGTCACTTTGCCTTTCTGCTTTGCTACTTTTCCGGCACGGCTGCACTGCTGCACGGCGCGTGCACGGCGTAGGGTTCTGGAAACTCTAAACCGTGACATGAATAGGAGGAGGTGAGGCGAGCTCGGTGCCGTGTGTAATTTTTCGAGAGCACCGCCGGCCGAGAAGCCAAAACTGCCAAAGGGAACAACAACGATCTACGACCGAACATAACGGGAAAACGACGCCGTGCAGTGCGGGATGGATGTGGACTGACGACGGACACGTACGCGATAACCGAAAATTCCTGCAGATGTCATCACGTCACTCTCCTTCCACGCTCTTTACGCTTCCACTACGTGCTACAGCGTCTAAAAACATGGTTCGGGAGAGAAAATATATACGTGGTGCTGGTTGGTAGCCACACGCCCACACGGCACAGAGGGACTCTGCTACCGTAGCCGCGCCGTGCGTACTCAGCGACATGACTCATAGCTCATGGCTGTCTTTTCATTCAAGTTTAACTAACGTGTGTGCGTGCCTAAAATCCCATTTCTTCATGTCTTTTTTTTAACGAGGAGGGGTCACGAAGGACCTGCCATTAATAAAACTGTCGGTCGGTACAATTACAGACAGGACCTTGAAAGAAAAGGGAAATGGAAGCAGTCATGCACACTTGCAAGAAAGACCCCAAAGAAAATGTGGAAACGCAATCAGGTCCTCCGACCAATCCACCTACACTGGAGTCTTGCCGCCGGCCATCCTCCTCTGTCGGGGACGCACCACTTGGCTTGAAGAAGTTGAGGGACGCCGGCGCACGGCTCCCCAAGGGCCTCCTTCCTTGAGGTAGCAGCCACGCCAAAGAGGCGTGAAGAGACGCCGCACTTGCGGTCGAAGATGCTAGTGGCCAACATGGCCAACTGACGATGAGCTCGAAACGGTAGCAGCCTGCGTCGAACGACAAACGCCACCCACCTACTTTCCACCCCCCTCGCCACCTCGGCCGGCCAGGGTGAAGTTCGGTTGAAGACGTTGTAGCAGCACAGGCAAGAGTGCTTATTGAGAAGTCCCGCCTCCCCCGCGCGCATCAGCACCCACCATGGACACCGAAGCAGAATCGGAGAAGAACTCCAGTCGGCGTCGCACCCAGACGCCGAAGTGACCAAGGGGCTTCGTGGGCCGCCAGATCCGGCCACTGGCAGGCTACTCCTCCCACCCCCCGCGCTGCCACGGCCGGCCAGGAAGAGGAGGAGAAGCGGCACAGCGAAACCGAACCAGAGGCCACAGAGGAAGGCCTTATTGCGGAGATCTTCGAGACGACGGCCGCCAGTGCACCATCGACGAGGGGCGAACTCGAACTGCAGAGGGATCGGCGAAGAGATCCTCATGCCCTACTCCAACTACACGGCAGAGCGCTAGGCAAACTACTCCTAGACCTAACACCTACGCCGGCGCCTCTCCTCCACCATCTCCAACCAGCAGCGCCGGTGGAGATGGATCAGGATCGGCCCGGGACCTGGCAGTGGACTCTCAAGAGAAGCGGGGTGAGGAGAGCGGAGCGGAAAGGGAGAGTGGTTTTCCATTTCATGTCCAAGCCACCAACGGAACGGACATGACCACTCGATCAGATAAACATGTTAAGAAGCATGCGAGAGCCAGTAATTTCAAAGCTAGACACACGGTCTTTCCAAAAAAAAGAGAGATAAAACTAGTCTTCTCCGGTTAACCGAAAAATAAAGAAGTTTCAAAACCAAGCAGCCAAATAAAGCGGCTCATTGCTCAGCTAGGGAGTGTTTCAATTCAAAATCCCTTGTAATTGAGTCGATGAGTCCTTAGTTTTTTATTGCAAACTCTCTTAGACGATGTAACTATTATTTGAGATGAATAAAGTAAGGTATGATGACCTTCCCAAAAAAAAAAGGCATCCTTTGGAACAGCAACGGGCATAGGCATGTACGGGTCTAGTCAAACATCCTAGTTAAAATTCCACTTTTGTTTTGAAAGCAACAAAGCAAGATTTTCCACAATCCACCGGAAAAACTATTGCAGGTCGGGATCTTCTTTAGAGTTTCTTATGTGAGTTGATTTGGAGGTTCTTAATGTTGCCTCCCTTGGACTGGGGAACTTCTTTGTAAACGTTCAAGTCTATAGCAGAAGTGGTGGTTTTCAATTATGCATATATAAATATATTATAAACACATAGTGGAAATTGCATCTCATAAAAAAATATTTCGCACTAGGGGGATTGCAAATATGACCATAATCATGTAGCGTAACTCATATGGTTCTAATAATGACAACACAGGAGAGAGAGATCGAGCTACTTTCATAAATCCATAGTCCATGGGTAGGCTACTCTCGCTTCATCATAGTGGTGATGGAGAAGATGTTGGAGGAGTCGACGGAGCCACTTGGGTTGGATCCGTCGTCGTTTCCCTCTCCAATCTTTGACAACAACAGAGTTTCTGTATCTGTTTCGGTGTTTCTACATGGTAGTTGCCTTCTCTGGAAGCCGCAAAAAATATATATATAGTCAATTTTAGATCAAACCAAAACATTGACAAAATAATCAACGCAGTCGGACCAGCGAAGAGGGAGAACCCCCTCCATGGCGAGCATGGGCGTTGTGGGTGTGCTATGGGTGGTTCTAGGCCCCGAGGTGGCCTCCAGGCAGCTCCTTGGTCCCATGGTCCTTCTTGATAAAAATTGATGTTTCAATAAGTCTCGGATCCAATTGAGTTTGAGAACCTAAAAGTCCAAAATACGCAATAATAGGGGGTTTTCTATTTTGAAGGGTTATAACCCAAATAAAGGGACTTCGTGGGAAATCCCATAAAACATTAAACACATGATGAGAACTTCTTATATGATGCAAATACATGATATGGTGCTATAATAAACTATAGAGTTCATGCATACTGAAAGATCGGTATAAGCGACTAGAAGAGGTGAATATGCGCTACTCAATATTTAGCTTATTTTCAAATTAAGGTTTGACACAAAGTAAGTTCTCTAAATGTGCAACTAGGTGAGAGAACCTATATGACAAGCAAGCATTCAACAACAATAATAGCGAGTAAAGGATAGAAATACCCGAGTAGTAAACACGAAGATGTGTTCCCCAAGTTCCTTACTTTTGAGGGGAAGTATGTCTCCGTTGGAGGGGTAGACGGTACTAAGACCACCAGCGCCACAAAAGGCCTCACTCTATTCTCCCGCGCATCCGTATGGAGTTTCATTGTCCTATCATTAGCGTCTTTATTGACACATGTTGCTTATTTCCAAATGTTTTGAACATTAGATGATGCATAGAAATAAAAAGTAAACTCGAGGTTAAAATCGGGTCTGAAATGTCTCTTGTCCCCTTGATCACTCATCGGACTAAGAACAACATGTTATCAATATCATCTCTTTGTTGGATCAAATTAGAACTTTCTCACATGACAACGTTGAAAGGACACACATGCCGCCTAGAGGGGGTGAATAGGCGGTTTAAAAACTTTTACGAGATGAGCTTAACAAATACGGAATAAAATTAGCATTTACTTTGTCAAGCACAAAGCCTATATATATACTATGGTTCACCTATGTGTACCAACAACTTATCTAAGCAAGACAAGTAACAAGGTTATAGCAATATAGATTACTTCAAGCATGAAGGCTATCTCAATGTAAAGTGCATAAGTAATGGGCTCGGGTATATAGATAACGGAGGCACGCGGAGACAAAGATGTATCCCGAAGTTCCTTCCTTTTGAGGGGAAGTACGTCTCCATTGGATGGGTGGATGGTACTAAGACCACCAACACCATAAGAGGTCTCACCCTATTCTTCCGAGCACCCGCCACACGACAAGCACTCGATCCACCATGGGACACTTGAGGGCAGTCACCAAACCCGTACAAGATTACGGCAATCTCCACAACTTAATTGGAGGCTCCCAATAATCACAACCAAGGCCAAAAACTTGGGGAGTGCTCCACAACTTAATTGGATGCCCCAGCAACTCACCACAAAGGACACTACACCGTCTAGGGTTCCAAGAACCCAAGAGCAAAAAGCTTCTTGATTTCACCAACCAAATCCTCCAAGGAGAACTCAAACCGATGCACCTAATGTACTTCACTCTCAAATTCCACCAAAGCTACAAAAGCTGTTAGAGAACGGATGTCCCGTGAAAGAACAGGGGCACCCACGAGCTCGAGATTCGAGAGGGGACTAAACACGCGCTTAGATCTTCAACACATTGATGGAGGCGATGGATCTCGCACACGACAAAGAGGAGACACAAGTTTATTTACCTAGGTTCAGGACCCTCATGAGGAGGTGACGCCCCTACTCCTGCCTGGTTGTATTGCTCGTGTTGCTTCGTGAGGGTATAATGACAAGGTAATCTCTAGGGTTTCTTATCTTAAGGATCAGTCCCTTCTAAAGTAGGAGTTGTCCCCCTTTTATAGCGGTACTAGGCCTCTTCCCCAATCCATTGGGCGGGAAGGGCTACCACATTACCACCCAGGGAGAGACGGTCTACAAGACTACTTTACATGGACTAGGTGTAGCATATTTGGGGCCGCTGGTCCACCATAAAGCTAGGTCATGGCTGACGTCTTCCCTATAGTGTGACACCTTCCATCGCCTTCTTGCATGAAAGTGGTAAAGAGAGAGCGGGGATAATGTGGGTGTCGTAGCCCCTCTTTATCACCGAAGGAGCCAGACAGTGCCTTTTCTTTTCCGAGGTGGACCGTGCAATATGTACATCCATTGACTGTCCGTTAGGTTTGTCGTATTTCTTCCTTTAATGGTGAGATTACAAACACGCCCCTAGGACTCATTCGAAAGGCATCTGAGGCCCTTGTATAAAAGGGGGATCGCCCCCTCGTGAGGCCATCTAGAGGTGACTTGCACGAGGACTAGCCTCGGCAGAGCGAGCCTCATGAGGGACTGCCCGTTCTTCCTTTAGCTCCCGAGGTGATACGTCGAGGAGTGGTGATCTCGCGAGGTCGTTACTGCTCCGACGATAGGCCTAGCGATTAGTGGGTCAAGGTACCCTAGTTACCAGAGACCCGATAGTAGCCCACAGGCGCTTGCCACGCATGTGTCCTCCGGTGGACACGAAGGTGCAAGGGCCCAATTGGTCGATGGGGCCATTGCTGCTGCCCGAGCTAACACAGGAACATCATTGGCCTTGAGTACATCATAGTTGTGCACACCAAGCGGTCGTGCTCCTTCTAGCGTTAGATCTAGAAATCGTCGTGGGGCTGGCCACATCTTGGGAGTTGCTCTCCCACGATTGATGGCGTGTGGGATGGACTGGTGGTTAATGCCCAATAATCGAGCAGGTGATGTGATCTTCTGCCTTGATTAATAAGAGCGGGGGTGTGGTGCCCTTCCCCCTTGACGCAATCCCCTCTACTCCTTCTCCTTTCTTCCTGGCTTCTTGAGCCGGTGCTTTGCTCCTTCCCATGGCACCGAAGCGGGCCACTACTGCTGAAAAGGGCAAGGCCATGATGGTGGAGGGGGAGGAGGCCCCTTCTGGTGAAGCGCGTCCAGAGGCGACCGCACGGGAGCGGCCGTGGGGGGTGTCGCGGGCGTGGTTCCAGTCGAGGAGGCATGTCTACTTCTATGGTTGTTGGCACGGCGACAGAAGGTGTGCTAGCAAGACGGGGTCATGGTTGTCCTCGTGACAACGGCCGAGGGCGTCGTGGAGGCCATGGTGGAGGCTGAGGTGGTGGTAGGGTATCAACGTCACCCCTACCTCCGCCTCCTCCACCTGTGATGGTGAAGACCGAGGACGAGCCTGAATCTGTTATTGACTTTGTCCTCATCCTCTTCGACGCGGACTGGTCCAGGAGGGTGAAGCTTCCTGGGTGCTTCACACTTGGAGCCGCAAGCACCATGTCGAGTGGTGCTTGGCTGAAGCACTCCAGTGGTGGTGAAGGTTGGAGCGTGAACGTAGAGGCCTCGGAGCCGGGGGTGATGTTCATCACCATTGACTAGGAACGCTTCATTCGCGACCACAAAATCAGGCGCGGCTCTATGCTGCGGTTCCGCTATCTCAGCAGGGGACATTTCTCCGTGTATGTGTACGACCCACTACTGTTCCGCGTCAATTACCCGTGCCACCTCTAGAGCGTGTAGGTGGCTCCCCTGATGTGGTTGCTGTCGCGCTTCGGGTGAGGGAGAGAGTATTTTTATGGATGTTGGTATGTAGTGATGTTCTAGTCCTTGCCTTGTAGGCGCGTGTGTAATGGAAGTATTGTTGGTGAATCCTTTTGTTGCTCTACTTCTTGTTCTTCATGGAGCTTGCTATCTTTCGTGCATCCATTCGTGATGCACTGTCAAGGACCAGCCCTCGGGCAAAGCAACATTAAACGCTAACCGGTTAGGACTAGCGAGTGTCCTGATCTAGACAAGTTGGTGGCAGGGCAGATCCTCGAGGCCCTGTGAGCGCATTAGGGAGCTCATGGAGAAAGATAGACTCTCGCTTAGAGCGTCAAATAAAGGCGAGAGCATGAAGGGTGAACGGAGCTGAGGATGCTAGGACTTAGCTCTGCGACGGGTACCCTCGTGGAGGAATTTTTTATCCTAGCCTTGTGGAGAGTGAATCCCCCGAGGGGGTAGTGTTGTTTTCCCCTTGGGGGAGGTGACTTAAGCACCCACGCTCCTCTACATTCTTTCCTCTTGTTACTTTCGCTCTAGCTTCCTGCGGGTGCGAACGGTGTTGAACTGACATGAGGGAAGCTGTGGCTGCCTAGCGAGCTTCACGAGGAGGAAACCGCAAAGCGGGCATGATTTATGAGGGAACCACAAAGCGGGCGCGCTTTCTGTTGACTCTTGTGAGGAGGAAACCGCGAGATTCCAGCGACTCTACGGTCCTTGAGGGGGAAACCGTAGGGATTTCGTGAGTCTAGCCTGCTAAGGAGGGTGTTCTTTAACCACCCCTTAAGCCCCTTTTGTGGGAAGCCGTAGGATGGACGCATCTCCTGTTTAGCTCCTCGGGAAGGGAACCGTAGTCTTAGCATGGGTTAGACCGCTCGAGGTCAGGTTCCCTCGAGAGACACCCGTAGGTCCCTCATGGAAGAGACCATAGGGCTAATGCATGTCATGTAGGCTCCTCGAGAAGGAAGTCGTAGGCTTAGCGTGAGTTATGTCGCTCGAGGGGAGATGCCCTCGAGAGCCGCCCCATAGTCCCTCGGGGAGGAGACCATAGGGCTAACACATGTCATGTAGGCTCCTCGAGGAGGAAGCCGTAGGATTAGCATGGGTTATGCTTCTCGAAGGGAGGTGCCCTCGAGAGTCACCCCATAGGTGAAGGAAATATGCCCTGAGAGGCAATAATAAAGTTGTTATTATGTATTCCTTATATATGATAGATGTTTATTTTGCATGCTAGAATTGTATTGATCAGAAACATCAATACATGTGTGTTTAATAAACAAAAAGGGTTCCTAGTTATGCCTCCCTTATAGACTAGCTTGTTGATTAACAAGATCATCAAGGTTTCCTGATCATGGATATTGGATGTTCTTAATAACAAGGTCACAACATTGGTGGAATGATGTGATGAACATTCATCCGAAGTATAGCATTACGATCAAGTCATTATGTTTATATTGCTATAACATCATACAAAGTAATCTTTATCCTTAGACCATGAGATCATGTTAATTTCTAACACCTGAAGAGTATCTTGATAACATCAAACGTCACACCGTAACAGGGTGACTATAAAGATGGGTTCAGTACTACGAAGGTGTTATGTTGAGGCTCATGGATCAAGAGTGGAATTTTTCAATCCCGATGACGGATAGATATACTCTGGGCCCTCTCGGTGATATCACATTGAGATAGCTTGCAAGCAAGTGATGTGATCACTAGAATGTTATATCACGGGAACGAGAAAAGAGTGCATGTCGGTAACGGGATCAAACTAGGTATTTGGATACCGATGATCGAATCTTGGACATGTATTATATCATGAGACAAAGGGATTAAATTACAAGCGTTAAAGGATCTCATGATCACAGAAGTCATCGTTGAATATGCAGGAGTCAGTATGGATCTCCAGGTCCCGCTTCTGACTATTGATCTGAGAGGAGTCTCAATCACGTCTGCATTATTCGCGAACCGCAGGGTGACACACTTAAGAGTTACCGGACACCATTTTGGAGCACATATGTTTCAGACGAAAGAATTGCAAAGCGCAGGAATTGTTTCGATAGAAACCAGAAATTGTTTCGGGTGAAATTGTAGAAAGTGGTTATGCATGTGATATTGAAATATTGCAAGGGGTTATATGTGAATGTTTGTTAATTAAAGTAATTAAAAAAATTCTGAATAAATTTAATAAAAGAGTTTTATTAAATGAGAGAGCATTAAAGTTGGAGAATTTTAATGCATTTAAAGTGGGGACTTTAAAAGGGAATGTGAAGAGGCATTTTAATGTGGAGGGGTTACCACCACATGAATGGGGGAGGTGAGGTCACCCCATGCTTGACCATGGAGAGGAGGGGCACCCCCTCCTCTTATAAAAGGCCCTCCTCCTCCCCCTTCTTCCTTACACCTCCTTGTGAAGGATCTCTCTCCCCCTCTAGAATTATCCCCCCATGGTCTCGGATTAGCGAGATACATGTTCCCGGTGGCATTTAAATGCAGGAAGGAGTTGCCTTCACTGGATCGCTGGAGCGAGGAGGTGGAGGTTTTCCGTGGCTTGAACGCGTGTGTGCGAGTGCGGATCTCCTCACGATCTTGAGATCGGCAAGTGTACGACTACATCAACCACGAGTTCCTACTCGTTAACAAAACTCGTTGTCTTTGAGGGTAAGTTCTCGTTGGATGTATGCCCACCCGTTGCTTTGTACCTAGTAGATAGATCTTGGCGTGTAGTTCTCATCGTAGGAATTTTTTTGTTTTCTATGCTGCGGACCCAACAATAGGTCCCTCGGGGAGGAGACCGTAGGGCTAATGCGCTTCATGTAGGCTCCTAGAGGAGGATGCCATAGGCTTAGCATGGGTTGTGCTTCTCAAGAGGAGGTGCCCTCAAGAGCTGCCCCGTAGGTCCCTCGAGGAGGAGACCGTAGGGCTAATGCACGTCATGTAGGCTCCTTGAGGAGGATGCCATAGGCTTAGCATGGGTTATGCTTCTCGAGGGGAGATGCCCTCGAGAGCCGCCACGTAGGTCCCTCAGGGAGGAGACCATAGGGATAACGCATGTCCTGTAGGCTCATCGAGGAGGAAGCCGTAGGCTTAGCATGCGTTATGCTTCTCGAAGGGAGGTGCCCTCAAGAGTTGCCTCGTAGGTCCCTCGGGGAGGAGACCGTAGGGCAAATGCGCGTCATGTAGGATCCTTGAGGAGAATGACATAGGCTTAGCATGAGTTGTGCTTCTTGAGGGGAGGTGCCATCGAGAGCCTCCCCGTAGGTTTCTCGATGAGGAGACCGTAGGGCTAATACACGTCATGTAGGTGATGACCCACAAGTATAGGGGGTGTATCGCAGTATTTTCGATAAGTAAGAGTGCGAACCCAACGAGGAGCAGAAGGTGCTGGCTAGTTGTACGAATTAGGAATTCTCTGCAAATACTTAACAAACGGATTTTTAGGGGTTTTTGATAATGCAAGTAAATAAAGTACGAGTAAATAAAAGACAATAAGAATAGATGCAGCAAGTGGCCCAATCCTTTATTCAGCAAAGGACAAGCCGGTTGTATTACTTAAGATGACCAAACGTTCTCGAGGACACACGGGAATTCTGTCAAGTGCTTTCGCTTCATATAGTTGATCAATCTTCTTTAGTCTGCTAAGTGTTGTGTGGGTGAACCTGTGCTAATGTACCAACCTTCCTAGGACTAATACATACTTGTGATTATACCCCTTGCAAACATCTGTAAGTAGAAGAAAGTAATTAAGGTAGAAACCTAACCACAGCTTGAAACTCTAAGACCCTGACGTCCCTTGTGCAATGGTTTCCTAACGGGGGTTCAGGTTTCTGTCACTCCGGCAACCCCTACGATTAGTAGCCAAATACACAATGCATTCCCTAGGCCCATATAGGTGAAGTGTCATGTATTCGACGTTCACATGACACCACTAGAAGAAGTACACCACAACTGAAATATCAAACTATTGAATCTTTCTCAACACAGTTCCACTACTAACAACATGACTTCTCTCATGTCCTCATGAATAAAATGAACTACTCACAAGACATCATATGGATCATGATCAGAGATGGAATAATGATGTATAACAATCTGAACATAAACAATAATTCAATGGTTCACTCAATAGCATCAACTACAAAGAGTAATCAACATCGGGAAAGTTTCCCCTAAGAACTATGCAAGATTCAACCCAATTGTTACAGCAATATGGAGATGGTGATGAGGGTGCTAATGGTGATGATGGTGGTGATGATGATGATCCCGATGAAGTCCAGCCTGATGGTGGTGTTGATGGCGACGATCTCCCCTCTCCGGGAAGGAATTCCCCTGGCAGAAATCTGTCTGCCGAAGAGATCTTTCTCTCTCGGTGTTTTCCGCCCCGCAGAGGCGGCGAAATCTTTCTATGGTCGCTCTCTAGGTATTAGGGTTCCTTGGAGATAATATACGCCAGAGGGGAGAGCTGGAGGTGGGCCAGGGCAGCCACACCACCTGGTGGCGCGGCCTAGGCTGGCCCGCGCCAGGGGGTGGTGTGGGCCCCCTGTGGCCCATCTCCACTCCTCCTTCAGCGATCTTAAATCGGAAAATAGGATTTTCCATATATTTTCCCGGATTTTCTGATCTTCGCAAATTTTGCCTCCAAACAACACATTTTCCATCAGAATCCTGACTACAGCGGTCCATGCTCCAAAAGTCATCAACCATGCAAAAACAGATGAAATTACATAAGTATCATCCCTTAATATGAAATATATCAATGAATAACAGTAAATTATGATATAGAATAGTGATGCAAAATGGACGTATCAACTCCCCCAAGCTTAGACTTCGCTTGTCCCCAAGCGAAACTGAGCTCAATAAACATGGCCTCGGGTTTATGGAGTGAAGAGTCGATAAAAATAATACGGACAAGAAGCATCACATTCATCACTACATAGATCATAATAGAAGACAACTCACTATTATATAACTTAACTTGCAATAAGTAAAGGAAACACAATAAAGATACATAAAGTGAATCATAATTGGTAATGGCAAACTTAGCTCTTGGTCGAAGAATAGTTGACAATTTGCTGGAGTTCACAAATAACTGATTTTCAATGATAGCTTTCAAAGTAGTAATCACCAAGATAAGAGCAATGTGCAAAACAAGGAACATAAGAAACATGATTGAATAAATCATCATATGAATGAATGAAACACAACAACTCAAAATACTTGCTGAGGTATAGGGGAATAGGTTTACTAACTCAACTAAAAAAGTAAAAGAAATGCCCATCGCAGAGGGAAGCAGGGATTTCAAGTTTCATAAAGAGCTCCCAAAAATATGATACTTATTAGCTTTCAGCTCTCATTGCCCCTATCATAAGCATCTTCAGGTGATTGAGGTTAAAGTGATCAAATACGAGGATATGCTTGACAAGTTGTAAATTGAAAATCTCATGTCCCTTGAATACGAGGGCCGCTCCTCATGCTACTCAAGTTTAGTCACCGGTAAGTTCTTGTCATAGTAAGCACATGTGTATCATGGAGAACCGCCAGCAGGGTACCCCTTGCCCGATGATACGGAAGAATCCCCATATCAAAATGACAAGGCAAGCAGACAACGAGCATCTCGGCAATCTTCTTATTTACCATGGGAATATGGTGCTTTTTTTCTCTTTCCTCTTTTCTCATCTCTTTTTTCTTTTCCTCTTTTTCTCAATCTATATCTCTCTTTTTTATAAGAATAATGCTTCATAAATGCTCATTATGGTTACGCTGCAGGTTTCCACCATGACAGCAGACCGACGGCCTAGGCATTTCTCTAACACACATGCATAACTCCATGGACTTACAAGCTCCCCTTTCATTTCACACCGACGACATCCATAGACAAAAGAGCATGATATAAACTAGGTACAAAGTACCAGTGCAATGTTGAAAGCGTTCCCCATGACAGCATGGTTCTGCTAATTCACAACTTACAAAGCGCAAGCATATACGCAACATAGATGGTGTCAACACCCGGATTTTTAATCCCGGATGCCCGTTATGCCATACCTCGCAATCCCAGGATTACCATTTTTGCGAGACATAACGGATTGGATATCACAGTACATCATCCATTACAAACCATACATAAGGTTTTACACAAATAAGGATCTCATGATCCAGTCTTTAATACAACAAGCAGCGGAATTAAACGATAGCGTAGCGGTGGGGTCCATCTTCAGGGGCACAGGCAATGCTGACGAAGGCCGATAGTCCTAGTTATCATAGCCGTCCTGCTGACCATCATCTTGATAATCTCCTTCATAGTCTGGCCATGATAATAGCCAGGGACAAAAGCCATGAGTACTCTTTAAGTACTCGCAAACTACTACTAGCAAGGGTTACCATTCTAAGTTAAAGTACTGAATTTAAAGAATAACTATCAAGTTAAGTTTGAAACCTAAGCTGAGTTCTGAAACAAGAAAAGATACAGTAAAGTTCTAGAATCACTTAAGTTGGGAAGCTATTATCATCTACATAACCCTGTTGTGGTCAAGTCAAGGTTCATCATTCATTTCAAGTTATTTAGAAAACATCTGACAACGAAACAGTATGGCCATTCCAACTGTCCATAACATGACGCTGCTATTCAATAGTTTGACACTCTGCAGAGGTGGTACACTTTCACCACAAGATTCGATACATCTGTCAGGGATAACCCTGAATCATCATACTTGGTATGCATATAATCAAACATAACCTTCCCTTTACACACCCTAGTACAAGCACCTCTCCTATGAGCATGGCCTCCCAACCATGACCATCAGTCATCTTGGGCACTGCATAGGTGGACGTCATTGAGAGGTAGCCTCAGCTCAAACCTCTCCCGTGAGGGAACTAATACTAATGCATATAAATTTCCAGCTAAGCCTTACCCAATTCAGGTAATGTGGTTTATGCGGTAAATTTGGAATGGTATCGCATCCGAATCCAACCATCAGTTTTATCAAAAGGGTTAAGGCTCATGCCTCATCATTTTCATCATCATAAACCAATTGTGTTTCTCAACACAGGTCAAAACATCTCAATAGAATGACTCATCATTCCAAGGTTTTCACAACTCATTTTCACCAAGTGTTCCCATCTAAAGTGACTCAAGTTTGATCTATTCTAAAACACTAGGTTAAGAGTGTTCACTAAGGTGGAAAGGTGGGATCAATCTCATGCCATAGAATGACATCTAAGGGTTTCTAATTAGGTCAAGTTTTATACTCTTTATGCTACCTCCAAAATTAATTAAAGAACTTTGTGTAAACTAAGGGGGTGTGATCAAAGTATGCTTAAGGCATCTTTACTAAACTATCTAGTTTTATTCTAGCTTGCTACAATAGCTTACTAAAGCATGTTTGAAAGGGTTAGCTTGCCACTAATAGCTTGCCTTGGTTGGTGTAGTGGTTGAAGTTTTTTTCTTCTTCTTCTTCTTCTTGGTAGAACTCCTCCTCCTCAAAGGCTTGGTCGGTACTAGCGTCTAGAAATACATAGGGAGTGCACAATCACCAAACAATACTTAACTTAGGCTAAGTAGTATTCTAAACCACACAATAGATGACCTATTATCATCCCAAACATCACAAGTTTTAATTCAATAGTTTCAACCTTTTTATTTTGGAAAAGAAATTTCTACTCATTGAAATATTAACTACACTTTAATATTCACCACCAAAATATGGGATCATGTGGACACATGTCCTCACCACATATTCTAACATGTGGGAATGAGATTTAAAGGTTGGATCAATATTACTTTGGTTTAAGTTTATTATTTAATGATTTAAAGTGACTAGAAATGCCTATATAGCATTATTTTGGTACTAGTCCAAAGTCACTGCCTGTAAACCTTAATATTATTACATATTTGGATAGATATGATGAAATGTGATTTTTGAGAGTTGGAATCAACTCAAAAGCTAACTTGGTTGATTTTACAAAAATGTTTCAAGTTGCAAAAGCTTCTGTCTTCTTATTTTTATTAGGAGAAATCTATAATTCTAAATGAATTAAATCCAATGGGCTTGGATAGAGCATTTCAATACCTTTCAGACAAAATTAGTTTCATGTAATTTGGATTTGTCAAACTCACAGAATTGAATTTTGAAACACTGGACAGAAACTATATTCTAACTAAAAAGAAAAACCTAGATTTGAATCTATGGGCTTGCACGAGAAAGGAAATGGGCCGGCCCAGTGGCGCTACGCGGCACAGGGCTCAGCTGACAGGGGGGTCCACTTGTCAGCGGCACTTAAAAGCAAGCATTAGAGGCTAGATCTACTGGTGAGGGTAAATCGTCGACAGCAGACGGAGTCGTGGCGACCTCGAACCTAAGCGGCTCGGTGGGGGTCTCTTGAGGCGTACCAGGGCTCCAGCGGTCGTCGTCGCGGCTAACGAAGTGGAAGGCGGCAAGGCGAGGCGTGGTCGTGGCGGAGCTTGGGGTGGCAGAATCAGCGGCACCCTTCTTCTCGAGGCGGCTCGGCTCCAATTCGGCTGCTGCTCCACTTGCTCCGGCGAGGGGTGGTTGAGGTTCAGAGAGGTGAGGGGAGTGGAATGGTGTGAGTCTTTGGTGCTAGGGAGGGCTCCTTTTATAGGCTCGATGGTGAGACCGAGCGGGATGGGCGGTCAATGGTGGCGACATGGCTACGGCGAGCTAGCGGCATGGCTGGGGATGGCGATCGATGGGCGGTCCCCTGGCGGTGCTCTAGCACTTCAATGCGGCTGTAGGGGCGGTGGCATGCGGTCGGGGTGAGGTGGCGCTCTGCGTGGCCGAAGCGGCTGTGTCCACGGCGAGCGATGGCTGTGGGGCTTTGGGCGTGACGGAGGTGCACAGGGTGTTCTCTAGGTCGAGGCGGAGGCGTGGGCTGGGCTGGTGTCGGCGGCGGCTTGTGCCTTGAGGGGCGATCTGGCGCTCTGCTGGGCGTCGGCATGGTCGGCAGGCTTTGGGCGCGGTTCCTGGTCGTTCGGTGTTGTCCTTGGGCTGGGACTGGTTGGGTGGAGGTGGACCACTGGCTATCTCAGGACACGGTGGATGGCGTGGTGGCTTCTTGTCATGGGTGGGGTGCCCAAGTGGGGTTCGGCCTTAATGGCCATGACCATTTGGTCGGGCTGTGATAAATGGGGCTGGGGAGAGAGAGGTTAGGGGAGTAGTGGAGAGGTTTTTGGTGGCAAATTGGGGAACAAGTTTGGCCAGAACACTATTTAAAATAGTGAAATTTGTTTAGTTTGTAATCTGTCTGCCAAGTGTTTGATGAAATGGCCGCAAGAGAAAAAGTTTTGAATTTTGAGTTCAAAATTTTTGGGTGATCTCCACTAGTGCTAGATAGTCTCTGGTTGCAAGGGTTTTGAAAATGGAGCTCAAATACATGGTTTTTGAAATAGGGGTGATCTATGCATATGCATTAGATTCAATTTTAAACTGTCATTTAAAATAGTTTACAGAAGGTTTTTAGTAGATCAAAAGGTGGGCCTTGGTACCTCATGATGTGTACTAGCAAGGGGTGCAAAGATCAAGAATGGTTTCTGTTAAGAATTGAGTACTAGGAATAGCCAAAGTAGGCATGAGAGTTAAATTTGTCCAAATGACCATTCCTTCATTTTAATTCTTTTTGATTTGATTTTCTTTAGGAAAAGTTTGGGAATGGTGTAGATGATGTTTAAATCACCTAAGAAACATTTTAGAAGCAAAGGATCACACAATCATGGCAATTCAAAACAACTCCTATTTTAAATACACACATATATGAATGCTTTCATTTTAAATATGGAAAAGTTTTTGTTAATCCTAAATTTGGATGATTTGATCTTTTGATAAACTTGGATTGAAGTTTTGGGATGTTACAAACCTTCCCCCCTTAAATAAAATCTCGTCCCGAGATTTACAAGAAAACTAGGAACTAAAGAGATCTGGGAACTCTGTCCTAATGTAATCCTCGCGCTCCCAAGTGGCTTCCTACTCGGTATGGTTGCTCCATTGAATCTTGAGAAACTTGATACTCCTGGTCCTGGTGGTTCTGTAGGCTTCTTCTAAGATATGAATGGGCACTTCCCGATAGGTCAGGTCATTGTTGATTTCCACTGCTCTGTGATCGATATTCTTGAAAACTTCAGTCTTCTCAGGCACTTCCAAGCATTTGCGAAGTAACGAGATATGGAACACATTGTGGATGGCTGACATCTCTTCAGGCAGTTCCAGTTGATACGATACTTCTCCTCGGCGGTTCAGAATCTTGAAAGGTCCGATATATCTAGGAGCTAACTTTCCCTTCAGATTAAAGCGTTGAGTTCCCTTCAATGGTGAAACCTTGAGATATACGAAATCTCCGACATTGAAAGTCAGGTCTCTTCTTCTCTTGTCAGCATAACTCTTCTGTCTGGATTGGGCGGTCTTGAGGTGCTCACGAACTTTGTGAACTTTCTCTTCTGCTTCTCGGAGAATGTCGGGTCCAAAGATCTGACTTTCTCCTACTTGCGACCAATTCAAAGGGGTACGACACTTTCTTCCGTATAGGAATTCAAAGGGTGCCATCTGCAAACTAGCTTGACAACTATTGTTATATGAGAATTCTGTGAAGGGTAGGCAGTCTTCCCATTTTGATCCGTATTCCAACACACAAGCTCTAAGCATATCCTCCAAGATCTGGTTGACTCTCTCAGTCTGTCCATCTGTTTGCGGGTGATAAGCGGTACTGAAATTCAACTTGGTTCCTAAACCTTCCTGAACTTTCTGCCAAAATCTTGAAGTAAGCGAGTCCCTCGATCGTCGATGGTCTTGGGGGTTCCATGCGGACTAACAATCCTAGCAATGTCTGACTCTGCTAGTTTTGCACTCTGGTAGGTTGTCTTGGTGGTATGAAGTGGGCTACCTTGGATAGTCTATCAACTATGACCAGATTGAGTCATTTCCCCTAGAAGTAGGTAAACCGGTGATAAAGTCCATTCCGGCGGAATCCCATTTCCATTCCGGAATCTGCAATGGTTGCAACAATCCTACAGGTCTCTGATGCTCCGCTTTGACTCTTTGACAAATGTCACATTTGGCGATGTAGCTTCCGATCTCTCTCTTCATCTTGTGCCACCAAAATTGCTCTTTCAAATCCTAATACATCTTTGTTCCTCTGGGGTGGATAGAATAAAGAGTATCATGAGCTTCCTTCATGATAATTTCCTTGACTCGAATCTGCTTTGGTACAGATCGTCCCTTATACCACAGTACACCTTCTTCGTCTTGGTGAATCCGGTACTTTGCACATACCAATCTGACGTTTGATTCCGTCGATACTTTCATTCCCCTTCTGGGCTTCCTTGATTTGGCTAATCAAAGTGGGTTGAAGTTCAATGCTAGCTAGGAATCCTTTGTTAACTAACTCAGTCCTGAACTGCTCCAACTCCTCATACAAACTTGGTTGCTTCTCTTTGATCATGGTGTTCAGCCTACACGGCAATCTGCTAAGAGCATCCGCTACCACATTGGCTTTGCCGGGGTGATAGTGAATGTCAAGGTCATAATCCTTGATTAACTCTATCCATCTTCTTTGCCTCATATTCAACTCCTTCTGGGTGAAGATATACTTCAAGCTCTTATGATCTGAGTAAATCTCACAGCGATTACCCATCAAATAATGATGCCATGTCTTCAATGCTAGAACCATAGCTGCTAGCTCAAGATCATGGGCCGGATAGTTCTGCTCATGCTGCTTCAGTTTTTGAGACAGATACGCGATGAATTTGCCTTCTTGCATCAATACACATCCTAGACCAATCTTCGATGCGTCACAATATACATCAAATGGCTTCTTGATGTTTGGCATGATCAAAATTGGGGCTGATATCAATCTCTTCTTTAGCTCCTGGAAACTGGCTTCACACTTGTCTGTCCATTCAAACTTCTTGTCCTTCTTCAATAATTGGGTCATTGGTCGGGCTATGCTCGAGAATCCTTCTATGAATTTGCGGTAATATCCTGCTAATCTGAGAAATGAACGAACTTGGGTTTGATTGGTTGGGGCTTCCCATTCTTCGACATCTTTGATCTTGCTGGGATCAACAGAGACTCCTCCGTCAGACACAATATGTCCTAGGAATCCTACTTCTTTCAGCCAAAACTCACACTTGCTGAACTTGGCATATAACTGATGCTCTCTCAGGGTTTCTAGGATGATTCTCAAATGTTGCTCATGCTCTTCTTCTGACTTGGAGTAGATAAGGATGTCGTTGATAAACACAACTACAAACTTATCTAAGAAATTCATAAAGATCTTATTCATGAGATTCATGAAATAAGCAGGGGCATTGGTTAATCCAAAAGACATAACCGTATACTCGTATAAACCATAGCGAGTAGTAAAGGCGGTCTTGAATATCCGTTACGAATCTTAAGTTGGTGATAACCAGTCCTAAGATCAATCTTTGAGAATACGAGCTCGATCAACTGATCAAATAGATCCTCTATCTTTGGCAAGGGTACTTGTTCTTGATGGTGACATCATTCAACTTTACGTAGTCACGTACTGCAGACGGTTGCCTCCATATTTCTTGTCGACGAATAACC
Source organism: Avena insularis (assembly GCA_023614405.1). Lineage (NCBI taxonomy): Eukaryota > Viridiplantae > Streptophyta > Magnoliopsida > Poales > Poaceae > Avena > Avena insularis. The sequence continues at coordinate 44,401,725 of CM042688.1, read as the reverse complement.
TTTGGTGATCTCCATGGCGATGCACTTGGCTGAATCAAGCGGTTGCTAACATTGCATCCAAGCGCTTCTTCAGTTCTACTAACTCGAGGGTTCATGGTATAGAGTCTCTGGGCTATAGGTCCGGTTAGGATTAGTTCGATAATGAACTCTATATCCCTATCCGGGGCATACAGCAATTCATCTAGGAATACGTCGGGTATTCACGGACTACTCGACTTGGTCAATGGTAGGCAGGGCTACACTTTTGTTGCATTTGAATTGACGGGGTAAGGTTTCAGAGATATGTTCTACGGTTACTCCAGAACTACTGGTCATGGTGATGGCTTTCTTAGCACAATCTATCCGTCCTTTATGCCTTGACATCCAGTCCATACCTAGTACTACTTCCAAACCTTTGGTTCCAAGTACAATTAGGTTGGCATAAAAATCTATCCCATGTATTCTGATAGGTACAGCTTTGCAAATTTTTCTAGCTTTTGTAGTTGAACAGATTTGAACTATCATGACATGCTTCAGGTTGGTTGGGCGAATCTTACTAGTGCATACAAATTCTTGGTGACAAATGAATGCGATGCTCGAGAATCAAACAATACTCTTGCTAAAACTGAGTTGACAGAAAACATACCCAGCACTACATACGTGCTTCACAGGCTTCTTCTGCGTTCATGTGGAAGAGACAACCGTTCTTGTTGTCTTGGGTTCCACAGGGCAAATCTCCTGCCTGGTTGAACACACGGCGCTGCTGGCTGGGGCATTCACGGGCATTGCGGCGATCTTCTTGGGACACTCATTGGAGTAGTGACCCTTCACTCCACACTCGAAACAAGTGATCGGGACTTGTCCTTGGCGCAACAGTACAACATTGCTGCCAGTTCTGGGGCGATGTTGTTGTTGCTCTTAGGAGAACGCGGTTGAAGTTGTTGGCGTTGCGGAGTTGTGATTGTTTCCTCCGGGCTTCACATTTCCTCCGCTTCTGATTGGGGTAGCAGGTGAGAATTTGGGGTCGGTTGTTCCTTGGTGCATATCTGGTGAGGTTGGGACGGTACTTGGTGACTCTTGGATCCAGGCTGCATCATCTGACGCTTGCGGTTGTCGTTTACTGGTTAATCTTCCTTCCATCTGAATGAGTCGACTAGCTCTTCAAGATCCTGGAAGCGGATGTTGTGAGGACGATCTGCATCTCATCATGTAGTCCGTTTAAGAATCTCTCTTTCTTCTTGGCCTCCGTGTTGATTTCATCCGTGCATATCGACAAGTGACAAGAATTTGTCACGGTACTCTCTGATCAATCTTCCTTGCTTGATTCACGAATTCATCTCTCATCCTGTTGACAAGACCTTGCGGCACGTGGGTGCGGCTGAACTTGACCTTGAATGCTTCCCAGGTCATCACCTGGCCATGGTTCATGTTGTGGACGCTATTCCACCAAGCTCTTGCATCTCCCGCCAGTTAGTGAGTGGCGAAGAGAACTTTCTCATTTTCATCAACTCCTGCAACTTCTAGGTTGTTTTCCATGGTCTATAACCAGTCATCAGCATCTAATGGGTTTTCAGATTGGTTGAAGATTGGGGGATTGGTGTTCTGAAAATTTTTGAGTTTAGATCCATGGTGATCCTGATTTCCATGTCCTTGGTTATTGAGAGTCATTTGGGCGATCTGCTGCAATGTTGCTAAGTTGGCTTAACGCTCGGCCCTGCTTGCTTCATGGTCCGCGATGAGGTTCTGCAAAATCTGCAGCATTGGGTCCTGCGATGAGCTGCTCCCTCCTTGGTTTCCACGAGTCATCTAAAGATTGAGATAGATATAGGGGTAAGAGGGAAATTCTAAGGTTCATGGTTTTGGGTTTTCAAAGCAGGTTTTTCAACTAACTTCATTCTCATTCATGCAAGCAAGCACACGATACAACACACCACAACAATCAAAGGGGAAAACAGATGGTTTGAAGAACCATTCTGCAAACTACGATACAATGAGATGATACATCTCATGCTACGACAGTGCTCTAGTGCATCTACTCATTGTCGATGAAGTCGGAGTCTTCATCATTAGTGTAGAAGTCCACAACATCCTCTGCCAGAAAATCGTCATCGTTGCTGAGGTAGGAATCCATATCTCCCTGGATGTCTTCTCCTTCCTCATCTTCTTCCTTGGCGGCGAGCTGAGCTTCCTGCTCCTTGATGGTCTTCTCGAGGTCGGCCACCTTATTGCAAAGACGGGCGATGATGCGATCCTTCTTTGCATGCTGGCGACGAAGAGACTGGCGATCTTGGACGAGCAGTGTGAAAGTCTGGGCCTTCTGGTGGGCAATGGCACGGTTCTGGTTGGCTAACTCTCTGGCATTGTCCAGTTCCTGCTGTCGGTCATGAAGCAAGAAGTCGAGGTTCTCCACTTGACGCCTCAACTCTGGGTGACTTGGCATCTCCATCGGTATTCCCATGAAGTCACGTCTTGCATAGTGGGAAAAACGGGTTCCTTGAATCTTGTTGACGCTGAGGGCACATAGACGTGCGAGAGCTTCATGCATTGCCCTGGCTAATCCATCTAGCCAGTTGTTCTCTCTCACAGAGAACTGAATTCTCCCGGAAGTTGGTGCTTCAATGCTTCCTCAAAGATCTACGGTGACTAGCCATTGTAGGTCTCCTCCTGGGGGTCCTGGAAGTTGAGCTCCAAGAAACTCCGGATGTGGGCGTCCCAATAATTCTGACAGTGAATCCAGATCCCTCTAGAAGATCAGCTGACCTCCGTTTCCCAACTAGTAAAACTTGCTGAACTGAGTCTCCATCTACAAGAATTTAGGATGAGAAAATTAGTGAAGTGATCAAGTGTGTCAAATTTTAAGTAGTAATGTAAGAATTTTGAGGAACATGTATTTTTGAGAAAGAATGAGTTCACAAGGGTAAGAGGGGAAATAGTTTTTTATAAATACTCATTTTGGTTTTGAAGCTAAGTTTTTGGTTTGGACGTCCATTCTAACTAGGGTCTCCTATGGTCAGGAGCGCTCTGATACCAACTTGTCAACACCCGGATTTTTAATCTCGGATGCCCGTTATGCCATACCTCTCAATCCCAGGATTACCATTTTTGCGAGACATAACGGATTGGATATCGCAGTACATCATCCATTACAAACCGTACATAAGGTTTTACACAAATAAGGATCTCATGATCCAGTCTTTAATACAACAAGCAGTGGAATTAAACGATAGCATAGCGGTGAGGTCCATCTTCAGGGGCACAGGCAATGCTGACGGAGGAGATAGTCCTAGTTATCATAGCCGTCCTGCTGACCATCATCTTGATAATCTCCTTCATAGTCTGGCCATGATAATAGCCAGGGACAAAAGCCATGAGTACTCTTTAAGTACTCGCAAACTACTACTAACAAGGGTTACCATTCTAAGTTAAAGTACTGAATTTAAAGAATAACTATCAAGTTAAGTTTGAAACCTAAGCTGAGTTCTGAAACAAGAAAAGATACAGTAAAGTTCTAGAATCACTTAAGTTGGGAAGCTATTATCATCTACACAACCCTGTTGTGGTCAAGTCAAGGTTCATCATTCATTTCAAGTTATTTAGAAAACATCTGACAACGAAACAGTATGGCCATTCCAACTGTCCATAACCATGAGACGGCGGCTATTCGAATAGTTTGACACTCTGCAGAGGTGGTACACTTTCACCACAAGATTCGATACATCTGTCAGGGATAACCCTGAATCATCATACTTGGTATGCAGATAATCAAACATAACCTTCCCTTTACACACCCTAGTACAAGAACCTCTCCTATGAGCATGGCCTCCCAACCATGACCATCAGTCATCTTGGGCACTGCATAGGTGGACGTCATTGAGAGGTAGCCTCAGCTCAAACCTCTCCCGTGAGGGAACTAATACTAATGCATATAAATTTCCAGCTAAGCCTTACCCAATTCAGGTAATGTGGTTGTACGGTAAATTTGGAATGGTATCGCATCCGAATCCAACCATCAGTTTTATCAAAAGGGTTAAGGCTCATGCCTCATCATTTTCATCATCATAAACCAATTGTGTTTCTCAACACAGGTCAAAACATCTCAATAGAATGACTCATCATTCCAAGGTTTTCACAACTCATTTTCACCAAGTGTTCCCATCTAAAGTGACTCAAGTTTGATCTATTCTAAAACACTAGGTTAAGAGTGTTCACTAAGGTGGAAAGGTGGGATCAATCTCATGCCATAGAATGACATCTAAGGGTTTCTAATTAGGTCAAGTTTTATATTCTTTATGCTACCTCCAAAATTAATTAAAGAACTTTGTGTAAACTAAGGGGGTGTGATCAAAGTATGCTTAAGGCATCTTTACTAAACTATCTAGTTTTATTCTAGCTTGCTACAATAGCTTACTAAAGCATGTTTGCAAGGGTTAGCTTGCCACTAATAGCTTGCCTTGGTTGGTGCAGTGGTTGAAGTTTTCTTCTTCTTCTTCTTCTTCTTGGTAGAACTCCTCCTCCTCGAAGGCTTGGTCGGTACTAGCGTCTAGAAATACATAGGGAGTGCACAATCACCAAACAATACTTAACTTAGGCTAAGTAGTATTCTAAACCACACAATTGATGATCTATTATCATCCCAAACATCACAAGTTTTAATTCAATAGTTTCAACCTTTTTATTTTGGAAAAGTAATTTCTACTCATTGAAATATTAACTACACTTTAACATTCACCACCAAAATATGGGATCATGTGGACACATGTCCTCACCACATATTCTAACATGTGGGAATGAGATTTAAAGGTTGGATCAATATTACTTTGGTTTAAGTTTACTATTTAATGATTTAAAGTGACTAGAAATGCCTATATAGCATTATTTGGGTACTAGTCCAAAGTCACTGCTTGTAAACCTTAATATTATTACATATTTGGATAGATATGATGAAATGTGATTTTTGAGAGTTGGAATCAACTCAAAAGCTAACTTGGTTGATTTTACAAAAATGTTTCAAGTTGCAAAAGCTTCTGTCTTCTTATTTTTATTAGGAGAAATCTATAACTCTAAATGAATTAAATCCAACGGGCTTGGATAGAGCATTTCAATACCTTTTAGACAAAATTAGTTTCATATAATTTGGATTTGTCAAACTCACAGAATTGAATTTTGAAACACTTGATGAGCCAGGCTTTTGGGAAAGAAATGGGCAGCCCAGTGGCGCTCTGTGGCACGAGCTCAGTGACGGAGGGGTCCACTTGTCAGCGGCACTTAAACGATTAGAGGCTAGATCTACGGTGAGGGTCGTAAATCGTCGACAGACCGATCGTGGCTAGCTCGAACCCTAGCGGCTCGGTGGGGGTCTCACAGGCGTGCAGGGCTCCAGCGGGGTCATGTCGGCGAGCAAGCTGAAAGGCAGCGGTGAGGCAAGCGTGGTCGGCGGAGCTTGGGTGGCGGAATCAACGGCACCTTCTTCTCGAGGCGGTGGCTCGGCTCCAATTCAGTAGCTTGCTCCACTTGCTCCGGCGAGGGGTGGTTGAGGTTTAGAGAGGTGAGGGGAGTGGAATGGTGTGAGTCTTTGGTGCTGGGGAGGGCTCCTTTTATAGGCTCGACGGTGAGATCGAGCGGGATGGGCGGTCGATGGTGGCGACATGGCTACGGCGAGCTAGCGGCATGGCTGGGGATGGCGATCGATGGGCGGTCCCCTGGCGGTGCTCTAGCGCTTCAATGCGGCCGTAGGGGCGGTGGCATCTGATCGGGTGAGGTGGCGCTCTGCGTGGCGAAGCTGTGTCCATGGCGGCGATGGCTGTGGGGCTTTAGGCGTGACGGAGGTGTCTGGGTGTTCTCTAGGTCGAGGCGGGCGGCGGTGGGCTGGTGTCGGCGGCGGCCTGTGAGGGACAGTGCGCGCTCTGCGGGCGGCGGCGGCATGGTCGACAAGCTCGGGGCGCGGCGGTTCCTGGTCGTTCGGGTTGCTGTCCTTGGGCTGGGACTGGTTGGGCGGTGGAGGTGGACCACTGGCTATCTCCAGGACACGGTGGATGGCACTAGCGGCGGCTGTGGCTTGCTGTCCCCGGTGGGGTGCCCAAGTGGGGGTTCGGCCTTAATGGCCATGACCATTTGGTCGTGGCACAGTGTGGGGCTGGGCTAGAGAGGGTTAGGGGGAGTAGTGGAGAGGTTTTTGGTGGCAAATTGGGGAACAAGTTTGGCCAGAACACTATTTAAAATAGTGAAATTTGTTTAGTTTGTAATCACCTTAAGTGTTTGATGAAATGGCCACAAGAGAAAAAGTTTTGAATTTTGAGTTCAAAAATTTTGGGTGATCTCCACTAGTGCTAGGTAGTCTCTGGTTGCAAGGGTTTTGAAAATGGAGCTCAAATACATGGTTTTTGAAATAGGGGTGATCTATGCATATGCATTAGATTCAATTTTAAACTATCATTTAAAATAGTTTACAGAAGGTTTTTAGTAGATCAAAAGGTGGGCCTTGGTACCTCATTATGTGTACTAGCAAGGGGTGCAAAGATCAAGAATGGTTTCTGTTAAGAATTGAGTACTAGGAATAGCCAAAGTAGGCATGAGAGTTAAATTTGTCCAAATGACCATTCCTTCATTTTAATTCTTTTTTATTTGATTTTCTTTAGGAAAAGTTTGGGAATGGTGTAGATGATGTTTAAATCACCTAAGAAACATTTTAGAAGCAAAGGATCACACAATCATGGCAATTCAAAACAACTCCTATTTTAAATACACACATATATGAATGCTTTCATTTTAAATATGGAAAAGTTTTTGTTAATCCTAAATTTGGATGATTTGATCTTTGATAAACTTGGATTGAAGTTTTGGGATGTTAAAGATGGGCACAATGGTTCATGTTTATTAAAATGCAAGAAAGTAAAGTGTGCCATCAAGTTCGTGAGAGCTTCAATCACTAATTTTCACATAACAAGTTTAATTTGGAAGGTAGATAAAAACAAGAATTTACTTGGAATAGCAATAGTGCTAATAGGTAGGTATGGTGGACACAAATGGCATAGGTTTGGTTTAAGGATTGGATGCACGAGAAGAATTCCCTCTTAGTACAGTTTTTTGGCTAGCAAGGCTGGGTAGCAAGTATAAGAGTTGAAGGAAACAAACAAACATACAAGTGATAAAAACAAACATGCAATCTTCCTTGAAAGCACAAAAGATCTTAACTGGAGAATACTAAACTTATGAGCAAATCAAGAAAGAAAGATGATGAAATTATATTTCTTTATGAGTACTTCTATCTTTTTCATTCAATTATCAAAAATAGTGTTGCTACTGACCGAGCCAGGTTTGCCAAAACCAACTAAATTAACTCAAAGATCCCAAAGTGATACCAATACTAACAACAAGATCAATCATATAACCATGAATTGAAAACTAATATAAGATATGCAAAAGAGTAAATGATAGAACTTCTTATTAATATTCCATAATGGCTACTCACACCAAGGGATACATATCTAACGAGAGAGGGGACACTTCCATAATGCAAACCATCCTATATGATAACTTCTCTATTCATGATATGACTCTACTAAAAAGGTAAAAAGATAGAAGATAGTGATGTGATACCGCGGCACTCCCCCAAGCTTGGAACAAACTAAGGGGATGCCAAACCTGATGACGAATTACTCCTTCGGTGGTGGTGGTATCCTCTCAATGAGCTTTTTGATCAATTTCCCCAAGTCCTCGATCTCAAAGGTGAGATTACGAATCAGCTGTGAGTTTTGATCAATACGGATCATGATCATGTCAGGTTGCGAATTCCAGCTCTTGTAATTCTTTCCCCACTCTGCCTCCTTGAAGTCTTCTTTTTCTGCATGGCATGGATCTGAACAGTAACGAGGAGGCTTCCCTCCAATTGACATAGTCTTGGAAGGGTTTGCCACCACTCCAATGCTTGCAATGGTAGTGCCGGTGTGAGGATCTTGGCCTTGCTTTGTCTCCCCTTCACCTTCACTCTTGACCTCCTTCTTCTGCTCGGGGTCTTGGAGATCTTCCTCCATAGGCTCCTTTCATTTATCCTTGGCGGACACTATTGTGCTTCTAAACTTTCAAGAATAGTTCCTGGCAGAAATAGATCGAAACAAAAACACGACGAGAACACGATATATGAACCTCGAGGGATCGGGGGATTATATATTACGAAGTTTTATAACAAAAGGAAGGTACTAGGAGAAAACGGGTCGGAGACGGAGTCCGAGGTGGCCACACCACCTGGTGGAGCGACCAAGGGTGGGCCCGTGCCACATGGTGGTGTGAGCCACCCTGGCTCCGTTTCCGTCCCTCTTTTGCTTCGTAGCTTTCCTTGTTGGCTAAAAACTGCAAAAATATAATTGGACAGATCTTTTGTGGAACTTTTCTTCCCAGAACTGTTACCTATTTGAAAACGGACTCTGCAGGTCTCTAAATTTGGTCTTTGATAAATTTTTCCGGAGTTATAACTTGAAAAGCATCAACATCTTCATTGTAAGAATCTCCAGCAATATAGTGCTTGAGTCGTTGCCCATTCACCACTTGTGTAGTGTTGTCTTTTAAAGAGGAAATTTTATCGCTCATGAATGGTACACTTCTTCAATAATGAAAGGTCCTTCCCATTTTGACAGTAGTTTTCCTGCAAAAAATCTAAGACGAGACCTATACAATAGAACTTTCTCACCAACATGGAATTCTCTCTTAAGTATTCGCTTGTCATGCCATCTTTTAACTTTTTCCTTAAAGAGCCTAGCATTCTCATATGCTTCGCTCCTCCATTCATCTGAAGAACTTAAGTCAAATAATCTTTTTTCACCAGCAAGCTTACAATCTCTATTGAGTTCTTTAACTGCCCAATAAGCTTTGTGTTCTAATTCTAAAGTTAAGTGACGAGCTTTCCCATAAACCATTTTATAAGGAGACATCCCCATAGGGTTTTTATAGGCAGTCCTATAAGCCCATAAAGCGTCGTTCAATTTTTTAGCCCAGTTTTTTCTAGATCTATTAACAGTCTTTTGCAAGATGGATTTAATTTCTCTATTTGATAACTCTACTTGCCCACTAGTTTGGGGGTGATAAGCTGAGGCGATTCTATGATTAACATCATATTTAGCAAGGGTCTTTCTAAAACCACCATGAATGAAATGAGAACCTCCATCAGTCATGAGATACCTAGGCACTCCAAACCTAGGAAAGATAACATCCTTAAGCATTTTTAGAGAGGTCTCCCCGTCAGCACTCTTTGTAGGTATGGCTTCTACCCACTTAGTAACATAATCAACAGCAACAAGAATATGAGTATAACCTTTCGAGGGAGGAAAAGGACCCATAAATTCAAATCCCCAACAATCAAAGGGTTCAATAACTAGAGAGTAGTTCATAGGCATTTCATTGCGTCTAGAAATATTACCAACACGCTGACACTCATCACAAGATAAAACAAATTTTCTTGCATCTTTAAAAAGGGTAGGCCAGTAGAAACCTGATTGTAGCACCTTTTGTGCGGTTCTATCTCCCGCATGATGTCCTCCATAGGCACTACCATGACATTTCCGCAATATCTCCTTTTGTTCATATTCTGGAACACATCTTCGCATAAACCATCCACTCCTTCTTTATATAAATGTGGGTCATCCCAAAAATAATGCCTCAAATCGTAAAAGAACTTCCTTCTTTGCTGAGTTGTGAAAGTTGGAGGCAAATACTTGGAGACAATAAAGTTAGCATATTCAGCATACCAAGGGCTCCCTCGCGAGCTTATCCCTATTGCTGCCAACTGTTCATTCAGGAAACTATCATTAACAGGCATAGGATCAAAAGAGATATTTTCCAACCGAGATAAATTATCAGCAACAAGATTTTTAGCACCTTTCCTGTCTACAATATGTAGATCAAACTCTTGTAGAAGCAACACCCATCTAATAAGCCTAGGCTTAGCATCCTTCTTCGTCATAAGATACTTAATAGCAGCATGATCAGTATGAATGGTGACTTTTGAGTCTACAATATAAGGTCTAAACTTATCACAAGCAAAAACAATGACCATAATTCTTTTCAGTAGTAGCATAATTCCTTTGAGCAGCGTCAAGAGTTTTACTAGCATAATGAATAACGTTTAACTTTTTATCTATTCGTTGCCCAAGGAATGACACCTACAAAATCGCTAGCATCACACATTATTTCAAAGGGTAAACTCCAATCAGGTGGTTGAACGATAGGAGCTGTAGTTAAAGCCTTCTTAAGAGTTTCAAAAGATTCCTTACAATCATCATCAAAAACAAAGGGTGCATCTTTTTGAAGAAGATTAGTGAGGGGTTTTGATATCTTAGAGAAATCTTTAATAGACCTTCTATAGAAACCAGCATGACCAAGGATACTACGAATACCTTTGATGTCTCTTGGGCAGGGCATTTTCTCAATTGCCTCAACTTTAGCTCTATACACTTTTATGCCTCTTTCGGAAACCTTATGCCCAAGGAAAATCCCTTCATTAACCATGAAGTGGCATTTCTCCCAATTAAGAACAAGATTAGTTTCTTCACACCTCTGCAAAACTTTACAAGGTTGTGCAGACAATTATCAAAAGAAGTTCCATAGACGGAGAAGTCATCCATGAACACTTCCACAATTTCCTCACAAAAACCATGAAAGATAGCAGACATGCATCTTTGAAAAGTAGCAGGAGCATTACATAAAACAAAAGGCATACGTCTATAAGCATAGGTTCCGTAAGGACATGTAAAAGTAGTTTTTTCTTGATCTTGTTGTTTAACAACAATTTGAGAGAAACCGGAATATCCATCAAGAAAACAAAAATGGGTCTTTTTAGACAACCTTTCTAACATTTGATCGATAAAAGGAAGTGGGTAATGATCTTTCTTAGTAACTTTGTTAACTTTCCTGAAATCAATGCACATTCTATAGCCTACTACTATTCTTTGGGGAATAAGCTCGTCATTATCATTAGGAACAACGGTAATTCCTCCTTTCTTAGGAACACAATGAACAGGACTAACCCATTCACTATTAGCAATAGGGTAAATAATACCAGCATCAAGGAGTTTCAATACCTCATTTCTTACCACTTCTTTCATCTTAGGATTCAGACGTCGTTGGTGCTCTACTACTGGCATTGCATCTGGTTCTATATTGATAGCATGCTGACATATAGTAGGAGAAATCCCTTTTAAATCATCCAGAGTATAGCCCATAGCCCCTTGGTGTTTCTTCAAAACCTCCAATAACCTTTCTTCTTCCTTCCCTGAAAGTTTAGAGCTAATAACAACAGGATATATCTTATTGTCATCAATGTAAGCATATTTAAGATCATAAGGGAGGGGTTTTAGATCGAAGACCGGATCCTTTTTAGGCGGCAATGTGGTACCCAAGTCTTCTACATGCAAGTTGTGCTTAAGCATCTTAGGTTGACGACGGAGAATCTCGTCAATCTCATTTCTTTCTTCCATGAAGATCTCACTTTCGTGGTCTTCCATAAATTGCTGCAAAGCATTGTTAGGAGCAAGAGCAATAGAGGCAAGTTGTTCAACTCTAAAATCCTCATTATGGGTTTCATTTTCACAAGGTTCTTTAGTAAATTTTGAAAAATTAAACTCATAAGATTCCCCACCAAACTTAGTCAAGATTTTCTCCCTTTTGCAATCTATAATAGCTCCATAAGTACTCAAGAAAGGTCTACCAAAAATGATGGGATAAGTTTTACTAACAGCTGAACCAAGTACTAGAAAATCAGCAGGATATTTAATCTTACCACAAAGAACTTCTACATCCCGCACAATACCGATTAGAGAGATGGTCTCTCTATTAGCAAGGTGAATAACCGCATCAATCTATTCCAACTCGCAAGGACTGATCTCATGCATAATTTCTTTATAAATCTCATAAGGAATATCACTTGAACTTGCATGAGGTGCACATAAACCATAATAGCAATGATCACCAATTCTAACAGAAAGCACAGGGACACTAGCCTTTTAAGCTTTATTAGGATGTGAGACAATATTAGAAGCATCCTCACAAAAGACTATGTGTCCATCTTCTATACTTTTAGTGACAAGGTCTTTCACAATTGCTACAACAGGTTCAATGTTTATTTGTTCATCAGGTTTTACAGTTCTCTTTGCACTTTTAGTGATTACACTAGTTATCATAGGATGATCCTTTACCTTATCCGGGAAGGGTATTCTCTCGATATAAGGTTTAGGTAAGATGTGATCAATAGTGTAAAACTCAGTACTACCAACAGGAACACAGTCAACAATATCTTTATAAGGAGCATGGTACTTCCTCCATCCCTTTTTTGGAATTTCAATATAAGAAGCAAAAGCCTTAAAGCAATTTGTAATAACTTTTAAATCAAGACCATAAGCATTACTAATATTTTGAAAGTCATCAGTTCCCATAAAAGATTCAATGCATTCATAATCATAATTTATACCTGACTTTCTACCTTTGTCATTCTCCCAAGCTTTAGCATTGTCTTGAATATGGTCCAGAAGATCCCATTTACCTTCTTCTTCCATGTGTGTAAATGATCCAGCACAAGAGGCATCCAATAAATCCTTATCATGAAGAGAAAGCCTTGCATAAAAGTTATTGATAATAATATTGTTGGGGAGCTCATGAATGGGACATTTGAGCATTAATAACTTCAATCTCCCCCAAGCTTGAGTTGTACTCTCTCCATCAAGAGGCCAAAAGTTGTATATTTGATTCCGATCTTTATGAATATCACTAGGAGGATAAAACTTTAAATAAAAGAGAGGTATTGTTTCCTCCCATTCAAGAGCTTGACCATTCTTCGGCAGCTTATACCATTCCTCAGCTCTTCCTTTCAGTGACAATGAGAATAACGTCTTCTTAACTTGATCTGTAGTAATACCTGCACACTTGAACAACCCACATAATTCGTGTATAAAGAGTAAATGATCACCGGGATGGATAGTTCCATCCCCAACATAGTAGTTATCCATAACACAATCAATAATTCTTGTAGGTATTTTAAAAGTATCATTCTCAACAGGTGGTGGTTCATCTACTACCTTAGTAGTGGTAGTAGCATTACGAAATAATAAACTCAGCGAATTATCCATATTGAAAATAAAGCAACTAACAGAAGTAAACAATACTCACAGTAGAAGTTTCCTTTACCAGTTCCACTCTCCAATAACGCTTCACTCCCTGGCAACGGTGCCAGAAAATAGTCTTGATGACCCACAAGTATAGGGGGTGTATCGCAGTATTTTCGATAAGTAAGAGTGTCGAACCCAACAAGGAGCAGAAGGTGCTGGCTAGTGGTACGGATCAGGAATTCTCTGCAAATACTTAGCAAACGGATTTTTAGGGTTTTTTGATAATGCAAGTAAATAAAGTACGAGTAAATAAAAGACAATAAGAATAGATGCAGCAAGTGGCCCAATCCTTTATTCAGCAAAGGACAAGCCGGTTGTATTACTTAAGATGACCAAACGTTCTCGAGGACACACAGGAATTCTGTCAAGTGCTTTCACTTCATATAGTTGATCAATCTTCTTTAGTCTGCTAAGTGTTGTGTGGGTGAACCTCTGCTAATGTACCGTCCTTCCTAGGACTAATACATACTTGTGATTATACCCCTTGCAAACATCCGTAAGTACAAGAAAGTAATTAAGGTAGAAACCTAACCACAACTTTAAACTCTAAGACCCTGACGTCCCTTGTGCAATGGTTTCCTAACGGGGGTTCAGGTTTCTGTCACTCCGGCAAGCCCTACGATTAGTAGCCAAATACACAATGCATTCCCCTAGGCCCATATAGGTGAACTGTCATGTAGTCGATGTTCACATGACACCACTAGAAGAAGTACACCACAACTTAAATATCAAACTATTGAATCTTTCTCAACACAATTCCACTACTAACAACATGACTTCTCCCATGTCCTCAAGAACGAAACGAACTACTTACAAGACAGCATATGGATCATGATCAGAGATGGAATAATGACGTATAACAATCTGAACATAAACAATAATTCAATGGTTCACTCAATAGCATCAACTACAAAGAGTAATCAACACCGGGAAAGTTTCCCCTAAGAACTATGCAAGATTCAACCCAATTGTTATAGCAATATGGAGATGGTGATGAGGGTGATAATGGTGATTATGGTGGTGATGATGATGATGATGACCCCGATGAAGTCCAGCTTGATGGTGGTGTTGATGGCGATGATCTCCCCTCTCCGGGAAGGAATTCCCCGGGCAAAAATCTGCCTGCTGGGAAGATCTTTCTCTCTTGGTGTTTTCCGCCCCGCAGAGGCGGCGGAATCTTTCTGTGGTTGCTCTCTAGGTATTAGGGTTCCATGGAGATAATATATGCCAGAGGGGAGAGCTTGAGGTGGGCCAGGGCGGCCACACCACCTGGTGGCGCGACCTAGGCTGGCCCGCGCCAGGGGGTGGTGTGGGCACCCTGTGGCCCATCTCCACTCCTCCTTATAGTCTTCGTCTTCTGGAAAAATAGGATTTTCCATATATTTTCCTGGATTTTCTGATCTTCACGAATTTTGCCTCCAAACAGCACCTTTTCCATCAGAATCCTGACTACAGCGGTCCATGCTCCAAAAGTCATCAACGATGCAAAAACAGATGAAATTACATAAGTATCATCCCTTAATATGAAATATATCAATGAATAACAGTAAATTATGATATAGAATAGTGATGCAAAATGGACGTATCAGGAGGCTCCTCGAGGTGGATGACATAATCTTAGCATGGGTTGTACTTCTCGAGGGGAGGTGCCCTCGAGAGTCGCCCTGTAGGTCCCTTGGGGAGGAGACCGTAGGGCTCATGCATGTCTTGTAGGCTCCTCGAGCAGGATGCCATAGGCTTAGCATGGGTTATGTTGTACATTTGTTAGCTTCCGTATATGTGCTGCGCAAGAGTTTCAAGCAATAAGAACCATGGGTGAGGTGACTTTATCATTGGGACAAGTCAGGGCTCGACACTTTAGGCCTTAGTGTTGATGGGGAGTAGCTCGCTGCTAGACACCGTGCCTATCCCCCGCTTGTGCAGGACATATAGGGGAGCTCCATAAATGCATAGAGAGAAAACTAACTCAAGGCAATAAGATAAAAGTTACCGCATAGTGCAAGATTCCAAAAAATGACCAAGAAGTTCACTGCTTATTACAATGCCACTATGGAACAGCATGGGGCCTCATAGGGGATAAGTCTGAGGATGATGAGGGTCAGGTGTCACCTTAAAAAAAGCAGAGTAGGCAGGCTGCGCCTCTTGGAGAGGCTTGTCCATCTTGTCGGTACCAGGTGCTGCCTTATGACCCGGAGGCCGTCATATCTCGAGGGAGAAACATTTGGTGCTAGTTGGTCGCTAGGAGCAGTTTATCATGATGTTGAAAGCTCTGGGGTCCTTATTGTCCCCTTGGGCTCCTTCGGCACGGGGGAGGTCTCATGGAGGCAGCTCTAGATTTTCTTCGGTGTTACGGGCACCACCCGTGAAACGGCCCTCATCGAGGCGGCATGACATAGCCGCAGATCTCTTCGTCTTGGCATTGTCCTGGGATACCATATGCTTTTTCCTTGCGGTACCCCCAACATAGCCGAGGGCGTCCACCTCCGGATATGTGGCAGCAGCGGCCATGTAGGCGTGCTCGAGGGAGCGCATAGCCTCCTCCTCGTTGCAATGGATGGTGATTATTTCTCCATTGACGCCAGACATCTTGATGATGTTGTAGGCATGATGGGTGACCACCATGAACTTTCTTAGCACTAGGTAGCCCATGATGACATTATAGGGGAGACCGATGTGCGCCACGATGAAGTTGATGAGCTCGGCCCGGTAATTGTCACGGGTCCTGAACTTGACCATGAGGCGTACTTGCCCGATGTGTATAATGGTACCGTTAGTGACTCTAGAGAATGGCATGGTAGGCATCAGCCTGTCATACGACACTTGTAGCTTGGTGAATGTCTCCGTGGAGATCACGTTCAGGCTCACACCACCATCGATGAGCGTTTTGGCTACATCGATGTTGTTGATGGTGGGGTGCATATCATGGGAAGGTGCCCACGACCCTGGTAGAGGTGGGATGGTCGTTGGCGTCAAAGGTGATGGCGTCTTCGGACCACTTGAGCTTTGGAGAGGGAGTTCCTGGACGAGCAGCGGCAACCTCATGCGTGAGCTATTTGAAGTGTCGGTTAGACGCGAGAGCCTGGGAGCTGCCAAGGATGCAGGCGATGGCGCCCTTTGGCTCGGTGGTGTCGTGGTTCTGTTAGGCAGCGTTGGCCTGATGGCCTTGCTGTTGGCCCCCTCCACCATCGCGGTTGTTGTTCTAGTGGCCTCCTCCTTGGTGGTCTCCATGGCCATTGTTCCGGCCGCCGCCCTGCTTCCTATTCCTCTGGTTGCTGCGCTCGTCGCGTAGCTTTTTGAGCTCGTAATAGTCGTTCGTGTCGTGCCCATGTATCTTGTGGAAGATGAAGTAAGGGTGTTAATCGTGCTCTCCTTCTCCCTCGCCTCCACGCGGGATCTTTTGCTCAGGCTCCACTATAAGGACAACCAAAGATTTGCATTTGGCCTCTTTGCCCTTGCTCTTGGAGGTACTCGAGGGCTTGGGCGTGTTCTCGCCCTCGGCAAGGCCGAACATGTGTCCCGCCTCAATCATGGCGCATTTCTCCGCCATGGTGAAGAGTTCCACCATCGTGGTGAGGTTCTCCCGGCTGATTCTGATCTCTCGCATCCTAACATCCTTGACCCCCTCCGAGAAGGTCGTGATGATGTTGGAGTCGGAGATCTTCGTATCTTGTAGAGGAATTGGCTGAATTGCTACAGGAACTTGAAGAGGGTCTCGCCGGACTGCTGGTGAACCTGGCGGAGGTTGTAGTATGCGAGGGGGCGCTCGTAGGCTCCCTTTATGTTGGCGATGAATAGTGCAGAGAGGGCGGGCCACGAGTCAACGGATTCCTATGGGAGGTTCATGAGCCAAGTGTGAGCCATGTCCTTCAGGCCCATGGGGAACCAGTTTGCCATGACACGGTCTTCGCCACCTATGACCTCAATGCCTATGGTGTAGAGCTGCAGAAACTCACACAGGTTGGCGGAGCCGTCGTAGCAAGATGGCATCTCTGGCCTGAATTTGTGTGGCCACACCACGTGATTCAACTCTTTGGTTAACATGGGCAATCATTGCTCTGCACCTCCTTGCCATTTGCGGGGGCTGATAGCTGTGAGATTCAACACATTTTTTATGGCTTTATTTGATGGTTTTCTCCTGGATTTGATCATTTTCTGGCTTTACCTAACGCTAATACTTTGGTAGCGAAGAAAACTTGGTTTTTAATGTGTGTTTCAGGTTTTGAACGTCAACAAAAGGATTTAACTAGAGAAACACAATATTCTAGGTAAAACAAGCGAGTCCACTGTGGAAGCACGCGAGGGAGCTCACATAAGCTTTAACGAGAAACTATATGGCGGGAATATTTTCCGGTCGTATAGTTGCCGCCGCCTCTGTCTTGTCAAAAGGGACAATTCCATGAAGGGACCAAGGACGAAAACACAATGCATCAGCCGCCATACCATCTAGAAGGAAGAAATAAGAGATCCAGAGAAGAAGGGGAAGACATTCTTCATCTCGCTCCATGATCTTCAACCTCCTAGCCAATACACCCCCATAGCCACTACTTGTACTTGAGAGAGAGAGGGATCTCCACCTTGCAAGACTAGGGTTTGAGATTGTTTCTTCCCATCTTGAATTGTGTTGGATATTTTTATATTCTTATTGTGGATCTCCACGGTAATACAAAGACAAATTCCCTTTATTCAATTATATTGATGATCCAATCTTCTCTCATGTGTGAGTAATTCCTTGGGCGTGGGAGATGTAGGGGATTGGTGAGATGTGATGTGCCTTCATATTTTCCATTAGTTTGTGATTGATTCTAATTACTATATTATGTGTGCTTGACTATCTGTGGGATGCCTAATGCTTGTTATCTAATTAAGGGCCCAGACAACATGATACTTTGTTCTACATAGATAAGATCTTGTTCGCTAGTGGACCGCCGACCCCCGGGTGACACGGGGATATCAATGGAAAGCTAGTTGACTCAAGGATAACGAGTAACCACTGTGCTTATTGCATTAGTCCGATCCAAGGAGCTTAATCGCTAAGCGACCTGAAGGGTCTTAATCGTCTAGTGTCTGGCCATGGTTTTAGTAACAGACTAGTAGGATTATTGGTGTTGGGATGAAATCTACCAAGAGGAGTTCCGGCTAATTATGGGTTGCTCGCCTACACATATATTTATAAGATTATAATTGTCACATTTATCACTCATCCACCTGGCCCAGTCACTATCACCATGAACTGAATCTCCCCGCACCTTCTTTTGCCATCTACAGAAAACAACAAACAACAAAGTCGTTCTTTACTTTTATGTTTATATTTCTGAAGTTTACTTTTTAGTTCTATTTAAATACATCTCATTTAATCAAAACCCCATTCCCATTTTCAACACTTGCAGTCAATTCACTCGAACACCTGTGACAACTTTGGGTGTGATAGAGACTTCACCTATAAACATTTACCTTTGGGCTCCCTTGGGATCGATATCTGAACTTCAAAACTAGCTACAAACGATTTGAGCTCTTGCAGACATCAAGCTATTTTCTAGCGTCGTTGCCGGGAAGCTAAGCGCTAAGTGTTTGTCTTTTGACATTTCAAGTGTTGCTACTACAAAATGTTCTCCTTAGGAGACAAAGGGTCTACACGCTCTGGTAGGACCTACCTGCCAGATTATATTGAGCGCGTGCTTGCTCAAAGGCCTGAAGAAATTATTGAAAAACTTTTAAGATCAAATAAAGTTAAAGTTGAAAACCTGAGTGATATTATGGAAATCATGTCTATTTATAGGACAACTCCTATGAAACCTGAGAAAACTCTCAGGGAATACAGTGCTCCAAGTTCTGAATTTCTTAAATAGCCAATAGAGTTCCCTAATCCTGGAGTTAGATAATATCGATTTAATGGTGGAATTATTAAAATTTTGTAGGAGAAAGCTTTCAGTGGAAGGGAAGATGAAGACCCAGGAAGACATATTAGAGAGTTTGACGATGTGATAACATCGCTTGGACCAAAAAGTTTGCCAAGAGACTTCTCTCGTCTTAAATTATTGCGACGGTCTCTTAAAGGTAAAGCTCTAGACTGGTTATATTCTCTCCCTCGCCATTACATTAAATGTTGGGAAAATTGTATTACTAAATTCATAAACAGGTTTCTTCCTTTTAAAAAGGTAACTGAACTAAGAAAGAACATAGGCAACTTTAGTCAGAATGTGGGAGAAAACTACCCACGAGCCTAGGAAAGATTCTTTGGAATGATCAATAGTATTCCTAATCATGGCTATTCTGAACTAAAAAATTTGCCATTTATTTTACCATGGTCTCAATATTCAATGTAGAGAGTTACTTGATTTCTCAGCGGGAGGATCAATAAATACTTTGACTATTAAATAATGTTTGGAATTAATGTCTACTAGGGATAAGAATGATTCTTTATATAATCCTGATTTTGCCACTAAGCCGAAAAAGGGATACTTCGGATAACTCCTGATCTTATGCCCGAGGTACGCAAAACTATGAAAGAAAAAGGTATACCTTCTGAACTTGCTAAGGAAAACATAGAGATTTGTTTCAAATTTTAACTGAAGAAGATGAAACTAGAAAAGTTTTTCAAGAATTAAAACATCGACAAGTGAAATCTCATAATAACTTGCATAAGCATTTCCAAAAACACAAAAAGATTTTGGCGGAACTCACTGAAAATTATGATGAGATTGGCCAAGAAATAAAATTATTTCATAAGTAACTTAGTATGATTGAAACTCAACGTGAACAAATAACATCTGGTTATCAAATTTTTCTTCGTGAAGACGAAGATATTCCTATTTCTACTAATGTTGTCACAAGAAGGGGTGCAGTTGTTACAGGACCCTTAGGACCACCAGAATACGAAGCTGAAAAAGAGCGAAAGGAAAAAGCCCTGCTCGAAGCAAGCCAAGAAGATGATACATTGGTGGATCCTCAAGATGAAACCAAAACGCAAGATCAAACTAAGGAGGACCAAAACAATGCACAAGATGATCATTATGACTCTGATGTAGAGATGGTTGATCCAAGAGAATATAAAGAAATAAGCAAGGAAGATGAAGTTGTTATAGTAGAAAAGAATAAAAGCAATAAGCAGCAACAAAAGAAAGCAATGAAAGAGCCTGACCCTCCACAAAAGGTAAAAGACAAGAGTAAGTCAGGTGAGAAAAAGCTTCCTTATCTAGATCGAAAAAAGAAAGCATCGGATCAGGTAATTTATAATTCTTTTACAAAGGCACTTAGTGACCTTCGTCTGGAGATTCCATTTTCGGATGCAATCAAAATTCCCACTTATGGTAAATTCCTTCGTGATATTCTTAGTAGAAAGAAAGAAATAACTGAAACTGTTGCCATGGTAACTAGCTATCCTGCTAACGGGAAGTTGTTTTTTAAGTCTGGAGATCCTGGAATACTAACTATTTCATGCTCAATAGGTAAAAAAGATATTCATAATGCCTTATGTGATCTAGGAGCAGGAGTTAGTGTAATGTCATACTCCCTCTATAAAAGGTTAGGATTAGGTGAGTATTCTCCTACTACTATATTACAGATGGCCGACAAATCCACTAAACAACCTATTGGTATGCTTGAGGATGTCTTACTTAGGATAGATGAGCATGTTATTCCCACTGATTTTATTATTCTCGAAATGCCAGAAGATGAAAGATTATCTATAATACTTGGAAGACCTTTCCTCAGTACTTCAGGTGCATCAGTAGATTGTGCAGAAGAGAAGATAATCTTCAATGTTTATGATGCTAAAATCATCCGGTATTTTCCAAAGAAGCTAGAAGCAGGAGAAAGATATGTTCCACCATCAAAACGAGTTCATGTGGTAAGAGCCCTTGATAAGGGGCAACCAAAGGTAAGAATTCGAGAAGACAGAAGAGGTTGAGTTATTCAACCATTCTTAATAAATGCTTAATGGGAGTCAACCTATTTTCGTCAATTTAGTAGAATAAAGAGTAAGAAGTTCATCGCATTCCCACCACTTTTTCATAGACATTCTTGCGGAAGCGCGCCCGTGAAGATGCAGCTGTCAAAAAGTAGTAGAAACATCAATTGAATGAGTAGAGAATCAAAATAATAATAAAAGTTTGAGTTTTCTATTTACAGAAGCTAAAATTTTGCTTTTAATATGCTAATGTTGGTCGATAGTTTTTACTATCAATTTTATGTTAAAAACTAGGTATTTCGCTAAGTTATGGGATAAGAAGGTATCCTCGAAGAAATAGAATTTTTTTGAAGACTACTGATGGTTTAACGACCAACTATACGGCGGGAATCAAAATTTCGTCCGTATAGTTCCGGTTGTATAGTTATCTTTACCATCAACAAATTTTCCTCGAAGACACAGAGAGTTTAACAACCAACTATACGGCGGGAATAAAAATTCCGGCCGTATAGCTCTAGTCGTATAGATATCGATGCCTTCGTACAAAATTTCTGAAAGGTACTGAGAGTTTAATGACCAACTATACAGCGGGAATAAAAATTCTGACCGTATAGCTCCGGTCATATAGATATCGCTAAGAGAGCAGCTTCTCAAAGGAGAGTGGGAAAATCCATAACATTCATCTTCCATCTATTCGCTACTTTGCTTACTTTATTGTCAAGTGTGTTCTCGCTAGGAAAACTACTAATAAGTTGTCCTCATATGATCTAGCATTCATCTCAGCTGCTTTAAAATGAGATAGGACTTATAACTTGGGTTCCTTGATAGCTTTCCGTCTTGCTGCTAACCGCGAGAAAGGTGGAATTTGTGGAGGCCTCATTGCCTCTCGTTTATTAGCATTGCATGGTTTAATGCCTCATCATCTAGACCTACAGTTTCCCATAGAGAGGCTTGACCTTAATTCCATGATACAGCATAAAGTTGTTTATTCTTGGGCTAATTTGAGTGACTTGTCTTAAGAAAAAACCTTTCTCAAGGCTGGTTGGAGAAGGAGTAAGTCCGAGCGATTTGTTCTTTTGCCTGCACCTGTTTTGTTTAACCTTGATACCAGGGTTGGATGGTCACTCACTGAGGAGGAGCTTGATACGTACTTGGAAGAGCTCTCCCAACATGAGCAGGATACTAGAAGGGAGGTTATAGATGATTCGGTCCAGCCCTCATATGAGGGGGAGTCTTCATATCAGTAGCCTACCTATGATTGGGGTGCTTCTTCTTCTTCCCAAGGGCCTAACCACGATCATTCTTACAATGACCCTCCTGCTTGGAACCCTTACTCGCATTTGGATTGATACCCACTTAGGCCAAAGCCTAAGCTTGGGGGGAGGTACACCGACATCACACTCATCTCCATATCATGTTTAGTCGGTACTTTGTATATTCATGTTTCATTCTATTTTTAGTTTTTGTTCTCTCTTTGTTTTTGCTTTCTAAAACACAAAAAGACCAAAAATATTTTTGTTGTTTCTCTTTGTTTGCTTCTTCTTCTTTTTTTCCTTGGTTTGCTTTTCCTTTTTGCTTTGTTTGAACTATTCAAAAAACCCAAAAAGATTTTGCTTTGCTTCTTCTTCCTTTTGGTTCTTGTTTTTAATCGAAAACACCAAAAATATTTGTTCTTCTTCTTTGGTTTTGTGAGTTTTGTTGCAGGGTTCAGCAGTCCTTAGTGGAATTTGGTTTCATATTATTATTCAAGCCACACAAGTGAAGGGCAATAATGAGGATTAATGACAACTTGAGGTGTGGTAAGAGGCTGGTAACAAACTCTATTTTTTTCATTTTTGTACATATACTCATCATTGTGGGCATGCTTAGCCTGTTCGTGTAGGGTGTATGTTATTTATGGATGCTTAGTAGTTCTTGCTTTCATATGATTAGTTCCAGCTTGCTAATAGTTTGTAGCATGTTAGTATGCCCTGTTTTCTTTCGAATAAAATGTTTGCTTGTTATGAGAAAGTTAGTTAGTAAATCTCTCACGAACTTGATGGCACACTTTACTTTCTTGCACT
The DNA here is from genome assembly GCA_023614405.1 of Avena insularis. Classification (NCBI taxonomy): domain Eukaryota; kingdom Viridiplantae; phylum Streptophyta; class Magnoliopsida; order Poales; family Poaceae; genus Avena; species Avena insularis. The sequence continues at coordinate 44,378,629 of CM042688.1, read as the reverse complement.
TAATAATCTTGAACCATTGCATCCATCTTTGTTGCGCATGTGCTTGCGCTTTATAAGTTGAAGTTAGCAGAACCATGTATCATGGGGAACGCTTTCAACATTGCACGGGTACTTTGTACCTCGCTGATATCATGATTCTTTTGCTTATGGATCCGGCGGTGTGAAATAAAAGGGGAACTTGTGAGATCATGGAGTCTGTATATGTGTTAGAGAAACGCCTAGGTCGCTAGCCTAAGCCATGCCTAATCATGGTGGAAACTTGCAGCATAACCATAATGAGCATTCTATGAAGCATCCTCAATAAAAACTTATGCAAATAGCAAATAAAAAGATCATTGAGATGCTCATTGTCTACTTGCCTTGTCATTTTGATTATGGGATAGCTCATGTATCATGTGCAAGGGGTACCCCGTTGGCGGTTCTCTATGATACATATGTACTTACAATGACAAGCGCTTACTTGTGACTAAAGTTGAGTAGCATGAGGTCCGGTACTCGTAAGTAAGGGGCATGAGATTTTAACTTATAACTTGTCAAGCATATCCTCTTAGTTGTGTCACTTTAACCTTAACCATTTAAAGATGCTTATGATAGGGACAATGAGAGCTCAAAGCTAATGAGTATCATACTTTCAGCATTTGGAAGCCTTTCAAACTATTCAAAACCTTTTCATTTCCTTGTTGAGTCTCCACATATTCTATGAGCACTTTCTTGAGAGCATAGTTGTCATTCTTAGTGTAATATGCTTGTCTCAAAACTTGATTATTTGTGTTATGACTTTGATGCTTGTATCTTTGATATCTTTACTTCTAGTCTTCACTTGAACTTCAAAGGTGCCTTGGCATTTATGTTTGCTCTACAATCAAAGGCAAGCGAGATACCACTCTATCATACCTTTTTATGAACAATACAATGTTGCTTATGTTTATGTTTCATGCTACTTATTATTTTTGAGCTGGAATTTCTTCATAGCTTGCAATGACTTGTAAGTAAACTTAGTTGCATACTCTCTATTGTGAATTGCCTAAGTAGTTGATCACATGCTGAGAATATATACATCATATGAAGCAAATGTGTTCGTGAAAGTTTCTTTTATCGCACTCAGTTTTCAACTGAATTGCTTGAGGACAAGCAATAAGCTAAGCTTGGGGGGAGTTGATACATCCAAAACGTATCTACTTTTCCGAATACTTTTGCTATTGTTTTTCCTCTAAACTTGTGTGATTTGGATACAACTAACACAGACTGACGCTATTTTCAGTAGAATTACCTTGGTGTCTAGTTTTTGTGCAGAAAATCAACTATCAGGAAAAATCCTGAAAAATATGCCAAAAATCCTATTTCACTAGAAGACTCAAGGAGCCAGAATACGAGATGGAGAGGGGCTGGGGCCTGGCCACACCACCTGGCCACGCGGGCTAGGCTGCCGCACTGTGGGTGGTCTGCCCTGTGCACCCTCGGTCTCCCTCTTCGCCTATAAGTTGCCTCTTGACCTAAAAACCATGGGGGGTTCGATGTTTTTCCAGAAAGAGTTCCACTGTGCCGCCACCACCAGATTCCGTGAAACAGAACCAGAAACTACGTTCTGGCACCCTGCCGGGACGGGGAATTGGAGGAGATCATCGCCATCATAATCACCATCGCTTCTCCATCGACCATCCATGTTTCCCCCATCTATGATTGAGTAATCCCCCGTTGTAGGCTATGGGGATGGTAGGGATTGGATGAGATCGTTCATGTAATGGCATCGGATTGTTAGGGCATGGTGCCTAGTATCTATTATCAGTGCTTTTTGACTTTGTTGCAACTTGTTATGCTTAATGCTTGTCACTAGGGCCCGAGTGCCATGATTTCAGATCTGAACATGTTATTGATTCATTATGATAGTATTGTTTATGGTCTTACCTGCAAGTTGTATACACTTATTGTTGTGCGAACCAAAGGCCTCAAGTGACAAAGAATCGGGATAACCGGAGGGAATGGCTTTGATGTGAGGATCACGTGTGTTCACGGAGTGTTAATGCTTTGCTCCGGTGCTCTATTAAAAGGAGCACCTTAATTGCCAGTAGTTCCCTTGAGGCCCCGCTGCAAACGGGCCGGCAGGACAAAAGATGTTGTGCAAGTTCTCATTACGAGCACGTATGACTATATATGGAACGCATGCCTATGATTATTTAGTACTTAGATGCTTTATCTTATTTATCTGCAAATGCCCTATATTCTGATTGTTATATGAATTGTCTTGTCCATGCAATGCCCGTCCATCCATCCCTGTGCCTACCACGCTTTAATCCTACTGTTTGCTACAATTGTTACTACTGTCTTTACTTTTACTACTGTTGTTACTTTACTATTGCTACTACAAAACTGTTGCTACTGATAAACTGTTGTGAGCAAGATTGTTTCTAGGTGCAGCTGAATTGACAACTCAGTTGTTAAGGCTTATAAATATTCTTTGGCTCCCCTTGTGTCGAATCAATAAATTGGGTTTCACTTCCCTCGAAAATACTGCGATACACCCCCTATACTTGTGGGTCATCAAGACCCTAGTCCTTCGCCGGAGGACTAGGCAGGGATACAACCCCCAGCGAGGCCTCTTTGGTTTGAGCCCCTGGTGCTGCCCAACTCGGGGAGGTGACGGCGATGTCCACGAGTTTGGTGAGAGACGCGCGCGCCACTCCTCATGTCTAGACTCAGTAGGTACGTATCGTAGGAGCTCTTGCGCCATCAGCTTGTTGGACTCCGGCATGGGCAGGGCATCCTTGTCGCGGGACGACATGGTGCGGGAGAGAGACGTGTTATCGCGTGCTGATATGTCATAAATGTATCTATAATTTTGATGTTCTATGCTTGATTAGTATCTACTTTCTTATATTTTGATCACACTTTGAGGTATTTTTATAAATTTTCTAGGACTAACCTATTAACGAGATGCCACGGTGCCAGTTGCCTGTTTTCTGCTATTTTTGGTTTCAAAAAAGCTAGTAAGGAAATATTCTCGGAATTGGAAGGGACAAAAGCCAAAGTCAGTATTTTACCTGGAGCAACACGGAGTCCGGAGGGGAGACGAAGTGGCGCACCAGGGCAGCCACCAGGGGGTGTGGGCCCCTGGTGCTCCACCGACCTTGCCCCTTCGCCTATAAAAGCCTCCCGGGACAAAAATCCTAAGGACCCGATAAAAATTCCACGAAAGAGTCTGTAGCCGCCGTCATCTCCATCCCTAGATCGGGAGGGATCTGAAGCTCTTCCTGACACCCTGATGGAGGGGAGAGATCACCCTGGAGGCCTTCTTCATCACCATGCCTACCTCCGGTGTGATGCGTGAGTAGTTCATCCTTGGACTATGGGTCCATGTAGTAGCTAGATGGTTGGTTCTCCTCCTTTGTGCTATCATGTTTAGATCTTGTGAGCTCCGTTCATGATCAAGATCATCTATTTGTAATCTTACATGTTGTGTTTGCGGGGATCATATGGATATTGAGATGCTATTTCAGATTGATTATTGATTCTATCATGTCTATGTTATTTGTGATCTTGCATGCTCTCTGTTGTTTGTAACTATCTTGGCCAAGTAGATGCTTGCAACTCCAAGAGGGAGTATTTATGCTCAATAGTGGGTTCATGCCTCTAGTAATCTGGGGAAGTGATGGAAATCTCTAAGGTTGTAGATGTGATGTTGCTACTAGGGAGAAAACAACAATTCTTTGTCCATGGGACAATCGTATTATTTACTTTACACACTTTGCTTAATGCAATTATTTGTTGCTTGCAACTTAATACTGGAAGGGGTTCGGATGATAACCTGAAGGTGGATTATTAGTCATAGATGCAGTTGGATTACGGTATATGTATAATGTTGTAATGCCTAATCAAATCTCATAGGAGTCAAGATGTCTAGTATATGCATTGTATGCTTTCTCAAATCTGTCAATTGCCCCGATGTAATTTGTTCACCCAGCATGTCATCTATTTTAAGGAGAATCACCTCTAGTGAACTATGGACACCGGTCCATGCTTTTACCATTGCTATACCTTCTACTGTTACTATTTACTTTCTGCAAGCAATTACTATCTTCCACACAATACGTTTAATCCTTTGTTTTCAGCAAAACCGGTGAGATTGACAACCTCAATATAAGTTGGGAGCAAAGTTATGTGGTTGTGTTGTGCAGGATTCTAAGTTGCTAGTAACACCTTGTAGTTGTTTCCTTGCTCCTACTAGTTCGATAACCTTGGTTTCATAACTGAGGGAAAACTTGCTGTTGTGCTCATCATACCTTGCTCTTGGGGTTCCCAACGAGCTCTACATTTTGAGCCATCACGTGCGTTGCTCTAGTGACGAACGAAACAAAGAGCCTTGCTCGTCCTCCGTTCATGGGGCTTGCATGGAGGCAGAGCGTCGGGGAGTGGGCTCCGTTTGGGCCTTGCTCGTTGTGCAACGAAGGGCACGCTCAACCCGAGTCTTGTTGCGAGTTGCCATGCTGACAAATTTGAAGAAATCCTTGGAAACACACTTCATCCCCTTACCTGGCGCACCAAATTTCGGAAAATGGATGTCCCACGAAAGAACAGGGGCACCAATGAGCCCGAGATTCGAGAGGGGACTGAACACACGCTTAGATCTTCAACACAGTGATGGAGGTGATGGAGCTTACACACGACAAAGAGGAGACACAAGGTTTTTTTAACTAGGTTTGGGACCCTCGTGAGGAGGTAAACGCACCTACTCCTACTTGGTTGTACTGCTCGCGTTGCTTTGTGAGGGTATGATGACAAGGTAATCTCTAGGGTTTCTGATCTTAAGGATCGATCCCTTCTAAAGTAGAAGTTGTCCCCCTTTTATAGCGGTGCTAGGCCTCTTTACCAATCCATTGGGCGGGAAGAGGGCTACCACATTATCACCCAGGGAGAGATGGTCTACAAGACTACTTTACATGGACTAGGTGTAGCATCTTTGGGGCTGTTGGTCCATCGTAAAGCTGGGTCATGGCTGATGTCTTCCTAGCAGTGCAACACCGTCCATTGCCTTCTTGCACAAAAGTGCAAAGAGAGAGCGGGGCTGACGCGGGTGCCATCAGACCCTCTTTATCACTGAAGGAGCCAAACAATGCCTTTTCTTTTCTGAGGCGAATCGCGCAGTCCGTATGTCTGTGGACTGCCTGGTAAGTTTTGTTGTCTTTCTTCTTCCTTTCATGCTGAGATTACGAATGTTCCCCCGGGACTCATTCGAAAGGCATCTGCGGCCCTTGTATAAAAGGGTGTCACCCCCTCGTGAAGCCATCTGGAGGCGACATGCACGAGGACTAGCCTTAGCGGAGCGAGCCTCGTGAGGGATTGCCCGCTCTTCCTTTGGCTCCCGAGGCGATACGTCGAGGAGTGGTGGCCTCGCGAGGTCGTTGCTGCTTCGGCGGTGGGCCTAGCGACCGGTGGGTCAAAGTACCCTGGTTACTAGTGACCCAAAAAAAGCTATTAGGGGGATAAGAGAGGAAGAACACTAGAGGAAAACTACAAACGTCTCCAAAATCTAGATCCTAAGATGTTCCCCTCACTTAGAGAAGAGATGGATTTGTGGAGTTATAGATCTAGATGTCCTCTCTCTTTTCCCTCAAATATATACAAGAATCATGGGAGGAAGAGGGAGAGTACAAGCGTAAGAGGATCAACAATAGAGGGGAAAAGTGCTCAAATGGATGGGGGACCATTGGGGAAGAAGACCCTTTAATTAGGTCCCCCAAAATCCAACCGCTGTAGCCCAAAAATGCGATTCCCGGTACTACAGGACAATCCCTGGTGTTCTCGGGTCACCGAAACACACTTTTTCCTGGAAATCCCGGTACTACCCTAGTTCCTGGGGTTCTCGGGTCGCCCAAAAGGATTTCTATCTAGTAATTCGGTACTGCCGGACTTTTTTTCCGGTGCTACCGGATTTTCGGAACTAACGGACACCTAGAACGAAAACGTCAATAAATTTTGCATCCGGACTCCAATATTCATTATCTTGGGATCGTTTCAAAGAGAACAAGAAGAACTACAAAACATCTAGAGAAACATCATTGTCCAACCACGGAGAGAAAACCACAAGATGAAAGGTTTGACCTCTCTAAAAGAGACGAACCGGTAAAACCTCCAAAACGCAAAACATAATAACTTGAACTTGAAAAGTCTGATTAGGTTGAAACAAATTTTGTTGGAAAGATGCAAATAAGTAGCATGCAACAAAAAATAAAAAAATTGGATACCACCAAGGGATAAAATATCAAGTATATATATGTGAGATATCTCCCAAGATGCGGAGCCGGAAAACCCGCAAGATCCAAAACGCAATAAGATATATAAGAGAAATCCATTTTGATGAACAAGAGCTTGTTATGAAGATTGCAACAAGCTCTAGAACCTCACTCGAATAATATCCAAATAACAACTAAGAAAGATGATGCTAAGTATGTAAAGGTTTGAGCTCTCTCCATAAGATACGATCGAGTTACTCACTTGAGAGCCCCCCTTGATAGTATGACTATCTATCCTAAACCCGGTCTCTCAACTAACAACATGAGATCGGAAAAAGGGAAAAGCTATAAAGATCATACCTTTGCCTTGAGCATTCCACTTGAGCTTGATGTAGATGATCTTGGCCTCCTCAAGATGGAACACCTTTCTTGATTGCTCTTGCTCGCTCTCGTTTGATGAAGACTTGCAACTTGATCCCCCATACACCATGGGAAACCTCTTCTTTGAGATTCTCTTCATTGATACATGATCACCGAGGATGGCAAGCATCAAGCATGTGATCTTCTAGAGATGGTGCATCTCGAACTTGCACAACTTCATTTCTTCTTGAGTATTAACCCATTCTCCATCTTGATCGACCTTGCATCATCTTTTTTATTCAACATGATTCCAATAGACCCAAAGCCCTTGGATATTGCTTCTTCTTCTTCATTTCTTCTACCTTGAAGCCAACACATGGTCCAAGCAATGCCAATGGCAATTCCTACAAGTGTAACTCAATATAAACATTAGTCCATAAAGTTTGTCATCAATTACCAAAACTACATATGAGGGCGCACATGCTCTTTCAAACATTGATTCAGTTAACAATTCAATCCCAACACCACTCTTAATCCTACATAATAATCATACACAACCTGTAATGTAAAGTGTTTTATTTATACTTTATTTGTTTGTTTTTCTTTATCAAATTTTGCTTCTTTTTATTTTGTTTTAATTTTTATTTCCGATCCTTAGTAAACATAGGAGGGTTTGTGCCCTCATATTATATTACAAATTTTATTTATATCATAAATTTGTGTTTGTGTTCATGTCACAACCTATTTCTCCATGAGCTATGAGCATGATAACAGTTTGGAATTTAAAGATAGCACACAAAAATTTAATTTAAATGCCGGAAATGCCATATAGTAGGTATATATGGTGGAAACCAATAGGAAAATAATAGTTTAAAGTATCTTGATGCAAAATAAGTATATCATGCTCGTACGAGAAAGACTAGCAAACAGGAGGACATTAACCACTAAAACAAAGAGTGCATGAGTGTCCACAGTAGTGTCTATTATTTCCTATAGTGCAAGATCAATTAAAATTCTACATTTATGAGGTAAATGATACCTAGTACTACATACGACACTTGATCAATACCATCTACTCCACAATAAAAACATTACATATAGAGTAAAAGTGTTCATGCTTTCAACCTTATAACTATTTGCCCCTTTCCCTTTCTTTTGGTGCATCATAATTTATTTTTATTTTTCTTACGTACTTCATCTTTATTGAAATGTATAATTTTTAGCAATTTCATTAATTTATGGACTTGTACTAACATAGAGATGCAACTAAAACATAAAAAGTAAGAAACAAAAGCTCTAGCTTTATTTGAATTTTTTATAGTGCATGGAAACAAAGTCAAAACGTTTGCAAACCGTGATGTTGTTCGTGTAGGGGCTGTATTGACATCCCCAAGCTTGAGGTTTTAACTATTCTTGAAGGATTATCAATTTGGTGTTCCTTCATTCTCCGTGAAAAAATTCCACCACAAAAAGCTCTCTCATTTTTCTTTTATGGGGAAACATTAGTTTCATAGAGAATATCCTAGCTACTGTCAACGCTCCAAAATAGTTCTGTTTCGAATGTTTAGAGAATTTGATCAAGTGGATAGCATCCAAAAGTATATTTTAATACCCATAGTAATCATATTAAAGCTCAAAAGAGCCACTCTTGCAACAAAAGACATGTTCTATTTTAAAAGACGACAACAGAAACATATTTTGTCGGGAACTTAAAAATATCAGAAAAAACTGACTTTTTGTGCATGTAAAGGACTAAAGCATATTCTTTTATTGTGATTTTTATAGTGTTTTTTGTGTGATTTTGGGGCTTCCAATATTTTAATATAGATCGAATAGTACATCATAATGTGCTGAAAAGAGAAAAGGGTGAACCTTCGATGACGTTTCAGGTCCTTTTGTGGAATTCTCGCACCTCTCAAAATGGTGCTCATCCTCGTGAGTAAGTGAACATCGAGATATATTTTTTTGTCAATGAATGCCTTTATTATCTCCATATTTGAGTTTTTTCACTTGTGTTTTTATCCCATGATAGACTTCATGATTGAAGTTGTTTATCTTTCATAGGTTGCTTTCACATGATTGTTCACCACTTGTGTTGATAATATTGTTATTTAAATTGTACTTGCTAGTTTAGTTTAACTACCCATATTATTTAACTTAAGTTGTTGGTGCGCTTAGTTGAACATATTATTTGCATTCGAAAATACTCCACTAGTTTATTTACCTTTTTTAATCCAAATCAATATTGTTTTCACAACACATATTCACCCTCTCTAAGCAATAGCTAGGTCCTTTCAATTGGTATTAAAAGCAAGATCTCTCTTTGATAGGCTTCACTGCCTTGAGAGCAAAGATACCCACTAGTGGTACACTGCACAATGACACTTTAAATTTTGATGGCACATATTATCACTTATAAAGATTTTGCATGATTTGTAAGTACCGTCCCATGTGTCCAAACATAGAGGAGTTAATAGGCATATGTTTTTCTCCTCCAAAGGATCCCCCAAACATATCTTTATAGGATGAGAAGAACTTAATTTTTGATGCTCAAGTTTCTTACGAGTTTCCACATGATTTGAGCTTAAAAGTTTCAATGTTCTTAACAAAATCGAACTGTATGACGGGTCATGTGAAGTGGATCAAACTGGAAGAAACATATGATGGGTTCAGTCCTCATGAGGATAATATTTCATCTAAAGAGTTTATTAACGTGTTCTCTACATCTTTATATTGAAATATTGAGTTTTATGGACTATAAGTGTGAATATGATTAAAAAGTACTTTGAATTGGAGCAACTAATAGTGAAGCAACGAGATGAAGAACTAGATCTAAAAACAAGATGGAATAAAGTAAAGTGATAATGAGTTGAGAATGAAGACATCAGATGTTTCCCAAGTCCAAGTTGTTTGCAACAAGTCTACATCTTTGTTGGAGTGGCTAGGCATACTTAACCTTCCTTTACTTGAGATTAAGTTCCTCAAATTACTCAATTACTTCGTGTAGATCTAGATAGATCCACAAACCGGGAGCTCTCAAGGACAACTAGTTGGTCGGGAGATGGAAAATCCTCAGGAGTACGAGTGAAGTTCTCTTGGCTAGATGATGATATGGCTTGATCCTCAACTAAAATCAAGTTTCTTTTATCTCAAATAGTTTCTCAAGAAATGAGAGATGGGAACTTTGCAACACAAATGAGAATAAATCTCAGATCTCAAATTTGTCAAAGTCACCAACCATTGATGTCTCCCAAGTGCAGGAGATCTATTGTAATACCTTTTAATATAAAAAGGTTGTCGAACCCACGAGAAGCTGACGATATTGGTTAGCAAGTTCAATAAGTAAAACAATAAAAGATGCAAGAACTTTGATGTTTTCGGGTTTATAGTTTGCAAGAAAGTAAATTGTTGTAAAATTATTTGCAAGTAAGTAAATGCTCTTTTCAGAGAAAGTGCGGTGACCCATACCACGGCATGATGTAGTACACTATAGTCATTGATATAACACCAATGAAACACCGTTCACAAGTATTACATCCCTCAGAATGGTACAATAGAAACACAGCAGGTCCAAGACATGACTATAGATTACAACTCGACTCTTTACAAAAGATCCAGAAAACACTCTAGGTTAAAGAGGAAGAAATCAACTTCTTACAAAGAAGAACCAGAAATAATAACTCAGAGCTATCTAGCTAGAAAGACTAACATCTAAACTATTTGGCTTGCAATTGCTGCTAGTGCAATGCTCTATATAAGTAGGTTTTATGGCTAGAGAATCTACTCCTATCTACTCAAGGACTTCGTCTTCACTTCGGTTGATGTGTATGTTGACTTCATTGACTTTATTGAAGAACTTGAGTTGTCGATGACGGTTTCTTGAGCATAAATTGATGTTGAAGTCGTCTTCAACGGTTTAGAACCTAGCAAGGGTTAAGAAGGTACGGTTGAGTACGAGCGTACTCAGCAAGTTCACAAAAAAAGAGTGTATGATGCACTATCTCTACAACCACATACCAAAGGTCATAGGCAATGTAGGTTTTCGTAAACATTTCTTGAAAGGTTGCTTTTGTTCCGAAAACTATGTCCGACAACCTTCACAGGTTAACTAGAACTTTCATGGAGTTCCTTTCCTATCGCGTTCAAAGCTCCTTCCCGGAACAAGGAGTAACATGTCACAGTTCTTACACTCTACAGAGGTGCATTGCTTTACCCATGAGAGACCTTAGCCTTGTTGCACATCCAAGTCTAAAGCTTGTCCATACTCCTTGGTATGGGGACCGGTCTAAGATCCAAGCCAATCGCTACCCTTCTCCGCGACCCCGCATGAAGACACGATCCCCCAAGAAGGTCTACCATGGTTACTCTTTGGGTAGTTTCTCGAAGACTCTGTAAGCAGCTCTGTCTGGCAGCCACCATTAGCTATGGTGAACCTCCACCAAGACAGCTATGCACAGATAATCTAGACACCTAGATCACGGGGAACTAAGGGGTCCCACCCATGTGCTGGATTCTCTGGACACTCCACGAGAAATCTGCAGCTTCACGATAAGATCATCCATGCGAAAGGAAGATGATCCAGCTGACTTCTCCGTCCCATTCCAAATCTCATGGTTAATGTGTAATATACGACGCTAGAATCACTAGCGACATTGGTTGTTAAGTCCTAGAAATTATGTTCCTTTACCACTGGAACTATATCAGTAGATTATTACCATTTGGTAAATAATCCATAATCATATTATTATGGAAATAGTGTTTTCTGACTTTTTTGAAATGCAGGTGATGACAACATTTGAGTTACAAGCATTTGATAGAAAATAATCAAAGGACATGAGCAAGTTGTGAACTTGCCTTTTTTGATTGTAAGATTATGCAATCATGGTCTTCGAGATATTAGAAGATCCAAATTCTGTAAACAGCATCATTGCTCCGGTAAGGACAAATGTTTAAAGAAGCAATATGCTGTGATACATAAGTAATGTAATGCAGTTTGGAAAACCCTGGAGTAATACCCAATATGGTGAATAGGTTAAGTTTAGGTGATCTCTTTGAGATTCAGTCTGTCTATAAGTTTATTTTACAAACAAATGTATAAATACAAGGAACTTAATACTAACAAGTATGATTCAAAGTAGGTATAACAACACATGATTAGAGTTATTTGGTATTATGTAACCAATATGGAAGTTCATGTTTTAGGTTGATAAGAGTTGAAGAACTTATTATGAAATTGTGTAACCAACACGGAGCCAAAATACAAGACGGAGAGGGGCCAGGGGCCGGCCACACCACCTGGCCAAAATACGAGACGGAGGGGGCCAGGGGCCGGCCACACCACCTGGCCGCGCGGCCAGGCCTGGACCGCGCCAGGGGGTGGTGCGGCCGCCTAGGGCACCCCCTTGGCCTCCCCTTTCGCCTATATATTGCCTCCGATACAAAAACCCTAAGTACACGATCAAAAATCCACGAAAGAGTCTATAGCCACCGTCATCTCCATCCCTAGATCGGGAGGGATCTGAACCTCTTCCTGGCACCCTGCCGGAGGGGAGAATTCACCCTGGAGGCCTTCTTCATCACCATGCAAGCCTCCGGTGTGATGTGTGAGTAGTTCATCCTTGGACTACGGGTCCATGTAGTAGCTACATGGTTGGTTCTCCTCCTTTGTGCTATCATTTTTAGATCTTGTGAGCTCCGTTCATGATCCAGATCATCTATTTGTAATCATACATGTTGTGTTTGCGTGGATCCGATGGATATTGAGATGCTATTTCAGATTGATTATTGATTCTATCATGTCTTTGTTATTTGTGATCTTGCATGCTCTCCGTTGTTAGTAGATATCTTGGCCGAGTAGATGCTAGCAACTCCAAGAGGGAGTATTTATGCTCGATAGTGGGTTCATGCCTCTAGTAATCTCAGGAAGTGACAGAAATCTCTAAGGTACTAGATGTGTTGTTGCTACTAGGGATAAAACACCAATCCTTTGTTCATAAATCGTATTGTTTACTTTACACGCAATGCTTAATGCAATTATCTGTTGCTTGCAACTTAATACTGGAGGGGGTTCGGATGATAACCTGAAGGTGGACTATTAGTCATAGATGCAGTTGGATTACGGTCTATGTATAATGTTGTAATTCCCAATCAAATCTCATAGGAGTCAAGATGATTAGTATATGCATGTATGCTTTCTCGATGTTTGTCAATTGCCTGCTGTAATTTGTTCACCCAACATGTCATCTATCTTAAGGAGAATCAACACTAGTGAACTATGGACCCCGGTCCTTTCTTTTACCATCAATCTACAATTTTTTACTATTTTCTGTTTACTTTCTGCAAGCTATTACTTTCTTCCACACAATACGTTTAATCCTTTGTTTTCAGTAAAACCGGCGGGATTGACAACCTCACTATAAGTTGGGGACAAAGTTATGTGGTTGTGTTGTGTAGGATTCCAAGTTGGAAACAACACCTTGGAGGTGTTACCTTGCTCCTACTGGTTCGATAACCTTGGTTTCACAACAAAGGGAAAATTTGTTGTTGTGCTCATCATATCTTCCTCTTGGGGTTCCCAACGAGCTCATTGTATCTTGAGCCAACAAGCATCTTTCTAGCGGTGTTGCCATGGATTGAAGGAACAAGCACCCACGTCAACCACGCGCCAGCAAGTATTTTTCTGGCGCCATTGCCGGGGAGTCAAGGACATCTTCACAAGGGGAGTCCCTCATAACCAATCTCTTTACTTTGTTTTTTATTTTGCTTAGTTTATTTCTGCTTTGTCTGCTTGTTTCTTTGTCAAAAACACACACAAAATAGTTATGCTAGTTTGCTTTCTTTATTAGAAACACAAATAAAAATATTATTACTTCCTATCCTAAGCTGCCATTATGTCTAGCATTGCTCCAATCACTATGTCACGTGAGGAAATGATTTTCACTTTCAAACAAGGAATTGAATAGAGTTTCAAAGAAGCTTGGTCTAGAATCTCTGATTTACGTAAAAAACTGAACCTAAAATGACTCAAAGCTTGTTTCTTAGCAGTTTTTACCTTGGAACTGCTCTTTGCTATAGATATGCTTTGTATGTTGTAGTGGGAGGAGATTTCCTCCAATGCAATGAGGATGATGCTTTTAATGTCATAAAGAAGTTGGTCTTTACTTACAACTTGCCTAACAAATTTGATTCTTCCTTTATAAACATATTTGCTAGATTGAACACTCTTGAGACCCACACTGCTAGTTTAAAAGATTGTTATAACACACTTAGAGAGCATCATGATTATGTTCCAATAAATTCTGAACCCTCAAAATGGCTTCCTACAGTAAAGATTGTTATAAATAATGAAACTTTTCATGCTTGCTGTGATATCATGTCTGAATTCTGTCATATGCCTAAAGATATCTATGATCTTTGAATCTTTGGGGACTTTCTGAAGGAGGAGAATAAATATTTCTTGCTAATAATTCCACAATATTACCAATTGGAATAGTTGAAGGAGTATTTACAAAGATCCTAGGGAAAATGGTTTCTACTGATTATCTTGTTATTGAATGTGTAGGAAAAGGACAAATTACACTTGGAAGATCCCTATTAAAACTCCTTGGAGCAATAATAGATGTGGAAAAGGGCACCATGTACTTTGCTTCTCCACCAAACAATCATATGTTTCCCAAGGTTAAGAATAAAAGTAAGAGAGGTAAGGGCAAGAAATTTGGTTTAAATGCTTCTTCATTTGAGAACACTTGATTCTTTTTCTTGTTTCTTATGCCTAACTTAAAGGCGTTAAAGAAAAGTACTTATTGGGAGATAATCCAAAAGTTTTAGATGAGTCTTTGAAGTTATTACCTCTATAATAAGCGCTCCTTATCCTTTTTATTTGCTTTTTGTGCCAAGAGTAACCTCTAATGAGAGAGAAGTAATGCTTGGGAAAGTTGCTGTCTCGAAACAGATTTTTGTGCTTCGCTGTAAAAATTCGTGTAAAATCTCTGTACGTCGGTTTGAGCTGTGTTTTTTGTGCTTCTGCCCCAGGTTGTTATCTAACTTTTGTTAGTTTAACACTTTTCAATTTGAGCAACAGAAGGTCTTCGAAAAAATTGGTTTTTACTTGCTTATCTGTTTTGACAGATTTCTGCCATTATTTGCATTTGCTTCTTGTTTATTCCTTTTTGAGTTCTTTTTGGGGAATTGAGCTTTTTGAGGGAAGTGCTACAGTATCTTGTGTTTTAATGGAAGTTTTATTGGTGTTGAAACTGAACCCAAAGACTTATTATCTTGATTGCACTAATGTTGGTAATAAAGATTGTGTGAAGTTTTGTATGAAGGAAGAATTTCAGGTGTAAGGAAAGAATGATGTAATGAGATGAAGAATGGACTAAAGCTCAAGCTTGGGGATGCCACCCATGTCACCCCAAGAAATATCCAAGAAGTACAAGCATCAAAGCTCAGGGATTCCCAAGGCATCCCCTTCTTCATCAATAAAAATCTCAGGTTTCTTCCAAACAGTTCATTTTTATTATTTCATGCATAGTTGTGTTGTTCTTGGAGCGTCTTTGTTTTTGTTTTTGGTTTTTGTTTGCTTGGTTTGCTTAGTTTTCTTGAATAAATTGGTTGGACCCCCTCTTTCATACATTAGTTTCCAAAAAAAATTGGTTTGAATTGGAAAAGAGTAGGAAAAGTTCATGCTTAAGTGGTAAAAATGAGCTTGTTTTTTACTGTGGCATATGCTTTGTCATGGCATGCTTGATATTGTTTTGGCTTTATGCTTAGTGATTTTTGATGTAGCATGACATGTTATAAACAACTGAGATTACTTAATGTGCCTTGAAAGAATCATGCGTTGTTTTAGCATATTAAAGCATAGTATTGTGGTATTCTCCTTTGATGCTTTATTTGGGTTGACTTGGCGCATGCTCACACCATGTTAAGACTATCCCAAGTCACCATAGCCTCTATGATCTTTTAGTTTTCGACTTGTAATATCACTTTATGCTTTAATTAATGATGTTTTGTCGCTTTGCATGATTATGGCCATTATTGCTCTCTTAGTTGGTCGATCCCAATCTTTTGCTAGCCTCCATAACCAAGTATGAGTTCCACTCATGCATCCAACTCCAAATAAAACCAAGTTATTCCAAAGAGTCCACCATACCTACCTATTAGCATTTGCTATTCCAAGTATATTCATGTTTTTATCTACCTTCCAAATTAAGCTTGTTATGAGAAAACTAGTGATTAAAGCTCTCACGAACTTGATGGCACACTTTACTTTTCTTGCCCCTAATAAACTTGAACCATTGTGTCATCTCTGTTGTATATGCTTGCACTTATATGTTGGGGATTAGCAAAACCATGCTGTCATGGGAACGCTTTCAACATTGCACTTGTACATTGTACCTAGTTGATATCATGCTCTTTTGTCTATGGATGTCGTCGGTGTGAAATGAAAAGGGAGCTTGTAAGTCCATGGAGTTATGTATGTGTGTTAGAGAAACGCCTGGGCCGCTGGTCATGGTGGAAGCCTGCAGCGTAACCATAATGAGCAATCTATGAAGCATTCTTCTTATAAAAAAAGAGATAGAGATTGAGAAAAAGAGAAAAAGAAAAAAAGATGAGAAAAGAGGAAAGAGAGAAAAAAGCACCATTTTCCCATGGTAAATAAGAAGATTGCTCAGATGCTCATTGCCTGCTTGCCTTCTCATTTTGATATGGGGATTCTTCCGTATCATCGAGCAAGGGGTACCCCGTTGGCAGTTCTCTATGATACACATGTACTTACTATGACAAGAACTTACCGGTAACTAAACTTGAGTAGCATGAGGAGCGGCCCTCGTATTCAAGGGACATGAGATTTCCAACTTATACTTTGTCAAGCATATACTCCATAGTTGTTCACTTTAACCTTAATCACTTCAAGATGCTTATGATAGGGGCAATGAGAGCTAAAAGCTAATAAGTACCATAGTTTTTGGAAGCTCTTTATAAAACTTGAATCCCTGCTTCCTTCTATGAAGGCCTTTCTTTTACTTTTATGTTGAGTCTCCATCTTCTATCTTTATGCACCTATTGAGAGAGCATAGTGGCCATTCTTGGTTTAGTGTGCATTGTCCCAAGACTTGTTGATTGATTCATAACTTTGATATTGCTTGTTCTTAAACTATTTGTATCTAGTCACCCTTATAAACTTTGAAGGTGTCCTATGCAATTATGATTTGCTACATTATGAGAGCTGAATGCCACTATGCTATATTTTCTTTATGTGAAACAAACAAACGTCTTGCAAAGCATTGTTATTCATGATTCTTTTGTTTGTGCTTTTTCATGTTACAACATAGTTTCTATGTCTTATTGTTAGAACTTTATCTTTCATGCTATGTTGAAGTACTATGATCCCAGCTATCAATGTTTTACAAATACTTTGATCAAGTTTATGATGGTGCATGTCACCTCTGAAATGGATAGTATGGGCACCTAGAGGGGGGTGAATAGGTGCTACACAATTTTTAATTCTTTTTCAAATTTTAGGCTTAGCACAAAGGTAAATTCTCTAGATAAACTAATGTGTGGAATTTCCCTATATGCAAACCTATCTACTAGCGAGTAAGGAGCAAGTGGAAGAGAAACAAGTGAACTGAAGAGAAGCACACGGAGACACAGGATTTGTTTGACCGCAGTTCCTTCCTTGTTAAGGGAAGAACGTCTGTGTTGGAGGGGTGGGCGGTACTAAGACCACCACGCCACAAAAGGCCTCACCCTGTTCTCCGATGGATCTCGCCATAACAGGCCTAATCCACCTTCCACTATAGGTACCCTTCGAGGCGGGCACCGGCGCCTTTACACAACTAGCGGGGCAACAACTCCACAACAACTTGGAGGCTCCCAAAGTGACAACAAGCTGCCACAAAAACAAAGTTGTCAAACACAATAACACGATCTAGGTATTAACGAGAATACTAGATCAGGGATTTCTCCAAGTGAATGGAGAGGAGTTGGAGCGCTTGATTCTTGATGTTGATGATGAACTTCTCCTCCTTCAATTCCACCAAAGATCAAGACCTTAGGGTGGTTGAAGTGGGAGATTGAGATTTAGATCTCTTGCACAGGGTCTGGTCCAATTCAAATGAATCAAGGGATCTGGACATTGGGGAAGAAGGGGTACTTATACCCCCTTCCAAAAACCAGCCGTTGCACACTTTGGGGTCCGGATTATCCGGCCCAAGTGAGGGACGGATTATCCGGTCTGGGGAAACTCCGCCCGGACTGGAATATCCGGAAAATCCGCCTCTCTGGCGTCGCGCCGAGCTTGCCCTTGATCAACCGGGGCGTATTATCCGGCCCTATCTAAGGCGGATTATCCTACTGGGAAGAAAAAACCGCCCGATTCGGATTTTCGGAAGAAAATCCGACCGGATACCTAGCGACGCCTTGGCTCCTTTGCTCGGCGGGGGCGGATTATCCGACCCTTGAAACCCGGATTATCCGCCTGGGAGGAAAAACGCCCCAATTGGATTTTCGGAGAAAAAATCGGGACGACAGCAGCGCCTTGGCTTCCTTGAGAGATGAGGTAGGCCAGATTATCCGGCCCTTGGAGGGACGGATTATCCGGCCCTCCTCAAAACTTCCTGCACACTTAGCACACATGAAAAGTCTCCATAGTATTGTTATCTAACACGCAAAACATAGGAAAACATGAAATGTTCTTTCAATCTCCCTCTTTTTGGTGTTAGATGACAATACCAGGATTTGTAGGAGAAAGACACAAGACAAACAGAGATAACTATGGAAGGGACTCCCCCTCAATGTGTGCATAATAGAGTTTTTTATTGGAATACAAATGCACACAAATAGGTGAATCTATTCCATAGACAAAAGGGCAAAAACACATACCACCGAAGTAGAGAATAGGCATCCTTGACATAAATCACAATTATTATTGGATAACCATTATGAGCTCGCGCCATCCGTGATAAACCTCCAGCAATAGGATATGAATAGATATAACCATGAGCATAATCCATGATATGAAGTCCATAGGTATCATCCAGACAACCACATAAAGTCTCAGCCACAAATCACAAACCACGAATATAAAAGTTCAACGCTAAATGGGCATAAGCAAGAGATAACTAAGCGAAGCAATTAGATCGTGTCATTGTGTTCATCTTTGCGAAGCTTTTCCTATGTCAAATATTGTATTCCTTAGACCATGAGATAATACAACTCCCTGGTATCGGAAGAAAGCTTTGAGGTCATCAAACGTCATCCTATGAGAGGGTGATCATAAAGGTGTCTCTCAGGTGATCGGAAAGTATCTGTTGGGTTGTATGTATCGAGATGGGATTGTCCCTCCCAAGTCGGAGAGATATACTTCAGGCCCACTCGTGTCGATATCAACACCACTTGCAAGCATGTGGTTAAGGAGTTAATCACAAAGTGATATCGGATTACGGAGCAGTAAAGTACTTCGTGAACGAGATTGAACTAGGTATGACGATACCGACGATCGAATCTCGGGCAAGTAAAATATCGCGAAACGAAGGGAATATATATATAGGATTGATTGAATCCTGGCATCGTGGTTCATCCGATATGATCATCGATGAATGTGTGGGAGTCAATATGGGTGCCTGACCCTGTTGATTATTGATAGAAGATCATGTGCGCATATTCTCGAACTGCAGGTCACACACTTAACGTGTCTCGACGCTAGGATAGATTGGATAATTGGTTTATGAATTTTTGTTCGAGTCTCGGATGGGATCCGGGACATCACGAGAGGTTAGGAGTGGTCCGAGAATAAGATTCATATAAGGCGGTGCAGTTTTGGAGTTCGGAATTGTTCGGGTTAATCGGTATTGTCTAAGCTTCTAGAACCTTCGGAAGGGGCCAACGTGGTCCCACCTTCCGGGAGGGGAATGGGCCTATGAGGGAGTGTCCTGGCCGCATTGGGCCAGGGCACAAGGCCCCATAGGGCCCAAATGATCCTAGATAAGTTTAAACTCGTTTAAACTAGAGATAGGGTTTCTAGATAAGGGAAAGTTTAAATCGTTTAAACTAGAGATAGGCTTGGAGGATGGGCAAGGGCTGGCCGCACCCCCCCCCCTCTATATATAAAGGGCTGGTGCGCCCCCTCCCCACACACCTACACCTCCCTCCAAACCCTAGTTGCCCTGCTGTCCTCCTCTCTCCCTCCCGACTGTTTGTAGGCGAAGCCCTGCTGCAGAAATTCTCCACCATATACACCACGCCGTCGTGTTGTAGATCCAATCCATCTCTCCACCCTACTTGATGGTCCGAGGAAGGAGGAGACGTCGAGGTGCTACACGTGTGCATCTCACGGAGGCACCGCCACTTGTGGTGCTAGATCGGATCGGATCGCGAGGAGGAGAAGCGAGTACGACTACATCACCCACGTTCCGGATTTAACGTTCACTGCGAATCTTCAAGGGTATGAAGATCTAATCCAATCTCTCTCGTTGTTTGCATCTCCTAGATTAGATCTTGGCTTTCCCTCTGTTCGCCAGAGAAAATTTTGATTTACTATGCTGCGAAACCCTTCATGGTATCGAGCTAGATCTATCGTAGATGTGATTCACAGTAGAACGCATAACATGGTTGTTGCGGGCGTTGATGTTTTCTGTTGCAAGCCTCTTGTTTGTGTTCTTCTTATGACGGGATAGTGATATTGAAGTGGTCCAGGCCAACCTTACGCGACGCCGTCAGCGAGACCGGCTCCGCACTTGACGTGTGGCTTGTACCACACATGCGGTGGTGGATGTCGGTTTCTCTCACTATAGTTGTCATGGGATTAACACGGAGTTTGGCAACCATAATATCACCGTTGTGGCTTTCGTAGGTAAGAATCGTTCTTAGCATCTACTCCCATAAGCCACGTAAAACATGCAACAACAAAGTAGGCGTCTAACTTGTTTTTGCAGGAGTGTTTTCTGATATGGTATGGCCCAAGATGTGATGTGTATAATGTATCGATGATCATGTTTTGTAATGTTTCACGACTTGCATGTCGATGAGTACACAACCGGTGGAGCCATATGGTTGTCTTTATATTTGTGTATGACCTGAGTCAACTTCTTATACGCCATGTAATAGCTTTACTTTATCGCTAAGTAGTTAGCAATAGTTGTAGTTGCTATTCGTGGTGGAGGCAATCATGGTGGAGTGATGGAGATCATGCGGAACGCACAAGATGGAGATCATTGCGAAGATTGGCTATACCATGTCACATAAAGTTATATGCATGTGATGTTTATCCTTTTATGTATCTTATTATGCTTAGATCGACGGTAGCATTATAAGATGATTCCTCACTTAAAGATCAAGATAAAACTGTGTTCTCCCCAAGTATGCACCGTTGCGAAAGTTAAGTTCGTGTCCAAGCATCACGTGATGATCGGGTGCTATAGACTCTACGCTCACATACAACGGGTGCAAGCCAGTTTTACTGCAGCGGAAATACTTGGGTCTAACTTGTGAGCCTAGCATGTACATACATGGCCTCGGAACACAAGAACCGAAAGGTTAAGCATGAGTCATATGAATGATATGATCGACACTTCGTTGTCCACCATTGAAACCACATCTCTTCTCGTGATGATCGGATTAGGTGTGGTGAATTTGGATCGTGTTCACTAAACAACTTGAGGGATGTTGAATTTAGTGGGAGTTCATCTAGTAATTTGATTAAGTTGAACTATTTATCATGGACATAGTCTAAATTGTACTTGCAAATACTGTAGATCACATGGCCAAGTCCAACTTCAACTTCAACGTTTTTGCTGAGAAAGAAAAGCTTAGAAACAATGGGTCTAACTTCACCAACTGGTTCCATAATCTAAGAATCATTTTGTGGCGGACAAAAGGACTATGTCCTTGAGAAAGCGTTAGGTAACCCCCTGCAAGCTGCGTACCGATGAGAAAGCTGTCTATCAACAAGAAAGATGATTATGGTGTGATTAAGAGCACCATGTTGTTTGCTATGGAATCGGAACTTCAAAATCGTTTTGAAAACTATCCCGGGCCCTTTGAGATTCTCGAAGAGTTGAAAACCATGTTTCAGACTCAGTCCCGTTCTGAGAGATATGAGATCTCTGAGAAGTTCTTTAACTACAAGATGGAGGAAGGAGTTACATTAGTGAGCACGCCATTAAGATGTCGGGCTACACTCAACGCCTTGAGCAACTGGGCAAGATTCGGAGGAGCTCAAGATTGACAGGTTCTGCAATCACTCCTCCCAGCTACAAAAGTTTTGTAGTGACTCATAATCGATTGGTTCCATCGATCACCGAGCTCTTCGCAAAGCTGAAGGCTGCGGAGGTGGACATCAAGAAAGATAATCATGTGTTGATGGTCAACAAGCCCCCCACCTTCAAGAAAGGTAAGGAAGCCCTTCAAGAAAGGCGGCGGCAAGCGCGTTGCCCCTGCTGAGAAGAAGCTCAAGTCTGGTCCTAAGCCGGGCACTGAGTGCTTCTATTGCAAGGACAAGGGTCCTTTGAAGCGAATCGTCCAAGTACTTAGCGGACAAGAAGGTGGCACCATCAAAGGTATATTTGATATACATGTTATTGATGTTTTCCTTACTAGCCCTCGTTGTAGTGCACGGGTATTTGATCTGGTTCGGTTGCTAATATTTGTAACTCGAACAGAGCTACGGAATGACGACGGCTTGTGAGGGATGAGGACGATGCGGCGCTGGCAGCGGATCAAGAGTTGATGTGATGGCCGTTGACGCTCTCCTTAGTTTTACCTTCGGGATTAGTTTTAAACCTTAATAAATGTTATTATGTGCCTGCGTTGAGCATGAACATTATTTCTGGATCGTGTTTATTGCAAGACGGTTATTCATTTAAATCGGAGAATAATGGTTGTTCTATTTATATGAGTAACATCTTTTATGGTCATGCACCTCTTGTGAATGGTTTATTTCTTCTAAATCTCGAAAGGGATGAAACACACATCCATAACATTGAGGCTAAGAGATGCAAAGTAGATAGTGATAATACTACTTATTTGTGGCAATTGTCGTCTAGGTCATATTGGTGTAAAGCGCATGAAGAAACTCCATTCGATGGACTTTTGGAGTCTCTTGATTTTGAATCATTTGACACATGCGAACCATGCCTCATGGGCAAGATGATCAAAACCCGTTCTCGGTATGATGGAGCGAGCAACGGACTTGTTGGAAATCATACATACCGATGTATGCGGACCGATGAGTGTTTCGACGCGCGGTGGATATCGCTATTTTCTCACTTTTACCGATGACTTAAGTAGATATGGGTATATCTATTTAATGAAACATAAATCTGAAACGTTTGAAAAGTTCAAAGAATTTCAGAATGAAGTGGAGAACCATCGTATAGTAAAGATTAAGTTTCTACGATCCGATCGTGGGGCGAATATTTGAGTTATGATTTTCTCACGCATCTCAAAGCAAGTGGAATCGTTTCACAACTCCATACGGAACACCACAGTAGCAATGGTGTGTACGAGCAGCCGGAATCGAACCCTATTAGATATGGTCCGATCGATGATGTCTCTTACTGATTTGCCGTTATCATTTTGGGGTTATGCATTAGAAACCGCTGCATTCACTTTAAATAGGGCTCCATCTAAATCCTTTGAGACGACACCGTATGAACTGTGGTTTGGTGCTAAACCTAAGTTGTCGTTTCTTAAAGTTTGGGGATGCGAAGCTTATGTCAAGAAGTTGATGGGACAAGCTCGAACCCAAAGCGGAGAAATGCGTCTTCATAGGATACCCTAAGGAAACTATTGGGTATACCTTCTATCACAGAACCGAAGGCAAAGTGTTTATGCAGAAAGAACGGTTCCTTTCTTGAGGAGGAGTTTCTCTCGAAAGAAGTGAGTGGGAGGAAAGTAGAGCTAGACGAGGTTATTGAACCTTCTCTTGAATTGGAGAGTAGCGCAGCACCTGAAATTGTTCCAGGTCACTTTGCACCAACAATAGAGGAAGCTAATGATAAGGATCATGAAGCTTTGGACGATCTTGCTCTTGAACGTCGCGGTCGACAAGGTCGCGTGCCCCTCCGAGTGGTACAGCAACCTGTCTTATTTGTCTTGTTAGTAGAAGACGGTGAACCTACGAACTATGAGGAAGCGATGATGAGCCCGGACTAGAAATGGCTAGAAGCCATGAAATCCGAATTGGGATCCATGAGCGAAAACCAAGTATGGACTTTGGTGGACCCTCCTAGCGACCGAAAGGCCATTGAGTGCAAATGGATCTTCAAGAAGAAAACGGACGCAGATGGTAATGTTACCGTCTATAAAGCATGGCTTGTCGCAAAAGGTTTTCGACAAGTTCAAGGTGTTGACTACGATGAGACTTTCTCTCCCGTAGCGATGTTTAAGTCCATTCGGATTTTATTATCAATTGCTGCGTTTCATGATTATGAAATATGGCAAATGGATGTCAAGACTGCTTTCCTCAATGGCAACATTGATGAAGAGTTGTATATGATGCAACCCGAAGGTTTTGTCGATCCTAAGGATGCTGATAAAGTATGCAAACTTCAGCGTTCCATTTATGGACTGAAGCAAGCATCTCGGAGTTGGAACCTTTGTTTTGATCAAGTGATCAAGAGCTTTGGATTTGTTCCAAATTGCTACGAAGCTTGCATCTACAAGAAAGTGAGTGGGAGCTCAGTGACGTTTCTGGTACTATATGTGGATGACATATTGATTATTGGAAATGACATCAACATGCTTAACGATGTGAAGAGTTATTTGAACAAGTGTTTTTCAATGAAAGACCTAGGTGAAGCTGCTTATATATTGGGCATCAAAATCTATAGAGATAGACAAAGACGCCTGATAGCTTTAAGACAGAGTACATACCTAGACAAAGTTCTGAAAAGGTTCGAATGGATAAGGCATTGAAAGGTTCAATTGCCTATGTTGTCGAGTAAGATATTGAGCAAGGCTCGTGTCCATTCTGATGAAATGATAGGGAAGCTATGAGCAAAGTGCCTTATGCCTCGGCCATAGGTTCCATCATGTATGCCATCTTGTGTACTAGACGGATGTGTCCAATGCTCTTAGTTTGACGAGATATCAAAGTGATCCAGAGTGGAACCCGGACAGCCATGAAGAACATCTTAAGGTACGTAAATAGGACTAAAGAAATGTTCTTAGTCTATGGGGTGATGAACAGCGTCGTAGAAAGGTTACGTCGATGCTAGTTTCGACAATCGACAAGGATGATTGTAAATCTCAGACGGGATACGTGTATATTTTGAATGGAGGCTGTGAGCTGGAGAAGGCTGCAAGCAAAGCGTGATCGCGGGATCTGAAGAGAAGCGGAATACATGGTTGCTGCGAAGCGTCAAGTGAAGGAGTTTGGATCGAAACTTCATCATCGAGCTTGGCGTGGTTCAAGTGCATTGGACCCACTGGAGATATTGTGTGACAACCGCGCCATAGCACTCGCTAAGGAACCAAGATATCATCCAAAGACCAAGCATATCAACCGCAAGTTTCATATAATCCGAGATTATATAGCAGATGGAGATCTGAAGATCAGCAAAGTACATACAGATCTGAATGTCGCAGATCCATTGACTAAACCTCTTCCACGTGTAAAACATGATCAGCACCTCAGTGCCATGGGTGTGAGATTGTTGCCAAATGTAAACTAGATTATTGACTCTAGTGCAAGTGGGAGACTGTTGGAATTATGCCCTAGAGGCAATAATAAAGATGTTATTATTATAATTCCTGTTCATGATAAAGTTTATATTCCATGCTAGAATTGTATTAAGCGGAAACATTAATACTTGTGTGGTTTGTGAACAACACCGTGTCCCTAGTACGCCTCTATGGACTAGCTCATTGATCAATGATGGTTAAGGTTTCCTAACCATAGACATGAGTTGTCAATTGATAATGAGATCATATCATTGGAGAATGATATGGTGGATAGACCCAAACTAAGCGAAGCAATTAGATCGTGTCATTGTGTTCATCTTTGCGAAGCTTTTCCTATGTCAAATATTGTATTCCTTAGACCATGAGATAATACAACTCCACAGTATCGGAAGAAAGCTTTGAGGTCATCAAACGTCATCCTATGAGAGGGTGATCATAAAGGTGTCTCTCAGGTGATCGGAAAGTATCTGTTGGGTTGTATGTATCGAGATGGGATTTGTCCCTCCCAAGTCGGAGAGACATACTTCGGGCCCACTCGGTAATCGATATCAACACCGCTTCCAAGCATGTGGTTAAGGAGTTAATCACAAAGTGATATCGGATTACGGAACGAGTAAAGTACTTGCTGTGAACGAGATTGAACTAGGTATGACGATACCGACGATCGAATCTCGGGCAAGTAAAATATCACGAGACGAAGGGAATATATATATAGGATTGATTGAATCCTGGCATCGTGGTTCATCCGATATGATCATCGATGAATGTGTGGGAGTCAATATGGGTGCCCAGACCCCGCTGTTGATTATTGATAGAAGATCATGTATGCATATTCTCGAACCCAGGTCACACATAACGTGTCTCGGCTAGGATAGATTGGATAATTGGTTTATGAATTTTTGTTCGGTCTCGGATGGGATCCGGGACATCACGAGAGGTTCCGGAGTGGTCCGGAGAATAAGATTCATATAAGGCGGTGCAGTTTTGGAGTTGAATTGTTAAGGTTAATCGGTATTGTCGGAAGCTTCTAGAACCTTCGGAAGGGGCCAACGTGGTCCCACCTTCCGGGGAGGGGCATGGGCCTATGAGGGAGTGTCCTGGCCGCATTGGGCCAGGGGCACAAGGCCCCATAGGGCCCAGCCGATCCTAGATAAGTTTAAACTCGTTTAAACTAGAGATAGGGTTTCTAGATAAGGGAAAGTTTAAATCGTTTAAACTAGAGATAGGCTTGGAGGAGAGGCTAGGGCTGGCCGCACCCCCCCTCTATATATAGAGGGCTGGTGCGCCCCCTCTCACACACCTTACACCTTCCTCCAAACCCAGTTGCCCTGCTGCCCTTCCTCTCTCCCTCCCGACTGTTTGTAGGCGAAGCCCTGCGGCAGAAATTCTCCACCATATACACCACGCCGTCGTGCTGTAGATCCAATCTATCTCTCCACCATACTTGCTGGTCCGAGGAAGGAGGAGACGTCGAGGTGCCGCACGTGTGCATCTCACGGAGGCACCGCCACTTGTGGTGCTAGATCGGATCGGATCGCGAGGAGGAGAAGCGAGTACGACTACATCACCCACGTTCCAGGCGTTCATTGTCTGAATCTTCAAGGGTATGAAGATCTAATCCAATCTCTCTCGTTGTTTGCATCTCCTAGATTAGATCTTGGCTTTCCCTCCGTTCGCTTCCGTAGAAAATTTTGATTTACTATGCTGCGAAACCCTTCAACTAGCATAAACATCACCATAAGAATCACAATATAATTCGAAGTTAGGATTGTTGATCCCTGCGAAACCATCATAATTAGTCTTGTCATTGGTAATGTTGCTAGTCTTTGATTGAGCAGTCTTGTTCTTCTTCTTCTTGTTTTTCTTGTTCTTTATCTTGGGTATGTAACCAAGACCTTCTTTACTGTTGTTTGTCCTTTGCCTGCTCAGTATCTCATCAATAACCCCTTTACCTTTGTGTTGACAACTCCTTGCAAGATCTTCTTTTCCAAAGGATGAAGATGAGGTACTTGGTACATTATACCGTTTCAATTGAGTTTGGAGCTGGTAATGAGACTCATTTAGAGTAGAATGGTCACTCTTCAATGCCTTGTGAGCACTTTCAAGATCATCAAACTTCTCCAAAAGTCTAGCATGAACAGCCCCAAAATCAATCTTTTCTTTCTTTAGTTTCTTTACCTTGGCAAGGGTGTGGTCACGTTCTTTTATGAGCTGAGCTACAGTTTCTTCTTGTGACTCCTCTAGGAATTCGAGTCTTTCTTCCAAAGAAACTCGAGTTTCCTCTTCCTCTTCCAAGGCATTCTTCAAAGAGGCTATCTCCAAAGCATCTTCTCTTTCAATTCTGCCCTTTTATTCAAGGAGATCTTCGGCTCGAGCAAGTTGGATCATAAGAGTATCAAAATGTAGTTTGTGCTCACCTTGTAGGTTAGTGAAAAAAGTATCCAAGGCAATAACTTCTTCTTTCATTTCAAGACTGTCATGATCATCCATATCCAAAATTATGTTAGTCTTAGAAAATGAGGAGTTAGAAGTCGATACCTCGGATCCTCTTGCCATTAGGCAAGTGGCGTTGCTGTTGATGGCATTCTCGTTCGGCGACTCGAAGAGAGAGGAGGGAGTCGATGTGGTGGCTATAAAAACCACTTCGCGGGAACTATCACCATCCTCTTCATCTTCACTTGCGGAAGAGTATTCCTCTTGAGCTACAAGGACCATCTTGGGTTTCTTCTTGAAAGGACTATTCTTCTTAGTAAATGGCTTCTTCTTAGGAACTTTGGATTTCTCTTTGAGAATAAGCCTGCCACCATTGTCTTCTCTATTTTCATAAGGACACTCGTCTACAAAGTGTAGTC
This sequence comes from Avena insularis, assembly GCA_023614405.1. Classification (NCBI taxonomy): domain Eukaryota; kingdom Viridiplantae; phylum Streptophyta; class Magnoliopsida; order Poales; family Poaceae; genus Avena; species Avena insularis. Next base: position 44,350,503 of record CM042688.1, on the reverse strand, counting down.
TATCTCCACAGTTGAAGCAAGTTCTCAATCTTGGGCCACTTTCCCTTCTTCCATTTTACCCGTTCTTGCGCTCAAGTTCAGACTTGGCTTTGGCAGGGTCCTTCCAAAAGTTCCTTGCATAGAATGCCATGTACTCACCATGAGCACATTTGACCTCATCGGGGCAGTCCATGGATATCCTCTCAAATGCTCCTTCATCATCCTCTTGCTCAACAACATTGGCTTTGAGAGCCACATTGACACCCTTTCGCATTCCAATGGCCCGAGCACGGGCATCTTCATCATTCTTTGCCGCCACTTTGAATGACGCCATTTCTTGCATGACTTCATTGGATGCCATTTGATGATAGTTGTGTCTACCTTGCAAGCTCTTCAAATCCGTCGGTTCGAAAGGCATTAAGGCACTCACATACTTCCTTTTTATCCATGCATCATCACTGTGAGTGGCCCCATGCTTCCGAAATGTTGTTGCGATGCCCTTGAGTCTCCTATACATGTCCTCATGGTTTTCACCATCCAACATGTAGAATCCCTCAGCTTCGTTACTAAGGGCATCATACCGATTTCTTCTCATGCTTTCATTTCCAACAAAAAGGTCCGTAAGAGCATCCCACGCCTCTTTAGCCGTGTTGAGATGTTCAATGTGCGGCATGTCCTTGGGACCCACACCCAGCTGTATCATGTGGAGAGCAGTGGCATTCAACTGGCTATCCACAACTTCCCTTCTTGTTAGATTGGTTTGATCTCCAACATGAAGACCTTCTTCAATGATCCTCCACAATTCAATAGAGGAGCTGCAAACATGAGATTTCATTAGAAATTGCCATTGATTAAAAGAAGATGCAGTGAGCTTGAGTGGATCACCCCTATTGTTTATATGAGGATGAGGGATAGGTGGGTCGGGGCAATATACATGGCAAACCTCACTATATTCCTCCTTGCCACTTCACCTTCCACATCATCATCCTTAGATCCGGTGTTTCCCTTTTCCTTAGATGATGGTGAGGGAGCCTCAGAGGAGGATGGAGATGGGGTTATGGATGATGTAAGGCGAGCAATCATTTGATTCATCTCCTCCATCTTGGCCTCAAAGGATTTCAACAAGGTTGTTTCCAACGACTTGAGATCATCCATTGTGACCTTATCCACAGCCTCATTTCCATCATCCCTGGTACCCATACTACTCTTAGGCGGTTAAGCCTGAATTAAGAGTCGAGGCTCTGATACCAATTGAAATGGATCGTATGGGCACCTAGAGGGGGGTGAATAGGTGCTACACCAATTTTTAATTCTTTTTCAATTTTAGGCTTAGCACAAAGGTAAATTCTCTAGATAAATTAATGTGTGGAATTTCCCTATACGCAAACCTATCTACTAGCGAGTAAGGAGCGAGTGGAAGAGGAACGAGTGAACCGAAGAGAAGCACGCGGAGACTCAGGATTTGTTTGACCGCAGTTCCTTCCTTGTTAAGGGAAGTACGTCTGCGTTGGAGGGGTGGGCAGTACTAAGACCACCATGCCACAAAATGCCTCACCCTGTTCTCCGATGGATCTCGCCACAACATGCCTAATCCACCTTCCACTATAGGTACCCTTCGAGGCGGGCACCGACGCCTTTACACAACTAGCGGGGCAACAACTCCATAACAACTTAGAGGCTCCCGAAGTGACAACAAGCTGCCACAAGAACAAAGTTATCAAACACAATAACATGATCTAGGTATTAACGAGAATACTAGATCAGGGATTTCTCCAAGTGAATGGAGAGGAGTTGGAGCGCTTGATTCTTGATGTTGATGATGAACTTCTCCTCCTTCAATTCCACCAAAGATCAAGACCTTAGGGTGGTTGAAGTGGGAGATTGAGATTTAGAGCTCTTGCACAGGGTCTGGTCCAATTCGAATGAATCAAGAGATCTGGATGTTGGGGAAGAAGGGGTACTTATACCCCCTTCCAAAAACCAGCCATTGCACACTTTGGGGGCCGGATTATCCGGCCCAAGTGAGGGCCGGATTATCGATGCGGGAAACTCCGCCTGGACTCGGAATATCCGCGAAAATCCGCCTCTCTCGAGGCGTCGGCGAGCTTGCCCTTGATCAACTTCTAGGGGCCGGATTATCCAGCCCTATGTGAAGGCCAGATTATCCGGCCTGCGGAAGAAAAAACGCCCAGTTCGGATTTTCCGAAAGAAAATCCGACCGGATACCGAGCGACGCGCCTTGGCTCCTTTTGCTCGAAAACTGGGGGCCGGATTATCCGGCCCTTGCGAAACCCGTATTATCCGGCCTGGGGAGGAAATCGCCGATTGGATTTTCTGGGAGAAAATCCGACTGGACACAGAGCGACACGCCTTGGCTTCCTTGAGAGATGAGGTAGGCCGGATTATCCGGCCCTTGGAGGGGCGGATTATCCGGCCCCCCTCAAAACTTCCTGCACACTTAGCACACATGAAAAGTCTCCATAGTATTGTTATCTAACACGCAAAACATAGGAAAACATGAAATGTTCTTTCAACCTCAAAAATTATTCTTTCTTTTTATCACTTACCTACTCGAGGATGAGCAGGAGTCAAGCTTGGGGATGTTGATATGTTGCACACGTATATATAATTTTTGATGTTCCATACTTGGTTTATATCTACTTTCTTATGTTTTGTCATAACTTTGGAGTACTTTTTATACACTTTCTTGGACTAACCTATTAACAAGATGCCACAATGCCAGCTGCCTATTTTCTGCTGTTTTTGGTTCCAGGAAAGTCAGGAAATGAATATTCTCGGAATTGGACGGGACAAAAGCCAAAGTCAATATTTCACCGAGAGGGACACGGAGCCAGAATACGAGACGGAGAGGGGCCAGGGGCCGGCCACACCACCTGGCCACGTGGCCAGGCTTGGCCTGCGCCAAGGGGTGGTGCGCCCGCCTAGGGCACCCCCCTCGGCCTCCCCTTTCGCCTACATATTGCCTCCGATACAGAAACCCTAAGTACCGATCAAAAATCCACGCAAGAGTCTGTAGCCGCCGTCATCTCCATCCCTAGATCGGGAGGGATCTGAAGCTCTTCCAGGCACCCTACCGGAGGGGAAAATTCACCATGGGGGCCTTCTTCATCACCATGCAAGCCTCCGGTGTGATGCATGAGTAATTCATCCTTGGACTACGGGTCCATGTAGTAGCTAGATGGTTGGCTCTCCTCCTTTGTGCTATCATGTTTAGATCTTGTGAGCTCCGTTCATGATCAAGATCATCCATTTGTAATCATACATGTTGTGTTTGCGGGGATTCGATGGATATTAAGATGCTATTTCAGATTGATTATTGATTCTATCATGTCTTTGTTATTTGTGATCTTGCATGCTCTCCGTTGTTAGTAGATATCTTGGACGAGTAGATGCTAGCAACTCCAAGTTGTATTTATGCTCGATAGTGGGTTCATGACTCTGGTAATCTGGGGAAGTGATAGAAATCTCTAAGGTACTAGATGTGTTGTTGCTACTAGGGAGAAAACAACAATCCTTTGTTCATAGAACAATCGTATTGTTTACTTTACACGCAATGCTTAATGCAATTATCTTGCTTTGCAACTTAATCTGGAGGGGTTGGATGATAACCTGAAGGTGGATTATTAGTCATAGATGCAGTTGGATTACGGTCTATGTATAATGTTGTAATGCCCAATCAAATCTCATAGGAGTCAAGATGATTAGTATATGCATGTATGCTTTCTTGATGTTTGTCAATTGCCCCGCTGTAATTTGTCTATCTTAAGGAGAATCACCACTAGTGAACTATGGACCCTGGTCCTTTCTTTTACCATCAATCTACAACTATTTACTATTCTCTGTTTACTTTCTGCAAGCTATTACTTTCTTCCACACAATATGTTTAATCCTTTGTTTTCAGCAAAACCAGTGAGATTGACAACCTCATGTCGTCGGATTGATGACAAGTACGCCATGAGGGGGTCCTCGGGGCGTGCGGAAGAGAGGGGTGTGAGATGTACGGTGTTCCGGGACGGTGAGCACACAAGTTTACCTAGGTTCGAATCTGCCGGCTTTGGACGGATCCTACTCCTGCTAGCAATCTAGTAATACGGCAGAGCCGGAATATGGGTTACAAGGGTTCGCCTGTGCGAGTGGAGATTGTAGACTATTGAGGGTGCCCTAAAGGCTCTCCCTAGGACGGCTTATATAGATATCCGGCCTAGGGTTCATAGGAGAGATCTATCCGGCTACGACTGAGAGTCGGTTACAGAGTACATCTTGAACTACAAGTAACACTATGGGCCTAAGTCGGTAAGTCTTCTGGGCCTTCCCGTAAACTACGCCTCTTCTCCCTGACTGGGCCGCCCGTGGAGCAAAGCTCTAACCCGAAGTGGGCCACCCTAGTTAGCAAGGACTGTGAGGATACCCGGAAAGTATATCCCCAACAGCAGCCCCCGGAAGTCTCCAAGATCCAAAGTCGGATTCTTCATCATCTAGCTTGATCTTTGGCTTGTAGAATCTTGAAGGGTTCCTGAAACTTCAAAACAAAAGATACGATCCGGGTCTCAAAATAAGTCAGACATATTAGTACATTATTCGGGTTTTCCAACTTGATATTCAAACTAAGCCGGAACTTGGTCTCTGACGTCATCTGACACTGGTCATGGTCAAGTCACGTCATCTGACAAACATCCTGTCAGCACGACCGTTGGTGGGTCCGCCATTCGCGGAACCGAGGCACCGTTTCAATGCGTACATGGAGATCGAGGCGATGTAATCATAGCGTGGGTCCTTCCCACCTCCTTCCACGACGCGTGGCGTTTACACAGTGTCGTTTGCACGAATCTTGGCGCGGTTAGGTGGTTATAAGGGGTGAGGATTCTCCTTCTCCCATCTTCACATGTTCCCTTGCCGTTTCTTCTCCTCCACTTCTCCCTCGCGCACAGAGCTCTCCCGCCTCCCAGATTCCTAGCGCCACCCATCCAAGGTCACCGGCACACCGGAGAAATGGCTGCGTCTTCATCTTCCGGCTTGGCTGGCTTCGCAGCGGTGGCGGCGGAGAAAGAGAGCAATCGTGGGGTTTGGATCTCGTGTCTCCTCGATGACGAGAAGCTCCACGGCGTGGAGAATGAAGGGCTCCTCCGCGCCGGCAACTGCCGGAGTGGTTTCGACAAAACCATCCCCAACCCGCATGCCGGCGAGCGGGTACACTTCGGCACCCACCTCGACAGAGGTTTGTCTTTCCCTCCCTCGGAATTCTTTTCCGAGGTGATTGATCACTATGGTGTTCAGCTCCATCATCTTCCCCCGAACTCCATCTTAGAGATGAGTTCTTACACAGCTTTGTGCGAGGGGTATATCGGCATTACGCCGAGTCTTACTTTGTTCTGGTATTACTTTCATGTCTAGAGAAACTCCATCATTGCCGGTAATCCTTATATTACCGGCACTATTAGCCTTTCAATTAGACGCGAGCGTAATTATCCTCGCATTTCTGCCAGTGAGTCGGTCAAACAATGGTCGGCCACTTTCTTTTACCATAAGGACACTCCTGCTCCCAGCAAAGCTGTTGCTTTGCCGGCTTTCATCGATGGAGCCGCCATGGCCCTTCCATCTTGGGACGAGGCTCCTCCGGCTCTCAGTGACGATCTGATCCTCGCTAAGAGGTGGTTCGAATACCTGATAAAACACAAGGGCTTGAAAGGATCCGACCTGGTCCAGTGCTGGGTCGCACACCGGATTCAGCCTCTCCAATACCACGGCGACCGTCTAATGCACTCCATCACGACGTTGAAGAATGATTCCCTCCGCATCAGTCCTAAGGCTTTAAAGCCACATGACTACATAAGCCAGATCAAATGGCTGATGAAGGAGCGGATTGAAAGAAAGATTCCGGACTTGTCTCTAGACATGCATACAGCAGAAGACCCTATAGTTCCGGTAAGCTTCAATAATAAACCCTTTTATGTGTTTCACCTTTTAAACTATTTTGCAATACTGGGATATTTTCTTCTTTTCAGCTTGCCGATCTCCCCGAGTCAGAGCTGGCTCCTATCAAGGGATATCCTCCGGAGTTTTCTCAGGAGGCGGAACTAGTCCCACTACCGAACGTTGTGCCCAGGAAGCGCAAAGCTCCGACAGTGGTTGTCGGCACAAAGGAGGTGCCAGTCGTGAAGAGGTAACTTTCAACACAACTTCTGCCTTTGTACCTTACTCAAATTTTCTTCCGAGATGTAATGTTTTCCATTCTATTACACTCTCAGAGCTAAGCAGCTCATCAAGGGCAAGGGGAAGGGAACTTCTTCGAAACCCTTGTGGCAGACGAAGCTGAATATGGCTTCTCCTGCTATGGCTCCTCCGACTCCTGCTCCTCAACCTTCCGCAACGCCGGTGATTACTCCATCACCAGTTGTCGCAGAAGATCCGAATCCTTCAACAGGGCCAGCGATCCTTGAATCGCAGACTGACGCCACCATGTGTGGCTCAGGTTTAGATAAGGGTGAACCCTCTTCGGGTAATGATCCCTCGGCAGAGACCTTTGCCGAAAACCTCCTGAACAATCCGGGACTTGCCAAATTTGGCTTGTCTTGGAAATCTGTAGAAGAAATCCAGCCGGCACGGCAATGCACCGGAGGCGAAATCTCTCTAGAAGAAGAAGCACAAGAAGCGGAAGGACATCAAATACTCAGGCCTTCTTGAACAAGTCGCCATGACGAGGGACTTAGAGCTGGTGTGCTTCCACCACCTCCGGTTATTCCACTCACCCTCGCCAAGAAGGTTACCACCAAGGTGAACATGTGCCTGAGCAAGCTCACACATGAACATCATGTAAGTCAGAATTCCAACTCACGATTTTCTTTATTGTACTTTATATCATATCCTCTAGCCCCCAAGCATGAAGTAGGATATACAATCCAGGTGTATGCTTCCTTAGGATGCCAAAGAATGAACTAGTGTAGCCCCCAAGGATCGTGCTGATATTAGTAACAATATTAGCCCGAGTCTTCAGTAGACTTCTGACTCTGGGTATTCTTGAAGGAAATATGCCCTGAGAGGCAATAATAAAGTTGTTATTATGTATTCCTTGTATATGATAGATGTTTATTTTGCATGCTATAATTGTATTGATAGGAAACATCAATACATGTGTGTTTAATAAACAAAAAGGGTTCCTAGTCATGCCTCTCTTATAGACTAGCTTGTTGATTAACAGGATGATCAAGGTTTCCTGATCATGGACATTGGATGTTGTTAATAAAAAGGTCACACCATTAGTGGAATGATGTGATGAACATTCATCCGAAGTATAGCACTACGATCAAGTCATTGTGTTTATATTGCTATAACATCATACGAAGTAATCTTTATCCTTAGACCATGAGATCATGTTAATTGCTAACACCGGAAGAGTATCTTGATAACATCAAACGTCACACCGTAACAGGGTGACTATAAAGATGGGTTCGATTACTCTGAAGGTGTTATGTTGAGGCTCATGGATCAAGAGTGGAATTTGTCAATCCAGATGATGGATAGATATACTCTGGGCCCCCTCGGTGATATCACATTAGGATAGCTTGCAAGCAAGTGATGTGATCACTAGAATGTTATATAACGGAACGAGAAAGAGTGCATGTCGATAGCGAGATCAAACTAGGTATGGATATACCGATGATCGAATCTCGGACATGTAATATATTGAGAGACAAAGGGATTTATTTACAAGCGTTAAAGGTTCTCATGATCACGGAGTCATCGTTGAATGTGTAGGAGTCGACGGATCTCCGTGTCCGCGCTGATTATTGATCGGAGAAGGGTCTCGATCATGTACGCATTATTCATGAACCGTAGGGTGGCACACTTAAGAGTTACGGACACCATTTTGGAGCACATATGTTTTGATTTAAAGAATTGCAAAGCGCAGGAATTGTTTCAATAGAAACCGGAAATTGTTTCGGTGAAATTGCAGAAGGTGGTTCTGCATGTGATATTGAAATATTGCAAGGGGCTATATGTGAATGTTTGTTAATTAAAGTAATTAACAAAATTCTGAATAAATTTAATAAAAGAGTTTTATTAAATGAGAGAGCATTAAATTTGGAGAAACTTAATGCATTTAAAGTGGAGACTTTAAAAGGGAATGTGAAGAGGCATTTTAATGTGGAGGAGTTACCACCACATGAATGGGGGAGGTGAGAGGTCACCCCATGCGCATGCCATGGAGAGAGGGCACACCCTCCTCCTATAAAAGGCCACCCATTCCCTCCTTCATCCTCACACCTCCTTGTGAAGGATCTCTCTCCCCCTCTAGAATTATTCCCCCATGGTCTCGGATTAGCGAGATACATGTTCCCGGTGGCATTTCGTTTGGAAGGAGTTGCTGCTTCCGCTGGATCGCTGGAGCGAGGAGGTGGAGGTTGTCCGGTGGCTTGAACGTGTAAAAGGAAAAGTGCGGATGCTTGCTGAGTTGGCGCTTCGGACTTCCTCACGATCTTGAGATCGGCAAGTGTACGACTACATCAACCACGAGTTCCTACTCGTTAACAAAGCTCGTTGTCTTTGAGGGTAAGTTCTCTATGGATGTATGTCCACCCATTTGCTTTGTACCTAGTAGATAGATCTTGGCGTGTTGTTCACACCGTAGGAATTTTTTTGTTTTCTATGCTGTGGACCCAACAGTGGTATCAGAGCCTGATCTATGCGTAGGTGCTTTGCACGGGTAGTACACATATGTTTATATGTGGGCGATGATGATCATGTTATTGCATCTTCTATGTACTTTGGATATTGGTGGCATAGTGAGATGAAGCGGCCCGGACCAACCTTACATGTCATCGTACATGAGACCGGTTCCACGACTGACATGCAACTTGTTTTGCATAAGTGGTCTGGGTGTCATCTCTCCTACTATAGTCAATATCTGATTTACAACGAGTTGCTAATAACTTGGTTATCCTCGTTGTGGTTCATGTTCGTAGGTTAGACAGGTTCCATCTCCGAAAGCCCTAAGCCACGTAAAACTTGCAATTGATAAATTAGAGGCGTCTAGTTTAGATCGTTGTTGGGCTAGTGTTTCGATATGGTATTGTTGTAAGTAGATGTATAATAGATACTCTTACAACTCACTTAACGTGTAAGTTCCATAGACCTTGGCCTTACACACAAAGAAATGATAGAGATCATACCATGATGCAAATGATAGAGATCAAATGCATGGACCATATCACCTCACTTCACACATTAGATGTTAGCATCTTATACTGCTAGTTTGGCACGTTTGGTAGCATTATAAGATGATCCCTCATTTAGATATCAAGATAAAATGTGTTCTTCCTTAAGTATGCACCGTTTTGTGGATCGTGTTTTGAGGCATCACGTGATGATCGGGTGTTTTCAACTCTACGCTTTCATACAACGGGTGTAAGACAGTTTTACACAAGCAAATACTAAGGTTCTTACTTGACGAGCCTAGCATGTACAGACATGGCCTCGGAACATGGACCGAAAGGTTAAGCATGAGTCATATAGTTGATATGATGCCCATATAGATGCTCGCCTTTGAAGCTACACCGACTCACGTGATGATCGGATTTGGTGTAGTGGATTTGGTTCATGTAATCACCAAAAGGACACGAGGGATGTCGTTTTTGAGTGGGAGTTCATTAGTAATTTGGATTAGTCGAACTCAATCTATCATAAACTTAGTCTAAATATACTTTAGAAATTCTGTTGTAGATGGCACCACCTGCTTTTAATTTCAATGTGTTCATGGAGAAAGAGAAACTTGCTACGAATGGTAGCTGAAGGGTTTCGCAGCATAGTAAATCAAAATTTTCTACGGAAACGAACAGAGGGAAAGCCAAGATCTAATCTAGGAGATGCAAACAACGAGAGGGATTGGATTAGATCTTCATACCCTTGAAGATTCAAGCCAATGAACGCTCGTTTAACGTGGGTGATGTAGTCGTACTCGCTTCTCCTCCTCGCGATCCGATCCGATCTAGCACCACAAGTGGCGGTGCCTCCGTGAGATGCACACGTGCGGCACCTCGACGTCTCCTCCTTCCTCGGACCAGCAAGTATGGTGGAGAGATAGATTGGATCTACAGCACGACGGCGTGGTGTATATGGTGGAGAATTTCTGCCGCAGGGCTTCGCCTACAAACAGTCGGGAGGGAGAGAGGAAGGGCATTGCGGAACCAGTCGGGAGGGAGAGAGGAAGGGCATTCCAACAGTCCGCCAGACAGAATGATTCTTAGATTGCGGAACCAGTTGGTGAAGTTAGACCCATTGTTTCTAAGCTTTTCTTTCTCAGCAAAAACGTTGAAGTTGAAGTTGGACTTGGCCATGTGATCTACAGTATTTGCAAGTACAATTTAGACTATGTTCATGATAAATAGTTCAACTTAATCAAATTACTAGATGAACTCCCACTAAATTCAACATCCCTCAAGTTGTTTAGTGAACACGATCCAAATTCACCACACCTAATCCGATCATCACGAGAAGAGATGTGGTTTCAATGGTGGACAACAAAGTGTCGATCATATCATTCATATGACTCATGCTTAACCTTTCGGTTCTTGTGTTCCGAGGCCATGTCTGTACATGCTAGGCTCGTCAAGTTAGACCTAAGTATTTCGCGTGCAAAACTGGCTTGCACCGCTGTATGTGAGCGAGAGTCTATAGCACCCGATCATCACGTGATGCTTGGACAACGAACTTTCATACGGTGCATACTTGGGGAGAACACAGTTTTATCTTGATCTTTATGAGGAATCATCTTATAATGCTACCGTCATGATCTAAGCATAATAAGATACATAAAAGGATAAACATCACATGCATATAACTTTATGTGACATGGTATAGCCAATCTTCGCGATGATCTCCATCTTGTGCGTTCGGCATGATCTCCATCACTCCACCATGATTGCCTCCACCACGAATAGCAACTACAACTATTGCTAACTACTTAGCGATAAAGTAAAGCTATTACATGGCGTATAAGAAGTTGACTCGCAGTCATACACAAATATAAAGACAACCATATGGCTCGCCGGTTGTGTACTCATCGACATGCAAGTCGTGAAACATTACAAAACATGATCATCGCATACATTATACACATCACATCTTGGGCCATACCATATCACGTAAAACACTCGCAAAAACAAGTTAGACGCCTCTACTTTGTTGTTGCATGTTTTACGTGGCTTATGGGAGTAGATGCTAAGAACGATTCTTACCTACGGAAAGCCACAACGGTGATATTATGGTTGCCAAACTCCGTGTTAATCCCATGACAACTATAGTGAGAGAACGGCATCCACCACCGCATGTGTGGTACAAGCCACACGTCAAGTCGGAGCGGTCATGACGGCGTCGCGTAAGGTTGGCCTGGACCGCTTCAATCTCACTATCCGCGTCATAAGAAGAACACAAACAAGAGGCTTGCAACAGAAAACATCAACGCCCGCAACAACCATGTTATGCGTTCTACTCGTGAAACACATCTACGCATAAACTGGCTCGATACCACGAAGGGTTTCGGCATAGTAAATCAAAATTTTCTATGCGAACAGAGGAAAGCCAAGATCTAATCTAGGAGATGCAAACAACGAGAGAGATTGGATTATATCTTCATACCCTTGAAGATTACGCACAGTGAACGCTCGCCGAACGTGGGTGATGTAGTCACTCGCTTCTCCTCCTCGCGATCCGATCCGATCTAGCACCACAAGTGGCGGTGCCTCCGTGAGATGCACACGCAGCAGCACCTCGACGCCTCCTCCTTCCTCGGACCAGCAAGTATGGTGGAGAGATGGATTGGATCTACACGACGGGCACGGGCGTGGTGTATATGGTGGAGAATTTGCTACACCTAAGCGATCGGGAGGGAGAGGAAGGCAACAGGGTTACTAGGGCTTGGAGGAGATGTGTCTTAGGGGAGGGACGACCAGCCCTCTATATAGAGGGGTGGCGGCGCCAGCCCTAGCCCTCCTCCAAGCCTATCTCTAGTTTAAACGATTTAAACTCTCCCTTATCCGAAACCCTATCTCTAGTTTAAACGATTTAAACTTATCCCTTATCTAGAAACCTATCTCTAGTTTAAACGAGTTTAAACTTATCTAGGATCGGCTGGGCCCTATGGGGCCTTGTGCCTGGCCCAATGCGCCAGGACACTCCCTCATAGGCCCATGCCCCTCCCGAAGGTGGGGCCACGTTGGTCCCCTTAGGAAGGTTCTAGAAGCTTAAGACAATACCGATTAATCCGGAACAATTAGAACTCCAAAACTGCACCGCCTTTATATGAATCTTATTCTTGGACCATTCGAACCTCTCGTGATATCCCGGATCCCATCCGAGACTCGAACAAAAATTCATAAACGAATTATCCAATCTATCCTAGCCGAGACACGTTAAGTGTGTGACCTCGGGTTCGAGAATATGCAGACATGATCTTCTATTAATAATCAACAGCAGGGTCTGGGCACCCATATTGACTCCTACACATTCATCGATGATCATATCGGATGAACCACGATGCCAGGATTCAATCAATCCCATATATATATTCCCTTCGTCTCGCGATATTTTACTTGCCCGAGATTCGATCGTCGGTATCGTCATACCTAGTTCAATCTCGCTCACTAAAGTACTTTACTCGCTCCGTAATCCGATATCACTTTGTGATTAACTCCTTAACCACATGCTTGCAAGCGGTGTTGATATCGATTACCGAAAGTGGGCCCAAGTATCTCTCCGACTGGGGAGGGACAAATTCCATCTCGATAAATACAACCCAACAGATACTTTCCGATCACCAGAGAGACACCTTTATGATCACCCTCTCATAGGATGACGTTTGATGACCTCAAAGCTTTCTTCCGATACCAGGGAGTTGTATTATCTCATGGTCTAAGGAATACAATATTTGACATAGGAAAAGCTTCGCAAGGATGAACACAAGGACACGATCTAATTGCTTCGGTTAGTTTGGGTCTGTCCACCATATCATTCTCCCAATGATATGATCTCATTATCAATTGACAACTCATGTCTATAGTTAGGAAACCTTAACCATCATTGATCAATGAGCTAGTCCATAGAGGCGTACTAGGGACACGGTGTTGTTCACAAACCACACAAGTATTAATGTTTCCGCTTAATACAATTCTAGCATCGAATATAAACTTTATCATGAACAAGAATTATAATAATAACATCTTTTTTATTGCCTCTGAAGGGTTTCGCAGCATAGTAAATCAAAATTTTCTACGGAAGCGAACAGAGGGAAAGCCAAGATCTAATCTAGGAGATGCAAACAACGAGAGAGATTGGATTAGATCTTCATACCCTTGAAGACTAAGATTTGAACGCAGTGAGCGTTAAATCTAACGTGGGTGATGTAGTCGTACTCGCTTCTCCTCCTCGTGATCCGATCCGATCTACCACCACAAGTGGCGGTGCCTCTGTGAGATGCACACGTGCAGCACCTCGACGTCTCCTCCTTCCTCGGACCAGCAAGTAGGGTGGAGAGATAGATTGGATCTACAACACGACGGCGTGGTGTATATGGTGGAGAATTTCTGCAGCAGGGCTTCGCCTACAAACAGTCGGGAGGGAGAGAGGAGGGCAGCAGGGCAACTAGGGTTTGGAGGAAGGTGTGTATTGTAGGGAGGGGGCGCACCAGCCCTCTATATATAGAGGGGGGTGCGGCCAGCCCTTGCCCATCCTCCAAGCCTATCTCTAGTTTAAACAATTTAAACTCTCCCTTATCTAGAAACCCTATCTTATCTCTAGTTTAAACGATTTAAACTTATCTAGGATCGGCTGGGCCCTATGGGGCCTTGTGCTCCTGGCCCAATGCAGCCAGGACACTCCCTCATAGGCCATGCCCTCCCGAAGGTGGGACCACGTTGGCCCCTTCCGAAGGTTCTAGAAGCTTAAGTACAATACCGATTAACCCGAACAATTAGAACTCCAAAAACTGCACCGCCTTATATGAATCTTATTCTACGACCATTCGAACCTCTCGTGATATCCGGATCCCATCCGAGACTCTGAACAAAAATTCATAAACCAATTATCCAAACTATCCTAGCCGAGACACGTTAAGTGTGTGACCTCGGGTTCGAGAATATGCGACATGATCTTCTATCAATAATCAACAGCGGGTGCAGGCACCCATATTGACTTCCACATTCATCGATGATCATATCGGATGAACCACGATGCCAGGATTCAATCAATCCCATATATATATTCCCTTCTTGCGATTTTTTACTTGCCCGAGATTCGATCGTCGATGCAATCATACCTAGTTCAATCTCGCTCACGCAAGTACTTTACTCGTTCAGAATCCGATATCACTTTGTGATTAACTCCTTAACCACATGCTTGCAAGCGTGTTGATATCGACACGAAAGTGGGCCCAAGTATATCTCTCCGACTTGGGAGGGACAAATCCCATCTCGATACATACAACCCAATGATACTTTCCGATCACCGAGAGACACCTTTATGATCACCCTCTCATAGGATGACGTTTGATGACCTCAAAGCTTTCTTCCGATACCGTGGAGTTGCATTATCTCATGGTCTAAGGAATACAATATTTGACATAGGAAAAGCTTCCCAAAGATGAACACAATGACACGATCTAAATCCTTCGCGAAGTATGGGTCTGACCAACACAACATTCTCCCAAAGATATGATCTCATTATCAATTGACAACTCATGTCTATGGTTAGGAAACCTTAACCATCATTGATCAATGAGCTAGTCCATAGAGGCGCATTAGGGACACGGTGTTGTTCACAAACCACACAAGTATTAATGTTTCCGCTAATACAATTCTAGCATGGAATATAAACATTATCATGAACAAGAATTATAATAATAACATCTTTATTATTGCCTCTAGGGCATAATTCCAACAGCTCCCACTTGCACTAGAGTCAATAATCTAGTTTACATTTGGCAACAATCTCACACCCATGGCAATCGAGGTGCTGATCATGTTTTGCACGCGGAAGAGGTTTAGTCAACGGATCTGCGACATTCAGATCTGTATGTACTTTCTTGATCTTGAGATCTCCATCGCTATATAATCTCGGATTATATGAAACTGCGGTTGATATGCTTGGTCTTTGGATGATATCTTGGTTCCTTAGCGAGTGCTATGGCGCGGTTGTCACACAATATCTCCAAAGGGGTCCAATGCACTTGAACCATGCCAAGCTCGGATGAAGTTTCGATCCAAACTCCTTCACTTGACGCTTCGCAGCAGCCATGTATTCCGCTTTCATCAGTAGATCCCGCGACCACGCTTTGCTTGCAGCCTTCTCCACTCACAGCTCCTCCATTCAAAATATACACGTATCACGTCGAGATTTAGCATCATCCTTGTCGGTGTCGAAACTAGCATCGACGTAACCTTTTACGACGAAATGCTCATCACCCCCATAGACTAAGAACATTTCTTTAGTCCTATTTAGGTACCTTAGGATGTTCTTCACGGTATCCGATGTTCCACTCCTGGATCACTTTGATATTTGCTCGTCAAACTAAGAGCATTGGACACAACCGGTCTAGTACACAGCATGGCATACATGATGGAACCTATGGCCGAGGCATAAGGCACTTTGCTCATAGCTTCCCTATCATTTACCGTAGCTGGACACTGATCCTTGCTCAATATCTTACCTAACAACATAGGCACTGAACCTTTCAATGCCTTATCCATTCTGAACCTTTTCAGAACTTTGTCTAGGTATGTACTCTAGCTTAAAGCTATCAGGCGTCTTTGTCTATCTCTATAGATTTTGATGCCCAATATATAAGCAGCTTCACCTAGGTCTTTCATTGAAAAACACTTGTTCAAATAACTCTTCACATCGTTAAGCATGTTGATGTCATTTCCAATAATCAATATGTCATCCACATATAGTACCAGAAACGTCGACAAGCTCCCACTCACTTTCTTGTAGATGCAAGCTTCGTAGCAATTTGGAACAAATCCAAAGCTCTTGATCACTTGATCAAAACGAAGGTTCCAACTCCGAGACGCTTGCTTCAGTCCATAAATGGAACGCTGAAGTTTGCATACTTTATCAGCATCCTTAGGATCGACAAAACCTTCGGGTTGCATCATATACAACTCTTCATCAATGTTGCCATTGAGGAAAGCGGTCTTTACATCCATTTGCCATATTTCATAATCATGAAACGCAGCAATTGCTAATAAAATCCGAATGGACTTAAACATCGATACGGGAGAGAAAGTCTCATCGTAGTCAACACCTTGAACTTGTCGAAAACCTTTCGCAACAAGCCGTGCTTTATAGACGGTAACATTACCATCCGCGTCCGTTTTCTTCTTGAAGATCCATTTGCACTCAACGGCCTTTTGGTCGCTAGGAGGGTCCACCAAAGTCCATACTTGGTTTTCGCTCATGGATCCCAATTCGGATTTCATGGCTTCTAGCCATTTCTCAGAGTCTGGGCTCATCATCGCTTCCTCATAGTTCGTAGGTTCGCTGTCTTCTACTAACAAGACGGTCGAAGCAGGGGTTGCCGTACCACTTAGGAGGGCACGCGACCTTGTCGACCTGACGCTCAAGAGCACATCGTCCAAGCTTCATGATCCTTGTCATTAGCTTCCTCTATTGTTGGTGCAAAGCGGATCGAACAATTTCAGGTCTTGGCTACTCTCCAATTCAAGAGAAGGTTCAATAACCTCGTCTAGCTCTACTTTCCTCCCACTCACTTCTTTCGAGAGAAACTCCTTCTCAAGAAAGGAACCGTTCTTTGCGACAAACACTTTGCCTTTAGTTATGTGATAGAAGGTATACCCAATAGTTTCCTTAGGGTATCCTATGAAGACGCATTTCTCCGCTTTGGGTTCGAGCTTGTCCGCATCAACTTCTTGACGAAGCTTCAGATCCCTAAACTTTAAGAAACGACAACTTAGGTTTAGCACCAAACCACGTTCATACGGTGTCGTCTCAACGGATTTAGATGGAGCCCTATTTAAAGTGAATGCAGCGTTTCTAATGCATAACCCCAAAATGATAACGGCAAATCAGAAGAGACATCATTGATCGGACCATATCTAATAAGGTTCGATTCCGCTCAGACACACCATTGCTTGTGGTGTTAGGGTGGCGTGAGTTGTGAAACGATTCCACTTGCTTTGAGATGCGTGAG
Source organism: Avena insularis (assembly GCA_023614405.1). NCBI lineage: Eukaryota > Viridiplantae > Streptophyta > Magnoliopsida > Poales > Poaceae > Avena > Avena insularis. The sequence continues at coordinate 44,333,306 of CM042688.1, read as the reverse complement.
AAAATCATAACTCAAATATTCGCCCCACGATCGGATCGTAGAAACTTAATCTTTCTTACGATGGTTCTCCACTTCATTCTGAAATTCTTTGAACTTTTCAAACGTTTCAGATTTATGTTTCATTAAATAGATATACCCATATCTACTTAAGTCATCGGTAAAAGTGAGAAAATAGCGATATCCACCGCCATCAAACACTCATCGGTCCGCATACATCGGTATGTATGATTTCCAACAAGTCCGTTGCTCGCTCCATCATACCTAGAAGAACGGGTTTTGATCATCTTGCCCATGAGGCATGGTTCGCATGTGTCAAATGATTCAAAATCAAGAGACTCCAAAAGTCCATCGAATGGAGTTTCTTCATACGCTTTACACCAATATGACCTAGGCGATCGTCGACAAATAAGTAGTATTATCACTATCTACTTTGCATCTCTTAGCCTCAATGTTATGGATGTGTGTTTCATCCCTTTCGAGATTTAGAAGAAATAAACCATTCACAAGAGGTGCATGACCATAAAAGATGTTACTCATATAAATAGAACAACCATTATTCTCCGATTTAAATGAATAACCGTCTTGCAATAAACACGATCCAGAAATAATGTTCATGCTCAACGCAGCACATAATAACATTTATTAAGGTTTAAAACTAATCCGAAGGTAAACTAAGGAGAGCGCACACGGCCATCACATCAACTCTTGATCCGCTGCCAACGCCAAGATCGTCACCTCATCCCTTGCAAGTCGCCGTCTATTCCGTAGCTCCTGCTTGAGTTACAAATATTAGCAACCGAACCAAAGATCAAATACCCGTGCACTACAACGAGGGATAGTAAGGAAAACATCAATAACATGTATATCAAATATACCTTTGATGGTGCCAGCCTTCTTGTCCGCTAAGTACTTGAATGCGCTTCCAAAGGACCCTTGTCCTTGCAATAGAAGCACTCGGTCCGGCTTAGGACCAGACTTGAGCTTTTTTCTCAGGGCAACGACTTGCCGCTTTTCTTGAAGGGCTTCTTTGCACCTTTACCTTTCTTAAAGGAGGGCTTGTTGACCATCAACACATGATTATCCTTTTGATGTCCACCGCAGCCTTCATCTTTGCGAAGAGCTCGGTGATCGTATCGGAACCAATCTGATTATGAGTCACTACAAAACTTTTGTAGCCGGGAGGAGTGATTGCAGAACCTGTCAATCTTGAGCTCCTCCGAATCTTGCGATCCGCTTGCTCAAGGCGTTGAGTGTAGCACATCTTAATGGCGTGCTCACTAACTAACTCCTTCCTCCATCTTGCGATTAAAGAACTTCTCGGAGATCTCATATCTCTCTAGCGGGCCTGAGTCAAACATGGTTTTCAGCTCTTGAGAATCTCAAAGGTCCCGGATAGTTTTCAAAACGATTTTGAAGTTCGGTTCCATAGCAAACAACATGGTGCTCTTAATCACACCATAATCATCTTTATGCTGATGATAGACAGCTTTCTCATCACCGCCAGCTTAGCAGTGGGGTTACCTAACGCTTTCTCAAGGACATAGTCCTTTTGACCGCCAGAGAGAATGATTCTCAGATTGTGGAACCAGTTGGTGAAGTTAGACCCATTGTTCTTAAGCTTTTCTTTCTCAAAGAAAACGTTGAAGTTGAAGTTGACTTAGCCATGTGATCTACAATATTTGCAAGTACAAATTAGACTATGTTCATGATAACTAGTTCAACTTTTAATCAAATTACTAGATGAACTCCACCAAAATTCAACATCCCTCAAGTTGTTTAGTGAACATGATCCAAATTCACCACACCTAATGATCTTCACGAGAAGAGATGTGGTTTCAATGGTGGACAAAGTGTCGATCATATCATTCATATGACTCATGCTTAACCTTTCGGTTCATGTGTTAGAGGCCATGTCTGTACATGCTAGGCTCGTCAAGTCAAACCCAAGTATTTCCGCTGCAGTAAAACTGGCTTGCACCCGTTGTATGTGAGCGTAGAGTCTATAGCACCCGATCATCACGTGATGCTTGGACACGCATTTAACTTTCGCAACGGTGCATACATGGGGAGAACACAGTTTTATCTTGATCTTTAAGTGAGGAATCATCTTATAATGCTACCGTCGCGATCTAAGCATAATAAGATATAAAAGGATAAACATCACATGCATATAACTTTATGTGACATGGTATAGCCAATCTTCGCGCAATGATCTCCATCTTGTGCGTTCCGGCATGATCTCTATCACTTCACCATGATTGCCTCCACCACGAATAGCAACTACAACTATTCCTAACTACTTAGCGATAAAGTAAAGCTATTACATGGCGTATAAGAAGTTGACTCGCAGGTCATACACAATTATAAAGACAACCATATGGCTCCTGCCGATTGTGTACTCATCGACATGCAAGTCGTGAAACATTACAAAACATGATCATCGCATACAATATACACATCACATCTTGGGCCATACCATATCACAGAAAACACTCCCTGCAAAAACAAGTTAGACGCCTCTACTTTGTTGTTGCATGTTTTACGTGGCTTATGGGAGTAGATGCTAAGAACGATTCTTACCTACGGAAATCCACAACGGTGATATTATGGTTGCCAAACTCCGGTGTTAATCCCATGACAACTATAGTGAGAGAAACTGACATCCACCAGCCGCATGTATGGTACAAGCCACACGTCAAGTGCGGAGCCGGTCTCGCGAACGACGTCACGTAAGGTTGGCCTGGACCGCTTCAATCTCACTATCCCGCGCCATAAGAAGAACACAAACAAGAGGCTTGCAACAGAAAACATCAATGTCCGCAACAACCATGTTGCGTTCTACTCGTGAATCACATCTACGGATAGATCTAGCTCTGATACCACTGAAGGGTTTTGCAGCATAGTAAATCAAAATTTTCTACGGAAGCGAACAGAGGGAAAGCCAAGATCTAATCTAGGAGATGCAAACAACGAGAGAGATTGGATTAGATCTTCATACCCTTGAAGACTCAAGACAATGAACGCTAATTTAACGTGGGTGATGTAGTCGTACTCGCTTCTCCTCCTCGTGATCCGATCCGATCTACCACCACAAGTGGCGGTGCCTCCGTGAGATGCACACATGCAGCACCTCGACGTCTCCTCCTTCCTCGGACCAGCAAGTAGGGTGGAGAGATAGATTGGATCTACAACACGACGGCGTGGTGTATATGGTGGAGAATTTCTGCAGCAAGGCTTCGCCTACAAACAATGGGAGGAGAGAGGAGGGCGGCAGGGCAACTAGGGTTTGGAGGAAGGTGTGTATTAGGGAGGCACCAGCCCTCTATATATAGAGGGGTGCGCCAGCCCTGCCCATCCTCCAAGCCTATCTCTAGTTTAAACAATTTAAACTCTCCTTATCTAGAAACCCTATCTTATCTCTAGTTTAAACGATTTAAACTTATCTAGGATCGGGCCCTATGGGGCCTTGTGCTCTGGCCCAATGCGTCAGGACACTCCCTCATAGGCATGCCCTCCCCGGAAGGTGGGACCACGTTGGCCCCTTCCGAAGGTTCTATAAGCTTAGACAATACCGATTAACCGAACAATTCAACTCCAAAACTGCACTGCCTTATATGAATCTTATTCTCCGGACCATTCCGAACCTCGTGATATCCCGGATCCCATCCGAGACTCAACAAAATTCATAAACCAATTATCCAAACTATCCTAGCGTCGAGACACGTTATGTGTGACCTCGGGTTCGAGAATATGCATATGATCTTCTATCAATAATCAACAGCGGGTCTGGGCACCCATATTGACTTCCACACATTCATCGATGATCATATCGGATGAACCACGATGCCAGGATTCAATCAATCCCATATATATATTCCTTCGCCTCGCAATTTTTACTTGCCCGAGATTCGATCGTCGGTATCGTCATACCTAGTTCAATCTCGCTCACAGCAAGTACTTTACTGTTCAATCCGATATCACTTTGTGATTAACTCCTGAACCACATGCTTGCAAGCGGTGTTGATATCGATTACGAAAGTGGGCCCAAGTATATCTCTCCGACTTGGGAGGGACAAATCCCATCTCGATACATACAACCCAATGATACTTTCCGATCACCGAGAGACACCTTTATGATCACCCTCTCATAGGATGACGTTTGATGACCTCAAAGCTTTCTTCCGATACCGTGGGAGTTGCATTATCTCATGGTCTAAGGAATACAATATTTGACATAGGAAAAGCTTCAAAGATGAACACAATGACACGATCTAATTGCTTCGCTTAGTTTGGGTCCATCCACCATATCATTCTCCCAATGATATGATCTCATTATCAATTGACAACTCATGTCTATGGTTAGGAAACCTTAACCATCATTGATCAATGAGCTAGTCCATAGAGGCGCATTAGGGACACGTGTTGTTCACAAACCACACAAGTATTAATGTTTCCGCAATACAATTCTAGCATGGAATATAAACATTATCATGAACAAGAATTATAATAATAACATCTTTATTATTGCCTCTAGGGCATAATTCCAATCAAGGGTTTCAAAGATAGTAAATCAAAATTTTCTACTAAGTTTAACAGAGGGAAAGCCAAGATCTAATCTAGGAGATGCAAACAACGAGAGAGATTGGATTAGATCTTCATACCTTGAAGATTCGCACAGAATGAATGTTCGGGCGTGGGTGATGTAGTCGCACTCGCCTCCTCCTCGCGATCCGATCCGATCTAGCACCACAAGTGGCGGTGCCTCCGTGAGATGCACACGCAAAGCACTCGACGCCTCCTCCTTCCTCGGACCAGCAAGTAGGGTGGAGAGATGGATTGGATCTACAACACGACGTGGTGTATATGGTAGAGAATTTCTGCAGGCTTCACCACAAACAGTGGGAGGGAGAGAGGAGGCGGCAGGCAACTAGGGTTTGGAGGAAGGTGTCGGTTGCGGGGGCACCAGCCCTCTATATAGAGGGGGTGCGCCAGCCTGCCCATCCTCCAAGTCTATCTCTAGTTTAAACGATTTAAACTTTCCCTTATCCGAAACCCTATCTCTAGTTTAAACGATTTAAACTTATCCTTATCTAGAAATTCTATCTCTAGTTTAAACGAGTTTAAACTTATCTAGAATCGGCTGGGCCCTATGGGCCTTGTGCCCTGGCCCAATGCGCCAGGACACTCCCTCATAGGCCCATGCCCTCCCGGAAGGTGGGACCATGTTGGCCCCTTCCGAAGGTTCTAGAAGCCCAGACAATCTGATTAATCCTAACAATTCAACTCCAAAACCGCATCGCCTTTATATGAATCTTATTCTCCGGACCATTCCTAACCTCCGTGATATCCCGGATCCCATCCAGACTCGAACAAAAATTCATAAACCAATTATCCAATCTATCCTAGCGTGAGACACGTTAAGTGTGTGACCTGCGTTCGAGAATATGCGACATGATCTTCTATCAATAATCAACAGCTGCAGGCACCCATATTGACTCCCACACATTCATCGATGATCATATCGGATGAACCACGATGTCGATTCAATCAATCCCATATATATATTCCCTTCGTCTCGCGATATTTTACTTGCGAGATTCGATCGTCGGTATCGCCATACCTAGTTCAATCTCGTTCACGCAGTACTTTACTCGTTCCGTAATCCGATATCACTTTGTGATTAACTCATAACCACATGCTTGCAAGCGGTGTTGATATCGATTACCGAGTGGGCCCAAGTATATCTCTCCGACTTGGGAGGACAAATCCCATCTCGATACATACAACCCAATGATACTTTCCGATTACGAGAGACACCTTTATGATCACCCTCTCATAGGATGACGTTTGATGACCTCAAAGCTTTCTTCCGATACCGGGAGTTGTATTATCTCATGGTCTAAGGAATACAATATTTGACATAAGAAAAACTTCGCAAAGACGAACACGATGACACGATCTAATTGCTTCGCTTAGTTTGGTCTATCCACCATATCATTCTCCAATGATATGATCTCACTATCAATTGACAACTCATGTCTATGGTTAGGAAACCTTAACCATCATTGATCAATGAGCTAGTCCATAGAGGCGCATTAGGGACACGGTGTTGTTCACAAACCACACAAGTATTAAAGTTTCCGCTAATACAATTCTAGCATGGAATATAAACTTTATCATGAACAAGAATTATAATAATAACATCTTTATTATTGCCTCTAGGGCATAATTCCAGTCTCCCACTTGCACTAGAGTCAATAATCTAGTTTACATCCGGCAACAATCTCACACCCATGGCAATGAGGTCTTGATCATGTTTTACGTGGAAGAGGTTTAGTCAATGGATCTGCGACATTCAGATGTATGTACTTTGCTAATCTTCAGATCTCCATCCGCTATATAATCTCGGATTATATGAAACTTAGTTGATATGCTTGGTCTTTGGATGATATCTTGGTTCCTTAGCGAGTGCTATGGCGCCAGTGTTGTCACACAATATCTCCATGGGTCCAATGTACTTGGAACCATCGCCAAGCTCGATGATGAAGTTCTGATCCAAACTCCTTCACTTGACGCCTGCGGCAGCCATGTATTCCGCTTCTCATTGTAGATCCCGCTGACCACGCTTTGCTTGCGACTTATCCAGCTCACGCTCCTCCATTCAAAATATACACGTATCCCGTTCGAGATTTACAATCATCCTTGTCGGTGTCGAAACTAGCATCGACGTAACCTTTACGACGATTGTTCATCACCCCATAGACTAAGAACAATTCTTTAGTCCTATTTAGGTACCTTAGGATGTTCTTCACGGCTGTCCAAAGGTTCCACTCTGGATCACTTTGATATCTGCTCGTCAAACTAAGAGCATTGGACACATCCGGTCTAGTACACGAAGATGGCATACATGATGGAACCTATGGCCGAGGCATAAGGCACTTTGCTCATAGCTTCCGTATCATTTAGTAGCTAGACACCGAGCCTTGCTCAATATCTTACTCGACAACATAGGCACCGAACCTTTCAATGCCTTATCCATTCGAACCTTTCGTAACTTTGTCTAGGTATGTACTCCGCTTAAAGCTATCGAGCGTCTTTGTCTATCTCTATAGATTTTGATGCCCAATATATAAGCAACTTCACCTAGGTCTTTCATTGAAAACACTTGTTCAAATAACTCTTCACATTGTTAAGCATGTTGATGTCATTTCCAATAATCAATATGTCATCCACATATAGTACCGTAAACGTCACCGAAGCTCCCACTCACTTTCTTGTAGATGCAAGCTTCAGAGCAATTTGGAACAAATCCAAAGCTCTTGATCACTTGATCAAAACGAAGGTTCCAACTCGAGACGCTTGCTTCATCCATAAATGGAACGCTGAAGTTTGCATACTTTATCGCATCTTTAGGATCGACAAAACCTTCGGGTTGCATCATATACAACTCTTCATCAATGTTGCCATTGAGGAAAGCGATCTTGACATCCATTTGCCATATTTCATAATCATGAAACGCAGCAATTGCTAATAAAATCCGAATGGACTTAAACATCGCCACGGGAGAAAGTCTCATCGTAGTCAACACCTTGAACTTGCCGAAAACCTTTCGCAACAAGCCGTGCTTTATAGACGGTAACATTACCATCCGCGTCCGTTTTCTTCTTGAAGATCCATTTGCACTCAACGGCCTTTCGATGCGCTAGGAGGTCCACCAAAGTCCATACTTGGTTTTCGCTCATGGATCCCAATTCGGATTTCATGGCTTCTAGCCATTTCTCAGAGTCTGGGCTCATCATCGCTTCCTCATAGTTCGTAGGTTCACTGTCTTCTACTAACAAGACAGCAAGAGGGTTCTTGTACCACTCGGGAGGCACGCGACCTTGTCGACTGCGACGTTCGAGCGACATCGTCCAAGCTTCATGATCCTTGTCATTAGCTTCCTCTATTGTTGGTGCGGTGACCTGGAACAATTTCAGGTGCTGCGCTACTCTCCAATTCAAGAGAAGGTTCAATAACCTCGTCTAGCTCTACTTTCCTCCCACTCACTTCTTTCGAGAGAAACTCCTTCTCAAGAAAGGAACCGTTCTTTGCGATAAACACTTTGCCTTCGGTTCTGTGATAGAAGGTATACCCAATAGTTTCCTTAGGGTATCCTATGAAGACGCATTTCTCCGCTTTGGGTTCGAGCTTGTCCGGCATCAACTTCTTGACGTAAGCTTCGCATCCCCAAACTTTAAGAAATGACAACTTAGGTTTAGCACCAAACCACAGTTCATACGGTGTCGTCTCAACGGATTTAGATGGAGCCCTATTTAAAGTGAATGCAGCGGTTTCTAATGCATAACCCCAAAATGATAACGGCAAATCAGTAAGAGACATCATTGATCGGACCATATCTAATAGGGTTCGATTCCGGCTCAGACACACCATTCTTATTGTGGTGTTCCGGGTGGCGTGAGTTGCGAAACAATTCCCCTTGCTTTAAGATGCGTGAGAAAATCATAACTCAAATACTCGCCCCCACGATCGGATCATAGAAACTTAATCTTTGTGTTACGATGGTTCTCCACTTCATTCTGAAATTCCTTGAACTTTTCAAATGTTTCAGATTTATGTTTCATTAAATAGATATACCCATATCTACTTAAGTCATCGGTAAAAGTGAGAAAATAGCGATATCCACCGCGCGTCGAAACACTCATCGGTCCGCATACATCGGTATGCATGATTTCCAACAAGTCCGTTGCTCGCTCCATCATACCGGAGAACGGGGTTTTGATCATCTTGCCCATGAGGCATGCATCGCATGTGTCAAATGATTCAAAATCAAGAGACTCCAAAAGTCCATCAGAATGGAGTTTCTTCATGCGCTTTACACCAATATGACCTAGACGACAGTGCCACAAATAAGTAGTATTATCACTATCTACTTTGCATATCTTAGCCTCAATGTTATGGATGTGTGTTTCATCCCTTTCGAGATTTAGAAGAAATAAACCATTCATAAGAGGTGCATGACCATAAAAGATGTTACTCATATAAATAGAACAACCATTATTCTCCGATTTAAATGAATAACCGTCTTGCAATAAACACGATCCAGAAATAATGTTCATGCTCAACGCAGGCACATAATAACATTTATTAAGGTTTAAAACTAATCCCGAAGGTAAAACTAAGGAGGCGTGCGGCCATCACATCAACTCTTGATCCGCTGCCAACACGCAAGTCACCTCATCCCTCGCAAGCCGCCTATTCCGTAGCTCCTGTTTGAGTTACAAATATTAGCAAGAACCAAAGATCAAATACCTGTGCACTACAACGAGGGCTAGTAAGGAAAACATCAATAACATGTATATCAAATATACATTTGATGGTGCCGACCTTCTTGTCCGCTAAGTACTCCGGACAGTTGCTTCGATGACCCTTGTCCTTGCAATAGAAGCACTTGTCGCTTAGGACCAGACTTGAGCTTCTTCTCAGCGAGGGCAAGGCTTGCACGCCGCCTTCTTGAAGGGCTTCTTTGCTCCTTACCTTTCTTAAAGGAGGGCTTGTTGACCATCAACACATGATTATCCTTCTTGATGTCCACCTCGCAGCCTTGACTTTGCGAAGAGCTCGGTGATCGTATCAGTGGAACCAATCTGATTATGAGTCACTACAAAACTTTTGTAGCTGGGAGGAGTGATTGCAGAACCTGTCAATCTTGAGCTCCTCCGGAATCTTGCATCCAGTTGCTCAAAGGCGTTGAGTGTAGCACATCTTAATGGCGTGCTCACTAACGGAACTCCCTTCCTCCATCTTGCGTTAAAGAACTTCTCGGAGATTTCATATCTCTCGAGCGGACTGAGTCCGAAACATGGTTTTCAGCTCCTCGAGAATCTCAAATGGCGAGAGATAGTTTTCAAAACGATTTTGAAGTTCGGTTCCATAGCAAACAACATGGTGCTCTTAATCACACCATAATCATCTTTCTTGCGATCGATAGACAACTTTCTCATCGGTAGCTAGCTTGCAAGGGGGGTTACCTAACGCTTTCTCAAGGACATAGTCCTTTTGTCCGCAGTAATGATTCTTAGATTGCGGAACCGCTTGGTGAAGTTAGACCCATTGTTTCTAAGCTTTTCTTTCTCAGCAAAAGCGTTGAAGTTGAAGTTGGACTTGGCCATTGGATCTACAGTATTTGCAAGTACAATTTAGACTATGTTCATGATAAATAGTTCAACTTAATCAAATTACTAGATGAACTCCCACTAAATTCAACATCCCTCAAGTTGTTTAGTGAACACGATCCAAATTCACCACACCTAATCCGATCATCACGAGAAGAGATGTGGTTTCAATGGTGGACAACGAAGTGTCGATCATATCATTCATATGACTCATGCTTAACCTTTCGGTTCTTGTGTTCTGAGGCCATGTATACATGCTAGGCTCGTCAAGTTAGACCCAAGTATTTCCACGTGTGCAAAACTGGCTTGCACCCGTTGTATGTGAGCGTAGAGTCTATAGAACCCGATCATCACGTGATGCTTGGACACGCATTTAACTTTCGCATGTGCATACTTGGGAGAACAGTTTTATCTTGATCTTTAAGTGAGGAATCATCTTATAATGCTACCGTCGCGATCTAAGCATAATAAGATACATAAAAGGATAAACATCACATGCATATAACTTTATGTGACATGGTATAGCCAATCTTGGCAATGATCTCCATCTTGTGCGTTCCGGCATGATCTCCATCACTCCACCATGATTGCCTCCACCACGAATAGCAACTACAACTATTGCTAACTACTTAGCGATAAAGTAAAGCTATTACATGGCGTATAAGAAGTTGACTCATGGTCATACACAATTATAAAGACAACCATATGGCTCCTGCGGTTGTGTACTCATCGACATGCAAGTCGTGAAACATTACAAAACATGATCATCGCATACAATATACACATCACATCTTGGGCCATACCATATCACAGAAAACACTCTCTGCAAAAACAAGTTAGACGCCTCTACTTTGTTGTTGCATGTTTTACGTGGCTCATGGGAGTAGATGCTAAGAACGATTCTTACCTACGGAAAGCCACAACGGTGATATTATGGTTGCCAAACTCCGGTGTTAATCCCATGACAACTATAGTGAGAAACCGGACATCCACCACCGCATGTGTGGTACAAGCCACACGTCAAGTCGGAGCGGTCTCATGACGGCGTCGCGTAAGGTTGGCCTGGACCGCTTCAATCTCACTATCCAGCGTCATAAGAAGAACACAAACAAGAGGCTTGCAGAAAACATCAACGCCCGCAACAACCATGTTGCGTTCTACTCGTGAATCACATCTACGCATAGATCTAGCTCGATACCATGAAGGGTTTCGCAGATAGTAAATCAAAATTTTCTAACAGGCGAACAGAGGAAAGCCAAGATCTAATCTAGGAGATGCAAACAACGAGAGATTGGATTAGATCTTCATACCCTTGAAGATTCGCATGATAGCGTTAAATCGGAACATGGGTGATGTAGTCGTACTCGCTTCTCCTCCTCGCGATCCGATCCGATCTAGCACCACAAGTGGCGGCCTCCGTGAGATGCACACGTGCGGCACCTCGACGTCTCCTCCTTCCTCGGACCAGCAAGTAGGGTGGAGAGATGGATTGGATCTACAACACGGCAAGTGGTGTATATGGTAGAGAATTTCTGCCGCAGGGCTTCGCCTATAAACAGTCGGGAGGGAGAGAGGAGGGCAGCAGGGCAACTAGGGTTTGGAGGAAGGTGTGTCGGTTGGGAGGGAGGGGGCGCACCAGCCCTCTATATATAGAGGGGTGCGGCCAGCCTGCCCATCCTCCAAGTCTATCTCTAGTTTAAACGATTTAAACTTTCCCTTATCCAGAAACCCTATCTCTAGTTTAAACGATTTAAACTTATCCCTTATCTAGAAATTCTATCTCTAGTTTAAACGAGTTTAAACTTATCTAGAATCTGGGCCCTATGGGGCCTTGTGCCGGCCCAATGCGGCCAGGACACTCCCTCATAGGCCCATGCCCCTCCGGAAGGTGGGACCATGTTGGCCCCTTCCGGAAGGTTCTAGAAGCTTCGGTACAATCCGATTAATGGAACAATTCGAACTCCAAAACCGACCGCCTTATATGAATCTTATTCTCGGACCATTCCGGAACCTCTCGTGATATCCGGATCCCATCCGAGACTCGAACAAAATTCATAAACCAATTATCCAATCTATCCTAGCGTCGAGACACGTTAAGTGTGTGACCTGCGGGTTCGAGAATATGAGACATGATCTTCTATCAATAATCAACAGCGGGTGCAGGCACCCATATTGACTCCCACACATTCATCGATGATCATATCGGATGAACCACGATGTCGATTCAATCAATCCCATATATATATTCCCTTCGTCTCGCGATATTTTACTTGCGAGATTCGATCGTCGGTATCGTCATACCTAGTTCAATCTCGCTCACAAAAGTACTTTACTCGTTCCGTAATCTGATATCACTTTGTGATTAACTCCTTAACCACATGCTTGCAAGCGGTGTTGATATCGATTACCGAGTGGGCCCGAAGTATATCTCTCCGACTTGGGAGGGACAAATCCCATCTCGATACATACAACCCAACAGATACTTTCCGATTACACGAGACACCTTTATGATCACCCTCTCATAGGATGACGTTTGATGACCTCAAAGCTTTCTTCCGATACCAGGGAGTTGTATTATCTCATGGTCTAAGGAATACAATATTTGACATAAGAAAAACTTCGCAAAGACGAACACGATGACACGATCTAATTGCTTCGCTTAGTTTGGGTCTATCCACCATATCATTCTCCAATGATATGATCTCATTATCAATTGACAACTCATGTCTATGGTTAGGAAACCTTAACCATCATTGATCAATGAGCTAGTCCATAGAGGCGTACTAGGGACACTGTGTTGTTCACAAACCACACAAGTATTAAAGTTTCCGCTTAATACAATTCTAGCATGGAATATAAACTTTATCATGAACAAGAATTATAATAATAACATCTTTATATAAACTTCACCAACTGGGCTATGAATTTGAGGATTCTCCTCACTGCTGCACAAAAGCAATATGTGCTAGATGCGCCGCTAGGCCCCCCACCAGCTCCTGATGCCCCTGACGAGGAAAAGAATGTCTATATAACTCGTCAGGAGGACCACAACTTAGTTCATTGCGGCATACTGTATGGGCTAGAGCCAGAACTTCGAAAGCGTTTCGAAAATGGTAATGCCTTTAATACCATGGGAGAATTGAAAATGATTTTCAATACCCATGCTGCCGTAGAGAGTTATAATGCTCTGAGAAAAGTTCTTTAGCTGCATGATGGAGGAAAACAGCTCGTTAGTGAGCACGTACTCAAAATGTCCAGATGCCGATAAGCTTGTGTCCTTGGGAATAACGATTCCCATTGACTTAGGCATACATCGTGTTCTCCAATCTCTGTCACCTAGCTACAAGAGCTTTGTGATGAACTATAATATGCAGGGCATGAAGAAGTCTCTTCCCGAGCTTCTGTCAATGCTTAAGACTGCAGAAGTGGAGATTAGGAAAGAACATCAAGTGTTGATGATCAATAGGACCACCGGTTTCAAGAAGGACAAGAAAGGCAAGCACAAGGGAAAGAAGGGTGGCAAGTCTGTTGCCACGCCTGAAAAGAAACCCCGAGCTGGCCCTAAGTCCGATACCGAGTGCTACTATTGCAAGGGGACTGGCCATTGGAAGCGCAACTGCCCCAAGTATTTGGCGGACAAGAAGTCCGGCAAGGCAAACAAAGGTATATGTGATATACATGTTATTGTTGTGTACTTGACTAGTACTTGCAGTAGCACCTGGGTATTTGATACGAGATCGGTTGCTAATATATGTAACTCGGTTCAGGGGCTGCGGAACAAGCGACAACTAGCAAGGGATGAGGTCACAATGCGGGTCGGCAATGGATCAAGAGTTGATGTGATCGCCGTCGGAACGCTGCCTCTCCATATGCCATCGGGATTAGTTATAAACCTAAATAATTGTTATTTGGTGCCTGCACTGAGCATGAACATTGTATCCAGATCGTGTTTGATGCAAAGTGGTTAGTCATTTAAGTCTAAAAACAATGGTTGTTTGATTTATATGAATAATATCTTTTATGGTCATGCACCTATGTTGAATGGTTTATTTCTGTTGGATCTCGATAGCAGTATTACGCATATTCATATTGTTGATGCTAAAAGGATTAAACTTGATAATGATATATCTACATATATGTAATCGCTGCTCAGGTCATATTGGCGTTAAATGCATGAAGAAACTCCATTCTGATGGACTTTTAGAATCACTTGATTTTGAATCATTTGATACATGTGAGCCATGCCTTATGGGTAAGATGACTAGAACGCCGTTTTCCGGTTCAATGGAACGGGCGACAGATATATTGGAAATCATACATACTGATGTGTGTGGACCAATGAGTGTGTCGGCGCGAGGTGGATATCGTTATTTTGTTACTTTCACGGATGATTTGAGTAGATATGGGTATATCTATTTGATGAAACACAAGTCTGAAACTTTTGAAAAGTTCAAAGAATTTCATAATGAAGTGGAAAATCATCGTAACAGAAAGATCAAATTTCTGCGGTCCGACCATGGAGGAGTGTATCTTAGTTACGAGTTTAGCACACATATGAAAGACTGTGGAATAGTTTCACAACTCACGCCTGCCAGAACACCACAACATAATGGTGTGTCAGAACATCGTAATCGTACTTTATTGGATATGGTTCGATCTATGATGTCTCTGACTGACTTGCCACTGTCATTTTGGGGTTATGCACTGGAAACAGCTGCATTCACTTTAAATCGGGCACCATCTAAATCCGTTGAAACGATACCGTATGAATTATGGTTTGGAAACAAACCTAAGCTGTCATTTCTTAAGGTTTGTGGATGCGATGTTTATGTGAAGAAACTTCAACCGGATAAACTCGAACCCAAAGCGGAAAAATGCGTCTTCATAGGATACCCTAAGTAAACGATTGGGTATACCTTCTATCACAGATCCAAGGGCAAGGTCTGTGTTGCCAAGAATGGATCCTTTCTTGAGAAGGAGTTTCTCGCGAAAGGTGTGAGTAGTCGGAAGGTAGAACTCGAAGAGGTTATTGAACCTTCTCTTCATGAAATGGCGAGTAGCGCAGCTCCAGAAGTTGTTTCGGAGTTGACTTCACCTAATGAAGAGAGAGCTAATGATATTGATCATGAAACTCCGAAAGAGGACACTACCGAACCTCGCAGGTCAAGCAGGACACGTGCAGCTCCTGAACTTTACGGCAATCCTGTTATGAATTTCATGATTGATGAAATGGATGACCCTGCGACATATGAAGAAGCGATGATGAGCCCGGATTCCAACAAATGGCTAGAAGCCATGAAATCCGAGATGGAATCCATGTAGGAGAACCAAGTTTGGAACTTGGTGGACTTACCTCATGACCGAAAGGCCGTTGAGAATAAATGGATTTTCAAAAGGAAAATTGATGCTGATGGTAATGTGACCATCTATAAGGCTCGACTTGTCGCAAAGGGGTTTCGAAAAATTCAAGGAGTTGACTACGATGAGACATTCTCTCCCGTAGCGATGCTTAAGTCGGTTAGGATTATGTTAGCAATTGCTGCATATTTCAATTATGAAATATGGCAGATGGATGTCAAAACTGCGTTCCTCAATGGTAATATTGAAGAAGAGTTGTATATGATACAACCTAAGGGTTTTGTCGATCCTAAGGATGCTAATAAGGTGTGCAAACTTCAGCGATCCATCTATGGACTGAAGCAAGCATCACGAAGTTGGAATCTCCGCTTTGATGAGGTGATCAAAGAGTTTGGATTTGTCCAAACTTATGGAGAGGCTTGTATTTACAAGAAAGTGAGTGGGAGCAATGTGGCATTTCTGATATTATATGTGGATGACATATTATTGATTGGAAATGATTTATATCTTTTAAACAGTGTTGAAAGTTATCTAAACAGCAAATTTTCGATGAAGGACTTTGGTGAAGCTTCATATATATTAGGCATTAAAATCTATAGAGATAGATCAAGACGCCTAATTGGGCTATCGTAGAGTACATACCTTGATAAGATATTAAAGAAGTTTAATATGGACGGAAGTAAGAAGGGGTTCTTACCTATGTTGCAAGGCAAGACATTGAGTAAGACTCAAAGTCCCACTTCTGGCGGAAGAAAGAGAGATAATGGATAAGATCCCCTATGCCTCAGCCATAGGCTCTATAATGTATGCCATGCTATGTACAAGACCGGATGTGGCACATGCTATTAGTTTAACTAGTAGGTACCAATCTGATCCAGGTTTGGAACACTAGATAGCGGTCAAGAATATCCTTAAGTACTTGAGAAGTAAGGATATGTTTCTTATATACGGAGGTGAAGAAGAGCTAGTCGCTAAGTGTTATGTTGATGCTAGCTTTGACACTGATCCGGATGACTCTAAGTCTTAATCCGGATACGTATTTCTCTTGAACGGAACAGCAATTAGTTGGAGGAGCTCCAAACAACCTGTGGTGGTTGGATCAACAACGGAGGCGGAATATGTTCTTTGCTTGAGCGGTAAGGAAGCGGTTTGGATGAAGGAGTTCATAACGGAACTAGGTGTGGTTTCCAGTGCGTTGGACCCGATGGTGATCTATTATGACAACAATGGAGCCATAGCCAACGCAAAGGAACCAAGGTCTCACAAGAATTCCAAGCATATTAAGCGCCGGTTTCACTCCATCTGCGAGCATGTCAAGGATGGAGATATAAAGATTTGTAAAGTGCACACGGACCTGAATGTAGCAGATCCGTTGACTAAAGTACTCCCTAGGGCAAAACATGATCAACACCAGAACTCCATGGGTGTTAGATTTATCACTATGTGAACTAGATTATTGTCTCTAGTGCAAGTGGGAGACTGAAGGAAATATGCCCTGAGAGGCAATAATAAAGTTGTTATTATGTATTCCTTGTATATGATAGATGTTTATTTTGCATGCTATAATTGTATTGATAGGAAACATCAATACATGTGTGTTTAATAAACAAAAAGGGTTCCTAGTCATGCCTCTCTTATAGACTAGCTTGTTGATTAACAGGATGATCAAGGTTTCCTGATCATGGACATTGGATGTTGTTAATAACAAGGTCACACCATTGGTGGAATGATGTGATGAACATTCATCCGAAGTATAGCATTACGATCAAGTCATTGTGTTTATATTGCTATAACACCATACGAAGTAATCTTTATCCTTAGATCATGAGATCATGTTAATTGCTAACACCGGAAGAGTATCTTGATAACATCAAACGTCACACCATAACAGGGTGACTATAAAGATGGGTTCAGTGCTACGAAGGTGTTATGTTGAGGCTCATGGATCAAGAGTGGAATTTGTCA
Source organism: Avena insularis (assembly GCA_023614405.1). NCBI lineage: Eukaryota > Viridiplantae > Streptophyta > Magnoliopsida > Poales > Poaceae > Avena > Avena insularis. Next base: position 44,315,808 of record CM042688.1, on the reverse strand, counting down.
ATCCAGATGAGGGATAGATATACTCTAGGCCCTCTCGGTGATATCACATTAGGATAGCTTGCAAGCAAGTGATGTGATCACTAGAATGTTATATCACGGGAACGAGAAAAGAGTGCATGTCAAGAATTGAGATCAAACTAGGTATGGAGATCTGATCGAATCTCGGACATGTAATATATCGAGAGACAAAGGGATTTAGTTACAAGCGTTAAAGGTTCTCACGATCACAGGAGTCATCGTTGAATGTGTAGGAGTCAGTACGGATCTCCAGGTCCCGCTGCTGATTATTGATCGGAGAAGGGTCTCGATCATGTGTGCATTATTCGCGAACCGTAGGGTGGCACATTTAAGAGTTACCGGACACCATTTTGGAGCACATATGTTTCAGACGAAAGAATTGCAAAGCGCAGGAATTGTTTCAATAGAAACCGGAAATTGTTTCGGGTGAAATTGCAGAAGGTGGTTCTGCATGTGATATTGAAATATTGCCAGGGGCTATATGTGAATGTTTGTTAATTAAAGTAATTAACAAAATTCTGAATAAATTTAATAAAAGAGTTTTATTAAATGAGAGAGCATTAAATTTGGAGAAACTTAATGCATTTAAAGTGGAGACTTTAAAAGGGAATGTGAAGAGGCATTTTAATGTGGAGTTACCACCACATGAATGGGGGAGGTGAGGTCACCCCATGCTTGACCATGTAGAGAGGGGGCACCCCCCTCCTCCTATAAAATGCCACCCATTCCCTCCTTCATCCTCACACCTCCTTGTGAAGGATCTCTCCCCCTCTAGAATTATTCCCCCATGGTCTCGGATTAGCGAGATACATGTTCCCGGTAGCATTTCATCTGGAAGGAGTTCTTGCTTCACTGGATCACTGGGCGAGGAGGTGGAGGTTGTCCGGTGGCTTGAACGTGTGTGCGAGTGCGGATGCGCTGCTGAGTTGCGGCGCTCAGACTTCCTCACGATCTTGAGATCGGCAAGTGTACGACTACATCAACCACGAGTTCCTACTCGTTAACAAAGCTTGTTGTCTTCAAGGGTAAGTTCTCTATGGATGTATGTCCACCCATTTGCTTTGTACCTAGTAGATAGATCTTGGCGTGTTGTTCACACCATAGGAAATTTTTTGTTTTCTATGTTGCGGACCCAACAATTCTGACTTACAGAAAGTTAATTCATATAACCAGGATTTGTTGAAGAATATGTGTAACAAGCGGAGAGAGATCAAAGCTCTCCGACTTGAAAATGTTGAGCTGACGGTTTCCAAGGATGAGGCTGGAGGTAAACATTCCGAAACTCAAACCTTGTCTTGTGTTTTCATAGTCGAATATTTTTGCGGAACTATTGTTCTTTTGTCTTACAGCACTGGTTAAACAGTCCTGTGCTATGATTGAAGAGGCCGAGAACATCAAAACCCTGGTGGTGGAGAATAAAGAACTTCGCCAAGAGCTAGATAAGCTCAAGGCAGATCATGAGAAGAGCATCGCTCAAATTCTCGAATCCTCCTCCATGGCTACTGATGAATGTGATCGTAAGATTGTTGTTCAAGATCAGAGAATCTCGGATCTCAACGATGAACTTTGCAGAGAGAAGGATCTTTCCGAGGCACTCCGGGCTGAACTCCGGAGTCTTCGAGAAGAGAAGACCAAAGTTGATGACGTCATCTTCGGTATGCTTCCATCTTTTTGACTTTTCTATATTCTTCGACTCCTTCGATGTCGGATTTTCTTAACCGTTTTGTGTTATGCGTATAGGTCCTCTAAACTTGACGGACACCACCTCTGCCGAGCCTCGCACCCACCGGCTTACCCAAGTCGGTGATCTGCTTCATGACTTCCGCCAAACCATTGAGGATATTGGCGAAGCTCTCAAGGTTCCGGACATGCATCGCATGTCCGACTTTCAGGTGCGAGACCAGACGAAAGAGATGCCGCAGCTCGTTCGGGACTGGAACATGTCCTACGCGCGATCCGTGGCGCAGAACGCTCTCACCATGGTCATGAGCCACCATGGAAACATGGAGATATGGCGAGTGACCAGAGGGTACTGCAAGGTGGATGAAGACGGCCAGAAGCAAGATATCAAGGCCATCATGGACTCCTGCGCCGGATATGGGTGTCACGTAGCTGACTTAACCAGCTACGACACTCCCTTCTTCACTCGCATGGACACACCGCCTCCGCCTCCGGAAGAAGCAGCTGAAGTTTCCGACGATGAACAGATCGTATCGGATCTGAACATCTCGGAGCGTTATCAAACTGAGGCCGATGCATCCAGCGAGCCGGCAGCTCCTACCTCCTCTCCTGCATCATAAATTACCAGAAACAAATGTATTATTCCGAGAAACATTATGGGTCTGTAAATATGCAGTACTATAATTTTGCTAGTGCTAAGCTTTTAATCTATTCAGCACTTTTGGCTTATATTTTTGTGTGCCTGAAATGTTTACATAAGCACTTGTACTTTTTTGCCTATACTTATCGTTTATCTGGCTTTCCACCACGTCCCTTTTGTGAGCCAGCTAAACCTTATGCACGGAAACTTTGCCGAGCAACGGAGCTCAATTGCTAAACCAGTTTAAACTCGGAAATAAAGCCAGCTTCCAGTACCAACAATTCACTACTCGGAAAATGCCCGCATCCGGCAATCAGACAAATAACCAAAGTATAGACTAGAAACTTTAGAGTTGTACCCAAAGGTAGCCGGCATCCTCTTTGATATACATGGCCACTCTAGGAGAAGTTTGAATCAAGTCACTAGGAAGAACTGCTTCTGCACCATAGACCAAGAAGAAAGGTGTGTATCCGGTTGACCTGTTCGGAGTTGTTCGTAAACTCCATATTACAGAGGGTAGTTCCTCCGCCCAAGCCCTCGTAGCACGTCGTAGTGGTGCTTCGAGTCTCGGTTTTAGGCCTTGTAGGATTAAACCATTTTCCCTTTCGACTTGTCCGTTAGCCTGTGGATGTGTGACTAACGCAATGTCAAGCCGGATATTTTGTTCGTTGCAGAATTCGGCCAATTCTCCAATAGAGAAATTACTCCTGTTGTCCGTGATAATACTATGTGGATAACCATACCAGATTATAACATCCTTGACAAATATTTTGGCTGTTGCTCCATCACAACTAGTGACGGGTTTAGCCTCAATCCATTTGGTGAACTTGTCCACCATCACAAAGAGGTGAGTAAATCCACTTGGAGCCTGTCTAAACGGTCCTACCATGGCAAGCCCCCAGACCGCGAAAGGCCATGTTATAGGTATTGTTTGCAGCTGGTCAGCTGGAATGTGAGCTTGTTTAGCGTACTTTTGGCAGCCTTTGCACATCTTGACTAGCTGTTCGGCATCTGCATGAGCTGTAAGCCAGAAAAAACCGTGTCTAAAAGCTTCTGCCACTAAAGATTTGGCTGCAGCGTGGTGACCACACTCGCCTTCGTGGATTTCTCTTAAGATTTCCACTCCTTCTTCTTAGATCTGTGTGAAAGAAGACCCCAGACACACTCCGCTTATAGAGCTCACCTTTAACTATAGTATAAGCTTTCGCTCGTCGGATAATCTGCCGGCTCAGAACCTCGTCTTCGGGTAATTTGCCATCTACCAGATAATCAAGGTAGGGTTGAGTCCAGCTGGGAATTACAGCCAGAACTGCTATTAGAGGTGAGTCGGATTTGGTTGGATATTCCTCATCCACTCCCTTTATTCAGGGAACTTTGAGGTGCTCTAAAAAAGCGCCATCCAAGACCTCTTTCCGTGTAGAGCCTATCCGAGATAGTGCATATGCTTCCTCATTTTCTGCTCGAGGGATGTGTTAAACCTCAAACCCTACGAACGATTTAGATAAATCTCCACGACAGCCTTATATGCTGCCATGTGTTTATTTGCATTACAAATATCCGACACTTGCTGAGCAACAAGATCCAAATCTCCATAACACATCAAACGTGGGATGCCGATATCCTTAGCAATCCGGATTCCATGCAGCAGTGCTTCATACTCGGCAATATTATTTGTCGCTGTGAAGTGGATCTGCAACACGTATAGAAGTTTATCTCCCTGGGGTGATTTGAGCAGCACGCCGGCCCCCGAGCCCCCTCGAGCCTTAGACCCATCAAAGTATAGGGTCCAATATTCTGACTCAGGAAGGGCCATGTTCTCCTTTGTCTTTGTCCAATTAGCAAAAAAGTCGGCAAAGATTTGGGATTTGATTGTTGTCCGAGGTTTATACTCAATATCAAAAGCTGAAAGCTCTATGCCCCATTTGGCGATGCGTCCTGTGGTGTCACTGTTGTTAATTATGTCTCTCATGGGAGCTGTGCTCACCATGGTAATTGGATGCTCCTGGAAATAGTGTCGTAGCTTAAGATATGCCAAGAAAACACCGTAAGCTAGCTTTTGATAGTGCGGATACCGCTATTTTGATTCCGTTAGGACCTCGCTGACTAAATAAGTCGGACGCTGCACCAAGTGTTCCTGATTTTCCTCCAGTCTTTCCACTACCATGATGATACTAACGACTTTGTTTGTCACAGCAAGATAAAGCAACATCGGCTCCTGTGGTTCTGGTGCAGCAAGGATAGGATCAGATGAGAGTACTTTCTTCAGGTCTTATAATGCAGCTTCAGCTTCGTCGGTCCACACAAAATCCTTGGTCTTTTTCATGAGTTTGTATAATGGTGCAGCTCTTTCACCAAGCCGGCTTACAAACTGACTGACTGCAGCGATGCAACCAGTTAGTCTTTGTACGTCCTTCAAAGTAGTTGGCTCGAAATATTGAGTATAGCCTTGATTTTGTCTCGGTTCACCTCTATGCCTCTTTGAGACACGATGAAACCTAACAGTTTTCCGGCTAGAATTCCAAAGAAGCATTTCTTCGGATTAAGCATTATGTTGTATTTTCGTAGATTGGCGAACGTTTCCTCCAAGTTGGAAATCAGTGTTTCCTTCTTTTTGGACATCACCGCAATATCATCCACATATGCATGTACATTGTGTCCGAGTTGGTCGTGGAGGCAACACTGCATCATGCGCTGGTACGTAGCTCCTGCGTTCTTCAGCCCAAAGGGCATCGTAACAAAACAGAAGGTTCCGAAGGGGGTTATAAATGAGGTTTTGACTTTGTCAGATTCCTTCATCTGGATTTGGTGATTACCGGAATATGCGTCGAGAAAATAGAGGAGTTCCGAGCCTGCCGTAGAATCGATAACTTGATCAATCCTAGGCAGAGCGAACGGATCTTTTGGACAAGCCTTGTTCAAGGCAGTATAATCAACACACACCCTTAAATCAGTGGTGTCCTTTTTAGGGACCATTACAGGATTGGCCGACCACTCGGTGTGGATGACCTCTTCTATGAATCCGGCTAACTCGAGCCATGCTAGTTCCTTAGCTATTGCCTTACGCTTTTCATCGCCAAAACATCATAAGGACTGTTTGACGGGTTTAGCATTCGGGTTTACATTTAAAGAGTGCTCGGCAAGTTCCCTAGGTACTCCGGTCATGTCAGATGGCTGCCATGCGAAGATATCTTGATTTGCTTTGAGGAACTTGACGAGCACGCTTTCCTATGCGCTATCTAGGCCTACGCCTATCTGGGTCACCTTGGAGGGGTCATCATCCTTCAACAGCGTCTTCTTCGTCTCTTCAGATGCCTTGAACTCTGGATTCGGCTTTGTCACCTCCTTCTTCGTTGCGGGCATCTCGGACGGATCCATGCTCTTCTTGATCTCCTGGTACTCTTGGGCGTGTAGCATGGCTTCAGCAAAGGCGGCATTTCCATCTTCACACTCTCGTGCTTTCTTCGGGTCTCCCCTGATGGTGATCACGCCATTGGGACCTGGAATTTTCATCATATTGTAAATGTAACACGGATGAGCCATAAAAGCCCAGTAAGCCAGACGTCCGAATATAGCGTGGTACGCGCTCTTGAACGGGACCACTTTGAAGGAAAGTGCCTCCGTCCGATAGTTTTTTGGAGTTCCAAAGGTAACATCCAAAGTGATTTCTCCCAGGGAATTTGCTTGTCTTCCTAGGACAACCCCATGAAAGATCACAGAGCTGTGGTTCAGCTGGGTCTCCGAGATCTTCATCCGGCGTAGCGTTTCGACATACATAATATTAATACTACTGCCACCGTCCATGAGAGTCTTGGAGAAACCATAAACGTCAATGAGTGGATTGACGATTAAGGCGTATTTTGCTCGCATGTGCAACTTAGGCGGATGATCAGCACGGTCAAATGTGATTGCCACTTCCGACCAGTCCAAGAATTGGGGGACAGCCGAAACTGTTGCATTGAGCTCATGTAGCACTGCCTTTTTGACCTTTGCTGGTTGAGATCCGAGGAAGGTGACATAAGTGTCTTTCTTGGTCGGAAAATTTTTCTTCCCTTCCGGCTTGGGATTTGAAGCATCAGCTTCCTCCATGTCGGAATCTTCCTTGGTCTCTGTATCTTTTTTGGGATTCTTCTTTCCCTTCTTCCGCTTAGCTTTGTAGCCAGCGGTATCATCTCTTTTAATGTCGTCATTGAAACGACACTCGGCGTTGGTGTGGGACGAGCCCCTATTGGCGTCTAAGTGATGCACACATGGGTTATTGGCAATGTCGGCCCAAGAGTAGGTTTTGCCTGGTTGCTGGTCTCCTCTACCTTGAACTCTCGAAGTCCCACGGCCGTGCTCGCGACCTCCACCGCGTCCTCCAGACCCGAAAGTAGGAGTGACCATTGCTGTTTCCACGTTGGGTTTCTCTTCCAAGGTATTCTTGCGCTTTTGAGCTTGTTGCTTTGGTTGTTTTGCCGACTGTGGCACAACTAGGGCGTTGAGTAATCCCTCTGCATCGTCGTCAACATCTACATACTTGCTCGCTGTTTCTATCATCTCTCCCAAGTCAGTGACTTTGTCACACTTCAAGCGATGACGTAGTAAACCAATTGGGATACCTACAATGAAAGCTTCAATCACAGTTTGGTCATTTACTCCTTCACAAGAGTTCTTGGTGTCGATCCATCATCCGAGGTAATCCTGGCAAGTTTCTCCGGCTTTCTGGGTGCAATGCTGTAGGTCTCCAACCGTACAGGGCCTCCGGTATGTGCCTTCGAAATACCGAAAGAACACACTTTGCATGTCATACCAGTTATGGATGGTATTCTCCGGAAGTTCATTGAGCCATGATCTTGCCGTCTTCCGCAACATGAGTGGGAGATATCGGGTTGCGACCAGGCTGTTTTCGCCTTTGGCAATGCAACAAGCTTGGAAGAAATCCTGTAGCCAGGTATCTGGCCGAGCAATGCCGTCGTAGGCTTAGATATGTCGTGAGATAGAAAATCCTTCCAGGAATATTGTAGCTCTTATGCGTGGTCCGAAGCACTTTGGGCCCACGTATATATCATCATTTTCGTAGCGCCGCGCCTCTATATTGGAGTTAATCATGTGCCTTGCGTCGTTCGGGGATAGAGATCGTCCCGAGTGTCGGTTGTGGCTGCGGTGCCTTGGAGCCGGACTTCGGCTTCTGCCACCATGACGCCCTCCTTGGCCTCCTTGGGAGCCGTTGTGATGGCTACTTGGCGGAGAGGGTGGAGCAGCTGGGTTATTTTCGGCTGATCGCCGGCCTCCGTCCGGAGCATCATTATTCCGGTTCCGAGGAGGGTCTTCATTGTGACGAGCCCCCTGTCGGCTTGTCTCGGCACGGTGTTCGTCGTTCCTTCGCCCGTCATCCGGATGGCTTGCATGTCTAGGAGGTGGCATTCTTTGTCGATCCTCCTCCTGACGTTTCTCTTTATCATCGTCCCTGCGGTCTTTCGACTCTCGCCGGGGCCGGTTCCTCGGATTCAGTGCAGCAATTGCCTCTTGCTCCGCAACTGGGTTAACGTTACGCTAGTCACGGGCAGCTTTGTGGTGCTGTCTCGAAGATCCGGTTCTTGAGTAACTGTCCTCCCGGCGATCGGAACAGTGGTGCTGCTCCGGAACACGCTGGGGTCTTACGTCACCTGCCAGAATCAGGATCGCCTGGTGAATCGAGACCAGCTTTTGACTTCCGGACATGGCGACCTTTTGCTGCTCCAGTCCCTTGTTGAGTAATTTGATGCCCAACCGGATCTGCTCCGGGCCTGGATTAGACGATAGAATCTCTCGGGCCGCAACGGTATTCTGTACTGGGGTTGGATACACCTAATCCCCTTTGCTATCTTTCCGAGGCTTCCCCATTTCTTCTCCGAAAAGGACGGCGTGAATCTGCAGGAATTGGTTGTCATTAGTATGATGCTTCCTAGTCTTCTGGTATTGCCTGGAGTTGTACTTCTCCGCAGATGCCATGCGTTTCTTTTCCTCCTCAATGTTTTTGGCTTCATCGAGGAGTACTTGACGACGCGCTTCTAGGGCATGTGCCCTCTCGTCCAGTTCTTCAGCAGTAAGTTCTGCAGCTGTAGGAATAGGTGTGGTTAATGCAGCATCGATGAGTTTACGCGCACCCTCAGTGATCACGTGTCCATCCACCAATTCTTCTTTTTTGGGCTCGTCTAGGATAAGTGATCCATCCGAGTCTTCCTCATATTCCTCGGCAATCACCTCCTCCGCTGGAGGGTCTTTTGTCGGGGTCTTGTTCTTCTTGTTCTTCTTCTTTGCCTTCTTGGAAGCACCGGTAGCAAAGATGGCTTTGGGTCCGTTTCCCGGAGTCAAGCTCCGATCGGTACTTTCGGACATATGGACCTCGGGATTATCTCTGACTTCCATGTCATCCTGCGCTTTGGGAGAGTGTTCCCCGGATCCTTCATCCATGGCTTCTCCTTCCTCTGCAGCTTTCGAGTTATACTCCTCTTCATATTTCGCGGAGAACTTTCGGAAATCTGCTGACGTCATCGATTCATCCGAGGATGCTGGTACGTCGGCGTTTCTTCCAATCGCCTCCAGCATAGAGTCGGTGTTGTCTCTAGCATCGGAAGATCCATATCCGGATCCCACATATCCGATGAAGTGCGACGCGTGCTTCCTGAGGTACCTGCGGCTCTCGCGATCGGCCTCGTCGAAACGTTTGATAGTCTCGAGGATTTCATCTACGCCAGATTTTTGCATCATCATGCATCTTAGCATGTATCTCAAAAAAGGCATGTCTATTCCAGCGTCATCAGAGCCGAAATCAGTGTCATTGCTATGCTCCTCCTGGTTTTCAACTTCAGCGGGTGGGTTGATCTGGGATTCGGCTTCTCCAAGGAGATCCGCTCCAGATTCAACTTGTACCACCAGGTCTGCCTCAGGATCAGATTTCTCCACTATCTCCACAACTGGTGTGGGCTGGGTGGGATTAGGGTTTCCTGAGATCCGGAACTCTACCGCCTCCCCGGAAAAAGGGGACCCAGAAATTTCCTCAGCCTCTATCATCACCGCTGGGATGGGTGGGACAGGTTCAACAAAACCGATGTAAACATCAATCTCATCAAAAGACATGATGGTGTAGGCAGTCACAACCTCCCTAGCCGAAAGCCAGGTCTCGTCGAGAACGATGAGAGGGACGTCGCTGGCGTAGAGGATGTGACCGACGGTGATAGTCTTGCCGATTTCGATTCTTGCAGATTCCGCTCGGAACACAGATCCGAAGCTCACTTGCCCCACGGTAGGCGCCAACTATCGTCGGATTGATGACAAGTATGCCATGAGGGGGTCCTCGGGGCATGCGGAAGAGAGGGGTGTGAGACGTACCGTGTCCCGGGATGGTGAGCACACAAGTTTACCCAGGTTCGAATCCGCCGGCTTTGGACGGATCTTACTCCTGCTAGCAATCCAGTAATACGGCAGAGCTGGAATATGGGTTACAAGGGTTCGCCTGTGCGAGTGGAGATTGTAGACTATTGAGGGTGACCTAAAGGCTCTCCCTAGGACGGCTTATATAGATATCCAGCCTAGGGTTCACAGGAGAGATCTATCCAGCTACGACTGAGAGTCGGCTATAGAGTACATCTTGAACTACAAGTAACACTATGGGCCTAAGTCGGTAAGTCTTCTGGGCCTTCCCGTAGCCGGATTGAACTCCGCCTCTTCTCCCTGACTGGGTCGCCCGTGGAGCAAAGCTCTAACCCGAAGTGGGCCACCCTGGTCAACGAAGACTGTGAGGATACCCGGAAAGTATATCCCCAACACCTCACTGTAAGTTGGGGACAAAGTTCTGTGATTGTGTTGTGCGAGATTCCAAGTTGGAAACAACATCTTGGAGGTGTTTCCTTGCTCCTACTGTTTGATAACCTTGGTTTCACAACTAGGGGAAAATTTGCTGTTGTGCTCATCATACCTTCCTCTTGGGATTCCCAACAATCTCGTCGTATCTTGAGCCAACAAGCATCTTTCTGGCGCTGTTGCCGTGAATTGAAGGAACAAGCACCCACATCAACCATGCGCCAACACTTATTCAAGAAAGCAAATTTGGCTAATGACAGTAATGTGTTAGGGTTTCAAAATCATATTAAACATGGTTGAGTTAAAAGGTAAGAAGCTTGTACTTCTATTATAAACAATTGATGTTTAGAACTTAGTTAAAATTGTTGGTTTACGGTTTTATAATAGTTTTATAAAGTTAATAGTTTATATTTTAAGTTTTGCATAACTTCAAGTTATGGTTTTGGAACTAGTATTTAAATGTACAAGATTTATGGTTTTATATAAAATTGTGATTATTTCTTATTTAAGAAATGTTTTAAAGAATTTACCAAATAGATAATAATGATTTATTACTTAAGAATCTTAAAATGTGTTGGAATAATATAACTAGTAATTTTCTAGTAAAATATACTTACTTAAGATCTTAGAAGTGAACTTTATTTAAGTTTAGGTGGTATCCTTATTTTTATAAAATTTCACAAGGGAATATATATCTTTAAACATTTGCTTCAAGTGTTATTTGTAAACAAATTAAGTTAGTATTTTTATAAAATAGTAGATTCATTTTCATATGCAAAAAATGATTTTTATTCATTTTTAGGACTTTTCTTTAATTTATAAAATATCACTTAGACTTTAGTGATGTTAACATTTATTGGTATTTTATTTAACTTAAATAAGTAAGGTTATATTTTCTTAGGTAGATATTATTTTTGTGATCATTTCAATATGTTATATGTATTTTTAGGATTTTTCTATATTTTTCTAGGGCTAAAACAATTTCAAGGGTACTTGGGTAATTTTACATTTGGTTTATTATTTCTTTTACAATATTTATTTTTCTCTTTCCTATAAAATTACTCTGGACCGTGGGCTAGTTAAGACCAACCCGGCCCAGTTGGGCCTCAGGTCAAACCCCACCCCAGCCCAACCCCCTCTCCTTCCTCTCAGTCACACGCACGCACCCACTACACACACGGCTTATCTCTCTCGCTCCCCTTCTCCAGGGAGGCCACCGCCGCTAGTGCTACTCCGACCAGTCGCCGGCCGACTCCGGCCCAGCCAAGTTGAACATCAGTTGCCCCGCGATGCGCTCTACACCACCCCCCAATTCGATTTGCTCAACACCTCCTTACGAGCACATCTCAAATCTCAAAACCCTCGCCGGTGTCTAGGTCACCAGCGTGGCTCTGGCTTCGTTGCCTCCGGCCATGCTTTCCGTGTCGAACACAGCCTCCTCTGACTCCTCTTGAGCTGCAGGTCCAACTCATCGATGCCCATGACTACCTCTGATGCTCGTGCTTGACCTCGACCTCTCGGACACGGAATGTATGCGGGGTTGGTGTGGTAGTGCTGCTAATCTCATGATATTGCCGGGATGTTTCTCTCAACCTTGACGCCGGTGGGATGGTGCTGTGGGGCAACCCCGACATTGATCTCCTTGCCTAGTTCGTCTACAATAGCTCTGATGCATCGACCACGTCTCCGGTTCAGGTAATTCTTCTATGACCGGCCTTCGAGCCGATGAACTATGCTAGGCGCAAAATAGTAGTGTTCTAGTGATTTGACCAATGAGCCAAGAACACTTTGTACCTCTAGTAATGCTTTGTTTTTTATTTGCTGCAGTTTTGTCTAGTTTGCTAAACATGTTGTCCAATTCTTTCAATACACTATGGACTGTGTACAAAAAGATGAACATACTGTTTTGATAAACTCTTTTGTATGTCACACGCTTTAGTTGAGAAGGTTGCATTATCTATGGCATTTGCTTGTGTGTGGCTTCCTGATGATCTTATGACCATTAGACAGGGTGTATTGGCAAGTAATACTTCTTTTTATCTACAGGCTAATATTTTCTTGTATATGATCTATTTCTTCTAATAAGAGAAATAGATGTTGTTTATTTATATTAGAGGTGCAGGGGATGTTCTCTTGTAGACTTAATCATGCTAGAATATATATACACTCATACTAATTATTATTGCTTCACCTATTTGTACCATTGCATGATAATACAAGGATTACTACTAGTGCTAAATACTCTTGTTGTTGGTTGCTTGGCCTATAGTTCCTCTCATGTCTCATTGATTAAGTTTCATAAGATCAGCCTCTGGTTGGTTTTCCTAATCTTGATGCTTCAGTAAATTGCTTAGTGGCTTTGCTACTTGATTTCTATATTTAATTCTTAAAAGAAAATCATCTAGATGTGTTTGACATGATGTAATTCAAGTTTATACAAGTATATGATCTATTGCTGATATACTTGGTGGTGATTTATTTCTGTTTATAATTATTTGGTCTTGGCATCATTTGATTAGTCAAATGCATGAGATATCTTCCTCGATCATGTATATATGTTACGTATCAGTGCTACTCTCCATGCCTAACCTTGTTGCTCTCTCTTTCTACAGTTAAAGTCTGAACTCCTGGTTATACCAGGGATCACCAGCTCAACTAGTTGATCTAGTTCCCCTCTCTGCTTCTTTCTCTCTCTACCAGGGATCACCAGCTCATTAATTTATAAAATATCACTTAGACTTTAGTGATGTTAATATTTATTGGTATTTTATTTAACTTAAATAAGTAAGGTTATATTTTCTTAGGTAGATATTATTTTTGTGATCATTTCAATATGTTATATGTATTTTTAGGATTTTTCTATATTTTTCTAGGGCTAAAACAATTTCAGGGTTACTTTGGTAATTTTACATTTGGTTTATTATTTCTTTTACAATATTTATTTTTCTCTTTCCTATAAAACTACTCTGGCCCGTGGGCTGGTTAAGGCCAACCCGGCCTAGTTGGGCCTAGGGTCAAACCCCACTCCAGCCCAACCCCCTCTCCTTCCTCTCACTCACACGCACGCACCCACTACACGCACGACTTACCTCTCTCGCTTCCCTTCTCCAGGGAGGTCGCCGCCGCTAGTGCTACTCCGACCGGTCGTCGGTCGACTCCGGCCCAGCCAAGTTGAACATCAGTTGACCCGTGATGCGCTCTACACCACCCCCAATTCGATTTGCTCACACCTCCTTACGAGCACATCTCCAATCTCGAAACCCTCGCCGGTGTCTAGGTCGTCGGTGTGGCTCCGGCTTCCGCGCCTCCAGCCATGCTTTCCGTGTCGAACACGACCTCCTCTGACTCCTCTTGAGCTGCAGGTCCAACTCATCGATGCCCACGACTATCTCGGATGCTCGTGCTTGACCTCGACCTCTCGACCAGGGAATGTATGTGGGGTTGGTATGGTGGTGCTGCTAATCTGATGATATTGCCGGGATGTATTTCTCAACCTCGACGCCGGCGGGATGGTGCTGTGGTGCAACCCCGGCATTGATCTCCTTGCCTAGTTCGTCTACGATGGCTCTGATGCATCGACCACGCCTCCGATTCAGGTAATTCTTATGTGACTGGCCTTTGAGCCGATGAACTACACTAGGTGCAAAATAGTAGTGTTCCAGTGATTTGACCAATGAGCCAAGAACACTTTGTAGCTCTAGTAATGCTTTTTTCTTGATTTGCTGCGGTTTTGTCTAGTTGCCTAAACATGATGTCCAATTCTTTCAATACACTATGGACTGTGTACAAAAAGATGAACATACTGTTTTGATAAACTCTTGTGTATGTCACACCCTTTAGTTGAGAAGGTTGCATTATCTATGGCATTTGCTTGTGTGTGGCTTCCTGATGATCTCATGACCATTAGACATGGTGTATTGGCAAGTAATACTTCTTTTTATCTACAGGCTAATATTTTCTTGTATTTTATCTGTTTCTTCTAATAAGAGAAATACATGTTGTTTATTTATATTACAGGTGCAGGTGATGTTCTCTAGTACACTTAATCATGCTAGAATATATATACACTCATACTAATAATTATTGCTTTACCTATTTGTACCATTGCATGATAATACAAGGATTACTACAGGTGCTAAATACTCTTGTTGTTGCTTGCTTGGCCTATAGTTCCTCTCATGTCTCATTGATTAAGTTTCATAAGATCAGCCTCTGGTTGGTTTTCCTAATCCTGATGCTTCAGTAAATTGCTTAGTAGCTTTGCTACTTGATTTCTATATTTAATTCTTAAAAGAAAATCATCTAGATGTGTTTGACATGATGTAATTCAAGTTTATACAAGTATATGATCTATTGCTGATATACTTGGTGGTGATTTATTTCTGTTTATAATTATTTGGTCTTGGCATCATTTGATTAGTCAAATGCATGAGATATCTTCCTCGATCATGTATATATGCTACGTATCAGTGCTACTCTCCATGCCTAACCTTGCTGCTCTCTCTTTCTACAGTTAAAGTATGAAATCCTGGTTATACCAGGGATCACCAACTCAACTGGTTGATCTAGTTCCCCTCTCTGCTTCTTTCTCTCTCTAAACTGATAAGAACAGATCTTGAGCTTGATTTCTTGTAGTTGTGGTTCGGTGTTCGCTTTGTGGTGCCTTCCTCAGAAGTGTGCATAGTGGTGAACACCACATTTATTGAACATGCTACCTGATTGGAATCTAGAGATCCATAGTTGGTTGCCGATGATGCATAGGCTGAGGCATCAAACCTTGATAAGAATAAATGTGATTAATGTACTCTTTAATGGCTTTTACTATAGTGGATCTACTATTGTGGTGCCTCACTAGAGTGTGCACAGTAGTATACTCCATAATGGTGTGATCAGCTGTTAATTATGCTAGTTGGATAAGAACTACTGTGTTTATTGTTCCAAATACTCAATGATGAGTCTTGCATACCAACTGTATGCAAGACTGAGAGTAATCTTCTCCCACAACAGCTCCTTTATTTAGAGTATTATGGACAAAAGCTAAAGCTGGACTTAGTTATCAACCTGTTGACTGTGGTGTAGCTACTGCTATTATGGAGTTGTACTTGTGGCCCTATTGTCGATCTTGATCAGCTACTGTTGCTCGTGGTCACCCTTGTTTCCTTTCTCAATCTCCTCTAGGTGATTAGCTTGTGTTGTTCCTCCTCCTCACCTAGTGACCTTCTCCTTCTCTTGACATGAGATCTGGTGTTCTAAATAATAAGCGTGGCTTTTGGTGGTGTTAGAAATACCTTGCAATGAACTGGAATGAGCTAGATGAACTGTGGTGGTGTTTTGAAGTGACGATGTGGGTGTGATGAAACTAGTGAAGTGCTTGGGTGGTGTTACGGCTAGCTGCTACTTTTAGCTACCTAATCCAATCCTTGTTGTGTTGACAACACAACACTTGCATGTGTTGTGTGAGCTGCTTACCAGTGGCCCCCCTCTGGTTCAAGTTTCCATAAATGGAACTTGTCCAATATTGATCAGCTTGACTGAGATATTTCTGCTGGTTAGCTGTCATTTTTAAGATGTGATTTCCTTTAGCCTATGATGAAATAAGTCTAAGGCAAATACCCTGATAAGAGTAGTTACTAAATGTCCCTTTATTGCAAACTTGGTGATGAGCCTAGCATAGCAACTCTATGCCATTCTGAGAGTTCATTACCCCCAAACACTCTTTTTTCTACTATCTTTTCTTGTTATCTGTCTCATTTGCAGGGATCAAAGGAAGGAAAAGTTTAGGAAGATGAAGAAATCATCTAAAATATTAGTGTAGGATTTTAATTTAGTCTTCTGTAATTTTTATTCCTATTTTTGTATGTTTATTTTATTTCATTTTGTAAATTGTGTTATTCCATAATTGTTGTAAGTTATTCATTTGAGGATAACTACTTGTAATTTTTAACTCTTTTTGTTATATCTCCATCATTAACATCCTGGAAGTGTAATTTCGATTCTTTTGGAACAATAATTCCAATGTGTTATATAAATCCAAAGCAAGGTGCTATTCTAGTATTACTTCATATGACTTATTTTAAATTCCAATTCTATTTCAAATTCTATTTGAGTTCAGATGTATCTTTCGTATTCAAATTGGAATTACTTTCCCACAAACCCAAAGATGTAGTAGAGGTCATGCCGAAATCTATCGCAGTTGCCTGGATGCTTCCATCAGAATAAGAGAGATCTCGATCCCTCTACACTCTTTCAGTTTTGCGCGAAAATTCCCCGGATTCTCTATGTATGAATGCAATGCACATACCTTATCTTAGCTTATTTCTAAGCTCTAATATTGGGATGCTATAGACTCCCCCCTTAAAATAAACTTCGTCCCCGAAGTTCATACTCTCTTACGTTTCGGAAAGGTGTTGACTTGTATTGATCACGACATTTCTCAACTCCCTTGTGATCATAATCGGGGATAATTGTGGTATCCCGTCTCTAGATCTTTTTCCTTTAATTCTCTTCATACTTGACAGTATCCACTTTCGCTTCTAATTTATCATATGGTTTCTTTTACTATAATCTCTTGGATTATGTCCTTACAATCCTATTTAGAATTGGTTGTGGACATATTTTGTCCATTCCAATCCGGTTTTCCTACTACACTACACCGGTCTATTCTGGAATACTTTCTTCCCTCTTAAGGATAACTTAAGAGTGGTTAATCCTTTATATCAAGTCCACTAGAGTTAGTCCATTATATCTCCTTCGACCATTCATCCAAACATACTCTTGAAGGTACTTATATACAGATGACGTCTTATAACCTTATGAGAATAAGGCTTAATCTCATCATAACTAGTATTTCTTCTCCAACCTTGTTGGGGGGATACCCCCGGGTAGGGTCACGCCGGGGTATAAAGGCCAAGTTAGCCGAGGTACGGCAAGGTCAAAGCGGGTGCTGGCCGAGTCACCTCAAGGCAGGCCGAATCACGGAGTAACCCGGACCAGGGGATGTCCACCTAACTGGGTCTTAGCCGACTTATGTCGTATGTCGGTAAGATATATCTAACTTGTATGCAGGTACAAGTGTGGCCGGATTGACCAGGCATGATCCGGGTTATATCTGGCTTACAAGAGAAGGAAGGTATCTCGCTGGTCAAAAGGTGGCCACTGTACGCGGAGCATGAGCGAAGCGGACAGAGGCCAGGACCACCGAGGCGTGGCTGACAAGGGTGACGATGCCTATGTCGGATGACGCAGGCGCCACAGAGGCTCACGTAGCCTCTGCACGGATGACGCTGGGCAAAAGTGACCCGGTTGGCTTACTATTTTGGGAAGAGGCATATTCCCTGGAATATGCCTCCACCTATGCCCTAATTGGAGACCTAGCCACCCCTATATAAGGAGGGCTAGGGCCTCTGTAGAAGGGGGTTGCTCTTAAGGGGATTGGTCTTGACTTGTTCAGTTCTAGTTTCCCTGAGGGCTAGCTAGTGGAGAGAGTAAGAGAATTCGTTCTTCCTCCTCTCCCCAATACAGTTCTAGGAGCACTTGTAACCTTGGAATCTCATCGAACAATACAAAGCTTTTGTGTGTAGAATCACTACACTATCCCTCCTTGGATTCCTCTAGTGCATCTTGTCCCCACCTTTAGCCTATCCATGGCATCTGCCGTGACACCACCACGACAAACCTTTAGTTGGCAAACTAGATAACAACACTTCAGTGTTTATTGCTTACTCTCCCCCTTGGGGTTTTCTAATGGCCTTTAATCTGCATGTATAACCATCCTTAACTTCATAGTCAGGATCTTGATCTCTCTCTAGCTTATACCTTACCTATATAAGGTCTCACGAAAGAATCTACGGTATACCCACATAGTTGTGGATCTCCAAAACGAATCTTCCAACATTACTCGTCTTACTTTTATCTTCTTAGACAATATTCATCACTAATGAACCTGATTTTGGGGAACGTCTCGAAAGTCATTCGCTTTAAATTTTATACTTCTCTATGGCTTTCTTAACTTAGGCCAAGTTTTATGCTCTTTAAATAACATAAAAATGACCTAATTAGCTAAACCGTTGGGATACCAGCTGCGGATCCTCCTAGGTGTATGGATTACCCTACATATTTTATATTTCTTGCTGGCATTCTCTCAGAGTTTTTCAAGCTTGAATACCACTTTGTTTCAAGACTTCTAACTTGCTCCATTTCATGTTGCTTCTATGGACCAGGTATAACTACTTCATTAGCTTCTGAGCAACATCACCTATCTTGAGTGAACTTAAATTCATTCCTTCATGTTGCTCCACACCTTTTTTGCATTAATATTCCTTTTTATTGCTAGCTCATAGTGAGTTGGAATTGATCCATCATTCAAAATAGTGTTGATACACCTATATTTGGCTTCACTCTTCATGTAATCTTCATCTTGATCTTCGGAACTCGTCACTCCCTTACACAAATTCCCATTATCTATCTAGGTTTATAACATCAAGTAATAACTTGATGATATAACATGCATTTGCACATCAAATCAAACTTCATGCACAAATCTAGTCAATCAAGAAGATCCAAGAAAAACCAAGAAATCCAAATGTGGTACATATAACGCACATTATTCTAAGCCTGTAATATAGTAGTTGAGTATAATACCTCTAGAATTGAGGCTTAGCTGTGTAGTATATGACACCTCCTAGTATAGGTTTACATCGTGATACTTAGCACGTAGAGTCAAACTATTCTTTGTCTCAATATTTGCCCAAACTGCCCAGTTGCAATTGGATAATTTTGAGCAAAGTGGTCTCACTTTGGTTTTGACTAACCTCTTATATTTCTGTTGGGACTACAAAAGACTACTAATTTTCCATTCTATCGTAAACTATCCTCACATGATCTCTCAAAACTACTAACAACATTATAGTTACTACCTTAATCCAAAAATTATCGTAATGTCATAATACCTAAGAATTCTATCATAGACCTACACTGTTCGTTACTTACTGTTATTACCAGATTCGTTACTAAGTACTTGTCCTAATTACAAACTTATCATGGTCTCGGGGCTAATATCACCATGATCTTGTTATGATTTACTTGTTCCTTGGAATTTGAGAACTAATCCTATCGTGATAATTCTTATTATTAACTTACGGTTGTTGATTCCCAACCAAAATCTACTTCATCACATAGAATTCTCAAGTGAATGCCACATGATTTACTTCCAATTGTATCTTTATATACTTTAATGGTCTACCTTAAGTGGTATAGTGGTATGAACTAGTGGTAAGATTCTTCTAATTTACAGGAATTCTAAATACATACTCCACCACTAATACTACTCCACATGATATCTTAATCTTGGTCGTAATCTTCTTTGATATTTTAACTTACTTAAGATATCTTAGTAGTGTTATACCTATTTAGAGCTACTCTACAATGACAATTCTCTAGAGAAGATAGATAACTAATCCTTAAGATAGATAACGAAAGTATCCAACTTAAGTGTGACAAGGTTTATCCTCAAATGGTTACCCATCACAAGTCTTGGTTTAGATAAGATGGTTCCTATAGTCACTATCCAACCTACAGATCTCCTAAAAGGGTTTTAATCCTAAGGTCAAAGCATATGCTCTGATACCAGCTGCGGTGACCCATCATACCACTGCATGATGTAGTACACTATAGTCGTTGATATAACACCAATGAAACACCGTTCACTAGTATTACATCCCTCGGAATGGTACAATAGAAACACAGCAGGTACAAGACATGACTATAGATTACAACTCGACTCTTCACAAAAGATCCAGAGAACACTATAGGTTAAAGAGGAAGAAATCATCTTCTTACAAAGAAGAACCAGAAATAATAACTCAGAGCTATCTGGCTAGAAAGACTAACATCTAAACTATTTGGCTTGGAATTGCTGCTAGTGAAATGCTCTAAAGAAGTAAGTTTTATGGCTAGAGAATCTACTCCTATGTACTCAAGGACTTCGTCTTCACTTCGGTTGATGTGTATGTTGACTTCATTGACTGTATTGAAGAACTTGAGTTGTCCATGATGGTTTCTTGAGCAGAAATTGATGTTGAAGTTGTCTTCAACGGTTTAGAACCTAGCAAGGGTTAAGAAGGTACGGTTGAGTACGAGCGTACTCAGCCAGTTCACTAAAAAATAGTGTATGATGCACTATCTCTACAGCCATAGACCAAAGGTCGTAGGCAATGCAGGTTTTCATAAATATTTCTTCAAAGGTTGCTTTTATTCTAAAAACTATGTCCGACAGCCTTAACAGGTTGACCAAAAATTTTAGGGAGTTCTTTTCCTACCGCGTTCGTAGCTCCTTCCCAGAACAGGGAGTAACATGTCATAGTTGTTACACTCTGTAGAGGTGCGTTGCTTTACCCATGAGAGACCTTAGCCTTGTTACACATCCAAGTCTAGAGATTGTCCATACTTCCTTGGTATGGGGCCCGGTCTAAGATCCAAGCCAATCGTTGCCCTTCTCCGTGACCCAGCATGAAGACACGATCCCTCAAGAAGGTCTACCATGGTTACTCTTTGGGTAGCCTCTCGAAGACTCTATAAGCATCTCTGTCTGGCAGCCACCATCAGCTATGGTGAACCTCCACCAAGACAGCTATGCATAGATAATCTAGACACCTAGATCGCGGGGAACTAATGGGTCCCACCCATGTGCTGGATTCTCTAGACACTCCAAGAGAAATCTGCAGCTTCACGATAAGGTCATCCGTCCATGTGAAAGGAAGAAGATCTAGCCGACTTCTCCGTCTCATTCCAAATCTCATGGTTAACGCGTAATATACAGCGCTAGAATCACTAGCAACATTGGTTGTTAAGTCCTAGAAATTATGTTCCTTTACCACTGGAACTGTATTAGTAGATTATTACCATTTGGTAAATAATCCATAATCATATTATTATGAAAAAAGTGTTTTATGAATTTTTTGAAATGCAGGTGATGACAACATTTGAGTTACAAGCATTTGATAGAAAATAATCAAAGGACATGAGCAAGTTGTGAACTTGCCTTTTGTGATTGTAATATTATGCAATCACGATCTTTGAGATACTAGAAGATCCAAATTCTGTAAACAGCATCATTGGTCCGATAAGGACAAATGTTTACAGAAGCAATACGCTGTGATGCATAAGTAATGTAATGCGGTTTGAAAAACCCTGGAGTAATACCCAATATGGTGAATAGGTTAAGTTTGGGTGATTTCTTTAAGATTTAGTATGTCTATAAGTTTATTTTACAAACAAATGTATAAATACAAGGAACTTAATACTAACAAGTATGATTCAAAGTAGGTATAACAACACATGATTAGAGTTATTTGGTATTATGTAACCAATATGGAAGTTCATGTTTTAGGTTGATAAGAGTTGAAGAACTTATTATGAAATTGTTGTTTGAAGTGGCAAAACGAATAATTTTTGAAGAAAAGGTTTCTTTGATAAGGTTTAACCAATCTTTATGGTTAATAGAATGTGATCGATGTCGTTTGTGTTTGTTCGATAAGTTTGGACTCAAGATGCCTCAAGATTTAACTGAAACGGACAAAAGTTAACTATAAAAACATATTTAAACTTTATACATTGTCTATATAATTTTATGGACCAAAGTTAACTTTAATACATAAATAGAGCTAGGGTGTGGTGTGTTTAAAGTATTAAAAAGTCTTAAGCTTTGTAATAAGCATGTTTGAAACTGTCAGATCATTCACTTTCTATTTAAGTGAATGATGAGTTTAATTGTGCCTGGTTATTATGAATTTGATTTGACTTATTAAAGAAAGCAAATTTGGCTAATGACAGTAATGTGTTAGGGTTTCAAAATCATATTAAACATGGTTGAGTTAAAAGGTAAGAAGCTTGTACTTTTATTATAAATAATTGATGTTTAGAACGTAGTTAAAATTGTTGGTTTACTTGGATTTAAGGTTTTATAAGAGTAATATAAAGTTAATAGTTTATATTTTAAGTTTTGCATAACTTCAAGTTATGGTTTTGGAACTAGTATTTAAATGTACAAGATTTATGGTTTTATATAAAATTGTGATTATTTCTTATTTAAGAAATGTTTTTAAAGAATTTACCAAATAGATAATAATGATTTATTACTTAAGAATCTTAAAATGTGTTGGAATAATATAACTAGTAATTTTCTAGTAAAACATACTTACTTAAGATCTTAGAAGTGAATTTTATTTAAGTTTAGGTGGTATCCTTATTTTATAAAATTCCACAAGGGATTATATATATTTAAACATTTGCTTCAACTTTTATTTGTAAACAAATTAAGTTAGTATTTTTATAAAATAGTAGATTCATTTTCATATGCAAAAAATGATTTTTATTCATTTTTAGGACTTTTCATTAATTTATAAAATATCACTTAGACTTTAGTGATGTTAACATTTATTGGTATTTTATTTAACTTAAATAAGTAAGGTTATATTTTCTTAGGTAGATATTATTTTTGTGATCATTTCAATATGTTATATGTATTTTTAGGATTTTTCTATATTTTTCTAGGGCTAAACCAATTTCAGGGTTACTTTGGTAATTTTACATTTGGTTTATTATTTCTTTTACAATATTTATTTTTCTCTTTCCTATAAAATTACTCTGGCCCATGGGCTGGTTAAGGCCAACCCGGCCTAGTTGGGCCTGGGGTCAAACCCTACTCCAGCCCAACCCCCTCTCCTTCCTCTCACTCACACGCACGCACCCACTACACGCATGGCTTATCTCTCTCGCTTCCCTTCTCCAGGGAGGTCGTCGCCGCTAGTGCTACTCCGACCGGTCGTCGGCCGACTCCGGCCCAGCCAAGTTGAACATCAGTTGACCCGTGATGCGCTCTACACCACCCCCAATTCGATTTGCTCAACACCTCCTTACGAGCACATCTCCAATCTCGAAACCCTCGCCGGTGTCTAGGTCGTCGGTGTGGCTCCGGCTTTCGCGCCTCCAGCCATGCTTTCCGTGTCGAACACGACCTCCTCTGACTCCTCTTGAGCTGCAGGTCCAACTCATCGATGCCCACAACTACCTCTGATGCTCGTGCTTGACCTCGACCTCTCGACCAGGGAATGTATGTGGGGTTGGTATGGTGGTGCTGCTAATCTGATGATATTGCCGGGATGTATTTCTCAACCTCGACGCCGGCGGGATGGTGTTGTGGTGCAACCCTGGCATTGATCTCCTTGCCTAGTTCGTCTACGATGGCTCTGATGCATCGACCACGCCTCCGATTCAGGTAATTCTTATGTGACCGGCCTTTGAGCCGATGAACTACACTAGGTGCAAAATAGTAGTGTTCCAGTGATTTGACCAATGATCCAAGAACACTTTGTAGCTCTAGTAATGCTTTTTTCTTGATTTGCTGCGGTTTTGTCTAGTTTCCTAAACATGATGTCCAATTCTTTCAATACACTATGGACTGTGTACAAAAAGATGAACATACTGTTTTGATAAACTCTTGTGTATGTCACACCCTTTAGTTGAGAAGGTTGCATTATCTATGGCATTTGCTTGTGTGTGGCTTCCTGATGATCTCATGACCATTAGACATGGTGTATTGGCAAGTAATACTTCTTTTTATCTACAGGCTAATATTTTCTTGTATTTGATCTGTTTCTTCTAATAAGAGAAATACATGTTGTTTATTTATATTATAGGTGCAGGTGATGTTCTCTAGTACACTTAATCATGCTAGAATATATATACACTCATACTAATAATTATTGCTTTACCTATTTGTACCATTGCATGATAATACAAGGATTACTACAGGTGCTAAATACTCTTGTTGTTGGTTGCTTGGCCTATAGTTCCTCTCATGTCTCATTGATTAAGTTTCATAAGATCAGCCTCTGGTTGGTTTTCCTAATCCTGATGCTTCAGTAAATTGCTTAGTAGCTTTGCTACTTGATTTCTAAATTTAATTCTTAAAAGAAAATCATCTAGATGTGTTTGACATGATGTAATTCAAGTTTATACAAGTATATGATCTATTGCTGATATACTTGGTGGTGATTTATTTCTGTTTATAATTATTTGTTCTTGGCATTATTTGATTAGTCAAATGCATGAGATATCTTCCTCGATCATGTATATATGCTACGTATCAGTGCTACTCTCCATGCCTAACCTTGTTGCTCTCTCTTTCTACAGTTAAAGAGTGAACTCCTGGTTATACCAGGGATCACCAGCTCAACTAGTTGATCTAGTTCCCCTCTCTGCTTCTTTCTCTCTCTAAACTAATAAGAACATATCTTGAGCTTGATTTCTTGTAGTTGTGGTTCGGCGTTGGCCACTGTGGTGCCTTCCTCAGAAGTGTGCAAAGTGGTGAACACCACATTTATTGAACATGCTACCTGATTGGAATCTAGAGATCCATAGTTGGTTGCCGATGATGCATAGGCTGAGGCATCAAACCTTGATAAGAATAACTGTGATTAATGTACTCTTTAATGGCTTGTACTATAGTGGATCTACTATTGTGGTGCCTCACTAGAGTGTGTGCAGTAGTATACTCCATAGTGGTATGATCTGCTGTTAATTATGCTAGTTGGATAAGAACTACTGTGTTTATTGTTCCCAATACTCAATGATGAGTCTTACATACCAACTGTATGCAAGACTGAGAGTAATATTCTCCCACAACTGATCCTTTATTCAGAGTATTATGGACAAAAGATAAAGCTGGTCTTAGTGATCAACCTGTTGATTATGGTGTAGCTGCTGCTATTATGGAGTTGTACTTGTGGTCCTATTGTTGATCTTGATCAGCTACTGTTGCTCGTGGTCACCCTTGTTTCCTTTCTCAATCTCCTCCAGGCGATTATCTTGTGTTGTTCCTCCTCCTCACCTAGTGACCTTCTCCTTATATTGACATGAGATATGGTGTTCTAAATAATAAGCGTGGCTTTTGGTGGTTTTGGAAATACCTTGCAATGAACTGGAATGAGCTAGATGAACTGTGGTGGTGTTTTGAAGTGACGATGTGGGTGTGATGAAACTAGTGAGGTGCTTGGGTGGTGTTACGGCTAGCTGATACTTTTAGCTGCCTGATCCAATCCTTGTTGTGTTGACAGCACAACACTTGCATGTGTTGTGTGAGCTGCTTTCCAGTGGCCCCTCTCTGGTTCAAGTTTCCACAAATGGAACTTGTCCCATATGGATCAGCTGAACTGAGATATTTCTGCTGGTTAGCTGTCATTTTTGAGATGTGATTTCCTTTAGCCTATGATGCAATAAGTCTGAGGCAAATACCCTGATAAGAATAGTTACTAAATGGCCCCTCTATTGCAAACTCGGTGATGAGCCTGGCATAGCAACTCTATGCCATTCTGAGAGTTCATTACGCCAAACACTCTTTTTTCTACTTTCTTTTCTTGTTATCTGTCTCATTTGCAGGGATCAACTAAGGAAGGAAAAGTTTAGGAAGATGAAGAAATCATCTAAAATATTAGTGTAGGATTTCAATTTAGTCTTCTGTAATTTTTATTCCTATTTTTGTATGTTTCTTTTATTTCATTTTGTAAATTGTATTATTCCATAATTGCTGTAAGTTATTCATTTGAGGATGACTACTTGTAATTTTTAACTCTTTTGTTGTACCTCCATTATTAACATCCTGGAAGTGTAATTTCGATTCTTTTGGAACAATAATTCCAATGTGTTATATAAATACAAAGCAAGGTCCTGTTCTAGTATTACTTCATATGACTTATTTTAAAATCCAATTCTATTCAAATTCTATTTGAGTTCAAATATATCTTTCGTATTCAAATTGGAATTACTTTCCCTCAAACCCAAAGATATAGTAGAGGTCATGCCGAAATCTATCGCACTTGCCTGAATGCTTCCATCAGAACAAGAGAGATCTCGATCCCTCTACACTCTTTCAGTTTTACGTGAAAAATCCCCGGATTTTCTATGCATGTATGCAATACACACACCTTGTCTCAGCTTATTTCTAAGCTCTAATGCTGGGATGCTACAGACTCCCCCCTTAAAATAAACTTCGTCCCCGAAGTTCATACTCTCTTACATTTTGGAAAGGTGTTGACTTGTATTGATCACGACATTTCTTAACTCCCTTGTGATCATAATTGGGGATAATTGTGGTATCCCTTCTCTAGATGTTTTTCCTTAAATTCTCTTCATACTTGACAATATCCACTATCGCTTCTAATTTATCCTATGGTTTCTTTTACTATAATCTCTTGGATTATGTCCTTACAATCCTATTTAGAATTGGTTGTGGACATATTTTGTCCATTCCAATCCGGTTTTCCTACTACACTACACCGGTCTATTCTAGAATACTTTCTTCCCTCTTAAGGATAACTTAAGAGTGGTTAATCCTTTATATCAATTCCAGAGTTAGTCCATTATATCTCCTTCGATCATTCATCCAAACATACTCTTGAAGGTACTTTTATACAGATGACTTCTTATAACCTTATGAGAATAAGGCTTAATCTCATCATAACTAGTATTTCTTCTCCAACCTTTAGTTGGCAAACCAGATAACAACACTTCAGTGTTTATTGCTTACTCTCCCCCTTGGGGTTTTCTAATGGCCTTTAATCTGCATGTATAACCATCCTTGACTTCATAGTTAGGATCTTGATCTCTCTCTAGCTTATACCTTACCTATATAAGGTCTCACGAAAGAATCTACGGTATATCCACATAGTTGTGGATCTCCAAAACAAATCTTCCAACACTACTCATCTTACTTTTATCTTCTTAGACAATATTCATCACTAATGAACCTGATTTCACGGAATGTCTCGAAAGTCATTCGCTTTAAATTTTATACTTCTCTATGTCTTTCTTAACTTAGGCCAAGTTTTATGCTCTTTAAATAACACAAAGATGACCTAATTTGCTAAACCGTGGGGATACCAGCTGCGGATCCTCCTAGGTGTATGGATTACCCTACATATTTTCTATTTCTTGCTGGCATTCTCTCTGAGTTTTTCAAGCTTGAATATCACTTTTGTTTCAAGACTTCTAACTTGCTCCATTTCATGTTGCTTCCATAGACTAGGTATAACTACTTCATTAGCTTCTGAGCAACATCACCTATCTTGAGTGAACTTAAATTCATTCCTTGATGTTGCTCCACACCTTTTTTTGCACTAATATTCCTTTTTATTACCAGCTCGTAGTGAGTTGGAATTGATCCATCCTTCAAAATAGTGTTGATACACCTATATTTGGCTTCACTCTTCATGTAATCTTCATCTTGATCTTCAGAACTCGTCACTCCCTTACACGAATTCCCATTATCTATCTAGGTCTATAACATCAAGTAATAACCTGATGATACAACATGCATTTGCACATCAAATCAAACTTCATGCACAGATTTAGTCAATCAAGAAGATCCAAGAAAAACCAAGAAATCCAAATGTGGTACATATAATTCACATTATTCTAAGCCCGTAATATAGTAGTTGAGTATAATACCTCTAGAATTGAGGCTTAGTTGTGTAGTATATGACACCTCCTAGTATAGTTTTACATCGTGATACTTAGCACATAGAGTCAAACTATTCTTTGTCTCAATATTTGCCCAAACTACCCAGTTGCAATTGGATAATTCTGAGCAAAGTGGTCTCACTTTGGTTTTGACTAACCTCTTATCTTTCTGTTGGGACTACAAAAGACTACTAATTTTCCATTCTATCATAAACTATCCTCACATGATCTCTCAAAACTACTAACAACATTGTAGTTACTACCTTAATCCAAAAATTATCGTAATGTTATAATACCTATGAATTCTACCATAGACCTACACTGTTCATTACTTACTGTTATTACCAGATTCGTTACTAAGTACTTGTCCTAATTACAAACTTATCATGGTCTCGGGGCTAATCTCAGCTTGATCTTGTTATGATTTACTTGTTCCTCAGAATTTGAGAACTAATCCTATCGTGATAATTCTTATTATTAACTTATGGTTGTTGATTCCCAACCAAAATCTACTTCATCACATAGAATTCTCAAGTGAATGCCACATGATTTACTTCCAATTGTATCTTTATATACTTTACTGATCTACCTTAAGTGGTATAGTGGTATGAACTAGTGGTAAGATTCTTCTAATTTACAGGAATTCTAAATAGAGATTCCACCACTAATACTACTCCACATGATATCCTAATCTTGGTCGTAATCTTCTTTGATATTTTAACTTACTTAAGATATCTTAGTGGCGTTATACCTATTTAGAGCTACTCTACAATGAAAATTCTATAGAGAAGATAAATAACTAATCCTTAAGAAAGATAACGAAAGTATCCAACTTAAGTGTGACAAGGTTTATCCTTAGATGGATACCCATCACAAGTCTTGGTTTAGATAAGATGGTTCCTATAGTTACTATCCAACCTACAGATCTCCTAAAAGGGTTTTAATCCTAAGGTCAAAGCATATGCTCTGATACCAGCTGTAGTGACCCAACATACCACTGCATGATGTAGTACACTATAGTCATTGATATAACACCAATGAAACACCGTTTACTAGTATTACATCCCTCAGAATGGTACAACAGAAACACAGCAGGTCTAAGACATGACTATAAATTACAACTCGACTCTTTACAAAAGATCCAGAGAACACTTAGGTTAAAGAGGAAGAAATCAACTTCTTATAGAGAAGAACCAGAAATAATAACTCAGAGCTATCTGGCTAGAAAGACTAACATCTAAACTATTTGGCTTGCAATTGCTGCTAGTGCAATGCTCTATAGAAGTAGGTTTTATGGCTAGAGAATCTACTTCTATATACTCAAGGAATTCATCTTCAATTCGGTTGATGTGTATGTTGACTTCATTGACTTTATTGAAGAACTTGAGCTATCGATGATGGTTTCTTGAGCAGAAATTGATGTTCAAGTCATCTCAACGATTTAGAACCTAACAAGGGTTAAGAAGGTACGGTCGAGTACAAGCGTACTCAGCAAGTTCACTAAAAAAGAGTGTATGATGCACTATCTCTACAGCCACAGACCAAAGGTCATAGGCAATGCAGGTTTTCGTAAACATTTCTTCAAAGGTTGCTTTTATTCTAAAAACTATGTCCGATAGCCTTCATAGGTTGAGCAGAACTTTCATGGAGTTCCTTTCCTTCTGCGTTCATAGCTCTTTCCCAGAACAGGGAGTAACATGTCATAGTTCTTACACTCTGCAGAGGTGCATTGCTTTACCCATGAGAGACCTTAGCCTTGTTGCACATCCAAGTCTAGAGCTTGTCCATACTTCCTTGGTATGGGGCCTGGTCTAAGATCCAAGCCAATCGCTGCCCTTCTCCATGACCCCGCATGAAGACACGATCCCCCAAGAAGGTCTACCACGGTTATTCTTTGGGTAACCTCTCGAAGACTTTGTAAGCAGCTCTGTCTGGCAACCACCATCAGCTATGGTGAACCTCCACCAAGACAGCTATGCACAGATAATCTAGACACCTAGATCGTGGGGAACTAAGGGATCCCACCAATGTGTTGGATTCTCTAGACACTCCATGAGAAATCTGCAGCTTCACGATAAGGTCACCCGTCCATGCGAAAGGAAGAAGATCTAGCTGACTTCTCTGTCCCATTCCAAATCTCATGGTTAATGCGTAATATACGGCGCTAGAATCACTAGCGAAATTGGTTGTTAAGTTCTAGAAATTATGTTCCTTTACCATTGGAACTGTATCAGTAGATTATTACCATTTGGTAAATAACCCATAATCATATTATTATGAAAATAGTGTTTTCTGACTTTTTTAAAATGCAGGTGATGACAACACTTGAGTTACAAGCATTTGATAGAAAATAATCAAAGGACATGAGCAATTTGTGAACTTGCCTTTTGTGATTGTAACATTATGCAATCACGATCTTTAAGATACTAGAAAATCCAAATTCTATAAACAACATCATTGGTCTGGTAAGGACAAATGTTTACAGAAGCAATATGTTGTGATGCATAAGTAATGTAATGCAGTTTGGAAAACCCTGGAGTAATACCCAATATGGTGTATAGGTTAAGTTTGGGTGATTTCTTTAAGATTTAGTTTGTCTATAGGTTTATTTTACAAACAAATGTATAAATACAAGGAACTTAATACTAACAAGTATGATTCAAAGTAAGTATAACAACACATGATTAGAGTTATTTGGTATTACGTAACCAATATGGAAGTTCATGTTTTAGGTTGATAAGAGTTGAAGAACTTATTATGAAATTGTTGTTTGAAGTGGCAAAACGAATAATTTTTGAAGAAAAGGTTTCTTTGATAAGGTTTAACCAATCTTTATGGTTAATAGAATGTGATCGATGTCGCTTGTGTTTGTTCAATAAGTTTGGACTCGAGATGCCTCAAGATTTAACTAAAATAGACAAAAGTTAACTATAAAAACATATTTAAACTTTATACATTGTCTATATAATTTTATGCACAAATTAACTTTAATACATAAATAGAGCTAGGGTGTGATGTGTTTAAAGTATTAAAAAGTCTTAAGCTTTGTAATAAGTATGTTTGAGACTGTCAGATCATTCACTTTCTATTTAAGTGAATGATGACTTTAATTGTGCTTGGTTATTATGAATTTGATTTGACTTATTAAAGAAAGCAAATTTGGCTAATGACAATAATGTGTTAGGGTTTCAAAATCATATTAAACATGGTTGAGTTAAAAGGTAAGAAGCTTGTACTTTTATTATAAATAATTGATGTTTAGAACTTAGTTAAAATTGTTGGTTTACTTGGATTTAAGGTTTTATAAGAGTTTTATAAAGTTAATAGTTTATATTTTAAGTTTTGCATAACTTCAAGTTATGGTTTTGGAACTAGTATTTAAATGTACAAGATTTATGGTTTTATATAAAATTGTGATTATTTCTTATTTAAGAAATGTTTTTAAAGAATTTACCAAATAGATAATAATGATTTATTACTTAAGAATCTTAAAATGTGTTGGAATAATATAACTAGTAATTTTCTAGTAAAACATACTTACTTAAGATCTTAGAAGTGAATTTTATTTAAGTTTAGGTGGTATCCTTATTTTTATAAAATTCCACAAGGATTATATATCTTTAAACATTTGCTTCTAGTTTTATTTGTAAACAAATTAAGTTAGTATTTTTATAAAATAGTAGATTCATTTTCATATGCAAAAAAAGACTTTTATTCATTTTTAGGACTTTTCTTCAATTTATAAAATATCACTTAGACTTTAGTGATGTTAACATTTATTGGTATTTTATTTAACTTAAATAAGTAAGGTTATAATTTCTTAGGTAGATATTATTTTTGTGATCATTTCAATATGTTATATGTATTTTTAGGATTTTTCTATATTTTTCTAGGTCTAAAACAATTTCAGGGGTACTTTGGTAATTTTACATTTGGTTTATTATTTCTTTTACAATATTTATTTTTCTCTTTCCTATAAATTACTCTGTCCCGTGGGCTGGTTAAGACCAACCTGGCCCAGTTGGGCCTAGGGTCAAACCCCACCCTAGCCCAACCCCCTCTCCTTCCTCTCACTCACACACACGCACCCACTACACGCACGACTTATCTCTCTCGCTTCCCTTCTCTAGGGAGGCCGCCGCCGCTAGTGCTACAACGGCCGGTCGTCGGCCGACTCGGGCCCAGCCAAGTTGAACATCAGTTGCCCCGTGATGCGCTCTACACCACCCCCCAATTCGATTTGCTCAACACCTCCTTACGAGCACATCTCCAATCTCGAAACCCTCGCCGGTGTCTAGGTCACCGGTGTGGCTCTGGCTTCCGCGCCTCCGTCCATGCTTTCTATGTCAAACACGACTTCCTCTGACTCCTCTTGAGCTGCAGGTCCAACTCATCGATGCCCACGACTACCTCTGATGCTCGTGCTTGACCTCGACCTCTTGGTCAGGGAATGTATGTGGGGTTGGTGTGGTGGTGGTGCTAATCTGATGATATTGCCGGGATGTATTTCTCAACCTCGACGCCGACAGGATGGTGCTATGGCGCAACCCTGACATTGATCTCCTTGCCTAGTTCGTCTACGATGGCTCAAATGCATCAACCACGCCTCCGATTCATGTAATTCTTCTATGACCGGCCTTCAAGCCGACGAACTACGCTAGGCGCAAAATAGTAGTGTTCCAGTGATTTGACCAATGAGCCAAGAACACTTTGTATCTCTAGTAATGCTTTGTTTTTGATTTGCTGCGGTTTTGTCTAGTTTGCTAAATATGCTGTCAAATTCTTTCAATACACTATGGACCGTGTACAAAAATATGAACATATGTTTTGATAAACTCTTGTGTATCTCACACGCTTTAGTTGAGGAGGTTGCATTATCTATGTCATTTGCTTGTGTGTAGCTTCCTGATGATCTCATGACCATTAGACAGGGTGTATTGGCAAGTAATACTTTTTTTATCCACAGGCTAATATTTTCTTGTATCTGATCTGTTTCTTCTAATAAGAGAAATACATGTTGTTTATTTATATTAGAGGTGCAGGTGATGTTCTCTAGTACACTCAATCATGCTATAATATATATACACTCATACTAATAATTATTGCTTCACCTATTTGTACCATTGCATGATAATACAAGGATTACTACAAGTGCTAAATACTCTTGTTGTTGGTTGCTTGGCCTATAGTTCCTCTCATGTCTCAAGATCAGCCTGGTTGGTATCAGTAAATTTCTTAGTAGCTTTGCTACTTGATTTCTATATTTAATTCTTAAAAGAAAATCATCTATATGTGTTTGACATGATGTAATTCAAGTTTATACAAGTATATGATCTATTGCTGATATACTTGGTGGTGATTTATTTCTGTTTATAATTATTTATTCTTGGCATCATTTGATTAGTCAAATGCATGAGATATCTTCCTCTATCATGTATATATGCTATGTATCAGTGCTACTCTCCATGCCTAACCTTGATGCTCTCTCTTTCTGCAGTTAAAGTGTGAACACCTGGTTATACCGGGGATCACCAGCTCAACTGGTTGATCTAGTTCCCCTCTCTGCTTCTTTATCTCTCTCTAAACTGATAAGAACAGATCTTGAGCTTGATTTCTTGTAGTTGTGGTTCGGTGTTGGCCACTGTGGTGCCTTCCTCAGAAGTGTGCACAGTGGTGAACACCACATTTATTGAAAATGATACCTGATTGGAATCTATAGATCCATAGTTGGTTGACGATGATGCATAGGCTGAGGCATCAAACCTTGATAAGAATAATTGTGATTAATGTACTCTTTAATGGCTCCTACTATAGTGGATCTACTATTGTGGTGCCTCACTAGAGTGTGCACAGTAGTATACTCTATAGTGGTATGATCTGCTGTTAATTATGCTAGTTGGATAAGAACTATTGTGTTTATTGTTCCAAATACTCAATGATGAGTCTTGCATACCAAATGTATGCAAGACTGAGAGTAATCTTCTCCCATAACAGATCCTTTATTTAGTGTATTATGGACAAAAGCTAAAGCTAGTCTTAGTGATCAACCTGTTGACTCTGGTGTAGCTACTTCTATTATGGAGTTGTACTTGTGGTCCTATTGTTGATCTTGATCAGCTACTATTGCTCGTCGTCACCCTTGTTTCCTTTCTCAATCGCCTCTAGGTGATTAGCTTGTGCTGTTCCTCCTCCTCACCTAGTGACCTTCTCCTTCTCTCGACATGAGATCTGGTGTTCTAAGCATCAACCCTTGATAAGAATAATTGTGATTAATGTACTCTTTAATGGCTCCTACTATAGTGGATCTACTATTGTTGTGCCTCACTAGAGTGTGCACAGTAGTATACTCCATAGTGGTATGATCTGCTGTTAATTATGCTAGTTGGATAAGAACTATTGTGTTTATTGTTCCAAATACTCAATGATGAGTCTTGCATACCAAATGTATGCAAGACTAAGAGTAATCTTCTCCCACAACAGATCCTTTATTTAGAGTATTATGGACAAAAACTAAAGCTGGTCTTAGTGATCAACCTGTTGACTCTGGTGTAGCTGCTGCTATTATGGAGTTGTACTTGTGGTCCTATTGTTGATCTTGATCAGCTACTGTTGCTCGTGGTCACCCTTGTTTTCTTTCTCAATCTCCTCCAGGTGATTAGCTTGTGTTGTTCCTCCTCCTCACCTAGTGACCTTCTCCTTCTCTTGACATGAGATCTGGTGTTCTAAATAATAAGAGTGGCTTTGGGTGGTGTTGGAAATACCTTGCAATGAACTGGAATGAGCTACATGAACTGTGGTGGTGTTTTGAAGTGACAATGTGGGTGTGATGAAACTAGTGAGGTGCTTGGGTGGTGTTACGGCTAGCTGCTACTTTTAGCTGCCTGATCCAATCCTTGCTGTATTGACAACACAACACTTGCATGTGTTGTGTGAGCTGCTTACCAGTGGCCCCCTCTGGTTCAAGTTTCCACAAATGAAACTTGTCCCATATGAATCAGCTTGACTGAGATATTTCTGTTGGTTAGCTGTCATTTTTGAGATGTGATTTCCTTTAGCCTATGATGCAATAAGTCTGAGGTAAATACCCTGATAAGAATAGTTACTAAATGGTCTCTTTATTGCAAACTCGGTGATGAGCCTAGCATAGCAACTCTATGCCATTCTGAGAGTTCATTACCCCAAACACTCTTTTTTCTACTTTCTTTTCTTATTATCTGTCTCATTTGCAGGGATCAACCGAGGAAGGAAAAGTTTAGGAAGATGAAGAAATCATCTAAAATATTAGTGTAGGATTTCAATTTAGTCTTCTGTAATTTTTATTCCTATTTTTGTATGTTTCTTTTATTTCATTTTGTAAATTATATTATTCCATAATTGCTGTAAGTTATTGATTTGAGGATAACTACTTGTAATTTTTAACTCTTTTGTTGTACCTCCATTATTAACATCTTGGAAGTGTATGTTCGATTCTTTTGGAACAATAATTCCAATGTGTTATATAAATCCAAAGCAAGGTGTTGTTCTAGTATTACTTCATATGACTTATTTTAAATTCTAATTCTATTTCAAATTCTATCTGAGTTCAAATATATCTTTCGTATTCGAATTGGAATTACTTTCCCTCAAACCCAAAGATATAGTAGAGTTCATGCCGAAATCTATCGCACTTGCCTGGATGCTTCCATCAGAACAAGAGAGATCTCGATCCCTCTACACTCTTTCAGTTTTGCGCGAAAATTCCCCGAAATTTCTATGCATGAATGCATGCACACACCTTATCTCAGCTTATTTCTAAGCTCTAATGCTGGGATGCTACAGAAAGTCAATCCTCTATGTAGCAAGATGACAAGCTCAAGTATGTGTTCTTATACGTAACAAATGTTCTCGAGGGTGTCATAGATTTACTTAGTATAAAGATTTCCACAACAACATGGTAAGGATTTTGTCATGTTTAATTCTCGTTGGATAGAGCCTAAAATAGGTGCAACCATATACATGTGCGAATGCAACTCTAATGATTGGTTCTAAGGCCATTTACATGTGCAAACAAAGGATTCGTTAAGACATAAAAGCCCAACCACTACTATATGATTCTAAGGTCCCTAATCAAGAACCCCCCTAATGCAACTCAAAGTCTTAGAAACCGATTTTTATCATTCCATCCCTTCCTACTCTCTTCATTACACTAAAGTGAAGCCCTATGAGTCCATATAGGTGTAGTAATATGCAGTTGATGTTCGCATATTACCATCATAGAACCACATACAAGATTAAAACTTGACCAAATACTCATTGCATATTATATAGAAAATATAGCCAATTCATCCTATGCCCTCATGGACATGGAGAACCAATCACGACGGTGAAATATGATATGCACCAGTGTCATATAGAATACAATAATCTAAAATATAACTTCACCACAAAATAATAACAAGTTGCCAAGCACAATCATGCACACAACACTGGAACAATATAGTTCAATTTACCACAATTGTGAGGGGAATGATGATGATCTCGATATGGAGATGGTGCTGATGTTGGGATGATGAAGATGGTGATGGAGAGTCTCCCTCATTGCCAAAGAGGAGTGGTGATGATGATGGCATCGATTTCCCCCTCTCTAGAGGCCTCAGAGCAACATGATTTGCCCTCTCCCAGAGTAGTAGAAGACTTTTAGCTCCACCGCCGCCTATGTAAATCTTGGGAAAACTATATCATAAGTTTTATGTTGATACAGAGGTGTGATAAAAAGAAGGAGCCGAGATAACGCTCTAAGCCCAAATGGACCTATGTGGCGCGACTCGGTAAGGTGGACATGCCGCTTGGGCTCATTTGGCCCTCGTTGCTCCCCTTGCGTGGTTCCAGTCTCCAGGTCATTCTCCCGATGAAATACTTCTATGGTATTTTTTCTCGAATTAACTGGTATCCAGAAGGTCCTTAAAATAGCAAAATACGAAAAAGGAGGTTTTCTGCCTTCCAGAAATTAAATACCGAAACAAGGGACTTTGTAGGAAAGTCTTGTAAATCATCTAAAAATACATGAGCAATGGTGAATTGATGCAAATAACAATATAAAGTAGCTCTACATATGGCTATTATGATGATACAAAATGCAAGTATCAACCATACAAAGGAGGGGCCGAGTCCTTATATTGCTGTGGGCTAGAAAAGTGCCCTTGGTATGGAAGATTTCTCAAACGGCTACACAAGTGCTCAAGCCAGTCTTATCGTGAACCCTTCAAACGGTAACAATCCTGGTGCCTCAACAAAGTACACCAGACAAAAGAAACATAGGGGCGGTGTGACTATGCTTAGGAGTCCAGTCAAACAATGATATGCTCTAAACTGAGTCATAACAATAGCAAATAATGGTGGTACCGACCTACAACGTGCAACCAATGCTTCAACAATGTGGCTAAGTTTTGACCTTAAGTGACTAACATTAGCAAGTCATGGTTACAACGGAACAACAACCAGTCATATTGATCATAGCACAAGAAATACACTTTCAAATAAAACACAAGTTGATACGGCAAAACCGAAAACATCCCAATGAACATCAGTCACACCGCTTGAGGAACTAGGACTTTGCCAAGTCAATAACATAAGCAATTCTTGGAAGCACCGCTTCAAAAACCGGTTACAACGATCAAGAAGCACAACACATAGGGAAACCCTCAAGGTGAAGGTTCCTTAACTCCATGGACAACAATGTCGATTCTTGGTAGCACCAGGCTCAACACATGTCATACACTTTGAAGCTCTACAAGGATCGGCCTAACTAAGTCGCAACACTAACAACAAATGCTACAATCGTTTATATCGATGTTCAACCTGGTTATACCGTCATCATGTTAACCATCGCCTCATGTGGATTACCATAGGATTTCCTGTATAAAATTGATCATAACTGAGCAAGCAATCAAGTTTCACCATTGAACTAAGGTATCTTACCCCTCTTTCGGCTTGTCCTACACTCAATGTAGTTCTTCAAACCACCAAAACTACTAGAACAAATACCTCCGGTCTTCTATCTTCAAATCATGCCTTTTATACTTTATTCCGAGGTTCGACATTCATAGGTTAAGCCAACTTTGTGGGGTCTGTATGAATTTTATATACTCAATATAAACACTAGTCCATTAATCATTTGTCATCAATCATCAAACCCCATTAGTAGGACCTAGATACACTTTAACCTATCATTAAGTGCCCCCAATTGCAATCCATCTTTGTGTGCTTGGATAGCACGATCCCATCCGCACCAAATATGTCTTTCATTCATGTGTTGATAGCATATCATGTTGAAACTGTGTTACTAAATTTTGTGGCGATATGTTCGTTGTTCCTTGTAGTTATGATCATCCCCTCAAGTTTTTGTATGGCCGCAAACCAACCTATGGTTGGGTGGTTAGGAGGGTGGTTGTACCCCTAGCCCACCAACATTCAAACCCCAGGTTTGACACTGTGTGTTGCATAAAAGACGAAATATTCTTTCAGTGGAAGACGACGTCCCCGTGACAGCGAGGCGCCCGTGTTGACTTCGTCAATCTCAGGATCCGATCCACCGGCTTAGTCTCCCAGAGGTGCTCATAGGGGTAGAGTGTGCGTGTGTACGTTCATAGGGGTCGGTGCATGTACGTGTTGTGAGTGTCTGTGGTTGTATTGTGTTTCTCAAAAGTTTTTGTTTGGTTGATCATGTAGAGGAAATCAAGAAAAATACATGACACTTTTTTTTGAACAACAGAGCGCCCCAGAAGGGGCTAGAGCCTTCATTGATTATATCAGTGGGTGTATAGTGAAGTTACAGAGGACCCCATAAGAATAGCAAATAACATATGAGTCCCTGATATTTGTAGATAGGACCTTGCTAAAAGATTTTGAATTGCAATCTAGCCCTATCTCTTCCCCATCGTGGAGCAGAGGAAGACGAACACTGAAGCCATGGTCGGAGGCGGGGACGAGACCACTTGTCTCCGGCCCGGCGAAGTCCTTAGTGCCCGACTTCGAAAAGGGCCTCCCTATGGAGGTAGAAGCAGAGCCGGAGCTCACCGGCTTGGAATAGGCCATCCCGGCCATGAAGATTCGCGCCCTCTTGGACGACGAAGAGATGCTCCAGTGATAAGAGGCTCTTGAGCTCCTATGCCAATCCGGCGAATCCTTGACTCTACTGCCGCTTTCCCCATCCCCACCATGGAGATCGAGAAGAAGAGAGGAAGCAGAGC
The DNA here is from genome assembly GCA_023614405.1 of Avena insularis. Taxonomy (NCBI): domain Eukaryota; kingdom Viridiplantae; phylum Streptophyta; class Magnoliopsida; order Poales; family Poaceae; genus Avena; species Avena insularis. Next base: position 44,276,907 of record CM042688.1, on the reverse strand, counting down.
AAGAAGGGTAGCCGGATGTAACTACCTCGGTGAATTACGCTCCTAGTTACAAGCCTGGATGAACGGAAATGGTTGAAATAGTACGGTGGGGCCCAAATGCCACGCACAGGTAGACCTTTCGGCCGTCCCAACCATTTCCAAACATCGGGACAAGAACGGGCGGCGTAATCGGCAGGCGAAGGGATCAACTACATACACAAATGAATATGTATGCAAGCCACCATACAACAGTACATCAGAGTCATTCCATCTAAAAAGAAAGGAAATATAGCAACGCCATACGGCAAGATCCAAATATCCTAGATAGATATAATAGTTTAGGATATCTCCTCATACATCAATCAACAGAGTATCAGGCGGAAGCGGAAGACACAATCCGAAATGCGGATAAGAAGCAAATCGGCATAAGATGCCCCATAAATAAGCAGATCCATACAGATCTCACGGATCCCGTTCGGAATCTCTACACCGAATGATCGTTGCCCACATCGTCCGTCTCTTCCACCCAGTATCCATCTTGCGAGTGTACCTGTTCATCTGAACCAATAATTTATCGTGTGAGACCCTAGGGGTACTCAGCAAGTCTTTATGCCGCTAAAGGGGACACAACCTGGGGTGACGCAATTGCAGCAAAAGATAAACCCTAACAATTCTATAGATACTCGCTAACCATCCGCCTAACCAAAGATAGACGGATGTCCGTGAATTAATAACAACAGTTATAACGGTAATCTTAACAGATCCATCCTCCTCCTCGCCATCGACGAGAAGCGGACGAACAACCCCCATCCGTTGGCGGTTTTATTATCCATTCCATGAGTGTTGCACTATTTACTAGTCGATACTTAGTCAAATTAGAAGCGGTACTTTAGTTATTCTTGTCTATGATCGAAAGCGTGCTCCAAGTCGTCCATAACGGACACGGCTTTCAGAAAGTTTTACCCTACAGGTGCACAAATAGCAACACACTCGATATGCCTCAAAAACCAAATCAAAACCCAACGAGGCGATCACGACAAGCGATCACAGGATTGAGAAATATTTGAGGCCACCCCATTGAGCTACCATAGCGAACGGTTAATGACTCGAGACGGCCTCAAGGTTTGTGGGCCGGTATCAGAACGATCGGGAACCCGAAAGTGTGGTGGGCTTGTCGACACAAATAAAACGGGTCACGACCTAAAAGACAAAGGTGCATTACCTCGCACAATTTAATTAAAGCGATAAAGCATGGCATAAGTACAGGATAGTAAATAAAACCTCAAACTAGTTTGTGGCCCCAAGATATAAGAATGAATCAAGCTCTGGCTGAGGGGTGTTCATAAGCCTCACGGATGTGGTTAGCGCGAATATTCAAGGAACATGAATCAAGTACTCGGGGTCCTTCGGGAAACAAGTGAGCCTGAAAAACCAAATAGCGAATATGGCTCACCGATGCCACTTTCATTAGTTATCCCATTACTACTCAGGTTAAGTTGTTTAGGTACCTCGTTTTCCATCAGACACTCACAAACCCTACACATGCTGTTCTACGACTCGCATGGCTCAAACAACTCCTGTAGTAATGGCTCATGGGATGGAGGAACAAGCTTCGGTGGGGTTTAAAAGTAAAGGCTATGCAATGCTTGGGATTCAGTTTAATGCAATCGCGACTCAATGATGCAAGAATAAGATAGAGGCAATAGGTACTATATGTATGCAAGCATGTGGTAGTGCTTTTGGCACAGCTCGATTGAAGCGAGAGAAGGATCTGGGTGGTACTCCTGGTTCTCTTGGTATATCCCCTGCTCAGCGTCTATTCAAAGAAGAACCAAACAAACAAGGGCCAACATAAATAAAGTGCGTAAGCATATGAATAAAATGCATCAAGCAAACAATCATGCCATGATGAATGATGCATAATTTGCATGGCAATCAAGTAGCATGGCATGGGTGAGGTGTGGGATACAAGAATAAATCATTTTATTGAGTTTTGGCCTCATTTTATCCTCATATTAGTTGCTGTATACTTTATATTTATATGATGCATGCTTCAAAACAAAACATGGAATGCATAAACAGAAAGGTCTCGTCGAGCTAATCATTTTAGACATATCATTTGTTAAATTTGGAGTTATAAAACAAAAGTTATTAATTAATTAAAGTGGAAGGGCATTTTATTGTAATTTTAATCAACTTGCAATTTTAAATGTTCAAAATATATTTTGGATGAAAGATTTGAATTCCTCACATTTTTCTGATTTGAAAACATATATTATTTGTATTAATTGGGTTTGTATTTTAAAAGATATTTAAAAACAGAATTAAATTTGAATTTGAATTAATTTTGAAAAGATTTGGATTTAAACAGATTCTGAAATACTTTTGTTACTTAGCTCAATTCTAGCCAGACGCTGACCAGTGGGGTCATGCCGACCGGGCAACACAGCACTAAAGTTTCACATCATGAGCTCTTCTAGCCCAATGAATGACAAAGGTGGGTCAAGGCACACGGACCCTACGCCAATGGACGGGCTGCCACGCCGCACGTGAGGGAGCGCTGGTTGATCAAACCGAAGATGGGTACCTTTTGCAAAAAGCCTCTGACGCCGATCGGTGGGCCTCGGTTGTCTGCATGGGTTAAGCATAAAAGAGGCGGGGATATTCAAAACGACCACGCCGTCTTGTGCTTCTTCTCGCCGACAGATCGGTGCGCTGGCTTGGCAGAAGGGCGCTTGGCTCGAACGCTGCGACTGGGCGCGCGCAGAGGCGGAACCACTGCGGTGGCCTGGGGTTTGGTGGCGAGTTCTGCGACACGGCGAGACAAGGTTTCTTGGCAAGAATGCGTGGACGCGTCGCGAACGCGATGCATGATGCGTTCGCTAAAACGAACGGCCAGCGTGAAGCTACAAGCGGCGGAAGGTGTCTGGAGATGTGGTCGCCACCGAGTGCGTCGGTGTAGGTGGCTCGGCAGGTGCGACGATCGACGATGAAGCGACCATGAGCTAGGGTTTCACGTCGGAGGCGTCGGTGTCTGGCAATCGGGCTTCCTCTTCTCGGTGCAGTGCAGGCGACGCCGGTCCTCCGGTCCTTCCTCGACGACCACACCACGCACGCCTCCTCGAGCCATCTTGGTGGACGCCTAAGCCGGCAGTGGCCGGCGATGGGTGGCGGCGATGGAGAAGAGAGGAGGGCGGGCGCCTCTAGATCTGGAGAGGCAGAGAGAGCCAAGAGGGGATAAAGGAGAGAGGAGGGGAGGAGCCGTGGGGCGGTAGATGGAAAAGGTGGCTTGCCACCTTTTACCCTTTCCTCCTTCACGTGCCAGGCCAGGACTAGGGCAGGCAGGTGGGAGGCTTCCAGTGGGGCAGTGGTGAGGCCAAGGAGGCGGGGAGGCTCGGTGGAGGCCCTTCTTGTGGCATAGAGAGAAAAGAGAGAGGAAGAGTAGCCTCGGGCCAGAGCTAGGATAGGAGGAGAGGGGTATGGCCTGCTAGGGCTTGCTTGGGTGGGGTAGCTAGGTGGCATGGTGGGGCCAGCTAGGTGAGAGAGAGAGAGGCCGAGAGGAGGGGCAGACTTAGGGTTTAGGTGAGAGGGATGTGAGGTTAGGGTTCGATGGGGGTATGGTTTAAAGAGGGGGGGGGGTATGGTGAAAAATGTGGTAGGGTTTAGGATTAGATGAGGGAGTGAGAGATGGTTTTCCTTTTGGCAAGCTCAGGCAAGACAAGATCAAACCAAGCTAGACCAAAAAGAGGGAGAGGTGGTGTTATGATTTTAAGCAAGATCAAACAGATCAAGACAAAAGGAGGAAGAGAGAGAGAGAGATGATCCACTCCAAATGCAAATAAAAACCAAAGCTAGAAAAAGATGGTTCTTGCATGGCCCATGCAAAACAATTAATGCCATGCTTATTTTGTGAAAACAAGATTATCACATGGCATTAAACTTAGGCATTCCCACAAGTGGAATAAAGCCAAGCCAAGAATTTAAAAGAAAGTCCCAAGTGGATTAAATGGAGATGATCCTATTTGAATACAAATGGGACATGCTAGTGTGTATGGGCCACTAGATGATTAATAGTCCCAAAAGTATCCCAACATGAGCTTCATTCCATAATAATCCATATGGAAGCTAGGGAAAAGGGGTCCACTCACAAGGCATGCAAAGGTGGCCATGTGGCTCTCATATATCAATAATGTGAAAACAACATGATGCCAAGATGAGAGCGTGTGGAAAAGAATTGGGTCCATCCCAACCCACATGAGCTAGAGGTAAAACCAATAAGTGCCAAGCTCATATTTAGTTGGATGGTGGAATTACAAGGTGGTGAAAGAAAGATGGTGGAGTTAAATAAAAGATATGCCCCCAACTCAACTTGGGCATTTACACAATATATCAACAACCAAATACAATATCAAGAGGCAAATACAATTAATAATGCATATGAGATAAGAACCAAATGGAAAAGGGTTTTATATGATGCTCAAATGCAAGGAGGCATGATGACATGAGCATGATATAATGATGGTGCAACAATTATATATTTGAAGTAGCCATTATATTACTAGACCAAGTAGCATTACAATTGTTAGACAATTGGGATGCTACACCGGAGTAGCAGGAGTACGCCAACATCGCAGCAGAGAAAACGGCTCACCATCGGACTCCAGGAACCTGCCACGGACCTGGGAAGATGAGCGAAGAAGATGGCGTTGTCGACGTACCGGGGCAAAAGATTGGATCTTATTGCCAAGGCGAGTAGTGGTCTTCTTCTCCACGGCCCTCGGCTCCCCCCAAGAGAGAACCACCATGGAGAGAAGAGGGACTACATCGAGCCAGGGGAGATCCAGAGCCCCTAACTCGAAACACCCGATTTGCGCCTTATTTAGAGGGATGCACTCCCTCGACCAGCCTCCGACCACCGCCACCGTGGGTGCATCGAAGCGGATGAGGAAAGAGACGCAGTGGATCTGGCCGCCTGGATCCACCGACCGACCCTTAATCGCCACGAGGGGACAAAACACAAGAGATAAAACCACTAGAACTACTACTAGGGGAAGAGGAGGCCAACTACCAACTCCATCTCCACGCCGGCCGCCATGGCTACCGGAGAGGAGGGAGGAGGGGAGCGGCGGAGGCGGTCTAGGGTCGACTCTCAACGGGAGCTAGGTGGGAGCTTTTTTGGTTTAGCCCACTCTAGGATTTGGTTCTGGTTAAATACATGACACATTAGCATGAAAGAAATTGCTAGAAGAGAGAATGATGAAGCCAAAGAAGAGCAGGAAATGTTGCGAGTGCAACTAGTATGAACATTGTGCTAGAAAAATGTCCCAGTATATATGATGATAAAGAATCATGCGACACAAAGCTGTGAAAAACTGAAAACAACCAGTGACAAAGAAAAAATTGTGCACGCACGAGATCTCATCCGTACACGTGGCACCGATTTCAGCCCGTCTTCACCGGAAATTCAAAATCTTTCAAAACACCCCGACCGGACCGACACCGCCCCACGCTCCGTCTCCCTCGCCTCGCAAATGGGCGCTCACAAGCGAACCATCGCGACCGGCGCGTGGAGCACTGGACATGGCCCACCGAGAAGTGACAGTATGAGCGCACCTTCTCGTGCGCGTAGCCTGCGGCTGAGACCCTGACCCGAAACCTACCGGTTCCCCCGTGCGAACCCGAACGGACGGACGAACAAAATGACGCTCCACTCCTGACCTGACGCAACTCCGAACTCCCTCCCTCCCTCTATTTCACTTTGCATTTTCCACTTTCGAAAAAATCGATTTTACCCTTTTATTCCCCTCCCATCTTCTCTCTCTTCCCCCCTTCGGATCCAAACTCCCTCACGAACGCCACCGCCACAATTTGAAACCCTAGGCCGCCGCATCGATCCGGGGACGGCGATTGCATTGGAGGTAGAGCTAGGCTGTAGCGTCTCGTCTAGCAGCGGCGGCGGGGCCGCAGCGTCCGGCCATGTCGACCGAGGACGAGAAGCTCCTCAAGGAGGCGAAGAAGCTGCCGTGGGACGAGCGGCTGCAGCACAAGAACTGGAAGGTGCGGAATGACGCCAACATCGACCTCGCCGCGCTCTGCGACTCCATCACCGACCCCAAGGACACCCGCCTCCGCGAGTTTGGTGAGATACGCTCCCACCACCTCCCGATCCGCCCCATTGAGCGCTCGGATCCGCGCGGTTCCGTTTCAGGATTTCTGTCGGATTTTTGTGCGTTAGATCTGAACTTCGGTGTTTTTTTCCCTTGTGTGGTGGTGGTTAGCTCCGTTGTTTAAGAAGGCGGTTTCGGATTCGAACGCGCCCGTGCAGGAGAAGGCGTTGGATGCCCTGCTAGCCTTTCAGCGAGCTGCTGATGCTGATGTATCGAGGTGCGTGCCTGCATGATGCTATTGCTAGTCATTTGTTTGCTGTTGTGCTTATGGTTACTTGACCAATGCCTTTTGGAATTGGCCTGACCCAGGTATGCCAAAGAGGTGTGCGATGCCATTTGTGCCAAGTGCCTCACCGGTCGGCCTAAGACCGTTGAGAAGGCTCAAGCTGCATTCCTTCTTTGGGTGGAGCTAGAGGCGTCAGAGGCCTTCCTTGTAAGTACTCGGTGACTATTTAAGCTATGGATTACGATTATTCGTATGCATTGATCAAATTGTTATGGTTTTCTCTCATCCACTCTGTCTCCCACAGCTTATGCCACACATTTTGTAATTGTACAGTTATAAGCAGCTGCAGAACTTACATAATTCCCATGCACAAATGCTGTTATAAGTTATAACGTCCAACAGTTCAAAAAAAAAGTTATAACGTCCAAAGTGTTAGGCCTATGCCATAGGATTGAATGCTGAATACTGAAGCAGATTTTAGTTATAGCTACCGGTGGGTCACAAATTGTTTACTAGTTCAGTGCTTAAAACCATGGAACAATTCCTGAGACTGAACCACCAATTTCCCTCATTCACCTCTATGTGTTCTACACTGGCACGGTAGACTACAAAATTCTGCAAGTAGCTTAGCTGTTCTAATTTATGCTAATCATTATTAGAGCCATCCCAGGAGGGTGCTTCCCGAGCCTTCATCACTTGGGAGCGCCTGTAAGTTTGACTGATGGTGAAGACAACTCTTACCTTTGTTCACCTTCCTATACATATTATATTCCCTCCGTCCAGAAATAAGTGACTTGGATTTGTCTAGATTCACATGTATCTAGACATGTTTTAGTGTATAGATACATTTGAATCTAGACAAAGTCAAGTCAGTTATTTCTAGACGGAGGGAGTACTTATTTTTTTAATCACCATCTGTAAGCAATCCCTGCCCAACCTTCCCAAATACTGTGAAAACAGAGTATTTTCTCGCTCAACTGACATGCATTATGATGATGGTGGTCATGGTCTAAAAGTACACTGTGATGATAAGAGGAGCACCGGGATGGAGATGGGGTATACACGCTTGTGCATTTACATGCCAATAATAGCATTCGTAGTTTAAATTACTCTCTAGGTCTAAAAGTACACTGTTATGATAAGAGGAGCACCGGGATGGAGATGGGGTATACACGCTTGTGCATTTACATGCCAATAATAGCATTTGTAGTTTGAATTACTCTCTAGTATAGTTTCAGTCTTAGGTGCAAATGCTATATCGCAACATACTTGCAGAAGTAAGTTCATATATTATGAGAGTATGTGAAGACAAACCCAACGATATTAATATTATGTAGTACATTTACATACCACATAAACTAATGGTCAAAGTTTCAAAGCGTCCACTGCACTGATCCCACTGCGTCCTATCTTTTGAGACATGAGGGTGTACCTTTTGGTATGCCTATTTAGCATATACATAACACAGTTAGATCCCACTCAAGCTTCATTTGGTATCCCATCATTTACTTGCAATTGCAACTATCTGCTTGATCGATCAAGTATTTTTCATTAGATTGTTGTTTTAACTTAACATTTATAAGAGAAGGATTTATTCTGGTGATGCCATCATATCTTGCACAAGGCATTGATGGCCAGCCTTTATCTAACACCATATTATTTTTTTGTTGCTTACTCTACCAATCTAAATTTATTTTCGACCAATTTGTAGTTTGTACTACTGCATGTTCCCTCTTTGTAATTATAATTGATAGCATGCTAACTTGGTCAAACTGACTTAATTTGCTTGTGCCACCAGGAATCTATGGAGAAGGCTGTGAAGAATAAAGTGGCTAAAGCTGTTGTACCTGCTATTGACGTTATGTTTCAAGCACTTAGGTAAGTTCCTAGCTGGTAATTTGCTTTCTTGTTAGAGCAAGTTTTTTTGAGCTGTGTTGACTACATTTTTCTTACCAGTGAATTCGGAGCTAAGGTTATACCACCCAAAAAAATTCTAAAGATGCTTCCTGAGCTATTCGATCATCCAGATCAGAACGTTCGGGCTTGTTCAAAGGGTTTGACGCTTGAACTTTGTCGATGGATTGGCAAAGAGCCTGTAAAGTCAATTTTGTTTGAGAAAATGAGAGATACAATGGTAGGATTATTTGTACCAGTGCAATGTTTTTATTGATAATTTATATTACGATCACAGCGTAATCACACTCTTCCTGTTTGTAGAAAAAAGAATTGGAAGCAGAACTATCAAACGTTTCTGGGATTGCTAAGCCAACTCGCAAGATAAGGTCAACTTTTTTGAAGAACATGTCTGTTTGATGTTTGATGCTTTATAGCTACATGAGCAATTTCTGAAATTATCTTGTTAAAGAGATATCTAAATTCTAGGTCCAGGCTGTATTGTGATTCTACACGAGACTATGATAAAACGCCAGACACATTCATAATATGATAAAAGTCTACAGCTTTTTGCAGCATCTGATACAACTTTGATCTCTGTTTTGTTTATCACAATATAGTAGATATCTTCGTTTTTTTCTGACGTTAGTAGTGAGTTGAGATGAACCAATTTCATGTTTACAAGGAAAATGTCCATTTTATTCCTTTCAATTGTTGCAATTGTTTGGATAACCCTCTCCGTTATATTTTTGGTTCACTTTACTCCCCCAAGTTTCAATACTGCGTGCCTAACCTCTTTACCCTGGTTTTAGACCCCGCTTTTGCTGTGGACCTTGGTATTGTCCACGGGACAGCCATGCCATCAGTTTGCTAGTTGGGGTAACTATCCAAAAAATGCAAATACTTTAGGGAAGCGAAGTGCTCCTTTTATAAGTTGCTAGTTGCAGAACTATACTGATTTGTAGTAGGTTAGTGTAGGATAGTTCAACAAGGAAATATCATTTGCCACATATACAACTTCCTTAAAGCCTTCTTCAAAGTGCCCTAGAGGTGTTAGTTTCTGGGTCCCAAGAAGTTGGGCCTTAAGATACTTGTTAATTTTGTTGACGTAAAAACAGTACGGACCCCCTACGGATATGTTTGCAGTGATATTGTTTCCTTCTACCATACTCATATGTGAATTTTTTTATAATTCAACTTGTCCAATCGTATATTTGAAAGTGTATGTGATTTAAATATTGTTTACTAGATCTGAACAAGAAAAAGAGCTTGAGGAGGAAGCTGTGCCAGAAACAACAGGCGCCAATACTTGTGACGAGGCAGTGCCAGATGGTCTGTTGTTTTCACGTGCATTTTTATTGTTATGTTCATTTCTATTGTTGACAAATATGCTGTTTTTTATATTTACTGTGAGAGTACTGATGCAATTGTACTTCTAGCTCCTATGGAGATCGACGAATATGATCTTGTTGACCCTGTGGATATTTTAACTCCACTTGAAAAGTCTGGATTTTGGGATGGTGTGGTATGTGACCTGTCTTGCATAAACTTACTGTTCTCGTAATCGTTGATTATTGTTATATAAGCTTTTGCTTCATTGTTCTGTCTCATACCAGAAAGCAACTAAATGGTCGGAAAGAAGGGATGCTGTGGCAGAGCTAACTAAGCTTGCTTCAACAAAAAAAATCGCTCCTGGTGATTTTAATGAAGTTTCTCGAACTCTTAAAAAGGTTAATATTGGTTTGAAGTCTTTATGTCATTTGATCCATTTCATACATCAAAATTTGCACCCCTTGTGCGCACTGATTCTACTTGTTGGTACGATATGTGTTTCTTTTTTCAAGGTTCTGTTTCCTGGCTCATCTTATGTTTTCCTTTTTCCTTATATTTGTAAAAATACTCATTGCCTGAAATGGAGCTCATGTTATGTTGTGTTGAAAATCTCTTGGGAGTTCGTAAAATGTTCTATAGTGTTGCAATACTTAATGTGGAACTGTCGGCAAACTATTTTCTTTGGGGGCTCGTGTTATCTTGTTTGAGAAGGTTCTTGAATCTCTGTGGTCTGTGGTAGCATTTTGTGATAAAAGCCTTTACATTATTTTCTTATACTTTTATTCCTTGCCAGTCAATTGTTGCTAGTGCTATCTATAAGAGAACCGTTCAGGATCCTGAGTGCTATCATAAAGACATTGCTTCTAATAATGTACTACCTCCGTCCCAAGGCTTAAGGCATATAATTTTTTTCAAAAGTCAAACCAACTAAAGTTTGACCAAGTTTTTAGAGAAAAATATTAATATTTACACTATGTAATCCATACCCTTGCATACATCATGAAACATATTTTCACATGGTATCTATATAATATAATAGTTCTTAATAGATTTTTCTAAAAGTTTGGTCAAACTTTACATGGCATGACTTTTCAAAATAATTATATGCCTTAAGCCTTGGGATGGAGGGAGTATGTAATTTGTGATTCACGTGCCTCCCTGTTCTTTTTTCTATTGCAGCTTGTTACAGATGTTAATTTAGCCGTTGCAGTGGAAGCTACTCAAGCAATAGGGAATTTAGCTAAAGGTTTAAGGACTAATTTTTCTGGAAATTCACGGAATCTGCTTCCTGTTTTACTTGTAAGTCAAAATATCCTTTTTTCTGAATAATCATAAATGGCTTGTTTATGATATCTTCTTGCTAGCTTATAGCTTAAGATGTCTGATCTGCTTTACCATATGGAGTGTTCTGTGTTTTTGTTAATGTGATATTTTCCTCTTCACTTAACCACACGACTGATTAGTGCTGCCAAATTTGCATGTTTGTATGTTATCCACTTAAACGATGAATGTCTCGGTTACGTACTAGTGTTTGATGCCTTGCTTGGTTTATTTTGAAACCTGCCTGTAATCTCGAGTTGTCGTCCGGTGTGACTATGCTGTAAGGGTTCGGGCATATGACTGGGCGGAAAAAGAACTTTTCTGAGCTGAAACGAAAAATTAACTCTCAAGATGTGATTCATTCAACTTAGCATGTAAAGAGGGGGAAAGGGAGAAATAGGGAAATCCTGAACCCTGGTTGCCGGTGTTACTGTCACTGATCGGCTGGTCATAGCCCTGGGGGAGAGGTACCAGGGAAGAGAATGACGTTTGAGAAAAAACCCTCAGAAGAGGGTCATTGTGACAGACTGCAGAATCACAGTAAGGGAGAGAAGCAGCGAGCAGAGTTGGAGAAGGCATCAGACGAGATTCGTTTGACGGGATCTTGTTTGACTAAGATATTTTCTCTGCATGTCAGATAAAACTTATCCTCTTATTATCATAGTAAAGAAAATTACGAAGTATGATCTACTGCTTGATTGTTGCCCAGGTGTCTAGGACCAGGGCACCACGACTTCCTCTTAGGCCTTTCACAATGCATTGTCTCTTAGCATGCTATCCTAGGTAGTGATTTATCTTAAGAGATAATCACCCCAATGCATTTTTTCTTAAGGGTATATCTAAATTTAATGATTTTGGCCTTATGCATGCATGAGATTGGCCTAGAATTATTTTTAGTCTATGACTCTGTGCAAGAGTTGTATCTTAGCTTAAGATACAACACAAATCTCTTTCTTCATTAAGTATGGTGCCACATCATCATTTTTCCTATGATATCGTTCTAAGGCACTTGCATTGTGAAAGACCTTATGTTCCTACCATTGTATGAAGTAAACCTCTTACAGGGGCTCAGGGCAATTGAGTATTAGTACATTTGTTGCTCTTCTTTACTGAAGAAATTCTTATGCTGCACTATCATGGAATACTGATCAAGTAAAGTAACATGTTTGACCTGATATGTCCTTGTTCTGTTAAATAGGAAAAATTGAAAGAGAAAAAAGCAACTATGACGGAAGCACTGACTCAGACACTTGAAGCAATACATAAGGCTGGCTGTATCACTCTTCTTGATGTTATTGATGGTTAGTATTTCCTTGTTAAAAGAGGTATCTAGAATACTGGTGGGGCTGGTGGGATCTGTCACTCTTTTAATATGCTAATGGTCAGGCTGGAAATGTGTCATGTTTTCTTAGACTTCAGCAGACCAGTCTTTAAGTGACAGCATACTTTTTGTTTTGGGTATATATCTTTAGAAGTGAAAGCTGAGATGTTTTAAGGTAGTGTTATTTTACACGTACTTATTGCAGATATTCGGGTGGCTGTAAAAAACAAGGTCCCTCTTGTTCGATCATTAACGTTGAACTGGGTTGCATTTTGCATTGAAACAAGCAATAAGGCAACTGTCCTAAAGTTGCACAAGGAGTATGTTCCTATCTGCATGGAGGTAAACATCCATTTTTAGGTCACTGGTTGGGATTTTTCTTGTTCTTTACTTGCATTGATGTTATGTGTCTTTCACTATTTTTTTTTACCATTAGTGCTTGAACGATAGCACCCCTGAAGTTCGCGATTCTTCATTTTCCGTTTTGACTGCCATAGCTAAGGTTTGTTTCTCTTGACTGTGCCTTTCTCTTGCACATATATCCTTCAATGTTACTTATATTCTATATTTTTGGGCACTTTTGCAATCTGTTAGATGGTTGGTATGAAACCTTTGGAACGGTCCCTGGAGAAATTAGATGACGTGAGGAAAAAGAAACTGTCAGATATGATTGGTTCTGCCACTGATACTGCTTTAAGTTCAGGGACAGGTTTGAGTTGCTATTCCTTCTGTCGCTTTCCATCTTTCTAGATGAGAACCATACATGTGTCTGCTATTGATTTCTAGAAGAACATTGTCATGCACCTAACAAATACCAACTATTCCATTTCAGTACCTACCTCAAGTTCAGGAGCCGCCACATCTGTTCGTGAGGTACCTTTTTTATGTTCTGTATTTATTTTCAACACTATGACATATTACCACCTGTAGTCTGTAGCTTCTCCTTGAAGACCCAGCCTGCTGTTTTGCAATTGTGCTCAGCTGGGCATGCTGCTCAGTGGAATTGTGTTTGTTACCAGTCTTCACTAATGTGCTATGCGCTAATCAGGTGGCCTAGGCAGGATAGATTGGCTAGGTGGGGCTGGTGCCTTCTAGAACACTGTTTGTTACAGTAGTTTCTACTAACTTCTTTAAGGTTTTCCTGTCTTTGCTCTCAAAAGATGTTTTTGAGAATTTGAGTTGTTTTATTCAAAATAGAAAATAGAAGTGCTTTGAGATGCCACTATCATTATGCAGTAGCCTGCTAAGCATAAGGACCACATTTATCGTAATAACAGATCAACATGACGACTGCTTAAAACACTTACGACATTGTAGCTTGACATAGTAGTTATTGAGTTGACAAACAAAACATGATTATTTCATATTTTTATAGGTTACAGATAGCTCATCAATGAGGAGATCTGCTGCAAGCATGCTTAGTGGAAAGAAGACTGTCCATGCAGTGGTTAGTATTGTTTTCTTGCTCGTGGACGCGTATACCCATAATATGTTTGAGTTTATACTCTTTATGTTTGGCCACCATGTTTAGGCTGCGACTAAGAAATCCGGACCTGCAAAATCAACCGGTACAAAAAAGACAGATGGTGGACCACAATCAAAGGCCTCTGCTGCTCCTGAGGTTGAAGATGTTGAGGTGACTTGCTTGTCATAAAAATATCTGCGTCCTTAGAAGCAAAGCCCTTCTGATTTTCATTGTTATGCATTAAATGTTTACCATGTATTAGCTTCTAGTCTAAATCACATATTCTCTGTCCCAAATTAGTTGTCTCAACTTTGTCTATATACACATGTATCTCGACGCGTTTCAGTGTATAGATACATGCGAATCTAGACAAAGATGGGACAACTAAGTTGGCACGGAGGGAGTATAATCTTTGTCAATTATCTCCCAGTTCTATGGAAAATTGGTAAAAATCAAATAGTGTCCAAACTATTTGATATATATTTTCAAGACTTTAATTTTTGTATCTATCATAAGGAACTAACCCTAAATGTCTGAGTGAAGTGTTTCCGTTAAACCCAACTGATTTGTAGTAACAGTGCTGAGATGTTATAGTTACAAGGTAATAGCTGCAAATAGTTCACTGACAAAGGCAGGTGCAAGCTCACATGCTTATTTGTTTCATTTCTTGAAGCCTTCTGAGATGAGTTTGGAAGAAATCGAAGAGAGATTAAATTCTGTCGTGAAAACGGAGACAATTTCCCAGCTAAAGAGCACTGTCTGGAAAGAGCGTCTTGAAGGTTAGCTAAGATCCTGTGCTGCCTGTTTTCTTCTTTATATCTAATGTGTTGATGCCATACTTAAACAAGGAAATCTTGTCGTGACATTGTTTAATCTTTTGCTATTTTTGTTATGTTTTCTTACGTTCTTCCAAACCTTAATGCTTCCATGGTTCTCATTTAAACATTAATATTGTACTATTTGTCAGCTATTGGCGTGCTAAAGCAGGATGTGGAAAATCTCACAGAACTCGACAAATATGCTGAACTCCTTGTTCGTTTATTATGTGCTGTACCTGGATGGAGTGAAAAAAACGTGCAGGTATATACTAATAATTTTTGTTGAGTAAAAATAATTTTTATAGGGAAGTTATGTCATGTATATTTTAAACAAAACAGGTTCAACAACAAGTTATAGAGGTCATCACCTACATTGCCTCAACTGTAAAGAAGTTCCTAAAGCGATGCGTCGTTCTATGCCTTCTTGGTATGTGCCCCTCTTACTTCAGTTTCATCCCCATTTTAGATTACTTGAACATTGCCTGTGTTGATCATACACTGTACCTTTTCCAAAATTCGACTGTTAATTATGTCTTGATAGAATGCTGATTATTCCAGTATTTTTTATTTCCAATTTTTTCAGGCATAAGTGAAAAGGTTGCTGATATAAAAACTCGAGCACCTGCAATGAAATGTCTCACCGCCTTTTGTGAGGCAGTAGGGCCAGGATTTGTGTTTGATAGGGTATGGTATAACATTGCAATCAAGTCAATCACTTAAGTCCTTTTATGCAATATTTACAATTTCTGCATAGCCCCTATTTGGTGGAGAGGCACATATGAATCTCAACACATGAACCCTTGAACAATTTTGAACTTGATGCATTTGTTTAAATACAAAGAATATCTGTGTGATATGATCTCAAACATTACAACAAAAGGTACTGAACACTTACCACAGACCAGATGTTTTAGCAACCACCATAACTATTTTCATCATTTTTATGTTGTAGCTATATAAAATAATGAAAGAGCACAAGAACCCGAAGGTTCTCAGTGAGGGTCTTCTTTGGATGGTATCTGCCGTCGAAGACTTTGGGATTTCCAATTTAAAGCTAAAGGTGCACTTTGCTTTCTAACTACTATTAACAGTTACAAAGACACTGCACTATTGTTCATACTCTTCTTCTTTTCCAGGATATAATTGATTTTTGCAAAGACACCGGTCTACAGTCAAGCGCTGCTGCAACTAGAAATGCAACTATTAAACTGATTGGTGTGCTGCATAAGTTTGTAGGACCAGGTTGTTACGAGTTCCTTAATTTATTTATGGCTTGATGAATGCACTATTTTATTGTTGTTTAAGTAAGTGTTTCCTGTAGATATCAAAGGCTTCTTGAGTGATGTCAAACCGGCACTTCTTAGTGCCCTTGATGCTGAATATGAAAAGAATCCATTTGAGGTATGTTGTCTTTGGTCATTGTGTTGAAAAAATATTTTTATTTGGAGTTTTAATGGCATAAATTATGTTGAATTAACAGGGAGCTGCTGCTCCTCCAAAAAGAACAGTTAGAGCTTTGGATGCTGCATCGTCCTCATCCGCCGCCTCATCAGATGGGCTGCCGAGGGAAGACATAAGTTCTAAGATAACGCCTACTTTACTGAAAAACTTGGGGAGCCCAGATTGGAAGGTACTATGCAGCTACTTTATTTTAACCTCTTGGGCTAGTTCTGTAAGTTTGCCTGCATTTGATATTGATGTTGTACTTATATGAAATGACAGGTAAGGCTGGAGTCCATTGAATCAGTCAACAAAATTGTGGAGGAGGCCCATAAGCGCATTCAGCCAACCGGCACAGGTTCATTATTGTTGTCTATCTTGAACAACTGTTGAATAGGCTAAAGTTGGTTCATGTTCATCCAATTTACACACCCTTATTGCTGTTATCTTGTACCTGCAGCGGACCTGTTCACAGCGCTAAGAGGCCGTCTTAACGACAGTAACAAAAATTTAGTGATGGCGACCTTATCGACGATTGGTGGTCTTGCATCTGCTATGGGCCCTTCTGTTGAAAAATCAAGCAAGGTTTGCAACCAACTCTACATTTGTTTTTATATGTTAATTAGTATTGTTGGTTTGTGTCCATAATAGCTGCAACTTTATGCTATGATGTAGGGTATTTTAGCAGACGTGCTGAAGTGTATTGGTGACAATAAGAAGCACATGCGGGAGTGCACATTGACTGCTCTAGATTCCTGGGTTGCTGCTGCTCAACTTGATAAGATGGTTCCATATATTGTTGTAGCTTTGGGTGATCCGAAATGTGGTTCAGAAGGGCGAAAGGATCTTTTTGATTGGTTGTCTAAGCATGTGTCAAAATTGAGTGACCCTGCTGAGTCTTTGCCTTTATTGAAACCGTCTGCATCCTCTTTGATGGTATTAGTTATATAGTTAAGCTATTTTATTTGTATTCATGTTTCATATATCCATATACAGTTCATGTGAAATCTAATGGTGTTTATATACTTCTGCTAAATAGGATAAATCATCTGAAGTACGTAAAGCTGCTGAGACATTCATGAATGAAATTCTCAAGATCTGTGGCCAAGCAGTAGTATGATTTTGCTTGTCACGTTCTTTTATTCACTTGTTTTTTCTGAAACCCTTTTCCAGTGGCTGAATTCGCTGTTTGGTGTAGGTGGCAAAGAACTTGAGAGATTTACCATCCCCTACTATGGCCATTGTCGCAGAGCGGTTGAAACTGTCAAGTGTACATGAAGGTGTCTCACGGAATCTAAATTTACATTTTGGGTTTATTCTCAACACTAGTTATTCTGTACTGATTTGGTATTATTGCATCACAAACAGGACTATCTGATTCTGTGAAGATGGTGACAACAAGCATGAGTTTGCCATCAAAAGGTGGTTTGAAGAATGGCAAACATGGTCCAAATGATCGTGGGTCTAATGTTGGCAAAGCTGCATCTCAAGTGCGTGACTTTGCTATGTGTTTATTGTGGAAAATGGCGTTTTCTTATAGTTATTTTTTGTTATCAGAGAGGAGTTCCAGCAAGGGCCTCTGTTTCTATGATTTCTTCTCAAGACTCCGTACAATCTCAGGCATTATTTAACATTAAGGACTCGAACAAGGTAGGCCATCATCAAGTCCCTTCTCGCAGTTTGCAAAGCTGTGTATTGGACTCTTATATTTTTATATGTATTCAATTTTGCAGGAAGATAGGGAGAGACGTGTTTTGGTACGTAAATTCAAGTTTGAAGAACCGCGGCGTGAGCAGATTGATGAACTGAAGGTCTGTTGCAGAACAGAACTGATCTGCACATATATTATTACTTCTTTACTGGGTTGTGGTCTCATGCCCTAAATCATGCTGTTATTTGTTAGTTGTAACATGAAATTACCATTTATCATAAGCAAAACCTGATACCTAGCGGACACACAACTAGTGTAATGGTAATTAAAAGTCAGAAGTCATTAAAATAAACTGTTATATGGCATGGAAAACCCTCTTTGTTACCCTTACTTGCCATTAGCAGATGTGCTCGTGACCAAAGCTGGTATGCACACTGCTGTGTGGACTCACAAGTGGCAAATAGGCAAGTTCAGTTACATATCAGTTGAGTTGATTTGGATTTTATCTTAGAATCTGCTCTCATTGCTCATCTATCATGAGCACTTCACGATCGTTTCATGCAATTATGAAGGTGTATACGTCCCCAAAATGCGCGCATCCTCCTGATATTTTTTCTTGTAGCAAATATCGCTTGCTGTGATGCATTGTAGAAGAATCAAATGTTTTGATATATTTGTTTCATTGGACATACCAATCTTGGCTGCTTCGCCTGATGTGCTATTTGTTATCATCATCTGATTTCTTTAAAAAATCATCTACAGATTGATTTATTTAAACATTTCCGCGAAGATGTTAGCTTGCGGCTATGGAATTCAGACTTCAAGAGGCAAATTGATGGTATTGAATTGTTACAAAAGGTTAGAAATTCATGACGATACTGAAACTCTTATCTCTGCAATTTGACTGTGTTACCTAGCTCATATGATCATTTTGTTGTGACAATTTTGCAGGCACTTCCTTCAAGTGGGAAAGAAGTGGTTGAGCTTCTTGATATATTACTAAGATGGTTTGTCTTGCGCTTCTGCGAATCTAACACGACATGTTTGTTGAAGGTATGCTAGCTAGAAATTCAATGTAACGTTGTTCTTTTGTTTACGCATAGCTAAATTAATTCTGAGTATTTTGTTTATTTTGACCTATAGGTTCTTGACTTTCTTCCCGAGCTATTTGATGGTCTGAAAGATCAATCCTACATGTTAACGGAAGCAGAAGCTGCAATCTTCCTTCCTTGCCTTATAGAGAAGGTACCATTGGAAGTTTAAAGCTGCCAAATATAATTGGATTAGAAAAAATTTGAACACTGGCTGGATATATTTTGCTCAGACTTTTTATTGGAACGCTTTTAGAACTTGTATTGCAATACATGACTTGCTTTCAAATCTAAATAACTGTCGTATTGCAGTCTGGTCACAATATCGAGAAAGTCAGGGAGAAAATGGGGGAGCTGATAAAGCAAATGATCAATATCTACTCTCTTCCAAAACTACTTCCCTATATTTTGGAGGGGCTGCGTTCCAAGAATAACCGAACTAGGATAGAGTGTGTTGATATTATTGGATATTTCATGGATAATAATGGTACTGAGGTATGGATCCCTCACCTCCGCCCTTCTGTAGTAGCTGGTTGATTTTCTTGCTTACTTTATGGTAATGCTTACTTTTACTCTTGCAGGTTGGTGGTTTGTTGAAAAATTTGCCATCTGTTGCTGCATTAACAGCAGAGCGTGATGGAGAAATCAGGAAAGCCGCTCTTAATACACTTGCCACTGCTTACAAGAACCTTGGTATGGCCTTATCCTTTCTATTTCCAGTAGTTGATTTTTCATGTTACATTAGAACTGCTTTTTTGTTGGGTACTACCTGGTCAACTGTTGGAAGCTCCAAGCGGCTTAGCCCTTTACACAGTTAGATGGTCCGTTTTTACTGATTGTTTGTGTACTTCCGCAAGCTTCTGTGACCATTACTCCTCAGAATTGTATTCCTTTTTTCAGCAAACATGCTTTGCTTGCATGTTTGAACTTAATGTAGGAGCTATAATTACGGCTAGGTGACAAGTAATGAAATTGATTTGCAAGATGTTCTTAGACTCTCTTGGTCTTGCAGGGGACGATGTTTGGCGATTTGTTGGAAAACTTTCAGATGCTCAGAGAAGTATGCTAGATGATAGGTTTAAATGGAAGGTCAGCATCATCTATCAACCCACAGGAAATTCATAGTATTTATTGTGTAAAACTGTGCATTTACCTGATAAAGCATGGGTTTTATGGTGCTATATTGTCAGGCTCGGGAAATGGACAAGAGGAGAGAAGGAAGGCCTGGTGATGCTCGAGCAGCTTTGAGACGTTCAGTTAGAGAGAATGGGTTAGTTCCTTTGTTTTAAATGATGCATTCCCCTCCCTCCACCTCCTGGGTGTGTACTGTGCTGCGTTATATATTGCTTCCTTTTTCAACTTTTCGGGCTGAAAATTCAAGACAGGCAATTTTGAACAGAAACATAACAGTTCACTTCTTGGTTCACCCCTGGTAGTGTACTATTTATTCCACCATCTTTCTACTTATTCATATTCTTTGGATATAGGTCTGATGTAGCAGAACAAAGTGGGGAATTGGTTTCCCGTTCAATAGCAGGATCGATGACCTCAAGGTGCCCAGCTATCTTATTTAATGGGTTTGTACTTCCTTTTGTATTCCATAACACAACTCCACTTGTGTATGCTTGTCTATGAATAGGGAAAACTTTGGTTATGTCGATGCACATATGGCACCTAGGCAGATAGCAACAGCAGCTACTGGTCCAGCAGACTGGCGTGAAGCTCTTGATATTGTCGCATTAGGTTTGCCTGACCAGGTTTGTGCTATTACTCACTTCCATCGTCTGGCTACCTCTTTTTTTTTTCATTGATGTTCTCTTTGTTCATTCCTTTTTCTAATAATCTACTCCATCCGTCCCAAAGAATGTGGCGTATAAACTAAGATACAAAGTCAATGTTCTCAAAGTTTGACCGAGAATATATACAAAGTTATAAAGATCTGTAATACCAAATCAATATTAGTAGACTCATCATAAGATATGTTTTCATAATATACTTATGTAATATTGTAGTTGTTGATATAGTCGGAAATATATTTGGTCAAAGTTAGAAAACATTGACTTTTTTGCTAAGTTTTCACGCCACTTATTTGGGGACAGAGGGACTATTTGATATCTAGCAGTGACCACCTGTTTGCTTCACCGTATTTCCACATCCATTATTGAAGTATAAGCATTGATCTTATGTTTTTGTTTACGCAGTCTGTTGAAGGAATGAAAGTCATATGCCATGAGCTAACTCAGGCAGTTGATCCCGAAAGTTCTGTGCTTGACGATCTCATCAAGGAAGCTGACAGATTAGTTTCATGCTTGTCTGTTATGGTAAGCCTTCATTGTTTTCTTCATCTTGGCTTTTCTTAACCCTGCTAACTGTGATTATGACAAATCTTTCAGGTTCCAAAAACTTTTAATTTCAGCCTATCCGGGGCTTCTTCAAGGTCTTGCAAATACGTTTTAAATACTCTCATGCAGGTTTGTTAACATGTCTATGTTCACCTTTATTTCGTTTTTATACATTTGTTAAATGATGTTTAATAGTTTGTTGTTATTCTGCAGACTTTCCAGATCAAACGGCTTGCTCATGCTGTAAAGGAGGGTACCCTAGACAACCTTATCACAGAGCTACTACTCTGGCTTTTAGATGAAAGGGTTCCTCTTATGGATGATGGCAGCCAACTACTAAAGGCTCTTAATGTCTTGATGCTTAAAATCCTGGTATGTGCATTTCTTTTCATACTCTCTTAAGCTTGCTGTCTGCTGTGTTTCTGATCCTACTTTTGAGCAGGATAATGCTGAGAGAACATCCTCATTCGTTGTACTAATCAACTTATTGAGGCCTTTAGACCCTTCAAGATGGCCATGCCCTACTCCATCTGAGTCCCTTGCTGTAAAAAATCAGAAGTTCTCTGATTTAGTTGTCAAATGTTTAATTAAGTTGACAAAGGTATGCTGCTCTTTGTGTATGGACTGTTGTGAATCTGTAGGGGGTGCCACTTAATGACATATGCCATCTTTTCAGGTTCTTCAAAGTACGATATACGAAGTCGACCTTGATCGCATTCTTCAGAGTGTTCATATTTATTTACAAGAACTTGGGATGGAGGAGATACGGAGGAGGTCTGTGCTGACCCCTTAGTGCTGAACATTTATCTCTTCAATCATTTATTTCTGTATTTCAGTCACATGAGATGCGTTTCATATGGTGCAGGGCTGGAGCTGATGACAAACCACTAAGAATGGTTAAAACTGTGTTGCATGAACTTGTAAAGCTTCGAGGTACAGCAATAAAAGGTCACCTATCAATGGTCCCTATAGACGCTGAACCTCAACCAATCATTCTGGCATACATTGATCTTAATCTTCAGGTAGAACTTGAAATATGGTGTCCTTCAATCGTTGCATGAATGCTTTTATGTGCCTCCTTTTTTTTGTCTAAACAATACTATTGGGTCATCCTAGACCCTTGCAGCAGCTAGGATGTTGACGCCATCTGGACCTATGGGTCAAACCCACTGGGGCGATGCTGCATCAAACAATCCAAATCCATCAGTTCATTCAACTGATGCACAATTGAAGGTTACATCACTTGTTTCTTTTTTCATGTCATGCTTGTAGGTTAACTATATTCAAATTCACACACTTAATTGATGCATTTTTGGCCTTTGTTTTGGGTATGATCAGCAAGAGCTTGCTGCAGTATTCAAGAAAATCGGTGATAAGCAAACATGTACTATTGGTCTTTATGAGCTTTACAGGATAACCCAGCTGTACCCAAAGGTATTTTGTCAAGTGTACTCACTGTCCGCCGTCGGCCTGGCTGGTTAATTTTAATTCAAAACAAATCGGTTGCATATCCACAATCCACATTCGGAAAAATGTATTTGTCGATCATATATCAGCTCAGGTTGCATACATTTTCATAGTTGGAAAAGCAAATCTGAAACACAAAATTATGATTTTCTTTTTATATTTGACATTTTAAGCTGTCTGCTCTGGTTTATTTCCTGATTCGAGAACATGATTTACTCAGGTTGATATATTCGCTCAGCTTCAGAATGCAAGTGAAGCATTTAGAACGTACATCAGAGATGGGCTTGCTCAGGTTTGATCTCCTTCCTAGAGGGGTTTGATATTTTTTGGTACTTATGACTGGGATATAAGAATATGTTTGTGGTGCATCCAGGTGGAGAAGAATGCTGCCGCTGGAAGAACACCCTCTAGTCTTCCATTATCAACGCCACCTCCGATAGCATCTATACCCTCTCCAAAATTCGCACCTTCTCCCGTCCACACAAAATCGATAAGCAAAACAGATTGTAATGAAGATGACCCCTTCAGAGTACAAGGAGACTCTGATATAAGGATACAATCTACTGATCAACAGACCGATAGATACCAATCCTCAGGTCTACTTCCTAGTTCCTATGCTATCTTTTGGCATCCGGACATTTGAATGTATATGGTATCAACATTATTGATACTTTGTTTTCTGATTATTGGAACTATTTATTTCTTTGCCAGCAGGGACGCTGGATGCTCTCAGGGAAAGAATGAAAAGTATCCAGACTAGGCCATTGGGAAGTATGAACGGTAATATGCTCCATGGGGGAGCACGTCTGGATGGTGAACCACAAACACAAAGTAATATTCCACCCATGGACGAGAGAGCATTATCTGGGCTGCAAGCACGGATGGAGAGGCTGAAGAGTGGGTCGAATGATCCACTCTAAATACAGTTGACAGTACTATGATAAATACCGACCATTATAATTGACTAAATTTGCAGCATAGTCATGCTATTTGTAGATAGGTATGTCAGACGCATTACATGATGCGGGGCCGACGTTTTGTAGCCCCCGTTCCTGCTCAACCCATTCTTGCAGAGTTCTCCGGTGTAGTTTTAGATAGCTAGCCAGATGTTTTGCCTGTAGCTTGCCTCTTGAGGGCCTGATTAGTGTTTTGACACATTTTGTCGCCAGTGTTGGGTTTTCTGTGATGTATAGCAGTACAATCGAGTGATCTAAATTAACTGCATTAATCATTTTTTTTGAAAGAACTGCATTAATCATTTGTGAAATCTTGGACATCATTGTGTGGCTATGAGTACAAAATGTCTATGTATGTGAATTCTAGAAACTCAGTCATGTGAACCAGGTGGCCTGGGATTATTATTTCTACTCCCTGCTTCCCAAAAGCTGGTGAAAGTCTAGTCTCAGAAACTGAAGCGTGCACAAAGATCGAGATCTTAGGTACACTAGTGCATAACTGCCGAGTGTCTGAAACATGCCATAGATATTAGACCAGCCATAGTGTATGCGATTCAAACCAAGCTATGGATCGGTTTGATACACTGTGTAGCATCTACTCAAGCGGTTCCTGAACTTGGTTCGCTTCTATCATGACACAAGCAATAAAGGGGAGAGAAACCACATCTAGATGGAACAATATAGGCCAGAAAAAATCGTTTTCTTATAGCAACTAGATCCCATGTTACAATAGTAACCGATTCAATACAGTGTAGCAAAACAAGACTGGTTTGATCTTTTTCATGCATCGCACCACAGTAAGACTACACATACGAGCAATTTGTTTACGGAAGAGGCACTGCCAGAAAAAATCGTTTTCTTATAGCAACTAGTTCCCATGCTACAATAGTAACCGATTCAATACAGTGTAGCAAAACAAGACTGGTTTGATCTTTTTCATGCATCGCACCATAGTAATACGACACATACGAGCAATTTGTTTACGGAAGAGCCACTGCCGTGGTGAGGATCACTGTGCACTGATTCGCTAGAAAAACAACCAACCCAAATACTTCAACCAAATTAAGCCACGTTTATTCCGTAAATCAATTTTGTAGTTTAGTCCATAGATAAAGAATTATTTGTCGCACCAGCGGTGTGGCCGGTCTTAGTGGCTTGTTAGAGACACACTACTAATAACTTAAATATTAGTGGCGTTCACTATGTGGGCACGACATTACCTCTATCTTAAAAAGAGTGGATTCACTACCCAGGGTTGGTGTGCACCAATGCGTTGCGGTTAGATATACTTTAGGATTCAATTGTTTGCTAGCTGGCGTGTTGACCGGAATCTTGTTCGCAGCTGGTAACCCCGTGTGTTAGGTGCTTTAGAGGTAAAATTTTGGCACGTATAGTTAGATTCTCCCGCAAGACTGACACCGTCCTAGCTCGGTGCCAAACTTTTCATGTCCCAAAGGAAAATTACAGGCAAAGAAATTAAGAAAAAACAAAGAAAAAGAATGTCAATTTATTTCGGTGGACAACCAGATACAAGCTTTCATACATGTCTAGCAGAAGTTCAGAACATAGATCCAAAAAAGGCAAGAAAAACAAACAAACTACTCCTTGTCGGGGTCCTGGTGGACCCGCCACTGTGTAGGATCCAATCAGGCCTGGGAAGAGATGCAAAACTTACATTCTAACTTTGATAGAAGTTTTCCTGTGATGTTTGTGTTTGCGGGTATGCAAGATCAAAGGTTGTTGATGTGAAGTGGGATAAGAGGGATGGAGATAAGAAGATAGAGTAGATGTAGTTTAGATTTAGTTCTTTGGTCTTTTCTTTTCCTTCTTTGTAATTTTCTTCTTTGTCCTATTGTAAACAATCCTTGTATACATTGGTTTGAAATAAAGGTTATTGAGTTTGTGTATGATTTCATTATGAATTGCCCTCTTATTTACTTGTGTTTAAGCAATATGTGAACTCAAGTTTGACTTAGTTCAAACTTCCATTTTGAATTCAAAGAATGTTATTACTTATATATATTGTCTTTGGTCCTTTTGTCTATGGGTTTTTGTTATTTAAATTCTTCATGTACTTCATATGTTTTCAAACAACTAAGTCGAGTTTGAACTTCAGTTCCTAGGTTTTGACTTAGGGAAAAGTTCCTAGATTCAAAATTTTCCACTTACAAATAGTTCAATCATCAAAAGTTTGAAATTCCCCCTCAATTTCATGTCCTAAAATGAAATGCACAATTTAAATATCTCCCTCTTATAAACAACTTCGTCCCGAAGTTGCGGTACTCCTATATTAAGGTTGAGGATATTCCTATCAGTAAGGTTTTTTGAGGTTGCTATTTGTTTTTCTGTCTAGTCTCTATACTGTGTCACTTTCTATACAAGTTCTTATGTACATATACCAAGTAAGTTGAATATTACTTGTCCTTTTGCTTTGTCGGTTTGCTGCTGGTATACCTTTGGTGGTTATCGCTATTCGTATTTTGGAGTTTGTTTGACTGGTTAGTTCTTATGGAGTGTATTCAACCGAAGTTTTGCTTCCATTCTAGCATGTTTGTCTCCCTCGTAGACTATTCGTTCTTCACGTGGGTTTCTAATGGTTATTATATTCTCTCCACAGTCAATCTGGGCCCCATGGTTGGTTAATCAATCCATTCTTAAAATTACTGTGATATTGTTCATCGGTATTCAGACAAGATTGTAATAGGATGTTCTAACAAAAAAAACCTAATTCAATATGTTTGTACAAATTCTTGGGATATGAAAGATATAGTGGCACCGGTATCAAACAATACCTTGCCAAGGTAAGTAAGAATCTCAATCGTACCTAAAACTGTCCTATCTTCTACACCTTGTTACATGTTTATGTAGTTCTACTTCCCAACATGTTGTCCTTTACCGTCATTATTGTTTTCTCCCAATTTTCTTTCTTTGGGTGAGTTTCCTCCGTTAAGTGGTTTATTTCCCACATTTTGTGGGTTCTGTATGTTAGGATAATTGGTTTTCATGTGTCCTGGTTGTCTACATCCATAAAAAATCACTTTAGGTTGTCTGCATTCAGGTGGAATATGTCCTTTATATCCATAGTTTCGAAACATGATCTGGCTTTTGGGGTTTGGGTTTCCTTTGTTTGGGTTATTCATTTCCGGTCTTGGTCTAGGTTTAAAACTTAAGTTTGGTTTTTGAACAGGAAATTTCCTAGGTTTCGTTCGTGCCTTCTTTCTCCTTTCTTCTTAGACTAGTTTGTAATCGTCTTCTAATGTTATAATTACATTAGCTAGCTCTTGGAATTCACTTGGCCGAGTTAATCGTAGGTGCATTTTCATGCATGGGTGTAGTCCCTTCATGATCGCTTCTTTCTTTTCTCCTCCACGTCTACCTCATATTTCGCGTATCGATATAAAGCACTGAATTCCCTTACATATCTTAATACTGGAGCATCATTCTAGTGTAGGTTCTCAAATTCAATTCTCTTTAGTTCCATAATACTTCCAGGAACGTGAGTCTCCCTAAATCTTTATTTTAACTCGTTCCATGTAAAAATCGTATTAGGGTTTGCAGGTCCAGGATGTTTTCCCACCATGATGTTACAGGTCCTTATAACAAGTACATGGTATATCGTAGTTTTTCTTCATCATTGCATCCTATAGTATTTAACTTTCTATTTGTGTCTCTTAGCCAATCCTCAACGTCCATTGATTCTGCCGCGGATGCAAATGGGAGTGGTCTAGTATTTTGAAACTCGGCTAGGCTTACTCCGTCTCCACCATTTTCCCGTCTATGTCCAGTTTGTGCCAAGAGATGATGCATAAAATTATTTTGGACTTCTTGATCTCTTTTCCTTGCCTCTTCCACCGGCTGCACATATTGCATGAAGCTTTGTTCTAAGATTGGTGTGGTCTAGGATGCTGAGCCTATTCTAGCTGTATTGTCTGCATCTTCTTTCTATTGGGTTTTCCTAGCTATTCTTTCGGATTCGGTTTTACCTGTTGTTCGTTGGACATATCCCCGTAGTCCTGTGGAATTTATGTCAGGACACCATGTTACATCATGCAAATGCACATTGGGATATCCGTTTTCAATGCACAGAGCTAGTCACACAAGGTAATTAAGATCCAAATATATCACTTCAATTTCCCATTTGTACATAACCTTATGTACAAAAATATAACATTCCCCATAAGTTTTATTATAGGGGAGTATTATCTCACTTATTTGGCTCAAAATCCCAATCATTACAATACCCATTACATTAACCCATCTAATTCTGCTTTTTGTGTGGAATGTTCTACTCATTTACTTCATAACATCTTCCGGTCATCCATTCTCTACCGTGTTTGAATTGGTTTATATATCCTAGAAGGTCATTGGCTCATTCTGGTTCTTTTCCCAAGTTAGGGTTATCCTCTTGAGTCAAGTACATCATGTTGAAGTAACTGCTCAAAAACATGAGTGAGTCCACGACTTACCTAAATTCATCACTAGGTTCGGGGTTACTCAAGTCTTTGGAAGTCCGTGCTTCATATTTACTTGGTTCTATAATTCTCTTCTCCCAAGGATTTACACGACTATCTCCTCCATCGTAATTATACGTTGTCGGACTGTAATCCTCATTCATGTCAATCCTAACTTCTTTAAGGTTTTATTGATAGTCCATAGCTTCTTAACTAGCTATGTAGAACTCAGTTGATACTTATGGTTCATCAAGGTTACTAACGTCCATTTCACCACCCATTATTGAGTTAGGTTCTTCATCAGTTCCCCAACCAGTTGGTTCTAAGGTGATATTAATACTAGGGTCATTCCAATTGATATCATAAGAGTGATCCATTGGAAGATAAGTATTGTATTGTTTAGGGTTAGGTTCTAGAGTTTCTATTTCTAGGGAATCCACGTCTTCATCCATGTCTATATATATATATATGTATCATACTGAGCACTATTTCGGGGTACAACTTCATCTTTGAATTTCTTAATTCTAATCATTACTCCTATAGGATCAGTTAGGTTATACATGGCTTCTCCTAAGGCTTCACTCACAGTCTCGTGGGTACTAAAGAATGATTGGATAAGAGTGGCGTTAATATCTGGGTATGCAACCAACTCTTCAGTGGTAGAATTTTGGACAAAGTCCCACTTTGCATGGGTTGTATCAGTTGGCTTGGCTTCATATGGTATCGCATGGAATGTTGTTAACCTTAATTCAGAATTCTTAGTTTTACTAATTGTTGTGATAGTCTTTATGAGAATAATCTCAAAAGCTATCCAGTCCTCATTGGCTTCTCCCATTTATGGGCTCTTTCAAAAGTCTAAGTTAGATGGAGTAACTATGGCAACTTGGTACTTTATCAATTTTCCTCCATCATGATGTTCTATGACTATTACTACAGTCTTTGAAAGGAATATGCTCGAGAGGCAATAATAAAATGGTTATTATCTTATTCTATGTTTATGATAAATGTTTATTTTTCATGCTATAATTGTGTTAACCAGAAACATTAATACATGTGTGTTTAATGAACAAAGAAAAGGTTCCTAGTAATGCCTCTCATTACACTAACTTGTTGATTAACAGATGATCAAGGTTTCCAAATCATGTCATTGGATGTTGTTAATAAGGAGGTCAGAACATTGGTTGAATGATGTGATGAACATTCGCCCAAAGTATAGTAATACGACCATGCCATTGTGTTTACATTGCTATAATGTCATTCGAAGTAACCCTACTCCTTAGACCATGAGATCACGTCAATCACTAACTGTAGAAGAGTACTTTGATTCCATCAAATATCACACCGTAACATGGTGATTATAAAGATGTCGTTGAGATCTTGGAAAGTCTTAGTTGAGGCTCATGGATCAAGTGTGGGATTTGTCCAACCTAATAACATAGAGATATACTCAGGTCCCTCTCGATGATATCACATTAACATAGCTTGCAAGCAAGTGATAAGATCAGTAAGAATATTATATCATGGGGACGAGAAAAGAGTACTTGTCGGTAACGAGATCGAACTATGTATGGATGATACCAAATGATCGGATCTCGGACAAGTAAAATATCGCGAGACAAAAGGAATTGGTTACTGTGAAAAAGGTTCACAAAATCACTAGTTCATCATTGAATTAGTGGGAGTCATTATGGATCTCTAAGCCCCGCTAATGATTATTTACCAGAGAGTCCGGATCATGTACACATAGTTCACGATCCCGTAGGGAGACACACTTAAGGATAGTCAATGCATTTGAGTGGATAGGGAATGCAGGAGAAAATACTAGACATCGCAGAAACTGTTCTGATAAAAACGGCTGGAATAGTTTTGGTGTATCAAAATATTGCAAGGGGATAAAATTTTAATGTGTTTATTAAATGAAGTACTCATTAAATTAAGTGTTCATTAATTTGAGTGGCACTAAACCTAGTGAGTGGAGAATTATGAGAGATGACATTAATTTTGGTGGAAATTTAATGCATGTGAGTGGATGTTTGAGTGGAGATGGATTTATGTGAGTGGATCATCCACCCACATGATGAGGGGAGAGGTGGGGGCACCTCTTGGGGCGTGCTCACCCCTTGGGGCAGCCTCCCCTCCCCCTATAAATGGCCATCTCCTCCTCCTCTCATCACACACCATTCCACTCATTCTCCATTCCTCTCATATGCTCTTTGGTTGGCATCTTCCTCCACTGGCTAGCCTTGTACATTGCCACGAGTACGGTGCTTAGGCGAAGCTCTGCTCAAGATCTTCTCCACCACCACCACTACCATATCGTAGTGCTTCTGGAGTTCCCGACGATCTAGTACTTACACTACCCAACATGGAGCAAGGGACAGAAGTTGTCGGCACACCGTATGTGTGACCGATTACGGAGGCGCTGCCCCTTTTTGGCGCATATAGTCATCGCGTCCTTGAGGACGGTCATGTACACTCTACACCAACAACTTTTGTTTGCGGGAATGTTATTATGTTTACTATCTTCAAGGGTGAGTCCTTCTGAAACCGTTACAAGTAGCGCCTAGATTCAATCTTGGCAGTTGCAACCGTAAGAGTTTTTTTGTTTTCTATGCAACGAACCCCATCAGTATTCTAATGGATATTCATACATTCCAACAGGTCTATGTAAACATGCGTCTAAGGACTTTCAAAGGTTTCTAGCGGTAGTTCCATTACTTGCACAGCTCGATAGGGACACCATTCAGCCATTAGGTTCATCATTCTTAACTGTTTATGAATAGATAAGTGATTAGATCCTATTTTCTTTGTATAGAATTGTCGCACTAATTTTATGACATCTAGCCATATTAGTGGAGAACTCCTTACTACTCCTAGGTCTCTACCTACAGGTTTCTCCCACTTACTAGGTTTCCAACCTAAGTCAAAGCAATTGCTCTAATACAAGCTGGAGTGACCCATGTACACCAGTGCATGTTGTAGTGTACAAGTCATTGGCATAACACTTACGAAAGTCCTCTCTCTGTAAATATTACACACCTCAGAGTGGTACGACAGAACCATTGCAGGTCCAACTAATTCTTCCTACCTTATTCATAACATAAGAACAATACAAGCTTCGAGATCCTCCTCGGTCTAGTGAGGATTCACTTCTACCAATAAATTTAAAAGAGCTAGCTTGAGGGACAATGGCACTTCTAAGCTAAGCACCATCAAAGTGTTACAACTTTATTGGGGTTGGTCTTGGTTGATCAGACCGACTATCCTATGCGTGCGAAACTACTCTTCTAACTCTATGCTTTCCTCCTCGGTTCCAAACTCTATTTTGTAGTGTATGCCTTCAATTCCTCCTGAGAGGTTGGATTCTTCATAATAAACCTCTTATCTGGTGATGTATTCTATAGTGGATATATCTTGTATATTTATGGTACCTAAGCAAGGTCATGGACATATCTACATCATACTTTATGCTGATCATTCAATGATCCCATATCAAAGAATTTGCATGCCGCCAAATTTGGCCATATATTTCGAAAACAAATGAGTTGAGTTGAAAGAATCCATAGTCAGCTCACTTCTTGACAGTGTTGATATGAAGCTATCGGATCCAGTTGACACGACCAAGCTTAACCGAGATCTCAGGAGGGTGCAAGACAAGGTTAGCAAAGTCGAGAAGGAGAGGGACGTGGCGTTGGCCCTGAAAGCTAAAGCAGAGCAAGAACTGACTCAAGCAAGGAATAATCATCACCAGCCCAAAGTCCTGCAGTTCACAACTACGAGTATTGACAAGTGCATGAGGAAAAATACAGAGAAATAATTGAAGCTGTGCAAGGAAGATGCTAAAAGGAAGGAGCAAACGAATCGGTCCTTGCTCTCACAGGAAGATGCGCATCGGGCTAAGATTAGGAAGATCAAGGAGATTTCTGATAACTAGTTCTATTTAGCTTGAGCTCCGTGCCTTTTTAAGTTGTAATAGTAGTACTTGTTGACCTAGTGGTCTGAACTAGTGGTCCCGGAGTCCTGGGAGGAAAAAAATTGCTCTCCTGTTAGTCTGTATTAACCCTGCATCACTTCCTTTTATTTGATCATGGTGGTATTCTAACATTGGTGGCTTTTTTAAACGTAATCTACGTGGATTGTGCCGCATGCAAATAGCACTGTCACAATTTATAAAGTGGAAGCACGTACACCCGGTTAATGGAGATCCGGGAGCTTCGCTAGACATAGGGGATACAGGAGCAGGGAGGCGGTGAGATATACGGGCTCAAGCGTCTGGGCATTATCGGTTGCCATTGTTGTTTATGTTGCCACGTCGTTGTGCAACATCTGAAATAAGTTGCTACTTCGTGAAGTGTGGCAGCTTAAATAATTTATTCCTGTGCCACTTACATTCCGTCGTATTTGGAGACCTCCTGCCCCTCAGCAATCGTGGAACCGGTGCTACGTGTTTTCAGATAGCAGTGGCACAATCACAATTTCGGATTCAACTCGACTCATGCTTTCCAAACCCTAAGTCGCGGTACATTTTACTCAGAGAACATGGGTAGATTGTTTCGTCCAGCAATGTGCCACACACAGAGCTCTAGAATTTAACAGAATTACATATATAGGTTCAAGTTAAACACATTACTATGCATCTTCATTGCCAGCAACCTTCTTCCGAAGCCTGGGTGCCAAGCCTTCACGTTCACTGGCTTCTTCATTTTCTGCCTTCTTCCTCTTCCTCGGTGCCAATTTTCTTAGCTTTACGTACTCTGCATCGCCGGGACAATGGGAACCAGAATCATGTCCAACATCATCTTTCCACTCGTTTTTAATTTCTTTGGACATCAAAATGACTGACCCGGCAGTCATGTTTCTAACCTTGCGGTGCTTCCTGTCAAAGAAACAGGACTGTTGCATAACTGCGTAATATCTACAGAGTAAAGGAAACAAAAATTACAATTCAGCACAAATATGCGAACCCCAAGATACTTTTGCTTACTAGGAGCTAATTGGGTTCGAGCGACCACCCTGTCCAAGAATAGAAGGGCGACTCCTAGTTGCAGCAGCTTCCACATCTAGTACATCACAATTCAGCTCAAACATGCAATCCGAAGCATACCTTTTCATCAACCCAATTAGCTGACTGTCACACGTTAGAGGAACCATGATGCCACGTTCATCCGTGGCTGAACTTTGCGATGCCGCCATAATTCATCATGATTACACAAAGCAGCAACCATACCAGATATAGTACAGATCTGCGCAGGCGCTTCTTCCATCGTGATACAATGGTGTCCATTACCACTTGCCCTTAGAGTCGTACCTGAAGAGGACTACCGTAACCAGGTAAGGTTGGTCCGTGAAGATCCCACTTGACAGAAAGCTGTGGACAAAATAAGTTTGTCAGCGAGGCTAACAAACAATTTTAGGTTCAGTAGCCAGCTAGCAGTTATAATTAGTGCGAATAGCAAAGGAAGGGTAGCTCACCCGCTTGTAGCCAGAACTTCTTCTTCCTTGGTAGTAGGATCTGCCATCCTCTGAGCTGCTCAGCTCGTCAACGGCAGAGGCGGGATAGAGTCTCGCAACGGCGGCTACGGCATGCGCCATTGGAGCTCGGGATCAGTGACTGGGCGCAGCAACTTGGCACCGGAAGTCGAATGTCTGAAGGGATCGTCCTGCCCAAAGGGTGGATTCCGACGCCGCCGGTGCTAGGGGAAAGGTGGGAATGGATTTGTGAAATTGGTCAACACATCCAATCCACTTAGTTACTCGATTTTCCTAAGAGGTTGCCGCGTTGGCGCTCGCGTCACGGAAAAATGACCGACATGAGGGTCCTGACCGTCTACTTCACGGGGCAGTTTAACGAAATGTTTGAATTTGGCAGGGGTGAGATGAGTTTGCCTCGAAATGGCCCCTCTCAGCAGTTGGCGGCCCAACATTTCGAAACGACAACAATTTCAGGCAACTTAGGTACCGCTGTGCGCTGGCCTGTGAAGTTTGGTACCACAGACGAACATGCCCCCCATCGAGGGGTCACAATTAATATATCATAAAACACCGAGAGTTTTGACGATGGGTTCAACTTCTTGCTAAGATTTTGCATCTTGACAATTTAACGAAATTAGGTCAAACTTGAGCTACAAGTAAGCGCGATAGATTATTCTTGAATTAAATGTATTTTCAGAGGTAGATCGGTGCATCTTGTTGTAGTAAACAATACCGCCAGTGTAAGTTTCCAACTATCAGGAAAGAACATTCAATTCTACATTTTCCGAGTTTAGATGAGCGAGGTTAGTTGTTCTTTTTTATAAAGAGAAGTCCAAAGAATAGTGGATGTGGATACCACAAGCCAAGTTGACAGACATATATAGTGGATCGACAACATGTTGTACTTCTGATTCCATGTTTTATGAGTTTTCAAGCTTCCTAGCTAACCCCGCCCATTTGAATGACTTTATGTCGATATCTCAGAATTAGGTCAAATTTGAAACTTCAAGTAAATTGTAGGTTTTGCTTTGATAGTTTTATAAAAAAGGTTTTGGAGATACCCATCGAGGGGTCAAAATTAATATATCAAAAACCAGCGAGAGTTTTGACGATAGGTTCAACTTCTTGCTAAGACTTTGCATCTTGACAATTTAACAAAATTATGTCAAACTTGATCTAGCTACAAGTAAACTCCATAGATTGCTCTTGAATTAAATGCCTTTTCAGAGGTAGATCATTGGTGCATCTTCTTGTAGTAAACAGTGTCGTCGGTGTGAGTTTCCAAATATCAAGAAAGAACATTCAATTCTAAATTTTCCGAGTGAAGAATACGAGCGAGGTTGTTCTTTTTCCTAAAGAAAAGTCCGAAGAATATTGAATCTGAATACCACAAGCCAAGTTTACATACATATATATTGGACCAACATGTTGTACCAACGAATTCCCATGTTTTATGAGTTTTCAAACTTCCCAGCTAAATCTGCCCTTTAGAATGACTTTATATCGATTTATCGAAATTAGGTCAAATTTGAAACTATAAGTACTAGTAAATTGCACGTGCCCTGCACGCGAGACTCAGATAATAGACATCTGGCATATCATCACTATATAAAATTATAATAGGTAAAGACGAAAAAATATAATAGGTAAAATTTGAACTACTACAAGTAAACTGTGTAGGTTGTTTTGAAAGTTTTACGAAAAAGCTCTTAGAGGTACCCATCGGAGGGGGGTCAATTAATATACTATCAGAAACCATAGAGAGTTCTGACGACAGGTTCATTTTCTTGCTAAGATTTTGCATCTTGACAGTTTAATGAAATTAGGTCAAACTTGAGCTACAACTAAGTGTGATAGATTGCTCTTAACTTTAATGAAATTAGGTCAAACTTGAACTACAAGTAATAAATTGTAGGTTGCTTTGAAAGTTTTATGAAAAAAGCTTTTGGAGGTACCCATCGAGCGGTTAATCAATATATCAGAAACCATAGAGAGTTTTGACGAGTGGTTCGACTTCTAGCTAAGATTTTGCATCATGAAAATTTTGAACACCTTTTGAAAATGATCACATGAAATAGGGAGAGAGGGGAAATGATTTTTCTATTCTCTATGGGCAACCCACAAGCTTGAGGTGCACCTTAGGCTTAAAGATACAAA
Organism: Avena insularis; assembly: GCA_023614405.1. Taxonomy (NCBI): domain Eukaryota; kingdom Viridiplantae; phylum Streptophyta; class Magnoliopsida; order Poales; family Poaceae; genus Avena; species Avena insularis. The sequence goes on along the minus strand of CM042688.1, from coordinate 44,241,359 downwards.
CTTTATTTTCTCCACAATGTATATGGTGAACCTTAGTGGATGCCACATACTAGGCCTTAAGGTGTGCTTTTGTACACATTGTTGATGCCCTTATTTGGGAAAAAGCAAATAGTATATTAGTACTAGTACACTAATATAGTAGTACTTATTTCTTTGCTTAGACATATGCTCACCTCTGTCCACGCTCTGTACATGCTGAGAGAATAAAACGTAGGCAGGGTAAAAGAGGGCAGCAGTGAAGAGGAGTTAAAGGCGGTTCGATGTCAGAGGAAAGTTATGATGTGTTCCTAACACGAGGTACTCCTGCGGCCACTCTACTAGTAGTAAATTTCAGGACCTATGCACGCAAAACAAATTGTGTGTTTTCTCTCTCCTTCGCTGCCTCTCACCATCCATCCTCCCTCTCTCATACCCTTTCCCCTCGCGCACCGGTCCGGCTGATCTCTCCCTAGTCCACAGCATGGTGCTGCGCACGTGTGCCTTGGTACGACAGCTATATGTCTCTGGCGTGTTCGGCAGTCACGTTGGTGTGGAGTAGGGACGAGGAGTACATAGGAAGGAAACCACTTTGGTCCTTGGCTACAAAAAAATTCAAACTTTTCCGATTTTCAAATTTTTCACTTGCTTCCCAAACATCGGGAGGGAAGGTTACTCAAAAGATCGGCCATTCGTAGTACTTTTTATCTTATTTTTATCTTTTCTTATCTCTTACAATAGCATACCATACCACAGTATAGTGTATGGATAACTTCGAACATTGACCGTTGGATCAAGACCGGCAAATACAAACATTGCTAACCATTGGATCTTCTTTCTCATTCTTAGGCTGGTCGTAGTGGGAGTAACTAAAGTAGTAACATGCATCTACATAAAGTGCCAACTAGGCATTTTGATGACATGGCGTGCTATTAAATGAGGAAAGAGATGGATGTAGTAACTAGCTAAGTTACCATAACATCACACTTTTCAAGTGAAAATGAGTCTACAAGATAATTAATATAGTCTTCTATGACACTACTTATTAGTTACTATGCATTATGAAGGTGGTAATTAGACTAGTGTTAGGTGCATGACACTAGTTGAAGTTACTCCTCACTATGACCAGCCTTAGCATCTACACAAGTAAGGGCAATTGATTGCTATTGAACTAAATATATTTTCAGAGGTAGATGGCTGCATCTTCATGTAGTAAACAGTGTCGTCGGTGTTAGTTTCCAACTATCACGAAAGAACATTTAATTCTCAATTTTTCGAGTGATGGCAAGATTGTTCTTTCACGTAAAGAAACACCGAAGAATATGGATATGAATACCACAAGACAAGTTTTCAGACATAAATGTATGGATGTCGATGTAATTTTACCTTTTTTTAGGTCCTTGATGTAAAATGTACTCGCAAAGGCTGTGTAAAATTTGAACCTAAAAGCAAGTGGTAACATTTAAACGTATTTAAGATTATTAGTTGTCGATGAGTATGAACGTTCTTGGATTTCAAGCCGAACGGCCAAGCTCATGGCCATATCTACATCATACTTTATGCTGATGATGATCCCATGTCCACGAATTTTCATGCCACCAACTCTGGCCATATATTTTGAAAACAAACGAAGAGAAAGTAGTATGATGAGTATGGCTCGATGAGCTTCTCTCTCGAGAAGGATCCAAACATGATTGTTTTCGCTTCTTAAATTTAGGGTGCTTTGTGCTAAATGTATGGACCTCGATGTAATTTTACCCCTTTTTAGGTCCTTGCTATAAAATATACTCCCACTATCCGTGTAAAATTTGTACACAAAAGCAAGTGGTAAAATTTAAACGTATTTAAGCTAATTAGTTGTGAATGAGTATGAACATTCTTGCATTTCAAGCCGAACGACCAGGGTCATGGACATATGTATATCATACTTTATGCTGATGATTCATGTTCCCATATTGAAGAATTTGCATGACGCAAAATTTGGCCATATATTTTAAAAACAAACAAAGAGGAAGTAGTACGAAGAGTATGGCTTGGTCATGTTCTTTCTCGAGAAGGAGCCGAACCCGGCTATTTTACTTTGCTTAATTTTAAGGCGTGCTTCGTGCTAAATTTGTGTACCTCGATGTAATTCCCCTTTTAGGTCCTTCATGAAAACAAATGAAGAGGAAGTACTATGAAGAGTATGGCTCGATCAGCTGCTCTCTCGAGAAGGAGCCAAACCAGATTGTTTATTTGCTTAATTTTAGGGTACTTCATTCTAAATGTATGGACCTCGATGTAATTTCCCCCTTTTTAGGTCCTTGATGTAAAATGTACTCCTACTGTCCGTGTAAAATTCAAACCTACAAGTTAGTGGTAAAAGTTAAACGAATTTAAGGTTAGTTGTGAATGAGTATGAACAATCTTGGATTTCAAGCCGAACAACCAAGGTCATGGCCATATCTATATCATACTTTACATCGATGATTCACGATCCCATATCCAAGAATTTCATGCCACCAAATTGGGCCATATTTTGAAAACAAACAAAGAGGGAAGTAGTACGAAGAGTATGGCTTGACCAGCTGCTGTCTCGAGAAGGAGCCGAACCCGACTATTTTCCCTGCTTAATTTTAGGGTGCTTCGTGGTAGTTAAATATATAGACCTCGATGTAATTTTACCTTTTTAGGTCCTTGCTATAAAATTCACTCCCACGGTTCGTGTAAAATTTTAACATAAAAGCAAGTGGTAAAATTTAAACATAATTAAGCTTATTAGTTGTCAATGAATATGAAAATTCTTGCATTTCAAGCCGAACGACCAGGGTCATACATATCTACATCATACTTTATGCTGATGATTCATGATCCCATAGCAAAGAATTTGCATGCCGCCAAATTTGGCCATATTTTGAAAACAAACAAAGAGGAAGTAGTATGAAGAGTATGGCTCGGTCAGCTTCTCTCTCTAGAAGGAGCAAAACATGACGGTTTTCCCTGCTTAATTGTAGGGTGCTTCATGCTAAATGTATGGACCTCGATGTAATTTTACCTTTTTAGGTCCTTGATGTAAAATATACTCCAACCGTCCGTGTAAAATTCGAACCTAAAAGCAAGTTGTAAAATTTAAACATATTTAAGATTATTATTTGTCGATGAGTATGAACATTCTTGGATTTCAAGACGAACGACCAATGTCATGGTCATATCTACATCATACTTTATGCCAATGATTCGTGATCCCATATCCAAGATTTTGCATTGAAGGAGATATGCCCTAGAGACAAATAATAAATAGGTTTTTATTGTCATATCTCAATTAGTTTATAATAGTTTCATATTGTGCTAGAACTGTGCCAAGTAGAAACATTGGTACAGGTGTGGTATGAAACAACCAAGTCCCTAGTAGCCTCTATTCATACTAGTTCGTTGGTCACGAAGATGATCTGGGTTTCAAGATCATGGGCATTTATGCCGACTGACAACGAGATCATATCATTGGAGAATGATGTGGTTGGACATTCCTCGAAGGATTGCAACACGATCAAGTCATATAGTTCATTGTTGCAACAGCTATACCTAGACTCCTCCTTAGACCGTGAGCTCATATTACTCACTGTTTCCCTAGGCTGCTTTGACTGCATCAAACGTCATCTGGTAATGCGGTGGCCATAAAGGTGTACGTTGGGTATTCCGAAGGAACAGTAGATGACATTTGACTGCAAGACCGGGATTTATTCACCCACATGACGGGTAAAGATACATACGTCCGACTTGGTGAGATTACATCTATAAATGTTGCAACATGTGACTAGGTCACGGGGATGTAATATCACGGTAACAAGAAAACATAACTTGTTGTGAACGAGATTGAACAAGGTATGGGATACCAGTGATCGGATCTCGGACAAGTTGTATCGAGAAACAAAATGAAGAGGATGCTACATTTAGACGGTTCAAACGACATTGTCATCAGGAATGCATAGGGGTCACATGGACATCCCTGGTCCCTCTGTCGATCATTGATACAGATCATGTCTAGAGCATTCCTGAGCCGTGAGAGGATACACTTAAGGGTACGATGAGAGTGATCATTCGTAAGATGGAATCACAATAGAGAAAGAGAGAAATCCGGAATCATTCCGTAGAGAGATCCGAAGGTGTTCGGAGAAAGAATAAATGATCGAAATCATTCCGGGAAGATCCGAAGTCGTTCGGAGGAAATCGAAAGGGAACCGAAAGGTGTTTCGAGTCAAGATGGATTTTGTAATATGTATTTACATATTAATTAGTGTAATTAATATTAAATATAATATTAAAATCTAATTTGAAGAGTTATTCCACTAATGGGCCAAACTTCCTAGGGAAATAGGGCCCATGAGGGAAAACCAAAGGAGGGAAGGGCCAAGGGCCAAAGGGCCAAGGCCCAGGCGCCTTGAGGGGGCCCACCCGGCCAGCCTAGGGATGTGCGCAGGGTGGGGCCCACCCCAGGCCGGCTGGCCCATTAAGGCCCATGCGCCTCCCCCCTCTCCCTTGTTTAGTCCCACATGGGAAACCCAAAGGGGAGGGCACACCCCCTCCCCCTATATAAAGGGGTGCCCATGGGTGGGATGAAACACACCAATAATTGGAGAAGTCCTTTGGTTGACTTTCTCCCTCCCTCTCTCTATACCTTGTGACCATGGCCCCAAGTCTGGGTTGTGCGATCAAGGCACACCTGCAGTACGCCGTTGCGCTGCAGGGATTCCTAGCCGGATATCAACTTCCGCACTCCCGGTGGGATCAGGGAGCCGGAGGTCTCATCGTGCACCGGATGTGTATGAAGACACGTGGCGCAACACTTAGAGCGCTAGAATGTCGTGAGCCGGAGCTGTTGCACGATGAAGATGATAAAAATCAAGAAGGAGCAAGGGGTGACCTTGAGGAGCTTCGTGACCTTGAGGTCGGCTTCGAGTACAACTACATCAACCACGTTCCCCGCGAAACGTTAACCGTGTACATTCTATAAGGGTATGTATTCTCTACGCATCGGCCATTACCGCATTACTACATAGATAGATCCTAGGCAAGTTTTGGGGTTACATCGTAGGGAATTTTTTGTTTTCCGCACCGATCCCCAACAGTGGTATCAGAGCTGATCTATGCGTAGGAGTGTTGTACGGCTAGTACGCACAAGTATTGTGCGGGCATTGATCCCTTAGTTGTTACCCTCTAACATGTACTTGTTTATATCGCGGTATTGTTTAATGAAGTGACCCGGGCTGACCTTACGCGTATTCGTACGCGAGACTGGTTCCACGCTCAACATATGGCTTGTACCGTATAAGTGGCTAGCGGGTGTCTGTCTCTCCTTCAATAGTTGATATAGCATTTACAACGGAGGGCCCCGAAAGGGGTGTAATAGAGACAACTGTCGGATCCATGTTGTGGTTGGAAAGTTCGTAGTTTAGAAACGGTTCTAGTGCGAAAGCCCTAACAACCACGTAGAACTTGCAATAGATAAAGTAGAGGCGTCTAACTTTATTTTGCAGGGGGCATGTGATTATGATATGGCAATAGTCGTTACGAAGGTAAAGTAGTTTACTTTTCTGTTACTAAGTAGTATAGTGATAGTCATCGTTCCGATGAACGACCTGGTGGAGCCGTCGTGGACTTGACGTCAAACCAAGGGCATGATGGAGATCATGCCGGAGCGCTCGATGGAGATCAAGGCGCAAGAAAGACCATATCATATCACATTATACATATGATGTTGATACCTATTTTTCATCTTATTGTGTGCTAGTATTTAGATAATCAACGGTAGCAAATAAGATAATCCATATTTAATTCCAATGTTCCGTGTTCCCCTTGTGTGTGCACCACCAAGAAAGTTCTTCGGTATAAGGCCGGCCGTGATGATCGAGGGTCAGACATATCTACGTTCGCATACAGTGGGTGTAAGCCATGTTGCACAGCGAATACACACAAGTTAGATTTGGCAAGCCTAGCACGCTAGAGAAGCGTGGCCTCGGAACACAAGAGATCGAAAGATCGAGCATGAGTCACATGGATGATGTGATTGGCATTGTTGAATGTCTACCTTTGATAATGCACTGATGGCCGTGATGATCGGGGAAGGTGCAGAGGATAGGGATCATGTGATCACTAAAATCGTCCAGGGGATGACCATTTTAGTGGAGACCAATTATAAATTGATCTCTTAGTATAAACTTAGTCTAGATGTCTGTTTGCAAATATCTTATTAGATCTTAGCCTATCCCATTGAGGTCCTTTGCGACCATGGGAATACATTGCTTAATTTGGAACTTAGCAAAAGGGTCCAACTTCATAGATTAATACCCACGCCTTGAGGGATATCCTCGTAAAAGGTGATCTTCTCTTCTTGATACAATAACCATTAGGAGATAATTCGATGACTCCGGAATGTTTGTGTTTTCTCCATAATCATCCAATAAGCCATTCTCCATTCGATGGAGAGTTGGGCTACATTTTGTGTTCTACAGAACAAGGCACATAGAGTATGAGCCGTTGGATGGGTTTTCCTCCATCATGGATGAAAAGAGATTGTTTGGAAAAACACTTAGCGATCTTGCATTAGAGTTGAGAACTCTTGGAAGGGCTTGATTGCAAATGGAGATCATGGATGGAAAAGGTATATGTAAGATATACAAATTATAAATGTGGTTCTTGCAGAACTCATTGCAGTTTGCGAAGTATTTGATACTTCTCCCGTTTTGTGAAAACATGATGATCTGCTTGAGAATTGCTGGTTTTGAGGCAATGTGACTTGATGATGGCAAGCAAAACAGTTGATGGCCGACATCACCACCTTCCTCAAAGTTTATCATTTGGATTAGTGGACTTGAATATAATTTTGTAATCCCTGTTTGTGTGTCTTGCTTTTGGCAAGACGATTATTCATATGAACAAGTTACAAGCCAGTTTGTACTATTCTTATGAACAATACCATTATGGTCACATTAAGATTACAAATAAGTTATTCTCATCACTATGTTAATGATAATAGTTTAAACATTTATAAAGAATTAGAATGCCAAAAGATATCCAAAGCTTAATAATGAAATGACACTACAGTTTAAGTCATTTTGGTTATTGCAGGTTCTTTATGAAAGATCGGGGTCCTAGATTCTTAATCTAGAGACTTTGCAAAACAATGCCTCTTGGGCAGAATGACTAAAAATCCGCATTCTGGTAAAATGGTGATATGCGAAGAAATGTTGAATCTTATACATAGTGATGTATCATATTTTCAACATGTAGTGGAAATCATTTATTGTGGACTTAAGTGAATAAGTGTATTTACTTAATGAAACATGAAGTTTGAAATGATTTGAATTGTTCAAAGGAGTTCATAACTAAATGGGACATTGAATTAACTGAATTAACAAGTCTCTTCGATTTGATCGACATGACTGAAGTATTCAAGTTAAATTTAGCATAAAAGGGACTTGTGAAAGATGTTTCACAAATTATGATAATTGGACGAGTTCAAACTATGTTGAAATGTCTAAACATCATAATCATTATGTATTAGATACATATGGTATAATATCATCTCTTATAGGGGTTACAGTTGTCGTTTAGAGTTAAAGATCAAAATAAGCAAACACTCATTTGAAATACAAGGGAACATCGAAAGATTCGTGGAAACAACACCATAAGTGTTATGACACGTTTGAGTTTCTAGAGATTTCGATAAGTTGAAATCGTGGCGAATAAACAAGTCTTTGTAGAGCATTCATAGGAAGCTATGAATGCAACTTCCACAAAAGGGGCAAACCTGTTGTTATCGTAAGTTGACATGTCTTGATGAAGATGCAGGTGGAAGAAAGTAAAAGATCAAAACAAGGTATTTGACCTTACCTCCGAATTGTTGAGTGGCGCAGCGGAATTTGTTTCGTGAATCCAAACTCTACAAATAGAGGAGAAACTAATGATAATGATCATAAAGTTTCAAGTAAATACTTTTACTAAAGAAAGTAGGATTCAACTATATATTCTACAACTTTGTGGAATTATATTATTGATTCACTTGTCATGTTTTGAACAAGACATACTTGCAAATTACAAAGAAGCGTGATGGACCTGAGTGCGAGAAATGACTGAGTCATAAAATCCTATATTAAGTTACATTTAAGATTGCAAAGTAACATGTTACTTGATCTTATTAAAGTAAAGAAGTTTACTTGATATTTCTGAATGACTGCAAAGTCATAAGAAGGAAATGAAACTTAATGAATGACAAAAGCTCGATTTGTCACAAGTTTGGACAAATTCAAGGAATTGACTACAAACAGTAGTGATGCTTAAGTTTTTTGGATTTACACTAGAAATATATGGATATTGAGGTCTCGTAATTGGAATTCTCAATGATCAAAGAATTTTGGAATGTCCAAGATTATTGAGAGGACCTAGATTTGAGTGGGAGCAAATCAGCTTGGCTAATTCATAATATGTAGCTGACATATTTTGAGTGGGAGCTAAGTGAAATCCCTAGATCTCAAACATGAATGTCATATTTGAGTGGGAGCTGACTGAAATCCCTGGATCTCAAACATGAATGTCATATTTGAGTGGGAGCGTGAAATCATTCTAGAATATGTGGACGACATATGTGAATGATGTGATTGGTGTTAATAACATTCAAGTTAGATAAATAAGGATGAAGTTGAAGTTATTAAACAAAGAGATCTATCAGGATAGATTGATGAGTTTAATAAACATTGAATGTCAAATGCTTCCTAGACTTGATTCTGAAAGATGTTCAGAAAGTCCTAAGACAAGATTCTGAAGAAGTTCCGAATAGAACAAGGTAAGAAAGAAGTTCTTACTGTATGAAGCATTGAGTTAGTATTGTAACTATGGTTGAAAGAAAGAGATGCGTTGCATCTCCTATGCCTCAGTCATAGGTTCTTCCATATAACCATGTTGTATACTCGACATAAAGTGACCCGAGGTTCTGGTTGGTAGGACAAAGTCTTAACTGTAAGAACATGTCTTTAAGTGATTCCTGAGTTGATCACTGAACTAGAATTAAGTTTGTACATAAGTAGCAAGAAGCAATGTAAGTGGCATAGTTGCATTTCATGCACTAGGATCTACATAGATATAGAAGTATAAAAGCTACATCTGATGTGATGTATAATGTTGTGGCGGTGCTAGTTCGCTTTTAACGTAGAATGATGTGTCCCAGGGCCCAGTGCCCATGAGAAAGCCCTCGAGGTTGATCTAATGTCACTGTAAGCTCCTGGAATCCGGCCTCGTTCTGCTGCCATGACTACAGTATATACACAAAGGATAACAAAGTGTGTTTCGAAGTTTAGATGACAACAGTGAAAAACGACCGTCATCATAAACACTAGAAACAAAGTCTCACTTTGTCGCCAAACAAATACTTTGACCCATTATAAGATAATGGTGTGAATGTCAGGAAGACATCAACGATTTGCAAAAGACATAATGATCTGGTAAAACAGAACATGGACATGACGTTTCCCATGAGCATGCATGATCTGTAAACGCATATGGTATATGGTTTATATGAGTAAAATGCGAGCTGGTTTATTTGTACTCTAGTGCAAGTGGGAGACTGAAGGAGATATGCCCTAGAGGCAAATAATAAATAGGTTTTTATTGTCATATCTCAATTAGTTTATAATAGTTTCATATTGTGCTAGAACTGTGCCAAGTAGAAACATTGGTACATGTGTGGTATGAAACAACCAAGTCCCTAGTAGCCTCTATTCATACTAGTTCGTTGGTCACGAAGATGATCTGGGTTTCAAGATCATGGGCATTTATAACGACTGACAACAAGATCATATCATTGGAGAATGATGTGGTTGGACATTCCTCGAAGGATTGCAACACGATCAAGTCATATAGTTCATTGTTGCAACAGCTATACCTAGACTCCTTCTCCTTAGACCGTGAGATCATATTACTCACTGTTTCCCTAGGCTGCTTTGACTGCATCAAACGTCATCTAGTAATGTGGTGGCCATAAAGGTGTACGTTGGGTATTCCGAAGGAACAGTAGATGACATGTGACTGCAAGACCGGGATTTGTTCACCCACATGATGGGTAAAGATACATACGGCCGACTTGGTGATATTACATCTATAAATGTTGCAACATGTGACTAGGTCACGGGGATGTAATATCACGGTAACAAGAAAACATAACTTGTTGTGAACGAGATTGAACAAGGTATGGGATACCAGTGATCGGATCTCGGACAAGTTGTATCGAGAAACAAAAGGAAGAGGATGCTACATTTAGACGGTTCAAACGACATTGTCATCAGGAATGCATAGGGGTCACATGGACATCCCTGGTCCCTCTGTCGATCATTGATACAGATCATGTCTAGAGCATTCCTGAGCCGTGAGAGGATACACTTAAGGGTACGATGAGAGCGATCATTCGTAAGATGGAATCACAATAGAGAAAGAGAGAAAACCGGAATCGTTCCGCAGAGAGATCCGAAATTGTTCGGAGAAAGAATAAAGGACCGGAATCATTTTGGGAAGATCCGAAGTTGTTCGGAGGAAATTGAAAGGGAACCGAAAGGTGTTTCGGGTCAAGATGGATTTTGTAATATGTATTTACGTATTAATTAGTGTAATTAATATTAAATATAATATTAAAATCTAATTTGAAGAGTTATTCCACTAATGGACCAAACTTCCTAGGGAAATAGGGCCCATGAGGGAAAACCAAAGGAGGGAAGGGCCAAGGGCCAAAGGGCCAAGGCCCAGGCGCCTTGAGGGGGCCCACCCGACCAGCCTAGGGCTGTGCGTGGGGTGGGGCCCACCCCAGGCCGGCTGGCCCATTAAGGCCCATGCGCCTCCCCCTCTCCCTTGTTTAGTCCCACATGGGAAACCCAAAGGGAAGGGCACACCCCCTCCCCCTATATAAAGGGGTGCCCATGGGTGGGATGAAACACACCAATAATTGGAGAAGTCCTTTGGTTGACTTTCTCCCTCCCTCTCTCTATACCTTGTGACCATGGCCCCAAGTCTGGGTTGTGCGATCGAGGCACACCTACAGTACGCCGTTGCGCTGCAGGGATTCCTAGCCGGATATCAACTTCCGTACTCCCGGCGGGATCGGGGAGCCGGAGGTCTTCATCGTGCACCAGATGTGTACGAAGACACGAGGCACAACACTTGGGGCGCTAGAATGTCGTGAGCCGGAGCTGTTGCACGATGAAGATGATGAAGATCAAGAAGGAGCAAGGGTGACCTGCGAGGAGCTTCGTGACCTTGAGGTCGGCTTCGAGTACGACTACATCAACCACGTTCCCCGCGGAACGTTAACCACGTACAGTCTACAAGGGTATGTATTCTCTACGCATCGGCCGTTACCGCATTACTACATAGGTAGATCCTAGGCAAGTTTTGGGGTTATATCGTGGGGAAATTTTTGTTTTCCGCACCGATCCCCAACATGCATGCCCCCAAATTTGGCCATATTTTGAAAACAAACAAAGAGGAAGTAGTATTCTCTCATGAGAAGGAGCAAAACATGACTGTTTTCCCTGCTTATTTTTAGGGTGCTTCGTGCTAAATGTATGGACCTCGATGTAATTTTACCTTTTTTAGGTTCTTGGTGTAAAATGTACTCCCACCGTCTGTATATGTAAAATTCGAACCTAAAAGCAAGTGGTAAAATTTAAACGTATTTAAGATTATCAGTTATCGATGAGTATGAACATTCTTGTATTTCAAGACGAACAACCAAGGTCATGGACATATTTACATCATACTTTATGCTGATGATTCCTGATCCCATATCCAAGAATTTGCATGCGGCCAAATTTGGCCATATTTTGAAAACAAATGAAGAGGAAGTAGTATGAAGAGTATGGCTCGACCAGCTTTTCTCTCGAGAAGGAGCAAAACATGACTGTTTTCCCTGCTTAATTTTAGGGTGATTCGTGCTAAATGTATGGACCTTGATGTAAAATATACTCCCACCATCCGTACGTGTAAATTTTGAACCCAAAAGCAACTGTAAAAATTTAAACGTATTTAAGATTATTAGTTGTCAATAAGTATGAACATTCTTGGATTTCAAGACGAACTACCAATGTCATGGCCATATCTACATCATACTTTATGCTGATGATTCATGATCCCATATCCAAGAATTTGCAAGCCGCCAAATTTGGCCATATTTTGAAAACAAACGAAGAGGAAGTAGTATGAAGAGTATGGCTCGATCAGATTTTCTCTTGAGAAGAAGCAAAACATGATTGTTTTCCCTGCTTAATTTTAGGGTGCTTCGTGCTAAATGTATGGACCTCGATAATTTTTTACCTTTTTAGGTCCATGATTTAAAATGTAATCCTTTCGTCCTTACGTGTAAAATTCGAACCTAAAAGAAGTGGTAAAATTTAAACGTATTTAATTTTATTAGTTGTCGATGATTATGAACATTCTTGGATTTCAAGCCGAACGATCAAGGTCATGACCATATCTACATCATACTTTATGCTGATGATGATCCCATGTCCAGGAATTTTCATACCGCCAAATTTGGCCATATATTTTGAAAACAAATGAAGATAAAGTAGTATGAAGAGTATGGCTCTGCTCTCTCGAGAAGGAGCCGGACCCGACTATTTCCCTTGCTTAATTTTAGGGTGCTTCGTGCTAAATGTAAGGACCTCTATGTATTTTTCTCCATTTTTAGGTCCTTCATGTAAATTGTACTCCCACCATCCGTGATGTTCCCATATTTGGGAATGAATGGGTGAATCATGTCATGGTAACAATGTTGCCACTTGGAGTTTCCAACCATTTGATAAATCTAGCATGAAAACATGACTATATATTCTAATCTAGATAAATCTGAGAACATTATATGGATAAAAGGGAGTAGTCTATATGCATTCAAAACAAATTGTGTTTTCTCTCTCCTTTAGTGCAACATCACCATCCCCACACGCAAAGCAAATTTGAGGACATTTCGAACTTTTTTTCTTCGGCACAGTATGATTTGCTATCCCTAGCTACCGACCGGAAAAAACAGTAGCACCTCAAACTAGGGGCTAGCATTGCGGGCTGGAGCGTTTAAGAAATATATCTAATTTTCTATTATTATTCCTTTTTGCATAAGCGTCTATGTTAACGTCCTGCGTTAGTTTTGCCCTAATATACCGGGTCGAAGTAGTCGATCCGACAATCAGAGGAGGACCACCCCGCGCCCCTCATCGTCTTCCTCTGCTGTTCCAGCCACTTGTGCACCATCATAGCCCCTCTCCATCCTTGCAAAAAGGTAGAAACCGCCAACCCATCCCAACTAATCTTCCGTAGTACTCTTCCCCTGAACGACATCTGGAGCGATGAAGCGTAATATATCCGAGCGCTACAACCAGGAAATCGGATTTGGCAACCTCCACTACGGACCGCTGGGTAACATCACCGGCCGCGCCGATCTTCTGAGCACCGCACGCCTGGCTCGCGGCATGGTTGGCATGCGTCAAGGGATTGCGGAAGATCCTGGTCTCCCATTTGGTTTGCCCTGCCTACTTCACTTTGACCCACAGACATGGCCACTAGACCGTGACAAGCAGGTAAAAATCAGTTTTGCATGATTTTTGTAGGACTCGAATCCTTAGATTCTTTCATATGGATTGAATTTGGATCAAAGGAATCATGGTATGCAAATTCTTTTGAACTACAACCCCCACCCATGCTTAAATCCCGTAGGAATTAGAACATCTACTTCAGGCTCAACTCTCATCGTGCCATTCACGTAGGTAGTTTTCCTACGTTTTATAATCGCCTATTTTTCACCCGCAAACCTGTGAAATTCCTGTGTTCTCAATCCTGTGATCAAAAGAGGCCCAAGACTTTTGCTTCAGTGTCCACCTCTCCTCCAAACATACTAATCTGAAAGCACAAGAACGACCAGGATTGTTGATACCCGTAACAGAAGGTGTATTGGTCAATCAAGGCTGGCGTTATATTTTAAGTTTTATGTGTTCTACAAACACAAGATTTCTGTAAAAAGTTGGCTGTTTGGTTTACATGAATACAGAAACATAGGATTACTTTAAAACATGGTAAAATCAAAGTCAAACCTCACGGGAGAGTATATTTATGATGTTATCGTGTCTCTTGGGACCTCATTCTTGTTCTTTGCGCGTGTAGGAATTTAAAAATGAGGTCCAAGTTGGATATGAAGAATTGCATATGAGTTTTGGAGGATTCTAACTCATAGGATTTTGGAAGATATCAAATTCCTATGGAGTCACTTCTTAGTTCCTATGCCCTCCATTCCATAAGAATCGAAACATGAGCTCCAACCTCATTTTATTTCTATTTTGAGAAGTCCAATGCGCTCACATAATATTCCTGCAAAACTCCTGTGTTTGTTTCCTATTCACCATCCAAAGACACATGTTACAAAATTCCTGCGTTTTTAATTCCTAATATGAATTTACTATACCTACCATGTCAATCATGTGTTTTTCCTATTCCTATGTTTTTTAAAAACCATTGGTCGAAAGAGTCCCCTAATCTTGTTAATCAATCATAGGAAAATTGCCTGCATTTTTTATCTGGTCCATTCCTCGTGCCAACATATGAAACTTAACTATTCCTACACTTTTTCTTTAATGCAAACAAGACCTTATTCCTTGGTGTGTTTGTCTGCATGCATTCATGATTTATTCATCATGTTTCTGCATCTTTCAGATAGTAGCGCAAAGCTAGCTAGCACTCCCCCCTTTGTCAAACACCTTGCATGCCCCTAGATATGAACAAAATCTATTGTAGGGCAGTGACGCGTTGCTGATGCCACTAGACAATCCAACAATAGAAGCATTTGTACCAGTTGATGATGACATACCCAGAACATGGGATGATGAAGGATTTGAAAACAAGGGTCGCTGGGTTGGTGCCAACGGAGAATGTATTGTGATTGCAAAGCATCCGGGGTGCTGGTACCTCCATAACGTCTATAGTATGTCAAGTGTCGAGCTGCCACATGTGTAGCATGTTGATATTTATCCATCGGGTAACCAGTGTTTCCCCGGCCCCCCATGCACTTTCCACTACAAGCACACGAATATCAAGCTGCTGAAGATGCAAATAGCAAAGAAACTATATAGATATGACAACCAATGGCACTACAGCGCGATGGTGGTGTTTGACAAATGCATTGCTACCATAGATTTTCCTTGTGACATAGACTGGATTATCCTTCAAAACGACTATCTTGCACTAGCAATGTATGTCGATGCCATTTCGACATGTCTAATCAGTTGTTCTAGTGATCGCATATACGCAGTGATAACCACATGGAGATGTTCTTGTCTTGGAACCAAACAAGTGGAGTGATTCCATTTATTTAAAAGTAAAATTTATAAATTACTTATAACTGCATTGTTCGTGATACTTTTGCTAACTAAAATGCACACACAGGTATACTTGCAGGCCGCGTGTCATACAGGCTCCAGTAATTGAAGAGCCGACAAACGTCCAAGCCGGTGACGATGCCGAGACTGAATATATTGCATTATGCAGCTGGTACTTGGTCGAGTTTTGCTGGGATATCCTATGGATTCACACCAGGGGTCCATGAACCAGCAGCCATGGTAATCCTCTATCATACATGGGGTAGAGAACTGCTCTCTTATCCCTCACTCCGCTGCGATGTTTTATAGAGGGCCCTTAATTTGGATGACCTTGTAGCACCGGACTAGATCAGAAGGGATAATCTTAAAGGGAGGTCAGTGTTTGCGGGAATCAACCATCCATTCATCCTCGATCCCCCTACAAACTCCGAACGTGGTGCTGCCGATGTTGACGAAGCTCAGCTAGTGTTCAGAGGAGACTGTATGTTTGCTACACACGTGCGCTGCCAACATCCCCCACAACCAGTTCTAGATTGGAGCCGCATGCACGTCAATGGGGGCTGCCATAGGTTCATCACTTAAATACACTGGAGCAGAACATAGGGAGCAAATGTTCGAGGCGCCAATGTGATTCGTGCCAATCCTGCCTTGTTAGAACTGTGTGAAGTTTGACCAAAATACCAAAAAGCTGATTATCATCACTCGCAACATCATTTCTGTAGCTACTACTTGTCACCATGTAATGTACAGTACTATGTACATAGTAATTTAATATTATATTGTAGTATCAGTACTTGCAACATCATTTCCACTATTGCTCGTACTAGGCACCATATACATAATAATATACTTTCATAGTATGTGTTTGATGTTTCCCTATTCAAGCACTCAAGCTGCCATGCCCAATTTTCTAGGCTATTAATTTTTGCATACAATTAGTAGTACTGTATTGGTGGCAAGGTTTGATTTGTCGATAGCATTCGTCTAACCTCGCCGCATTTATTCCCTCACCAGCCCTAGCCCCAGCCCCAACCCTCTCTCACGCAACACTCCTTAATCACCACTGCGCTTCCCTCCATTGACAACCAACACCACCGCCGCAACTTACTCGTATTAGGCGGCTCGGCTACGGGCAGCAGGCCCTGCAACCTCATCTATAGAGCCGTCGCATCCCTCAGGCATCGCGGTGGCAATGCAGTATGCACATAATCCTCGAAACCCTTGATCTTGATGATGAGATGCGGTCAAGCTTTTATTAGCGCTTGGTTAAAATTGGGTTGGTGTTGAGTATAGTTCTCATCTAGTGCATTTAAATCGTTTGTATACTACAGTTCAGTTTTACACATGCAAGCTAGTTCCGGGGCTAGATATACGGTGAACTGTAATAATAAGTTCAAATTTTGTATTGATTGATCCACGGCTGATGATGATTTGGGAGGCCACTCGGTATGTTTGCTTTAGATTGGTCTCAGGTGCGGATGTCCCTTTAATTTGGGTAAGTTAGAGCGGCCGCTGCCCTACCCTAATTTTTGCCAAAATTTTGAGTATATGTATGCATCTCTAGCATCGACAGCAGATATAGCTCATCCTGTTCATCCGTTCGTCTATTCCTGGGTGTTCGGTATCTATACTGCTCAATAAAGAACTACACTAATGTGATGCCTAGACCTTGCAGTAGTACTAATATAATCGACGTTCATGCTAGCTAGAGTTAAGACTTTAATTTGTGTACTTTGATAAGAAAATTGCTCCACTTTACTTTCTTAGCTAATCTTGTATTGTACTCTATGAGCTCATACTGTACTATTTCACAATTATTGACAGCTGGTAGAGACATTATCTATCCACGGGATTTTTTTGCAGTGTTCAGGCAAGAAGCTCAAGCTTGGATAGACTCATCATCGAAGAAGACAAGAGAGCCATGTGTAGTCTGGATGGAGGGGCGAGCCAGGAACACCCTGATGACCCACAAGTATAGGGGGTGTATCGCAGTATTTTCGAGGGAAGTGACACCCAATTTATTGATTCGACACAAGGGGAGCCAAAGAATATTTATAAGCCTTAACAACTGAGTTGTCAATTCAGCTGCACCTGGAAACAATCTTGCTCACAGCAGTTTATCAGTAGCAACAGTTTTGTAGTAGGAATAGTAAAGTAACATCAGTAGTAAAGTAAAGACAACAGTAACAATAGCAGTAAACATTAGGATTCGAGTGCGGTAGGCATAAGGATGGATGGACGGGCCTTGCATGGACAAGACAATTCACATAGCAATTAGAACATAGGGCAATTGTAGATAAATAAGATAAAGCATCCAAGTACTAGATAATGCTAGGCATGTGTTCCATATATAGTCATACGTGCTCACAATGAGAACTTGCACAACATCTTTTGTCCTCCCAGCCCGTTTGCAGCGGGGCCTCAAGGGAACTACTGGCAATTAAGGTGCTCCTTTTAATAAAGCACCGGAGCAAAGCATTAACACTCCGTGAACACATGTGATCCTCACATCAAAGCCATTCCCTCCGGTTATCCCGATTTCTGTCACTTCGGGGCCATTGGTTCCGGACAACAATGTGTGTATACAACTTGCAGGTAAGACCATAAACAATACTATCAT
The DNA here is from genome assembly GCA_023614405.1 of Avena insularis. NCBI lineage: Eukaryota > Viridiplantae > Streptophyta > Magnoliopsida > Poales > Poaceae > Avena > Avena insularis. The sequence continues at coordinate 44,223,386 of CM042688.1, read as the reverse complement.
AATGAATCAATAACATGTTCAGATCTGAAATCATGGCACTCGGGCCCTAGTGACAAGCATTAAGCATAACAAGTCGCAACAAATTCATAAAGCACTAATAGAAGATACTAGGCACCATGCCCTAACAATCTAATGCCATTACATGAATGATCTCATCCAATCCCTACCATCCCCATAGCCTACAACAGGGGATTACTCACTCATAGATGGGGGAAACATGGATGGTCGATGGAGAAGCGATGGTGATGATGATGGCGATGATCTCCTCCAATTCCCCGTCCTGGCAGGGTGCCAGAACGGAGTTTCTAGTTCTGAATCGTGGAATCTGGTGTTGGTGGTGGAGCGGAACTCCTTCTAGAAAAACGTCGACCCCCCCCCCTGAGTTTTTAGGTTAGAAGGCATCTTATAGGCGAAGAGGGAGACTGAGGGGGTGCAGGGTGGCGGACCACCTGGCGGCCAGCTCAGCCAAGGCCAGGTGGTGTGGCTGGGCCCCAGCCCCTCTCCGTCTCGCATTCTGGCTCTAGGTGTCCCTTAGTAAAATAATGACTGGCTTTTGTCCCGTCCAATTCCGAGAATATTCATTTTCTGACTATCCTGGAACCAAAAATAGCAGAAAACAGGCAGCTGGCACTATGGCTCTTGTTAATAGGTTAGTCCAAGAAATCATATGAAAATTACTCCAAAGTGTGGACAAAACATAAGAAAGTAGATAAAACCAAGCATGGAACATCAAAAATTATGGATACGTTTGCAACGTTTCAACATCCCCAAGCTTAACTCCTGCTCGTCCTCGAGTAGGTAAGTGATAAAAAGAAAGAATAATTTTTGAGGTGACATGCACCATCATAAACTTGATCAAAGTATTTGTAAAACAATGATAGCTGGGATCATAGTACTTCAATCATAACATGAAATCCAAAGTTCTAGCAATAAGGCAAAGAAACTATGTTGCAACATGAAAAGGCACAAACACAAGATTCATGAATAACAATGCTTTGCAAGACGTTTGTTTGTTTCACATAAACAAAACATAGCATAGTGGCATTCAGCTTGTCCCTCATAGAGTAGCAAACATAAAAGCATAGGACACCTTCAAAGTTTATAAGAGTGACTAGATACAAATCGTTTAAAACAAGCAATATCAAGGTATGCATCAATCAACAAGTCTTGGGACAATGCACATAGAACTAAGAGTGGACACTATGCTCTCAAAGTAGGTGCATAAAGATAGAAGGTGGAGACTCAATATATAAGTGGAAGAAAGGCCTTCAAAAAGGAAGTAGAGACTCAAGTTTCATAAAGAGCTTCCAAAAATTATGGTACTTATTAGCTTTCAGCTCTCATTGCCCCTATCATAAGCATCTTGAAGTGATTAAGGTTAAAGTGAACAAACTATGGTGTACATGCTTGACGAAGTATAAGTTAGAAATCTCATGTCCCTTGAATACGAGGGCCGCTCCTCATGCTACTCAAGTTTACTCACCGGTAAGTTCTTGTCATTGTAAGTACATGTGTATCATAGAGAACCGCCAACGGGGTACCCCTTGCCCGATGATATAGAAGAATCCCCATATCAAAATGACAAGGCAAGCAGACAACGATCATCTCAGCAATCTTCTTATTTACCATGGGAATATGGTGCTTTTTTCTCTCTTTCCTCTTTTCATATATCTCCTTTTTTCTCTTTTTTCAATATAGGACTATTTTTTTTATAAGAAGAATGCTTCATAGACAGCTCATTATGGTTACGTTGCAGGTTTCCACCATGTCAGCATGGATTAGACTAGCGGCCCAGGCGTTTCTCTAACACATATACATAACTCCATGGACTTACAAGCTCCCCTTTCATTTCACACCGAAGACATCCATAGACAAAAGAGCATGATATCAACTAGGTACAAAGTACTTGTGCAATGTTGAAAGCGTTTCCCATGACAACATGGTTCTGCTAATCCCCAACAAATAAGTGCAAGCATATACAACACAGACGACACAATGGTTCAAGTTTATTAAGGGCAATAAAATTAAAGTGTGCCATCAAGTTCGTGAGAGCTTTAATCACTAGTTTTCTCATAACAAGTTTAATTCTGAAGGTAGGCAAAAACAGGAATATACTTGGAATAGCATAAGCTAATAGGTAGGTATGGTGGACTCTTTGGAATAACTTGGTTTACGGAGTTGGATGCATGAGTGGAACTCATACTTGGTTGTGGAGGCTAGCAAAAGACTGGGAGCGACACACTAAGAGAGCAATAATGGCCATAATCATGCAGAGCGACAAAACATCATTGATTAAAGCATAAAGTGATACTACAAGTTGAAAAATAAAGGATCATAAATGCTATGGTGACTTGGGATAGTCATAACATGGTGTGAGCATGCGCCAAGTCAACCCAAATAAAGCATCAAAGGAGAATACCACAATACTATGCTTTTAATATGCTAAAACAACGCATGATTCATCCAAGGCACATTAAGCAATCTCAATTGTTTATAACAAGTCATGCTACAGCAAAGAATACTAAGCATAAAGTCAAAACAATATCAAGCATGGCATGACAAAGCATAGGCCACAGTCAAAAACAAGCTATCTTTACCACTTAAGCATAAACTTTCCTACCCTTTTCCAAACCAAACCAAACTATTTGAAAACCAATGTATGAAAGAGGGGTCCAACAAATTTATTCAGCAAACTAAGCAAACAAAGCAAATGAAAACCAAAAACAAAAAACGAAAAAGAAGACGCTCCAAGAACAACACAACTATGCATGAAACAAAAAATGAAGCGTTTGGAAGGAACCTGGGATTTTTATTGATGAAGAAGGGGATGCCTTGGGCATCCCCAAGCTTTGACGCTTTTACTTCTTGGATATTTCTTGGGGTGACACGGGTGGCATCCCCAAGCTTGAGATTTAGTCCATCCTTCATCTCATTACTTATTCCTTCCATACACCTAAATTTTTTCCTTCATACAAAATTTCACACAATCTTTATTAGCAACATTTGTGCAATCAAGATAATAAGTCTTTGGGTTCAGTTCCAACACCAATAAAACTTCCATTAAAACACAAGCTACTGTAGCAATTCCCTCAAAAAGCCCAATTCCCCAAAAGAACTAAAAAAGGAACCAACAAGAAGCAAATGCAAATAAAGGCAGAAATCTGTCAAAACAGACCAGCAGGTAAATACGATTTTTTTTGAAGACCTTCTGTTGCTCAAATCGAAAAGTGTTGAACTAACTAAAGTTAGATCACAACCTTGGACAGAAGCACAAAAATTCACGCCTCAAAAGTACGTACAGAGATTTTACACGAATTTTTACGGTGAAGCCCAGAAATCTGTTTCGGGACAACAACTTTCCCAACTATTACTTCTCTCTCATTAGAGGTTACTCTTGGAACAAAAAGCAAATAAAAAGTATAAGGAGCGGTTATTACTGAAGTAATAACTTCCAAGACTCATCTAAAACTTTTGGGTTATCTCCCAATAAGTACTTTTCTTTAACGCCTTTAAGTTAGGCATGATAGTTTTAGAGGATGCTCATATAAGAAATATGAATTGAAGTAAAAGAGAGCCTCAAGAAGCAAATCAAAACACATTTAAGTCTAACCCACTTCCTATGCATAGGAATCTTGAATGCAAATAAATTCGCAAAGAACAAAGTGACGGGCATAGGAAGATAAAACAAGAGTAACTTCAAAACTTTCAGCACATTGAAAGGTGTTCCAATACCATGAAAACTTCTACAACCATATTTTCCTCTCTCATAATAATTTTCAGTAGCCTCATGAATAAACTCAACAATATAACTATCACATAAAGCATGCTTTTCATGTTCTACAAAAACATAATTTTTATCAAGCTCAAAAATAGTGGGATTAAAACCTTCAAACCCACTTTTAACAATTCTATAACAAGATGACTAATCATTCAATATAGGACCATCGTCTAGAGATTTATCATAAACAATTTCTAAGCAAAACTCTTTAGTACCATGCATCTCGAAATTAGGCACAAATAAAGGATTATCACAGATAACCTGAGCATAACATTCATCCTCCTTTGGTAAGCATGGGGGACAATCAAATAATATAAGGGATAGAGAGTTACTCTCATTAGAAGGTAGGCATGGGTAGCTAATCCATTCTTCCTCCTTTTATTCATCACTCTCCTCCTCTTTTTCATCTAATGAGCTTTCAGGTTCATCAATTGTACTCTATCAGCTCATACTGTACTATTTCACAATTATTGACAGCTGGTAGAGACATTATCTATCCACGAGATTTTTTTGCAGTGTTCGGGAAATAAGCTCAAGCTTGGACAAACTCATCATCGAAGAAGACAAGAGAGCCCTGTGCAGTCTGGATGGAGGGGCGAGCCAGGAACACCCTGATGACCCACAAGTATAGGGGGTGTATCGTAGTATTTTCGAGGGAAGTGAAACCCAATTTATTGATTCGACACAAGGGGAGCCAAAGAATATTTATAAGCCTTAACAACTGAGTTGTCAATTCAGCTGCATATGGAAACAATCTTGCTCACAGCAGTTTATCAGTAGCAACAGTTTTGTAGTAGGAATAGTAAAGTAACATCAGTAGTAAAGTAAAGACAACAGTAACAATAGCAGTAAACAGTAGGATTCTAGTGCGGTAGGCATAGGGATGGATGGACGGGCGTTGCATGGACAAGACAATTCACATAGCAATCAGAACATAGGGCAATTGCAGATAAATAAGATAAAACATCCAAGTACTAGATAATCCTAGGCATGTGTTCCATATATAGTCATACGTGCTCGCAATGAGAACTTGCACAACATCTTTTGTCCTGCCAGCCCGTTTGCAGCGGGGCCTCAAGGGAACTACTGGTAATTAAGGTTCTCCTTTTAATAAAGCACCGGAGCAAAGCATTAAAACTCCGTGAACACATGTGATCCTCACATCAAAGCCATTCCCTCCGGTTATCCCGAATTCTGTCACTTCGGGGCCATTGGTTCCGGACAACAATGTGTGTATACAACTTGCAGGTAAGACCATAAACAATACTATCATAATGAATCAATAACATTTTCAGATCTGAAATCATGGCACTCGGGCCCTAGTGACAAGCATTAAGCATAACAAGTCGCAACAAAGTCATAAAGCACTAATAGAAGATACTAGGCACCATGCCCTAACAATCTAATGCCATTACATGAACGATCTCATCCAATCCCTACCATCCCCATAGCCTACAGCGGGGGATTACTCACTCATAGATGGGGGAAACATGGATGGTCGATGGAGAAGCGATGGTGATGATGATGGCGATGATCTCCTCCAATTTCCCGTCCCGGCAGGGTGCTAGAACGGAGTTTCTGGTTCTGAATCGTGGAATCTGGTGGTGGCGGCGGAGCGGAACTCCTTCTGGAAAAACATCGACCCCCCCTGAGTTTTTAGGTCAGAAGGCATCTTATAGGCGAAGAGGGAGGGAGGGTGCAGAGGCAGACCACTGGCGGCCAGGCCCAGCTCATGGCTAGGTGGTGTGGCTGGGCCCCAACCCCTCTCCATCTCGTATTCTGGCTCCAGGTGTCCCTCAGTAAAATAATGACTTTGGCTTTTGTCCCGTCCAATTCCGAGAATATTCATTTTATGACTTTCCTGGAACCAAAAACAGCAGAAAACATGCAGCTGGCATTGTGGCTCTTGTTAATAGGTTAGTCCAAGAAATCGTATGAAAAGTACTCCAAAGTGTGGACAAAACATAAGAAAGTAGATAAAACCAAGCATGGAACATCAAAAATTATGGATATGTTTGCAACGTATCACACCCACGTGGAGAACACCTGTGACGAGTCCTGCAAGATGTTGTTAATACCGGGAGGGTTAGACGTGTGGAGCATACCCAGCTCCTTTTTGCCAACGTTTGGAGGTGAGTATCCAGAGGCCACCAAGCTGAAGATATGCAAAGCCTGCAGCTGGGATGTCAAGCTGAAGAAGCAAGATGGCAAGGTAATCCTTGACGAAGGATGGCTAGATTTTGTCAAAGCACATGACTTGAAGGTAGGATACTTTCTGTATTCAAGAAGCTTGCCACCACTTCCTTTAAGGTGATAGTATTTGATCATGATAACTGCGAGAAGGTGATCAGATGTGCAGGTTATCACCCATCATTTGATGGACAATTTACTATATCGTAGGTGTATTAATGTAGTGACTGTTCGCTTCTAATTGTAACTATTCTGTAAAGAGGTGCTTGAAACCTTCCGTTATCATGCATCCAGTTGGAACACCGTGGTACTTGATTGCGCTAGGCTCCAATGTGGAGGTATTTACTGTACTATATTTGCAGCAAAACTGCAAAACAAACATCTAGTGTAGTACTGCTAGTATTGTACTACCTCTTGTTCCACAATATAATCTTTTTTAGCAAACTAAACAATCATCTTGTTAATTCCGCCGCATACAAGAGTTGTGCTGTGTTGGTGTACCTAACAATCAAGTGGGTAGGTGTAGTACAACTCCTGTATGCAGCAGAACTAACGAGATGATTGTCTGTTGTACTCTATTGCTAGTAGTAATACATACTATACATGTACAAGTGTATTACTACTAGGTAGGAGTACTATTTTTTTAGGAAAATAGAAGCTATAAATAAACATCATCTAGTCAAACATGACAGCAGTAGTAATTCTAGTCGGCGTACACGACAGTGTGCCAGCCTAGCTGTAATGGCCTAGGTTGTGACACGGTTAATTTAGCGCACGGAAGCATGCCGGCCTAGCTATAAAATGCGCCAGGATTTCAGATGGTTAATTTAGTGCACTGCAGCATGCCAGCCAATATAATCGGCATCCTGGATGCAGCTCCAAAGGCCTTGCAAAAAAACTCGTTCAAAGAGCCATCCCATCTTCCCCATCTCGGCGGTTTTTATCCCCACTCGCCAACGCCGCCTGGCGCCGCATTTGGGATCGTCTCCAGTGCGCGCTTTGCACATTTTCCTCGCCATCTCGCCCGCTGCATCGGATCTTGCAGGCCACGCCACCCCTCTCCAAAAGTCCCCTGATAGTCATACTCTGGTCCGACCTCTTCCCCAAATCCATCCTGATGTCGCAATTGACGCACAACCCATTGCACGGCATCTGGAGCAAGGTCGGCGATGACGTTTTCAATGAAATCGCTATGCGTCTGGACACTACCAGCGCCACCCGGCTGGCCGCATGCTCCAAGGAGCTGTACCACCAAGTTGTGGGCGGAAAAGGTAGCAGATGCCCCAACAACCACTGCAGGACATTCGTCCCCTACAATGACGTCTACGGCCACATAATCTGGTGCTTTCACGGCCAGCAAGTCTGCATGGAGCCTGGATGCGAGTTCATCACCTCGTCGGTAGAGCTAACACCTATGATAGAGCTCGTCCGCCACCTCAGAGTTTCCCATTCGAGGACTGTGCCCATAATGCCCTATAGCCACAAACACTGGGAGTCGTCTAAGCCGGTGCCCACAAGAGGCTCATGGAGAGCGGATATCATTGGCATCGGGAAAAAGAGGCATCGTGCTCGTTTCCCAAATTGATGGCCATACCACGGACATCATCATATCCCCCAGGTTCATCAGTTTAGGGGCGTGCGAATCACTATGGTACAAGGTGAAGCTTTGGTTGCTGTCTCTGTGGCATGAGCTCCATGCGATCGAAATGGTGGCGACATCTGAGCTGACGAGCAGGCCATCATCGGCCGAAGTCGCCCTGGAAGGGCTCAGGTCGTATCTATCGTAGCCGCGGTGTTACCTGTAAGCTTCTGAACCGTTCGTCGAAGTTCCCTATGGATTAGGAGTATTGCATCAACAAGTTTCAAAAGTGAGATAAAACATCTAAATATTCTTTATGATGATCCCAATATTAAGATATGTAACGTCGTACTAATTAATTACTACTTTATGTTGGTGATAGATTTAGTTCGTATGGGGAGAGGTGGAACAAGTTTGCGGCAATGTACACCTATTTCCGATGTACGTTGCTGACATAGTGGGTCCACAGGTGACGGTGTGACAAGGAAAGCGTAACAGGCAGGAAATAAAGCACTACCCAACAAGCACTTGACATGTTGTTGCGTTATGCTGAGTATTTTGTATGGAGGTCTTAACTTGCTACTGATAATCTATTTTCTAGTAATACATATGTACTGGTACTTGTTCAAATCGACCGATCAAGTGCTGAATATGGACTCTCTTTCCTTTTGAGTCATGGCCTTGCTACAACTATTGAATTTCAATGTCTGCATTACTGAATCTATCATTTCTTTTGGCCATTGTCTGTACTACTGAATCAGTTACTTTGAAATGTTGTTGAATCTGTCAAGTGGTGCTAAATATGAACTGAGAATCTGTAGATATTTTTTTGTCTTATTCTATACTGCTCAAGCTTCAAATGCTACTCAATCTGTCAAGTGTTATGTCATTACTATTACTAAGGTATTTTCTAGGACTAATACTGATGTACTAGTACTTGTTTAGATCAAGTGCAGTAGATGGTCTTGCTTTCCTTTTTAAACTTGGCTCTGTCACAATCTAGATGAGACTTGGGCATTTTGGGATGCATATATGGGGGTCACACTGGTATTAATGTGAAGAGGAGGTATGCACAAAAAAGCATACTTGATCGTCAGTTATGCTTGCTCCAATGATCGAGTGTGTTTGGAGAAAAGGGCAAACTGATCTTAGAGTTGAAACATGAACGGGTTTTCTCTGTACTGCTATTGAGTTTTAGTGTCTGTATAGCTGAAACAGTAACTTTGGAATGCAGCAGAACCGGTCAAGTGCTGCTGAATATGAACTAGGAATCTGTCGATATTTTTTATGTCTTATAATATACTACTGGATCTTTCAAATGCTACTGAATTTGTAAAAAAGTTTTGTCGCTGTTGTTGGGCTTCTTGCACTAGAGCTTTTGCTTGTGTGTCATTAGAACCGTTGGATGTGTTTTTGACAGAAATGAGAGGGTACCAAGTGAAGTCATTGGATAGCAGTCCAGTTTTGGCGCATGCGGTCTGTGTCCCTTATTCTTTACATATTTTTACACGAATATATGTCAAAAGAATTATCGTTTTTTCCTCCGATAGTGAGGTTTGTGTTCCGAATCCGGCCGAGCCACAACATAATGCAAATTTTACTAAAGAGGAGGTAAAATCTAGCCCATCCGGCCCCTCTTTAGCCGAGAACAATTTAATTCAGCCTTGTATGGGTCAGGGGACTTGCTGACAACAACCCATTTAAATATTTATCAAGGAGCCCATGGAGAATACCGCATGGAGTATAGCCCATTGAGTATAGTAATTGTAGAATAACCCAAAATGTTTAATTCGGCGTTTTTGGAATTGCCCTTCAAAACAAAAACAAAAAACCCGCCTACCTATGTTTTTAAGAAACTACTCCATTATCTGGCATTTAATAAATTGAGATGCCAGGATCGCTTCCCTTTTAATAAGAGAGATAACATGGACACATAATTTTTTAAGAAGGCTAATATATAAGTTATAGGTACTATAAAGCTTTTTAATGAGAATGTTCATCTTATTTGTTTATCGTTGTGGCAATGCACATGGTTTATATGTGTTTTGAAGTCTTGAGTTCCATTCTCTGTGCTTAACATAAAATTATCTTGGGTTTACATTTTTTCTTCTAGCAATATTGCTTTATGGAGAGGCTAACATCACGGACCCACCAGCCTGCAACATCCCTCGAGTTTAATGTCGGGTTTGAAAAAAAAGTTAAATACTTGTACAGAGAGGCTGGCATCAGGAACCCACCTGCCAGAACATACGAGGCTGCATCTGGGACCCACAAGCCAGAACATACCAGAGAGGATGACATGGGGGCCTCAGCAGCAAGACGATACACGACTGGCACATCGAGCAACGTTGCCAAGGTTAAAATAGCGGGCGCGACCGAGAAAAAGTCCATCAGACGTAGGTTTGATTTATAGAGAGACCGGCATGTGGGGCCCAATAGTGTGGCCTTATACAGGTTTTGCCTCGAGCGATGCTGTCAAGTTCGAAACAGGGAGACGCGAGTGAGAAAAAAGTCCAGCATGCACACGTTTCTTCTAATGAGAGGCTCACATGGGGGACCCAGCAGCCTAGAAAAATAGCAAAAATTCCATCGTACACATGTTTCTTCTAATGAGTGGATGACATGTGGGGCCCTACATCATGATTAACCATAGATGCAGCGAGCAACGCTATCAAGTTCGGAACATGGAAACGCGACCGAGGGAAAAAAATGATATCATACACACGTTTCTTCTAATGAGAGGATGACATGTGGTGTCCAGGAGTTCGTTTAAACGGTAGATGCATTGAGCAGCGTTATCAAGTTCGGAATAGGGTAGCGCGAGCGAAGAAAGAAATTCTATCATACACACGATTCTTATAATGTGAGGCTGACATGGAGGACCCAGCAACGTGACTAGACGACAGATAGATCGAGTACCGTTATCGAGTTGAAATCAGGGAGGCAATAGCCAAGGGAAAAATTCCATTATACACACATTTCTTCTAATGAGAGGATGACATGTGGGTCCCAGGAGGTTGATTAAACGGTAGATGCATCGAGCAACGCTATCAACTTCGGAACAGGGTAGCGCGAGCGAAGGAAATAAATTCCATCATACACACAATCCTTCTAATGAGAGGCTAACATGTGGGACCTAGCAGCCTGACTAAATGGCAAACGCATCGAGCAACGTTATCAAGTTCAAATCAGGGAGGCGTGACCGAAAAGTATGGTCTACTAGAGACACTAATATCTAGGACCCACATGCCTCAAAATACTTCAGCGAGTCAACATCATGCGAGGAAATGAAAATCTTGCTTCTGTCATGCGCTGGCCGAGCTTCCTCCATGTTTTTAGCAGATCCGTCGTAGTAGAGGGTCGCGAAACCGGAGAAAAAAGTTTTCCATCGGCCACGGCCAAGCCAAGAATTTCGTCGTCGAAGACGCGCTGACGATCGTTAGGCCAAGTCGTTGTGGAAGAAAACTTTTCTTGTAGTGTACTTATACTTATATTAAACTTTACTTTGATTGTCTTGACTTACCAAAGCTTGTATAGTACTCTTGTCATCTCTCTATCTTTGATAAGCCTCGCAAATGAATGAAGTGCTGAGCGCATATGACTACCAACTGTAAGTGAATTCTTATTCTTGTTGTTTCAAGTTTAAACACTGAATTCCTTATAGTTCTTTTGTTTCTTCTTACTCGAGGGTGATCAAGGTTTGAGCTTTGGGGAAGTTGATGGCTCCAAAATTAGCCATCTTCCACCATGTTTAAACATTGTTTTTGGTCAAGCAATTGATAAGAAACACTTAATCCCTGCCACTAATGACTAATAATTGCAAAGATATGCAAAACCTTTCTTTGAATTATGTTGTGCAGAAAATCATGGTTTTTAATGCAAAATCAGGAGTCATAATGAAGGTTTTTGAGGAAGTCTACTCGGCCAAGTAATTGGGAAGCCATTCCCAGCCGTCAGCATGCTTAACGACCAACAGTACGGGCAGGGCTCACCGTACCATCCGCCCGTACCAGGTGGTGTTGGCTTCGTCTCGTTAAACCCTATGACTTTCGTGAAGACGCCTATATATTTTGAGGCTCCAGCCACCGGCCAGAGAGCCGCCATTCTCAGATTACATCACAACACCACCAAAGGAGATCCACATCATTGTTCATCCATTATTCATCACTTCCATCATCCATCCCCTCCACTAGCCATAGTCATTGCTTTGTACTTTAGATCTCCTTGTGATTTGGAGACCATTGCAAGAATATTTGATTTCAATCTAAGTATTTATATGATGTTTTCTATCTCCTATCTATTTGTTATATGAGTAGTCCTCACAGGCTGCAGGTTGGGGAGAAACCTCGCAGCGATTATGTGCATCTAACTCATGGGAGTATTGTATTTTGTTTGCAATTGAGATTTATATCTTTTCTTTCTTTGTCTCTTGTCTTGATCTTTGGACTTGTAGGTACCCAAGATACCATAGATTGATAAATACTTGAGGTGAGATACTTTTCTAGAGGCGGTCTCATAGGAACCCCAGTGACAGAAAGGGAAGTATGGTCTTCGCTTAGCGACCCATTTAGGATCACAACAACATCACCACTTAAAGCTTTGATCTGTGTTTTACACTTAATAATCATTTGTATCATGTTGCTTCGGTGTGCACTCAATTAGATTAAAAGACTATTGCTATTCCCGCTACATATTGGGGGCTCTAGTATATTAGGATGTGTTTGATGTCTCAATGCACGTCGCCCAGAAAAATGCTTGATGGCGGTGTTGAAGTAGAGCTCGTTGGGAACCCCAAGAGGAAGGTATGATGAGCACAGCAGCAAGTTTCCCTCAGTTATGAAACCAAGGTTTAATCGAACCAGTAGGAGCAAGGAAACACCCCAAAGGTGTTACTAGCTGAGCTTTGGCAGGGCGCACTACCGGTGCTAGTAGCAACATGGAGACCTGCACAACACAACCACAGAACTTTGTCCCCAACTTGCGCTGAGGTTATCAAGCTCACCGTGTTTTGCGGAAAACAAAGGATTAAACATATCGAATGGAAAGAAGTAAAAGTTTGCAGAAAGTAAACACAAAAAGTAAACAGTTTATAGATTGTATGTAAAGAAAAAGACCGGGATCCATAGTTCACTAGAGGTGGCTCTCCTTAGATAGATAACATGCTGGGTGAACAAATTACAGCGGGGCAATTGACGAACATCGAGAAAGCAATACATGCAAATACTAATCATCTTGACTCCTTTGAGACTTGATTGGGCATTACAACATTATACATAGACCGCCATCCAACTGCATCTATGACTAATAATCCACCTTCAGGTTATCATCCGAACCCCCTCCAGTATTAAGTTGCAAGCAACAGATTATTGCTTTACGAACTGCGTGTAAAGTAAACAATACGATTGTTCTATGAACAAAGGATTGTTGTTTTCTCCCTAGTAGCAACAACACATCTAGTACCTTAGAGATTTCTGTCACTTCTCCAGATTACCAGAGGCATGAACCCACTATCGAGCATAAATACTAACTCTTGGAGTTGCTAGCATCTACTTGGCCAAGATAGCTACTAACAACAGAAAGCATGCAAGATCACAAATAACAAAGACATGATAGAATCAATAATCAATCTAAAATAGCATCTCAATATCCATCGGATCCCCGCAAACACAACATGCAGAATTACAAATAGATGATCTTGATCATGGACGGAGCTCACAAGATCTAGACATGGTAGCACAAAGGAGAAGAACCAACCATCTAGCTACGACATGGACCCGTAGTCCAGGGATGAACTACTCACGCATCACATCGGAGGCTTGCATGGTGATGAAGAAGGCCTCCAGGGTGAAAACCCCTCTCCGGCAGGGTGCCAGGAAGAGCTTCAGATCCCTCCCGATCTAGGGATGGAGATGACGGCGGCTACAGACTCTTTCGTGGATTTTTGATCGGGCCCTTAGGGTTTTTGTCCCGAGGGCAATATATAGGCGGAAGGAGAGGCCGAGGGGGTGCCGGGACCGGCCACACCACCCCCTGGCGTGGGCCAGGCCTAGCCGCGTGGCTAGGTGGTGTGGTGGCTCCCTGGCCCTTCTCCGTCTCGTATTCTGGCACTTGATGTCTTCCGGAAAAATAGGCACTTTGGATTTTGTCCCATCCAATTCCGAGAATATTCATTTTCTGACTTTCCTGGAACCAAAAATAGCAGAAAACAGGCAGCTGGCACTGTGGCTCTTGTTAATAGGTTAGTCCAAGAAATCATAAGAAAAGTACTCCAAAGTTGGAACAAAACACAAGAAAGTGGATAAAACCAAGCATGGAACATCAAAAATTATAGATACATTTACAATGTATCAGTGTTGCCCACAAGAGATTATCTTCGTTCAAACATTACACATGATTATTCTTATTATTATCTTTTATCCCATATGATGTGCAACTGCAGGTGGATCTTCAACCTAGGCCTATCTCCATCATTGATTCAACCCATTATAAAAGTAAACTATATTGGTCCGGTAAACTAAGGTAAAAAAAACAAAGTCTTGTAGACGTGTCCTTTTTATTTCCTTTTAGCATTGCTTTCCAAGGTTCAATTAAACCTACATCTTCTAGGGAAAAAGCTATTATACTACATCCGTGAATCCAGATCGAAGGTATCAGCACACCTGGAGGACCTCACATTCGCATGCTATAGTAAATAAAGAAGAAGATGGTGTCACAAAGGCTTCCAAAAAACATGATAAAGACAAAGACGACTCTTATAGCACATCAATACACCTAGGTTGCAGACAACCACTTTTAACATGGAAAAGAATGGAAGAACACAATGAATATACTGCTATAGTGCCTTTCCCAGGCAACTTTGTAGGGAACTAAAGGGACCATCCATGTCCGTAGTGGCTGTTCACACCACTGACCCATAGTTCTCCATACAGAGAAATCTGATGCAAAATGCATTGAACATTACTAGAAATTAAAGGTTACATTAGTCAGTAAAGAGAGAACTTGTAATTATATATTGCAGTTATACCTTTCTCTTGCAATTATATATTGCAAGTTTGGTCTCACAAAGTAATGCAAGAGTGAACTTGCCTGTTGTTTTCGAATTAACGCAATTCGAGGAGTCTAAACTACTCTAGACCTCCGCTTCTGAAAAGAAGAATTATTGTTTGGTAAGGACAATGTATAAAATCCAAATGCATGCTTAGATAATAATTCTATCTTGGTTGGTTGTTCCCTTCCCCCTAATTTAGGTGTTTTAGGTTTAATTAAAGTATTTCGTAGTTCTGATTTTAGTTTCACTTTAGAATTTTCATATATCTTTCAGGGTTTTGTTTTTAATTATTAATGAATTTCGATAGCACCATTATTTCAAATTTTACGCAATAAACATGAATATTAAAGTATTCATATCATTAATTGATTTTCTAACATTTTGGAATATTTTCTTTCTATTTGAATAATTAATATTTAGTGTTGAGCTTTATCAGAGACTTTTCAAATATAGTATTTTTATAATTCCAAAAAATAAGAATCCTTATTCCATATATTATTCCCTATTTGGAACTATTTTTATATTATTTTCAAGGAATTTGTATTTTCTTTTATGGGTTTAATCCTTTATTAAGTGGGTTGAGTTTTTATTACTTTATAACTATTTTAAAAAAAATCCTTAAAAATTACTATTTTGGATTCTACTCATTTTTATCTTTCTGTAGGTATTTTAGTTTTATTTTTGTAAAATGTCTAGGGTTGTTTTTGTTCATTAGGTCATTTTCTCAATTGTGAAATGACTAAAATACCCATAGGGTTCCTGGGGCCACTCGTCAGACCCCCTGGGTCAAAACTAGGTCCTAGCCCGGTCTAAACGGAACATGTCGACCCACCCCACTTCTCTCTCCCTCATGTGTCCCCTTCTCTCTCGCGATGGCGATGGCGACTAGCATCACAATCGCTTTGCCTGGCCATCATAGCCGTCTCCGGCCGCCTCCATCACCATGCTACTGCTTAAATCACTTACCTTCTTCTACTCCACTATTGTACGACTCAGATTTGCCTCTCCCTCTCTCTGCTAGCCGCCTCACAAACCTAACCGTGACTAGGGTTTTGGTGATGGCAATGTCGCCTCCGGTGCAACTCTGGTGCTTCCCACTAGTGAGATGGCGTGGGAATTCACCCTTGTTAGATAATCTTGCTCCTAAGGCAAGCACAAGTCGAGCCATCCTCCCTAGGGTACTCTCTGGCCGCATGTCGCCACTTGGATTGTTCTTCTACCTCTAATCAATAAGTGGTGAGCTAGGCTCTCACTTTCTGAAGGTAAATTTTCCCTCTCTCTCTCTCCCCCTTTTCTACAACTATCTCTATTGCTGGTTCGTCTTGGGTAATTTCCCCAATTTCTAGGGTTCCTCTACTATTCTTTCTTGGTGGTTTCAATTCTAGTATTTCTTGTATTTTCTAGATGTTTCTAGTGTGGTCTAGTAGGTTAATTGGGTATTTATTACATGACAAGATCTAGGTTTAGGGTTCTATTTTTGTTGCTTAGGCTAGGGTTCTAATATTTTCATGGTTAAGTATTTTTTCTTAGTCATATGCTTTGATTAGTGATGAAATGGTGTGTTTGTATTGCCCATGTTAATTCTAGATTTCTATACTGATTCATTCATTTCCATGATCAAGAGTGTCATAATTCTATTAGCGTTTACTGTTAATTTAATTTAGTGGTGTTGTTTTCACTAGTTCTTTGTCTACTTAGAGTCAAAATCCACAACTCAGTTGAGTTTTGTGGTTTTAGTGCCTATCTTATTTAGGGTTCTTGATTATGTGGATATGTGCTTGGTTCATGGTTAATTAAATGTTCATCCTTTCCTCTAGCTGCAATCCATACTGGTTAATTCTCAGTAGAGTTTCTCCCTAGTGGAGATCGTGGTTAAAGACGAGGATGTGCTCTTAAACTAGTGTGTTCTAATTCACTGGTTAATTGTATATTCTATCTCAATGACTATTTGTAGCATTGTTAAGTTGTTTTTAGCATGGATGATTGATATCTTATTTTAGTATCCATGCTTTTCCTCTAGATGCAATTTCAATAGGTAAACTTTTTGATTTCCACTGAAATTGTAGTTAGTGGAAAAGTGTTTTTTTACTTATTTACTGTATCAGTTCATTTCTGTTTTAGGAATACAATCAATTCTAATTTCAATCAAAAATTTCAATCAATGCTTATTTCGGGTTGTGCATAGGGTATAGATCCTTGATTATGGCTTGTGATGCCTTTTTGCTGAGTGTACACATATGGTAATCGATTTTCAGTGCTTGTGCTTGCTCCCTAACAGCAAGATCATCCTTCATATGATTATTTGGGAACACTACATATGGTAATCAATTATATTATTTGGGAACACTACATATGATTATCTTTCACGATCTGCTAGTGCTAATCATGAGTGCTATTTCTATAATCCTACCCCTCCCTGGATCCATATGATCGCTAGCTACCAGTTTTATTATTCTTCTACCTATCTTAAGAGTTCTAAGCTAAACCTTTGTAGTTTCCTAAATTTGCTTGATGAAGATCTATAGTAGCTCCTACCTTCTTATTCTTCTGGTTCTTGAAGTGTTGTTCAAGTTCTTATTCACCTTCTTGCTTCTGCTATCTCTGTTATCTCTCTCTAACTAGTGTATGTGTGTGTGTGTTTGGTCTGATCTAGACTAGTGAGTTGTGAGCTTTGGTGTCTCAGGTGGTCAGCTATTTATAGTGTTCCCAAATGGATGCGGTGGTGATACCTAGGACATGCATTTAGGTGATTCACCTGCTTGGATATGAGTGAAACCTTCTTTGTTGCTTAACTTATGTGTAGGTGCGTGGCATGGTACTTTTGGTGGTTAATCCCATGTTGTTTTTAACTTATGTGTGTTTACCAAATTTGGCATATGAGCCTTTTGTTCTTAATTGTAGGGGGGTAGTATCTGCATATGCCTAAACAAGAATGTCGGTTATTTTTTTTTTCATGTATTGGTCTTGGACAATGACAAGTGTAATTTCATTTACTAAATAGTAGTTTTAGGTTTGGATTTTCTTGATGAGGCCTTGCAATTTCATTTGGATGAACCTTCTTAGTAATGGTTATTGTGAACTTTGACTGGTTTACTTATTTCATATATCATGATTCAAAATTTCTAGTATTCTCTGGTTCTTGATAGAATCATGCTTTTCCTTTAGTCATTAGTCTTGTATTGTGGTTGTTGTTATTCCTATTGGTTTAGAATTTCCACTAGTTGTGTTAGAAATTCTGGGATAGTTTACTAGTCTCGAGGTTTTGGTCTATTATGGGATTCTGCTGGTGTACTATGAGATAGTTGTGTTCTAAGATCCTATCTAGTGATGTTCTTTTAAGGGTTTTAACATGTGATCTTTACTCATTTTTACTTTGCCCAGGTATTTCACTTGCTCACACTCAGGCTCTAAGTTCAGGACTAGTTTTTGAACTTTGGAAAATGGATTCTACACTAATAGGTTTTGCCTTAGGGCAAAACCTACATTTCTAACTTTGATAGAAGTTTTCCTATGATGTATGTGTTTGCAGGTTTGCAAAATCAAAGGTTGTTGATGTGAAGTCGGATAAGAGGGATGGAGATAATAAGATAGAGTAGATGTAGTTGAGGTTTATTTCTTAGGTATTTTTCTTTTCCTTTGTAATTTTCTTCTTTGTCCTATTGTAAAGAATCCTTGTATACATTGGTTTGAAATAAAGTTTATTGAGTTTGTGTATGATTTCAATATGAATTCCCTTCTTATTTGTTTGTGTTTAAGCAATATGTGAACTCAAGTTTGACTTAATTCAAAGAGTGTTGTTGCTTATATATTGTCTTTGGTCCTTTGCCTATGTGTTCTTATTATTTAAATTCTTCATGTACTGCATATGTTTTCAAACAACTAAGTGGAGTTTTGATGCAGCCTATCCTACGGACGCTCCTACATCTACACCACCAAGTCCCCCAAGTGGACCCATGACCCGTGCCCGAGCCAAGCTCCTCCAAGCTAAGGTGAATTCGCTCCTCTCATCATGTGACTTTGATATACACGTGGATGGCTTGCTACTTCATACCACTACTTTGTGCATTATTAGGTACAAAACTCTGCAGCGTCGACCCACGAGCCCTGAAGCTACACCTGTCCTGAAGCTGACTGAGCCGGAGTGTCCGCCCCGTCCTAGCCGGAGTGTCCGGCTAGTACCCACCGGAGTGTCTGGCCCACCTCAACCCCATCCTGGCGTGAACATTCTGTGGGCTACTTCGGACACTACCCGGACACTACCCGGACTGTCCGGCCACACCGAACCGTCCGTTACAATCGACCCGGACTGTCCGGCCTGAAGATGGGCATGCGAGCCATAGCTGGGCCCTGAGGCCCATGTACCCCTCTACTTTGCCCAGAACTCTACTTTAATGCCTAAATTACCCCTGAACTTGTGGCTGGCCTATATATATCCCCCCACCTCTATTGTAAACCCTAGGCTTGATATTTGAAATTAGTGGAAACCCCTTGTGGATCTATCTAGTTCTTGCCTCATGCTCCTTTGATAAAGGAGCACCAAATATCACAAACCTCGTTGGAGTTTGCATCGTGCCTCCGTGTTGTACAAGGCCTAGGCATCGGAGTCCCTTTGCCTAGAAGTCAAGATCTCACCGAGTCTCCCTACTCGTCATGCCAGTTCGAGAGAGAGTCCTCCGCCCGACGCCGATCCTAGGGATTGCGCCGGACCGGTAGCCGCCGGAGTGAGCAATTGGCTTGTATCGTGTTCTTCGTGTGTGAGTTCGCATTTTCGCTCTCTCTCTTCCTCATCCCCACACTCACTCCGCCTCGATTTCTAGGGATTCATGAAAGATCAGGCCATCCCCGAGGTTGCCCCACAACATATGGTATCAAGAGCTTTGTTACTCATGAATTTCCCCACAAATTTTCTTCTATCCACCAAAAATTCGAAAATCCCCCAAAAAGAGCCCCAAATTTTCCTTTGGATCGATCTTTTGATTTGGAGTGTTATTTGTGGTTTTGATCCGACCAAACCTTGTCTTAGGCATTGGTCCAACTTTCTCCTACGTTTTCCTAGCCCAATTTGGCTAGTTTTTCGCGGATTTGAGGCCTTAAGGCGAGGATTTCCGCTGAGGAACACGAGCAAGAAACCCGCACCGGAGTGTCCGGCTGGACCTAACCGGAGTATCCGGCATCACCGGAGTGTCCGGCCCAACCAGACCAGAGTGTCCGTCCAGGCCGGAGTGTCTGCACAAACAGACCAAAGTGTCCGGCCAGAACACCAGTTTTGACAGTTTTGCCTCATTTTTCACATTGACTAATTCCATTGTTTGCTCGTGTCCCGTGTGTGTGTCATCAACTAACAACAAGCTTCCGCATCGACACCTCCATGATCATTGACACCATGGCCCACGAACATCCTTCCGCACCACCGACGTCAAGTTCATCATCACCAATGAAGGTATAACTTGTGTCACCTTGTTAACCCCTATCTTCCTTTGTGTGTACCTGTTTGCTTGAGCATTGTACACTTGTCCTTGGATAGTGAGAGTGTAAAAGCAATAGCAAGAGTGACTTGGTAGCATCAAGGGAGAGCAAAAAAAAGATACAAAGAAAAAAATAGTCTCCCATAGCAAAAGAGAGTCTCAAAGCTTGTAAGCAAGAGAGAAAGAAAGAGCGTCCAAGGCAAGTGCACAAATCCGTTGCTCATTTTTCCTCTTTGCAAACGAGCCACGGTCTCTCCTTGTATTGGCACGACACCGAGCATAGTCTTCGTTAGGACATTTTGTTTGCTCATTTCCATAGTCGTGTCAATCCCAACAATCTCCACGTGTGTGTATATAGTCGTAGGTTCCTGTCACCCTTTCGAGTTGTTGACCTTTTGCCTTTGACTTGAGTTTTGTTTGGATTTTACCCACTTTTGACTATCCCTTTTCTTTAGGTTGTTTCTTTGGCATTCCACAATCCTAACCTACCACCAATAAGATTTTGAGAGTTAGTTCTTTCTTTAGTGTGAGTTTTCTTGGCGTTTTCACTTTGCAAGCTAATAGCTCTCACTTGTGGTTTCTAGTTCGATGCAATCCCCAAGCTGAGGTTGAAGGTTCCCCACACCACATATTTCTCTCCATATACAACCCTTTGTGTTTTGCATGATGGATAGGCACGGTGAGTCGAGCCAACCACCTTCACAAGAAGAAGAACATGGACCATACATGACGCGCGCAAGCCACTTCATTGTTCGTCAAGAATTCTGTGAATTTTGCCAAGCCCTTGAGATGCGACAAGATGAACAATTTGGCAAGACACAAGCTAAGTTCAAGAACATAAACAACCGCTTCGATGGCCTCAAACGACAAATGCATGCGATGCATCACAACTTCGGCCACCAAAATGAAGCGCTTCAACGCTCCATCACCAAAACAAATGACAATCTTCGACGCCTCATCGACGGAATGACAAGACCACATTCACGTGCATCAAGCTCTTCAATTTCTTCATGTCGTCATGCTCCTCTTCAATAAGATCTTCATCCAAGTGCTCCAAGACGCAATGATGCCCCCGTGGTCGAAGATGGAAGTTCTTCGAACTATGTACCTTCCCCACGGCACGCTGCAACGTCAAGCTATGATGGTGATTTCTCTTCAAGGCCACAAGCAAGGCAAGAAGAACAACATCATCACGCAAGGGCACTAGTAATCCAACAAGAGAAACCTCAATAAGAACCACGAGTGCAACCGCAAGTCCACCACCATCGCCCACAACACATACCTGACACAAGTGATGACTCCAATTTGGAGAATCAAGCTCGTCATCGACATGAAGATCTTCAAGATCCTCCTCCTCGTCATCATCGTCATGAACGTCTGCATCGACACCATGGTATTCACGAGGTGCCTCCTCCACACCACCAAAACTTGGAGCGCCAACTGGTACAAGTTTAGCAACGCCCACCACGTCAAAAGGCTCAAGACCGTGATCTTTGCCGTGAGGCGCGTGCGCCTAATCCACATCACCAACCGAGGAATGAGCCTACCCTTCGTCATCAACCGCGTCATGAGGCTCCACATCCTCAACACCCTCATGGGTCCCAAGTTCCTCAACATCGCCAACAACCGCGCCAAGAGCAAGAGCAAGCTCCACAACAACAACATCAAGAGCAAGCTCCGCAACAAGGTTGCGAGAACCAAGTTCCACCTCCTCAACCACAAGATCATCAACAAGCTCATCGCAATGATCGCATGGAAGATGAAGACCGTCATCAACATGGCAACCATCGCTACCATGACCGCAATGAGGAAGAAACATTTGGCAAGCTCAAGTTCACGATGCCCAAGTTCACCGGATCAAATGACTCTGAAGAATATCTCTCATGGGCACTCAAAGTCGACAAGATCTTCCATATGCACAATTATAGCAACGAGAAGATGGTCGCCATGGATTCTCTTGAGTTTGATGAGTATGCCAACTTGTGGTGGGAACAAGTTCAAGTTGCTCGTGATGCAAGACAAGAGCCACCAATTACAACTTGGCATGACATGAAGGCTCACATGAGATCCCATTTTGTTCCTGCGCACTACACACGTGACCTCTTCAACAACCTTCAATCGCTGCGCCAAGGGACAAAGACTGTGGAAGAGTACTTCAAGGAAATGGAGCTAAACTTGATCCGCACCAACATTGAAGAGTGCATGGAGCACACTATGGCACGTTTCCTTATTGGCTTGAATCACCAAATAAAGCGCATCGTCGAGTTCCAAACATACAACAACATGGTTGAGCTTGTGCACATCGCAACAAAGGCTGAACGTCAAGTGCAAGAGGATATCAAGCACACCAAGCCCAAGACATATTTCACCTACAAGCAAGCTTCCACCGCTACACCAACAACCTTCAATGGAAGCTCCTCAAGTACATCCAAGCCTTCCTTCAAGCCCACACTTCCCTAAGGAAAACTTCCCCAAGTGGCAAACAAGCAAAGATACACCTTTCAACGGTGAATTCTACAAGTGTGGAGGCAAAGGACACAAGTCAGCCGAGTGTGGAAACAAGAAAGTTTTGTTCGTTGATGACAATGGCGACAAAGAGTACTTGAGTGAAGATGAATTTGATGCCCGAGTCAAGGAAGCAATGGCAAGGCAACGAGTGGAAGATGACCAAGAACTCCTCATGTGTGAACATGACACAAGTCCATCGCTTGTCGTCACAAGGATCTTGACCACTCAAGCACAGGAGCATGAAGACCAACGCTCAAATATCTTCCAAACACGAGCCAGCATCAATGGAAAATCTATTAAGGTGATCATCGATCGAGGGAGTTGCCACAACCTTGCTAGCACCGAGTTGTGTGAGAAGCTCAACCTCACCCTCCATCCACACAAGAACCCCTGCCACGTTCAATGGCTAAGTGACCAAGGGTCTATGAAGATCAAGCATACCATACCGGTCACTTTCGCCATTGGCCCTTACAAAGACATGGTGGAGTGCGATGTGGTTCCCATGACAGTTTGCCACATGCTACTTGGTCGCACCAATGTATACACCTTCAAATGGCTTAACAAAACATGTGTTTTGCAACCAATGACTCCTAGACAAATAATTGCGAACAATGTAAAGGCTTTAGCGAGGGTGCAAAGCATAACACCTACTTGTGAGAAGAGGGGTGAGCGAGAGAACCACCTCATAGCGAGTGAGAGCCACAAGCCAAACTCGAGCAAAAAAACTAAGAGTGTTCTCCTTGCCACCAAAAGTGAGATGAGAGATGTGCGGAACAACCCATCGATCTTGCACTATGTCCTCATTTCCAAGGGACTAGCGCAAGGAACTAATGAATTAACCAATGTTCCTCCATCTTTGATGATTGTTTTGCAGGAATTCAAGGATGTGTTCCCCGAAGAGCTACCACATGGACTACCTCCTCGTCATGGCATCGAACATCGTAGTGATCTCATTCCCGGTGCGCCCCTTCCAAACCGCGCTGCTTACCGCACGAACCCGGAGGAGACGAAGGAGATCGAACGTCAAATCAACCAACTTGTCTCCAAAGGTTTGATCCAAGTTAGCACTAGTACAAGTGCGGTACCCGTGATTCTTGTTCCAAAATCGGATGATACGTTACTGTTATGCAAGGACTGCCGTCCAATCAATGCTATCACCGTGCGTTATCAACATCCTATACCGCGTCTTGATGACATGCTTGATGAATTGTGTGGAGCCACTATTTTTTCGAAAATTGATCTTCGTAGTGGTTACCATCAAATACGCATGGATGAAGGTGATGAGTGGAAAACCGCATTCAAGACCAAACTTGGTCTCTATGAATGGTTGGTTATGCCCTTTGGTTTGTCTAATTCCCAAATCCACCTTCATGTGCCTCATGAATCATATTTTGCGTTCTCTCATTGGCAAGAGTGTCGTTGTCTACTTCGATGATATACTTGTTTATAGCAAGTCACTTGAGGACCATGTTAAGCATGTCAAGGAAGTTTTGCAAATCCTTCGACATGAAAAGCTTTATGCTAATCTTCCCAAGTGCACTTTTGCTAAAGATAAGTTGATTTTTCTTGGATTTGTAATTTCTTCAAAGGGCATTGAAGTTGATGTTTCCAAGGTAAAGGACATATGAGATTGGCCCATCCCAACAAATGTGAGTGAACTCCGAAGTTTTCATGGGTTGGCCGGTTTCTATCGTCGCTTTGTGAAAAAAAATTCGATCATTGCTTGTCCTCTCAATGAATTAACCAAAAAGAATGTCACCTTCGTGTGGGTCAAGGCACAACAAAATGCTTTTTATGAACTTAAAAAGAGGCTCACCGAAGAACCTCTACTTGCGTTACCGGATTTCACTAAAACTTTTGAGATAGAGTGTGATGCTAGTGGTATTGGAATTGGAGGAGTCCTGATGCAAAACGGACGTCCTATAGCCTACCATAGCGAGAAACTTGATGGTGCTCGTCTTAACTATTCAATTTATGACGAAGAGATTTTTGCCCTAGTTTGTGTTATTCAAGTTTGGCAACACTACCTATGGCCTAAAGAATTTATCATATATTCTGACCATGAGTCGTTGAAATATCTCAAAGGCCAAGCCAACTTGAGTAAGAGACACGCTAAGTGGGTTGAGTTTATGGAGTCTTTTCCGTACATTGTCAAGTATAAGAAGGGCAAAGATAATGTAGTTGTGGATGCTTTGTCTCACAAGCACGCAAGCCTTCTTACGAGACTTGAATTCAACGTGTTGGGTCTTGAGGAAAAAGAAACTTTGTATGCTTCCGACCCGTTCTTTGAACCAATTTTCGCAAAGTGCTCCATTGATAAAGGAGTGGATCATTTCTATTTGCATAAGGGCTTTCTATTTAAACGAAATAAGCTTTGCATTCCGAAGTCCTCGCTCCAACTTTTGCTTCTCCAAGAATCTCATGGTGGAGGCCTTATGGGTCACTTTGGCCGTGACAAGACATTGTACATGCTCTCCACTCACTACTTTTGGCCCAATATGAAGCGCGACGTGGAGCGCTACGTTCAACGATGCACGGCATGTGTTCAAGCTAAGTCGCAAGATAACCCCTATGGTCTTTATATGCCATTGCCTATTCCTCACACACCTTGGTCAGACATTAGCATGGATTTTGTATTAGGATTTCCTAGATCTAAGCATGGTCATGATTCTATATTTGTTGTTGTGGATTGCTTTTCCAAAATGGCACACTTCATACCGTGCCATAAGACCGATGATGCTTCACATGTTGCAAATTTGTTTTTCAGGGAAGTCGTCCATCTTCATGGTGTGCCAAGAACAATCGTCTCCGACCACGACATCAAATTCATGAGTTACTTGTGGAAGACCCTCATGGCCAAGTTCGGCATCAAGCTCAACTTCTCATCCGCATCGCATCCTCAAACCGATGGCCAAACCGAAGTTGTCAACCGAAGCCTCGGGACTCTCCTTCGTGTGTTGATCAAGAAAAACCTGAAGGATTGGGAGGAATGCATTCCACACGCTTAGTTCGCCTACAACCATGCAAAGCACTCAACAACAAAGATGAGCCCCTTCATGATCGTCTATGGTTTCGAGCCCCTCACATCGCTCGACATCCTACCACTACCTCTCCATGAGCGCACCAACATGGACGTTGAGAAGCGAGCCCAAGCTATGAAGAAGCTTCGCGAAGAAACACGAGCTACTATCGAACAAGTCCTTCACCAAGCTTGAAAGTTTAATAAGGACAAGCGAGAGTTGATCTTCGAGGAAGGTGATCCGGTGTGGATACACCTAAGCAAAGACCGCTTCCCCAAGGAACATGACTCCAAGCTTAAGCCAAGAGGAGATGGCCCCTTCAAATTCATCAAGAGAATCAACAACAACGCCTACATCATCAACATACCGACATCCAAATACCTTGCAAGCAATACGTTCAACATCAAGGATCTCTCACCCTACCATGGAGATGTTCAAGATGACAACCATGAAGAGTCGAGGACGACTCTTTCCCAAGGAGGGGAGCTGATGCAGCCTGTCCTACGGACGCTCCTACATCTACACCACCAAGTCCCCCAAGTGGACCCATGACCCATGCCCGAGCCAAGGTCCTCCAAGCTAAGGTGAATTTGCTCCTCTCATCATGGGACTTTGACATACACTTGGATGGCTTGCTACTTCATACCACTACTTTGTGCATTATCAGGTACGAAACCCTGCAATGTCGACCCACGAGCCCTAAAGCTGCACTTGTCCTGAAGCTGACTAAGCCGGAGTGTCCGGCGCAGCCGGAGTGTCTGGCCAGTACCCGCCAAAGTGTTCGGCCCACCTCAGCCCCATCCCGGTGTGGACATTCTGTGGGATACTTCGGACACTACCCGGACACTACCCGAAGTGTCCGGCCACACCGGACTGCCCGGTACACTCGACCCGGACTGTCCAGCCTGAAGATGGGCATGCGAGCCATAGCTAGGCCCTAAGGCCCATGTACCCCTCTACTTCACCCAAAACTCTACTTTAATGCCTAAATTACCCCTGAACTTGTGGCTGGCCTATATATAGCCCCCCACCTCTATTGTAAACCATAGGCTTGATATTTGGAATTAGTGGAAGCCCCTTGTGGATCTATCTAGTTCTTGCCTCATGCTCCTTTGATAAAGGAGCACCAAATATCACAAACCTCGTTGGAGTTTGCATCGTCCCTCCGTGTTGTACAAGGTCTAGGCATCGGAGTCCCTTTGCCTAGACATTAAGATCTCACCGAGTCTCCCTACTCGCCATGCCGGTTCGAGAGAGAGTCCTCCGCCCGACAATGATCCTAGGGATTGCGCCGGACCGGTAGCCACCGAAGTGAGCAATTGGCTTCTATCGTGTTCTTCGTGTGTGAGTTCGCATTTTCGATCTCACTTCATCATCCCCACACTCACTCCCCATCAATTTCTAGGGATTAATGAAAGATTGGGCCATCCCCGAGGTTGCCCCGTAACATACGTGTTTAAGCAATATGTGAACTCAAGTTTGACTTAATTCAAAGAGTGCTGTTACTTATATATTGTCTTTGGTACTTTTGGCTATGTGTTCTTATTATTTAAATTCTTCATGTACTGCATATGTTTTCAATCAACTAAGTGGAGTTTGAACTTCAATTCCTATGTTTTGACTTAGGTCAAAGTTCCTAGATTCAAAATTTTCCACTTACAAACACTTCAATCATCAAAAGTTTGAAATTCCCCTCGATTTCATGTCCTAAAATGAAATGCACAATTTCAGTATCTATCCTTAGCCCCTTCCTATTCTTCGGGATGTTATAACAGTGCTTCTCAGTGATGAGGTGATCAATCCTGATGCTTGGGAAGTTGACCCAGATCGCTCTATTCAGAAATAGAACGGTCGCCGCTTTTCACAACTTGGTTAGTAGGTAAGAAAGGTATGAGACTACAAATTCCCACCTTCCATAAGCCATGTCTTTGTTCCTGATGGGGTCATCTTCCTGGGATGGAGACCTTTGCGTACACGCCCCTCGTGTCTTCCAGCCTTCTCGTGGCATTGTTCTCTTTGGACACCTAGCTACCCACATTCTAGGAGCACCGTGATGAATATCTTGAGTTTGGCCACCAACACAATAAAGATATTAGACTTAGCCACCAGCACGACAAAGATCTTAGACTCAGCCACCAATGCTACAAAGATTTTGGCTCATCCACTAGCATTATGAAGATCTTGGGCTCTAGGTCTGGCGTGGTCACAGGTTGGCCAATGGTGAGCCTAGGCATGGGTCAGGCTCAGACTCCTCCTTGATGTTCTTGCCTAGATGGGGTGCTTCTTCCTCCACCCGTGCATACTTTTCCACCTGCCCAAATAGCTTGGCTAAGGTGTTGATGCGGCGTGCGCTTAACTTTTACCCCATCTTGGAGTTGTGTACCCCATCATTAAACACTGAAATTTCAGCAAGTCATTGCCATCGGGGTAGCACACAAGGCCTTGTTGAATCTTTGGATGTACTTCTGGAGGCTCTCACTGGGCCTCTGTGTGGTGAGGTGTAGTTATTGAATGATACCTACGCGCCTCCTTCCTCCCTAAAAGGTATCCACGAACAAGCAAACATAAACCCTACAACGAGTCAAGTGAGTTCGTGGGAAGGCTACGGAACCAGTCTCGTGCCCCTAGTCGTAGGGACTAGGGGAACCAGTTGGCCATGGCTTGCTCGTCGCCTCTAACATCCTCTATCGCCTTTGTGTACCTGCGTAGAAACTTCACTGGGTTGGACTGCCCCTTGAATGGCAGAGGTAGATTAGGCTTCAAGTGCCGAGGCGTGTCCCATCTTCGTATCTCTTGTGCGAGGGCCGAGCTCCTGTATTTGCGGTGAACACACCTTCCGCCCACCATAAAAGAGGTCTCACCAATATCATGACGACGACTCTCTCATCGGCGCTTGATCCATGTTCGTGCGTCCTCGTTCTTCTGGTCCTATAAAAAAGTTGGAGGATCGCCCACGCATGCCGACGACCTAGCAGCCGTGATGTCGGGGGGATGACCTCCGGATACCCCAACCAGACAAGAATCACGGCAGTCGGATCGTGTCCAGCTGGCTGAGCGCAGCCGGACAGGAGCAAGTCAAGCCGGCTACCTCACGGTAACCGGAACATCGAGGAGCAGCAAGGCACGGGACCGGCTACATCAGCATAGCCGGAACCAATCAAGAGACGTCTTTGCGACGATTGCGTACACCACAGATGGAGCGAACAGCGACGTGCGCGCGTACACGGTACACCCTGGTACGATGACAAGACTCGCAACTACCCAGCCATACCAAAGACTTTGCAGGGTGACGCGGGAACAATGGCCAGACGCTGACAACGGGCTCGCACGGGGTTCACTATACCCATGACGACCATACCGCTTGTACTCTGACGGGACATAAGTGTACCGAGTACTGTAGATGACTAGCCGGCTGGGACCCGCCCGTGGGGCCTGCCAGCCGGACTGGCCTGTGAGACCTTTGCCTCTCTGCCTATATAAGGAGAGGCAAGGTTCCAGTAGACGGGGTTGGTCTCAGTGCATTTAAGACAGTAGCTAGAGAATATAGCTCAAGGAGCGATTGTAGCCCGTATACCACTCATAGTCAGATCGGCAGGAGTATGAGCTTTACCTCATCACGAGGGCTCCAAACCTGGGTACTTCCTATGTCCAGCTACCCTTGCTTGTATCAAGTCCCACCTGCGGATGCCGTCGAGAGCTTCCCTGCTAGTCCCCACACCTCTATCTACATGTTTAGGTACTGTCGTTCCCAATACAACGACACGTGACTTGCCCGGCCATGCTCTAGAGTGGCCTCGTGCTGGCGGATTGCGGAAAGCCTCCTCACAGAAACCCTATGCATACCCAATGATATTCGCCACCTGCAGGGCCCATACGTCCATGTGTAGGGAGTTTCCCACCGGTAGGAAACACAGCATGGCCTAAGCGGCGTCGAGCGCCTCTTCAGGCCCACACAGGGTTGGAAGCAACCCAAACATGTCTCACATGCCACCTCCTCTCTGGAAGCAGCGGGATTACGCGACCTCTGGCACAATGTTGGGACGGCCTTTAGGCACAGTTGGCATTGCATGTCTTCTGCTTAATTCCTGCTACAACATCAGGTGGTTCGGGTAGTAGCGCTCCGCATGAACCTAGACCAACCTATTCTGGCTCCAACCGCCTGCGCCATTGCGACTACCGCCGGGGGCGTTGGCCTTCTTAGCCCCTCTGGACATCTTTTGCTCCTGTCTTATTGGAGCTGCCAATTGGCCTAGATCATGAACATCCGCGCCCCCTACCTGGCATGCCAAATGTCATGTGGTGAACACAAACATCAGGGGTTTATGCACCCCTTTTAGTTGTTCGCAGAGGGCATCGAAGAGATTCATGATCTAGGGATTCTTGGAGAAGTACTCAAAACGCAAGGATTTTACCAAGGTCTAGGCTTCCCGGAGGCTAACAACCCTAGTTAGTACATGTCTGATGGTATTGCTCATGTGGTAAATTCACTGGATATAATGGATGCTCTTCCTAGGTTTTCTTGGGAAGACTCTCTCTCTCGAATAGCTTCCCCATTTCTCGTGAGTGGGTACTATCCTATCCGCTCTCCACTCTACCTCTCAGGCATATCTACTCTATCTCTCGTCCTTGTCCCTTTTTTTAAATCTCAAGGGGTAACTAATGCGTCCAAAATTGAAGCATATTTACCTTTTGTTTTTTCATAAATAGAGTAGGGATTTTTGTATTTCACTGCGCCTTTGTGCGCTATTTCATTCTTGTTTCAATGAGATCCGAAATCTTTGAGTCATATATGAACATATCAATTAGAGTTGTCATATTGTGTAATTATATGATACTTCTAAGTGGTAAAAGTCATTTTATGGATTTACCTTCGCACCCGGGAGAATACCAATCAAGGAGGAGGCATTAGTATGGTTAACGACCACTAGTATAGGCGGAATCCGCCCGTACCGTCTGCCCGTACCATACTCCATCGCGATCGCCTTGTCAAATAGTTTCACCTGGTGAAGACGAAAGGGAGATCCGACATTCACAGCCACCAGAAACCACGAAACACCACACCCGAGAGGGATCTGAAGGAGGAACTCGGTAAGAGTAAAATCTCGGCTGCTTCACGGATCATTGGAGGACAACGCATCATCCCCTTATCATCAACCGCTGCATCTTCATCATCAACATAACTCCCATCCTTTCATATATTAGATCTCTTTGTAATTCTAGATCCAATTGTGGTTTGCATTAGATCTATCATCGTACTTTTATCCATCCACTTGATTATGATGATGTTGTTGATTGTTTCCATGAGTGAGTAGTTCCTTTGTTCTTGGGGAGATGGAGAAACCCTAGCACGACTATGAACTTGTAATAAAGATGATATATTCTTGTGTCCATATGACTTTCTTGTCTATGATATAATTATGACTTGTGTTTGATTTCTCTCTTTAGATGATATGTGAAGTTGACCACATATCATTTGCCTTCGGGACTAAAGGGAGGAAGAAACCCTTTGGACGTGTTTTGGAAGCGTACCTGGAATGCCCCGTGATATATTGGCGCCGGCTCGTAACCTACACGGCCAAAGGGGGATTAAAGAGGGACTCCCTAAGCTAATTACGATATCCATGGGGAAACCCTTAATTGCGGTGGTCTGTATGGGTGATTGCTCTCAAATTTTCTAGTGGTTATTTAGAGGTGACCTCACACTTGGCTCAACAAAGTGGCTTCCTATGAGCCTTGTCATGAACATATTATTATGGGGCTCTCTCCACACATATCATGACACAAGAAATATGTTATCTTAATTACATATAACAATAGTACTATGCTAGTGGTGTATCCTACATCCCCAAGAATTTTTTAGCCCTATTGAGTTCAACTACACTTTCATACAATCATGTTACTTGTTTCCTTTTTACTTGTTTTAATTACTTTTCTGCAAACAACCATAAACTATTCAAACACCCTTTACTTGAGATCAAAGACAACTTACAATTATTCTTTCGTAGATAGTAACGAGGGGCATAAAGACCTTTACCAATATCTCTCTGTGGGTTCGATATCTTTACTTCGAAACTAGCTACAATTGGTATGTGCACTTGCAGTCATCAATAACCATAGGGGTCGGTCCGACTCGAACCGCTTTCCGTGGTGGGACCGTGCTGGTCAGATAAATAACACTCACCATATGCTTATACCCTGTTCTTGATCCTTGTGCTCCTTCCCTTTTGGTTCCTGCAGCCTCATCCTTCTCTACGGACTGATCCCACGTCTTATACACTCCCGACCCCCTTTGGGTAGAGGGGACCACCATCCTGCACTGCCCTCAGCGAGCTATTCACTCTGCCAGCCCGACAGTGGGTCCTGACAGGACGGGGCCATAGCTATTCTTGTCTAGGTGGGCTGCAGGAGCGATGGCTTCAGGATGTTGTTCCCATCTTGGGGCTTAGAACTATATGACAAGAGTGATGTTTCTACCTCGGGGCCTCAAGGCCGTGGGATCCGTTCCAGCGCCCGTGATAGGGGCCCCACTCTAGACTCCACCTTCCTCTCGAGGACGCCCGTGCTGCGTTGTGCTCCGTTGGTTGGAGGAGGAGTAAGGCTCCCACTACAAGAAATGTATCCATCCACAACAATTTGGTCCGTCGAGCATCGTAGAAGTTGCGTCTTTCATGACGATTTTGTTTGCTTGACCGTGGCCAATGGAAAACATTTTTCCATTTTTTTGGCCCTCTACTATGATGAAATTGCTAACATCATGGACGAAGCTCGACCGACGCATGGTAGAAGTAAGATTTCCGGTTCCTCACTTGATGTTGACTGACCAAAAACTTTTGAGGCGTGTGGGCCCCGGATGTCAGTGTCTCTAGCGGACCATAATTTTTGGTCGCGCCTACCTGATTTGAACTTAATAACGTTGCTCGATGCAACCGCCATTTAATCAGGTTCCTGGGTCTCCTATGTCAGCTTCTCATTAGAAGAATCATGTGTATGATGGAATTTTTTCTTTGCTCGCGCTACCTTGTTTCAAACTTGATAGCGTTTCTTGATGCATCTACTATTTATTCAGGCGCTGGGTCCCACATGTCAGCCTCTTAGTAGAATAAACATGTGTATGATGGAATTTCTTTCTTCAGTCACGCCTCCCTGATTTGAACTCGATATAGTTGCTCGATGCATCTACCGTTTAGTTAGGATGTTGGGTCCCCCATGCCAGCCTCTTATTAAAATAAATGTGTGTATGATTGAAAAAATTTATTCACTCGCGCTTCCCTGATTCGAACTTGATAATGTTGCTCAATCCATAAGCCGTTTGGTCGCACTATTGGGTCCCTCATGTCAGCCTCCTCTGTAGAGGAAACATGTGTATGTTGGACAATTGTTTTGGTCGTGTCCACTAGTTTTACCTTGGTAATATTGCTCGATGTGGTAGCCGTGTATGGTCTTGCTGTTTGGGCCCTAATGTCAGCCTCTCTGGACAAGAAACTTGTCTATCTTAGTCTTCTTTTCTCTGGTCGCGACCGCCGTTGTGCCCTTGCCAACATTGCTCGATGCAGTAGACATGTATGTTCTGACTAATGGGTCCCCGATGTTAGACTCTCTTTACAAGAAACATTTCTATGTTGGACTTTTTCTTTCGGTCGCATCCATTACTTTGACCTTCTTAAAATATCTCGATGCAACCGTGTATCTTCTGGCTGATGGGTCTCTGATGCTAGCCTCTTTGTACAACTACTTAACTTTTTTCAAACCCTCCCATTAAACTTCAGGGACGCTGCTGTGGGTCCGCGACCATAAATCAATATTGGTACATGTAAACAATGTAAACCTAAGATAAATATATGTACACAGAGGATTCAAACTCAATAATTTCAATAGATGTAAACTGAGTGCGTTGCCACTACGCAAAATATATTTCTTGAAATGTTATCATTAAACATTTGTTAGTACCTATAACTTATGTATTAGTCTTCTTAAAAATATTTTATGTGTCCATGTTTATCTCTTCTAAAATAAAAGGTCAGAACTCCTGGCATCTCAATTTATAAAATGCCACATAATGGAAAAGTTTCTTAAAAACATGGGTGGGCGGGTTTTTTAAGAGGTGGGGGGAATGCCTAAAAGGCCGAATTAAAAAGATTTTGGCTCTTCTACATGGGCTATACACCATGTACTATACTCCACGGGCTCCTTTCTCAAATTTCATTGGGTTGTGCTTAGTAGTCCCTTGACCCTGAAAAGGACGAATCAGAATATTTTGGGCTAAAGAGGGACCGAATGGGCTAGCTTTCATCTTTTCGTTAGTAAAAAAATGCATTGTGCTATGGCTCGGCTGGATTAAAAAAATACCTTACCATGGGAGGAAATAGAAGAGATACTCCCTCCATCCACAAATAAGTGAGTTAGATTTATCTAATTTCGAATGTATCTAGACATGTTTTAGTGTATAGATACACTTATGCAGGATGAAACCATAACGGAGTGGAAAGTTAACAGGCTGCGGCTGGGCTGCAAAGGGACGGGACCCTTCAATCAACATGGGTGACATAGGTACGATTACTTGGGTGCTTATGATTCACTACCCTGGCTACATAAACGGCTCACGGTCTATGAAGATTCAAGATGATGGCCCAAAGAAGCAACCGATGAAAGCCTTAATTGTATTAGGGAAGGAAATATGAACCGATGTTATGTTAGAGTTGTAATCATACATATTAGGGACGAAATCCCCAGCGTTCTCTTTTCCGCCAAACCCGAAGTCCATCACCATGGGCATTGCCGAGGTGACCCCTCATCAATTGGCGGTGTTTGTGCGAATCCTGAATGCTAGAATCATGGATTTGGCGGACCCCTTTTCATCAAGCAACAATCCAACGGAAGCAACACCACGCCCGCCCACCCTTGTTCTAGTACCCGCCGACTTCAATGGTGGATCCGATCTCATCATCGGAAGTTTCCACTTCCAAGTAAAAGATCCCAAAGAATCCTGTCCCTCAGCTCTGATATCATCAAGATTGTTGGTCGAAATAATTGCGCCTACGGTGATAGCTACGTCATCTGTCGGATCTTCCGCAGAAGTCACAATACAGATCAAGGAAGCCAAAGAAAACAAGGAAGTCATGGTAGATCTAGGGGATCTTGATGGTCTCTATGATGATCTCTCCTTTGGGTCAAGCCACCGGTCAACCAAGCCATGAGGATCAAGCTTGGAAAACATGGAACCCGAAGAAAGTAGAGAAAGTAGTGACTTCGGATTAGAAAAGTTGAGATCTACCTAGAGAAGAAACCACTGGACTTCACTAGTCCCCCAGACAGTGTCTCCATCAGATCTAACAACGATGTCTCTAAGCCATACATAACACGTCACCAAGTGTGTGTAATCATCGGGGACACCTTGACACATCGCGACTCTAACGATAACCCTATTCTTAACTCCGATGATATCTTATCATATGACAATGCAGGAAATCACACCAATGAAGGGAACTGCAGAAACGAAGGAGACCCGACGGACAACCGCATAATCCAAGGAGGAGGGGAACCACGCAAAGGTGATAGGAGAACCCTCTGACTACCAACTACATCATGGCAAAAAGCAAGGGAAGCAATCTCGGGAGCAGTCCCAATGACAGCTGATGCCACACACGATGATTTACTAGCATATCAATACCTGCTTCACCACAAGAAGAGAGACTTGCTAAGGATGCAAAGGTAACTCGACGAAAGAAAAAGACTAGCCGATGAATCCAGCCTAAGACTAGCACAACTAAGTTCTACCAGAGCACCAGGAAGCGTAACTGGGGGAGCACCGCCAAGAAGGGGAACATCTCGATTGCAGAATATCCCCGAAGCCGAAAGAAACAAACTGATTCAAGACCTCGATCTATCATTTATGTCAGTAAATCAAGCAGGGAATATCAAAGCAAAAATAGCCCAGGCAGCAATTGTAGCCGCACAAACGTACTTGCTCAGAATTCAACCCGCACCCGACGATCCCCATGCGGCTCTTCATTGCTCGGCTGTAATGAACTTCGGCATGGTAGGAGCATCTCTGGCACAAGCAGAACATGGAATCATGCAGCAACCCGATAGATCCCGCATCGTCGCAGCAGCCCTCAGCGGGAAGGGCACACCCGAAGGCCGCAATCACCGCATCGGGTGCACTTCTCAGGGTCTGAACCATGAAACAACACAAGAAATGATAACACGCAACACAGGAACGACGGATCAAGGGATGAGAGCTGCAATCGAAGATACCATAATGATGACAGTGAAGATGACCACGAGTTATGTAGAGCCAGTTGTTTTACCCAACAGATTCGTAAAACTTCAGTACCCAAGCACTTCAAACTCCCGCATGACCGCCAAAATTACGATGGACTACACGAACCCGAAGCGTGGCTAAAAGATTACTTGGCCATCGTCAAACTATAGGGCGGCTCCACAGCCACCGTGATGCAAAGCTTGTAGCTGCACTTAACCGGTGTTGCACGGTCATGGCTCAGACAACTACCCGAAGATTCAATTAGTAGTTGGAACGATCTTGAAGATAAGTTTATCCAACAGTTTCACTCCACAATCAAACGATCCGCATCCCTGGAGCAATTACGGGCGTGCAAAAAGAAGCATGGAGAATCAATAAGAGCCTTCATTCAGTGATGGAACATTATTAAGAATTCAGTCAAACCCATATCAAACGAAAGGGCCATTGACGCCTTGAATGATGGCCTCCGCCACCGAGAGTTCATAGAAGAGCTAGGACGGGTCAAACCCAAAACAATTTCACAGCTAATGGACATAGCAAATCGCTGGGCTGATGGAGAGGATGTGCTGCATAACAAACGAACACGTTCACCCAAAGAAAGGGACAAACGGTACAATGACAAAAGACGAAGGAACAACGATAGACACACGGGACCAAGTTACATCGCAGCCAGTTTCTCGTGAGAGGGCAATCGCTAGAACGACGATTACAACAGTGGGCATCACAATAGCAGGGACGACATCGGAGGAAGCCAATCAATGCAGCCGTATCAGCCAAGAGCTCGGGACCCACCTATGTCCGCAATGTAAATGTTGGAAGGACCGTGTAATATGCACTTTTATGTCGACTCAGCGAGCAAAAGACGATCCAACCATCTCATGAAATACCGTTGAACGTTTTTAAAGATGCAAGAGCTATGCAATGCAAAGCCAACCGAAGCAGCAAACCTAGGATACACCACTATGCCTGGCACGTTAGCCATCAGTGCACCACCACCACCGGCACACCAGCTAGCAGGACAACCGCAAAACACAACAGATCAAGGTAGTGAATACCCTAGATCAAAAGGAGCAATGTCAATGATTCAGAAAGGGCGCCCATCTAACAGGATCTAGAAGCTAATTACAAGACAAGTCAATATGGCCAAGATGGATCCACTAGCCACACCCGAATATCTTCACTGGTCAGAATAGGAAATCACATTTAGTAGAGCTGATCACCCTCTTCGAGTACCACGACTGGTTCATTCAGCTTTGATAGTTGAGGCGTAAGTAGGCGGATTCAACATGAGCAAAGTTTTCATGGATGCAGGAAGTAGCCTAAATTTGATCTACGCCAAAACACTGAGAGCAATGAACTACTCTTTGACAAATCTAGCACCAACAAATACGTCCTCCCATGGCATAGTACTAGGTAAAGAAGAAATTCCCTTAGGCAAAAAAATTCTTGATGTTGTTTTTGGATCCAAAGAAAATTTCAGGCGAGAAAAGCTCGAGTTCAAAGTCATGGACTGGCCATCACAATATCATGTGATCCTAGGGCGCCTAGCTTTTGCGCGATTCATGACAGTCCCGCATTATGCATATCTAGTCATGAAAATTCCAATGCCGAAGGGAATCATAACAATAAAGGGAAGCTTCACATGATCCGACAATTGTGATCGAGAGTTCAACAAAATTTCTAAATCTTTCGGGATGGCAACTGATTTTGAGCAGCTAAAAATGTCAGCAACTGCAGAACCTCTGGTAATAGTGCGTGTTAATCCGAAAGATACAAAGGAAGTATAGATCCACCCTACCGGCACAAAGATGATGACATTTGTGGACTCCAACATTGGTCCTGCATAGGAAAGCGCACTCATCGAGTTCCTCCATGAGCATTGGGAGATATTTGCATGACTACCTTCTGACATGCCGGGAATTCCTAGGGAACTCGCTGAGCACACATTAAACTTGGATCCAAAAGCGAAGCCAGTAAAATAGTCGCTTTGCCGCTTCGCAGAGCCAAAATGTAAGGCCATTGGAAAGGAGCTCCATCGCCTTACTGATGCCAAATTCATTAAGGAATTAAAGAAAGCAGAGTGGGTTTCAAACCCAGTATGCGTACCAAAGAAAAATACAAAAGATTTGCGGATGTGCATTGACTTCACAACGCCGAACAAACATTGTCCAAATGATCACTTCCCATTGCCACGAATCGATCAAATAATCGATGCAACCATGGGGTGTGAACGTCTTTCCTTCCTGGACGCGTATTCAGGATATCACCAAATTCGGATGAAGATTAGGAGAAAACAACATTTATCACGCCCTATGGTGTATTCTTCTATACAACAATGCCTTTTGGCCTAAAAACGCCAGGGAAACATATCAACGGATGATGCAGAATTTCCTAGGAAACCAAATCGGCACAAAGTACATCTATATATTGATGATGTTATAGTTACAACAAAGCAAGGGTCTTCTCTTATCAAAGATCTCAAAGAAACATTTGAGAACCTTGAATTTTTTTTGCATCAAACTCAACCCGGCGAAATGCTCCTTTGGAGTCCCAGCAGGGCAACTCCTTGGATACCTTGTATCAACAAGGGGAATTGAAGCCAATCCAGAGAAAATACAGGCAATTCTAACAATGAAAATCCAATGAATCTTCGGGGTGTGTAGTAGTTGGCTGGATGAGTCGCAGCACTCAGCCGTTTTATTGCTCGGTTGGGAGAAAAAGCACTAGCATTCTACGCCCTCATGAGGAAATCAGCTAAATTTGAAAGGACAAAAGAAGCTCAGCGCGCCTTTAAAGATCTCAAAAGGACACTTTCGACATCTCCCACCGCCGTGTCCCCGCGCGAAAAAGAGCCATTACTTCTTTACATAGCCGCCACAAATCAAGTGGTCAGCATGGTTTTGGTCGTGGAACGACCCGAGGAAGGAAAATTCCATGGTGTTCAGAGGCCAGTTTATTTCTTGAACAAGGTCCTCTCGCCATCCAAACAAAGGTACCCGCATTATCAGAAACTAGCGTATGGAGTGTTTATAACAGCACGGAAGTTACGACATTATTTTTTGGAACACCCGATCATAGTGGTCAACGAAGCGCCTTTGTCCAATATCCTCAATAATCTAGAGGCAACTGGACGTGTCTCTCTATGAGGCATTGAGCTTTCCTCTCGAGATAGCACGTACGAGAAGCGTAAAGCAATTAAATCACAAGTTCTGCCTGATTTTATTACTGTATGGACTGAATTACAATGCATGGGACCACCTGACCTTTCTAGTGCATGGACAATGTACTTTGATGGATCGAAAAGAACGGAAGGAGCAGGGGAAGGGGTCATACTAGTATCACCACAAGGCGATAAAATGCAATATATACTTCAGATGAGCTTCGTAAATGCGTCCAATAACGAAGTTGAGTACAAGGCCTTGTTGCACGGTATGCATATGGCTAAAGCTTGTAGTGCAACTCGCCTCAAAATATTTGGTGACTCCAATATTGTAGCGCAGCAAGCAATGAACAAGTGCGATGTTATCAGTGATAACATGATCGCCTACCGTGATCTTTGTAGCATTATGGAGGCTCGATTTGACGGATGCGAGGTATCGCACATAGGAAGAGCAAACAATGAAGAAGCCGACAATCTAGCAAACATTGGGTCCTTATGCCTCCTAGTGCCACCCGGGTTTTTTGGTGAGGAGATAACTGAGCGTTCTATCAAGGCCAAGAGAGTTTCTTAGGTCACATCACCCAATGAAGGGAAAAAGATTAAGCCACGAAAGGACTCGGGGGCTCCACCAGCTAGCATAAGTAGAGAGGAAGTCATCGAAGAAGAACCGGAAGCTGATGAGGTTATAATAATAGAACCCACATGGAAGCCATACATAGCATATATGACTCGGAGAGAGCTACCCGAAGATGTGGCAGAAGCCCGGCAAATCACTCGAAGATCAAAAGCCTTCAGAATCATTAAAGGGAAGTTGTACAAAATAAGTATCTCGGGTGTGCTACAGCGATGTGTCACACCCGACGAAGGAAAAAATTATACTCAAGGATATACATGAAGGAGTATGTGGCCATCACGCTAGTAGTCGAGCAATCGCTGCCAAAGCATTCAGGACAGGATTCTATTGGTTCACATCAGTACAAGATGTAAAGGATATAGTCAGAACATGCGAGGCATGTCAGCAGTTCTCCACAAAGCCTGGTGCACCCGCCACTAAGTTAAACCAAATAACTCTTGCTTGGACTTTCGCTCAGTGGGGACTTGATATGGTGGGTAAACTTCACAAGTCATATTCAGGAGGACACGTCTTTCTGGTATTAGTAGTCGACAATTTACTAATTGGATCGAAGCAATGCCTGTCACCAGTCAGGATGGAACTTTGGCTATGAATTTTATCAAATCCATAGTATTCCGATTTGGTGTGCCAAACAACATCATCACGGATAATGGAACTATACTTCTAATGAGTTTAAGGAATACTGTGAGGAGATGGGAATCAAAGTAAGCTATGCCTCAGTAGACCACCCACAAACCAATGGGCAAGTGGGA
The DNA here is from genome assembly GCA_023614405.1 of Avena insularis. Classification (NCBI taxonomy): domain Eukaryota; kingdom Viridiplantae; phylum Streptophyta; class Magnoliopsida; order Poales; family Poaceae; genus Avena; species Avena insularis. The sequence continues at coordinate 44,182,991 of CM042688.1, read as the reverse complement.
AAAGCTAATGGCCTAGTAACTGCTGGCCTCAAGAAGAGATTACTAGAACCACTCGATAGGGCAAAAGGAGCATGTGTCGATGAGTTACCATCTGTTCTGTGGAGTTCACGTACTACTCCAAATAATTTGACACAAGAAACACCTTCTTTATGGTCCACGGCGTTGAAGCCGTCCTTCCGGTTGAAGTATCACATGAATCTCCATGAGTAGATACATATGAATAAGAGGCATCAACACAAGCACTTGAAGACGACGTTGATGCACTTGATGAAGCCCGAGACACCACCCTACAAAGAGCTATTATGTATCAGCAAAACTTGCACAACTGCCACAGTCGATGACTGCGTCCTAGGTGCTTCATTGTAGGGGACCTAGTTCTTTGCCTTAAACAAGACGGCCACCGTAAATTGGAGTCGCCTTGGGAAGGACCATACATTGTTACAGAAGTTATTCCAGGATAAGCATATCGACTACAAGACAAGAAGATAGAATTCAAATACTCCAATCCATGGAACGCCGCACAACTACGGTGCTTTTACACTTAAGCATTTTTTCAATGTTTATTACAATAAGGCCTATGGCCCGACTTCTTAGCCAGAATACTTAGGCCAATGGCCATACGGCAATCCACCAAATAATGTATCATCGGCTTTGGTATATAAATAAAAGATAAGTTCTTCATACTCTGAGCCTTTCTTATATACTCTTTTGGCAATCAAAACAGGGATCTCAATATTTATGTAAACATTTCTCTAATAAAACTGACAACGATTATGAGCCTATGTCCAGATACAGGCATACGAATATAGCTTTGGGGGCTACTCCCATCAGGAGCGTTGGTGCGCACCCGATACAAACTTATGCAGAAAAAATCAAGACAACCGACACCTAAACCTATGAGTTTTACTTTAGCGTATCCTCAAAAGGTTACTCCCGTCGGGAGATTTTATAAATTATTAAAACAAAAAAGTCTGATTAAATTCAGAAATTCTAGTAGTCCAACACGACAGCCGACAAAAATCAATACAAAAATCTCGGATCGCACCCGACACGATAAAACTCCGAATGTCGTGTTCAAAGACATGAAGATAAGACCCCGGGATTCATCCTGTGTGGCCTGGTAACCGCACAAGAATGCGCTCTGCCAGTAAAATATCCATATCAACGATACGACGACAAATCCTGACAGACTCATTGGGTATCCGATAAAATAGAACTAGAATTCAGTATTCGATAAGACCTCAACAGCTCGAAGTGAATTATGCTAGTTATAATTCTGAGTTCAAGCCCAAGGATTTGAATTTGATGTAGGTCAACATTGTTTTTGCCCAGGAAAAATTAATTGATTCCTGATCCGTCGGATAAATCAGTCTTGTTGTACCAAATCCCTATAAAACTAAAAAAAATGAAAACAAATACAAAAGAAAGAAAAGAACTAGAAATATCTTTGAGACTCAACCAAAATCTATGGTTTAGGTAGAGTCTTGGGGGCTACTGACATAGGTATAATTACTCGGGTGCTTATGATTCCCAACCCTGGCTACATAAAAGGCTCATGGCCCATGAAGATTCAAGATGATGGCTCAAAGAAGCAACAGATGAAAGCCTTAATTGTATTAGGGAAGGAAATATGAACTAAAGTTATGTGGGAGTTGTAATCATACATATGTAACCTATCCGTATGTAGTTTTGAGACCCGTTCTATTATATATAGGACGGGAGAATCCTATGAGGAGGTACCGTAAAAAACCCAAGCGATTTGTAATAGTATTGTTCATCAAGCAATCAGGTGATTTCGACTCTCTTGTTTGCCTGACATCCAACAAAATCCCCAGTGTTCTCTTTTCCGCAAAACCCTAAGTCCATCACCATGGAAATTGCCGAGGTGACCCCTCGTTAGTGGGCCTCGGGGCAGGCCGAACCAGTAACAGGCCATCTTATTATTGGGCTTTTCTGATGGGCCGGCCCACTTAATGGTTAGCAGGCCTTGGGTTCCACCATGGTTTTGTGATCGTTAACGGTGGTAACCAGCTGTTAACGGTGTTTACCACGTGGCATTTTGCATAACATTAGAAGTCAATAGGCTGGCGAAACTGATCTACCATGGCACAATTTTCCGTGATCGAAGGGTGTGATCTGCAACGGTCAGGAAAAAACCTTAGTAGATACTTTGGTAACGGGGCTTTTACCACGGAGACAATCCAACACGAAAGACTTTTCCACCATGAAAAACAGGCCTTCAACCACGAAAATTGTCCATTGTAAAAGCCAACTTTTATTTTAGTGATGGTACGCCATATTAGTTGACAAATGTTTTCATGGAAACTAGCTAGTGCAATAGTAAGACACAATGCAAAACAAAGACATTACTCAAAAATATATTTAGTTTTCTGTTTTCATAAGGCCCAAATTTGGTGGCATTAGCATTCATACCAAGAAGTTGAATCTTGCAGAACTCTTAGTGGTTCTCCCTTGTTTTACTACTTGGGTACCTTTAAATGATTTTAAAAAAATCATGAGCAAGCAGGTATCATGCACTTGTAGACCAAAATTTGAGAAACTTTCATTAAATAACCATAAAGTCATTCTATTGGACGAATATAAACATAAAAGTTGAGAATTATCAATAAATAGGTTATACTTTGTGTGAAAATTGGTGCGGTGTGCTTCGAGCCATAATCTTTGTGGTTGATTGATGACAAAGGCCATTATTGTCAGTTGGAAAATTTAAAATAACTTCAAATATAGAAGTTCTTTTTGTAAACAATGTTTAAATGCCAATATGCACCAATCTATCAAATATGGTTACATTATCATAAAGTATGGTAAATATATGGCCTTGACATTGGTCATCTAGTTTGAAAGGCATGAATGTTCATACATGGTACGCCATATTGTGAAACAAGTTTTTTAACAAAATCAAATTTTAAGTTTATATCTTTCCATGGAAACTAGCTAGTGCACATAGTGAGACACCAAGTGAAAACAATGGTAGTATTTTGTTTCTTTTTAAAAAAAAATTTGCCCAAATTTGACGTCATTACCATTGATATCAAGAAGTTGAGTCTTGCAAAATTCTTAGTGGTTCTCCGATATGTGACTACTTTGGTACCTTTCAATTATTTAAAAAAAATCAAGAGCAAGCTATATCACACAATTTGTAGTTCAAAATTAGACATACTTACTATAAATCGTCAAAAGTTATTTTATTGCACGGATTTAGCTAGGAATCTTGGAAATTCATGAAAGCAGGGCGTTATCCATAAAATATGGGATCTCCTTTTATAAACATTGCTTGAAATTCCAAGATGCATCGATCTACCAAATATGGACACGTTATCAGAAACTATGGCAAAGATATGCTGTGACCTTGGTCATCTTGTTTGAAAGCCTTCAATAATGTTTATCAATTTCGGCAAATGTCTGGAAACTCATTTAAATGTTGGTAAGCATACCATCGCTGGTGTGTGGGTCTAGACGGGGCCAGCACCTGAGGAGCGGACATGCGTCGGAGTAGCGTATCTTGGAAGCTTCAAACTCAAAATTTCCATAGAGCACCAAAACATCCCACGCATCCATTCAAATATCCCGCGCATCTAATCAAATATCCCACCCGTTTTTGCGAATGCAAATTTCCTCTTCTATCCCTAGTCCAGAAACAAGAACCCGAGGAGCACTACATTAATAGAGGGGTATAGGTGGTAAATGTGTGTCATCCAACCTATATCCCCATCGCCTCTTCGCCACCCTTCCTCAAAATTTACTCGCCAACCCCCCTCCACCCTCCACCTTCCTCCACCTGCTTCACCACTGACCTAGTCTTTCACACCGGAGCTCCTTCACACCTGACACGCTCTTCCACACGAGAGCTTTTTCACTACCTTTGTTGTCCATGCACCGGATCCACCTCTCTCCGCCATCATCCACTTCAACCATTTTATGTCACCGACTCCCGCCTCGTGGACGCCGGAACTATTTCACCGACTCCCTCGGTGCACCGGATCTGCTTCACCAACACCGTCATCTACCACAAAGGGGGCACTTCTCCGAATCACTCGTTCGCTAACCACAAAATGCCCAGCTGCTGCCCCCATCGCCCTCTTGCCTGTCCCGGCTGCCCCGCCATAGAGTGGTTTCTCTTACCCGTTTGATTTTTTGGCACTCTTAAGGTACGAGAGCGTTAGAATGTTGCTCAATATCCTGCCTACTATTGCCATTTCATTTGCACCCACATCTGGTTGGTCCTAACCACATCATTACCTTCTCGCTATTATTTCCTTTATCACATTGTCACGCTATCGGTATAGTCGTGCAACACTAACTCATAGATGCTATTATTTCTGAGTGCTCACATGGGTCATGCAAACTGCTCATAGAGGATCCAACACTAACAATTTGATGCCAAGAGGTTGAAGTGTGAGGTTTTCATGTGTTACTTAGGCCAATTTCTTGTCATATGTTAATAAGTTATATAAATTGTATGGATAATAAGTTAATAAGTCATTCTACCTAAAACTTTGCCCTAACATTTCCATTCATTCTTTATTGTGTTTCTATCTAGGAATGCTTTGAGTAATTCACAAAATCTCCATCTAGTTTGAATAATACAACTGGTCATTTTAATGCAATCGTTTTGGTGTTTTCAACTGCTTTCATCCTTCCAAACCAGCTAGCTAGTTTGAATCATACATCCAGTCAATTTTAGTGCTATCTTTTTGGTGTTTTCAAGTGCTTTCATCCTTCCAAACTACTTGACCCGGTTTTAAATCTCATGCCTTAATGCAGAGAAAGGACAATGGAGTACAAGGACTAGAGTTCTAGCTGCTCGACTCGGATTCTACTAGCAGATTGACCAGGAGTCGCACCCCCTTGATAAAGAACTACTATGAGCCTGAATGAGCTACTGTAAATTCAAACTTTCTTAAAGGATCTCTACTTTATATAATACATGTTTTCCTTATTCTTTGTTTTAACCTCTTTCACCATATTTTACTAGGCCACAATTAAAACCAAGCATGAGTCCTCTAAAGGCAGGACTGAAAGTTGTGATCCCTCTTCCATTCATCCTCCCATTGCATTTTTGAAGTAAACAACTTTCTTAAGTGTCCACCTAGAACAACTCATGCAGGTGATATATATATATAAAGGTTGTATTGCATGCAGAAGCAAAGGGTGTAGCTGCTCTTAGATATGTAGATGGAATGTTGAAGAAGAGAACATATGATAAGATGAAGTGCATTGCCATGTACCAATCTCGAATTGATGATGCGGACTCTTCCTTATGATCTTTTAAAATGCAATTTTTGTCTAATTATCTGTTGTAATTTTCAATCTAGAGAGACAATGTTGGCTTATGTGTAACAAAATTTTATCATTGTGTAATAAGTGGTTTAAATTTCTCATGTTTATTAATCGACGTGTTGACATTCCTGTGTTGTTCTACAAAACGTCGATGGTACCAAAAAGGATGAAATGGTAACATGCCAAACAGTAAAAGGCTTGAACGATAAAAGGCCTGAATAAGGCCTGAATCATAACAAGCTAGAAAAGGTACATGCAAGAATCATAGTAGTCCAAAACAGTAAAAGGCCAGAAGATTAAAAGGCCATAATAGTAGCATGCAAGAATGAAAGCAGGACTGAACAGTTAAAGGCCATAATAGTAACATGCCAGAATCATAACGAGCCAGAATAGTGACATGCTGGAATAGTAAGGCCAGATTGGTGGAAGTCCTGAACAGTAACAGGCCTTTTGACAAACGGCCCCCAACAAATAGAGAGCGGTGGGATTTATGCAGAATGACAGGCCTATGCCATGCATAAACAGTATGAGCCCGATGGTGCGTAGGCCGCTAATGGTCTACACAATGTTGGACTAAGATGGGCCTTATGCAGGACAAAATAGTAATAGACCGAAAAGTTAAGAGGTCACAGCTGGACTGCAAAGTGATGGGCCCCCTTCAATCAGCGGAGGCGTCCAGCATCCCGAAACAGTAACGACCCATGTTCTTGTTGGGCTTCTGTCATAGGTCGGCCCACTTAATAATTAGCAGACCTTGGTTGGGCCTGGCTTCTACCATAGTTTTGTGACCATTAATGGTGGTAAATAGTCATTAACGGTGTTTTCCATGTGGCAGTTTGCATTTCACCAGTAGTCAACGGGATGGGGAAATAGATCTAAGATGGCACACATTTCCGTGGTTGAACGGTGTGATCTGCCACGACTGCAAAAAACCGTGGTAATTCTTTTGTGAAGGGACATTTACCATGGGACCCATTCGCCATACACGACTTTTCAACCATGAAAATGGGCCTTCAACTGCGAAAATCATCTGTTCTAAATGCCAACTTTTCTTGTAGTATGTTCTTCCTCATTGCCTTCTCCTCCCTGAGCTCGCTTGGCTCAAAGATCCCTCTTGAAAGGATTGTATGGGCACCTAGAGGGGGGTGAATAGGTGCTACTTCAAATTTTACTCTTTTTCAATTTAGGGTTTGACATAAAAGGTAAATTCTCTAGATTATGCAACTATGGTGAATTTACCTATATGTCAATCTAGCACATATACTAAGCAAGAACTAGGTAGGTAAAGTGCAGTAAAGGATAGAAGTAACCAAAGTGGAGCACGTGGAGACACAAGGATTTGTTTCCCATAGTTCCTTCCTTTTGAGGGGAAGTACGTCTATGTTTGGAGAGGGAGTGGTTTCAAACCACCAACACCACGAGAGGCCTCCCTTGTTGTCCGATGAACCTCACCCCAATAGGTTCGATTCACCTCTTCCACTATACGGCAACCTTCAAGGTGGAAGCCGACACCTTTACAACGAGTTTGAGGCACACATCCATAACCTAATTGGAGGCCCCAGAATACAAGCTAGCTGTCAAACAATCAAAGACAAGCTAGTAAGAACCAAATTAAAAGCTAGGGTTTCCAAAGAAACACTAGAGCATGGGGGCCCTCAAGTGAATGAGGTGGAAATGAAGATCTCTCTTGGTGAAGCTGTAGATCAAGGCCTCCTCCTTCGATTCTCCAAATATCAATGACTTTGGATGGTTGGATGAAGAGATCTTGTTGATTTGGTTGCTCAAATGGGCGTGGTGTTCTTCAGTGGAACGAGCAACTGGAGGAAGGGGATAATGTCCTTTATTTATATCCCTTCACTCCACTAAACCATTTTCTGGCTGTTGGAGAAAAGTCAGACCGGAGACTCTGGCCTGCACACCGGAGATTCCGGCCCATCTCCAAACCAACCTCCGGACCACCAAATAGAATGACCCAGCCCTTCTATGAGCCAAGTGGACCGGAGACTCTGGCCCACCCACACCAGAGACTCCGGTATGGGGCTTGGACCGGAGACTCCGGCCAGACCTCTGGACCTTGCTCCGGACCACCTACCTGGCTCAACCAGGCAGAAATCTGGAGCCCCCTCTGGAGATTCCTAGGGAAACTCTGGACCACACCGGAGACTCCGGTCCAGCCAGACCGGAGACTCCGGTCTGGAATTCCCAGGAATATGCATATATTGGAGTGAAAGTTCCGAAGGCCAAGGGTCCTTTTCACTTTGCATTTTATCAACCTATAGACAATAGCATACTGTAAAATGCTCTACTTGTTGTTAATGAACACCAAAAGTGATTATGACAGTAAATGTCCTTTCAATCTCCCCCTTTTTGGTGTTCGATGACAATAAGTGATTTTGCATGGAAATAATTTGCAATGAATTATGATAGTGTATAATAATACTCCCCCTGACTATGAGCACTAAGATAAACACGTAAAGCATGCACGATAGGTAGTACATAGATAAAGCACATAGTTCTCACACGAGTTACAATAAAGTAGGAGCACTCACAGAGTCACACACAAATAGCAAATAGTATCTCGCAAGAACATAAGGTAAATAAGTACGAAGATCAAGATAGCAAATAAGAATCAAATCCAAGCCCATGCAAATCCCAATGACAATGTCTTCTCTCCCTTTGGCATCAAAACACCGAAAAGGGAAAAGACCTAAGCTAGCACCCCAATGTATCAGTAGTCCTTGTTGTCATCATCCTCATCCTACTCATCCATATCCTGATCCTCATCATCATCATCATCATAGTCATCATCACCATATGGAGCTGCAGGTCCTTTGTCGTGAGGGCGAGAAGAGGAGGTACCCTAGTACCCATATCCAGATGTGACATCAGAAAAGGTCTTCCAATCTGCCAGACTGTCCTGTTGGGCATTCCATGCACCAAAAGAAAGAGTGTGGTATGACTTAGTGGATGGTTGAGCGACATGCTCATCAGTGTACTCATCCTCTCCTTCCTCATCATCCTCTGCACCCTGAGCCTTAATCTCCTTGAGGAGTTTCTCTATGCGACGGTTGCTCTTGTAGGAGGCATGCAGTTGCTTGCGGATGTCCACATTCATGCAACAAAGGGTCCTCTCCCAGAATGAGGCCTTCTTGACCCTCTCATGTACATAGTCACATGTCATGGTAGGCAGGGGTGCATTGGAGGCACACTTCATCCGAGCCCTAGTAGGAGAGGGGGCCCTCTCGGTCTCAGAGATCTCCTCCTCCACATTGGCATGGGAGCATCTAGTGAAGGGAATATGCCCGAGAGGCAATAATAAAGTGGTTATTATCTTATTCCATGTTTATGATAAATGTTTATTTTGCATGCTATAATTTTATTGATCAGAAACGTCAATACATGTGTGTTTAATAAACAAAAAGGGTTCCTAGTTATGCCTCTCTTATAGACTAGCTCGTTGATTAACAAGATGATCGAGGTTTCCTGATCATGGACATTGGATGTTGTTAATAACGAGGTCACAACATTGGTGGAATGTTGTGATGAACATTCATCCGAAGTATAGCATTACGATCAAAGTCATTATGTTTATATTGCTATAACATCATACGAAGTAATCTTTATCCTTAGACCATGAGATCATGTTAATTGCTAACACCGGAAGAGTATCTTGATAACATCAAACGTCACACCGTAACAGGGTGACTATAAAGGTGGGTTCGATTTCTGAAGGTGTTATGTTGAGGCTCATGGATCAAGAGTGGGATTTGCCCATCCCGATGACGGATAGATATACTCTGGGCCCTCTCGGTGATATCACATTGAAATAGCTTGCAAGCAAGTGATGTGATCACTAGAATGTTATATCACGGGAACGAGAAAAGAGTGCATGTCGGTAATGGGATCAAACTAGGTATGGAGATACCGATGATCGAATCTCGGACATGTAATATATCGCGGGACAAAGGGATTTAGTTACTAGCGTTAAAGGTTCTCACGATCACAGAAGTCATCGTTGAATGTGTAGGACTTAGTATGGATCTCCAGGTCCCGCTGCTGATTATTGATCGGAGAGGGGTCTCGATCATGTCTGCATTATTCGCGAACCGTAGGGTGACACACTTAAGGGATATCGACATCATTTGGAGCAAATATGTTTCAGATAAAGATTTAAGAAAGCGCTGGAATTATTTCAATAGACACCGAAACTGTTTTGGGTGAAAATGCTGAAATTGGTTCTGCATGTAATATTGAAATGTTGCAGGGGGTTTTATGTGAATGTTTGTTAATTAAAGTAATTAACAAAATTCTGAATAAAAATAATAAAAGAGTTTTATTAAATGAGAGAGCATTAAATTTGGACAAATTTAATGCATTTAAAGTGGAGACTTTAAAAGAGAATGTGAAGGGGCATTTTAATGTGGAGGGGTTACCACCACATGAATGGAGGAGGTGAAGGGTCACCCCCTCCATGCGCCGGCCATGAAGGAGGGCACCCCTCCTCCTATAAAAGGCCATCCTCCTCACTTCTCACACACACCTCCTTGTGAAGGATCTCTCCCTCTAGTATTATTTCCCATGGTCTTGGATTAGCGAGATACATGTTCGTGGCTTTATCTCGAAAGGAGTTGTCGCTCCGCTTTGCTGGAGCGAGGGACGGAGGTTTTGGGTACCGGACGTGTGCGATCACGGATGCACCGCTGCTTTGCGGTGCTGGACTTGGTGGTCTTGGAGCTGGATCGATGGACGTCTTTGAGCCGGACTGCCTGGACTTCATCACGATCTTGAGATCGGCAAGTGTACGACTACATCAACCACGAGTTCCTACTCGTTAACAAAGCTCGTTGTCTACAAGGGTAAGTTCTCGTTGGATGTATGTCCACCCGTTGCTTTGTACCTAGTAGATAGATCTTGGCGTATAGTTCACACCATAGGAATTTTTTTGTTTTCTATGCTGCGGACCCAACAATGGTATCAGAGCCTGATCTATGCGTAGGTTCTTAGCACGGGTAGTACACATATGTTGATATGTGGGCGATGATGATCATGTTATTGCATCTTCTATGTATTTTGGATATTGGTGGCATAGTGGGATGAAGCGCCGACCAACCTTACATGTCATCGCACATGAGACCGGTTCCACGACGACATGCAACTTGTTTTGCATAAGTGGCTAGCGGTGTCTCCTACTATAGTCAATATCTGATTTACAACGAGTTGCTAATAATTTGGTTATCCTCGTTGTGGTTCATGTTCGTAGGTAAGAACGGTTCTATCTCCGAAAGCCCTAAGCCACGTAAAACTTGCAATTGATAAATTAGAGGCGTCTAGTTTAGATCGTTGTTGGGCTAGTGTATTGATATGGTATTGTTGTAAGTAGATGTATGATAGATACTCTTACAACACACTCAACGTGTAAGTTCCATAGACCTTGGCCTTACACACAAAGGAATGATAGAGATCATACCACGATGCAAATGATAGAGATCAAATGCATGGACCAAATCATCTCACTTTACACATTAGATGTTAGCATCTTATACTGCTAGTTTGGCGCTTTCTATAGCATTGTAAGATGATCCCTCATTTAGATATCAAGATAAAAATGTGTTCTTCCTTAAGTATGCACCGTTTTGTGGATCGTGTTTTGAGGCATCACGTGATGATCGGGTGCTCTCGACTCTACGCTTTCATACAACAGGTGTAAGACAGTTTTACACACGCAAATACTCAGGTTCTTACTTGACGAGCCTAGCATGTACAGACATGGCCTCGGAACACGGACCGAAAGGTTAAGCGTGAGTCATATAGTTGATATGATGCCCATATAGATGCTCGCCTTTGAAGCTACACCGACTCACGTGATGATCGGACTTGGTGTAGTGGATTTGGTTCATGTAATCACCAAAAAGGCACGAGGGATGTCGTTTTTGAGTGGGAGTTCATTTCTAATTTGGATTAGTCGAACCAAATTTGTCATAAATTAAATCAAAGTGAATTTGCATAGTTTTTTGTAGTCATTGGCATTCGTTTTCTACCTTATGCTTAGTTTTTATTTGAGATAATAGAACTATAGAATTCTGGATATTTACTTTACGAACTGGTATCGTATTGTTTCGAATGTCAATTTAAGGTTTATAAGTCCTATTGCAAACTTTCAGCAAACTCTATTTACTCCATGAAGTTTAATAAGTAGTATTAAATCAAGAGTAAGAATTCCAATGTTAGTATCTAAAGTATCATGTTTGCCTCCATGATTATTGATATTCAAAAGTTGTTTTAATATCAAGATTATATTGGAGCTAAAAATTGTTTCAGAAACCATCATGTGTGAAAGATATTGTGATATCTGAAACAATGTTTTTTGGTTGCATTATGATAGAGTATAATTTAGCAAAATACATGTTCTCATATTGTATGAGAATTTGTGAAGGATGGAGATGCTAGGCATCCGAATCTACCAAAAAGGTTTTGGGAACTGATATTATACTCGCGATTCTTCCTTATAGGCTATAGTAGCTTGATCTTGAAAGTTGTCATGATAAGGATGAATAGAAGATGTAAGTAAAATGTTTACTACACTAATAGATTACTAAAGAATGGATTTTTGAAAGAACACCAAACATTTGATGATGGTGATCCACTTCAAATTGCAAGTCCAAAGGTATTAGTATTTGACTATATACGCTTTGTACCATGTGTCATGTTGATGACACCACTATTGATGTTGATAGATTCTTTTAAAAGAAAAGGAATTGCTGAAAGAGAATCTATAAAATATTTGGCAGAAAATAAAAGGTTGGAGATGTCCAACTTAGGTATATAGAAGATATACATGTTATGGCTATATTCCTTGCTTGTTAAACAATGTGGTTCTTAGGTATTGGATACCGGTATTGGATACCAAATTGGTTGGTATGAAGTGTCATACAGGACAACGCAATTCATGAACTACAATGGCCTAAGTAACCAGCAAGAGAATGAGTGATGATGTTCATCAAAAACAAATAAAGTGTTATTGTGTTTTTTGTTGTCATCAAACCAAGCCTTCAAGATTTGTTTAAATAATTTTTATTTTGTTCCCGTATCATGAGAACAATGGCTGTTCAAATAATTACCGTATTCCATAAAGGATGGATGAACTTTTACAAGTCTAGTTGGAGAAATCACATCCATAAACACTATTGCTAAAATGTCGCAAGGCAAATGATTGAAATATCACTTATGAAGTGACATCGTTGTTTAAATTATATTGGAAAGAAAACATGAAGAAACTCCATGTTGATGGATTTTTGGAGTCTTTGAATTTGATCAATTGACGCATGTGAGACTTTCCTCGAGATAATTGAAACTCTGTCCATAGGCCAGAGAGGAACGGATGACTAGCTTATTGGAAATTGTGCATGCTGATGTGCATAGTCCATTATGTGTAGCCATATGCGATGGATCTTTTTGCTTCATATGCTTTCTCCGAAAATTTGAGTGAATATATCTGTATATTTACTTAATAAGGAAGAAGTATGAAACATTTGAAAATTGTTCAAAGACTTTCAAGATGAAGTTGAAAATCATTGTAACAAGAAAATAAAGAGTTTATGATTCGATCATAAAGGAAGATATTTGAGTTACATGTTTAGCAAAAACACCTAAGACTTGAGGAATTGTTCCATGATTTGTGTTTCCCGATAAACCATAGGAGTATGGCATATTCGAGAGATAAAATAAAACCATGTTTGACATGGTAAGATCAAGGGTGTCATTTATAAAACTGCCATTATGTTTTAAGGATTGAAGCTTTAGAGACTACCGCTTTTACACTAAAAAGAGCACCATCGTGATCCATTGAAATGACACCATATGAGTTATGGTTTGGGATAAAACCCGAATTGTCTTTTCTTAAATTTTGGTATGCTATGCATAAGTAAAATGTTTACAAACCAAAGTCGGATAAGCACGTCTTTGTAGGTTATCCCAAAGAATTTGTTGGGAATTTCTCCATAACACCAAAGACAAAAGAGTTTGTTACTTGGAACGTCAAGTTTCTTGAGAAGGAATTTTTCGTGAAAAGTTAAGTGGGAGGACAATAGAACTTTGATAAGGTTGTTGAACCTTAGCTATATGTGCTAAGTAGCGCAGCCGAAAGTGTCCCGTGGCGCCACAAATGCTCATGGCTCTCGTGATTACAAAAGGTGTGATCCCGGAGATTAGAGTTCCTATAGAACCGTGTGGGTCGGTAAGAATCAAATAGTAAGATTTGATAAGAAAGTCGTTATTGTTTTGACAATGATGAACCGACTAGATGCAAAGAAGCAATGATGGGCCCTGACTCCATAAAATGATTAGAAGTCATAGAATCCGTGATAGTATCCATACACGAGAAAACAAGTTTCTGAACTTGGAAGACCCTCCGGAAAGGCATGAAGCCTATCGGTCGTGTTTGGATCTATAAAGAAATAAGACATGGATGTTTAACATCTATGAAATAGTCAACATGTCGGAAAGAAGTTTACGACAATGTTCAAGGAGTTGACTATGACAAGATTTGATCTTTCATAGCGATATATAGTCTTGACGGATTAATGTAGCAACCACTACATATAATTTGTATATGGTAGTTGAATAAACAAAACAAGGTTCTTCTAATAGAACGGTAACCTAGGACATGTACATGACATGGTCCGAAGGGTTTTGTTAATTCAAAGGGTGATAAAAGGGTATGTAAACTTCAATAGTTGAAGTAAGCATAGCGGAGTTGGAATCTTCACCATGATGAAACTGTTAAAAGAGTTTAAATTCATCGGAGATGATGAAGATGCTTGCATTTGCAAGAAATTAAGTGGGAGCGCTGAGACATATTTCTAATACATTATGTAGAGGACATATTGTTGATTGGAAATGATGTATCTTGAATTGACACAAGTTAAGGATTTCATTAAAATAAGATTTCGATGAAAGACTTGGGCAAACCCAGAATATTAGGCATCAATATCTATATGGATAGATTAAGGCGCTAATATGGTTGTGCCAGACATACATATATGAGATATTGAAAGGGTTCAATATGGAAACAACAAGAAAGGTTCTTGCTGCATGGAAAGGATTGTATCAAAATTCAAGTGTTTCAACACTTGGTGAGTAAAATCACATGAATATTTTGATCGATTATACCATGATATGTATATATCCAGAATGTCCCATGCTCTAAATGTTATGAGCATATACCAGAATGATTCATAAGATGATCATTGGACAATAGTAAAGATGTTCTTATGAGCTTTGGAAGAACTAAGAATATATAATGTATAAGTGACAAATAGTTAAAGGTAGTTCATTGTAAAGTTTTACATTGATACTAGTTTTGTCACAAGATACAAATTAAATTTATCTCCAGAATGTCCCATGCTCTAAATGTTATGAGCTATGGGTGGCACAATGTAATGGGAAGGATGTTCCATGATGGATTTGGATGAGTTCCAAAGTTGAGACATTGTGACGGATACTACAACAAAAGGCTAAGTATATGACTGCTATAGTAGCAGCAAAGGAGGGCATTTGTGTTGAGTAGTTTGTTATCAAACTAGGTGTGGTTCAAAGTGGGCTAATACTATGAAGATATATTGTGTGACAATAATATCAACATATTTTGAGCCGAACGAACTAAAGGTCTCACCAAAGGACCAAATTTATACAATGCCATCTCATTTGAGAATGAGTGATGCGTAGAGACACAAATACATGCAAATACACACGGACCTGAAATCGCGAGGATCCAGAGATTATGTTAACCACTAGCAATAGCGTATATGCAACACCAGAAAGCCATAGGTGTTCAATATGCAAAGTTTTTCAAACTAGATTATTGACTCTAGTGCAAGTGGGAGACTGAAGGGAATATGCCCGAGAGGCAATAATAAAGTGGTTATTATCTTATTCCATGTTTATGATAAATTTTTATTTTGCATGTTATAATTGTATTGATCGGAAACGTCAATACATGTGTGTTTAATAAACAAAAAGGGTTCCTAGTTATGCCTCTCTTATAGACTAGCTCATTGATTAACAAGATGATCAAGGTTTCCTGATCATGGACATTGGATGTTGTTAATAACGAGGTCACAACATTGGTGGAATGTTGTGATGAACATTCATCCGAAGTATAGCATTACGATCAAAGTCATTATGTTTATATTGCTATAACATCATACGAAGTAATCTTTATCCTTAGACCATGAGATCATGTTAATTGCTAACACCGGAAGAGTATCTTGATAACATCAAACGTCACACCGTAACAAGGTGACTATAAAGGTGGGTTCGATTACTCTGAAGGTGTTATGTTGAGGCTCATGGATCAAGAGTGGGATTTGTCCATCCCGATGATGGATAGATATACTCTGGGCCCTCTCGGTGATATCACATTGAAATAGCTTGCAAGCAAGTGATGTGATCACTAAATGTTATATCACGGGAACGAGAAAAGAGTGCATGTCGGTAACAGGATCAAACTAGGTATGGAGATACCGATGATCGAATCTCGGACATGTAATATATCGCGGGACAAAGGGATTTAGTTACTAGAGTTAAAGATTCTCACGATCACAGAAGTCATCGTTGAATGTGTAGGAGTCAGTATGGATCTCCAGGTCCCGCTGCTGATTATTGATCGGAGAGGGGTCTCGATCATGTCTGCATTATTCGTGAACCGTAGGTTGACAACTTAAGGGATACCGACACCATTTGTAGCAAATATGTTTTAGATAAAGATTTAAGAAAGCGCTGGAATTATTTCAATAGACACCGAAACTGTTTCGGGTGAAAATGCTGAAATTGGTTCTGCATGTAATATTGAAATGTTGCAGGGGGTTTTATGTGAATGTTTGTTAATTAAAGTAATTAACAAAATTCTGAATAAAAATAATAAAAGAGTTTTATTAAATGAGAGAGCATTAAATTTGGAGAAATTTAATGCATTTAAAGTGGAGACTTTAAAAGAGAATGTGAAGGGGCATTTTAATGTGGAAGGGTTACCACCACATGAATCGAGGAGGTGAAGGGTCACCCCCTCCATGCGCCGGCCATGAAGGAGGGCCACCCCCCTCCTCCTATAAAAGGCCACCCCCTCCTCACTTCTCACACACACCTCCTTGTGAAGGATCTCTCTCCCCCTCTAGTATTATTTCCCCATGGTCTCGGATTAGCGAGATACATGTTCCCGGTGGCTTTATCTGGAAAGGAGTTGCTGCTTCCGCTGCTTTGCCGGAGCGAGGGACGGAGGTTGTCGGGGTACCGGACGTGTGTGCGATCGCGGATGCACCGCTGCTTTGTGGTGCTGGACTTGGTGGTGCTGGAGCTGGATCTGATGGACGTGCTGGAGCCATACCTGCTGGACTTCATCACGATATTGAGATCGACAAGTGTACGACTACATCAACCACGAGTTCCTACTCGTTAACAAAGCTCGTTGTCTACGAGGGTAAGTTCTCGTTGGATGTATGTCCACCCGTTGCTTTGTACCTAGTAGATAGATCTTGGCGTATAGTTCACACCATAGGAATTTTTTTGTTTTCTATGCTGCGGACCCAACATCTAGGAGGAGGCCCCATGTGACCCTTCTGCTGTAGTGATACAAGAGTGTGCTTGGTAAGGTTGGGAGCCAAGCCAAGTAGAGAACCATGGTCCTGGGTGTTGATGAGTCTCATGACAAGTGGTGCATATGGAGGAGCCTTCTTGTATAGTATGACATGGTACATATCCTCAAATATGTAATCCATAACATCAATAGGATCTGCATCTGCCTCGGGGCCAGCCATGTAAATCCTGTGGGTATGATATAGCAAGTTGACCAAACCACATCTGATGGCATCATCATTTCTAGCACTAGGGGAAATGGTTTGGCAGAATATCCTCAACATCACATTGTAGAGAGGCTTGAGTCCCTTGGACCCATCCACAACACCCTCATTGCCATACAAAGGGGCAAGCTTGTTCTTGTTCACCCCAAGAGTTGCTAAGTGCATGCGCACCCCAACATGAATGGACACACCCTGGAAGGTCTCAAAGATGGACTCAGCAAAGGTGTAAAAAGTTGCAGAGTAGCGGTGGTTTCTAGTCATCCAGGTCATAGTCCTGGCTTGGTTAGTCCCAAACACAAGTGTGGCATAAAACTGTTGCACAAGGGTGATGTTGTAATCTTCATGGAGCTCCATCAAGTTGAACAGCCCTAACTTCTCACTAATCCACAGTGCATCAGAGAAGTAGGGGCTCTTCCTCATCTTCTCAACACTCGTGTACTTCTGGGGGCACAAAGGTGACCTCTTGAGCACGCTGTAGATGTCTTTCATGAAAACAGCTTTCTCCTTCCTCCAATAGCATGGGTCCTCACTGGTGCGAGGCAGTGCATAGAAATTAGTCTTCCGTAGCTCACGGTACTCCTTTGACATGTGGGCCAAAGACCGAAGATTGTCGTACTTTGCCCTCTTGGTACGGTTCTCTTCCTCAACTCTGTCCCGCTCCCTCCTCATGTATGCTGCATCACGGGCCTACTGTATCCGGTTGGACAGGGGCACAATATACTGACCCTCAGACTCATCATAGCAAGGATCCGCCCTCTTTAACTTGGCCTTGGTGCGAGGACGACGACGAGAGTCCGAACCTGTGAACAATAGTGAGGGGGATATCATGGAGGTAAGTATATATTTCCCAAGGAGGCAGTACAAGACCCTTGATGCATTATGAGATCTGTTTGATCCATCCCACACCGGAGTCTCCACAGTCCACACCAGAATCTCCGGCTCAGACCGGAGTCTCTGGTCCTAAGGACCGGAGTCTCCGGTCGGCCGAAGTCTCCAGTCAGGAGGCTCGGGGGAAGAACAGGGAGGCTCTAGTAGGGTTTGAATCCAGCAGATCGGGCAAGAAAACAAGGCTAATGTACTAGCATGCATGCATACAAGAGATTCCCGTGGAAAAACTCGGTACTAATCCTCAAAAACAAATCAAGGGATGAACCCTAGGAAAAAAAGAGGAGGAGAGGTACCAGATATGTCCATGGGGTTGATTCCACCGTTGAGAAACACCCAATGGTGGAGGGCAGAAGGTTGGCCAGCAACACGGCGGATCCCAGGGGCTTCTTGACCTTTGGGGAGGAGTTTTGGAGGAGGAGGCGATGGGGTAGAGAGGGGAGGACGGGGGCGGATGAATGAAACTGACTGTTTCAGTTCACCCCATCCTCTCTATATGTGGCCCGAAACCGTCTGGACCGGAGACTCCGGCCTACACCAGAGACTCTGGTATGAGCACACCGGAGACTCCGGTCCTCCTCGACCAAAAACTCCAGGTTTTGTGTATGGAGACATATATGAGAGAGAGAGTGTTTATAGGACAAGGAATAGGCTTGGGTTAAGATGACATATTGTGAAGAAGTAAGAAAAAGCCATAGAAATTCATTCAAATGTTCATTAACTCTCCAAATAAACACAAACTAAGAACCAACTCTTCAATAGGAAGAGGATGGTGGCAGAGGCCACCATGTAAGAGTTTATGGCATGACACCACGAAGAATTATCCTTGGGTTCATCACCACTACTCATCAATTAAGCTCACATATCACAAAATGATATTAAGAGAATTGAATTTCTTAATTTTGGCATTATGGGGGGAGGGATAGTCCAATGTATTAGGACCGCACTCCCCCTATATCCATGCCTGCACCTAAACCAGGTAAGGGTCAAGACATAGGTGAGTCTGCAAGGTGATCAAGTCAAGCTCCTAGAATCTATGATATTTATTTCATTCCTCAAATAACAAAACCTTGCTTCATCAAGTGGCTTCGTGAAACTTTTGGCAAGTTGATCTTTGGTTGACACATAGGATAGCTCAATATCACCTCGAGCAACATGATCTCTAATGAAGTGATGATGAATCTCAATATGCTTTATACTTGTATGATCCACTGGATTATTGGCAATCTTGATAGCACTTACATTGTCACATAGAAGAGGCACTTTGTCACAATGGACATTGTATTCCTTTAAAGTTTGCCTCATCCATAGCAATTGAGTACAAGCACTAGCAGCTGCCACATACTCGGCTTCGGCGGTGGAGAGAGATATACAATTTTGCTTCTTAGAAGACCAACACACCAAGGACCTCCCAAGGAATTGGCAAGCCCTGGAGGTTGATTTCTTATCATCCTTGTCACCAGCCCAATCTGAATCCGTGTATCCACAAAGAGAGAAAGTTGAACCCCTAGGATACCAAATACCATAGTTTGGGGTATGAACCAAATATCGAAAGATTCTCTTGACCGCCATCAAATGGCTTTCTTTAGGAGCCGCTTGATATCTTGCACACACTCCTACACTCAACACAATATCGGGTCTAGATGCACAAAGGTAAAGCAAAGAGCCAATCATGGACTGGTATACCTTTTGATCCACATCTTCACCATTTGGGTTTAGTTCAAGATGAGTCTTTGTTTCCATGGGAGTGGGAGCTCCATTTAGATCTTTCATGTTGAATCTTTTGAGCATATCTTGAGTATACTTGGCTTGGTTGAAGAATGTTCCTCCTCTTACTTGCTTGATCTCAAAACCAAGAAATACCCTCCATTCTCCCATCATAGACATCCTGAACCTGTCAAACATAAGCTTAGAGAATTCATCATTAAAAGCTTTGTTAGAGGAGCCAAAGATAATATCATCTACATATATTTGGCATACAAAAAGCTCCCCGTTGACTTTCTTAGTAAAAAGAGTGGGATCGATTTTCCCAACCTCAAACCCACGATCTAGCAACAACTCTCTAAGGTGCTCATACCACATGCGTGGGGCTTGTTTGAGCCCATAGAGCTCCTTATCAAGTTTGTAGACGTGGTTTGGAAAGTTGGGATCCTCAAACCCTGGGGGTTGCTTCACATGTACCAACTCATGTAATGGGCCATTTAGAAATGCACTTTCTACATCCATTTGTTGTAATTTAAATTTATGATGTGCCGCATAAGCAAGAAGGATATAGATGGACTCAAGGCGAGCCACGGGTGCATATGTCTCTCCATAATCAATGCCTTCAATTTTAGAGAACCCTTGTGCAACCAATCTTGCCTTGTTCCTCACCACAATTCCATGCTCATCTTGCTTGTTCTTGAATATCCACTTGGTGCCTATAACATTGTGGCAATCTTTTGGCCTTTCAACTAACTTCCGTACTTTGTTTCTCTCAAAGTTGTTGAGCTCTTTGTGCATTGCATCCAACCAATCCGAATCTTCAAGAGCTTCCCATACTTTCTTTGGTTCCACCATGGAAATATGTGCTTGGTGCTCACCAAAGTTCTTCAGTTGAGCTCGAGTGGATATCCCTCTTCTTAGATCTCCTACCACATTCTCAAGAGTGTGGTCTCTTAATTCCAATATTATATCCATTCTAGCTTGGTGATGAGTTTCGATCTCCTTGTTGTTTCTTGGGGGGATCACTTCATCATTTTGGTCCCCGTCTTGACCATTAACTTGAACTTGATCATCATTGGAATTATTCTCTTCTACAAGAGGCAAAGATTGACCTTGGTCTTGATCAAGCATACTTCTAGACAGGCATTGAGCTTCCCTTATGGCAGTTTCTATAGATCTTCCTTGTGTAATAGACTTAGCCCCACTGGACATTCTGGCAAATGGAGACTCAGGCACCTCCTGGCTAGAGGTTTCTTCTTGATCAACAGGTTGATGGTCCACAACTTGTCTTTGGCATGGGTCATTGTCCTCCTCGATAGGAGCTTGTTGATGTTGTGAAGATGAGGGCTCCACTTGAGTAGAGCATAGTTCTTCTCGATCTTCCATAAGGGATTCCTAAACAGGGCAGATGGAACCTGCACCCATTCTTCCTATGGCATCCTAAGGCATTTCATCATCTACATCACAGACATCAACACACCCCGCTTGGGGACCATCATATTATTCAAACACGACACTACAAGATTCTATGACAGTTCCGGAGAGCTTGTCATAGATTCTATAACTGTGGGATTCGATACCATAACCAACAAAAATACCCTCTAATGCTTTGGAATCAAAATTGGACAAACGAATACCCTTAATGCGATAGAAGCACTTACAACCGAACACCCGGAAGTATGAAACGTTGGGCTTGTTACTGGTAAGAATTTCATATGGAGTCTTGATCAATTATTTTCGGAGTTAGATACGGTTTGATGCATAGCATGCGGTGGAGATTGCTTCAGCCCAAAAATTGTATGGAGATTTAAACTCCACCAATATGGTCCTTGCCATATCAATAAGAGTTCGGTTCTTCCTCTCACCTACACCATTTTGTTGAGGGGTATATGCAGCGGAATATTGATGTTTTATTCCCTCATCACTAAGAAATCCATTCAATGTGTAGTTCTTGAACTCGGTACCATTGTCACTTCTTATTGTTAATACTGGGACATTGTGTTGATGTTGAGCCATGTAGATGAAGTCAATGAAGTTTTCTTGGGTCTCACTTTTCAGCTTGAAGAAATATACCCAAGTGTATCTTGAGTAGTCATCAACAATCACGAAAAAATATTTCTTCCACCAAGGCTTGCATGAGATGGAGGACCAAAGAGATCTACATGAAGGAGCTCCAAGATCCTCTTGGACTTGATGTAGTTCTTAGGCTTGTGGGGAGAATCATGCATCTTTCCTTCAACACATGCCCTGCAAACACGATCTTTGGCAAAGCAAACATTTTCTTTTAGTCCAACAATATGACCATCCTTGTGGAGGCTTTGCAAAGTTCTCACGTTGACATGGGATAGACGGCGATGCCATAGCCAACCCACATCAGCCTTTCTGAATAAGAACATCAGACTTGTAGTGGTTTTCCCCGAGAAGTCCACCACATACAAGTCATTTTCGACGTACCCAACAAAAGCAACCTTTAGAGACTTGCTCCACATGAGGATCACAATATAATTATCAATAAAGACGACAAAACCCATCTTTCCAAGAGCACGGACTGAAAGTAAATTATAGCCAAAGGTCTCAACAAGCATGACGTCCACGAGAGTAATATCGTGTGCAACCACAACTTTGCCGAAACCCATTACCTTAGACTTTGACTTGTCGGCGTATGTCACAGATATTTGATCAATATTTGGTCTCAACTCCTTGACACTAGATGCGCTTCTGGTCATATGACTTGTGCATCCACTATCAAGCACCCATTTTGAACCCCGGAAGCATAGTTCTACAAAAGATCAAACTAGTTTTTAGGTACCCATTTTTCAATGGGTCCTCTTTTGTTAGCAACAAGGGTCTTGGGAACCCAAATAGACTAAGAAATATAACCATCAAATGGGCCAACATATTGTTCATATAAATCACCATAATAATCACGCATTAAAACATAGTGAGGGTTAGCACTTCCTGCAAAATCATTATGAGACATAGTTTTGCCATTTGTGGACTTACTATCCATAATGACCTTGTCCTTTTCTTGTGTGGGCTTGGCCTTTCTTTTATTGTTGTTGTTGTTCTTCTTCTTTTTCTTCTTTCCTTTAGAGACAAAGCCAATGCCCCCTTTCTCGCTACTTGACCTTTGCTTACTCAAGTGGTCATCAATTTACTTGTTTCCTTTGGGAAAGGTGGCCTTAGCTAGCTCCCCCTTAAACCTAGCATTTTCTTCATGTATACTTGTACAACTATAGGGAATGAAAGTACTAGGTGAAGAAATATTGGTCAATTGAGTTTGAGGCATTTCACGAGACTTTGTGAGCAACAAGAGTTCACTCTCTAAGGCCTTGTGAGCCTTGTCAAGCATCCTAAAGTCCTCGACAAGTTTTTCATGAACAACACCAAACTCAACCTTGTCCTTTTTAGCCCTTTTATATTTAGCAATAGCATTGTCACGTTCCTTGATGAGTTTATTAATGATGAGATCATTTGCTTCATCAAGCCCTTCAAGTTTAGTTTCAAGAGACATTCTAATTTCTTGTTCTTCTTCGAGAGCATTATTTAGAGCTTCTACCTCAATCATGTGCTCTCTTCCTAATTTACATCTCTCATCTAGAAGTTCTTGTGTGTGCGAGTTGATTTAAGAGGTCCACAACATGTTTCTTGTGTTCCCCTTGTAAGTTGTTCATAAACACATCAAAAGCAAGTAATTCATTTTTGACCTCAAGAGATAACTCATCATTTATTAAAGAGGTGGAGTGTGATGATGATAATACCTTCGTTCCTCTTGCCATAAGGCAAGTGACGTTCTTGTTGGAGATATTCTCATTTGGAGAGTCGAAGAGTGAGAACGTAGGGGTAGAAGTAGTGGCAAGAGCCGCCACACCACTTGATGTTTCCTCTTCTTCATCTTAATCATCATCATCATCGTAGGAGAATTCTTCATGTGTGATCAAGACAATTTCACCCGACTTCTTGTTGGTTGAATTCCTTTTGATGAAGGGTTTCTTGTAAGGAGCTTTGGAGGTCTTTTTCAACACAAGTTTACCCCCATGATCTTCTATTTTCTCATAGGGACAAGCAGCAACAAAGTGATAGCGTTCATCACAACTGAAGCAAGTTCTCAACTTGGACCCATTATCTCTTCTCCCATTGGGGTTGCTTCTTTGTTGCATTTCCATCTTAGCCTTGGCGGGATCTTTCCAAAAGTTTCTTGCATAGAAGGCGAGGAATTCACCATGAGTAACCTTGACATCTTTGGGGTGGCTCACTGAAAGTCCCTCATCACTCCATTCATCTTCATCATACTCCACAACCTTGGCCTTCAAGGCAATATTGACACCACTACTCATTCCAATGGCACAAGCATGGGCATCTTTGGCATTCTTGGTAGCAACCTTAAAAGCGGCCATCTCTTGCATAACTTCATTGGAGGTCATGAGATGGTAGTTGTGTCTTCCTTGGAGACTCTTCAAGTCAGTAGACTTGAAAGGCATGAGAGCACTCACATACGTCCTCTTTATCCAAGCATCATCAATGTGAGAGGCACCAACATTCCTGAAGGCGATGGTTGTGGATTTGAGTCTTCGATACATGTCTTCATGATCCTCACCATCCTTCATGAAGAAACCTTCGGCCTCATTGCTTAAGGCATCATATCTATTTCTTCTCATACTCTCATTGCCAACAAACATGTCAATGAGAGCATCCCAAGCTTCCTTGGCGGTATTGTAGTGCTCAATATGGGGAAAATCCTTTGGCCCCACTCCAAGTTGGATCATGTGCAACGCGGTCGCATTGAGTTGGCTATTGACCACTTCTCTTCTAGCCAGGTTGGTTGGATCCTCAATTTTGAGTCCTTCTTCAATAATATTCCACAAATCAATGCAAGAGATGCGCACATGAGATTTCATTAAAACTTGCCATTGAGCAAAAGTATGTGCATCTAACTTAGGTGGGTCACCTCTATTATTTATATGTGGGTGAGGGATAGGAGGCTCAGGAGAGTACCATCCGGGAACCGCATGGTGCCCTTCCTTCCCATCACCCCTTTTGGTAGTGGAGTCAGTGGAATTATGTTCATCCCCGCCACTTCATCCAAAGGCTTAGTCGGAGCATTTTCCTTTGGGTTAGGTGGTGTTTCCTCTTGAGAGGGAGGAGGTGAGGTTGGCTTATTCCTAACAAGTTACTCAACAAGTTGGCACAACTATTGGATTTCGTTGCCCAAGGTAGAGCTCAAGCTTGTTTCCAAATTTTTGAGATCTACCATGGTCACCGAATGGCTATCTTCACTCTCTCCCTCATCTCCTGGGTTGCCCATAATCTCTTAGGCAGTTAATCCCGAATAAAGAGATGAGGCTCTGATACCAATTGAAAGGATCGTATGTGCACTTAGAGGAGGGGTGAATAGGTGCTACTTCAAATTTTACTCTTTTTAAATTTAGGGTTTGACATAAAAGGTAAATTCTCTAGATTATGCAACTATGGTGAATTTACCTATATGTCAATCTAGCACATATACTAAGCAAGAACTAGGTAGGTAAAGTGCGGTAAAGGATAGAAGTAACCAAAGTGGAGCACGCGGAGACACAAGGATTTGTTTCCCGTAGTTCCTTCCTTTTGAGGGGAAGTACGTCTATGTTTGGAGAGAGGGTGGTTTCAAACCACCAATGCCACGAGACGCCTCCCTTGTTCTCCGATGAACCTCACCCCAATGGGTTCGATTCACATCTTCCACTAGACGGCAACCTTCAAAGTGGAAGCCGACACCTTTACAACGAGTTCGAGGCACACATCCACAACCTAATTGGAGGCTCTAGAATACAAGCTAGCTGTCAAACAATCAAAGACAAGCTAGTAAGAACCAAATCAAAAGCTAGGGTTTCCAAAGAAACACTAGAGCATGGGGGCCCTCAAGTGAATGAGGGGGAAATGAAGATCTCTCTTGGTGAAGCTATAGATCAAGGCATCCTCCTTCGATTCTCCAAAGATCAATGACTTTGGATGGTTGGATGAAGAGATCTTGTTGATTTGGTGGCTCAAATGGGCGTGGTGTTCTTCAGTGGAACGAGCAGCTAGAGGAAGGGAATACGGTCCTCTATTTATAGCCCTTCACTCCACTGAACCGTTTTCTGACCGTTGGAGAAAAGTCACACCGGAGACTCTGGCCTGCACACCAGAGACTCTAGTCTACACCAGAGATTCCGGCCCATCTCCGGACCACCAAATAGAATGACCCAGCCCTTCTGTGAGCCAAGTGGACCGGAGACTCCGACCCACCCACACCAGAGACTCTGGTCTAGGGCTTGGATCAGAGACTCCGGCCAGACCTCTGGACCTTGCTCTGGACCACCTATCTGTCTGACCCAGGCAGAAATCTGGAGCCCCCTCCGGAGATTCCTAAGGAAATTCCGGACCACACCGGAGACTCCGGTCCAGCCAGACCGGAGACTCTGGTCTGGAATATGCAGATATTGGAGGGAAAGTTCTGAAGGCCAAGGGTCCTGTTCACTTTGCATTATATCAACATGTAGACAATATCATACTGTAAAATGCTCTACTTGTTGTTAACGAACACCAAAAGTGATTATGACAGTAATTGTCCTTTCACCTCTCTAACTAGTGAGTGTGTGTTTTCAGTCTAAGACTGAGATGTGAGTTGTAAGGGTCCTGGGTGAGAGATCCCAACTATTTATAGTGTCTCCTGAGCTCTATGTCATTGACACCTCACACATGTATTTGATGTGTGAGCTGCTTGGGAATAAGTGAAACCATCTCTCTATGTTGGTTTATGTGGAGGTGGCATGTTTCTTTTGGTGGTGAAGCCCATGTTGGAGTGTCTTATATGGATATACAATGTATATCCATATGCCAAATATGGCATGATGGTTGAGTTCTGTCTCTAGTTCAATTTGGAATGTGACAAGTGTTCTAATTTTTGTGTGATTGCTTAGCTTGGAAACTCCCAAGTGTATGTTCAGTTATTAATATTATTTTTGTTGTCCATGGTGTTAAATGAAATTACTTTTGATGTTTATGTTTAGTAGTTGATGCCTTTTAATTTGATTGGAGGGAAAGTTTAGGATTTTTTCATTTGAATTTTAATAAGAATATGTTCTTCACAAGATACAAAGCTTGGAAATTTCCTTTGGTCATTTGTATTGTATTTAGGTTTAGTGATGTTCTGTTGGTTCGGTTTTGTCATTACTTCCTGTTGATATTTCTAGATTTGATGGTTTAGTAAGGAATCCTAGCTTGGGGAAAATTCTAAGTTGCTATTCTGTGATGTTTAATCTACTGCTCTACCGAGACCCAACTTCAAGAGATTTTTTTGCACCTGGCATAGCTTTCTTTTGTGGTTTCTACCATTACTGGTACATGTACATGTGGTGATCATTCCTTTCCTATTGCTACTAGGATATTCAGTGTAGCATGGTTTACTCCAAGGCATCTATGCATTACTTCTAAGGTTGTTCGTGTCTTAGTTGTTGGTACTATTGATTTCTATAGCTTATTCACTTGTATTGGCTACTATCTATTTATTTCCCTATTCCAACTGATGATCTTGTACTACTAGTTTCCTCTTGGTTTTAATTATAATGGTTCCTTGGTTGTTGTTTTGCCCCTAATTCCCCGGGCATAAGGATTTCAGAACCAGTTCCTAAAATTCCATTTGGATTCTGAATTAATGGTTTCACCCTAGGGCGAAACCTACATTTTTAACCAATAAAATGGTCTCTTGTCTTTGTTGTTTGTTTTGTGGAATTGGAAGATGATCAGGTGGATGATGTGGAGAAGAAGTTGCTGGAGTGTGGATATTAGTGTAGATAGATAGGAATTTTAGATAGGTTTTCCTTCTCTTTTTGTAGTTTGTATTTAGGTTATTTTTTCTATTTGTACTCTACTGGATGATTCCAGCTTGTAATTAACTATGTAAGTTTCTTATTATGATGCAACGTAAGATTATACAGGTTTTCATCTTTGTTACATATTTTTCTCATTTATTTTGTATTTGATATGATGGTTTGAATTTGAATATAATTTATAAATTCCAATTTCTGCCTTGAGTTCCTGTGATTAGAATGTGTACATATTCTGATTGAATTGTGATGAAGTGATTCAAGGGGTATTTGTGTGTTTTAAAATTTAGAAGGCTTATGTCTTAGTTTGAATTCAAGTTTGACTTAGTCAACCTCATTTTTGAATCCAAACCAAAATGGTTTTAATTTAGTTCAAATCGTGTCTTTAAATCAGTAGCATTCTTTGTTACTACAATATAACTTCTATTAGGTTTTAGTTTTCCTCCTATTTTCTCAAAAGGTCTCGGAGTTCGACTTCAAATCGATTCAATTTCCAACGATTTTGCATCTCTAGGGTTTCAAGTTGAGGCCATTGTCCTATGGAATGAGTGTCTGAAATTTCCCTCGAATCCTATATGCATGAATGCAAGGCAACACAACTAGGTTCTACCCATTTTCGAGTCTCTCAAATTTACAGGATGTTACACTCCAGTCTTCCTCATCCCATCCTACGGCGTGCACCACGATCGGGCCAGTAGGCCTCCGAAACCCTGCTGCTTCGAGTCCTGTACGGGAGAAAGACGATAAGATTTCTGGGGAACGCTCACACGCGACTACTAGTTTCATCACGAACTCCTTCACGGATATCGATGACATCTTCCCCAACGACGACATCTTCCCAACACTGACAACCGCTTCGACGACATGACAGATTCCAACGCTAACGTCAATGTGAGCGATTCATTTTATGCACTCTCTGTAGCAATCTGTCTAGAATTGTTATTTTCTCTATATTTGTTAGATTGCATGACTAGTTTTATTCCAATATTATTAGTCATGTTTTATCTATTGTTTCTATGGATTACATTATATGGTAAATTTCTCATATTTCTAATACACTATTCACAATATAAAAAAGTTTCAATTCTCTTTTATGTGTAGGTCATATGGTCGTATCTTTTATTAAAAAATCACAAGTAATTATCAAGGTGACATGTACGTGCTTAAATTGTTTCAATTTTTCAGAAATATCAAATAATATTTTTTAAAACTTTTTAAATATGAGGGTGCATAAGAGCATCTCCACCCACACCCCATGGAAGGCCCTCGGACAAGTTTTTTCGACCGGACGACGAAAATCGGCCCAGCCACACCCCCATTTCTATCTGGCGATCACAGGCCAACCTCGGCGCACCCAGGGGAGGGCAGCTGGGGGCTCCGGATTTACTTTTTCGTCCACTTGGCCTACTTTTAGCCTCCCTTTCACCTTTTTCTCCCCCCACTGGCCCTCTCTTCTTTTTTCTCCTCCTCTCTACTCCTTTTCTCCCTCACCCACTGGAGACTTCTCCTCCTTCCCTCCCACCAACCGCCTGGGGGTGCATACGGCTGGAAACCCATGCCAAAATACGTCCGGATTGGACCGATTTTTTATCTGGAAATCAGCATGAGGCCTCCAACGAGTGAAGATGCTCTAACACCTAGGCACTCCATCGCATTCAATCGTACTAGGCGAACACGCGCGCTTCGCCGCACCGCCTACATTACACTTTGAAACAAAGTGACAAGTGTGGTACTCATGCGCACTTTATTTTAATCAATAAATCTACAATTTGCACCAAAATATTGTTGTGTTTGTATGCACATTCATCGTCCCTCCATCAGGCTTTCTTCCCAAGAACTCCAGAATCGAGTATTGTTGCTACGAAGGTATCAATACACCAAAAGAAGAAATACAGTATAAACGGCTATACATACATTAGCTTCTCAACTTCCACATGGAAGCGGTTTTTGAGTTCCTCTATGATAATCATAAAATGCAACATACATTAGCTTGTGATAACCATGTCTAAGTGATCTGATCTAAAATCAAATCCTAAACACATTATCATCCTTAAACCGGATCCTAGTTGCCTTATTATTTCCTTTGATAATGCCTTTCTGTCTTCCTGTTAATACAACACCCCTCTCTCCAGTTGCCGAGAAAATTTCAGCAATAGGCTATAAGATGCTCATTACTGAGTTACAAATGCATTGCAGGAACCAAAATGAGAGAAACCCGCAAAGAATGTATGATGAGTGATGTAGAACATATCTCCTCCAATATTTATCCAGTATTCTAGTCTAGCAGAATGGCAACATGATTATTATCTTTTGGGTAGTACCAAAAAAGGTATGTTGGAATCTAACATTTTTAGTTTCCACTCTACACAAACTAACCAAGTTAGAACGTGAGATCAACATTATCATAAAATCATCTTTTAACCAAAATTAGCAACCAATAGTTTCATCGGATTGATTGGATACATCCTTTGTAGTTTTGCATTGTAATTGAATCATTTTAGCTTGTGCATATGCCAATATGATCCAATTGATTCTATGGCCCTATTGGCATTTGAATTGTGAAAATCAGATAATTCACGTGAAAAGTAATTCCAAGATAAAGCTTAAACTCTGAACAATGACTAAATAATTTTGAATCTGGTCAGAAATCTTATTCGAGCACTATCCAATAAAACTACTTGATTTAGGGGGGATGGTATGAACAGTAGGCATCGCTAGTGAGACACAAATACTAAGTTTATAGGATACCAGGAACATTACCACATGAAAATTACACATGACCAAGATGAAATCTCGTAGATAAATATATTGCTCTGAAATATTCCATTGCCCACAAATGAGTTTGCCAACAAATAGCTATTTTCTGATGTATATAAATGCATAATACTATCAAGAAACTAAACCTAAGAGCTACCAATTTATTTAGGCTGCAAATTAAAGATAGCCCACACTCTTTATAATTTGATACTAATCCATACATGCACGCGATAACCTACAAGACAATAAAAAATCCTGGTAAGAGAGTTATTTAGAAAGCTCGTGAGCAACCATTGTTTTAATTTGAAAGCTGACTACGGAATAACTATGTTGTGGACAACAATTTTATGGAATGCTCACAATGGAATAAAATTGACGATTCAACATAGAGAAAAGTACCCAAATAGATCATAAGCATAAGCAAGCATATGGAACACCATGTAAAGGAAATGAGCGTATTAAGCCA
The DNA here is from genome assembly GCA_023614405.1 of Avena insularis. Lineage (NCBI taxonomy): Eukaryota > Viridiplantae > Streptophyta > Magnoliopsida > Poales > Poaceae > Avena > Avena insularis. The sequence goes on along the minus strand of CM042688.1, from coordinate 44,152,182 downwards.
TAATCATACCAAAAAAGTTGAAGGGTGCACTGAAAATAGATATGAGGCATCTACACCCAAACCAAAATTGAAATAAGGTAGCATCATAGGTGGCATAGGATTAGTATTCAAAATATTCAGAAATTTATCCGAACATAACCTAACCATTGAATATGCACTGTACTGCATGAGAAAAGTAATTGCAGATAAACATCCAAATCTAGTAACCTGCCCAAACTCTATAAAATCATTGCAAATGAAAGATAATTGCAATCTAGTAACCTGCATTGTAGGCCCAACCTTTGTGTAATCATCGTATTGCAATAATTGTAACCACCTAGGTTCAAGTCTTCACGGACGCGGATTTGGGTTCGTATTATTTAAAAAAATTGTTGTAGGGGCTTTCCCTACCACATTCCTTTAAGAAAAATTGCAGCCACACATCTCCTCGACTGCACCAGACCTTTACTATCTCGGTTGATGAAACTTTAAATTCACATACATATGCTACTGGAATTTTTTGAATAAATTGAAAGCATGTCAAAGCCAAGTCATATAAGTTATGCATTGGCAGCAATTAAAATAGCCGGTCGTACCCACAAATCATAGTGGTTTTTACAAAAATCAAAATAGAAAGGGAAACACAGAAACAAAAAAGACCATGATAGATAATAGATTTGGGGAAGAAAAGTACTATCAAAAGGCTAAAACAATCCAACGCTTCCAACAAGAATCCATACATGTCGTGCACAACACACCAGGAGAAGCTCAGTGCACATTAAATAAATTACAGTGCTCACTGATATAAGGATGCTTTAGCCTTATGCAAGTATACACATAACCACGATGAACACTGAATGAAACAAGATTGTAGAGACTACATTCTAAATTCACACTTGCTGAATCATAGACCAAATTTAGATACATTTTTACATAGTGGATTAACTAAAATGTTGTTTAAGAATCAAAGGAGACCAGAAAAGATGAGACTTTCAGTATGGCTGCTGAATCCATAACACAATTGTTGAATAACACAGTGTACAGAGCACACGACTATCTAGATTACTACACCTCTACACTATAGAACGTGAATAAAAAATCATAACAAAGAGGATGGTGGGCTAGTGGAGTAAAAAGAAGGAAGAAACCTTGGAAAATAAATCTGGCTGGGAAATAGCTTGGACCCTCCATGCTCTTCAACCTATCGTTCACTGCTTGCTCAAGAAGAAAATTGATCTAGATGGACTCTTCATGCCTCAGCAGCCTTCATGAGATCAAACACAATCACTTAAATATGAGAAAACCTTCAGTTGAATAGTTATAAACTCGGTGGTTGCCGACGGAAGAGATGGAGAAGGCTATGAGCCATACATACTTACAGGTTGGTGTAGTTCATGATGGCGCCATTGTTGTTTCCCATAGAGGGGGTTGCTTCAGACAAAATCATCTCATGCTTAGTGAACATCAGGAGTAACCGCTTAATTGCAGTTTTCATCTAGAGAAATAACTTGGGGGAAATAGAGTACTTCTAGCCAACGCGAGGAGATGCCGCCTCGCCTTGGAGCTTTTGCACCACATGGGGCTAGCCTCGCCGAGGCCGCACGTCGGCACATGGATCAGGACGCCACCGTGGAGATCGCATGGAGGCCGCCATGTTGCTACGGTCCTGCCTCTTTGCATTGACAACCACATCGTCGTCGACCCCATATTCCTCGAGGTCATCGAGTAGGACAACTGCTTCGAGACGCGAGGTCAGGGAAGGAACGGGAAGATTTGATAAATATCGGGGAAGGAGAGCGAATAAGTCTAATGGATCCCACCTACATGTAGCCTCATGTCCGTCCATGTCTATCTGGGCCGATTTTGAGCTTTTCACAAATGCTTCAAAAAAATTGAAACAAATATGTGCATGTAGCTAACTACACACACTACACATATGCAAATTTTCAATAAAAATTTACTTGTATTTTTGGCGCAGCAAAAAGAGAAATTTGACAAATTCCGTGCGTGTATCATACTGTTTACATCTCAGATCTGAAATTTTCTCTTTTTCGCTGAGCTCAGTATACAAAGTATTTTTACATGATTTCTAGCACACTCGTATTGTATATTATTATCTACATGTTGGTATTTCTTTTGTACTTTTTTGGATCTTAAAATTCGAAATTTTGAAAGTTTGAAAAAAAATACCAAAAAGAATAGCATAGACCCGCAGTCAACCCGCACGCGGCAGATGGCCTCACAGCAGCTGCACGTTAGCAAGCTTAAGTTTATAGATAGTTACTCTGATCATATAAATTCGGGATACACAGCCCCAAGAGTTGTTCATGCACCACGTGCAAAGGCGGAACAAAATACTCCCTCCGTTAAGCTAAAAAAGTACTCACTAGGACTAGGATCAATCAAGCTACAGCTAGCAGCCTCATCCTGTTTGTTGATCATTCGACAAAGTTCTCTGACCAACCAGAGTCACCGAGCACTTGTCGCAGTTGCAGCGCAGCCGACGTGACGTTATCATTCGATCTGGCGCAAGCACGGTACGTAGCCAATAGGGTAGGTCCGACTTGGTCAGGTCAAGGCTATCGGAGTTGCTCGTGGGCGTGCTACGCCGTCAGGCTCAAGGAAGGGAAAAGAAAACCACTTGTGGTTACGTCCGCGCTTGCGTCACTCGTATCCGTCGGCATCTTCCCTGGATACGCCTGGGGACGAGCCGTTGCGACCTTAGCCACAAGGTGTGATCGAGGTGGCCGCCGCCGACGGCGATGAAAGCATCTCACCGTCGGCTCACCAGTACAGATCGAGCTATCAACACCCCGCATCGCACACACAAGAGGTGTTCCGTGTGTGTGGTTGGAATGATTTCGTAAGAGCATCTCCACGGGCGCTTACCAAATCGTCGTCCGGCACTTCGATGTTGGAGCGCCGGCACTGCAATCCTAAATTGGGAGGGTCTTTTCCGAGAGGCGCTTCTGAAATTTCAATCCCATATGATAAATATAGACAAATTTTAAAATGAATAATAGATAAACCGGCATCGAGTTCAAATTCAGACAAAGTTTGGACAAACTTAGACAAACTATAAACAAAATCCCAAAAAAAGCCCCAAACACGCCGCTGAACCCCTACGCCAACTCCGCCGTAGTCGAGGTCGTCGTCGACGTCGTCCTCCTCTTCGGTCTAGTCCTCCAAGTAGTCGTCATCCTCCGGCTCCGTCTTCGGGGCGGCCAGTGGCGCCCACGCTGATGGCGCTGGCGCGTCAGGCTCATTGTCGACATCGAACACATTGTTGGCGTCTTCCGCCGACCACCACTGCTCATACGCATCGGTGGTCGGCTGGACGGTGTTGAAGGACGCCGCCAGGAGCACCGCCTTCCCTGACTCGTCGTCAGGGTCGGCGTGCTGCGCCTGGGCCTCGAGCTCGAGCTCCCACCACATCTTCTCCTTCTTCGGGGTCAGCTCGGTGGCTGGAGATCTAGCTCTGGCTTCGGGCTACGAAGAAGGAGACGGACGCGTGGGGGTGACGCCTGCTTCTCCGGCTTGGAGCTTAGGAGGCGCGGTCCATCACGGATGACGACATCGCCAGACCGTCGAGAGGGCGGGTACGGCGTTGCGCGGGGCGACGGCGTGCACGAGGATGTCGTACTCCCGCAGCGTCTGGTCGATGCCACGGCCGTGCCACCAGGCCTTCCTCTCGATGCGGTTGAACCGGCTAGAGTACGGCCCGAACATCTGGGTGATCTCCTTCTCCCGCTCCTCCTGGAACCAGGGGAGCCAGAGCGCCGAGTCGCCCATTGCCCAGCCGGATCGTCGAACTGGTAGGCGTCTAGAGTCTGGCGCCGCTTGTTGATGTAGACCCTGAGGTTGTCTCCCTCCGGGATGGGCGGTACGGCGTAGCCGGCCGCGAAGATGTTCCAGTCGTGTGGGAGCCGCTAGTCCGGCGGCACCAGCAGGCCGTTCTGCTGGAGGATGAGCGCCTCCTCCTGGTTGAAGCGGTGGCCATGTTCCTCCACCAGTTCCTTGCCATGGTGGCGAGAGCCGCGGGCTTTTCTATTGTGTGCCATGATGGCCAGTGAAGATGCTGCGTGGGGGGTGGGATCTAGGGTTTGCGGCGGCGGCGAGAGGGAATGGGAGAGAGTTGGGGCGGTGTGGTAGGCGGAGAGGGATCTTATGGGCACACGGGGCCGGTGAAGACGGCCAGGCGGCATTACTCCGGTGTCGGGGTTTGCGCCGGCACACGTCGGAGACGATGGGACGCATTAGCGTCCAGCTCTGACAAAAAGTTGTGTGACACTGCCGGGGGACTCGCCGATGAATCCGATGTGGCAAGACGTGCCAGCTCTCCCACGCCGGTCCTTCGAAACAGGGGTTGGATTGAGCTTGTGGCGTTTCTATTGGGCTTGGAAAAACGTAAGCTTGTTTTAGGGGGCGCCGCTGTGAGCAGATTTTCGGGCCGACGCCCAATACGGCTATTGGGAGCCATATTGGGAGCGTCGGCGGAGATGCTCCAAGGTTGAAATTTCCGTTGTCTACCTGTGACCGAAGCGTGCCTAATGCGGCAACTTCACACATGATTTAGCAAATAAAAACGTTAAACTGTGAGCATTAATAACACATCGCACACCACTCACTGTGAGGTGAAACGTGTGTGACAATTTTTCTATGGTCACAATGTTCGTAACATTTCAGTTTCATCGCACCTTCTCGGTCGATTTCTTTACATATCTTTATTTGCCAAATTTTCGTCTAAAATTATTTGTCGCGTGAGTTCTCGTCGTTTATCATCGCATATAAAATGCGTGCATAGTGTTCCCGCCAATTGTTTCTCACATCGGCACCATGCCTCACTTCGATTCCAGTTTAGGTTACATCGACCTCGCGCCATATGATTCGGAGGAGAAGCAATCCTCTCTACATGATTCCGTCATCGACCTATCGTAGGAGGGGGAGATGCAGCCCCCAGCGTCTACTGAGCTGGCCGATGTGCTATCCATAGTTTCCCATCAACATGTTCGATGAGACCAGGGAGATCTGGATGGCCACCGCGGAAAGCCCCCCTTCGCGTCGCCAACGATGCCGAATCATCAGGCTACGGAGAGGGCGTACGTGGTCTCTCACCGGCAGCAACGACGACAATGTGGACGACATCATCGCCATCTCTAACAATGATGACGATGTTTAGTATGTAGTTATTAAAGGTAATTTAGACCCTATATATTTTTGGAATATTAGGTAATTTCCCCATGAGATTAATTACCGAAATCAACATTATGTAAGCACTAGCAGATCTAAACACATACAGCCAAACAACCACATCTAATAGATCTGAAAATCTAGCAAGAACTAGTGCATACAAAGAGAAGAATAGCACGTACAGGTTGACCGGGAAGGTCGTCACCGCAGCAGCACCTTGGTCCTTGTTGATGTCGCTCATGGTGCTGATGAGGTCGTCGATTGCCAGAGAAGAACACACGAATGGAGGCAAGCAGTCGCGCCAAGACGCTCCGCAAAAACCTTATTGCCCGTCTCCCAGTGTAGGATCTCAACGGACGGGGTTTCGAAGGCCTGCTTTCCCGAACAGCAGTTGACGCAGTCGCCGGGATGGAGAAGTGTGGCATCCCGCTAAAACCACTACTAGAAAATCGTTGTGTTTTTGTGCATTGCATCATCATGACAACATGCTCATGTCATCATGCCACATTGCATTTGAGCATCGTCATCGTCATGCATGGTTTGTTTAAAAACTATTTTTGAAAAGTCTTGTTTTGTTTTCTAAACGCCTCGTCTTTATTTTAAATTAAAACCGGATCTCCGAATTATTTTTGTTCGTCTTCAAACAGTTTTCAAACGCCCCGTTTTAAACAAATAAAATTTTGTATTATTTTTGGGAGGCAGCCCGCCAGGCCCGAAAGCCGGCCGGCCACCTACAAACCCTAGCTAAAACCTACCCCTAACCCACCCCTCTCTTTCTCCATCCATCCGCCGCCAGCTACACTCCCCTCTCTCATGCAATCGGTCCCACACCGCACCCGCTCTCCCCTGCCACCAACCGCACATCGGGTGCCGTCCCTGGCCGCTCGCTCTCACCACCTTGTCCGACAACCTCCCTGGTCCGGTCCCACACGCCACCGCCCTCTACCGCGCCTGCACTCGCCCCCACAACCACCTGGTCGCCAGCCCCACCCGCGCCTCCACCTGCGCAACGCATCGCGCCAACCCGCTCCCACCTGTCGCTCATCCCCACGCCCCTGTGCGCCCCCAGACCGCACGCCTCTCCACGTTGCCCAACCCCCTGGCCCCGCGCCCCCACGCGACCCAGTCCCACCTCGCGACCCGTTCCTCGTCCCTGCTCCCCACCTACCCCGCGTTGCCCCCTCCATCTCTTCCTCCCGTTCGACCCCATCCAACCACAGCAGCGCCGCCGCTAGGTCCTCCTTCCCGCCTCCAGCGCCGTCTTCACCGGCCTCCCGCCTCCCGAGCCACCGCCTCGCGAGGCCGCCACCAGGGCCCTGGCCTCCCCAGGCGTCGCCGCTTCCTGCTAGCCCTCGTCGTCGTCTCCTCGCAGAGGCCATGGCCAAGCTCCACCCCGCCCTGCCGCGGGGGTCGCCCCCTCGTCTCTGCTGACCGGCGCGCCCGCCGCCCACGAACCGCTTCTGCTCGGCCTCCTCCTCGCCTACCTCCGGCCCCGCTTCCCCGGCGCGTCGTCGAGCCCCACCTCGTCCCGCGCGTCGCCGCCGAGGCTGCCCGACAGCGACCATCGCCGCCCCTCCCTGTGGGGCCCCGTGCTCCCAGTAGAGCCTCGCCATCGCCCCGCCTCTGCCTGCGATCCCCTCCACCGTCACGACCTCCCCGGGCCCCGTCCCGCGCCGCCAGGAGCCCCGCCTCCTCGCTGCAAGCCGCCTCTGCACCCCTCTGCGGCTCGCGTCCCTGCCCGCTCAGCTGATCCGGTCGTCGCCTCACTGCAGGCCGCCTCCGCGTCCTCAACCCTAGCCATCCTCGTCGCTGCGTGGCAGCGCGTCTGCTCTCGAGCACCAGCCAGCGCGCCCGGACGCCAGCGACCGTGCGTGCTCGTTGTCCTGCTGCCACCACCTACTTTTGAACAGAGAAGGTAAAGAGGAGGGCATCCGTTCTTTTTGGGGTGCTACCGAATATGTGGTACCTTTGTTAAACGACCCGGTGTTGAGTTGATAGGAAGGTGTTGATGAGATGATGATGGTTTTTGTGTGGATGATAAGGTTTTCCAAGTGGACAAGTACCAAAGCTCCTTGGTGACCCACCTCGACTACTTCTGCCCCGGCGATCGAAGAGGTACATGGTGCCACTCCAAGGCCACTGACGCCGAACCAAGTTCTCCACGGAAGCCGAGATCTTCTTCCCGGACCCGTAGACGCCGAGACCCTGAAGACCCCGATCTTGGACCCGAAGGCCCGAGCTCTCCTTATCGGATCCGAAGATCTAGTTCTCCCAAAGCCCGAAGACCGATCCCGGCGAGACCGAATATGAACCACACTGAACCAAGATCGCCAAACGCCAATGTGTGACCCCGATCCGAGCCCCTATTTTATAAATGCCATCTATATAAATTGTTGCATATTAAATCGTCATGCTTGCATACATATTCATGTGGGTTTGGGGCGTTATGCCGATTCACCTAAATTAAATATGGAGCCATATGCGGGCTATTCTAGTCTTATTTCGGACCCCATTTAAATTTGTGTAGCGAACCGATGCCATGCTTCGCCCTGTTAAGACAACATTTAAATTGCGGGGTAGATAAATAACTCGAACCTATTAATTAATTGTCGGGACCCCGGTTCCGCTTAATATTGCCTAATTGCACCGCATCTGTGCCATGTCATGCATCATATCATAATCATGCCGGGTCTTTTGCCGTAGTATTAAATATTGCATTCGGTGTTTCTTCTAGTGTTTGCTTCTTCGCGGACTAGGCCGATGAGTTGATGCGAGTATCGACAAGTTCTCCGGTTATGATCCTTCGGCAGTGTTTCCCAGGCGAGCATCTCTCCCCCTTCTACCTATTTTACATTTATAGTCTTTATTTCCTCCTGTTGATCTATTGTTATCCGTGTCGTGATGCTTTAGTTTCCGTGCACCAGTTATATCCCGTGCATTCTCTATATTGCCTTGGACACCTCCTATTACCCGTGTTTGGTAGATAGCTGGCCCTGCGAGTCGTAGTTGCTTGCTCAGGTGCAATCTCATGTTGTCAAGTACCATAGTTATTGAAATGCTGGCAGATGCTTATTGGTGGAGATGCTTACTGGTGGAGATGATCATGACTTTATATACAACTATTAAAATGCTAGATATAACTAATGCAGAGGCATCGGTGGGCAATAGATGTTATTTGGTTCTTCCACGCTCACTTGTGTCCCGTAGGACCCCGAGTACTTGATACCTGTTCCTTGATTTTTCGCACTATCCACATCCGGGAGGCCTTATGCCCCTGAGCCAGAGCTTGATTCATTTCTATTTCTTGGGGCCACAAAGTAGTTTGGGGCTTTATTACTATTCTGTACTTATGCCATGCTTTACTGCTTTATTTAAGATTGTGCGTGAGCACTGCATCGCTTTTGGATCGTGGAATGTTTTCGCGGTATCGACAAGCCCAGTCACACTTTCGGGTTCCCAGTCGTTTACAGCCATTTACACAAACCTTGGGTCCGTCTCGATCCGCCAACTTCTATGGTAGCTTAATGGGGTGGCCCCTGAAATATTTCTGAATCCTGTGATCGCTTTGTCGTGAATGCCTCGTTGGGTTTTGAGTTGGTTTTTCCCCAAAGTTGATCGAGTGTGTGTTGTTATTTGTGCACCCTCAGGTAAAACTTTCAAAGCCGTGTCCGCGGTTATGGACGACTTGGAGCACAGTATCTCGATCATAGACAAGCATAACTAAAGTAGTGCTATAAACTTGACTTAATATATGACTAGTAATCAGATTCAACTATAACGGAATGGATATTAAAAATGCCAACAATTGGTGGATCTGGGTTGTTTGTTATATATGCCTAGTAAGTATTACAACTCCAATGGAATGCGATAAAAGTGCCAACAACTGCTGGGTTTTGGGATTCCTCAGGACAATTATATCTAACTAGTAAATGTTCCAACTACAACGGAAATGGTAATTAAAACTGCCCACTACTTATGCTTCAGGATGACTCATGCTACCTATACCTGATTAGTAAGTGCTGCAACTATAATGGAATGAGTAAAATTGCCAACTGTGTGAGTTCCTCGGTCCGACTTCCTCGTTTGGTCTCGAGGGGGAAATACTAGGATGGGTTTGTTTGGTGTTAGCTTCAGGTTGGATTCGAATAGGTCTTTCTTATCCCTCTATGATAACCGCCAGTTGTTTCGAGTCTCTATAGGTTGTTAGTGTTGCCGCTTCAAATTTCACCATACCTATGTAGGCGAGCCGAATTCTAGCCTCGCTGTCGGCCTCAAAGATCGACGCCTCCTCTTTTTACTTTGCCCTTTGTCGGCACCCCTTTTGTTTTAGCAGGTTAAGTTCGACGTCGTTAGCAGGGTTACCCTTCTGGCTTGGCCTGGGCAGGGTTATGGACGTCATTGGTTATTCTTCAGGGCTCTTAGCCCAATTTGCATCTTGTCCGTAGTCGGACGCTCTATCGTTTCCAAGGTGATTTGGATCTTTGTATAGTATATCTGTATTCTTGACTCATGGAGTCGCTGTTGTATATATATCTGTTCTGTGGGTCCCATCGAGGACTATTGTGTAATGGTATTACTTCGTTTTCCACCCGCACGAAAGTGCCTGGTGGGCGTCCTTGAATCGTTTCTATGCGGGTTTGGTGGAAAGGGCTAAAACTTGCATAGAGCCGATTCGAGGGTGTTACAGGAAGCCTAGAGAGCAGCGCAACAAGAGGAACACACAGCAAGAGAGGTTGAGAAAAAAACTGGATACGTCTAGATCTGTTTGTCTCTCGCTCTATAGCCTAAGAGGTGAGCCGACTGAATCACCACACGGTGGAAGACAAGGACATGCGTCAAACAAGCACATGAATGTTGACATGTACCCAACAACTGGTGCACCAAGCAAAAATTTAGTCTTCCACAAAACGAGTTTCTAACTCAAACTAGATTCATGAAACGCGACGCGCGTGCGGGCGAGACGAGACGGGTGGCAGAGGAGGAGGAGTGCGCGTGGACTCTTTCTCTTCTCACTCACTTAGTGGAGTGAAACAGCTCACCTTATAAGCTGGTCCAACTCTCCCAACTAGCAATGTGGGACTAAACTTTGTCTCCCACAGAGCTCCCAGGCTGTCATAGTAGATGGGCCTTGAGATTTCAGGATTTATTAGACTAAATGGGTTGCCTACATGGGCTGCAGCCCATATAAATCTAACAATCCCCCACTAGACCTCAGAGACACATCATATGGCTCATTAGTTCCAATCACTATTTAATATACCTGCAGTTCAGTGAAAATTGTTAAGTTGAACTTCCACCTAGACAAAGAGATATACTTACTACAACTGAACAATGGACAATGCTTTGAATTGCCAGTCTTGCGCAGCAAGTTTCACTCAATGCCGTTATCGGTACTTGGCTGCCATAGGCTACCCCTCAGGTGGAGCTTATAAGTCATACTCCTCGGCCTTTCATGAGCTTCCTAGAGATCCACCCAAATCTCATACACTGTGACCAATAGTGTAGCTCATATAGGTGTGCTCTTTCAAGATCGCTCTGTAGGACAGCGTCTTTGCTCCCAAGGAGACAGACAGAACAGATTAAGATATAATCAACCTTCCTTATAGAATACTATGAGAGAATTGCATCTGCAGCGGAGTGGGAGTATTTAAAGTTTCTCTCAACTCAGTTGTTTCGGTTTGTTTTCCCAGGTCCTAATTCACGAGAGCTCCGATCATATAGGTTGGGTTACCCCATTGACAACTCACGTGGGTCTCAAACCCATCTCCCTCGATGCATTTTCTATCAAATTTCTTGATAATCCTTTCGTAAAAGGATCTGCCAGATTCTTAGCTGTTTGGACACAATCCAATGATATAACTCCGGAGTTTCTCAGCTTTCTGACAGACTTCAGTCTTCTCTTGACATGTCTTGAACTCTTCATATTGTCCTTAGAACTGTTCACTTTGACAATCACAGTTTTGTTGTCACGGTTCATAAGGATTGCCGGTATTGGTTTTTCAACCATAGGCAAATCTGTTAAGAGTTCACGAATCCATTCTGCTTCGATAGTCGTAGTATCTAATGCTGTGAGTTCTGCTTCCATAGTTGACCTTGTTAAGATAGTCTGCTTGCAACACTTCTATGAAACAACGCCACCACCAAGAGTGAATATATATATCCACTTGTGGCCTTTATCTCATTAGCATCTGATATCCAATTTGAATCACTATACCCTTCAAGTACCCTTGGATACCTGGTATAATGAATTCCATAGCTCATTGTTCCCTTTAGATAGCGCATTACCCTCTCAAGATCATGCCAATGATCATCTCCCGGGTTGTCCACAAACCGCTAAGTTTTCTCATAGCAAACGAGATGTTAGGCCTCATAGCGCAAGCTAAATACATGAGTGAGCCAATAATCTGAGAGTATCTCAATTGATCTCTAGCTGCCTTTTGATTCTTTCAAAGCAAAACAATAGGATCATAAGGTGTGGGAGAGGATTTGCAATCATCATATCCAAATCTACTCAACACCTTCTCCACATAATGTGATTGCACAAGTGTAATCTCATTATTCTCATCTCTCAGTAGCTTGATGTTTAAGATAACATCAGATTCTCCAAGATCCTTCATCTCAAAACATTGAGACAAGAAGGTTTTGATCTCATTAATCACTTTGAGACTTGTCCCAAAAATTAGTATGTCATCAACATAGAGACATAGGACAAATCCCTCACTCCCACCATGGTGATAGTATAAACATTTGTTGTCTTCATTTACAACAAAGCCCACAGATGTCAAAGTTCTTTCAAACTTCTCATGCCATTGTTTGGGAGCTTGTTTGAGGCCATACAAAGATTTATTCTATTTACACACCTTTCTCTCTTGACCTTCTAGTACAAAACCATCAGGCTGTTCCATTTAAATTTTCTCATCCAACTCTCTATTCAGGAAATCCGTCTTAACATCCATTTGATGAACGAGAAGACCATGAGAGGCAGCCAGTGATAGTAGTACTCGAATTTTGGTCAATCTAGCCACAGGTGAGTAAGTATCAAAGAAATCTCCGCCTTACTTTTGAAGGGAATATGTCCTGAGAGGCAATAATAAAGTTGTTATTATACATATTCCAAGTATATGATAGATGTTTATTTTGCATGCTATAATTGTATTAATTTGGAAACTTTAATACATGTGTGTTTAATAAACAAAAGGAAAGTTTCTAGTTATGCCTCTCTTATAAACTAACTCGTTGATTAACAAGATGATCAAGGTTTCCTGATCATGGACATTGGATGTTAATAACGAGGTCACAATATTAGTGGAATGATGTGATGAACATTCATCCGAAGTATAGCATTACGATCAAAGTCATTGTGTTTATATTGCTATAACATCTAACAAAGTAATCCTAGTCCTTAGACCATGAGATCATGTTAATCACTAACACTGGAAGAGTATCTTGATAACATCAAACATAGGACAACTCCCTCACCCCCACCATGGAGATCGTACACACATTTGTTGGCTTCATTTACAACAAAGCCCGCAGATGTAAAAGTTCTCTCAAACTTGCTTGGGAGCTTGTTTGAGGCCATACAAATATTTCTTCAATTTACACATCTTTCTCTCTTGACCTTCTAGTACAAAATCATCAGGCTGTTCCATAAAATTTCCTCATCCAACTCTCCATTTAGGAAAGCTGTCTTAACGTTCATTTGATGAACGAGAAGACCGTGTGAGGCAGCCAGTGATAGTAGTACTCGACTTGTGGTTAATCTAGACGCAGGTGAGTAAGTATCAAAGAAATCTTTGCCTTCCTTTTAGGTATAGCCTTTAGCCACAAGCTGAGCTTTGTACTTTTCAATAGTATCATCAGCCCTAAGCTTCTTTTTAAATACCCATTTACATCCTATAGGTTTACACCCATACGGATGTTCAGATATCTTCCACGTTCCATTAGCCAAGATGGAATCCATCTCGCTTTAAACTGCTTCCTTCCAGTAGTCTGCATCCGGAGATGCAAAAGCTTCTGAAATGGTAGTGGGAGTGTCATCCACTAGGTACACAATGAAATCATTACCAAAATACCTTGCGGTCCTTTGTCTCTTGCTCCATGTGGGAGCTTCATTGTCATCCTCATACGAACTCTCATCATCTGATTGTTCATCAGTCTCCATGGGAGTTTCAGGTTCAGAAACCGGATCATATTACTTATTAGATATGCTAGGCATATCTCTCATAGGAAATATATCCTCATAGACTATTACACTAAAGCGCTAGATAATATATGTATTACATGTGGCGTATGAATTATTGCAGTGAAATATGTTTGAAATGTTATTATTTTTGTCTGAAAGCATCAATTGAATTGTTGCTGCTAGAGCTAGGGTGCAACTACTAGCATTGTTATATATGTAATGTTAAGCAAACAATAGGATGCAATAAAATGTATGGGATGACTTACATAACAACGATGAGTGAGTATATCATAAGTATTTGTGATAGAAGAAAACACACACAAATAAATGAAATTAAATGTTTGTGAATTGAGTAATACACATGTGACTCGGGCACGAGAAATCTTCTACACATGATTGAGCATAAAAATCGTGGTAGAATGTTCAGCCATTCGCACGTGCCTTTTTAAACCGTCTACGACTGGCTGGCCCATCGCCCACCCTTGGTGCAGATGGTTCGCAAAAAAGTGTGGGATGTGCAATTCAGCCGTGTACGATGGTCGGATCTGTACTAGTGACCACTCCCTCACTCTTTCGCCGTCATCGAGAGTTTTGGGATCTGTTCATTCTCATAACATACTTTTATGTAAATACATTTGAATGGTTGTAATCCTAGAATATAGGTGTAGGAAAAAACATTTGGATGGCAGCAATCGGAGAAGACTTTTATGTACTCTTACCATACTTCCATAAAAGGAAAATTGAAGAAAATGAGATGATGCAATTAAGACATATTTCTTAGATACATATCTCTTTATTTAGATTATGATCAATTTTAAATGTTTTGTGTTACTTGGCGCTTTCAGTCAAAGAAGGGCAAGGTACCCTTTTATTCTACTTTTTTTGCATACTACTACCTTCTTAATTAAGACTTATTTGCATAAGAATGTTTGTCGCATATTGTCACTTCCAGCATTGTCTTTCTTTTTATATACTCTACTTGAAAATAATTTTTCCCTTGTTGTGATGCATTTTCATTAACAAAAGTATGTTTTTTGTAATCACAAATGCAGAGGCCTGAGTGACTTTGACCTTCCATTTCAAAGGGGAAAAAACAATGCACTCACCACCCATTTATTGGATATATTTCTTCAGCCCTTAAGCCATTTTAAACTCTTGCATTATTGATCATATACCCAGGTGATAGCCAAAAGATCAAAATATGTTGACTGGACTAACATACGAGAGTATTAAAATCCAGCACAATAGCAAACGTACTATGTTAAGTGCTTACATGTAGTTCCATAAACCCCTACCATATCTCAACTTTATAATTTTGCATGAACTTTCGGGGGAATCTCTAGAAATCTGAACATAGTAGGATTGCAAGTGAGATTCCATTTATATCCTACTTGGAGTTCATTTAAATATTTCTACTTCAGTTTCTTTTCAAAAATAAACTAGAAATGGGATATAAGTACGTGGGTTTGCACTTGGCACTAAAACATGGTCATACGTAGAAAGCTAGCTAATTATCTTGACTGCTCCACTGTCACATTTGGTCTATACTAACATACCATAACCGTTATCTTGGGCCTTAGCATGGCGACATCCCGTCCACCTACTATAACAAGCTCTACTATGGCAACCTTTGTCCAACCCCAATGATGAAGGGGCGAGGATGGCGGCATGTCTTCGGCTCACACTAGTGTTTGTAGTCATTGCTAGGTGGTTCATATATTATTTGCAATTTTTATTACTTTCAATCATCTTTAGAGCATCTCTAACTCATCCCCTTTTGGCCGTTAGAGGAGTACCGCACCTAACCCAACTCCAAACGGCTTTAGAGGAGAATAAATTTTAGGAGTCGGCCTCGGCGGCTCGCAAATATACGCTCCGCGGGCCCTCGACTCCTATATTTTTCTCCTCCACCCCGTCGCCTCTGCCTTGCCGCCCCGCCGCACCATTCTCGTCGGTGTTGCCACCGCCGGCCATCTTTTGCCTCCACCGACTACCTGAAGGCCCACAACCCTATTTCCCTCAGTCCGCCCATGTCGTCGGTCCTAGCCGTCGCCGGAGTCGCCACCTAGAGCCGCTGCATCGAGGTGCATCCCGCCTCTGGTTGGAACCGAAAGAAAGCTCGTCTCCGACCGCGCCGAGGTTGATTTCTATCGGGAATAGGCGTCGAGGGAGATGGAGGTGGTGTACATTGACCACGGTCGTCGAGTTCGTGGCCGAGGCCGAGGTCCGTGGCCGGTTCTGGCGAGCTTCTCCCAACGACGAATATGCCGGTTTGTTGTTGTCCGGTCATCACGCAGCCACCAGGAGGGCGATTATCGGCCATCGAGTTGTCGTCCGTTCGTCCCGTAGCCCCCGCGGTCGTCGAGCCCCTTTTTGCCGGCGCAACAGCTTCGACCGCGATCTGCACCTCTGCCGTGCACAAGGTATTCAACCGAATGCTCGTCTCACTTTTGGTATTTTTTTTGGCTTTGTGCGCATCCTACCTTGATCGAGAGCACCTTCGGCTGTAGATAAAGAGGTTGAGAGAGATGATTTTCGATGATTCTTCGTCTGAGGACGATCTATCCAGGATCGACCAGTTCCTCGCAATGCACCGAAGCATCGAGAATAAGGAGGCACATACTCAGCTACAGGTTGATCTTGTTGAGCATCTCTAGCCTCTCCGCGACAATTATTTGTGTTTGTTTTCATTGATTTGCTTTCAAACGATTTGATTTATTACATTCAATTTGGTTTTTAATATTGAACTATTTGATTTATTACATTTATTTGAGTTTGTAATAATGAATAATTTGATTTACTATATTGATTTCGGTTTGTAATATTCATTGTTTGATTCAAAAGTTTTGATTTGTAAAAAACAAAATTTTACTCCTCTAAACTTTTTTTGGGGGGCAGCGCTAAGTTTAGTTTGCTCCAGCCGTTTTTCCTTCTAAATTATAGGGGATGGGTTAGAGACGCTCTTATACTGCTCTTGATGATTATTAAGATCGGTCGCAAAAAAAAACATACATTACGTTCGTGTTTAGCCCACCAGATGACAGCCAATGGTACTTGTTGTAATTGATGGATCACCGGCTGTGGTTGTTCAACCCCGTAACAATCTGCTAAAGAAAAAAAAATGCAACCAAAGAGTACACAGCTATTGTTTGCCCAAGGAAACGAAAGAACGGTAACTAGTGTATCGTCCATCGCTTTCCCACCGGCACTCACCCTTTTCTTTTACCGCGGATCGAGATGCCTGTCCGTCCTTTTCGGCTGCAATTTCATACCATAGGTCTACCGCCGGAGGAATGAAAGACGTCGGCTGTCGACAAGGCGCTATCTGCTATGTCTGGCCTACCAACCTCCAGAAGATTTGCCTGCCACCCCACCGCTGCTGCGGCTCCAGGTCCAGGCGCACCCAGTCCCAGGAAAGGTTCAGGTTCAGTGCACCGCGACGGCATCCACCCAGGAAGGCACGTGCCGATTAGAACAAAGAACGTCACAGATAAGAGGAGATGCACCTACTCTTGTCTCTCTAGCTGTCTCTGACCGAGTAAAATAAATGGCGGTACTAGGTTAGCTCGGTATGAACGGTCCATGCTTGGAATAATCCCCATGAATTGTTAAATGCTCTAGTGATGGTCCAAGCATATCCTTCCGTCGATCAGTGGACATGGGATGCATACTGTTTCCATGCATGTACAGTAGACACTACGGTTTCAATGGCATGCCGTGCATTCTAAGGGGTTTATATATCGAAGATAAGACGCAGCTTGTCTACTGTTCAAATACATTACTCATTATTTGTCATTTCTAAGATGCTCATCGTCCATCGAAGAAGAAAAAATGCGGGTTAAAGTTTGACGTTTATAGGTTGAAACGACAACAATGACGGCACCTTTAAAGGTGTCTGCTCTAGCGTTAGCGTGACCTCAAGTGTGAAACGCAGATCCTTACTTTCTCTCATTGATGAGACCCCTGTTCCTTGGTGAATGTTTCTCCACCAGGAAAAAAAATCCAAAGCATGGACGAGAAATTTACATGTGTCCTCCTTTTACATTCTACACGTGACGCAAATGAGAGGCCGAGACTCGAGAGCATAGACGATCAAGATCACGGAGAGTTGTCACGGCCGACGACCATGGCCGAGCGCACGCACGCAGACGCGACGCCATTCGCCGAGCCGCCGCCGAGGTTTATGTGCATTTTCCGCCCGGCTGTCACGCAGCTGCTAGTACTAATTAATCTCCCCTTTTGACTCTTCTGTCCCTTTCGTCCAAGCCGTCGCGCGGGGGGTCAAACCCTTGTCCACGAGCGAACCTTCGAGGCAGCCGCGGCCGTCCTGATCCGGAGCCCACGAGCGAGCTCGGGGCCCACGCGCGGCCCACGTGCCGCAGGGCCCGTATATAGCCGCCTTGGTGGCCAAGGAAACACATCCGCCGATAACAGCGCAGCCTCCAAGGCGGTATCATCAGCAGCCGCCTTTCGAACCAGGACATACTAGCAGCACGAGGGAGAGAAGAAGAGGTCCCCGGGGTTTCTCTGGAAGTTGGTCGACTGTTTAATTCGGGTCTTGAGGTTTTCGGGAGGAGGAGCAGGATGATGGCGATAGTGAAGGCCGAGCCGGCAATGGCGGCGGCGGCGGCGGAAGGGGACAGTGGGAGGAGGGACGCGGAGGCGGAGCTCAACCTGCCGCCGGGGTTCCGGTTCCACCCCACGGACGAGGAGCTGGTGGTGCACTACCTCTGCAGGAGGGTGGCGGGGCAGCCGCAGCCCGTGCACATCATCGCGGAGATCGACCTCTACAAGTTCGATCCATGGGATCTGCCTGGTGCGCCCTGCGTCTCCCCTGCTTCTCGCTCCGCCTTGATTGATTTCCTCTGCTTTCCCTTCTCTGTTTCCCCTTCTTGGTTCCACGATGTGTTCTTGCCCCCATCCCTCCGAGGATTCAGAGAAAATGTGCTAACCTTTTTGGTTTGTGCTGCAGAGAGGGCGCTGTTCGGGAGCAGGGAGTGGTACTTCTTCACGCCGCGCGACCGCAAGTACCCCAACGGCTCGCGGCCCAACCGATCCGCCGGCAGCGGCTACTGGAAGGCCACGGGCGCCGACAAGCCGGTGCCGTCCAAGGGGAGCGGCGGCAGGACGGTCGGCATCAAGAAGGCGCTCGTCTTCTACGCCGGCAGGGCGCCCAGGGGCGTCAAGACCGACTGGATCATGCACGAGTACCGCCTCGCCAAAGCCGACCGCGCCCCCGACAAGAAGGGATCCCTCAAGGTAACCTGCAGCGTTCCCCTTCTAATTCCCAGGACCATCGTCTCTGCATCTCATTCTCATTGTGCACCCATCGATACTGATCCTCTAATGTTGTCATGTGTGCGATTATTGCAGTTGGATGAATGGGTGCTGTGCCGACTGTACAACAAGAAGAACAACTGGGAGAAGGTGAAGGTGGAGCAGGACATGGTCGTCGCGGCGCCGCCCCACCACCACAGACAGAACGGGGAGGTCATGGACGCGGTGCCCACCGACGCCATGTCCGACAGCTTCCAGACGTCAGAGATTGACAACGCCTCCGCCCTGCAGCAGCAGGGCTTCAGTGACATGGCGCAGGGGCAGGCGAGGGACAACATCGTGACGGTCAAGGAGGACAACGAGTGGTTCACGGGCCTCAACATGGACGACCTGCAGACCTGTTACATGAGCCAGCTGGGGCAGATGGTGAATCCGGTGGTGACGGCGCCTGGGCTGGACGGCAGCAGCAGCTACCTGCAGTCGATGAGCTCACCGCAGATGAGGATGTGGCAGACGGTCCTGCCACCCTTCTGAGATGGAAGAAGAACAGAGGAATCTTGTAAATAAGAAAAAGGGAATAGATAATACTTGAACTAGAAAGAGAGAGAAACGGTTAGAAATTTGGCAAGCATGCATCAGTCTCTGCAAGATTTGGTGGTAGGTCTCTAGTAATGTATTCTTTGGTTTCGATCTAGGAATTTGGTATCCTGCTAAAACATCTCCTTTTGTTCGCATAAGTGAAGTCCAAAAACCAAACTGAACTTCTTTGTTATTCACCATTGATCGATCTAAAGGACATCCTCGATTATAGGGAATTATTTTTCATTTGATAATTCATTTTTCCCCTTCATTTCTTCAATCAAAAAGATATTTGGTGTTTATCTTAATATGTGGTACAGTGATTTCCGATATTGACAGAACTGTAAAAGTAAAACGATCAGTGCATACATGAGCAGACTGCGACTGGACTAGCACGCAGCTATCTGTTAAAGCTGAGATGTGGCCGTGCACTATGTTAGTCTGCGTCATGAGTCATAGGAGTTGGCGACACTTGCAGGCCTACAGCTATAAGATGCCATGAAAATGACAGTGAGCACTAGTACGACAAGCATAGCTCAAATGGCTGCAAGGTTGTACAGAGAAAGCAAGTTGTTTTCCCCATAACTGTATCCACTATCTGTCATCATCATATCAACAAAATTTAAAGCAACTTGCACCTATTTGCAAGATAACTCCATCTTATGGAGACTGGACGAATATCAGAGTTCAAGATATGTGTAGTGACAACTGACAAAACAAGTCACTTGCTATTAGCAGGAATATCCTATAGGATATTACAGAAAGGTCTTAATAAATATCACAGGCGATGATAAGTTCATACCATATTATCATTGGTACGAACGAATCCACTAGCTAGCTACTAGGCTTTATTGAAGCCACGGGATAGCAGGGAAAATAACAGCTAACTGAATAGATATTAGCTGAAATTCAGGTAAACTCTCACCTCAGAATAAACAGATGCATTGATTACTAGCAGGCTGGCGGCAACCCGTCCTAGGTTCGATCCAATGGGCTCTTGCAGCTGGATTATTAGTACGCACATGCACTAATTTAGTGCTATCAGAAAGGTTGCAATCACTGTAAAAGAAAAAGGTTCAACGGTTACCTGACAGGAAGAGAACGATATATTGTGGTGGTTTGTCAAGAAGAAGATCATAACATAAAACTTCACACAGCTGTAGATCTTGAATGGTTATAGTGGTTATATATATGAGAATATGTCAGGACACACTGTACAAATGGAATTGCTGTAAGCATGAAATAGAACTGCTAATACTAAGTGTTGAAAACTTTTTTTTATATTCTGTTTCAGAACATATGTGATCAAGTATGAAAATTGTGGACACTGATTATACAATGTGATTTGTGAACCAATAATTAAACAGTATAACCTACCAGCTACAAAAGAAGGAATAATGCAGGTGATGCCTGTCTAAGTTCAAACAGGCTAAACAAAGGTTGTGCTTTTTTAATTCCAGTCGACAGCCAAGCAATCTATCAAGAATGTAAATAACTGGGGAAACATACAATACTGAATAATCAGAATCTTATTTCTGATTAACTAAATAATCTCTCTCCAAATTATCTAGCAGTTACTCCACAAAAAACTCTACTGTGTTCCATTTCATCGATCACTTCCAAGGGATCTTCATCTTTACCATTCTCTGCGACTTACTTTCAGAGACACTGAACCCCTTCTTGAACCAACAGAGGCTGATGCCTTGGCAAGCTCTCGGCCTGAAAGCCACGCCTGTATCATTGCTTCAGTTTTCTCCTCTGGTGGAAACCCCTTGGCTTTCATCTCCTCGTAATACTTTGCTGCCTCCTCTAGCCTCCCATTCAAGAACAATCCATGTATGAGTACAATGTATGCGCTTCTATCAGGGTTCAGCCCGTTTGCTGGCATTGCCTTCCACAGTTTGTCCACACTGTCATGCTGCTTCCACCGACAGAACTTCCTGATCAACATAATGTAAGTGTCTATCTCTGGCTCGCAGTGCAGAGTCTTCATCTTATCCAACAGTTCAAACACCTCAGCAGGGCTCGTAGCCACATCAAACAATGCATGGAATGTCCTCACTGATGCCAATAGCCCCCTTCCTACCATCTCATCGAACAACTCCCTCGCCTCCTGGACCTTGCGAGCCTTGCAAAGAGGCTTAATGAGGGAGTTGTAAGTGGCCGTGGCCGGTGTAACCCCTTTCTCCTCCATACTCCGGACAAGCGCCCTTGCCTCGTCTACACACTGTCCCTTGGTGAGCTTGTGCACAACTGCATTGTACACTTTCCGGTCTGGCACGATGCCAGCGTCTTTCATGCGGTTAAAGAGCTTCAAGACTGTGTCCAAGCTCCCGGCTTTCGAGAAGCACGAAATCATACTCCCGTACGATACGACGTCCCTCTCGATACCCCGGACCTCCATGGTGGTCCAAAACCTCTTGGCCTCCCGCGCGCTGCAGACCGTGTTGCACCACCCGTTGAGCACAATGTTGAAGCTCTTGGTCTCGAACGGGAACTCCTTCTCGCTGGACAGAAGCAGGTGCTCCGCGTCCTTGACGTTCTTGTACCGGCAGAGGGCGCTCAGGAGGCCGTGGAACTGGGCGACGCCGGGCTCGAAACCGAACCTCGGGAGCGCGCGGAACGCGGCGACGGCGCTCGCGACGTCGCGCGCGGCGCAGTATCGGCGGATGAGGAGGAGCACCGCCCTCGGGGACGCGAGGGACTTGCGGCGCATTTCGTCGAGCAGGGCGCGCGCGTCGTCGAAGCGGCGGTGCCTGGCGAGGATGGCGAGCATGGAGTGGCACGCGTGCCGCCCGGGGTCGTAGTCCGGCCGCGCGGACGCCCACCGGAACGCGGCGTGCGCGGCGGCGCAGCTGTTGCGGAGGCGGGAGAGCGCTGCCACGACGAGCGTCTCGGAGGCCGCGGCGCCGCACCGCTCCAGGAGCTCCCTGGCACGCGCGGCGTCCGCGTGGGAGCCCTCGGCCGCCGCGACGACGGCGTCCACGCCGCGCGCCACGTCGGGCGGAAGCTGCTGCTGGTCCGGGAATGAGAAGGGGTCATCCTCTCCCTCGCTCTCGCCGTCAGCGCCAGCGCCAGCGCCGCCGCCGCCGCCGGGTTCCCTCCAAGTGGAGAGACGCGATGCTCTGAGCGGGAGTGGAGGCCTCGGCGGCCTGGAGAGTCCGGTGGCGGAGAGGCGCGCGATTGCTCCCGCGAGAACTCTGCGCAACATGGAGGAGGAGGAGGAGGAGCGACGAGGGAGGGATCGGGTGGTGAGTTGCCTTGTGTCGTCGACACAGCAGTTGTCACGGAAAGGGCAAGCAGAGCACAGGCCAGGCGTAAACTAACTATTCGATTCGTCTTTGGGCGCTGGAGGGAGAGAGAAATCCAAGGAGGAATTCCAGTGAAGCCTAGCTCAGAACACAGCCGCTCTCAACACAAGGTATGCAGAGATGGCCTTTCTCTCCTTCTCCCCACTGCACTATTCGTTCGGGTCGGGTGGCATACTTCTAGGCAGACGAGAGAGACATTGGGGTAGGGTTTAAAGAAGACTAGCTAGCCACCCCATGGCGCGGTTCTCCCCTCACTTCTCGAGCCAAATGAGCCGACCCCTCCACGCCGCCCCAGCCGCCGCCGCCGCGCACGTCCACAGCCTAGTCGCGCTCCTCCTGAAGCACCAGGACAAGAGGCGCCCGCTCGTCCAGATCCACTCCCAGCTCATTGCACGCCAGGTGTTCGACCGGCGTCCCACGCCGTGGCACGCGCTGCTCAAGGCCTACTCCCGCGGCCCTTTCCCCCAGGAGGCGCTGCACCTCTTCAGGGACGCGCGCCGGCACACGGCTGACGACACCTACGCCTTCATGTTCGCCCTTACGGCTTGCGTGGGGTTGGCGTGGCCGCGGGCCGGCGCGCAGCTGCACGGGCTTGTGGTCCGGAAGGGGTTCGAGTTCCACGTCTACGTGCATACCGCCCTTATCAATGTGTACCTTGTGTGCGGGTGCCTCGTGGACGCGCGGACGGCGTTCGACGAGATGCCAGTGAAAAATGCTGTCTCTTGGAATGTGATGGTCACTGGGTTTGCTGGGCGGGGCGAACTCGAGTACGCGAGGCAGCTCTTTGAGCGGATGCCGTGTAGGAATGCTGTCTCGTGGACCGGAATGATAGATGGGTACACGCGATCTTCTCGTCATGTGGAGGCCGTTGATCTCTTCCGCCGCATGATGGCAGAAGGCGTTAACCTGAGCGAGATAACCGTTTTAGCAGTTGCGCCTGCAATAACTAATATCGGTAGGGTTCTCTTGGGTGAGGCCTTGCACGGCTATTGTGAGAAGATGGGTCTTCTTGTGTTGGATGTCCGGGTCGGGAATTCACTCATAGATTCGTATGCCAAGATTGGGTCTATACAGAACTCGTTGAAGGTGTTCAACGAAATGATGGACAGGAGGAACTTGGTGTCATGGACATCGATAATTTCGGGTTTCGCAATGCACGGGCTGTCAACTAAGGCAGTCGAACTGTTTGCGGAGATGAGAACAGCAGGCATCAAACCCAACAGAATCACTTTCTTGAGCGTTCTCAATGCTTGTAGCCATGGAGGGCTAGTGGAGCAAGGAGTGGCGTTTTTCAAGAGCATGGTTTACGAATACAACATAAATCCAGAGATCAAGCATTTTGGGTGTATCATAGACATGCTAGGTAGGGCTGGACGGTTATGTGAGGCTGAGCAAGTAATAAGTGGTTTGCCTATGGAGGTTAATTCAGTCGTGTGGAGGACACTGTTGGGTTGTTGCAGTAAGTATGGAGAAGTGGAGATGGGGGAGAGGGCGATGAAGAGGATAGTAGACATTGAGGCAGAATCTGGAGGTGATATTGTGGTGGTATCCAATATCCTTACAGAGCTTGGTAGGTTTAGTGATGCTGAAAGAGCGCGAAAGCTAGTAGATGAGAGGAATGCTGTCAAGGTTCCTGGGCTTGCTTTGGTTGGTGAGAGTCAGTAAGCCAGAACCAAATCATGTGAAGAAGCTCTTGCAGTTTATGAGTATTTGTTCCATTACTAGAATTATCTCCCTGTATAATACCAAACGCGATATGATCGCCCTCCTTTATGGTGGGTTCATTGTGTTCTTTTACCTTCTATTTTTCATGCAAAGTTAACATAGTAATCTCCCTCCTTTATGTTTATTTCTTCTTCGCTGCTGAATGATTGTTGAATGATATTACCTTTGTTTTAAACACTGCCATTTCCTTATCCACTCTTCGAAATTTTTTTTCTGTGTGTTGTTCATAAGCATCAACAACATATGCTCGTAGTTCCGCCTTCAAAGAGACTAGTTCACAGTATTATCTTTTGTCGCTTTTGTACTAGTTCCCAGTATTATTTTTTGTTGCTGTTTTACTAATCGTCTTAATCCCTTGCAGGAAGCAGATTTGTTGAAAGACATGTCCAGTACTGCCTTTCCCCTCACTGGCCCACAGTTCATGGGAAAATCCAGTTTTCTTTCAGCATTGTAATCATGGAAGCCATTAAAAAGCTTCATGGCAGTCTCATTGTTTCTGGGCTGCACGACTGCCAATATGCAATGTCTAATATTCTCAGATTTTATGCTGTTCAGCAACCAGATTTGGTTTTTGCTCATAAAGTATATGAGCATATTGAAGCACCAACAACTTATGTATGGAATATCATGCTCAGGGGGCTTGCTCAAAGTGATGCACCAAAAGATGCAATTGCTTTCTACAAGAAGGCTCGAGGAAACGGTATGGAGCCGGACAACCTGACATTTCCATTTGTAGCGAAGGCTTGTGCAAGGATTAATGCTCTGAAGGAAGGGAAACAGATGCACAACCATGTACTGAAATTTGGGCTTCTTTCCGATATCTTCGTTTCCAATTCGCTGATTCATCTGTATGCTGCTTGTGGTGATTTGTGCTGCGCAAGGTCCGTCTTTGATGAGATGCTAGTTAAGGATTTGGTATCCTGGAACTCCTTGATATGTGGCTATAGCCAGTGCAGTAGATCAAAAGAGGTCTTGACATTATTCAAGTTGATGCACAATCACGGAGTGAAAGCTGATAAGGTTACTATGGTCAAGGTTGTTTCTGCATGCACTCGTCTAGGAGACTGGAGCATGGCGGATTGGTTGGTCAGGTACATAGAGGATTACTGCATAGAGGTGGACATTTACTTGGGCAATACTCTGATTGATTACTATGGCAGACGTGGGCAGCTGCAATCGGCTGAGAAGGTTTTCTTTAACATGAAAGATAGGAACGCCGTGACATTGAACACAATGATCACCGCATATTCAAAAGGAGGGGATCTGGTCTCGGCGAGAAAATTATTCGAGGAAATTCCAAACAAAGATCTGATCTCATGGAGCTCTATGATATCTGGATATTCTCAAGCTAGTCAGTTCTCCGATGCTCTGGAACTTTTCAGGCAGATGCAGAGGGCCCAGGTGAAACCCGATGCTGTTGTGATTGCAAGCATACTTTCTGCTTGCGCACACTTGGGTGCGCTTGATCTTGGTAAGTGGATTCATGACTATGTGAGGAGAAACAAGATTGAAGCTGACACCATTATGCACAATTCCCTGATTGATATGTACGCGAAATGTGGTAGTACCAAGTTAGCATTGCAAGTCTTCAAAGAAATGAAAGAGAAGGACACCTTGTCATGGAATTCGATCATACTAGGACTGGCAAACAATGGTGATGAAGAGGACGCTCTGAATGTCTTCCGAGCCATGCTCGCTGAAGGATGCAGACCGAATGGAGTCACTTTCCTTGGTGTACTCATCGCCTGTGCCAACGCTGAGCTTGTCGAGGAGGGGCTTAGCTACTTTGATAGCATGAAGTCGGTTCACAACATGGAACCGCAGATGAGGCACTACGGTTGCGTCGTCGATCTCCTCGGCCGCGCTGGTCAGCTGGAGAAGGCGCTGAGGTTCATCACCGAGATGCCTGTTGCTCCTGACCCTGTTGTTTACAGGATACTGCTGGGAGCGTGCAAGACACATGGTGATTTAGCCATTGCCGAGGTGGTCACCAGGAAGCTCAATGAGTTGGATGCTGGTAACAGCGGGAACTATACGCTGCTGAGCAATACGTATGCGAGCGCTGATAGATGGAGTGATGCGATGGAGGTCAGGCAATGGATGGAAGATACCCGTGTGAGGAAATCGCCCGCTTGCAGCGTTGTCGACTGCTGACCCAGTTAGCGGGAGTAATACTTACGTCCTCCGTTGCTACGACTGAGATCGATACTGCCACACCATTATTAGGGCATATGAATGTAACTACTAATTGTTTCGATGTGAATAATATAAAGCTCATTTTTTTTAATCCCGCCAAAAGGATCTGAGATGATCAGAATTCAGACAACTGTAAACCATTAGATGCTCGATTCCTTGTATTTTGTACTTATAAATTTCTCTCCAGCAACACGCATTATTCACACATCAGTGACCTCAGTGTAGCAACCGGCTTTTGCCAGTGTTTCACCCAGAAAAGTTGTTCCATGGCAACATACATGAGCATTCTTTGCTTATTATCGCAGAATAAGGACATATCAGAGGAGGCTGGTGAGTTTCCAGACTTCCAGTAATCAGTCCAAGCTGCTATGCATAATGACTTTTTTTTTACAACTTACTCACACTTTATTCATTGTAAATCAAAGTTACATCGCCTAACAGAAACTGTAGAATAAAGTCTGGAGGATCATCCGTCCAAACAGAAGATCTCCTGGCCTCTCTAGCTTGTTCATGGGTCACTACATTTGCTTCCCTTGGTACATGTTCAAACAAAATTTTGATGAAATCACCTGCACTATGATAGCAGTCATCAACAGCCGCAGCTGCAACGGGCTGATAGCTCCATTCTTCATGGTCTCCACTACATCCATACAATCTGACCTGATGATTACTCTATTGCAATCGATAGATTGAGTGAGACTCAAGCCTTGCTTTATTGCTTGTGCTTCTGCTGACAGCGCATCAAGTACATGCTCAATTTTTGTACTGCATGCTCAACGAAATGGTCTTTGCTATCTCGGATAACAGCCCCTGTAGTCCCTCTAAGATTGTCTTCATCGAAAGAAGCATCGACATCCACCCTGACATAATCCAAATGAGGTTTGGTCCGGCTTGCATTCTTCGGTTTTGCACCGACAGGAATGAGCTGCTCTGAAATTAGCTAATAGTGAGCTAATCGCCACTACCGATATTCTCTCAGGCTGGACAGGCTCACCATTGACCCCCTGTCATCACTCCCACCATAGGTACAGTGCCTATCAGACTGTCTTCACCAAACGAAGCATCGACGTCCACCCTAACATAATTCAAAGGAGGTTTGGTCCAGCTTACACTTTGTTTTTGCTTCAGGGGAATGAGCTGCTCTGAAATTTGCTCCAGGGGAATGAGCAGCTCTGAAATTACCTAATAGCGAGCTAATCGCCACTGCCTATCTTCTCTCAGGCTGGACTGGCTCCCACAATAGGTACCAGCAGGTGATCAAGACTTTGGCCTAATTCAACTAATCGTTTGTATGTTACAATATTGTACTCCCTCCGACCCAAATTAATGTATATTCGCATGTATCCAGTTCCTAGAACATATCTATCTATCGTACAACTTATTTGGGACAGAGGGAGTACTAATAATCATAATAGTCAGAGGACAATTCCTTGCAATTACCATTCACAGATTAGGAACCTGTGTAACAACCGGCTTTTGGGCAACATTTCACCAAAGAAGTTGTTCAATGGCGATACCAGAACGAGGGACCTATCACAGAAGGCTGGTGAGTCCCAATAAACAGTCAGAACTACTTATGTGTAATGGGCATTCTCTTTGGGGCAGACTGCAACAACGAAACTTGCAAACTGGTAACAGCCAACATAGGTACCATTATAAATAAACTCATCGAAGCAATCCAAAACGTTAGACATTCAACCTCACAGTAAAGCTGAAAATTTCAAGACAACTGGGTAACTTGACAAAGGTCTATGATAGGATAGGAAACAACCCTAGGCAGCAGAACGCTATCTCTATGGTGCAATCAACTTTCAACGCTTTCCGCCGCCGCCACCAAGCTTGGGACCCTTAGAACCCTTCTGCACAGCGGCACCCTTGCCCTGTGACTTCTGGGATTTGGTCACCTCTGCCTTCTTTGCCTTCTTCTCATCCTTTGTCTTCTTGATGCGCTCCTTGATCTCACTGCAAATGTAAACATGTCAAGGACAGTTAGTAGTTTGAATCGAGCGTAAAATGATTGAAAAGCAAAACCATGATGTCAACATAAATAATTCCAAGTTCAGCAAGAACAGAAATTTCAGGGTAGAAAAAAAAGTTGGTACAAATTAGCTATAGCTTCATTAAAAGATGAAAAATATACCGGAGAGCGGCTTCTCTAGCAGCATCACGGACTTCAGGTTTCTCAGCCCTCTTCTTTTGGATAACTTCCAGTGTGGCACCAACAATTGACCGTGAGTACGGCTTCTTGGTGGTGCGGCGCCTCTTCTTTGCCGCTTCGGCATGGATGTCCTGCAGTGACACATTGAAACACAGCCAGGTAAGACATTATAACAAGAGATGACAGAATTAATAGGTAACCAAAACAAACAAAAAACAGAATAAGAAAACAGTATAGGGGCTCAAAATTACAATAGGGATGAATGTATTTTGTAGACATATAGATGCATATAAGCAAGGGCAAAAAAAGGGAGCAATGAGAGGAACTGAACTGTATATTACAATCTATAAATAAGGTAACAAATGGTTGATCTAATTGACTAAGGTGGCAACTGCTACAATAAGTGAAATGTTGATTATGCAACAATAACCTATCAACTCAAAGCATGTTGGCACCATTTCACAAGTTAAAGAAAGGATAATCCAGCAACTGTAGGGTGAAGATTGCTTGTAGATGAATTAAGAACAAAGCAATCAAAATGCGGTACCTTCTTGTGCTGCTTCCTGTACACTGCTGTCCAGGTAAGCTTTGCAGGCTTCAGCTTGTTGTGGAAGTAGCGCTTGCATTTTGAGTTGGCAAAAAGGAAAACCTGAAGGAAGAAATTCTGAACCAGTTAGGAGAAATTTCAAAGCACGGTATTCATGATCTTTGGCAATAAGTTTACCTGTGAATCCGACCGGATAAACCTGATACCCTTCCCTGGGTAAATCTTCTGGCCGCTAAAACGGCAAAGTTCAGTCCTGCAGAACAAAGGAAAATATGAATACAACAAATGCAGAACTGTACCGACAGAATCATTCCTATCAAGCTAAGTACAAAACAGAGGCGATTATGAAAATACAAGCACATGGATTACTTACTTCAGAACCATCTTGTCAGCCTTGGAGAACTTTCACAAGTTCCTGCCAACATTCAACCAAAAAATGAGTTCAGAATAAGCATGGTCTACTCTTAAGCCTTGAAGCAAGAAGTAACACAAAAGCACAATGATCAAAACCACATGACAACCGACTTAAAATACTAACTGAAAGTTGCAGTATGCGATATTGGGCGACTACTGGCAGAAGAAATTTGTAATATCTCTGCTGCAAAGCGGGTTCCCATGTCTCTATTGCACAATAAATAATATAGGCTACTGCGCAACCAGGACGGCTACCGTGCCTCAGTACTTGTGCTTTGATTCAAATTATACTAAAACAACTACAAAGACAAGGTCTAGTCAGTTTATGATTATCACTGCTGCAAACTGTGAGTACATATGCATAATACAAAGGACTTAAACGGAGATATCGGGCGACTACTGGCAGCAGAAAGGTGGGTAAATCTCTGCTGCAAAGCGGGTTCCCGTGTTTCTGTTGCACAACAAATAAATGGCAACTGCGCAACCAGAACGGATACCGTGCCTCGGTACTCGTGCTCTGCTCTGAATCCCGATTCAGACAAACATAAGAACAAAGAAAGAACAAAGATAGATCACTAGTCTAGCAGGGCCATTTAAACACCTCAGGTGATTATTTGGCAACTACTGACAGCAGAAACAAAAAGTCACTGCTGCAAAATTCGCACCCATGCACGTACATCTTGCAAAGTAATGATTAGGGCAACGATACCTACAGCAGTACACCACCTAATATCGGCGCCCCAGAAACTTGCGCAAGATCTCACGAACAGCAGACAGTTAGTTCAGTTCCTAATAAAACTACTCGCGCTTGAGGTACTGGGCACATCCAGATCACGGAACAGCAAACCTATCCCATGGATCTTTGCACCGCAGCAAGCGAATGGCCTCACAGCCACATCTCTACAATACCTGACCGTGAAACCCAACGAATTAGCTTAAGGCGAGTATCCGAGCCTACGATTCAACAAACGCAACTGCCGATCCTCGGACCAAAAGCCAACCAGAACTCACAAACGAACGGACGAACTGGCAAAGGAGTAGCGCGGCGGAAGGAGGAACAGCGTGCGCACGGATTAATCTACGAGGGCACGAGAGATCAGCAGAACTGGGAGGGGAGAGAATGGGAGATACCTTGAGAGAGGAGGAGGCGCGGCGGCGGCGGATGGGAGGAGTGGGGGAAGATATGTGCCGCGGGTAGGGTTTTTGATGACCTCGCGAGTGGGGGTGGGCGTGGGGTTGTTGGGCTAATGGGCCGTTCTCGTCGGGTATCTCATCGTAGCCCACTGTTGCTGGACCGGGTTTTTCTTTTGTCGTTTTTCTCCTTTCTCGTGCTAGGTTTTTCTGGGCCCAAAATCTAAATATTGCGTGGGCTCTCTCTGGTCTTACACGGTGCTCACGTCTACCATGCGTCGGATCGTGATCGGACGGCTTGGACGAAGCGGTGCTGGCTTAAAAAAAACTAACAGTTCTCGTTGTCTATCTTTCCTCGAGCTCGTCCCAGTTCCCCTCTCCTCTATCCCGCGTCGCTATATCCTCTTAGATCCCCACCAGTAAATCAACCTCGTCGGCGGCGAGTGGTCCGGCGGGAAGCCGCGGGGCGGATTGTCCTGGTTGGTGAAGCAGTGGTGGAGCACCTTCGACGGCGCAGACATGTAGATCGACGCGTCCGAGGCGGGCGTCTCTGATGAGAGGGTCCTTAGGTGGCGCGGCCCCGCCAATCGACGCGTCCGAGCCGGGCGGTCGTCTTTCGACGGCGGAACATCGACTGCGCGGTCCTTCTTCCTCAGCACCTCGCCGTTCTATTCAATTTGTCTCTGGTGAATTTTCCCCTACCTCGTGTTTGTTTTTCGTCGTTGTTCCTCCGGCGTTTATCACATTATTAGCCTAGGGATAGTTTGCGCCTGAGGACTGGTTTGAATGAGTTGAGTCGCCAAAGTAATTTCGTTTAGTTTTGTCTTTAGTGCTTATTAGTGCATTGGTCTGGTTCGGTTTGGGAAGAAATGTATTTGGTCTCAAATGGCTTGAACTTGTGGTCTGGAACTATAGATTTAATGGAGTTACTATAGATTTAATGGAGTTAGTTACATTCGGTGTTTAGCAACGTGACAAGCTTCTACGGTCTCGAGTTGGGGCCGCCGCCAGCTGCGGCCAGAGCTTCCACAGCGATATCGCCACCTACCTTGCCCTCCCATTGCTTGTCATTGCCGGGTTCATGCGTTTCGCCTCGCGCCGTACGCTTTCCTGCCGGAAGGTCCCTTGATCGTGCGGCTACACACTGCAAGCAGTGTCCGTATTTTGCTTCTCTGCTTCTGGTGTCTTGGCGGGTGGCCAACACACCATCGAAGACATGCTTCGCTGCCGAGTGCCTACCAATTCCAAGACATACACGGGATTGTTTTCTTGCTTGCTCATGTGACTGGATGCGTGTTCATCAAATTCAATCTGTTGGTTGTTTCCATATTCCTAGTTGCAAGAATCGATAGATGATGCAGCATGTTTCATGTGTTAGGGTAATAGATCTCTTGTATTACCAGAGGGCCAAAGGCCAGAATATATTGTACATGTACAGGTGCAAATATACAGAAAGCCCCCTAACATATGGGGAAACTATAATACACAACTATACTCTAACACCCACCCCCCCCTCAAACTCATGATGGATCCACAACACTGAGTTTGGAGAGTAAGAAATCATGCTGAGCGCGGGTCTGTGCCTTTGTAAAAATATCTGCCAACTGCAAGTCTGAAGGCACATAATAGAGCGCAACAACCTGATCCTGCACCTGAACACGTGTATAAAAAGCATCAACACCAATATTCTTGGTCAGCTCATGCTTGACCGGCTCACGCAATACTCAGACTGTCTTGTCGAAAAGTGGAGTGGGTGTCGAATGAGACCCCAAAATCTGCAAGTAATCACCGTAACCAGGTCACCTCAGCGATCACGAAGCCATAGCCAACTCAGCCTCAACACTCGAACGGAAACCGCTACTGCTTCTTCGCCTTCCAAGCAACAAGCGAACCACCAAGAAACACACATAGCGAGAAAGTGAACGATGATCTGAGGATCATTCGCCAATAGCATCCGAGTAACCGAGCCGGAGAGAGCTAGAACGAGGGAAGAAAAGACGACGAGTAATCGTGCCACAAAGGACACGGAGGAGATGACCGTAGTGAACAGTGGTAGGAGCTGAGACAAACTGACTCGGAATATGAACAGGATAAGAGATATCAGGACGGGTGACAGCAAGATAAACAAGACTCCCAACAAGATGGCGATAACGAGTGGGATCGGGAAGAGGATCACCATCCATCGGACGAAGCTTAACATGAAGCTCCATAGGAGTCTCAACGGTGCGCTCATCCGCAAGAGCAGCCCGAGCAAGAAGATCCTGAATATACTGTTCTTGAGAGATAGAAAACCCATCAGAAGTGGAGGAAACCTCAATCCCAAGAAAGTAGCAAAGAGGACCAAGATCAGTCATAAGAAACTGATCACGAAGACGAGCCTTGACAAAGGCAATATACTCGTGGATCATCACCAAGAATGATCATATCATCAACATAGAAGGAGAAGAGTCGTCCATGAGGTGAAGTGTGAACAAAAAGCTGGATCATGAGAACTAGGAGAAACCAGCAGCGGTCACCACAGAGGCAAAGCGCTCAAACCAGTACCGAGGGCTGTTTAGCCATAAAGGGAACGGCGAAGACGATAAACCATCCCATCGGGAACAGAATACCCAGGAGGAGGCTGCATGTAAACCTCCTCACTCAACTTGCCATTAAGAAAAGCATTCTAAACATCAAGTTGGGACACAGACCAGCGTCGAACAGAAGCAACAGCAAGAAGAGTACGCACAGTGGTCATATGAGCCACAGGTGCAAAGGTCTCATCATAGTCACGACTATGTTCCTGCTGAAAACCACGAGCCACAAGACGCGCTTTATAGCGCTCAAAAGATCCATCAGAGCGGGTTTTAATTTTATAGACCCACTTACACGTGATAGGACGAACACCGGAAGGAGGAGAGACAAGATCCCAGGTGCCAGTGCGCTCAAGCGCAGCGATCTCCTCAGCCATGGCAAGCTGCCATTTAGGATGACACGCGGCATCCCGATAAGAAGTCGGCTCGGAGACTACAGAGAGACCATACTGACTAGGGGAGTAACGGTCTGGAGCACGACGCTGATGAACAGGCCGTGAGGAAGAAAGCTCATCCGCAGAAGATGACTCATCAGAAAAGGAGGAAGAAGGAGTCGCGGAGGAAGGATCCGAAGCTAGAGACCGAGGAGAACTAGGAGAACTAGACGGAGGAGAGGAGGTCGCCGAAGAAGAAGGAGGCGCATCAGAAGGAGGTGGAGGAGGTGGAAGAGAAGGGACAGTGGAAGGTGTATCAGGAAAAAGAAGAAAGGAGAGATCATTCATTGGGTAAGTACCAGAGGTGGGGCGAGGATAGAAAGGACGCGTCTCATCGAACGTGACATCACGAGAGATGCGCATACGACGACCAACAGGGTCCCAACAACGATAGCCCTTATGCTTATCACTATAGCCAAGAAAAACACACTCAACAGACTGAGCGGTTAGTTTGGTGCGTTCACGAGGAGGGAGAAGGACATAGCAAACACAACCAAATAAACGAAGAGTCGAGTAGTCTGGACATGAGCCAGAGAGACGCTCGAGAGGAATGCCACCCTGAAGAGCAGCTGAAGACTGGATATTAATGAGGTAAGTCGATGTAGCGATGACAATTTCGTAACTGTAAATGCGCGGAAGAGAGAAGCAATCATCATAGCGGGTAGTCTCAAGAATATGACGATGCTTACGCCGGCGACACCATTTTGAGCATGGGCGCCGGACACGAGAATCGAGCAAGGGTGCCTTTCGCAAGGATGCCACGCAGTCGGGAGATATACTCTCTGCAGAATCAGCACGAAAAACACGAATAGGCGTGGAATATCGAGTACGAACCATGGCCGCAAAACGCTGATAAATAGCAAGCACCTCTGCGAGAGCGCATAAAAATAACCAGGTGTACCGTGAAAAATCATCAATAAACAAAATATAGTATCGGTGGCCCCTTTCAAGCAAAGGGAGCAGGACCCACACATCCGAATGGACTAAATCAAAAGGTCGCCGAGATACGTACACACTAGTAGGATAGGAAGCTGAATCTGCTTACCTAACCTACAACCCCGACACGAATGTAACAACGACACATCTCCGAGACACACCCTAGAAGATCACGAACTAAGGATGATAAACGGGAGCCACAAAGATGACCCAATGATGATGCCACCGCTGAAACGAGCAAGGATGTAAAAGAACCGCAGAAGAAGTGGCAGAAGAAGTGTTAGCGGAAGGAACGCGAAGCCAGTCTAACTCCCAGAGCCCCGGAGACTCAATGCTGCGAGGGCCCGCTCCAACCAGAGCCTATGTATGAACATCCTGAACAGCACAAGAATCAGCATCAAGAATGACACGACAACCAGAATCAGTAAGCTGACTAGCAGAGAAAAGGTTCATCTTAAGACTGGGAACATGAGAAACATCATGAACAGAGAAAGAGGAAGTAGAGGGTGCCTCGATCGAAACAGAAGAGAGGTACCATCACCGTAATAACACCTGGACAGGAGAAATAAGGAGCGAAGAGCGTAAAGAATAGAAGACGAGAAGTCATATGAAAAGAAGCTCCGTAATCCAGATACCACGGGATGACGACGACTATGTAGAAGATGATGGTCGATGGTGCCGTAAGAAC
Organism: Avena insularis; assembly: GCA_023614405.1. Classification (NCBI taxonomy): domain Eukaryota; kingdom Viridiplantae; phylum Streptophyta; class Magnoliopsida; order Poales; family Poaceae; genus Avena; species Avena insularis. Next base: position 44,116,859 of record CM042688.1, on the reverse strand, counting down.
TAGGCACAGTAACCAGCATTACGAGGAGGAGCACAGAGCAGCAAGCGCATCACGAAGACCACGAATAATATCCTGATCAGACAGAGCACCAGCAGGAGGTCCAGAAGCACCAGTAGGAGGTCCAGAGGCAACAGCAGAAGATCCTGAAGAACTAGACTGGCGACGAGCAAGATATCACGACGAAGCGTGGATCCTCATCCAAAGAATCAGAGATATCGTGGCGGGCCACAAAGGAGCACAGGAGGACGAGAACCACGAGGCTGAGAGTGACTCGACCCTAGGCCGGTAGAGCAGAGAGTAACGGTGGCGCGAGACCGCGACGGCGGGCGACACGGGGACCACGAAAAGCAAGAATGTATGAACCTCAAGAAGGCCAAGACGAAGACAAGTCTCCTCAAAGACGAAGCTCAACCAAGACTCGTAGAGCGGAACACGACCACGGGCAAGCAGCTGGGCACGGCGTGGCTCAAACTCCTTGCGGAGCCGTGACAAGAACTCAAAGACGCGCTGAAACTCCAGATCCGCGCGCACAATCAGACAACAGGGACAGGTGTTACACACCGCTGTACAAAGAGAGTCAAGCTGACGCTAAATAGCAGCACTCTGAGTATAGAAATCATCAATAGTAAAATCACCCTGTTTAAGCTCATGCTCCTGACGAACCACAGACAGATAAAGAGCACCTCCAGATGGCTGATAGCGCTGACGAAGAAAAGCCCACTGAGTAGCAGCAGTGGGAAGGCTCATGAACTCAGCAGCATACTGAGGCAGAACACTGGAAGTGAGAACAGCAGCAACACGAGCATCCTCATCAATCCACTGAGTGTATTCAGCCAGATCCAGCCGGTAGGTCGTCGTAGTAGTAGAATGTGCCTGGACACGGCGCTCATAATCAGCTCGAGCAGAATCATCAGCACTCTGGGTTGCATGCTTGACCGCCTGAGTAGCATCGGGGGCAAGGACAACGGGCGTCGGTGCAAGAGGTACAGGAGGCACAACGGGGCGCGGTGGACAGGAGACCTCACTGGAAAGCACACCCCAAAGGCGAAGACCGCGCATATGGACGCGTATGAAGGCAGCGAAATCAGGATAATTCACGCCATCAAAAATCACCGGGCAGCGAGGAATCGCAACATAGCCCGACGAGGAAGACTTTTTTTTCTCTCTAAGCCGAACGAGATCAGACTAGACGGATCTGGAGGGCGGCGGCCGGGGGGCGGACTGGGGGGCGGCAGATCCGAGCGGCGAGGAAGAAGATGGGGTGGCGGTGGCCGGCGGTGGGTCCGGGCGACGGCGGCAGTGGCGAGGTCGGGCCGGCGGCGGCGGTGATGAGGGAGGACGGCGACGGGGCGGGTCGGCGGCGACGGGGGCGGACGGGGCCGGCGGCGGGCGCCGAAGAGGAGGCGGCGTATGGGCGACGGCGCAAGCGGTGGGTCAGCAAGGTGTGCGGCAAGTACATGACGACGAAAAAAAGGCCTTACGGCTCTGATACCATGTTAGGGTAATAGATCTCTTGTATTACCGGAGGGCCAAATGCTAGAATATATTGTACATGTACAGGTGCAAATATACAGAAAGCCCCCTAACATATGGGGAAACTACAATACACAACTATACTCTAACATCATGAACTAATGCATTCTATAATGTTGTTTCTTCATCTGACATCCCAACGTTAATTGGTTTAACTGGTCTGAACTGCAACTTGATTTGGTTTAACACTTGGTTCAAACTAGAAACATGGAATGGATTGGATGGGTTTGGGTAGAAAATACAAACTGTTTGGTTTCGTTTGCTTTCTAGCAAGTTCATTTTTTGGATTGGTTAGTGGGCATGTACCTGTACAGTTTATGCTGGATTACTTTGGATTTCAAACTATTCTCAGACGTAGCCATAGTTCTCGCGTATCCGTTTATCTGCTCATTTATTGTTTCATCATAGGATAGGTTAGCCCACACTACCTTTTGCATATATTTTTTCGAGCAGTATGCTGGTGGTAGTCTCTGCTGAAGTAGGATAGCCTATGTTCATCTCGTTCTATGTATTTTTACGGCCCAGAATGTAGTATTCTTGTAGGAACATTTTTTGTTACATTTATGGATTTATATGTTGTTGTTATATCTCTGTATTTTGTTACATTGCAATTTGTTGTAGTTGTGTTTTTGATTCAGTTCACTTCCCTCATACAAATTAGCACTATTTTGGTGCATTTTAGATGAACAGGCCACTAATTCATCCTAGCATGTAACTTTTTGTGTATAGACTGTAACATTTTTACACACATGTTGTTACTTTTAAGCATGAGGTCTGTAGCTTTTTATATATAGCCTGTAACTTTGCTATATCTAGCCTTTAAACTTTCTGAATTTAGCCTGTAAGTTTTATATCCAGCCTGTAATTTTTTTAATGTAACCCGTAACTAGTACTAATAAAATTTTGTTAATATGGGTCTGTAACTTTTTGAATCTAGCATGTAAGTTTTATGGGCAGTAGAGGGCTCATGGGCGTGTAACTTTTTATATCTAGCTTGTAACTTTTTGAATCTAGTTGCTTACTCATGTAAAATTTTGTTAATATGGACATGTAACTTTTTATATCTAGCCCGTAACTCTAGTTGCTTACTTATGTACAGTAGGGGTTCATGGGCGTGTAGATCCCCGGAAATCAAATTTTGTTAATATGCGTTGTTAGTTACATCCTCTTTTCTTTTCTGTCTGAATTTACACATCAAGGTTCTTACATATCAAACATGTTGGATGTATATCCCTACATCGAAGATGTACTTTGCACAGTACTACATACTATATTTTTTTTGACTTCCAGGCTAGATGACTAGATTGTAACTTGTGCACAATACTGCATCTAAGATAGAAGACTTCCAATCTGAAGATGTAACTTGCATATGCAAAATTTATCATTAGACGTAATTATCTGAAGATGAAGATCTTTTACTTGCTTGACTTAAGCTTCATTTCTACTGTAACTTCCATATGCAAATTTTGTCACTTGATGTAATTTTCAGAAGATAAACTTCCATATTACAATATGATACATCTAGGACAACACGATGATGTTTTTTCTTTAATCATTTGTTTCTGATGCAGGAAAGAAATGTTTGGACAAATCGCTCAAGTTGCAGCGGTCAAACTCATAACCAGTCAGGATAGATAGAGGACTTCTGTTTCCGTGAAAATAAAAAAATGCGGTGATAGGTGCGTCAAACTGATCTTCTCTACCAGAATCATCATGTTAGTTACTTTTCAGGAGTGTAAAACGTTTTTGTGTAACCCAATTTCTATTTCTTGCGCGTGCTCGATCTGGTCCAGAAAAGTGCTCACCTCTCGCGTCCGTCGAATCTCCATCGCGCGGTCCATCTTCCTTTCGAACAAAGCAACACTGCTGTCGTCAAATCTCGGGAGCCATGTCCAATTCCCCATCCCACTCCCGTCATCTCCCGCACCGCACAGGTGATTTCCTCCCTTGCTCCTCCGACGATTCTCGCTCGTCGATGGCGAAGGTTCTGGCCGAAGACGCATCGTGTATGTGGTGGTTCCTGGTGGTGGTATGGAGCGGCGGTGCTGCATCGATGGCGCGAATCTGGACTCCATCATCTGAAGGGGCGATGCGGTCGATTGGGCCGGACTGAGAGCAGTGGATATCGGAGAGCATCTTCGGTGAGGCCTTGCGTCCCAGCTGCTGGCGGACGCGTCTCAATTTCGTGCGGTTAGTACCTTACTCTCCATATCCTATTGATTTTACCACCACCCGTAGTTTGCGCTGGCGTTTTCCTAGCAGAGCTAACTAGCTGCATCCCTTTTAGGTGTGATGTAGTGTTCATGCGCAGCCCTTTGAAATCAAAGTGAATTTTCCACTCGGAATTTGCTCATGTGCACATCAGGGATTGTATGGATGTGTAGATCCCCACCTCCCTGAATAGAGGTGAATTTTTCTAGCAGTTTTTGCTCATGTACAGCAGGGTCGTGATGTAGATCCCCTGAATTTGTCATGGTGTAGATCCTCTGAACTTAAATTCAGTGGTATTAGGTGCTTACTCATGTATAGCAAGGGGTTTGTGAATTTTTTGTGGAGCCAGTGGATTCAAAACTTTGGTGTGCTAGTTTGCTCATGGCCATGTAGATCCCTTGAAATCAAGTTGCGCAGTACTGGTTTGCTTAATCGTGTACATCAGAAGCAGTAGTTACATGTACATGTTGGAGATATGCCCAAGAGGCAATAATAAGAGTGGTTATTATTATATCTTTGTGTTTATGATGAATGTTTACATCCCATGCTATAATTGTATTATAAGGAAACACTGATACATATGTGTTTTGTAAACATAAAAGAGTCCCTAGTAAGCCTCTTGTGAAACTAGCTTGTTGATTAAATGATGATCATGGTTTCCTGATCATGGACATTGGATGTCATTAATAACAAGGTTATATCATTAGGAGAATGATGTGATGGACACACACCCATAGTAAGCGTAGCATAAGATCAAGTCATTAAGTTCAGATTCGTAAGCTTTCAAATGCATAGTAACCTAATCCTTCGACCATGAGGTTATGTTAATCACCATCACCGGATGGGTACTTTGATGACATCAAACACCGCTCAGAATCGGGTGGTTATAAAGGTGTCATTGGGTATTCTGAAAGTATGTGTTGAAGCGCATGGACCAAGATTGGGATTTGTCCATCCATATGACGGATAGATATGCTCCGGGCCCTCTCGGTGGAATGTCATATAGTTAGCTTGCAAGCATGTGACTAGGTCACAAGGGATGACATAACATGGAACGAGTAAAGAGTACTTATCGGTAACGAAGTAGAACTAGGTATAGAGATACCGACGATCAAACCTCGGATAAGTAGAATATCGCGTGACAAAGGGAATTGGTTTCGTATGTTAATGGTTCTATCGATCACGAAGGCATCGTTGAGTATGTGGGAGCCGTTATGGATCTCCAGATCCCGCTGATGGTTATTGATTGGAGATGTGTCTCCATCATGTCTACATGTTCACGAACTGTAGGGTGACACACTTAAGGTTCGAAGTTGTTTTAAGTAGATATGGAATGTGCGTTGGAAACTGAATGTTGTTCGGAGTCTCGGATTGGATCCGGGACATCACGAGGAGATCCGGAATGGTCCGGAGAATAAGATTCATATATGGGGGATCATTTTCTAAGTTAGGAAATGTTCCGGAGTGTTTGTATGGAGATTCTAGAAGGTTTCGGAATATTCTGGAAGGTTCTAGAAGAGTTCTTGGTGTTTGCTTGAAAACCAAGAAAGGGTCAAAGGAAACCTTGTGGGGCGAGACACGGATTCGTGGGGAAGGAGGACTCCTCCCCCCCTTCCCAACCCGCCGGCCATAGGAGGGGAGTTCTACTAGGACTCCCCCTCCCCAGGCGCGCCTCCCTCCTTTAAATAGAAGGGAGGGGGCGCCCCCTCCTAGACCTCTCTCATAACAATCCCTAGCCGCCGCCTCTCTCATCTTCCTTCGCTCTGCTCCGGCTTAGGCGAAGCCCTGCAGAATTCTCTCCTCCACCACCACCACCACACCGTCAGGTCTTGGGATTCCGTGGAGAAGATCTACTACCTCCGCTCACCGGAACGGGAGAGGAAGGTCTCCTGACCAAGACGCAGTGACCGATCAAGCACCGCTTAACGCGGCCGGAAGGATCGTCCACACGATCTTGAGATCGGCAAGTGATCGACTACATCAACCCCGAGATCTAATCTCGTAACGCTTTCGGTTCTACGAGGGTTAGTACGGATCTATCTCGTTGCTCATGTCTAATAGATTAGATCTTGGCTTTTATCTAGATTAGATCTGGGTTTTGTTCGTTCTTGCGGTAGAAATTTTTTGTTTTCCATGCTACGAACCCATCAGTGGTATTAGAGCCTTGTCTATGCGTAGATCTGTTGCACGAGTAGAACACAATGGTTTTGTGGGCGTTGGTGCTCGTGCCGTCTTTTGCTTTGTGTACTTTGCATCTTGCGGTATGGTGGGATGAAGCGGCTCGGGCTAACCTTACATGTCATCGCACATGAGACTTGCTCCCCGCTTGACGTGTAACTTGCTTTGCACAAGTGGCTTTGCGGGTGTCTGTCTCTCCCATCATAGTATAGATCCAATCTACACTTTGCACTCGATAGCACTTGTATCAATGTTGTGGTTCAGTTTCGTAGGTAAGATCCGTTCTTATTCGAAAGCCCCAAACCACGTAAAACATGCAAAGAAAATTAGAGGCGTCTAACTTGTTTTTGCAGGGGTTTTGTGATGTGATATGGCCATCATGTGATTGTGATTATATTTGATATATGCAATGATCCTTGTTGTAATATGGCAACTGGCAGGAGCCTAATGGTTGTCTTTAATTTTGTTAAGACCTGCGTGTCTATTCATCTTGTAATAGCTTTGTTCCAAGTAGTTGTAATAGTTGCTGGTGATGATGGACAACCATGAAGCGGCGCTTAATCGACCTTGACGCAATGCTGGTGATGATGGAGATCATGTTCGTGCTTTGGAGATGGAGATCAAAGGCATAAGAAGAAAGGGCCATATCATATCACACTAATTATGAATTGCCTGTGATGTTAATCCTTTATGCATCTTGTATTGCTTAGATCGCGACAGTAGCATTATAAGATGATCCCTCTCACTAAATTTCAAGTAATAAAGTGTTCGTCCTTAGTTGGCACCGTTGCTAAGACTCGTCGTCTCGAAGCATCTCGTGATGATCGGGTGTGATAGATTCTACGTGTGCATACAACGGGTGCAAGCCAGATTTGCACATGCGGAAACTATGGTTAATCTTGATGAGCCTAGCATGTACAGACATGGGCTCGGAACACGGAATACCGAAAGGTAGAGCACGAGTCATATAAGTGATATGATGAAACATGAAGATTGTTCGCCGATGAAACTACATCCTCTCTCGTGAAGATCGGACTTGGTGTAGTGGAGTTGGTTCGTGTAATCACTAATACAATGTGAGGGATGTTGTTTTGAGTGGGAGTTCACCTAGTTAATTTAAGAATTAAAGTAGAACTCAATTTATCATAAACTTAGTCTAAACTACTTGCAAATTTGTTGTAGATTATGGCGAATCTCTCCATCAATTTCAATGCGTTCCTAGAGAAAGAAAAACTTAAGAACAATGGAAGCAACTTCACTGGACCGGCTCGTGGTCCAAGATTGTCCTCAGGGCTGGTCAGATGACCTATGTGCTCGAAGCACCGCTAGGTGACCCACCTGCAAATGATGCCACCGATGACGTAAAGAATGTTTATGCCACTCGGAAAAATCATTACTCCACAGTTCAGTGTGCCATCCTGTACGGTTTAGAAACGGAGCTCCAGAAGCGTTTTGAGCACCATGACCCGTTCGAGATCATTAAGGAGCTCAAGCTCATTTTTGAGACTCACGCGGCCGTGGAGAGCTATGAGGCCTCCGAAAAATTCTTTACCTGCAAGATGGAAGAGGGAAGCTCCGTTAGCGAGCACGTGCTCACCATGTCTGGGCACGCAAACAAACTCCAAGAGTTGGGGATAACGATTTCTAATGAGTTAGGGATTCACCGTGTCCTCCAATCACTGCCACCGAGTTATAATAACTTTGTGATGAACTACAATATGCACTGCATGAACAAGACGTTGCCTGAACTATCGTCTATGCTGAAAACTGCTGAAGTGGAGATCAAGAAGGAGCACCAAGTGTTGATGGTCAATAAGACCACCAATTTCAAGAAACAGGGCAAGCCTAAGAAAAGGGCAACTTCAAGAAGGACAAGAAAGCGCCACACTGCTAAGAAGCCCAAGGCTGGTCCTAAGCCTGAAACCGAGTGTTTCTCCGCAAGGGTGCCGGTCATCGAAGCGAATTACCCCAAGTACTGAAGATCTGAAAACGGCAACATCAAGAAGAAAGGTATATTTGATATACTTTTTATTGATTTGTATCTTTCTAGTAGTCGTAGTTGTGCTCGGTATTTGATATCGGGTTCCGTTGCTCATATATGTAACTCAAACAGGAGCTGCGGAATAAACGAAGACCGGCAAGAGACGAGGTGACGATGCGCGTTGGAAATGGCTCCAAGGTTGATGTGATCGCCGTCGCACGCCTCCCTCTACATCTACCTTCGGATTAGTTTTAAATTTAAATAATTGTTATTTGGTGCTGCTAAGCATGAACATTATATCTCGGATCTTGTTTATTGCAGACGGTTACTCTTTAAGTCTGAGAATAAAGGTTGTTCGATTTATATGAGTAATATCTTTTATGGTAATGCACCTGAGATAAATGGTTTATTCTTATTGAATCTCGATAGTAGTGATACACATGTTCACAACATAGATGCTAAACGAATAAAATTGAATGATAATTCTACATACATGTGGCACTGTCGTCTTGGTCACATTGGAGTGAAGCGTATGAAGAAACTCCATTCTGATGGACTTCTTGAATCACTTGATTTTGAATCACTTAAAAGATGCGAAGCATGTTTAATGGGAAAAATGACTAAGACTCCATTCTCTGGAATAATGGAGCGAGCTACACACTTATTGGAAATAATACATACCGATGTGTGCGGTCCAATGAGTGTAGCATCGCGTGGTGGATATCATTATGTTCTCACTTTCACGGATGACTTAAGTAGATATGGGTATGTCTACTTTATGAAACATAAGTTCGAAACTTTCGAGAAGTTTAAGGAATTTCAAAGTGAAGTGGAAAATCATCGTAACAAGAAGATTAAGTTTCTGCGTTCTGACCACAGAGGTGAATATTTGAGTTATGAGTTTGGCATGCTTTTAAAGAAATGTGGAATACTTTCGCAATTGACACCGCCGGGAACACCACAGCGTAATGGTGTGTCCAAACGTCGTAATCGAACTCTCTTAGATATGGTTCGGTCTATGATGTCTCTTACAGATTTACCACTATCATTTTGGGGCTATGCATTAGAGACAGCCGCATTCACTTTAAATAGGGCACCATCTAAATCCGTTGAAATGACACCGCATTTAATTGTGGTTTGGTAAGAAACCTAAGTTGTCGTTCCTTAAAGTTTGGGGTTGCGAAGCGTATGTAAAGAAGTTACAACCTGATAAGCTTGAACCCAAAGTGGAGAAATGCGTCTTCATAGGACACCCGAAAGAAACAATTGGGTATACCTTCTATCATAGATCCGAAGGCAAAGTTTTCGTTGCCAAGAATGGATCCTTTCTTGAGCAGGAATTTCTCTCGAAAGAAGTGACTGGAAGGAAAGTAGAACTCGACGAGGTTATTGAACCTTCTCTCAGAGTTGAGAGTAGCGCAGCACCGGAAGATGTTTTTGTGCCGCCTACACCAATTGGAGAGGAAGCTAATGATGCTGATCATGAAACTTCGAACGAAGTTACTGCTGAACCTCGCAGGTCAACGAGGGTTCATACGACTCCTGATTGGTATGACTCTGCCTTGAACGTCATGTTGGTGGACAACACTAATGACCCCGCGACATATGAAGAAGCTATGGTGAGCCCATATTCCGACAAATGGCTAGAAGCCATGAAATCCGAAATGGGATCCATGTACGAAAACCAAGTATGGACTTTGGTGGACTTACCGGATGGACGTAAGGCTGTCGAGAACAAATGGATTTTCAAAAGAAAAACAGATGCTGATGGTAATATTACTGTCTATAAAGCTCGACTTGTCGCGAAAGGTTTCCGACAAATTCAAGGAGTTAACTACAATGAGACTTTCTCACCAGTAGCGAAGCTAAAGTCTGTGAGGATTTTGTTAGCAATCGCTGCATATTTCGATTATGAAATTTGGCAGATGGATGTCAAAACGACGTTCCTTAATGGTGACATTGAAGAAGAGTTGTACATGGTACAACCCAAGGGTTTTGTCGATCCTAGTGATGCTGACAAGGTATGCAAACTTCAGCGCTCCATTTATGGACTGAAGCAAGCATCCCGGAGTTGGAATCAACGTTTTGATAAAGTAATCAAAAACTTTGGATTTATACAAACTTATGAAGAAGCTTGTATTTACAAGAAAGTGAGTGGGAGCTCTGTAGCATTCCTAGTACTATATGTAGATGACATATTGCTGATTGGGAATGATGTAGAACTTCTTAATAGCATCAAAACCTATTTGAATAATAATTTTTCAATGAAGGATCTTGGCGAAGCGGCATATATTCTAGGCATCAAGATTTATAGAGATAGATCAAGACGCCTAATATCGCTTTCACAAAGTATATACTTAGACAAAGTTCTAAAGAAGTTTAGAATAGAAGAGAGCAAGAAAGGGTTCGTGCCCATGTTGTCAGGTAAGACCTTGAGTAAAACTCAAAGTCCGGCTACGGCAGAAGATAGAGAAAAAATGAATAAAATTCCCTATGCCTCGGCCATAGGTTCTATCATGTATGCCATGCTGTGTACAAGACCGGATATAGCACATGCTGTTAGTCTGACTAGCAGATATCAAAGTGATCCTGGAATGGAACACTGGACAGTGGTTAAGAATATCCTAAAGTACCTGAATAGGACTAAGGATATGGTTCTTTCTTATGGAGGTGATGAACAACTTGTTGTAAACGGTTATACTGATGCTAGTTGGAACACCGATCCAGATGACTCAAAGTCACAGTCTGGATACGTATTTATTTTGAATGGTGTTGCAGTGATCTGGAGGAGTGCCAAGCAAAGCGCCAGGCGTAAATCTTCAACTGAATCGGAATACATAGCTTCTTCGGAGGCTGCACAAGAAGCCATATGGATGAAGGAGTTAATTACTGAACTTGGCGTGGTTCCCAGTGCGTTGGACCCGATGGCCATCTACTGTGACAACACAGGTGCCATAGCTAATGCACAGGAGCCAAGGTCACATAGCAACCTGAAGCACATCAAGCTACGTTTCCATGCTATTCGCGAGTATGTCCGAAATGGTGACATAAAGATTTGCAAAGTACACACTGGTCTGAATGTGGCAGATCCGTTGACTAAACCTCTCCCTAGAGCAAAGCATGACCAACACCAGAACGCCATGGGTGTTAGGTATATTACCATGTAATCTAGATTATTGACTCTAGTGCAAGTGGGAGACTGTTGGAGATATGCCCAAGAGGCAATAATAAGAGTGGTTATTATTATATCTTTGTGTTTATGATGAATGTTTACATCCCATGCTATAATTGTATTATAAGGAAACACTGATACATGTGTGTTTTGTAAACATAAAAGAGTCCCTAGTAAGCCTCTTGTGGAACTAGCTTGTTGATTAAATGATGATCATGGTTTCCTGATCATGGACATTGGATGTCATTAATAATAAGGTTATATCATTAGGAGAATGATGTGATGGACACACACCCATAGTAAGTGTAGCATAAGATCAAGTCATTAAGTTCGTATTGCTGTAAGCTTTCAAATGCATAGTAACCTAATCCTTCGACCATGAGGTTATGTTAATCACCATCACCGGATGGGTACTTTGATGACATCAAACACCGCTCAGAATCGGGTGGTTATAAAGGTGTCATTGGGTATTCTGAAAGTATGTGTTGAAGCGCATGGACCAAGATTGGGATTTGTCCATCCATATGACGGATAGATATGCTCTGGGCCCTCTCGGTGGAATGTCATCTAGTTAGCTTGCAAGCATGTGACTAGGTCACAAGGGATGACATAACATGGAACAAGTAAAGAGTACTTATCGGTAATGAGGTAGAACTAGGTATAGAGATACCGACGATCAAACCTCGGATAAGTAGAATATCACGTGACAAAGGGAATTGGTTTCGTATGTTAATGGTTCTATCGATCACGAAGTCATCGTTGAGTATGTGGGAGCCATTATGGATCTCCAGATCCCGCTGATAGTTATTGATCGGAGATGTGTCTCCATCATGTCTACATGTTCACGAACCGTAGGATGACACACTTAAGGTTCGAAGTTGTTTTAAGTAGATATGGAATGTGCGTTGGAAACCGAATGTTGTTCGGAGTCTCGGATTGGATCCGGGACATCACGAGGAGATCTGGAATGGTCCGGAGAATAAGATTCATATATTGGGGATCATTTTCTAAGTTAGGAAATGTTCCGGAGTGTTTGTATGGAGATTCTAGAAGGTTTCGGAATATTCTGGAAGGTTCTAGAAGAGTTCTTGGTGTTTGCTTGAAAACCAAGAAAGGGTCAAAGGAAACCTTGTGGGGCGAGACACGGATTCGTGGGGGAGGACTCCTCCCCCCTTCCCAACCCGCCGGCCATAGGAGGGGAGTCCTACTAGGACTCCCCCTCCCCAGGCGCGCCTTCCTTCTTTAAATAGAAGGGAGGGGGCGCCCCCTCCTAGACCTCTCTCATAACAATCCCTAGCCGCCGCCTCTCTCCTCTTCCTTCGCTCTGCTCCGGCTTAGGCGAAGCCCTGCAGAATTCTCTCCTCCACCACCACCACCACACCGTCTTTGGGATTCCGTGGAGAAGATCTACTACCTCCATCGTCACTGAACGGGAGAGGAAGGTCTGCTTCGCAGGACCATGACGTGACCGAGCTTAACGCGGCGCCGGAAGGATCGTCCACACGATATTGAGATCAGCAAGTGATCGACTATATCAACCCCGAGATCTAATCACGTAATGCTTTCGGTTCTACGAGGGTTAGTACAGATCTATCTCGTTGCTCATATCTAATAGATTAGATCTTGGCTTTTATCTAGATTAGATCTGGGTTTTGTTCATTCTTGCGGTAGAAAATCATTGTTTTCCATGCTACGAACCCATTAGTACATACGTTTGGTTAGTTTTAGTCAGTAGACATTTTGTTTCTCTGAATTTCATGCCATAGTTAGGTCTATAGTTACAAGCAGTGATTCATCTTAGCATGTAACTTCCCGTGTATGGATTATGACATTTTACACTTAGGCTATAACTTTTCTATATCTAGCCTGTAACAATCGAAATGCTCTGTACTGTTGTATTTTTTGTTGTAAGGTCATGCTCCTATTAGCGGTCGAGGATATAATTATTCTTCATTCTAATCAACTAGTGTTAGAATACTCTAATCACCATGGCATGCGACCCTCGCCTTCTCCATTGGTAGGTTAGCGACCTAACTAACAGTGAAATTGTAGATGAGGTAGGGCCATTTGGATAGGCAGTCAGAAGGGGAAATGATTTCAGAAAGAAAAAAATACTGTTAGCTCGGTGGACAGCTACACCAAAACAAGTTTGGTTTGGTTGATTAACATAATTAGAGGTCTTTTCTCATGCTTCTTCCTGGGGATACATGAACCGGTGAGATGCTACCGTTAGATATTTTTATTTGCACACATCCAACCATATGCCCAGCCCCTCCATGAACAACTTTTTAATTGTTCAAAGATCAAGATCTCATAAACACACACGTTGCATGATTAGCGGCTGATTACTTAGTCTACGGGGCAGCATGCTGTTAGATATCTTAATTAGTCTCTATGTGCATCCCTAACTTCTCATGTGTACATCGGGGAGGTCACGGACATGTAAATCCCCTTGAAACCAAAAAATTTGGCAGTACTAGGTTGCTCATGGTCAGCAGAGGGTCATGGGTGTGTAATATCCTCTAGAATTTATTTTCTGTTATCAATACGTTGTGTCAGCAATGTAAATATCATGCTCAAATCAGGGGAGTGGTTCACCCTAGCATGTAATATTTTCCGAGTGTGGACTGTTACATTTTTTCTTACATATAGGCTGTCAATTTCTAAGTATACGGGCTATAACTTTTTTATATAGTCTGTAACTTTTTTATATAGCCTGTAACTTAATCTGTTACTTTATAGCCTGTAACTTTTAATCTTTATTTTTACTTTAACTTTGCGAGTACAAACTGTAACTAAGATTTGCGGCATAGAGTAATCTCTTTTATAGCCTGTAACTTTGTAATCTAGTCAGTAACTTTTAATCTTTATATTTTTACTTGTAAATTTTGCTGCATGTTGTAACTTCTTATTTTCTAGCCTGTAACTTTTTAATTTTATAGCCTGCAACTTTAAATCTTTCTATTTACTGTAACTTTGCGAGTATTTTTTTAACAGTCTTGCATGTAGCTTTTTTCTATTAATCTTCTTTTATAAACAATATCAATGCATTAAATACAATACCTCTAGGTTCTGTTCTGTAACTTTTATGCACGTGGGAAGTTGTTATAGAAACTTATTATACTTTAGCCTGTAACATTTTAATCTTTATTATATTTTTACTTGTAAATTTCGCAGCATGTTGTAACTTTTTATTTTCTAGCATGTAACTTTTTTACTCTAGTCTATAACTTTTTAATTTTATAGCCTGCAGCTTTAAATCTTTCTATTAGCGAGTATTCTTTTTACAGACTTTGCCTTAAGCTTTTTTCATTCAATGTAAAACAAAACCAGATGCATGCTGTACATGTGCTCTTGCTGCTAGTCGATGGCAGATTTATTGGATGTGACCCGTGTTGGATGCATGTGAATTTTCCATCCATGAAGTTTTTGCTACGGCGCCTGAAGCATGGCAGGAGGACGGTTATCGTTTTGTTTAGGGGCCTTTGCACACTGCGTGCTAGCCACATGGGAAAGCAGGGACCCGAAATTTCCATTTCAAGGCAACCCGGGAGTGGACAACGGATATTTTACTTTTTCAAGAAAGGGCACCGCGGAAGGCCAAATAGTGCGCGCGCACTCTGTAGAAACGTCCTTTTCTGGGAGACTCATCCTCGTGTTAAAAATAACGACAACAAAAAATCGGAGGACCCTCCTGTCAAACTATGATTATTTGAATATTTTTTGTTGCATTCTCTTTTTTAAGGGAAACAGTCCAGCTGCAAAGTTTTATTAATTATCAAAAATGATTACATCGAGTTCGCCAAGTGGCCAATAAGAAAACTGGGCGGATCCTCAAAGCAAACTACTGAGGTCCCTCAGTGTTACGAGCAAAAGTATGAGCCACAATGTTGCTTTTTCTAGAATAGTGTGAAAAATGACATGGGTAAATTTTCTAGCTAAGAAATAACACTCTGATCTCGTACATAACCTCTCCCTCCCGTGGCGACCCCAGGCGTCACCGGAGGGCTTCCAAGATCAGCCGCCGACCTCCCTCCTCCTCCAGATCACCTCCCTCCGCCGCTGCCGTCAGCATCGGCCGTGGTGGCGGCGGCCCCCTAGTACCTAAGGTGCTAGGGGTGGCGGCTACGGCGGTCTTCATCGATGGGGTGGCTAGGGCTGCGTCGTTTCATGAAGGCCCCGGTGGTTGTCAGGACGGTGCTTCCTAGCCATGCGGCGGCTACAGCCGAAATCCCCTCCCTCGGCGGTTGCGGGTGTTGGTGTTGTGGCCGCGGGTCTAGGGTTCCTCCTAGATCCACCGTCCTCATGGCGGCGCGTGGGACTTGGGGCGAGCAGGTGGAGGGCGAGGGGCTTGGGAGGCAGAGCCGATGCGGCCGCGAGTTTGGCCTCTGATCTGGGCCAGGCTAGCACGCCGGTGTCGCTATGTGACGGCTTTCTGATCTGTCATCTTCTCCATATGCTCGGTTTGAATAAAAGGCGGTGGTCCTAGGGTTCCAACTCATCGCCATGGTGAAGATCTGTTGGTTGCTTGTCGTCATTGATCTGGCTGAAGCGTCGTGTTTCGGAAGGCTCCGCCGGCGAACTCCACAGTGCACATATGCCGAGAGATCGCTCGATCGGGTGGGATTCGTCGTGCGCACCCATGTTTTTATTCTGGCCGTTTTGGTTCAGAGGGAGCGTTTCGAAGCTCTGTTGGCTGTTAATATCATGGGGCATGTTCTCGTTTCATGGTGTCGACGGAGAATGCCATGAAAGCCGAGATCTGAGGATTGACAATGGTGGATCGAGACCGGGTGGTGATGAGGAATTGGCTTGGTGACTCGTGACGGGCGACAGTACATGAGAAGCTCATGATCCTATCTTTCAGGGTAAAAATCCAGGGTCTGGTCTTAATTGGTTGTGCCTGGCAATGACCTTGTTGAAGGTATTGTTTTGAGAGCATGGACTTTCTTCAGGGTGAAAACCTAGATCTTTGATCGGGCGATAATGGTGTTTGTGCATTGTTCCCTTCTTGGAGGCGTCGTTTTTAGAGAAGATGGACTTTTGGTGCTGTCCTGGTGGTGGTAGCACTGCTGTTTCAATGAATGAGAAACCGTAGCGGGACTTTGCTTTCTTTTTGTAATTCTTCTTTCTTTTTTAGCTGTGTGTATCTGTATGACCGCTGGGACAATCCGTTGTTGCAGAGGCTAGGTGTAATTAGTATCCTCTAATATATTAATATATGCTCCTTTCAAAAAAAAAAATAACACTCTTCATAGATTGCCGGCTGCGTCTTCAATAGACTTCCCTCTGTCTTGCATCATGACAACAACTTCCATGCAATCACTATTAACTTCAACCATGTTGCATCCTATTTGTCCTGCAAGTAAAAGACCATCGCGAATGGGCTCTAGCTTCCGCGGTCGCCGCATCGCCAATATTTGATAGTCCACAGCAACTACCTGCGATGAACATACATTTGTCATCTCTGATTACAGCACCGGTTGCACCTGAGTAAGAAACCACAGAGAAAGTGGCATCAATATTTAGTTTCACATAGTTCTGCACAGGTTTTGCCCACCCATGTCGTTTAATTGCTGAGTTCTTTCTGTGAGCCTTGTAATAATCCAGCGATAGTGCTAAAATTGCCTGGGAGCTCCTAGCTGGTTTTTGGTCAGTTTCTTCACGTGCTAGTTTTCTCTTCTCTCACCACATATACCAACATGCCGAAATAATTACCTACCCAAATCGGACAAACCTGACACCACGGTATCATTCTTCCTGAGGATATATCCAAGCACCGCTAAACACGCTTCAGTAATTCCAGGTTGAATGCCAAGATTTTCCCAAATTTCCGCAACTCTGGAGCATTCAAAAAATGCATGTCTCATAGTCTCACAATCCATCTTACAAACTGGGCACACGCTAGATGTAATAATGTGCCTATTTGCTAGTATGAAATTACACGGTAGAGTACCATGTAGAAATCTCCGAGCAATTTTTTACCTTAGCTGAAACCTTGAGTTTCCATAGTTGTGACCAAACGGGATTAATATATGAGGTGCCTCGGCCTCTTATTCTGGTCATCTTTCTCCCATGTTGATTATCCCATTCAGTATAGTAAGCGGATCGGGCTGAAAAATCACATTCGTTGTGTTATTCCATGACACAAAATCTTCTATCATCCCAAGTGCCAATAGTATTTTTAGAATTCTAGTCACATCCGCCGAATTGAAAAGGTGCCTGTTGGGATATACTTTCCGGTATCCTCATAGTTCCTCACTGACCAAGGTGGCCCACTTCGGGTTAGAGCATTCTTCACGGGCGACCCAGTCAGGGAAAAAGACGGAGTCCAATCCGGCTACGGAAAGACCCAGAAGACTTACCGACTTAGGCCCACAATGTTACTTGTAGTTTAAGATGTACTCTGTAACCGACTCTCAGTCGTAGCCGGATTGATCTCTCCTGTAAACCCTAGGCCGGATATCTATATAAGCCGTCCTAGGGAGAGTCTTTAGGGCACATCTCAATAGTCTACAATCTCAACTCGCATAGGCGAAACCCTTGTAACCCATATTCCGGCTCTGCCGTATTACTGGATTGCTAGCAGGAGTAGGATCCGTCCAAAGCCAGCGGATTCGAACATGGGTAAACTTGTGTGCTCACCGTCCCGGAATACCGTACGTCTCACACCCCTCTCTTCCGCACGCCTCGAGGACCCCCTCATGGCGTACTTGTCCTCAATCCGACGACAGTTGGCGTCCACCGTGGGGCAAGTGAGCTTCGGATCTGTGTTCCGAGCGGAATCTACAAGAATCGGAATTGACGAGACTATCGCCGTCGGTCGCATCCTCTACGCCAGCGACGTCCCTCTCATCGTTCTCGACAAGACTTGGATTCCGGCAAGGGAGGCCGTGACTGCCTACACAATCATGTCTTTTGGCGAGATCGATGTTTACATCGGTTTCGCTGAACCTGCCCAACCCACCCCAGCGGTGATGATAGAGGCAGAAGAATTTTCTGGGTCCCCTTTGTCCGCGGAGGCGGCAGAGTTCCGGATCTCAGAAAACCCTAATCCCACCCAGCCCGCACTAGTTGCGGAGATAGTGGAGAAATATGAGCCTGAAAAAGACCTTACGGTCCAAGTCGAATCTGGAGTGGATCTCCCTGGAGAAGCCAGATCCCAGATCGACCCACCCGTGGAAGTCGAAATCCAGGAGGAGCATATCAGCGACACTGATTCCGACTCTGATGATGCCGGGACAGACATGCCTTTCCTAAGGTACACACTACGACGTATGATACTGCAAGATGAAAGCGCAGATGTAATCCTCGAAGGCATCAAAAGTTTCGATATGGCTGATCGCGAAAGCCGCAGGTACCTCAGGAAACACGCATCGCACTTCGTCGGGTACGTGGGATCCGGATCTGGCTCTGCCGATGCTGGAGAAAACACCGACTCGGTGCTGGAGGCAATCGGGACAAACGCCGACGTCCCCGCATCTTCGGATGAATCTATGACGTCGGCAGATTTCCAAAAGTTCTCCGCGGAATATGAAGAGGAGCACAACTCCAAAGCTGCAGAAGAAGGAGAAGCCATGGATGAAGGATCCAGGGACCACTCTCCCAAAGCGCAGGATGATATGGACGTCGGAGATAATCCCGAAGTCCAGATGTCCGAAAGTACCGATCAGAGCTTGACTCCGAGAAACGGACTCAAAGCCGTCTTTGCTACCGGCGCTGCTAAGAAGGCAAAGAAGAAGAACAAGAAAAACAAGACCCCGGCAAAAGACCCTCTGACAGAGGAGGTGATTGCCGAGGAATACGAGGAAGACTCGGATGGAGCACTTAACCTAGACGAGCACAAAAAAGAAGCATCGATGGATGGACACATGATCACTGAAGGAGCGCGTAAACTCATCGATGTCGCATTAACCACACCTATCCCTACAGCTGCAGAACTTACTGCAGATGAGCTGGACGAAAGGGCGCAAGCCCTAGAAGCGCGTCGGCAACAACTCCTCGATGAAGCCAAAAACATCGAGGTGGAGAAGAAACGCATGTCAAACAAGGAATACATGTCTCGTTTGCATCAGAAGACACGGAAGCGTCACATAGATGACAACCAATTCCCTCGTGTCTGTGCCGTTCTTTTTGGAGATGAGATGGGGAAGCCACGGAAAGATAGCAACGGAGATTGGGTATACCCAACACCAGTACAGAATACCGTGGCAGCCCGAGAAATTCTATCGGCTAATCCAGGATCGGAGGAGATCCGCTTGGGTATCAAATTACTCAACAAGGGACTGAAGCAGCAAAAGGTCACCCTGTCCGGAAGTCAAAAACTGGTCTCAGATTCTGACCAATGTCGCATAGATCCGACATGGGCTGGCGTAAGATCCCATTACGTTCGGGCGCAGTATCATCACCCCGAATGCCGGGAAGACAACTATTCAAGAACCGGATCTTCACGACATTGCCGTCCTGAATCCGACGAACCCTCCCCGATGAGAATCTAACGACAGAAGGGGAGAAGATAAAGAGAAACGACGGGAGGAGGATCGCCAAAAGATGCCACCTCCTAAACACACAAGCCGTCCGACTGAGCCTCACCATGGTGGGAACGACGGACGAAGAAACGACGTAAACCATGCTGGTACAAGCCGGCAGGGGGCTCGTCATAGTCAAGCTGCTCCACCCTCTCCACCACACAGTCATCACAACGGCTCCCATGGAGGGCAAGGAGGACGACATGGCGGAGGAGGTGGTGGCAGAAGCCGAAGTCCGGCTCCATGACACCGCAGCCACAGCCGGCATTCGGGACGATCTCTATCCCCGAACGACGCAAGACACAGGGTTAATTCCAACATAGAGGCTTGGCGCTATGAAAACGATGACGTATACGTGGGCCCAAAGTGCTTCGAACCACGCATCAGAGCTACAAAATTCCCGGAAGGATTTGCTATCTCAAGACATATCCAAGCCTACGACGGCATTGCTCGGCCAGATACCTGGTTACAGGATTTCTTCCAAGCTTGCTGCATCGCCAAAGGCGGAAACAGCCTGGTCGCAACCCGATATCTCTCACTTATGTTGCGGAAGACGGCACGATCATGGCTCAATGAACTTCCGGCGAACACCATCCATAACTGGTATGACTTGCAAAGTGCGTTCTTTCAGAATTTCGAAGGCACATATCGGAGGCCCTGTACGGTTGGAGACCTACAGCGTTGCACCCAGAAAGCCGGAGAAACTTGCCGGGATTACCTCGGACGATGGATCGACACCAAGAACTCCTGCGAAGGAGTAAATGATCAAACTGCGATTGAAGTTTTAATTCAGGTCTCCCTATTGGTTTACTGCGCCATCGCTTGAAGTGTGAAAAGGTCACTGATTTGGGAGAGATGATAGAAACAATGAGCAAGTATGCAGACGCCGCCGACGACGCAGAAGGACTGCTCAATGCCCTAGATGTGCCTCAGTCGGCAGAACAACGAAAGCAACAAGCTCAAAAGCGCAAAAATACCTCAGAAGAAAAACCCAACACAGAAACAGCGGTAGTTACTACTGTTTCCGGGTCTGGAGGACGAGGAGGACATGGCGGAGGCCACGGGCGTGGCCGTGGGACATCAAGGGTCCAAGGTAGAGGAGAACAACAACCAGAAAAAACCTACTCTTGGGCCGACATTGCCAATAACCCATGTGTGCATCACTTAGACGCCAATGGGGGCTCGTCCCACACCAACGATGAATGTCGTTTCAATGACGACATCAAAAGAGATGACACCGCGGGCTACAAAGCTAAGCGGAAGAAGGGAAAGTAAAATCCCGAAAAAGACAAAGAGACCAAGGAAGATTCCGACATGGAGGAAGCTGAGGCTTCAAATCCCAAGTCAGAAGGGAAGAAGACTTTTCCCACCAAAAAGGACACTTATGTCACTTTCCTCGGATCTCAACCAGCAAAGGTCAAGAAAGCAGTTCTACACGAGCTCAATGCAACAGTTCCGGCTATCCCATAGTATTTGGACTGGTCGGAAGTGGCAATCACATTTGACCGCGATGATCATCCGCCTAAGTTACACAAGCGAGGAAAATACGCCTTAATCGTCAACCCACTTATTGACGGTTATGGTTTCTCCAAAACCCTCATGGACGGTGGTAGCAGCATTAATATTCTCTATGTCGAAATGCTACGTCGGATGAAGATCTCAGACACCCAGCTGAACCATAGCTCTGTGATTTTTCACGGAGTTGTCCTAGGAAGACAAGCTAATTCCCTGGGAGAGATCACTTTGGATGTTACCTTTGGAACTTCAAAGAATTATCGGATGGAGGCACTTTCTTTCGAAGTGGTCCCGTTCAAGAGCGCATACCACGCTATATTCGGATGTCCAGCTTACTGGGCTTTTATGGCTCGTCCATGTTACATTTATAATATGATGAAAATTCTAGGTCCCAACGACGTGATCACCATCAGGGGAGACCCGAAGAAAGCGCGAGAGTGCGAGGATGGAAATGCCGCTTTAGAAGCCGTCGCCGCGCCCAGGAGTACCAGGAGATCAAGAAGAGCATAGATCCGTCTGAGATGCCCACAACGAAGAAGGAGGTGACCAAGCCAAATCCGGAGTTCAAGGCATCAAAAGAGACGGAAAAAGCACCGTTGAAGGATGATGACCCCTCCAAGGTGACCCAGATAGGCGTAGGCCTAGATAGCGCATAGGAAAGCGTGCTCGTAAAGTTCCTCCAAGCAAATCAAGATATCTTCGCATGGCAGCCATCTGACATGACCGGAGTACCTAGGGAACTTGCCGAGCACTCTCTAAATATAAACCCGAATGCTAAACCCGTCAAACAGTCCTTACGACAGTTTGGCGATGAAAAGCGTAAGGCAATAGCTAAGGAACTAGCACAGCTCGAGTTAGCCAGATTCATAGAAGAGGTCATCCACACTGAGTGGTCGGCCAATCCTGTAATGGTCCCTAAAAAGACACCACTGATTTAAGGATGTGTGTTGATTATACTGCCTTGAACAAGGCTTGTCCAAAAGATCCGTTCGCTTTGCCTAGAATTGATCAAGTTATCGATTCTACGGCAGGCTCGGAACTCCTCTGTTTTCTCGACGCATATTCCGGTTATCACCAAATCCGGATGAAGGAATCTGACAAAGTCAAAACTTCATTCATAACCCCTTTCGGAACCTTCTGTTTTGTTACGATGCCCTTTGGGCTGAAGAACGCAGGAGCTACGTACCAGCGCACGATGCAACGTTGCCTCCATGATCAACTCGAACGCAATGTACATGCATACGTGGATGATATCGCGGTGATGTCCAAAAAGAAGGAAACACTAATTTCCGACTTGGAGGAAACGTTCACCAATCTACGAAAATACAACATCATGCTTAACCCGAAGAAATGCTTCTTTGGAATACCAGCCGGAAAATTGTTAGGTTTTATCGTGTCTCAAAGAGGCATAGAGGTGAACCGAGACAAAATCAAGGCTATACTCAATATTTCCGGGCCAACTCGCCTGAAGGATGTACAAAGATTAACTGGTTGCACCATTATACAAACTGCGGTCAGTCGATTTGTTAGCCGGCTTGGTGAAAGAGCCGCACCATTATACAAACTCCTGAAAAAGACCAAGGATTTTGTTTGGACTGACGAAGCTGAAGCTGCACTATAAGACCTGAAGAAAGTACTCTCATCTGCTCCTATCCTTGCAGCACCGGAACCTCAGGAACCGATGTTGCTTTATATTGCTACGACAAATAAGGTCGTTAGTATCGTCATGGTTGTGGAGAGACCAGAGGAAAATCAGGAACACCTAGTGCAACGTCCGACTTACTTTGTCAGCGAGGTCCTGACAGAATCAAAACAGCGATATCCGTACTATCAAAAGTTGGCTTACGGTGTTTTTCTAGTATCTCGTAAGTTACGGCACTATTTTCAGAAGCATCCAATTACCGTGGTGAGCAAAGCCCACATGAGAGATATAATCAACAACAGTGACGCCACAGGACGCGTCGCCAAATGGGGCATAGAGCTCTCAGCTTTTGATATTGAGTACAAACCTCAGACAACAATAAAATCCCAGATCCTTGCTGACTTTGTCGCTGATTGGACAGAGACGAAGGAGAATATTATACTCCCTGAGTCGGAATATTGGACCCTCTTTTTCGACGGGTCTAAGGCTCGAGGGGGCTCGGAGGCTGGCGTGGTGCTCAAATCACTCCAAGGAGATGAACTTTTATACGTGTTGCAGATCCATTTCATAGCGACAAACAATAATGCCAAGTATGAAGCACTGCTACATGGAATCCGGATTGCTAAGGATAATGGCATCCGATGTTTGATGTGTTACGGAGATTCAGATCTTGTTACTCAACAAGTGTCGGATATTTGTAATGCAAATAAGCACATGGCAGCATATAAAGCTGTCGTGGATGATCTATCTAAATCGTTCGAAGGGTTTGAAGTTCAACACATCCCTCGAGCAGAAAATGAGGAAGCAGATGCACTATCTCGGATAGGTTCTGCGTGGAAAGAGGTCCCGGATGACACTTTTTTAGAGCACCTCAAAGTCCCCTCAATAAAGGGAGTAGATGAGGAATATTCGACCAAATCCGACTCACCTTTAATAGCAGTTCTGGCTATAATTCCCAGCTGGACTCAACCCTACCTCGATTATTTGGTAGATGGCAAATTGCCCGAAGATGAGGTGCTGAGCCAGCAGATTATCCGACGAGCAAAAGCCTATACTATTGTTAAAGGTGAGCTCTATAAACGGAGTGTTTCTAGGGGTTTTCAGCGCTGTGTATCTCCGGAAGAGGGAGTGGAAATCTTAAGGGAAATTCACGAAGGCGAGTGTGGTCACCAGCCAAATCTTTAGTGGCAAAAGCCTTTTGACACGGATTTTTCTGGCTTACAGCTCAGGCAGATGCCGAACGATTAGTCAAGACGTGCAAAGACTGCCAAAAGTACGCCAAGCAAGCTCATGTTCCGGCTGATCAGTTGTGAACAATACCCATAACATGGCCCTTTGCGGTCTGGGGGCTTGATATGGTAGGACCTTTTAAACGAGCTCCAAATGGATTTACTCACCTCTTAGTGATGGTGGATAAATTCACCAAATGGATTGAGGCTAAACCTGTCACAAGTTGTGATGGAGCAACAGCCAAAAGATTTGTCGAGGATGTTATAATCCGGTACGATTATCCGCATAGCATTATCACAGACAACGGGAGTAACTTTTCTATGGGAGAATTGGCTGAATTCTGCGACGAGCAAAATATCTGTCTTGACATTGCGTCAGTCGCACATCCACAGGCTAACGGACAAGTCGAAAGAGCAAATGGTTTAATCCTACTTCTCCTAGTGATTTGATTCATACTTCTCCTAGTGATTTGATTCATACTTCTCCTAGAGTGGCCGCGTATATTGAAGAGGATGCCGAGATTTATCGACAAAATGATCTCGACTTAGTCGAAGAAGTTCACGTCGTTGCTGAAATGAGATCTACAGCCTATTAGCAGAAGTTACGCAAGTATCATAGCCAGAGAGTCCGAAATAGATATTTCAATAAAGGTGATTTGGTTTTCCGGCTTGTGCAACAAAGAAAGCACAAACTTTCCCTAGTATGGGAAGGACCCTTTTTAGTTAGTCGAGTATTGCACAATGGATCGTACTACTTAACTGACATGAGGCCAGTCAAAGAAAGACCTGCTACTAAGAAGAGAAAGAGAGCTAGAGGCAGTACAAATTCGGATGAGTTAGACAGACCGTGGAATATTGCTTAACTACGTCCCTTTTATTCTTAGTTTATCCTTCTTTGTAATCATACATATGTACATGTTCTGTGAGAAATAAAAGTTTTGGTTGCCTCAAAGTTTTTCTGAGAAGTTTTTACCATCTTATTTCCTAATGATCATGTCATAGTCGAAAATCCCAGAATGCTTGAAAGTACTTTATGCTCATGTTCGTTCTGGTTTAGATTTCCGATTCTAAAACTGCTACCCTCGGGTATAACTCTAAAATTTCTAGTCTTTACTTTGGTTATTTGTCTGATTGCTGGATGCGGGATTTTCCGAGTAGTGAATTGTTGGTACTGGAAGCCGGCTTTGTTTCCGAGTTTAAACTAGTTTAGCAATTGAGCTCCGTTGCTCGGCAAAGTTTCTGTCGGAAGGTTTAGCCGGCTCACGAAAGGGATGAAGCGGAAAGCCAGATAAACGATAAGTAGAGGCAAAAAAGTATAAGTGCTTGTGTAAACATTTTAGGCACGCAACAATTTCAAAAGTCAAAAGTGCTGAATAGATCAAAAGCTTAGCACTAGCAATATAAATAGTACTTAATATTTACAATCACATCAGGTTTTTTCCGGAATAATACATAAATTTCTGGTCTATGATGCAGGAGGAGATGAAGGAGCTGCCGGCTCGCTGGTTACTCCGCCTTGGTATCTTTCCGAGATGTCCGCATCCGAGTTGGTGCGTTCATCGTCGGAAACTTCTTCGGTTTCTTCTGCAGGAGGAGGCGGAGTATCCACGTGGGTGAAGAAGGGGATCTCGTAGCTGGCCAGATCAGCCACGTGACACCCATATCCGGCGCAGGAGTGCATGATGGCTTGAAGGTCTTGCTCCTGGCCGTCTTCGTCTACCTTGCAGTACCCTCTGGTCACTTGCCATATCTCCATGTTTCCATGGTGGCTCATGACCATGGTGAGAGCGTTTTGCGTAGCAGTCCGCGCGTAGGACATGTTCCAGTCCCGAACAAGCCGCGGCATCTCCTTGGCCTTGTCCCGCACCTGAAAATCCGACATGCTTGGCATGTCCGGAATCCTGAGAGACTCGCTAATATCCTCAAGGGATTGGCGGTAGTCATGAAGAAGATCACCGACTTGGGTAAGCCGGTGGGTGCGGGGCTCGGACGAGGAAGAGTCCGTCAAGTTCAGAGGACCTATGTATCAAAATAAAGTTAAGAAAAAACCGACATTGATAGAAGTCGAAGAAAAAGATAAGTCAGAAAGGTGGAACGTACCAAAAATGACGTCGTCAATCTTGGTCTTCTCCTCCCGGAGACTCCGGAGTTCAGCCCAGAGCGCCTGGGATATGTCCTTCTCTCTGCCAAGCTCATTCTTGAGATCCAAGATTATTTTATCCTGAGCAGCGATCTTGCGATCACGCTCATCAGTGGCCATGGAGGAGGATTCAAGGACTTGAGCTATGCTCTTTTCATGATCTGCCTTGAGCTTATCCAGCTCTTGGCGAAGTCCCTTATTCTCCACCACCAGGGACTTGAGGTTCTAGGCCTCTTCAATCATAGTGATGGATTGTTTTACCAGCGCTGTAGGTTAAAAAAGAACAACAGTTCAGGAAAAATTCGACATTGAAAAAGCAAAATACAAGGTTTGAATCTCGGAATGTTTACCTTCGGCTTCATCCTTAGCTACTTTGAGTTCAGCATTTTTAAGACGGAGAGCTTTGATC
Source organism: Avena insularis (assembly GCA_023614405.1). Taxonomy (NCBI): domain Eukaryota; kingdom Viridiplantae; phylum Streptophyta; class Magnoliopsida; order Poales; family Poaceae; genus Avena; species Avena insularis. The sequence continues at coordinate 44,090,321 of CM042688.1, read as the reverse complement.
TCTCTTCGCTTATCGCAGACATTTGTCAATAATTCCTGGTTATAGGAACATACTTTCTGTAAGTCAGAATACCCAAAGTCAGAAAGCTACTTAAGACTCGGGCTAATATTTTTGCTAAATATCAGCACGAGCCTTGGGGGCTACACTAGTTCGTCCTTTGGCATCCTAATGAAGCATAAACTCGGATTCTATATCCTACTTCATGCTTGGGGGCTAGAGGATATGATATAACATAATGGAAAAAACAAGAGTTGGAATTCCGACTTACATATTGCTCGCGGGTGAGTTTATCTAAACCCGCGTTCACTTCTGCGGCCACCTTCTCGGCAAGAGTAAGAGGGATCACTGGGGCTATTGGAAGCTCGCCAGTCCTAATCCTCTCGCCGCGAAGGCGGACTTGAGCGAGAAGGTCAGAGAACTTGACGTCCTCTGCTTCTTGCGCTTCCTCCTCGGGGGATAAATGGCTTTTATCTAGGACTTGCCTGGCTAGTCATGGATCTCCTTCAGAGATTTTAGACAGGCCAAACTTGGCGAGTCCGGATTGTTGAGGAGGTTTTCATAAGACTTCAGCGAGGGATCATTACTCAAGAGGGTTCACCTTATCTTGAGTCGACGGTGGCGTCGACTTACGACAAGGATCGCAGGCTCCGTTTGAGGAGACGGATCTTCTGCAGCATCCAGCGAGATAACCGGCGTTGTAGAAGGATGAGTGGCAGGAGTCGGAGGAGCCACGGCATGGGAAGCTATGGTAAGCTTCGTCTGCCGCAGAGGCTTCGAAGAAATCCCTTTCCCCTTGGCCTTGATGAGCGGTTTTGCTCTGAGAATGTAGTAAAGTCGGAAACATTACATCTCGGAAAGAAATTTGAGTAAAGTACAAAGGTAGAAAGTTGTGACTGAAAGTTACCTCTTCACGACAGGCACCTCCTTTGTGCCAACGGCCACTGTCAGAGCTTTGCGCTTCTTGAGCGCAAGGTCCGGCAATGGAACCACTTCTACCTCCTGAGAGAACTCCGGAGGGTATCCTTCGAGCGGAGCAAGTTCCGACTCGGGGATGTCAGCAAGCTGAAAAGAAGAAAACATATCAGTATTGCAGTATAACTCGAAAATTGAAACACATAAAAGGTGTGATGATGGAAGCTTACCGGCACCACGGGGTTTTCCGCCGTGTGCATGTCCAGAGAAACCTCTGGAATTCTCCTCTCGATCCGCTCCTTGATCAGCCACTTGATTTGGCTTATGTAGCCTTGAGTGGTGTAGGCTTTGGAGCTGATGCGGAGGGAGTCGGTTGGAGACGACGTGATGGAGTGCATCAGTCGGGTTTCGTGGTACTGAAGTGGCTGGATCCAACGTGATACCCAGCACTATACCAAGTCGGATCCCTTTAGACCATTGTGCTTAATCAAATATTCGATCCGCCTCTTAGCGAGGATCAGATCATCGGAAAGAGCCGGAGCAGCCTCGTCCCAGGAAGGCTGGGCCGTGGCAGCTCCGTCAACAAAAATCGGCAAAGCAGTAGCTTTGCCGAGAGCCGGAATATCCCTATGACAGAAAAAAGTGGCTGGCCATTGTTTGACCGAGCCACTAGCAGAATTTTTGGGATATGCCCGGTCGCGTCTAAGAGAAAAGCTAATAGTGCCGGTGATGTAAGAAACACTGGCAGTGATGGAATTTCTTCGGACATGGAAATAATACCGGAAGAGAAGCAAACTCGGCCTAATGCCGAGAAAGCCCTCGCAAAGTGCAACATACGCACTCATTTCTAAAAGTGAGTTGGGAGGAAAATTGTGGAGTTGAACTCCGTAATGATCTATCACCTCGGAGAAGAACTCCGAGGGAGGAAAAGACAGACCTCGGTCGAGATGGGTGCCGAAGTGGACCCGCTCGCCGTCGCGTGGGTTGGGGACGGTTTCGCCAGAGCCGTTCCGCCAGTCGCCGGCGGCGAGAAGCCCCTCCTTCTCCATGTTCTTGAGGCCTGCTTCGTCAAGGGCGCAGGAGATCCAGATTCCCCGGTAGCTCTCTTTCTCTGCTGCTGCTTCCACCTTTGCCGCCGCCGTTGCTGCGGCCAAACCTGAGGAAGAAGATGATGAAGCCATTTCTCCGGTGAGAAGATGACCTTAAAGGGGCGTCGCTGGGAGCTCTGTGGGGGGAGGACGAGGAGGCTTTGTGCGCGCAGGAAGATTGGGAAGGAAGGAAACGGGAAGGGACCGGTGGAAAGGAGAAGGAGAAATCCAAACCCCTTATATCCACCTACTTGCACCAAGATTCGTGCAAATGCTACAGTGTAACCACCACGCGTCGTGGAAAGAACTAGGAAGGACCCGCGCGATGATTGCGTCGCCTCGATCTCCACGCACGCATTGAAACGGCGCCTCGGTTCCGCGAACCGTGGAGCCACCAAACGGTCGTGGTTGACGAACGCCTGCCGATGACGTGACTTGACCATGCTTGTGTCGTATGCTAGAGACCAAGTTCCGGCTTAGTTTAAAATCGAGTTGGAAAATCCGAGTAACCTACTGATAGGTCCGACTTATTTTTAAGACCCGGATCATATTTTTTGTTGTGAAGTTTTAGGAACCCTTCAAGATTCTGCAAGCCGAAGATCAAGCTAGACAATGATAAATCGGACTTTGGATCTTGGAGGCCTCCGGGAGCTGCTGTTGAGGATATACTTTCCGGGTATCCTCACAGTTCCTCACTGACCAGGGTGGCCCACTTCGGGTTAGAGCATTGCTTCACGGGCGGCCTAGTCAGGGAGAAAGACGGAGTCCAATCCGGCTACGGGAAGGCCTAGAAGACTTACCGACTTAGGCCCATAATATTACTTGTAGTTCAAGATATACTCTGTAACCGACTCTCAGTCGTAGCCAAATTGATCTCTCCTGTAAACCCTGGGCCGGATATCTATATAAGCCGTCCTAGGGAGAGCCTTTAGGGCACACCTCAATAGTCTACAATCTCAACTCGCACAGGCGAAACCCTTGTAACCCATATTCCGGCTCTGCCAGACATCGGATTGCTAGCAGGAGTAGGATCCGTCCAAAGCCGGTGGATTCGAACCTGGATAAACTTGTGTGCTCACCGTCCCGGAATACCGTACGTCTCACACCCCTCTCTTCCGCACGCCTCGAGGACTCCCTCATGGCGTATTTGTCCTCAATCTGACAACAGTGACAGAGCAGCTCCTCATCCCAACATCTATTAACAGGGTCAATAAGCTGAGATACTTTTGCGTATACAATATTGCCTCTAGCAGTAATAACTTTCCTTGATGGGCTAATCGTCACCTAGGGATCGTCTCAAATATTTATATCCATGCCATTCCCCACTCGTCAAATATATTCCGTTTTAAAAGTCTGGATACCCGCCCATATATACTTCTGCCAAGCATAAGAAGAGCTCATTTTAACTCTGCATTTAAAAGGTATCTCGAAGGATAATACTTTGTCCTTAGAACCCGGGCACATAGAGATTCCGTCTCACACAATGAACGCCAACATTGTCAGGCCAACATTGCCAAATTGAAAAAATGTAGATCTCTAAATCCCATGCCTCTTTTTTTTCTTTGGTACACATATTTTCCACCAAGCGATGCATATGTTTTTGATCATCGTCATATCCCCACCAGTAACGGGCCATTGCATCTATGATCCCTTTTATTACTTGTTTGGGGAGCTTGAACACTGGCATTGCATATGGAGGGATGGCTTGGGCTACCGCTTTCATAAAAACCTCCTTCCCACCAAAGGATAACAACTTTTCTTTGTACCCTTTCAACATTTCAATGATTCTTTCAATAAGATGTAAAAAACAATCTGATATGTCCAAACCTATTCGGGTTGGCAGCCCCAAATAAGTTTCAGTAAGTGCCTCTGTAACAATATTTAATTCTAGGCAAATAGCTTCTTTCATCTCCACATTCGAGTGCATGGGCCAAAAAAATCATGGACTTGGCCTCGCTTACCATCTGGCCCGAGGCAACGCAGTAAGCTTGTAGAACCTGATGCAGAGTAGCAACATTAGAGAGATCCGCTCTCATCAATATTAGAGAGTCGTCTACAAATAGAAGGTGCGACACATGTGGTGTACGGCACACCTTGACTCCCACAATCGATCCATTATCTTCTACTCCCTCCGTTTTAAAATATAAGATGTTTTAGTTTGTGAAGAAAATGTATCTAGACTTGTTTTAGTGGCTAGATTCACTCCACAACTGAGTGAACCTAATACTAAAAGAAGTCTAGATACATTTGTTTCACAAAACTAAAACATCTTATATTTTAAAACGGAGGAAGTACATGCTTAAGTAAACTTGTTAAACCTTCCGGACATAAAAGAAAAAGGTAGGGAGATAAGGGGTACGGTCACCCTGCCATAAACCTCTAGTAGGAGAGAAACACTCAGTTTCATTACCATTGAACCGTACTTGGTATTTTACTGATTTTATGCATGCCATAACCATCTTTATCCAAGTGTGGTCAAAACCCCATCTGTTCCATAATCCTCTCCAAAAAAAATTCAATCCACCCTATCATATGCTTTGTGCATGTCAAGTTTTATTGCACACAAGCCATATTTACATGTCCTCTTCCTTGTCATGATATGATTCATAAGTCACTAGAACATCGTCCATGATTAGCTGACCGGGAACAAAAGCACTCTACGTTGTGGAATTAATCTCTAGAGGGATGGTCTTTAGTCTAGTAGCTAACACTTTGGAAATCACTTTGTAAGTTACATTACAGAGACTAATAGGCATGTGTTAAGTTACCTTCTTAGGAATGTCGAGTTTCGGGATTAGTACTATGGTGGTATCATTCCAATTATCGTGGATGCTCCCTGAATTAATAGCCGCAAGTACTTCATCCGCTAGTTCCTCTCTGAATAAGCTCCAATATTTCTTAAAAAATATTGCATGGAGTACATCTGGTTCGGGAGCTTTCAAGTCACCTATGTTAAAAGGACCATTTTAACTTCTTCACATGTGTATGGAGCACATAAGCATGCATTCATCTCCGGCTGACGCAAGGTTTGACCTAGTTTATTACTTCCTCATCCGGTTGAAGTACTTCAACTCAAAACAGATCCTCAAAATACCTCTTTATGTGTACAGCTAGATTATCCCAGCCTTCCACGTTATTCCTATTGTTATCCACTAACTTCTTTATCAAATTATGTTTCTTCCTCGCTGTTGCAAAGTGGTGGAATTTTTTTTTATTACGGTCTCCATACATCATATAGTTAGCCCGGTTGCACTGTACCCATTTGATCTCTTCTTGTTCGTGGAGCTGCTCGATCTTCAGCTGGATACCATGTTGCCTTGTCATTGCTTCATCGGACAAAGGTATTTCCATAACATTATTCAGTTCATTTTGCAGATCAAGTAGACGGCGACGTGGTTCCCTGAGCGTTTGCATGTCCCATGCATCGAGGGTCAAATGGACATCCTTTAATTTGCTAGCGAAATTTGTAGGGCCTTGCAGTTGGGCCGACTCCAAAGCAGATCCCACAATATCATCAAATGAATCCTCTAGTAACCATTTAGCATCAAACATTTTTTATGAGGGGAGGATAGCTACTACTCTTGTTATTTCGCTGCCTCCTTCTATCCTGAAAATTAGACTTTTCTGCATTGCAATTCCTCCCACAGATGAGGTGAAGCCCAATTTCAGAACACCCTCAGTTCTGAAATGTTTTGGTCAAGGCGTGGCCAAGCTCAATTAAAAGTTGAGTTTACTTTGGTTTAGGTTTTGAGACGTTTGAGTCTTTTTATTTATTTAAGTCCGAAGTGTTTAAGTTTTATTTAGTGTGATGGTTTTTGGGCCTGTCCAAAACCACTTTTAATTCATCCATTTGGGCTTTAGTTGTGGCGTGGGGCCTGTCCCACCCAAGTTTCGTTGGAGTCACCCTATAAAGGATTCCTGGCAGCCGCCATTGTATCTTAGACTTGTTATTTTCGAGATAAAAGAGACACCAGAAAAGTCCCAATGTTTGGAGGCGCATATCGTCATGTTTGCTTGCTGATCTTCAAGGTCTGATGTTGTGCCATGCGTGAGAGTTGATTCTGATCAGTTCCAACGTGAGGAATTGAAGAGAGATTGGTTTGATCTATTTCAGATTGAGTTCTCTTACTATCTTGCTGATTCTATTGATTGTCGTGAAAGATCAGGCCTAACCCCTTTGGATCACGTTGATCCTTATCATCTTGGTATCAGATTTCTGGGTTTATCACGGCGAGTAATTTCTGTTGATTGATCCGCTGATTATTCTTCATCCGGGCAGTTTTTCCGATTGGGTAGTGTTGGTTGTTGATGAGTTGTCCTGGTACTACGGAAGTAGATTGGTTGGGTAATGGTAACAAAGCAGCCACTTTTAGTTGGGACTCCAAGTGCAGAGTGTTGAGGCAAGCTTCTTTTCCCCACAAGGGTGACTCGAGGGTTTATATAAAACTCTCAGGGAATTATGTGGATATTTGTCTTCTCCTCTTCAAGCAACCTGTAGTAAAATAATTTGTCGTGTGTCCCCAACTCCACCAAGTGGTTGTCAAGCACAAGGTTTTGTATTAGTAATATGAAATAACATATAAAACAAAGTAAATAAAGTAAAGTAAAGTAATGCAAACTAGATGATATGGAAGATAGTAGAGTTATTTTGGGGTTTTTGTGAGTGATTGCAAGTAGAGAAAGTATTTTTGTATTTTCGAAATAATAAATTACAGGAAATGTAAAGGATAGTAGATGCAATGGAAAGGTGTTTCTTATGATAAAAATCGGACCGGGGTTCATGGATTCACTTGTCTACTCCCTTTTTAGGTTGTAGTGATCATAAAACAATTCATCAATGATAAAGATTCATGAAAATTCTATAACTGCTTGATAAAAGGAATTAATATGGGCATCGCATTCTAATATTGAGATGGAATACATCTCTCTCTTATACTCCTCAAGAAAGGGAAATCTCCATGCAATCTTGATTTAAGAACAAATCAGAGTATAGCTTTAAGCAATATTATATGATGTTTGAAATACAAATATGCTACCTTGATCTAACAAAGTCATCACACTGTCACGTGATAATTATAGCACATGATTTCACTTTATCCCTAGTTAGGCAGCAAAAGAAAGGTAAAAACCAAAGTAGATCTTGAATATTATGTGTCACAATTCAATCTCTACCACCATGCTACTCCATCTAACACACACTTATCATCATACAAGTTCTTGCATACAAGTTGGATCAAAACAAGCAATGAATAACGGGGTGCATGATATGCATCTATTAAAACATCTTACACAAAATAGATTCCAATCTCAAATATCAAATCATAGAACAAAGATCCACCACATAGGAATTACAAATATGACCATAATCATGTAGGGCAGCTCATATGGTACTAGATCTATGAAGAACGAGAGTGAAATAGATCAAGCTACAGCCACAAACCCATAGCCCAGAGGTGGACTACTCCCTCTTCATCATGGTGATGATGCTATAGATGTTGGAGAGGGTGGAGATCTCCCTGGAGGTGGCTCCGGAAGAGTTTCCCCCTCCAATCTTCACTAGATCTGACTCTGTTTGGTGATGTTTTTATCTCTGGTGGCTTCTCTATCTCCACGCCCCGGGGGGTCCTTATATAGGGTTTTTAGGTCAAGAGAACTCCGTGGGCGAAAGAATCGAGGCGATCGGATGACCGAGGAGGAAACGAAGTCGAGATTTATAGACGGTTATATTACCATCATCATCAGTTTTCCTTTTGAAAATCCATTTATTCTCAACGGCCTTTTAGTCGTGAGGTAAGTCCACCAAGGTCCAAACCTGGTTTTTGTACATGGATTCCATCTCAGATTTCATGGCTTCTAGCCATTTGTTGAAATCCAGGCTCATCATCGCTTCTTCATATGTCATCGGGTCATCTATTTCATTGACCATGAAATTCATAACAGGATTGCCGTACAGTTCAGGAGCTGCGCGTGTCCCGCTTGACCTGCGAGGTTCGGTAGTGTCCTCTTTCGGAGTTTCATGATCATTATCATTAGTTCCCTCTTCATTCGGTGAAGTAAACTCCGGAACAATTTCTGGTGCTGTGCTACTCGCCGTTGCATGAAGAGAAGGTTCAATGACCTCTTCGAGTTCTACCTTCCGACTACACACGCCTTTCACGAGAAACTCTTTCTCTAGAAAGGATCCATTTTTGGCAACGAAAACCTTGCCTTCAGATCTGTGATAGAAGGAATACCCAATAGTTTCCTTAGGGTATCCTATGAAGACGCATTTTTCCGCTTTGAGTTCTAGTTTATCCGGTTGAAGTTTCTTCACATAAACATCGCAACCCCAAACTTTAAGAAATGACAACTTAAGTTTGTTTCCAAACCACAATTTCATACGGTGTCTTTTCAACGGATTTAGATGGTTACCGATTTAGAGTGAATGCAGTAGTTTCCAGTGCATAGCCCCAAAATGATAGTGGCAAGTGATACATTGCAAATGTATCTATAATTTTTGATGTTCCATGCTTGGTTTTATCCACTTTCTTGTGTTTTGTCCACACTTTGGAGTACTTTTCATATGATTTCTTGGACTAACCTATTAATAAGAGCCACAGTGCCAACTGCCTATTTTCTGCTGTTTTTGGTTCCAGGAAAGTCAGAAAATGAATATTCTCGGAATTGGATGGGACAAAAGCTAAAGTGCCTATTTTTCCGGAAGTCATCAGATACCAGAATACGAGACGGAGAAGGGCTGGGGGTCGGCCACACCACCTGGTCGTGCGGCCAGGCCTGGCCCGCGCTAGGGGGTGGTCTGGCCGACCCCAGCACCCCATCGACCTCTCCTTTCGCCTATAAGATGTCCTCGGGATGAAAACCCTAAGTACCCGATCAAAAATCCACGAAAGAGTCTATAGCCACTGTCATCTCCATCCCTAGATCGGGAGGGATCTGAAGCTCTTCCCGGCACCCTGCCGGAGAGGGGAATTCACCCTGGAGGCCTTCTTCATCACCATGCAAGCCTCTGGTGTGATGCGTGAGTAATTCATCTCTGGACTACGGATCCATGTAGTAGCTAGATGGCTGGTTCTCCTCCTTTGTGCTTTCATGTCTAGATGTTGTGAGCTCCGTTCATAATCAGATCATCTATTTGTAATTCTGCATGTTGTGTTTGCGGGGATTCGATGGATATTGAGATGCTATTTCAGATTGATTATTGATTCTATCATGTCTTTGTTATTTGTGATCTTGCATGCTTTCCGTTGTTAGTAGCTATCTTGGCCAAGTAGATGCTAGCAACTCCAAGAGTTAGTATTTATGCTCGATAGTGGGTTCATGCCTCACGGTAACTGGGAAGTGATGAAATCTCTATGGTACTATATGTGTTGTTGCTACTAGGGAGAAAACAACAATCCTTTGTTCATAGAACAATCGTATTGTTTACTTTACACGCAATTCATAAAGCAATAATCTGTTGCTTGCAACTTAATACTGGAGGGGGTTCGGATGATAACCTGAAGGTGGATTATTAGTCATAGATGTTGTTGGATGGCGGTCTATGTATAATGTTGTAATGCCCAATCGAATCTCAAAGGATTCAAGATGATTAGTATATGCATGTATTGCTTTCTCGATCTTTGTCAATTGCCCCGCTGTAATTTGTTCACCCAGCATGTTATCTATCTTAAGGAGACCCACCTCTAGTGAACTATGGATCCCGGTCCTTTCTTTTACATACAATCTATAAACTGTTTACTGCTTTGTGTTTACTTTCTACAAACTATTACTTCCTTCCATTCGATATGTTTAATCCTTTGTTTTCAGCAAAACCGGCGAGATTGACAACCTCATCGCAAGTTGGGGACAGAGTTCTGTGGTTGTGTTGTGTAGGTCTCCACGTTGCTGCTGGCATCGGTAGTGCGCCCTGCCATCATTTAGCTAGCTACACCTTTGGGGTGTTTCCTTGCTCCTACTGGATTGATAACCTTGGTTTCGTACTAAGGGAAAACTTGCTGATGTGCTCATCATACCTTCCTCTTGGGTTTCCCCAACGAGCTAGATATATTTTGGGCCATCAGCAAGTCAGTCAGAGACATCATAGATCGAAACATATCTAATAAAGTATGATTACGACGTTCCAACACACCATTACGGTGTGGTGTTCCGGCAAGAGTGAGTTGTGAAACTATTCCACACTCTTTCATATGTGTGCTAAACTCGTAACTTAGATACTCACCTCCACGGCCAGACCGTAGAAATTTGATCTTTCTATTACGATGATTTTCCACTTCATTCTGTAATTCCTTGAACTTTTCAAAGGTTTCAGATTTGTGTTTCATTAAATAGATATACCCGTATCTACTCAAATCATCCGTGAAAGTAACAAAATAACGATAACCACCACGCGCTGATGCACTCATTGGACCGCATACATCAGTATGTATGATTTCCAATAAATCTGTCGTCCGTTCCATTGAACCGAAAAACGGCGTTCTAGTCATCTTGCCCATAAGGCATGGCTCACATGTATCAAATGATTCAAAGTCAAGTGATTCCAAAAGTCCATCAGAGTGGAGTTTCTTCATGCGTTTAACACCAACATGACCTAAACGGCAGTGCCACATGTATGCAGATATATCGTCATCGAGTTTAATTCTTTTAGCATAAACATTATGAATATGTGTAACACTATTATCGAGATCTAATAGAAATAAACCATTCATCACAGGTGCATGACCATAAAATATATCATTCATATAAATCGAACAACTGATGTCGTAAACGTATCTATAATTTTTGATGTTCCATGCTTGTTTAGTATCTACTTTCTTATGTTTTCTTCACACTTTGAGGTATTTTTATACATTTTTTGGGACTAACCTATTAACAAGATGCCACAGTGCCAGTTGCCTGTTTTTTGCTGTTTTTGGTTTCAGAAAATCTAGTAAGGAAATATTCTCGGAATTGGACGGGACAAAAGCCAAAGTCAGTATTTTACCCGAACAAACACGAAGTCCGGAGGGGAGACGAAGTGGCGCACCAGGGCGGCCACACTTGGTGGCTGCATGGTCTGGGGGCGCTCCACCAGGGGGTGTGGGCCCCCTGGTGCTCCACCGACCTTGCCCCTTCGCCTATAAAAGCCTCCCGGGACGAAAACCCTAAGTACCCGATCAAAATTCCACGAAAGAGTCTGTAGCCGCCGCCATCTCCATCCCTAGACCCGGGGGGATATGAAGCTCTTCCCAGCACCCTGCCGGAGGGGAGAGACCACCCTGGAGGCCTTCTTCATCACCATGCCTGTCTCCGGTGTGATGCGTGAGTAGTTCATCCTTGTACTATGGGTCCATGTAGTAGCTAGATGGTTGGTTCTCCTCCTTTGTGCTATCATGTTTAGATCTTGTAAGCTCCATTCATGATCAAGATCATCTATTTGTAATCTTACATGTTGTGTTTGCGGGGATCCGATGGATATTGAGATGCTATTTCAGATTGATTATTGATTCTATCATGTCTATGTTATTTGTGATCTTGCATGCTCTCCGTTGTTTGTAACTATCTTGGCCAAGTAGATGCTTGCAACTCCAAGAGGGAGTATTTATGCTCGATAGTGGGTTCATGCCTCTAGTAATCTGGGGAAGTGATAGAAATTTCTAAGGTTGCAGATGTGTTGTTGCTACTAGGGAGAAAACAGCAATCCTTTGTCCATGGGACAATCATATTGTTTACTTTACACACTTTGCTTAATGCAATTATCTGTTGCTTGCAACTTAATACTGGAAGGGGTTTGGATGATAACCTGAAGGTGGATTATTAGTCATAGATGCAGTTGGATTACGGTCTATGTATAATGTTGTAATGCCCAATCAAATCTCATAGGAGTCAAGATGTCTAGTATATGCATTGTATGCTTTCTCAAATTTGTCAATTTCCCCGCTGTAATTTGTTCACCCAGCATGTTATTTACCTTAAGCAGAATCACCTCTAGTGAACTATGGACCCCGGTCCATGCTTTTACCATTGATATACCTTCTAATGTTACTATTTACTGTTTACTTTCTACAAACAATTACTATCTTCCACACAATACGTTTAATCCTTTGTTTTCAGCAAAACCGGTGAGATTGACAACCTCATTGTAAGTTGGGAGCAAATTTCTGTGGTTGTGTTGTGCAGGATTCCAAGTTGCTAGCAACACCTTGTAGTTGTTTCCTTGCTCCTACTGGTTTGATAACCTTGGTTTCATAACTAAGGGAAAACTTGTTGTTGTGCTCATCATACCTTCCTCTTGGGGTTCCCAACGAGCTCTACATTTTGAGCCATCAACAACCATTGTTTTCGGATTTAAACGAATAACCAGATTGCATTAAACAAGATCCGGATATAACGTTCATGCTCAGTGCAGGCACCAAATAACAATTATTTAAGTTTATAACTAATCCCGATGGTAGGTGGAGAGGCAGCGTCCGACGGCGATCACATCGACTCTTGATCCATTGCTGACACGCATGTTGATCTCACCCCTTGCTAGTGGTCGCTTGTTTCGCAGCCCCTGATTCGAGTTACATATATTAGCAACCGATCCAGTATCAAATACCCAGGTGCTACTACAAGTACTAGTCAAGTACACATCAATAACATGTATATCATATATACCTTTGTTTGCCTTGCCGGCCTTCTTGTCTGCCAAGTACTTGGGGCAGTTGCGCTTCCAATGGCCAGTCCCCTTGCAATAGTAGCACTCAGTATCAGACTTAGGGCCAGCTCGGGATTTCTTTTCAGGTGCGGCAACATATCTGCCGCCCTTCTTTCCCTTCTGCTTACCCTTCCCGTCTTTCTTGAAACCAGTGGTCTTATTGATCATCAACGCTTGATGTTCTTTCTTGATCTCCACCTCTGCAGTCTTAAGCATTGACAGAAGCTCGGGGAGAGACTTCTTCATGCCCTGCATATTGTAGTTCATCACGAAGCTCTTGTAGCTAGGTGGGAGATATTGGAGAACACGATGTATGCCTAAGTCAATGGGAATCGTTATTCCCGAGGACACAAGCCTATCGGCGTACCTAGACATTTTGAGTACATGCTCGCTAACGGAGTTGTTCTCTTGCATCATGCAGCTAAAGAACTTTTCAGAAGCATTATAACTCTCTACGGTAGCATGGGTATCGAAAATCATTTTCAATTCGCCCATGGTATCAAAGGCATTGTCGTTTTCAAAACGCTTTCGAAGTTCTGGCTCTAGCCCATACAGTATGCCGCAATGAACTAATTTGTGGTCCTCCTAACGAGTCAGATAAACGTTCTTTTCCTCGTCAGGGGCATCAGGAGCTGGTGGGGGGCCTAGCCGCGCTTCTAGCACATACAGCTTGTGTGCAGCATTGAGGAGAATCCTCAAGTTCATGGCCCAGTCGGTAAAGTTGCTACCATTCATGCAAGTTTCTCTTTCTCCATGAACACATTGAAATTAAAAGAAGGTGGTGCCATCTACAACCGAATTTGTAAAGTTTAGACTAAGTTTATGATAGATCGAGTTCAGCTAATCCAAATTACAAATGAACTCCCACTCAAAAACAACATCCCTCGTGTCTTTTTGGTGATTATATGAACCAAATCCACTACACCAAGTCCGATCATCACGTGAGTCGGTGTAGTTTCAAAGGCGAGCATCAATATGGGCATCATATCAATTATATGACTCATGCTTAACCTTTCGGTCCGTGTTCCGAGGCCATGTCTGTACATGCTAGGCTCGCCAAGTAAGAACCTTAGTACCCGCATGTGTAAAACTGTCTTACACCCGAAATATGATCGTGGATTCAAGTACACCCGATCATCACGTGATGTCTTGAAGCGGCGAAACATAAACGGTGCGTATGGGCACCTAGAGGGGGGGGGTGAATAGGTGCTACTTCAAATTTTAATGCTTTTTCAATTTTAGGCTTAACACAAAGGGTAAATTCTCTAGATAAACTATTAGGTGGAATTTCCCTATATGCAAACCTATCTACTAGCGAGTAAAGAGCGAGTGGAAGAGGAACGGGTAAACCGTAGTGAAGCACGCGGAGACACAGGATTTGTTTTACCACAGTTCCTTCCTTGTTAAGGGAAGTACGTTTGCGTTGGAGGGGTGGGCGGTACTAAGACCACCACGCCACAATAGGCCTCACCCTGTTCTCCGATGGATCCCGCCACCAAAGGCCTGATCCACCTTTCCACTATAGGGACCCTTCGAGGCGGGTACCGGTGCCTTTACACAACTAGCAGGGCACAACTCCACAATCAACTAGGAGGCTCCCGTAATGACAACAAGCTGCCACAAGAACAAGTTATCAATAACAAAGAACAAGATCTAGATATTGACAAGAATACTAGATCAGGGATTTCTCCAAATGAATGGAGAGGAGTTGATGCGCTTGATTCGTGATGACGATGATGATTCTCTCTTCCTTCAATTCCCCCAAAGATTGAAGCCTTCGGGTGGTTGAAGTGGGAGATCTAGAATGGGAGCTCTTGCAAAGGGTCTGAACAATTTCGAATGAATCAAGAGTTCTGCTTGTTGGGGAAGAAGGGATATTTATACCCCTTCCAAAACCGAGCCATTGGAGCTTTCGGGGGCCGGATTATCCGGCCTGGGGAAAACTCCTCCCCAGACTCGGATTATCCGGCACAAAAACCGGCCACGGACAGAAGCTCACGCAGACTTGCGCTTCACACTTTCTTCTAGGGACCGGATTATCCGGCCTAGGGAAGGGCCGGATTATCCGGCTGGTGGAAAAATCCGCCCCAGCCCTGGAATATTCGGGGGAAATTCTGCCCCCAGACAGAAGCTTGCGCAGGAGCTCGCTTGGGCGATTTCCCTATGTCCGGATTATCCGCCCCAACAAGAGGGCCAGATTATCCGGTCTAGGGAGAAAATCCGCCCCAGAGCTAGAATTTTCCAGGGGAAAATCCTCCCCCAGACTGAGACTTGCGCAGAGCCATCTTTTCCCAAGGTGGTCTGGCCGGATTATCCGGCCCATGATGGGGACGGATAATCCGGCCCCCAAAACTCTCAAAACTTCCTGCAACACTTAGTGCACATTAGAATACTCCATGGTATTGTTATCTAACACACAAAACCTGGGAAATCAGGAATTGTTCTTTCAATCTCCCCCTTTTTGGTGTTAGATGACAATACTAGAATTTGCAAGAAGGATTAAAAGACCACCAACAAAACATGGAAGAGACTCCCCCTCAATGTGTGCATATTAGAGATTTGCATTTGAATACAAATGCACAAAAGTAGGTGAAAGTCTATTCCATTGAAATAAAAACAACATAATCATACCACTGAGATAATGAGAGAGGCGTCCTTGAAATATCCACAATTATCAACGTGATAACCAATATACGCGCCTTCCTTGAGATAGATTACTAGCATAGTAAATGAATCCATAGGCATAATTCATGGGATAAATCCAGACGTCCACCGACACAAAGTCTCAAACACATCACAAACCACAAATAAAGTTTAACGCTAAATGGACACAAGCAAGAAAACGACGGATGAAAAAGTGCAAATGCTTGTGCCCGACCCATGCAAATCCTCGAAGTCCTAATAGAACTACTTCTCCCCCTTTGGCATTGAGACGCCAAAAAGGAAGAAGAGCGATGCTAGTGCCCCAAGGTATCACTCGTAGTCCTCGTCCTCGTCCTCATCCTTGTTCCCATCATCATATTCATCCTCAAGCTCCTCAGTGTCATCGTCCTCATCATCAGCAGTGGTCGCAGAAGGAAACAAGTGAAGCTCCAGCTCTCCATAGTTCAGCCCAGAAGAGGAGTTCCACCGGGCATAAGGTGTGGGAGGAGTAGGAGCCGGGGGATCACCAGAGGCACCAGTCACATGGTGAAGGATGAGCTGCTGAGAATGAGCCAACTCATGGTGCTGCTTGTAGGCCTCATATTGTCCCTTGCGTGTGTCCACGCCCATGCAAAGAATGTGACGCTGGAACCAGTTCAACTGCTTGATCTCACGAGCAACGGGAGGCACTGGAGGCCTGCGAGCATCCCTCATGAGAGCCTCAGGAGCAGAAGAGGGGTGAGAGGTCTTCCGAACCTTATTGTTGATCTTCTTTGCCTTATGCACAACATCAATGTTGAAATCCTCAGAGGGAAGCAGGTGCCTGATGAGCAGCATAATATAGGGTGCATAGGGAATGGACAGACGGTTGAACATAGCATCATTCAATTCATGGTAGATGAAGTCCATCACATCTAGCTTGTACTGCACGGACTCATCCCCGCACTAGGCAACCTCATGAGACAAGGCTAGGAGCTGGACAAGGTGACCACGGATGCTGTCATTGTTGCCTCCACTCGGAGTGATGGAGTCACGGAAAAGTCCCACCAAGGCAGCATAGATAGGAGCAAGTGTTGGAGATATGCCCAAGAGGCAATAATAAAAGTGGTTATTATTATATCTTTGTGTTTATGATGAATGTTTACATCCCATGCTATAATTGTATTATTAGGAAACACTAATACTTGTGTGTTTTGTAAACATAAAAGAGTCCCTAGTAAGCCTCTTGTTAAACTAGCTTGTTGATTAATTGATGATCATGGTTTCCTGATCATAGACATTAGATGTGATTAATAACAAGGTTATATCATTAGGAGAATGATGTGATGGACACACACCCATAGTAAGCGTAGCATAAGATCAAGTCATTAAGTTTGTATTGCTGTAAGCTTTGAAATACATAGTAACCTAATCCTTCGACCATGAGGTTATGTTAATCACCATCACCGGATGGGTACTTTGATGACATCAAACGCCGCTCAGAATCGGGCGGTTATAAAGGTGTCATTGGGTATTCTGAAAGTATGTGTTGAAGCGCATAGACCAAGATTGGGATTTGTCCATCCATATGATGGATAGATATACTCTGGGCCCTCTTGGTGGAATGACATCTAGATAGCTTGCAAGCATGTGACTAGTTCACAAGGGATGACATAACATGGAACGAGTAAAGAGTACTTATCAGTAACGAGGAAGAACTAGGTATGAAGATACTGACGATTAAACCTCGGATAAGTAGAATGTCGCGAGACAAAGGGAATTGGTTTCGTATGTTAATTGGTTCAATCGATCACGAAGTAATTGTTGAGTATGTGGGAGCCGTTATGGATCTCCAGATCCCGCTGATGGTTATTGATGGGAGAGGTGTCTTCATCATGTTCAGATATTCACGAACCGTAGGGTGACACACTTAAGGTTCAAGTTGTTTGTAGATATGGAATTTGCGTTGGAGACCGAATGTTGTTCGAGTCTCGGAATGGATCCGGACATCACGAGGAGATCCTAATGGTCCGGAGAATGAGATTCATATATTGGGGATCATTTTCTAAGTTAGGAAATATTCCGGAGTGTTTGTATGGAGATTCTAGAAGGTTTCGGAATGTTCTGGAAGGTTCTAGAGGATTTCTTGGAGTTTGCTTGAAAACCAAGAAATGGATCAAAGAAACCAAGTGGGGTAAGACACGAATTCGTGGGGGAGGAGGATTCCTCCCCCCAACCCGCCGGCCCAAGGAGGAGGGAGTCCTACTAGACTCCCTCAGGCCGCCTCCTCCTTTAAATAGAAGGAGGCGCCCTCTTGCACCTTGTCTCATAACTCCCAATCTCAGCCGCCTCTCTCCTCCACGTTTCTTCTGCATAGGCATAGGCGAAGCCCTGCAGAATTCTCATCTCCACCACCACCACGCCGTCGTGCTGCTGGGATTCCGTGGAGAAGATCTACTACCTCCGCGTCACTGAACGGGAGAGGAAGGTCTTCTTCGACTCCATGACGCTGAAGCGTTTTAACGCTGCTACCGGAAGGATCGTCCACACGATCTTGAGATCGGCAAGTGATCGACTACATCATCCACGAGATCTAATCTCGTTAAAGCTTTCGGTTCTACAAGGGTTAGTACCGATCTATCTCGTTGCTCATGTCTAGTAGATTAGATCTTGGCTTGTTTTGTTCGTTCTTGCGGTAGAATTTTTTTCTTTTCCATGCTACGAACCCTTCAGTGGTATCAGAGCCTTATCTATGCGTAGATCTGTTGCACGAGTAGAACACAATGATGTTGTGGGCGTTGGTGCTCGTGCCGTCTTTTGCTATATGTGTACTTTGCATCTTGCGGTATGGTGGGATGAAGAGGCCCGGGCTAATATTACATGCCATCGTACATGAGACTTGCTCCACGCTTGACGTGCAACTCGTATTGCACAAGTGACTTTGCGGGTGTCTGTCTCTCCAATCATAGTATAGATCAAATCTACACTTTGCACTTGATAGCACTTGTATCAATGTTGTGGTTCAGTTTCGTAGGTAAGATGCGTTCTTAGTCGAAAGCCCCAAGCCACGTAAAACTTGCAAAGAAAATTAGAGGCGTCTAACTTGTTTTTGTAGGGGTTTTGTGATGTGATATGGCCTACATGTGATTGTGATTGTATTTGATGTATGCAATGATCCCTGTTGTAATATGGCAACCGGCAGGAGCCTAATGGTTGTCTTTAATTCTGTTAAGACCTGTGTGTCTATTCATCTTGTAATAGCTTTGTTCCAAGTAGTTGTAATAGTTGCTAGTGAATATGAACAACCATGAAGCGGCGCCACGGACCTTGACGCTATGCTGGTGATGATGGAGATCATGTCCGTGCTTTGGAGATAGAGATCGAAGGCATAAGAAGAAAGGGCCATATCATATCACACAAATTATGAATTGCCTGTGATGTTAATCCTTTATGCATCTTGTATTGCTTAGATCATGACAAGAGCATTATAAGATGATCCTCTCACTAAATATCAAGTAATAAAGTGTTCGTCCTTAGTTGGCACCGTTGCTAAGACTCGCGCTTCAAGCATCTCGTGATGATCGGGTGTGATAGACTCTACGCAGTATACAACGGTGCAAGCCAGATTTGCACATGCGAAACTAAGGTTAATCTTGACGAGCCTAGCATGTATGTATCATGGTCTCGGAACACGGAATACCGAAAGGTAGAGCATGAGTTATATGATTGATATGATGAACATGAAGATTGTTCACCGATGAAGCTACATCATCTCACGTGATGATCGGACTTGGTGTAGTGGATTTGGTTCGTGTAATCACTAAAACAACTGCGAGGGATGTTGTTTTGAGTGGGAGTTCACCTAGTTGATTTAAGAATTAAATTTGAACACTATTTATCATAAACTTAGTCTTAACTACTTGCAAATATGTTGTAGATAATGGTGAACGTTTCCATCAATTTCAATGCGTTCCTAGAGAAAGAAAAGCTTAAGAACAATGGAAGCAATTTCATGGACTGGTTCCGTGGACTGAAGATCGTCCTCAGGGCTGGTCAGTTGACCTATGTGCTCGAAGCACCGCTAGGTGACCCACCTGCAGAAGATGCCACCGATGACGTAAAGAATGTTTATGCCACTCGGAAACATCACTACTCCACAGTTCAGTGTGCCATCCTGTACGGTTTAGAAACGGAGCTCCAGAAGCGTTTTGAGCACCATGACCCGTTCGAGATCATTAAGGAGCTCAAGCTCATTTTTGAGACTCACGCGGCCGTGGAGAGCTATGAGGCCTCCGAAAAATTCTTTACCTGCAAGATGGAAGAGGGAAGCTCCGTTAGCGAGCACGTGCTCACCATGTCTGGGCACGCAAACAAACTCCAAGAGTTGGGGATAATGATTTCTAATGAGTTAGGGATTCACCGTGTCCTCCAATCACTACCACCGAGTTATAATAACTTTGTGATGAACTACAATATGCACTGCATGAACAAGACGTTGCCTGAACTATCGTCTATGCTGAAAACTGCTGAAGTGGAGATCAAGAAGGAGCACCAAGTGTTGATGGTCAATAAGACCACCAATTTCAAGAAACAGGGCAAGCCTAAGAAAAAGGGCAACTTCAAGAAGGACGGCAAGAAATCTGCCACACCTGCTAAGAAGCCCAAGGCTGGTCCTAAGCCTGAAACTGAGTGTTTCTACTGCAAGGGTGCTGGTCACTGGAAGCGTAACTGCCCCAAGTACCTGGAAGATCTGAAAAACGGCAACATCAAGAAGAAAGGTATATTCGATATACATGTTATTGATGTGTATCTTACTAGTAGTCGTAGTAGTGCCTGGGTATTTGATACTGGTTCGGTTGCTCATATATGTAACTCGAAACAGAGTCATGGAATAAACGAAGACCGGCAAGAGACGAGGTGACGATGCGTTGAAATGGCTCCAAGGTTGATGTGATCGCGCCGCACGCTCCTCTACATCTACCATCGGGATTAAATTTAAATTTAAATAATTGTTATTTGGTGCCTGGGTTAAGCATGAACATTATATCTGGATCTTGTTTATTGCGAGACGGTTACTCTTTTAAGTCTGAGAATAAAGGTTGTTCGATTTATATGAGTAATATCTTTTATGGTTATGCACCTGAGATGAATGGTTTATTCTTATTGAATCTCGATAGTAGTGATACACATGTTCACAACATAGATGCTAAACGAATAAAATTGAATGATAATTCTACATACATGTGGCACCGCTGCCTTGGTCACATTGGAGTGAAGCGTATGAAGAAACTCCATTCTGATGGACTTCTTGAATCACTTGATTTTGAATCACTTGAAAGATGCGAAGCATGTCTAATGGGAAAAATGACTAAGACTCCATTCTCTAGAATAATGGAGCGAGCTATAGACTTATTGGAAATAATACATACCGATGTGTGTGGTCCAATGAGTGTAGCATCGCGTGGTGGATATCGTTATGTTCTCACTTTCACGGATGACTTGAGTAGATATGGGTATGTCTACTTTATGAAACATGAATCCGAAACTTACGAGAAGTTTAAGGAATTTCAAAGTGAAGTGGAAAATCATCGTAACAAGAAGATTAAGTTTCGCTGCTCGATTGGAGGTGAATATCTGAGTTATGAGTTTGGCATGCATTTAAAGAAATGTGGAATACTTTCACAGTTGACACCGCCGGGAACACCACAGCGTAATGGTGTGTCCGAACATCGTAATCGAACTCTCTTAGATATGGTTCGATCTATGATGTCTCTTATAGATTTACCGTTATCATTTTGGGGCTATGCATTAGAGACAACCGCATTCACTTTAAATAGGGCACCATCTAAATCCGTTGAAACGACACGCATTTAATTGTGGTTTGGAAAGAAACCTAAGTTGTCGTTCCTTAAAGTTTGGGGTTGCGAAGCATATGTAAAGAAGTTACAGCCTGATAAGCTTGAACCCAAAGTGGAGAAATGCGTCTTCATAGGATACCCTAAAGAAACAATTGGGTATACCTTCTATCATAGATCCGAAGGCAAAGTTTTCGTTGCTAAGAATGGATCCTTTCTGGAGAAGGAATTTCTCTCGAAAGAAGTGACTGGAAGGAAAGTAGAACTCGACGAGGTTATTGAACCTTCTTTCGGAGTTGAGAGTGGCGCAACACCGGAAGATGTTTCTGTGCCGCCTACACCAACTGGAGAGGAAGCTAATGATGATGATCATGAAACTTCGAACGAAGTTACTACTGAACCTCGCAGGTCAACGAGGGTCCGTACCACTCTTGAGTGGTATGACTCTTCCTTGAACGTCATGTTGGTGGACAACACTGATGACCCTGCGACGTATGAAGAAGCTATGGTGAGCCCAGATTCCGACAAATGGCTAGAAGCCATGAAATCCGAAATGGGATCCATGTACGAAAACCAAGTATGGACTTTGGTGGACTTACCGGATGGCTGTAAGGCTGTCGAGAACAAATGGATTTTCAAAAGAAAAACAGATGCTGATGGTAATGTTACCGTCTATAAAGCTCGACTTGTCGCGAAAGGGTTCCGACAAATTCAAGGAGTTGACTACGATGAGACTTTCTCACCTGTAGCGAAGCTAAAGTCTATGAGGATTATGGTAGCAATCGCTGCATATTTCGATTATGAAATTTGGCAGATGGATGTCAAAACGGCGTTCCTTAATGGTGACATTGAGGAAGAGTTGTATATGGTACAACCCAAGGGTTTTGTCGATCCTAGTGATGCTGATAAGGTATGCAAACTTCAGCGCTCCATTTATGGATCAAGCAAGCATCCCGAGTTGGAATCAACGCTTTGATAAAGTAATCAAAACTTTGGATTTATACAAACTTATGGAGAAGCTTGTATTTACAAGAAAGTGAGTGGAGCTCAGAGTAGTGTTCCTAGTACTATATGTAGATGACATATTGTTGATTGGGAATGACATAGAACTTCTTAATAGCCAAAACCTATTTGAATAATAGTTTTCGATGAAGGATCTTGGCGAAGCGGCATATATTCTAGGCATCAAGATTTATAGAGATAGATCAAGACGCCTAATAGCGCTTTCACAAAGTACATACTTAGACAAAGTTCTAAAGAAGTTTAGAATGGAAGAGAGCAAGAAAGGGTTCGTGCCCATGTTGTCAGGTAAGACCTTGAGTAAAACTCAAAGTCCAGCCACTGACGTAAGATAGAGAAAAGATGAATAAAATTCCCTATGCCTAGGCCATAGGTTCTATCATGTATGCCATCTCGTGTACGAGACCGGATATAGCACATGTCGTTAGTTTGACTAGCAGATATCAAAGTGATCCCGAATGGAACATCGACAGCGGTCAAGAATATCCTAAAGTACCGAATAGGACTAAGGATATGGTTCTTTCTTATGGAGGTGATGAACAGCTTGTTGTAAATGGTTACACCGATGTTAGTTGGAACACCGATCCATGACTCAAGTCACACCGATACGTATTTATTTTGAATGGTGCTGCAATAAGCTGGAGGAGTGCCAAGAGCGCCAGGCGAAATCTTCAACCGAATCGGAATACATAGTCGCTTGAGGCTGCACAAGAAGGCATATGGATGAAGGAGTTCATTACTGAACTTGGCGTGGTTCCCAGTGCGTTAGACCCGATGGCCATCTACTGTGACAACACAAGTGCCATAGCTAAATGCACAGGAGCCAAGGTCACATAGCAAGCTGAAGCACATCAAGCTACGTTTTCATGCTATTCGCGAGTATGTCCAAGATGGTGACATAAAGATTTGCAAAGTACACACTGATCTGAATGTAGCAGATCCGTTGACTAAACCTCTCCCTAGAGCAAAGCATGACCAACACCAGAACGCCATGGGTGTTCGGTATATTACCATGTAATCTAGATTATTGACTCTAGTGCAAGTGGGAGTCTGTTGGAGATATGCCCAAGAGGCAATAGTAAAAGTGGTTATTATTATATCTTTGTGTTTATCATGAATGTTTACATCCCATGCTATAATTGTATTATTAGGAAACACTAATACTTATGTGTTTTGTAAACATAAAAGAGTCCCTAGTAAGCCTCTTGTTCAACTAGCTTGTTGATTAATTGATGATCATGGTTTCCTGATCATAGACATTAGATGTGATTAATAACAAGGTTATATCATTAGGAGAATGATGTGATGGACACACACCCATAGTAAGCGTAGCATAAGATCAAGTCATTAAGTTCATTATTGTAAGCTTTGAAATACATAGTAACCTAATCCTTTGACCATGAGGTTATGTTAATCACCATCACCGGATGGGTACTTTGATGACATCAACCGCCAGAATCGGGCGGTTATAAAGGTGTCATTGGGTATTCTGAAAGTATGTGTTGAAGTGCATAGACCAAGATTGGGATTTGTCCATCCATATGACGAATAGATATACTCTGGGCCCTCTCGGTGGAATGACATCTAGATAGCTTGCAAGCATGTGACTAGGTCACAAGGGATGACATAACATGGAACGAGTAAAGAGTACTTATCAGTAATGAGGAAGAACTAGGTATGAAGATACTGACAATCAAACCTCGGATAAGTAGAATGTCGCGAGACAAAGGGAATTGGTTTCCTATGTTAATTGGTTCAATCGATCACAAAGTAATCGTTGAGTATGTGGGAGCCGTTATGGATCTCCAGATCCCGCTGATGGTTATTGATGGGAGAGGTGTCTTCATCATGTCTGCATATTCACGAACCGTAGGGTGACACACTTAAGGTTCGAAGTTGTTTGAAGTAGATATGGAATTTGCGTAGGAGACCGAATGTTGTTCGGAGTCTCGGAATGGATCCGGGACATCACGAGGAGATCTGGAATGGTCCGGAGAATGAGATTCATATATTGGGGATCATTTTCTAAGTTAGGAAATGTTTCGGAGTGTTTGTATGGAGATTCTAGAAGGTTTCGGAATGTTCTAGAAGGTTCTAGAGGATTTCTTGGAGTTTGCTTGAAAACCAAGAAAGGGATCAAAGAAACCAAGTGGGGCAAGACACGGATTCGTGGGGGAGGAGGATTCCTCCCCCCAACCCGCCGACCCAAGGAGGAGGGAGTCCTACTAGGACTCCCCCTCCCCAAGCGCGCCTCCCTTCTTTAAATAGAAGGGAGGGGGCGCCCCCCTCTTGCACCTTGTCTCATAACTCCCAATCTCAGCCGCCTCTCTCCTCCACGTTTCTTCTACACAGGCATAGGCGAAGCCCTGCAGAATTCTCATCTCCACCACCACCACCACGCCGTCGTGCTGCTGGGATTCCGTGGAGAAGATCTACTACCTCCACCGTCACCGGAACGGGAGAGGAAGGTGCCGCCGACTCGCATGTGTGACCGTCTGAAGCGCCGGAACGTGGTACCGAAGGATCGTCCACACGATCTTGAGATCGGCAAGTGATCGACTACATCATCGACGAGATCTAATCTCGTTAAAGCTTTCGGTTCTACAAGGGTTAGTACCGATCTATCTCGTTGCTCATGTCTAGTAGATTAGATCTTGGCTTGTTTTGTTCGTTCTTGCGGTAGAATTTTTTTGTTTTCCATGCTACGAACCCTTCAGCAAGACCAGCAACGGTGCCCACAATGCCATTGTCCGTCGTGCAAGGAGAGAGAATTGCATCTTTGTTGGGGTTCAGCTGAGTGATGATGCGGTGGCCACTGGCTCTATCCCTGCTATGGAAAGAGTATCCAAGAACCTCAGCAAACACACGGAAATCAGCAGTCATAGGACTGTCACGAGTCATCCACTTCATAGTACGATGCTCATCTCCACATATAACTAAAGTGGAAAAGAACTGCTTCACCACCTCAGAGTCATATGAGCACTAGAGAGCCATGAGATGATGCAGCCCCATCCGCTTAGCCATGTACATGGCATCAACAAGGTGGGGCTTCTCCAAAGCCTCAGCAAGAATCGGCGGGTGCATAGGCCTAATGTTCAGCCTGGCATACACATCTTCGTAGATCCCTTTCTGTTCAGCACACCAAAAGCGAGAATCCCCCAGCTCAGAATCACGTGGTAGCTCTGCAAACAAATCACGATGACGGATGGAGGAATAAGTGACAGGATCCATAGCCTTGTAGTTGATCTTGGGCTCTTTGCCCTTCCTCTTGGACACACCCCTCCTGGATCTTTCCCGCTTCTCTTGTTCTGCCATGCGTTCAGCCTCTTTTTCTCTTCTCCTCAGCTCAACCTTGTCCACAGTATGACCCTCACTGTCTACCCCGAAATAGATAGTACGAGGATGACGCTTGTAAGTCTTGGGAGCACTGGAACCACCTATGAAGAGAATGATACATTGCAAATGTATCTATAATTTTTGATGTTCCATGCTTGGTTTTATCCACTTTCTTGTGTTTTGTTCCAACTTTGGAGTACTTTTATTATGGTTTCTTGGACTAACCTATTAACAAGAGCCATAGTGCCAGCTGCCTGTTTTCTGTTGTTTTTGGTTCCAGAAAAGTCAGAAAATGAATATTCTCGGAATTGGACGGGACAAAAGCCAAAGTGCCTATTTTTCCGGAAGGGATCAAGTGCCAGAATACGAGATGGAGAAGGACTGGGGGCCGGCCACACAACCTGGCCGCACGGCCAGGCCTGGCCCATGCCAGGGGGTGGTCTGGCCGACCCAGCACCCCCTCGGCCTCTCCTTCCACCTATAAGTTGCCCTCGGGACGAAAACCCTAGGTACCCGATCAAAAATCCATGAAAGAGTTCAGAGTCAGCCATCATCTCCATCCCTAGATCGGGAGGATCTGAAGCTCTTCCCGGCACCCTGCCGGAGAGGGGAATTCACCCTGGAGGCCTTCTTCATCACCATGCAAGCCTCTGGTGTGATGCGTGAGTAGTTCATCCTTGGACTACGGATCCATGTAGTAGCTAGATGGCTGGTTTCACCTCCTTTGAGCTTTCATGTTTAGATCTTGTGAGCTCCATTCATGATCAAGATCATCTATTTGTAATTCATACATGTTGTGTTTGCGGGGATCCGATGGATATTGAGATGCTATTTCAGATTGATTATTGATTCTATCATGTCTTTGTTATTTGAGATCTTGCATGCTTTCCGTTGTTAGTATCTATCTTGGCCAAGTAGATGCTAACAACTCCAAGAGTTAGTATTTATGCTCGATAGTGGGTTCATGCCTTTGGTAATCTGGGGAAGTGACAAAAATCTCTAAGGTACTAGATGTGCTGTTGCTACTAGGGAGAAAACAACAATCCTTTAGAGCAATCATATTGTTTACCTTACACGCAGTTCGTAAAGCAATAATCTGTTGCTTGCAACTTAATAGTGGAGGGGGTTTGGATGATAACCTGAAGGTGGATTATTAGTCATAGATGCAGTTGGATGGCGGTCTATGTATTATGTTGTATTGCGCAATCAAGTCTCAAAGGAGTCAAGATGATTAGTATATGCATGTATTGCTTTCTCGGTGTTTGTCAATTGCCCCGCTGTAATTTGTTCACCCAGCATGTTATCTATCTAAGGAGAACCACCTCTAGTGAACTATGGATCCCGGTCCTTTACTTTACATACAATCTACAATCTTTTACTGCTTTGTGTTTACTTTCTGCAAACTTTTACTTCTTTCCATTCGATACGTTTAATCCTTTGTTTTCCGCAAAACACGGTGAGATTGACAACCTCATCGCAAGTTGGGGACAAAGTTCTGTGGTTGTGTTGTGCAGGTCTCCACGTTGCTACTAGCACCGGTAGTGCGCCCTGCCAAAGCTCAGCTAGTAACACCTTTGGGGTGTTTCCTTGATCCTACTGGTTCGATTAAACCTTGGTTTCATAACTGAGGGAAACTTGCTGCTGTGCTCATCATACCTTCCTCTTGGGGTTCCCAACGAGCTCTACATCAACACCACGCACCAAGCACTTTTCTGGGTGCCGTGTATTGAGCCATCAAGCGATTTTCTGGCGCCGTTGCCGGGGAGTCAAGGACATCTTCACAAGGGGAGTCCCTCATAACCAATCTCTTTACTTTGTTGTTTTTGTTTTGCTTAGTTTCTTTTTGCTTTGTTTGCTTGTTTTGTTCTTCGTAAACACAAAAAAATTAGTTTTACTTTGTTTGCTTTCTTATTTGAAAACCCAAAAAAATGACTACTCTTGAAAACACTAAGTTGTGTGACTTCACTAGCACCAACAACAATGATTTTATGAGCACTCCTA
This sequence comes from Avena insularis, assembly GCA_023614405.1. Classification (NCBI taxonomy): domain Eukaryota; kingdom Viridiplantae; phylum Streptophyta; class Magnoliopsida; order Poales; family Poaceae; genus Avena; species Avena insularis. Next base: position 44,062,812 of record CM042688.1, on the reverse strand, counting down.
TTGCTCCACATGTGGCTAAAAATACTTTCTTTGAGATAAAACTTGCTTTGCTCAATCTTGTTATGAGAGAGCAATTTTCGGGTATTGGTAATGAAGATGCTGCTTCCCATCTAAATAACTTCGTTGAACTTTGTGAGATGCAAAAGCATAGGGATATAGATGGTGATATTATTAAGCTGAAATTGTTTCCTTTCTCTTTGAGAGGAAAAGCTAAAGAGTGGTTGAATTCCTTAACTAGGAATAGTATTGATTCTTGGACTAAGTGCAAAGATGCTTTTATTGGAAAATACTATCCTCCTGCTAAGATTATATCCATGAGAAGTGAGATAATGAAGTTTAAACAACTTGATAATGAGCATGTTGCTCAAGCTTGGGAAAGAATGAAATCTTTGGTAAAGAATTGTCCCACTCATGGACTGACTGCTTGGATGATCATCCAAACTTTTTATGCAGGATTGAACTATTCTTCAAGGAACCTATTGGATTCAGCTGCTGGAGGTACCTTTATGACCATCACTTTGGGTGCCGCAACAAAACTATTGGATAATATGATGGTTAATTATTCTGAATGGCATACTGAGAGAGCTCCACAAGGTAAGAAGGTAAATTCTGTTGAGGAAACCTCTTCCTTGAGTGATAAGATTGATATTATTATGTCTATGCTTGTTAATGGGAAAGCCCATATTGATCCAAATAATGTTCCTTTAGCCTCTTTGGTGCTCAAGAAGAGCAAGTTGATGTGAACTTCATAAGAAATAACAGCTTTGGCAACAATGCTTATGGTAATAATGCTTATAGGAACAATTTTGGTAACAACAATTATAAACCTTATCCTCCCAACAATGGTAATGCTTATGGAAATTCTTACAACAATAATAAGAGTGCTCCCTATGAACTTGAAGTTATGCTTAAAGAGTTTATTAGTAAACAAACTGCTTTCAATAAAACTATTGAGGAAAAACTCTCTAATGCTGAAAGAAATATAACATCTTTGGCTGAAGCTCAATCTTCTTTGAATAAAATGGCTGCTAAACCTGAAACTAATGAGAATCCCTTTGCAGCTACTAATGCCATACAAGTAAGAATTGATGAAAATGTTAGACTATTAGCTGAATTACATGCTAAGTGGGAAAGAGAAGATGAAATTGCTAGAAACATTAGTGTTTCTACTATTACCAGCACTAGTGTTGAGGCTAACAATAGTTCTACTACTTTAGATGATAAAGTTGATTTTGATCTTGATGGTTGCAACATCTCTGAAGTTATTAAGTTCTTGCAAAAGCTTGCTAAAAGTCCTAATGCTAGTGCTATGAACATGGCTTTTACAAAACACATTACTGATGCTCTCATAAAGATTAAAGAAGAAAAGATGAAACATAAAGCTTCTATTCCTATAAAACAAGAGGATGGTTAGGAACCCATCATTAATATGAAAGTGAATGACTTTGATTTCAAAGCTTTGTGTGATATTGATAGTAGTGTTTCTATTATTCCTAGAAGGATTTATGATATGCTTGATTTGCCTCCTCTTGAAGATTGTTATTTGAATGTCCCACTTGATGCTAATGCTAAAAAGAAACTCATGGGGAGTCTTAATGATGTTCTTATTATGGTTAATGATTCCTATGTCCCCGTTGATTTCTATGTTTTGGATGTTGAATACAATGCTTCTTGTCCTATTACTTTGGGAAGACCTTTTCTTAGAACTGTTGGTGCCATCATTGATATGAAAGAAGGCACCATTGAATATCAACTCCCACTCAAGAAAGGTATAGAACACTTCCCTAAAAAGAGAGAAAAGATTTCTTTTGCTTCTCCTATGAAAACAAAATTTGGTCTTAATGCTCTTTCATTTGAGAACACTTGATTCTTTCTTTGCTTCTTATGCCTAACTTAAAGGCGTTAAAGAAAAGTACCTGTTGGGAGATAACCCAAAAGTCTTGGAAGGTATTACCTCAGTAATAACCGCTCCTTATCCTTTTTATTTGCTTTTTGTGCCAAGAGTAACCTCTAATGAGAGTGAAGTAATGATTGGGAAAGTTGCTGTCCCGAAACAGATTTTTGTGCTTCACCGTAAAAATTCCTGAGAGAGTTATGTATGTCGGATTGAGATGTAATTTTTTGTGCTTCTGCCCCAGGTTGTTATCTAACGTTCGTCAGCTCATCACTTTTTGATTTGAGCAACAGAAGGTCTTTGAAAAAATTCGTCTTTACCTGCTGGTATGTTTTGACAGATTTCTGCCATTTTCTGCATTTGCTTCTTGTTAGTTCCTTCTTGAGTTCTTTTGGGGAATTGACCTTTTTGAGGGAAGTGCTACAGTAGTTAGTGTTCTAATGGAAGTTTATTTGGTGTTAGAACTGAACCTTGAGACTTATTTATCTTAAGTGCACTAATGTTGCTAATGACCTTGTGTGAAGTTTTGTATGAAGGAAAATTTTCAGGTGTATGGAAGGAATGAGTAATGAGATGAAGGATGGACTAAAGCTCAAGCTTGGGGATGCCACGCATGTCACCCAAAGAAATATCCAAGAAGTACAAGCGTCAAAGCTTGGGGATGCCCAAGGCATCCCCTTCTTCATCAATAAAAATCCCAGGTTTCTTCCAAACGCTTCATTTTTATTGTTTCATGCACAATTGTGTTTTTCTTGGAGCGTCTTCTTTTTTGTTTTTGTTTTGGTTTTTAGTTTGCTTGGTTTGCTTAGTTTTCTGAATAATTTGGTTGGACCCCCTCTTTCACACTTTGGTTTGCAAATAGTTTGGTTTGGTTTGGAAACGAGTAGGAAAGTTCATGCTTATGTGGTAAAAGAGCTCGTTTCTGACTGTGGCTATGCTTTGTCATGCCATGCTTGGTATTGTTTTGGCTTTATGCTTAGTATTCTTTGCTGTAGCATGACTTGTTATAAACAATTGAGATTGCTTAATGTGCCTTGGATGAATCATGCGTTGTTTGAGCATATTAAAGCATAGTATAGTGGTATTCTCCTTTGATGCTTTATTTGGGTTGACTTGGCACATGCTCACAACATGTTATGACTATCTCAAGTCACCATAGCCTTTATGATCCTTTAGTTTTCAACCTGTAGTATCACTTTATGCTTTGATCAATGATGTTTTGTCCCTCTGCATGATTATGGCCATTATTGCTCTCTTAGTTTGTCGCTCCCAGTCTTTTGCTAGCCTCCACCACAAAGTATGAGTTCAACTCATGCATCCAACTCCCTAAACCAAGTTATTCCAAAGAGTCCACCATACCTACCTACTAGCTTATGCTATTCCAAGTATATTCATGCTTTTGTCTACCTTCCACTTGTTATGAGAAAACTAGTGATTAAAGCTCTCATGAACTTGATGGCACACTTTACTTTATTGCCTCTAATAAACTTGAACCATTGGGTCCTTCTTTGTTGTGTATATGCTTGTGCTTTATAAGTTGAAATTAGCAGAACCATGTACCATGGGGAACGCTTTCAACATTGCACTTGTACTTTGTACCCCGTTGATATTATGTTCTTTTGCTTACGGATCCCGGCGGTGTGAAATAAATGTGGAACTTGTAAGATCATGGAGTTTGTATGTGTGTTAGAGAAACGCCTAGGCCGCTAGCCTAAGCCATGCCTAATCATGGTGGAAACTTGCAGCATCACCATAGTGAGCACTCTATGAAGCATCCTCAATAAAAACCTATGCAAATAGCAAATAAAAAGATCGCTGAGATGCTCATTGTGTGCTTGCCTTGTCATTTTGATTATGGGAAAGCTCCCGTATCATGTGCAAGGGGTACCCCGTTGGCGGTTCTTAATGATACATATATACTTACAATGACAAGAGCTTACTCGTGACTGAAGTTGAGTAGCATGAGGATCGGTCTTCATAAGTAAGGGGCATAAGATTTAGGTTTATAACTTGTCAAGCATATCCTCTTAGTTGTGTCACTTTAACCTTAATCACCTTCAAGATGCTTATGATAGGGGCAATGAGAGATGAAAGCTACAAGTACCATAATTTTTGGAAGCTCTTTATGAGACTTGAATCCCTACTTCCTTTTACAAAAGGCCTTTCTTCCACCATTATATTGAGTCTCCACCTTCTATCTTTATGCACCTACTTTGAGAGCATAGTGGCCATTCTTAGTTCTATGTGCATTGTCCCAAGACTAGTTGATTGATGCATAACTTGTTATTGCTTGTTTGAAACTATTGTATCTAGTCACTCTTATGAACTTTGAAGGTGTCCTATGCATTTATATTTGCTACTATATTGAGGCACAAGCTAAATACTATTATGCTATGTTTTCTTTATGTGAAACAAACAAACGTCTTGCAAAGCATGTTATTCATGATTCTTTTGTTTGTGCCTTTTCATGTTGCATCATAGTTTCTTTGCTTAATGCTAGAACTTTGTTTTTCATGTTATGATTGAAGTACTTTGATCCTAGCCTTGAATGTTTTGCAAATACTTTGATCAAGTCTTTGATGGTGCATGTCACCTCAAAAATTATTCTTTTTATCACTTACCTACTCGAGGACGAGCAGGAGTTAAGCTTGGGGATGTTGATACATTGCAAATGTATCTATAATTTTTGATGTTCCATGCTTGGTTTTATCCACTTTCTTGTGTTTTGTTCCAACTTTGGAGTACTTTTATTATGATTTCTTGGACTAACCTATTAACAAGAGCCACAGTGCCAGCTGCCTGTTTTCTGTTGTTTTTGGTTCCAGAAAAGTCAGAAAATGAATATTCTCAGAATTGGATGGGACAAAATCCAAAGTGCCTATTTTTCGAGATGGGATCAAGTGCCAGAATACGAGACGGAGAAGGGCTGGGTTCCGGCCACACCACCTGGCCGTGCGGCCAGGCCTAGCCCGCACCAGGGGGTGGTCTGGACGACCCCAGCACCCCCTCGTCCTCTCCTTCCACCTATAAGTTGCCCTCGGGACGAAAACCCTAGGTACCCGATCAAAAATCCACGAAAGAGTTCAGAGTCGCCATCTCCATCCCTAGATCGGGAGGGATCTGAAGCTCTTCCCGGCACCCTGCCGGAGAGGGGAATTCACCCTGGAGGCCTTCTTCATCACCATGCAAGCCTCCGGTGTGATGCGTGAGTAGTTCATCCTTGGACTACGGTTCCATGTAGTAGCTAGATGGATGGTTTCTCCTCCTTTGTGCTTTCATGTTTAGATCTTGTGAGCTCCGTTCATGATCAAGATCATCTATTTGTAATTCATACATGTTGTGTTTGCGGGGATCCGATGGATATTAAGATGCTATTTCAGATTGATTATTGATTCTATCATGTCTTTGTTATTTGAGATCTTGCATGCTTTCCGTTGTTAGTAGCTATCTTGGCCAAGTAGATGCTAGCAACTCCAAGAGTTAGTATTTATGCTCGATAGTGGGTTCATGCCTTTGGTAATCTGGGGAAGTGACAGAAATCTCTAAGGTACTAGATGTGCTGTTGCTACTAGGGAGAAAACAACAATCCTTTAGAGCAATCGTATTGTTTACCTTACACGCAGTTCGTAAAGCAATAATCTGTTGCTTGCAACTTAATACTGGAGGGGGTTCGGATGATAACCTGAAGGTGGATTATTAGTCATAGATGCAGTTGGATGGTGGTCTATGTATTATGTTGTATTGCCCAATCGAATCTCAAAGGAGTCAAGATGATTAGTATATGCATGTATTGCTTTCTTGATGTTTGTCAATTGCCCCGCTGTAATTTGTTCACCCAGCATGTTATCTATCTTAAGTACAGCCACCTCTAGTGAACTATGGATCCCGGTCCTTTCTTTTACATACAATCTACAATCTTTTACTGCTTTGTGTTTACATTCTACAAACTATTACTTCCTTCCATTCGATACGTTTAATCCTTTGTTTTCCGCAAAACACGGTGAGATTGACAACCTCATCGTAAGTTGGGGACAAAGTTCTGTGGTTGTGTTGTGCAGGTCTCCATGTTGCTACTAGCACCGGTAGTGCGCCCTGCCAAAGCTCAGCTAGTAACACCTTTGGGGTGTTTCCTTGCTCCTACTGGTTCGATTAAACCTTGGTTTCATAACTGAGGGAAACTTGCTGCTATGCTCATCATACCTTCCTCTTAGGGTTCCCAACGAGCTCTACCTCAACACCACGCACCAAGCACTTTTCTGGGCGCCGTGTATTGAGCCATCAGAGAACAAGGGCGATAGCATGGGATAAGCATACACACAAGTCCAGGAGAGAGCATGGAAAAAGTACTCAAAAAGTTCATAAGTCAAATCTACTCAATGCACACAATATGGTGAAACTGAACCAAAGTTGAATCTGTCAGGCCAGATTATCCGGCCTGGCCAGGGGCGGATAATCCGGCCCTGGCAGAAATTTTCAACTTCACCTAGATTGAATGCAAAGAAGTAGATCGGGCCTAGAAACTTCAAGACAACGAGTTCTACGCGAAACCACATCCTTCTAGACAACGTTCCACCCAACAAATGACACATCTAGACAAAGATGGGGAGAGAGGGAGTTACCCTCACTCATTGGAGGAAGAACACGGAGGAGAAGGTACCCGGAGGCGCGGAGAAGAAGATCCAGGGGGCCCCGGAAAATCCGGTGGCCGGAGAGGCTCCGGGGAGGTTGGGGGACGACAGGCGGCAGCTGAGGAGGAGGAGAGGGTTGGGGGAGAAGTGCTGCTCGTTATGAGACCTTCCCCCGATCCCTGCCCTTTAAGATGAAATCCGCCAAGACCAGATTATCCGGCCTCAAATCTTAATTTCTGTTGTACACAGATTCAGGCCTGCGCGTCCCCAAACAACACTCCCACAAGGTGTACAAGGGACTTGTGTGCAAGAATATATGGCTTAGGGGTAGGGGAAGACTTAGGATTAAGAGAGCCAAACTGAGATGGTACTATACACTCAAAATTGCAAGAACCAAATCAAATAAGAGCCAAAATTGAGTGTGATTCCCATAAGAACATGAGATGAGCAAAAAACAACCAAAAAGATCCACAAAAGTCCAATTCTCCTCAAGGGAGAGGGCGGTGGCCGAAGCCACCTTGTTGGAGTGTATGGTGTGACACCGCGAAGATATATCTTGGGTTCACGACCAATACTCATCAATAAGCTCACATATCACAAAATGATGTTAAGAGAAATGATTTATCTTGCTTTTGGCATTATGGGGGGAGGGTTAGCCCAATTAATTAGGACCACACTCCCCCTATATCCATGCCCACATCTAGGCCAAATAAGACTGAGATGTATGAGTGAGCGCATGGGTAATCAAGACAAACTCCTGGAATCAATGATATTTAGCTCATTCCTCAAGTAGCAAAATCTTGCTTCATCAAGTGGCTTCGTAAAAATATCAGCAAGTTGGTTCTTCGTGCTCACAAAAGATAGGTCAATATCGCCTCGAGCAACATGGTTTCGAATAAAATGGTTCCGAATCTCAATATGCTTTGTCCTTGTGTGTTGTACCAGATTGTACACAATTTTGATTGCACTTTAATTATCACATAAAAGAGGCACTTTGTCACAATTGACACCGTATTCCTTTAAAGTTTGCCTCATCCACAATAATTGAGTGCAAGCACTAGCAGCTGCAACATATTCACCTTCGGCCATGGAGAGAGAGATACAATTCTGCTTTTTAGATGACCAACACACTAGAGATCTTCCCAAGAATTGACAAGCTTTAGAAGTGGATTTCTGATCATCCTTATCACCAGCCCAATCTGAATCAGTATAACCACATAGAGAGAAATTGGAGCCCTTGGGATACCATAGACCAAAGTTAGGGGAATGAACCAAATATCGAAAGATCCTCTTGACCGCCACTAAGTGGCTTTCTTTAGGAGCTGCTTGATACCTTGCACACACCCCCACACTCAACACAATATCGGGTCTAGATGCGCAGAGGTAAAGAAGAGAACCGATCATGGACCGGTATACCTTTTGGTCCACATCTTTACCATGGGGGTTAAGTTGAAGGTGACATTTTGTTTGCATCGGAGTGGTGACACCATTAAGATCCATCATCTTGAATCTCTTGAGCATGTCTTGGATGTACTTTGCTTGATTAATGAAGGTTCCTTCTCTAAGTTGCTTGATCTCGAATCCAAGAAAGAACCGTAATTCCCCCATCATAGACATCTCAAACCTGTCAGCCATAAGCTTTGAAAATTCATCATTAAAAGCTTTATTAGTAGAACCAAAGATGATATCGTCTACATATAGTTGGCATACGAAGAGCTCCCCCTTAACCTTCTTAGTAAAAAAGAGTGGGATCGATTTGCCCAACTTCGAAGCCACGGTCTAGCAAAAGCTCTTTAAGGTGCTCATACCACGCACGTGGGGCTTGTTTAAGGCCATAGAGTGCCTTATCGAGTTTGTAGACATGGTTCGGGAAGTTAGGATCCTCAAATCCCGGGGGTTGCTTTACATATACCAACTCATGTAGAGGACCATTAAGGAAAGCACTCTTGACGTCCATTTGCTGCAATTTAAAAATTGTTATGAGTAGCATAAGCAAGAAGGATATGGATGGACTCAAGTCGAGCCACAGGAGCATAGGTCTCACCGAAGTCAATGCCCTCAACTTGAGAGTAGCCTTGTGCCACAAGTCTCGCCTTGTTCCTCACAACAATGCCATTATCATCTTGCTTGTTTTTAAATATCCATTTAGTGCCGATAACATTGCGGCAATCTTTGGGCTTATCCACGAGTTTCTAGACCTTGTTGCGCTCGAAATTATTCAATTCTTCATGCATAGCAACAACCCAGTCTGGATCTTCAAGAGTTTCAAATACTTTCTTGGGTTCCACCATTGAGATGTGAGCTTGATGCTCACCAAAACTTGCCAATTCCCTTCTTATAGAAACCCTTCGTCGAAGGTCACCTACAATGTTGTCGAGGGTGTGATGACCCACAAGTATAGGGGGTGTATCGCAGTATTTTCGAGGGAAGTGAAACCCAATTTATTGATTCGACACAAGGGGAGCCAAAGAATATTTATAAGCCTTAACAACTGAGTTGTCAATTCAGCTGCACCTGGAAACAATCTTGCTCACAACAGTTTATCAGTAGCAACAGTTGTGTAGTAGGAATAGTAAAGTAGCAGCAGTAGTAAAGCAAAGACAGTAGTAACAAAAGCAGTAAACAGTGGGATTCGAATGCGGTAGGCATAGGGATGGATAGACGGGCGTTGCATGGACAAGATAATTCACATAGCAATCAGAACATAGGGCAATTACAGATAAATAAGATAAAGCATCCAAGTACTAGACAATCCTAGGCATGTGTTCCATATATAGTCATACGTGCTCGTAATAAGAACTTGCACAACATCTTTTGTCCTGCCAGCCCGTTTGCAGCGGGGACTCTAGGGAACTACTGGCAATTAAGGTGCTCCTTTTAATAGAGCACCGGAGCAAAGCATTAACACTCCATGAACACATGTGATCCTCACATCAAAGCCATTCCCTTCCGGTTATCCCGATTTATCGCCGGGGCCATAGGTTCTGGACAACAACGTGTGTATACAACTTGCAGATAAGACCAAAAACAATACTATCATAATGAATCAATAGCATGTTCAGATCTGAAATCATGGTACTCGGGCCCTAGTGACAAGCATTAAGCACAACAAGTTGCAACAAAGTCGTAAAGCACTAATAAAAGATACTACGCACCATGCCCTAACAATCTGATGCCATTACATGAACGATCTCATATAATCCCTACCATCCCCATAGCCTACAGAGGGGGATTACTCACTCATAGATGGGGGAAACATGGATGGTCGATGGAGATGATGGTGGAGATCGATGGAGATGGCTCCGGGGGCACTTCCCCGTCCTGGCAGGGTGCCAGAACAGAGACTTTCTATCCCCCGAATCTCCCCTTCAGTGGTGGCGGCGCTGTGGAACTTCTTCTGGAAAAACGTCCACCCCCCCGGAGTTTTTAGGTCAGAAGGATTCTTATAGGCGAAGAGGGAGACCGAGTGGGTGCCTGGGGCCACCACACCATGCCCTTGTTGGGTTCGCAGCATAGAAAACAAAAAAAATCCTACGATGGGAACTATTGCCAAGATCTATCTATTAGATACAAGCAACAGGTGGATATACATCCATAGAGAACTTACCCTCTAAGTCAACAAAGCTTTGTTAACGAGTTGGAACTCGTGGATGATGTAGTCGTACACTTGCCGATCTCATGATCGTGATGAAGTCCTTCAGGTCCGGCAGCTCCAGCACCATCAAGTCCAGCACCGCAAAGTAGCGGTGCATCCGTGATCGCACACACGTTCGGTCCACCGAACAACCTCCGCCTCCTCGCTCCAACGATGTAGCGGAAGCAGCAACTCCTTTCCAGATAAAGCCACCGGGAACATGTATCTCGCTAATCTAGGACCATGGGGAATAACTAGAGGGAGAAGAGAACCTTCACGAGGAGGTGGTGCCAGATGAGAGGAGGGAGTGGGGGGCCTTTTATAGGGAGAGGGGGGCAGCCCCTCACCATGGCCGGCGGCCAAGGGAGGTGCCCCCACCTCTTCCACATTCATGTGGGTGGAGCTCCCACTCACATAATTAGCCACCCACTCAAAATTCCACTCACCTCCATTAAATTTCCACCAAATTTAATGCAAGTTCTCATTAAATAAAACACTTTTATTTATTTTATTCAGAATTTTGTTAATTACATTAATTAACAAACATTCACATAAAACGCCCTGCAACATTTCAATATCACATGCAGAACCAGTTTCAGCAATTTCACCCGAAACAATTCCGGTTTCCATCGAAATGATTCCAGTGCTTTCTTAAATCTTTATCTGAAACATATTTGCTCCTAAATGGTGTCGGTATCCCTTAAGTGTGTCACCCTACGGTTTGTGAATAATGCAGACATGATCGAGACCCCTCTCCGATCAATAATCAGCAGGACACGAGATCCATCGACTCCCACATATTCAACGATGACTCTTGTGATCGTGTGAACCTTTAACGTCGTAACTAAATCCCTTTGTCTCGCGATATATTACATGTCCGAGATTTGATCATTGGCATCCAAATACCTAGTTTGATCTTGTTACCGACATGCACTCTTTTCTTGTTCCCGTGATATAACATTCTAGTGATCACATCACTTGCTTGCAAGCTATTTCAATGTGATATCACCGAGAGGGCCTAGAGTATATCTATCCGTCATCGGGATGGACAAATCCCACTCTTGATCCATGAGCCTCAACATAACACCTTCAGAGTAATCGAACCCACCTTTATAGTCACCCTGTTACGGTGTGACGTTTGATGTTATCAAGATACTCTTCCGGTGTTAGCAATTAACATGATCTCATGGTCTAAGGACTAAGATTACTTCGTATGATGTTATAGCAATATAAACCTAATGACTCTGATCGTAATGCTATACTTCGGATGAATGTTCATCACATCATTCCACCAATGCTGTGACTTCGTTATTAACGACATCCAATGTCCATGATCAGGAAACCTTGATCATCTTGTTAATCAACGAGCTAGTCTATAAGAGAGGCATAACTAGGAACCTTTTATTTGTTTATTAAACACACATGTATTAATGTTTCCAATTAATACAATTATATCATGCAAAATAAACATTTATCATAAACATGGAATAAGATAATAACCACTTTATTATTGCCTCTCGGGCATATTCCCTTCAGTCTCCCACTTGCACTAGAGTCAATAATCTAGTTTGAAAAACTTTGCGTATTGAACACCTGTGGCTTTCTGGTGTTGCATATACGCGATTGCTAGTGGTTAACGTAATCTCCGACTCTGACAGTTTCAGGTCCGTGTGTATTTGCATGTCTTTGCGTCTCTACACATCACTCATTCTTAAATGAGATGGCATTGTATAAATTTGGTCCTTTGGTGAGACCTTTAGTTCGTTCGGGTTAAAATATGTTGATATTATTGTCATACAATATATCTTCATAATATTAGCCAACTTTGAACCACACCTAGTTTGATAACAAACTACATAACACAAATGCCCTCCTTTGCTGCTACTATAGCAGTCTTATACTTAGCCTTTTGTTGTAGTATCCGTCACAATGTTTCAATTTTGGAACTCATCCAAATCCATCATGGAACATCCTTTCCATTACATTGTGCCACCCATAGTATAAATTGAGATAAATTTAATTTGTATCTTGTGACAAAACTAGTATCAATGTAACACTTTACAATGAACTGCCTTTAACTATTTGTCACTTATTCATGATATATTCTTAGTTCTTCGAAAGCTCATAAGAATATCTTTACTATCGTCCAATGATCATCTTATGAATCATTCTGGTATGTGCTCATAAAATTTAGAGCATAGGACATATCTGGATATATACATATCACGGTATAATCGATCAAAATATTCATGTGATTTTACTCACCAGGTGTTGAAACACTTGAATCTTGATACAATCTTTTCCATGCAGCAAGAACCTTTCTTGTTGTTTCCATATTGAACCCTTTCAATATCTCATATATGTACGTCTGGTATAACCATATTAGCGCCTCAATCTATCCATATAGACATTGATGCCAAATATTCCGGTTTTGCCCAAGTGTTTCATCGAAATCCTATTTTAATGAAATTCTTAACTTATGTCAATACAAGATACATCATTTCCAATCAACACCATGTCCTCTACATAATGTATTAGAAATATGTCTCAGCGCTCCCACTTAATTTCTTGCAAATGCAAGCATCTTCATCATCTCTAATGAAATTAAACTCTTTTAACATTTTCATCATGGTGAAGATTCCAACTCCGCTATGCTCACTTCAACTATTGAATTTTGCATGCCCTTTTAGCACCCTTTGAATTAACAAAACCCTTCGGACCGTGTCATGTACACATCCTAGGTAACCATTCTATTAGAAGAACCTTGTTTTGTTTATTCATCTACCATATACCAAATTATATGTAGTGGTTGCTACATTAATCCGTCAAGACTAAATATCGCTACGGAAGATCAAATCTTGTCATAGTCAACTCCTTGAACATTGCCGTAAACTTCTTTCCGACATGTCGACTATTTCATAGATGTCAAACATCCATGTCTATTTCTTTATAGATCCAAACACGACCGATAGGCTTCACGCCTTTTCGGAGGGTCTTCTAAGTTCAGAAACTTGATTTCTTGTGTATGGATACTATGACGGATTCTATGACTTCTAGTCATTTTATGGAGTCAGGGCCCATCATCGCTTCTTTGCATGCAGTCGGTTCATCATTGTCAAAACAATAACGACTTTTGTTTCAAATCTTACTATTTGATTCTTACCGACCCACATGGTTCAATAAGAACTCTAATCTCCAAGATCACACCCTTTGTAATCACGGGAGCCATGATCATTGTGGCCGCCACTGGGACACTTTCCGGCGCTGCGCTACTCAGCACATATAGCTAAGGTTCAACAACCTTATCAAAGTTCTATTGTCCTCCCACTTAACTTTTCACGAAAAATTCCTTCTCAAGAAACTTGACGTTCTAAGTGACAAACTCTTTTGTCCTCGGTGTTATGGAGGAATTCCCAACAAATTCTTTGGGATAACCTACAAAGACATGCTTATCCGACTTTGGTTGTAAACATTTTACTTATGCATAGCATACCAAAATTGAAGAAAAGACAATTCGGATTTTATCCCAAACCATAACTCATGTGGTGTCATTTCAACGGATCATGATGGTGCTCTTTTCAGTGTAAAAGCGACAATCTCTAAAGCTTTAATACTTAAAACATAATGGCAGTTTTATAAATGACACCTCTAACCTTACCATGTCAAACAAGGTTTGATTTGATCTCTCGAACATACCATACTCATGTGGTTTATCAGGAAATGCAAATTCATGGAACAATTCCTGGAATCTTAGGTGTTTTGCTAAACCTGTAACTCAAATATCTTCCTTTATGATCAAATCATAAACTCTTTTATTTTCTTGTTACAATGATTTTTCACTTCATATTGAAAGTCTTTGAACAATTTTCAAATGTTTCATACTTCTTCCTTATTAAGTAAATATATAAATATATTCACTCAAATTTCCGGAGAAAGCATATGAAGCAAAAAGATCCATCGCATATGGCTACACATAATGGACTATATACATCAACATGCATAATATCCAATAACTTAGTCATCCGTTCCTCTTTGGCCTATGGACAGAGTTTCAATTATCTCGAGGGAAGTTTCACAAGCATCAATTGATCAAAATCAAAAGACTCCAAAAATCTATCAACATGGAGTTTCTTCATGTTTACTTTCCAATATAATTCAAACAGTGATGTCACTTCATAAGTGATCTTCCAATCATTTGTCTTACGGCATTTTAGCAATAATGTTTATGGATGTGATTTCTCCAACTAGATTTGTAAAAGTTCATCCATCCTTTATGGAATACGGTAATTATTTGAACAACCATCGTTCTCGTAATACCGGAACAAAATAACAATTATTAAAACAAATCTTGAAGGCTAGGTTTGACAACAACGAAAACACGATAACACTTTATTTGTTTTCGATGAACATCATCACTTATTCTCTTGCCAGTTACTTAGGCCGTTGCAGCTCATGAATTGTGTTATTCTGTATGACACTTCACACCAACCAATTCGGTATCCAATACCGGTATCAAATACCTCAGAACCACATTGTTTAACAAGCAAGGAATACAACCATAACATGTATATCTTCTATATACCTAACTTGGACATCTGCAACCTTTTCTTTTCTGCCAAATATTTTATAGATTCTCTTTCAACAATTCCTTTTCTTTTAAAAGAATTTATCAACATCAATAGTGGTGTCATTCACATGACACATAGTACAAAGTGTATATAGTCAAATACTAATACCTTTGGACTGCCACTTTGAAGTGGATCACCATCATCAAATGTTTGGTGTTCTTTCAAAAATCCGTTCTTTAGTAATCTATTAATGTAGTAAACATTTTACTTACATCTTCCTTATCATGACAACTTTCATAATCAAGCTACTATAGCCTATAAGGAAGAATCGTGAGTATAATGTTAGTTCCCAACACCTTTTTGGGAGATCCGGATGCCTAGCATCTCCATCCTTCACAAATTCTCATACAATATGAGAACATGTATTTTGCTAAATTATACTCTATCATAATGCAACCAAAAAATTGTTTCAGATATCATAATATCTTCCACATATTATGGTTCCTGAAACAATTCTTTCAGCTCCTAGATAACCTTGATATTAAAACAATTTTTGAATATCAATAATCATGGAGGCAAACATGATACTTTAGATACTAACATTGGAATTCTTACTCTTGATTTAATACTACTTATTAAACTTCTTGGAGTAAATAGAGTTTGCTAAAAGTTTGCAATAGGACTTCTAAACTTTAAATTGACATTCAAAACAATACGATACCAGTTCGTAAAGTAAATATCCAGAATTCTATAGTTCTATTATCTCAATTAAAACTAAGCGTAAGGTAGTGAACAGATGCCAATGACTACAACAAATTATGCAAATTCACTTCGATTTAGTTTATGACAAATTGAGTTCGACTAATCCAAATTAGAAATAAACTCCCACTCAAAAACGACATCCCTCGTGCCTTTTTGGTGATTACATGAACCAAATCCACTACACCAAGCCCGATCATCACGTGAGTCAGTGTAGCTTCAAAGGCGAGCATCAATATGGTCATCACATCAACTATATGACTCATGCTTAACCTTTCGGTCCGTGTTCCGAGGCCATGTATGTACATGCTAGGCTTGCCAAGTAAGAACCTTAGTATTCACGTGTGTAAAACTGTCTTACACCCGTTGTATGAAAGCGTAGAGTTGAGTACACCCGATCATCACGTGATGTCTCGAAACACGATCCATAAAACAGTGCATACTTAAGGAAGAACACATTTTATATTGAATATTAAATGAGGGATCATCTTATAATGCTACTAAAAGCACCAAACTAGCAATATAAGATGCAAACATCTAATGTGTAAAGTGACATGATATGGTCCATGCATTTGATCTCTATCATTTGCATTGTGGTATGATCTCTATCATTCCTTTGTGTGTAAGGCCAAGGTCTATCGAACTTACATGTTAAGTGTGTTGTAAGAGTATCTATCATACATCTACTTACAACAATACCATATCAAGACACTAGCCCAACAACGATCTGAACTAGACGCCTCTAATTTAGCAATTGCAAGTTTTACGTGGCTTTGGGCTTTCGGAGATAGAACCGGTCTTACCTACGAACATGAACCACAACGAGGATAACCAAGTTATTAGCAACTCGTTGTAAATCAGATATTGACTATAGTAGGAGAGACAGACACTCGCCAGCCACTTATGCAAAAGTAGTTGCATGTCAGTCGTGGAACCGGTCTCATGTACGATGACATGTAAGGTTGGTCTGGGCCGCTTCATCCCACTATGCCACCAATATCCAAAATACATAGAAGATGAAATAACATGATCATCATCGCCCACATATAAACATATGTGTACTACCCATGCAAAGCACCTACACATAGATCAGGCTCTGATACCACTGTTGGGTTCGCAGCATAGAAAACAAAAAATTTCCTACGATGGGAACTATCGCCAAGATCTATCTATTAGATACAAGCAACGGGTGATATACATCCATAGAGAACTTACCCTCGAAGACAACAAAGCTTTGTTAACGAGTTGGAACTCGTGGATGATGTAGTCGTACACTTGCCGATCTCATGATCGTGATGAAGTCCTTCAGGTCCGGCAGCTCCAGCACTATCAGGTCCAGCACCATCAAGTCCATCACCGCAAAGTAGCGGTGCATCCGTGATCACACACACGTTCGGTCCACCGAAAAACCTCCGCCTCCTCGCTCCAGCGATGCAGCGGAAGCAGCAACTCCTTTCCAGATAAAGCCACCGGGAACATGTATCTCGCTAATCCGAGACCATGGGGAATAACTAGAGGGAGAAGAGAACCTTCACGAGGAGGTGGTGCCAGATGAGAGGAGGGAGTGGGGGGCCTTTTATAGGGAGAGGGGGGGCAGCCCCTCACCATGGTCAAGCTGCCAAGGAGGTGCCCCCACCTCTTCCACATTCATGTGGGTGGAGCTCCCACTCACATAATTAGCCACCCACTCAAAATTCCACTCACCTCCATTAAATTTCCACCAAATTTAATGCAAGTTCTCATTAAATAAAACACTTTTATTTATTTTATTCAGAATTTTGTTAATTACATTAATTAACAAACATTCACATAAAACCCCCTGCAACATTTCAATATCACATGCGTAACCGGCCAGCAATTTCACCCGAAACAATTCCGGTTTCCATCGAAATGATTCTAGCGCTTTCTTCAATCTTTATATGAAACATATTTGCTCCTAAATGGTGTCGGTATCCCTTAAGTGTGTCACCCTACGGTTTGTGAATAATGCAGACATGATCGAGACCCCTCTCCGATCAATAATCAGCAGCGGGACCTGGAGATCCGTACTGACTCCCACATATTCAACGATGACTCTTGTGATCGTGTGAACCTTTAACGTCGTAACTAAATACCTTTGTCTCGCGATATATAACATGTCCAAGATTCGATCATTGGCATCCAAATACCTAGTATGATCTCGTTACCAACATGCACTCTTTTCTCGTTCCCGTGATATAACATTCTAGTGATCACATCACTTGCTTGCAAGCTATTTCAATGTGATATCACCGAGAGGGCCCAGAGTATATCTATCCGTCATCGGGATGGACAAATCCCACTCTCGATCCATGAGCCTCAACATAACACCTTCAGAAAGTAATCGAACTCCACCTTTATAGTCACCCTGTTATGGTGTGACGTTTGATGTTATCAAGATACTCTTCCGGTGTTAGCAATTAACATGATCTCATGGTCTAAGGACTAAGATTACTTCGTATGCTGTTATAGCAATATAAACATAATGACTCTGATCGTAATGCTATACTTCGGATGAATGTTCATCACATCATTCCACCAATGTTGTGACCTCGTTATTAACGACATCCAATGTCCATGATCAGGAAACCTTGATCATCTTGTTAATCAACGAGCTAGTCTATAAGAGAGGCATAACTAGGAACCTTTTATTTGTTTATTAAACACACATGTATTAATGTTTCCAATTAATACAATTATAGCATGCAAAATAAACATTTATCATAAACATGGAATAAGATAATAACCACTTTATTATTGCCTCTGCATATTCCTCTGCCTTCCACTTGCACTAGAGTCAATAATCTAGTTTGAAAAACTTTGCGTATTGAACACCTATGGCTTTCTGGTGTTGCATATACGCGATTGCTAGTGGTTAACATAATCTCCGACTCTGACAGTTTCAGGTCCGTGTGTATTTGCATGTCTTTGCGTCTCTACACATCACTCATTCTTAAATGAGATGGCATTGTATAAATTTGGTCCTTTGGTGAGACCTTTAGTTCGTTCAGGTTAAAATATGTTGATATTATTGTCATACAATATATCTTCATAATATTAGCCAACTTTGAACCACACCTAGTTTGATAACAAACTATATAACACAAATGCCCTCCTTTGCTGCTACTATAGCAGTCTTATACTTAGCCTTTTGTTGTAGTATCCGTCACAATGTTTCAATTTTGGAACTCATCCAAATCCATCATGGAACATCCTTTCCATTACATTGTGCCACCCATAGTATAAATTGAGACAAGGCGATACTTGTGCCATCCTTTTGAACATCCTTTTGTTAACAAGGTTGATCAGGTCTTGCTACCAAAACAATTCCATATGAGACAAAACTTTGTATTCCACTAATGATTATGTTACCTCAACCTTGATAGCAATGGTCCCAATCATAATAGTTTCAAATTTTTCTCTTGGTATGGGACAATATATTTCTCCAACTTGAATGCCCTCAATATGTTCAATTGAATTCAAACCATAAGTCCTTTCAATGCATAGGAATCGTGTATGCAAATAAATTCGCAAATAATAAAGTGACAGGCATAGGAAGATAAAACAAGAGTAACTTCAAAACTTTCAGCACATAGAGAGGTGTTTCGATACCATGAAAACTTCTACAACCATATTTTCCTCTCTCATAATAATTTTCAGTAGCCTCATGAAGAAACTCAACAATATAACTATCACATAAATCATGCTTTTCATGATCTACAAGCACTAGAGCTTTATCATAAACATCTTCTTCAAAATCCCAGGAACATAACATTCATCCTCCTTTAGTAAGCATGGAGGACAATCAAATAAAGTAAAGGATAAAGAGTTACTCTCATTAGAAGGTAGGCATGGGTAGCTAATCCATTCTTCCTCCTTTTGTTCATCACTCTCCTCCTCTTTTTCATCTAATGAGATTTTAGGTTCATCAATTTCTTTTTCCATAGGATCCTGCAAGGCATTAGTCTCTTCCATTTGTGGAAAGCATCTATTAAAATATTCAAGAATATAGCCATTTTCATCCTTGTAATTATCAAAGCAAAATTTAAGTATACCATACACCTCATATTTGTAAGGTGAATCATCAATATTTTCAAGCAAACTAGCAAGTTCAAAAGCACCTTTCCAAGCAATAAATTCTTAAATTTGTTCCGCATCATAAAAGTCATAAATTCCTTTAGCATAGGAAGATATGATATCATTATCATTATACTCAGATTGAAAAGGGAGGTGTTTATACCTCTTTCTGCAACAAGATTCATCACAGCAATAAGTGACATTATAAGTAGAGCACACGTTTCTAGCAATGGTATACAATCTATCAATTTGTTCCCATAAGTGTTTACCTTTTTGCACACACCCCCACACTCAACACAATATCGGGTCTAGATGCACAGAGGTAAAGAAGAGAACCGATCATGGACCGGTATACCTTTTGGTCCACATCTTTACCATGGGGGTTAAGTTGAAGGTGACATTTTGTTTGCATCGGAGTGGTGACACCATTAAGATCCGTCATCTTGAATCTCTTGAGCATGTCTTGGATGTACTTTTCTTGATTAATGAAGGTTCCTTCTCTAAGTTGCTTGATCTCGAATCCAAGAAAGAACCGTAATTCCCCCATCATAGACATCTCAAACCTGTCAGCCATAAGCTTTGAAAATTCATCATTAAAAGCTTTATTAGTAGAACCAAAGATGATATCGTCTACATATAGTTGGCATACAAAGAGCTCCCCCTTAACCTTCTTAGTAAAAAGAGTGGGATCGATTTTCCCAACTTCGAAGCCACGGTCTAGCAAAAGCTCTTTAAGGTGCTCATACCACACACGTGGGGCTTGTTTAAGGCCATAGAGTGCCTTATCAAGTTTGTAGACATGGTTCGGGAAGTTAGGATCCTCAAATCCCGGGGGGTTGCTTTACATATACCAACTCATGTAGAGAACCATTAAGGAAAGCACTCTTGACGTCCATTTGCCGCAATTTAAAAATTGTTATGGGCATCATAAGCAAGAAGGATACGGATGGACTCAAGTCGAGCCACAGGAGCATATGTCTCGCCGAAGTCAATGCCCTCAACTTGAGAGTAGCCTTCTGCCACAAGTATCGCCTTGTTCCTCACAACAATGCCATTATCATCTTTCTTGTTTTTAAATATCCATTTAGTGCCGATAACATTGCGGCAATCTTTGGGCTTGTCCACGAGTTTCCAGACCTTGTTGCGCTCGAAATTATTCAATTCTTCATGCATAGCAACAACCCAGTCCGGATCTTCAAGAGCTGCAAATACTTTCTTGGGTTCCACCATTGAGATGTGAGCTTGATGCTCACCAAAACTTGCCAATTCCCTTCTTGTAGAAACCCTTCTTCGAAGGTCACCTACAACCTTGTCGAGGGTGTGATGACCCACAAGTATAGGGGGTGTATCGCAGTATTTTCGAGGGAAGTGAAACCCAATTTATTGATTCGACACAAGGGGAGCCAAAGAATATTTATAAGCCTTAACAACTGAGTTGTCAATTCATCTGCACCTGGAAACAATCTTGCTCACAACAGTTTATCAGTAGCAACAGTTTTGTAGTAGGAATAGTAAAGTAGAAGCAATAGTAAAGCAAAGACAGTAGTAACAAAAGCAGTAAACAGTGGGATTTGAGTGCGGTAGGCCTAGGGATGGATAGACGGGCGTTGCATGGACAAGACAATTCACATAGCAATCAGAACATATTCGAGTGCGGTAGGCATAGGGATGGATAGATGGGCGTTGCATGGACAAGACAATTCACATAGCAATCAGAACATAGGGCAATTGCAGATAAATAAGATAAAGCATCCAAGTACTAGACAATCCTAGGCATGTGTTACATATATAGTCATACGTGCTCGCAATGAGAACTTGCACAACATCTTTTGTCGTGCCAGCACGTTTGCAGCGGGGCCTCTAGGGAACTACTGGCAATTAAGGTGCTCCTTTTAATAGAGCACCGGAGCAAAGCATTAACACTCCGTGAACACATGTGATCCTCACATCAAAGCCATTCCCTTCCGGTTATCACGATTTCTGTCACTTCGGGGGCATAGGTTCCGGACAACAACGTGTGTATACAACTTGCAGATAAGACCAAAAACAATACTATCATAATGAATCAATAACATGTTTAGATCTGAAATCATGGCACTCGGGCCCTAGTGACAAGCATTAAGCACAACAAGTTGAAACAAAGTCATAAAGCACTAATAAAAGATACTAGGCACCATGCCCTAACAATCTTATGCCATTACATGAACGATCTCATCCAATCCCGACCATCCCCATAACCTACAGCGGGGGATTACTCACTCATAGATGGGGAAACATGGATGGTCGATGGAGATGATGGTGGAGATCGATGGAGATGGCTCCAGGGGCACTTCCCCGTCCCGGCAGGGTGCCGGAACAGAGACTTTCTGTCCCCCGAATCTCCCCTTCGGTGGTGGCGGCGCTACGGAACTTCTTCTAGAAAAATGTCCACCCCCCGGAGTTTTTAGGTCAGAAGGCTTCTTATAGGCGAAGAGGGAGACCGAGGGGGTGCCTGGGGCCACCACACCATGCCCTAGCATGGCCAGGCCCAACCCGCGCCTGGGGGTGGTGTGGCCAGCCCCTATCCCTCCTCCGTCTCGTATTCTGGCTCCTGGAGTATTCTGGAAAAATAGGAACTTTGGTTTTTGTCCCATCCAATTCCGAGAATATTCATTTTCTGACTTTCGTGGAACCAAAAACAGCAGAAAATAGGCAGCTGGCACTGTGGCTCTTGTTAATAGGTTAGTCCAAGAAATCATATGAAAAGTACTCCAAAGTGTGGACAAAACACAAGTAAGTGGATAAAACCAAGCATGGAGCATCAAAAATTATAGATACATTTGCAATGTATGAGGGTGTGACCCCTTAACTCAAGGTTCCGATCAGCACGAGCCTTGCGATGAAGCTCAATAAGCTTGTTGTCTCTTATTGGAATAGTTTCATCACTTTAATCTTCATTGGAATCATTTGCTCGACCTTGATTAGAATCCGGGTTAACAGAAGTAGGAGGTGATGAAGCATGTCCTTGAGGAGGGTCAGCAGCTGTAA
The DNA here is from genome assembly GCA_023614405.1 of Avena insularis. NCBI lineage: Eukaryota > Viridiplantae > Streptophyta > Magnoliopsida > Poales > Poaceae > Avena > Avena insularis. The sequence continues at coordinate 44,040,207 of CM042688.1, read as the reverse complement.
CAGGAGGCTGCTGAATAATTGGTGATTCAGGGCCGGATAATCCGACCGAGGGTGAGGCCGGATAATCTGGCCTGGGAGAACTTGTTGCAGCTTCATCAGGCTGCCTGGGATTTGCTTGAGCTGGCGAGGGGCCGGATAATCCGGGGTCAGCCGGAAAATCCGGCCTGGAGCTTGCAGCGATTTCTTCAACACCAGGTGTAGGCTGTTTGTCAGGATGGGGGTGACCGGATAATCCGGTGTCAACCGGATAATACGGCCTGGAGCTTTCTGGAACATCTTGACCTTCAGCAGATGATGGAGATGGTGTAGAAGTTACTCCCGTGGTTGGAACAAGATGAATATGTGTAGATGAGGGCTCTTCATGAGTAGAGCATTGATGGCTCAGTGTTGATGTAGAGCTCGTTGGGAACCCCAAGAGGAAGGTATGATGAGCACAGCAGCAAGTTTCCCTCAGTTATGAAACCAAGGTTTAATCGAACCAGTAGGAGCAAGGAAACACCCCAAAGGTGTTGCTAGCTGAGCCTTGACAGGGCGCACTACCGGTGCTAGTAGCAACGTGGAGACCTGCACAACACAACCACAGAACTTTGTCCCCAACTTGCGATGAGGTTGTCAATCTCATCGATTTTGCTAAAAACAAATGATTAAACATATTGAATGGAAGGAAGTAATAGTCTGCAGAAAGTAAACACAAAGCAGTAAACAGTTTGTACATTGTATGTAAAAGAAAGGACCGGGATCCATAGTTCACTAGAGGTGGCTCTCCTTAAGATAGATAACATGCTGGGTGAACAAATTATAGCGGGGCAATTGACAAACATCGAGAAAGCAATACATGCATATACTAATCATCTTGACTCCTTTGGAACTTGATTGGGCATTACAACATTATACATAGACCGCCATCCAACTGCATCTATGACTAATAATCCACCTTCAGGTTATCATCCGAACCCCCTCCAGTATTAAATTGCAAGCAACAGATTATTGCTTTATGAATTTGTAACACCCTCGAATTGGCCCCATGCAAGTTTTAGCCCTTTCCGCCAAACCCGCATAGAAACGATTCAAGGACGCCCACCAGGCACTTTCATGTGGGTGGAAAACGAAGTAATACCATTACACAACAGTCCTCGATGGGACCCACAGAACAGATATATATACAACAGCGACTCCATGAGTCAAGAATACAGATATACTATACAAAGATCCAAATCACCTTGAAAACGATAGAGCGTCTGACTACGGACAAGATGCAAATGGGGCTAAGAGCCCTGAAGAATAACCAATGGCGTCCATAACCCTACCCAGGCCAAGCCAGAAGGGTAACCCTGCTAACGACGTCGATCTCAAACCTGCTAAAACAAAAGGGGTGCCGACAAAGGGTAAAGAAAAAAGAGGAGCGTCAGTACTGAGGCCAATACACGACGAGGCTAGAATTCGGCGGCTCTCACCTACATAGGTATGGTGGACTGAAGCGGCAGCGCAACATGCACTAAACAACCTATAGAGACTCGATAAACTGTCGGCTATTAGAGAGGGATAAGAAAGACCTATTCGGAACCAACCTAAAGCTAACACCAATCATACCCATCCTGGTATTTCCCCCTCGAGACCAAACGAGGAAGTCAGGCCAAGGAACTCACACAGTTGGCAGTTTTACTCATTCCATTTTAGTTGTAGCATTTACGAGTCAGATATATAGCATGAGTCATCCTGATAGCGTAAGTAGTGGGCAGTTTTAGTTAGCATTCCATTGTAGTTGGAACATTTACTAGTCAGATATAATTGTCCTGAGGAATCCCAAAACCCAGCAGTTGTTGGCACTTTTATCACATTCCATTGGAGTTGCAATACTTACTAGGCAGATATAACAAAACAACCCGGTCCACCAGTAGTTGGCATTTTTAATATCCATTCCGTTATAGTGAAGCTGATTACTAGTCAGATATATTAAGTCAAATTTATAGCACTACTTTAGTTATGCTTGTCTATGATCGAGATACTGTGCTCCAAGTCGTCCATAACCGCGGACACGACTTTCAGAAAGTTTTACCCTGCAGGGGTGCACAAATAGCAGCACACACTCGATCAACCTCGGAAAAACCAACTCAAAACCCAACAAGGCATTCACGACAAAGCGATCACAGGATTCATAAAATATTTTAGGGGGCCACCCCACTAAGCTACCCGCAACAAAGTTGGTCGGCTCCAGAACGGACCCAGGGTTTGTGACAATGGTTGTAAACGACTGGGAACCCAAAAGTGTGACTGGGCTTGTCGATACCGCGAAAACATTCCATGTTCCAAAATAGTACAGGTGCTCCACGCACAATCGTAAATAAAGCAGTAAAACATGGCATAGGTACAGGATAGTAATAAAGCCCCAAACTACTTTGTGGCCCCAAGAAATAGAAATGAATCAAGCTCTGGCTCAGGGGGGTCCATAAGGCCTCCCGGATTTTGATAGTGCTAAAAAATCAAGGAACAGGTATCAAGTACTCGGGGTCCTATGGAACACAAGTGAGCGTGGAAGAACCAAATAACATCTATTGCCCACCGATGCCTCTGCATTAGTTATATCTAGCATTTTAATAGTTGTATTTAAAGTCATGATCATCTCCACCATTAAGCATCTGCTAACCTTCCAACAACTGTGGTACTTGACAACACGAGATCGCACCTGAGCAAGCAACTACGACTCGCAAGGCCAGCTATCTACCAAACACAGGTAATAGGAGGTGTCCAAGGCAATATAGAGGCTGCACGGGATATAACTGGTGTTCGGAAACTAAAGCATCGCGACACGGATAGCAATATATCAACAGGAGGAAATAAAGACTATAAATGCAAAATAGGTAGAAAGGGGGAGAATGCTCGCCTGGGAAACACTGCCAGAGGTTCATATCCGGAGAATTTGTCGATACTCGCATCAACTCATCGGCCTAATCCACGAAGAAGCAAACACTAGAAGAAACACCGGATGCAATATTTAATACTACAGCAGAAGATCCGTCATGCTTATGATATGATGCATGGCATGGCAAAAGTGCGGTGCAATTAGGCAATATTAAGTGAAACCGGGTCCCGACAATTAATTATATGGTTCAAGTTATTTAGATACCCCGCAATTTAAAGGTTGTATTAACAAGGCAATTCATGGCATCGGTTCGCTACACAAATTTAAATGGAGTCCGGAATAAGACTAGAATAGCCCGCATATAGACTCCATATTAAATTTAGGTGAATCGACTAATGCCCCCACACCACATGATATGCATGCGAGATGAACAAATAATACGCAACAGGTATATATCATATATTATAAAAATAGGGGTCTCGGAAAGGGAATCACATGTGGTTCCGAAGATCTTGGGTTCCGGGGTTCGACGGTCTCGGCGGGATCGGTCTCGACCACCGGGGCCGAGGGTCTTGGAGTTGACGGAAACGAGGTTCGAATCAGAGAAGGAGGTCTTGGTGTTCCGTGAGATCGGTTCGGTCTTCAGGGTCCCGGCGTCGGATCCATGAAGGAGGACTCGTGGTCTTTAGGTCCGCCCTTCGGTTCCGAGTCGGGAAACTTGGCATCCGATCCGGGTGTCGAGGAAGGACTTGGTTCCGGAAACAGTCTCCAGGGATCAGTCTTCGAGTTCATTGTCGATGGCGATCTTGGTGATCAAGGATCACGACAACGAGGACACGGTGATCACTGCGTTGCAACACAATATTGTAGCCGAGGCCAACGGTTCAGCGAGGAAGTGATCAGCCAAGCTCACAAACATGCACAGACAACATCAAATAGCATCCCATCACCATGAAGACCTAGAATAGATGGGCAGGGGTCTACTGGCAACTTGGCGTCCACCACAACACGAAAGATGTTGGTGTCCCCTGCAGGCAGAGTCTAGGAAGGCGCCATGGTAACAGAGTTCGGGAAGGGCGTCTCAGACTTGGGCCGGTTCAGAGAGGTGCCGACAAGGACCTGGTCGAGGGTCGCGCAGAACTTGTCCAAGGCAGGATCGAGGACGGCTAGGCCGATGTGGGGGAGCGCCGCAGCGAGGGGAGCGACGAGTAGGAAGAGATGGACGACATTGTGCAGCACGGCCAGGGCGAGGATGAGCGCCTGCAACGTCGTGCGGGTCAGGTTGCAGAGGTAGCAGCGACGCGCAGCACGGTCCGAGTGAAGGACGATGGCGGGCCGGCTCGCGGACAGCATGGCAACAAGCTTGAGGCGGCGAGAGGACCGGACAGGAGGGCACCCGTGGCGGAGCTCCTGGAGGTGGATCAAGCTACGGGGCAGAAGACATGAAGGGGCGCCGAGGGTCTTGGTGATGGTGAAAGACGGCGGCCGGAGCTCGAGGTCACGCGGGAAGGCGGTCGGCGGTGACGGGAGAGACTCCCTCGCGGCAGGGTCTGGACGAGCGGGGTGGAAGGGCTCTCGCCGGCGGCGGAAGGGGGTCTGACTCACGGCGGCCGAGGCACCGGAGGAGGAAGGCGAGTGTGGAGAGGAAGGGGAGGGAGAGGGCGGCGACGAGGAAGGTGGGGATGGCACAGCGAGGGAGAGGGGATTGCTAGCGAGCGACCGGGGTAGGCGTGTGGTTGACCGAGCAAGGGAGACGGGGTTAGCAGGGTGGGGCCAGAGCAACAAGGACGGAACACGTTACCGCGAGAGAAGGAGGGGCCATGGCGATCAGGGCAGGTGGAGGTTTGTCGGGAGCGGGGCGGGGAGTCAGGTGGGGCGCTGGTTGGCCACAGGAGAGCGACACGACACGGGAGGTGGGGCCAAGCAGGGCGCAGTCGGGGCTGGGACACGTTTGTGGGTTAGGTGGCTGCTGCGCGCGTGTTGCGTGTGTGCGTGAGTGCATGTGTGGCGGCTGGGTGGAGGGAGTGTGTGGCGGCGGGGTGGGAAGTTGGGGTAGCTAGGGTTTTGTTTGCTGGGGGTGGTAGGTGGCTGGCCGGCTGGGCCACTTGGCCCTGGTCGATTGGCTGCCTTCCCCTATTTTTTTTAAGAAAACATTTTTATTATTTATTTCCAAAACAAAACATTTTGCAAGTAGTTTTGAGATCAGAAAAATATCCGGAACGACAGGGGCTTTAATTTTAAATAGAGAAGGGGAGTAATTAGAAAACAAACTTGGCTTTTAGAAAATATTTTTAGCCAAAAAGATGCATGATGACATGACGATGCTCAAATGCAATGTGGCATGATGACATGAGCATGCGGTAATGACGATGCAATGCACAAAAACACAGTGATTTTCTAGTAGTGGTTTTAGCGGGATGCCATAGAATTGCATGTAATGTAAACAATACGATTGTTCAATGAACAAAAGATTGTTGTTTTCTCCCTATTGGCAACAGCACATCTAGTACCTTATAGATTTTTGTCACTTCCCCAGATTACCAGAGGCATGAATCCACTATCGAGCATAAATACTAACCCTTGGAGTTGCTAGCATCTACTTGGCCAAGATAGCTACTAACAACGGAAAGCATGCAAGATCACAAATAACAAAGACATGATAGAATCAATAATCACTCTGAAATAGCATCTCAATATCCATCGGATCCCCACAAACACAACATGCAGAATTACAAATAGATGATCTTGATCATGAACGGAGATCACAAGATCTAACCATGATCCTCTGCGGGGCGGAAAACACCGAGAGAGAAAGATCTCTCCGGCAGACAGATTTCTGCTAGGGGAATTCCTTCCCGGAGAGGGGAGATCGTCGCCATCAACACCACCATCAAGCTGGACTTCATCGGGATCATCATCACCATCATCACCACCATCATCACCATCAGCACCATCATCACCATCTCCATATTGCTGTAACAATTGCGTTGAATCTTGCATAGTTCATAGGGGAAACTTTCCCGATGTTGATTACTCTTTGTAGTTGATGCTATTGAGTGAACCATTGAATTATTGTTTATGTTCAGATTGTTATACATCATTATTCCATCTCTGATCATGATCCATATGATGTCTTGTGAGTAGTTCGTTTTGTTCTTGAGGACATGGGAGAAGTCTTGTTGTTAGTAGTGGAGTTGCGTTGAGAAAGATTCAATAGATTGTTATTTAAGTTGTGGTGTACTTCTTCTAGTGGTGTCATGTGAACGTCGACTACATGACACTTCACCTATATGGGCCTAGGGGAATGCATTGTGTATTTGGCTACTAATCGTAGGGGTTGCCGGAGTGACAGAAACCTGAACCCCCGTTAGGAAACCATTGCACAAGGGACGTAAGGGTCTTAGAGTTTAAAGCTGTAGTTAGCTCTATACCTTAAATACTTTCTTGTACTTACGGATGTTTGCAAGGGGTTTAATCACAAGTATGTATTAGTCTTGGATGAGGTGGTACATTAGCACAGGTTCACCCACACAACACTTAGCAAGCTAGAGAATATTAATCAACTATATGAAGCGAAAGCACTTGACAGTCTTCCCATGTGTCCTCGAGAACGTTTGGTCATCTTAAGTAATACAACCGGCTTGTACTTTGCTACATAAAGGATTGGGCCACTTGCTGCATTTATTCCTACTGTCTTTTTTTACTCGTACTTTGTTTACTTGCTTTATCGAAAACCCCTAAAAATCCGTTTGCTAAGTATTTGCAGAGAATTCCTGATCCATACCGCTAGCCAGCACCTTCTGCTCCTCGTTGGGTTCGACACTCTTACTTATCAAAAATACTGTGATACACCCCCTATACTTGTGGGTCATCAATGAACTACTCACGCATCACATCGAAGGCTTGCATGGTGATGAAGAAGGCCTCTAGGGTGAATTCCCCTCTCCGGCAGGGTGCCGGGAAGAGCTTCAGATCCCTCCCGATCTAGGGATGGAGATGACGGCGGCTGCAGACTCTTTCGTGGATTTTTGATCGGGTACTTAGGGTTTTCGTCCCGAGGGCAATATATAGGTGGAAGGAGAGGCCGAGGGGGTGCCTGGGCTGGCCACACCACCTCAAAGTGCGGCCAAGCTTTGCTGCCAGGTTGTGTGGCCGCCCTCCGCCCTTCTCCGCCTCAGATTCGGCATCTGATGACTTCCGGAAAAATAGGCACTTTGGCTTTTGTCCCGTCCAATTCCGAGAATATTCATTTTCTGACTTTCCTGGAATCAAAAATAGCAGAAAAGAAGCAGCTGGCACTATGGCTCTTATTAATAGGTTAGTCCAAGAAATCATATGAAAAGTACTCCAAAGTGTGGACAAAACACAAGAAAGTGGATAAAACCAAGCATGGAACATCAAAAATTATAGATACATTTGCAATGTATCAAGATCCCCAAGCTTAACTCATGCTCGTCCTCGAGTAGGTAAGTGATAAAAAGAAAGAATAATTTTTGAGGTGGCATGCACCATCAAAGACTTGATCAAAGTATTTGTAAAACATTCAAAGCTAGGATCATAGTACTTCAATCATAACATGAAAGACAAAGTTCTAGCAATAAGACAAAGAAACTATGATGCAACATGAAAAGGCACAAACAAAAGATTCATGAATAACAATGCTTTGCAAGACGTTTGTTTGTTTCACATAAAGAAAACATGGCATAATAGTATTAAGCTTGTCCCTCATAGAGTAGCAAATATAAATGCATAGGACACCTTCAAAGTTCATAAGGGTGACTAGATACAAATAGTTTAAAACAAGCAATATCAAGTTATGCATCAATCAACTAGTCTTGGGACAATGCACATAGAACTAAGAATGGCCACTATGCTCTCAAAGTAGGTGCATAAAGGTAGAAGGTGGAGACTCAATATAATGGTGGAAGAAAGGCCTTCATAGAAGGAAATAGGGATTCAAGTCTCATAAAGAGCTTCCAAAAATTATGGTACTTATAGCTTTCAGCTCTCATTGCCCCTATCATAAGCATCTTGAAGTGATTAAGGTTAAAGTGAACAAACTATGGTGTACATGCTTGAGGAAGTATGAGTTAGAAATCTCATGTCCCTTGTATACGAGGGCTGCTCCTCATACTACTCAAGTTTAGTCACCGGTAAGTTCTTGCCATCGTAAGTACATGTGTATCATAGAGAACTGCGAACGGGGTACCCCTTGCCCGATGATACGGAAGAATACCCATATCAAAATGACAAGGCAAGCAGACAACGAGCATCCTAGCAATCTTCTTATTTACCATGGGAATATGGTGCTTTTTTCTCTTTCATCTTTTCATAATATCTTTTTTTCTCTTTTTCTCTTTTTCTCAATATAGGACTCTTTTTTTATAAGAAGAATGCTTCATAGACATCTCATTATGGTTACGCTGCAGGTTTCCACCATGTCAGCATGGATTAGACCAGCGGCCCAAGCGTTTCTCTAACACATATACATAACTCCATGGACTTACAAGCTCCCCTTTAATTTCACACCGACGACATCCATATACAAAAGAGCATGCTATCAACTAGGTACAAGTACCAAGTACAATGTTGAAAGCGTTCCCCATGAAAGCATGGTTCTGCTAATTCCTAACAAATAAGTGCAAGCATATACAACATAGAGGACACAATGGTTCAAGTTTATTAAGGGCAAGAAAAGTAAAGTGTGCCATCAAGTTCGTGAGAGCTTTAATCAGTAGTTTTCTCATAACAAGTTTAATTCGGAAGGTAAACAAAAGCATGAATATACTTGAAATAGCATATGCTAGTAGGTAGGTATGGTGGAATCTTTGGAATAACTTGGTTTAGGGAGTTGGATGCATGAGTGTAACTCATACTTGGTTGTGGAGGCTAGCAAAAGACTGGGAGCGACAAACTAAGAGAGCAATAATGGCCATAATCATGCAGAGCGACAAAACATCATTGAACAAAGCATAAAGTGATACTACAAGTTGAAAACTAAAGGATCATAAAGGCTATGGTGACTTGAGATAGTCATAACATGGTGTGAGCATGCGCCAAGTCAACCCAAATAAAGCATCAAAGGAGAATACCACTATACTATGCTTTAATATGCTAAAACAACGCATGATTCATACAAGGCACATTAAGCAATCTCAATTGTTTATAACAAGTCATGCTATAGCAAATAATACTAAACATAAAGCCAAAACAATACCAAGCATGGCATGACAAAGCATAGGCCACAGTCAAAAACAAGCTCTTTTTACCACATAAGCATGAGTTTTCCTACTCTTTTCCAAACCAAACCAAACTATTTGAAAACCAATGCATGAAAGAGGGGGTCCAACAAATTTATTCAGAAAACTAAGAAAACCAAGCAAATGAAAAACCAAAACAAAAACTAAAAAGAAGACGCTCCAAGAACAACACAACTGTGCATGAAACAATAAAAATGAAGCGTTTGGAAGAAACCTGGGATTTTTATTGATGAAGAAGGGGATGCCTTAGGCATACCCGAGCTTTGATGCTTGTACTTCTTGGATATTTCTTGGGGTGACACGTGTGGCATCCCCAAGCTTGAGCTTTAGTCCATCCTTCATCTCATTACTCATTCCTTCCATACACCTGAAATTTTTCCTTCATACAAAACTTCACACAATCTTTATTAGCAATATTAGTGCACTCAAGATAAATAAGTCTTAAGGTTCAGTTCTAACACCAAATAAACTTCCATTAGAACATTAGCTACTGTAGCACTTCCCTCAAAAAGCTCAATTCCCCAAAAGAACTCAAAAAGAACCAACAAGAAGCAAATGCAGAAAATGACAGAAATCTGTCAAAACAGACCAGCATGTAAAGACAGTTTTTTTCGAAGACCTTCTGTTGCTCAAATCAAAAAGTGTTGAACTAACTAAAGTTAGATAACAACCTGGGGCAGAAGCACAAAAATTCACGGCTCAAAAAGACATGCAGAGATTTTACACGAGTTTTCACGGTGAAGCACGGAAATCTGTTTCGGGACAGCAACTTTCCCAATCATTACTTCTCTCTCATTAGAGGTTACTCTTGGCACAAAAAGCAAATAAAAAGGATAAGGAGCGGTCATTACAGAGGTAATAACTTCCAAGACTCATCTAAACCTTTTGGGTTATCTCCCAATAAGTACTTTTCTTTAACGCCTTTAAGTTAGGCATAAGAAGCAAGAAAAAGAATCAAGTGTTCTCAAATGAAGAAGCATTAAGACCAAATTTCTTGCCCTTACCTCTCTTACTTTTATTCTTAAACTTGGGGAAAATATGATTGTTTGGTGGAGAAGAAAGGTGCATGGTCCCCTTTCCCACATCTATTATTCCTCCAAGGAGTTCTAATAGGGACCTTCCAAGTGTAATTTGTTCTTTTCCTGCACATTCAATAACAAGATAATCAGTAGAAATCATTTTCCCAAGGATCTTTGTAAACACTTCTTAAGCTATTCCAATAGGTAATATGGTAGCATTATTAGCAAGAGATATTTCTTTTCCTCCTTCAGTAAGACCCCAAAGATTCAAAGACTCATAAATATCTTTGGGCATAAGACAAAATTCAGACATGATATCACAACGGGCTTGAAAAGTTTCAGTGTTTATCTCAATATTTACTGTAGGGAGCCATTTTGATGGTTAAGAATTTATTGGAACATAATTATGATGCTCCCTAAGCGTATTATAGCAATATTTTAAGCTAGCAGTGCCAGTCTCAAGAGTGTTCAATCTAGCAAATATTCTTGGGAAAGAAATATCAGTTTGGCTAGGCAAGTTGTAAGTAAGGATCAATTTCTTTATAGCATTTATAGCATCATCCTCATTACATTGGAGTAAATCTCCTCCCACAACAGCATCTAAAGCATATCTATAGCAAAGAGCAATTCCAAGGTAAAAACTTCTAAGGAACAAGCTTTGAGTCATTTTAGGCTCAGTTTTTTCATGTAGATCAGAGATTCTAGACCAAGCTTCCTTGAAACTCTCTTCAATTCCTTGTTTAAAAGTGAAAATCATTTCATCGGGTGACATAGTGACTGGATCAAGGCTAGACATAGTGGCAACTTAAGATAGGAACTAATTTTTTTTATGTGTTTTCAAATAAGAAAGCAAACTTGTAAAACTAATTTTTTTTTGTGTTTTTGATAAAGAAACTAGGAAACAAAGCAAAACAAAAATAACAAAGTAAAGAGATTGGTTATGAGGGACTCCCCTTGTGAAGATGTCCTTAACTCCCCGGCAACGGTGCCAGAAAAATCCTTGATGGCTCAGTGTTGATGTAGAGCTCGTTGGGAACCCCAAGAGGAAGGTATGATGAGCACAGCAGCAAGTTTCCCTCAGTTGTGAAACCAAGGTTTAATCAAACCAGTAGGAGCAAGGAAACACCCCAAAGGTGTTGCTAGCTGAGCCTTGGCAGGGCGCACTACCGGTGCTAGTAGCAACATGGAGACCTGCACAACACAACCACAGAACTTTGTCCCCAACTTGCGATGAGGTTGTCAATCTCACCGGTTTTGCTGAAAACAAAGGATTAAACGTATCGAATGGAAGGAAGTAATAGTTTGCAGAAAGTAAACACAAAGCAGTAAATAGTTTGTAGATTGTATGTAAAAGAAAGGACCGGGATCCATAGTTCACTAGAGGTGCCTCTCCTTAAGATAGATAACATGCTGGGTGAACAAATTATAGTGGGGCAATTGACAAACATCGAGAAAGCAATACATGCATACACTAATCATCTTGACTCCTTTGGAACTTGATTGGGCATTACAACATTATACATAGGCCGTCATCCAACTGCATCTATAACTAATAATCCACCTTCAGGTTATCATCCGAACCCCCTCTAGTATTAAGTTGCAAGCAACAGATTATTGCTTTATGAATTGCGTGTAATGTAAACAATATGATTGTTCTATGAATAAAGGATTGTTGTTTTCTCCCTAGTAGCAACAACACATCTAGTACCTTAGAGATTTCTGTCACTTCCCCAGATTACAAGAGGCATGAACCCACTATCAAGCATAAATACTAACTCTTGGAGTTGCTAGCATCTACTTGGCCAAGATAGCTACTAACAACGGAAAGCATGCAAGATCACAAATAACAAAGACATGATAGAATCAATAATCAATCTGAAATAGCATCTCAATATCCATCGGATCCCCGCAAACACAACATGCAGAATTACAAATAGATGATCTTGATCATGAACGGAGCTCACAAGATCTAAACATGATAGCACAAAGGAGGAGAATTGGCCATCTAGCTACTACATGGATCCGTAGTCCAAGGATGAACTACTCACACATCACACCGGAGGCTTGCATGGTAATGAAGAAGGCCTCCAGGGTGAATTCCCCTCTCCGGCAGGGTGCCAGGAAGAGCTTCAGATCCCTCCCGATCTAGGGATGGAGATGACGGCGGCTACAGACTCTTTCGTGGATTTTTGATTGGGTACTTAGGGTTTTCATCCCGAGAGCAATATATAGGCGGAAGGAGAGGCCGAGGGGGTGCCTGGGCTGGCCACACCACCCCCTGGTACGGGCCAAGCCTGGCCGCGCGGCCAGGTGGTGTGGCTGCCCTCTGGCCATTCTCCGTCTCGTATTCTGGCATCTGATGACTTCCGGAAAAATAGGCACTTTGGCTTTTGTCCCGTCCAATTCCGAGAATATTCATTTTCTGACTTTCCTGGCACCAAAAACAGCAGAAAACAGGCAGCTGGCACTGTGGATCTTGTTAATAGGTTAGTCCAAGAAATCATATGAAAAGTACTCCAAAGTGTGGACAAAACACAAGAAAGTGGATAAAACCAAGCATGGAACATCAAAAATTATAGATACATTTGCAATGTATCAAGCATTGTCCTTCCTGATCCGCCACAAGGGGTTCCTCAATGGGGTGGAAAAATCCCACGCCCATTCTTCTTATGGCATCTTGGGGTATTTCAACATCTGCATCACAAACATCAACTTGCCCCGCATGGGAGCCGTCATTTTCTTCGAACACCACACTACAAGATTCTACAACAGTTCCGGGGAGCTTATTGTAGACTCTATAAGTGTGGGATTTGGCACCATAACCAACAAAAATACCTTATAGAGCCTTGGATTCAAACTTAGATAAACGAACTCCCTTTATGAGAAAGAAACACTTACACCCGAATACCCGAAAGTATGAGATGTTTGGCTTGTTATCGGTAAGTATTTCATATCGAGTCGTGTCCATGACTTTTACGGAGTTATAATCGGTTGGATGAATGGCAAGTGGTAGAGATTGCTTCAGCCCAAAAGTTATAAGGAGACTTGAATTCGGCTAGCTTTGACCTTGTCGTATCCATTAGAGTCCAATTCTTCCTCTCGGCTACACCATTTTGTTGAGGGGTGTACGCAGCGGAATATTGATGTCTTATCACCTCTTCACTTAGGAACTCATTTAAGGTGTAGTTCTTGAACTCAGAGCCATTATCACTTCTTATAGCCAGAATAGGGACATTGTGTTGACGTTGAACCTTGTTGGCGAAGTCGATGACCGTTTGTTGAGTTTCACTCTTCAACTTGAAGAAATACACCCAACTGTATCTTGAGTAATCATCAACGATCACGAGACAGTACTTCTTCCCACCGAGGCTTGCATGAGATGGAGGTCTGAAGAGGTCCACATGAAGGAGCTCTAAGATCCTCTTTGATGAGACAATAGTCTTCCTTTGATGAGGAGAGTCATGCATTTTCCCTTCAACACAAGCCCCGCAAACACGATCTTTGGCAAAGGAGACATTTTCTTTTAGTCCAAGGATGTGGCCACCCTTGTGGAGACTTTGCAAAGTTTGACGTGGGCTAGTCGGTGATGCCATAACCAACTGATACATTGCAAATGTATCTATAATTTTTGATGCTCCATGCTTGTTTTTATCTACTTTCTTGTGTTTTGTTCCAACTTTGGGGTACTTTTCATATGATTTCTTGGACTAACCTATTAACAAGAGCCACAGTGCCAGCTGCATGTTTTCTGCTGTTTTTGGTTCTAGGAAAGTCAGAAAATGAATATTCTCGAAATTAGACGAGACAAAAGCCAAAGTGCCTATTTTTCCAGAAGACTCACGGAGCCAGAATACGAGACGGAGGAGGGCCAGGGGCTGGCCACACCCCTCCTAGGCGCGGGCTAGGCCTGGCCACGCCAGGGCCTGGTGTGGTGGCCCCAGGCACCCCCTCGATCTCCCTCTTCGCCTATAAGAAGCCTTCTGACCTAAAAACTTCGGGGGGGGTCGATGTTTTTCCAGAAGAAGTTCCGCAGCACCGCCACCACCGAAGGGGAGATTCAGGGGACAGAAAGTCTCTATTCCGGCACCCTACCGGGACGGGGAAGTGCCCCCGGAGCCATCTTCATCGATCCCCACCATCATCTTCATCGACCATCCATGTTTCTTCCATCTATGAGTGAGTAATCCCCCGCTGTAGGCTATGGGGATGGTAGGGATTGGATGAGATCGTTCATGTAATGGCATCAGATTGTTAGGGCATACTGCCTAGTATCTCTATTAGTGCTTTATGACTTTGTTGCAACTTTGTTGAGCTTAATGCTTGTCACTAGGGCCCGAGTGCCATGATTTCAGATCTGAACTTATTATTGATTCATTATGATAGTATTGTTTCTGGTCTTATCTACAAGTTGTTTACCCACGTCGTTGTCCGGAACCTATGGTCCCGAAGTGACAGAAATCAGGGTAGCCGGAAGGGAAAGGCTTTGATGTGAGGATCACATGTGTTCACAGAGTGTTAATGCTTTGCTCCAGTGCTCTATTAAACGGAGCACCTTAATTGCCAGTAGTTCCCTAGAGGCCCCGCTGCAAACGGGCTGGCAGGACAAAAGATGTTGTGCAAGTTCTCATTGCGAGCACGTATGACTATATATGGAACACATGCCTAGGATTGTCTAGTACTTGGATGCTTTATCTTATTTATCTGCAATTGCCCTATGTTCTGATTGCTATGTGAAATGTCTTGTCCATGCAATGCCCGTCCATCCATCCCTATGCCTACCGCACTCGAATCCCACTGTTTACTGCTTTTGTTACTACTGTCTTTGCTTTGTATTGCTGTTACTTTACTATTCCTACTACAAAACTATTGCTACTGACAAACTGCTGTGAGCAAGATTGTTTCCAGGTGCAACTGAATTGACAACTCAGTTGTTAAGGCTGATAAGTATTCTTTGGCTCCCCTTGTGTCGAATCAATAAATTGGGTTTCGCTTCCCTCGAAAATACTGCAATACACCCCCTATACTTGTGGGTCATCACCAACCCACATCAGCCTTTCAGAAAAGGCACATCGGGCCTGTAGTGGTTTTCCCCGAAAAGTCCACCACATACAGGTCATTTTCGACATATCCCACGAAAGCGACTTTTAGAGACTTGCTCCACAAGAGTACCACCAAATCAGAATCAATAAAAACTGCAAAGCCCATCTTACCAAGGGCACGAACTGAAAGTAAATTGTATCCGAGGGTCTCAACAAGCATGACGTCCACGAGAGAGATATCGTGAGTGTAGTACCCCGGTAAAATCACTACTAGAAAATCGCTTGCTGTTTTCTTTTTGTGCATCATCATGCGCATGCTCATGTCATCATGCCACATTGCATTTGAGCATCGTCATGTCATCATGCATATGTTTGCCTAAAACTATTTTCTAAAAGCCTAGTTTTGTTTTCTAATTACTCCACTTCTTTATTTCAAACGATAAACCCCGGTCTCTTCTAGATCTTTTGTTTGTCTAAAATTAATTACAAAAGGTCTTTAAAAATAAAATAGAATAATATTAAATATAAAACTTATTTTTTTAGGGAGGCAGCCAGCCAGGCCCAAAAGCCCAGCTGGCCACCTCCTTCTAACCTAACCATAGACCCGACCTGCACTGCCTAACCACTCCCTATTGGTGCCGCCAACCCTGCCTCGCGCGACACACCGCCTGGACCCCTGCCACGCACCACCCTGCACCCACCGCTAGCGTACACCGCACGAGCTACCAACCCGATCGATACGCTCCACTCCTCCCTGGCCCCACTTCACGTCACCTGCCCCATCCCTGGCCCCACCATGACCCGCTCTCCCTCTCCTGCAATTCTCTCTGCCTTGCTCCGCTCGATCCCCAACCCCCACAGGCGCCCACCTCGTTCTTCTTCCTCGTTCCTTCCAGCGCCCTGCACTCCGCCACCAGTCCGAGCGCCACCGTTCGTGCAGCCCCATCTTCCCCGGGCCTGAGCTCGGCCGCACGCCGCCATCGGAGGACCGAGACCGCCGTCTCCTTCCCCAGTTCCTGCAGAGCCGCCTCGAGCACATCGTGTTCCTGGTGAACGACCACCGCCGGCCCTGCCGTGGCTTCCTCTCCGGCGCCACCGTGCCCACCTCGCTCCAAGCACGTCCCCAGCACCGCCGCGACCCTCTCCTCACCCAAGCTCATCTGGCTGAGAGATCTCTCGCCGCCGCATGGGCCCTCTCCCGTGCCTCCCCGTCGTCAAGCGTCGGCCATCCGCAAGCTCCACCGTGGCCACGAGCTCCTTCCCGAGGCGGAGCCCTGTCGCGAGCTCCTCGTCGCCCCCTCGCAACAATCACCGTCGCGGCCTGCGAGACCCCGCCCAGGCCATTCGGCCTCGAAGGACGTTGACCGCCTCGCCGTCTCTGCTCGAGCTCCAGCCTCCTCTTCTCCGACAAGCCCGGCAAATCGCCACCGGCAACACCACCTTCCTCTGCCACTATCGGCCGGCATGCCCCATCGTCCCATGTGTTGCACCCCACGCAAGTACAGGCCGTCTTTGTCCTCTGCCTCCTACCACCCGTCGACCGGTCCTCTTCAAGGAGCCTGCCCGACCTCTGTTCTATGACTGCCGCCTCCTGTCATGGTCGCCCCTAAACGACGCACCTTGCAGGTTGTTTCCGTCTTTGCCCTTGCAGTCAACGCCCGGGCTCCCAGAAGGTGTTTGAGGAAATGTCTATACAGGACTCGTTCACTCACAACATTCTATCCTTATGTCTTGCACTCGCGTTTTGATGGTGCGTTGTACCGAAGTTGGCACAGTGGCCCTCCAAGATGGTGTTGATGCAACTATTCCGACAATCGCGAAGCCTCGCTGTCCAGGTCCAAGAACCCGCTTACCCGTGCCTCCGTCAAGATCTTCCCGACGACAAGGACAACAAGATCTTTTGAAGGCTAGGACATGGCACAAGTTTGACCCCGAAGACGAGACGGACGCCAAGATCTCCTTCACGGATCCGATGGCCGATACCCCGAAGCCCCGTTCCTAGATGCGAGGACCGATCCCGTCAACCCCGGAGACCGAACTCAAACCATAGAACGCCAAGATCGTCGATAACCGATGTGTGTCCCTTTTATCCGAGACCCCTATTTTTATAATATGACATTATCCAATGTTGCATACTAAATTGTTCATGATTGCATACATCTTTATGTGGTTTGGGGGCATTATGCCAATTCACCTAATAATTAAATATGGAGACTATATACTGGCTTTTCTAGTCTTATATTGCTTCCAATTAAATTTGTGTAGCGAACCGGTGATATATTTTGCCTTGTTAACACAACATTTAAATTACGGGGTATCTATACAACATGAACCATCTAATTAATTGTCGGGACCCCGGTTCCGCTTAATTTTGTCTAGTCGCGTCGCATCTTTGCCATGTCATGCATCATATATGCATCATGCCTGATCTTCTGTCGTAGTATTAAATAGTGCATCCGGTGTTTCTTTTAGTGCTTTGCTTCTTCGCGGATTAGGCTGTTGAGTTGATGCGAGTATCGACAAGTCCTTCGGATATGTACCTTCGGCTATGTTTTCCAGGCGAGCATTCTTCCTCTTTCTACCTATTTTGCATTTATAGTCTTTACTTCCTCCTGTTGATCTATTGCTATCTGTGTCATGATGCTTTAGTGTTTCGTACCAGATATATCCCTTGCAGCCTTTATATTGCCTTGGACACCTCCTATTACCCATTCTTTGGTAGATACATGGTCTTCCGAGTCGTAGTCGCTTGCTCAGGTGCGATCCCGTGTCGTGAAGTACCACGCAGTTGTTGGAATGTTGTCATATGCTTTATGGTGGACAGGATCATGACTTTAAATACAATTATTAAATTGCTGGGATAACTAATGAAAGAGGCACCGGTGGGCAATATATGCTATTTGGTTTTTCATGTCCACTTGTGACCCGTAGGCCCCGAGTACTTGATACATGTTCCTTGATTATTCGCACTATCCACATCCGGGAGACCCTATGGATCCCCCTTAGCCAAAGCTTGATTCATTTCTTATTTTTTGGGGCCACAAACTAGTTTGGGGTTTTATTACTATCCTGTACTTATGACATGCTTTACTGCTTTATTTACGATTGTGTGTGGAGCACCTGTACTGTTTTGGATCGCGGCACGATTTCGCGGTATCGACAAGCCCAGTCACACTTTCGGGTTCCCAGTCATTTACAGCCGTTCTCGCAAACCCTGGGTCCGTTCCGGAGCTGGCCAACTTCGTTGCGGGTAGCTTAGTGGGGTGGCCCCCTGAAATATTTTATGAATCCTGTGATTGCTTTGTCGTGAAAGCCTTGTTGGGTTTTGATTTGGTTTTTCCGAGGTTGATCGTGTGTGTGTTGCTATTTGTGCACCTCGCAGGTAAACTTTCAAAGCCGTGTCATGGTTATGGACGACTTGGAGCACAGTATCTCGATCATAGACAAGCATAACTAAAGTAGTGCTATAAATTTGACTTAATATGTGACTAGTAATCAACTTCACTACAACAGAATGGATAATAAAAATGCTAACAACTTGTGGAACTGGGGTGTATCGTGTCATGTTATACCTGCCTAGTAAGTATCGCAACTCCAATGGAA
This sequence comes from Avena insularis, assembly GCA_023614405.1. Classification (NCBI taxonomy): domain Eukaryota; kingdom Viridiplantae; phylum Streptophyta; class Magnoliopsida; order Poales; family Poaceae; genus Avena; species Avena insularis. The sequence continues at coordinate 44,021,426 of CM042688.1, read as the reverse complement.
TGAAATAAAAGTGCCAACAACTGCTGGGTTTGGGATGTCACATGCTAATTGTATCTGACTAGTAAGTACTACAACTACAACTGAATGGTTAACTACAACTGCCCACTACTTATGCTATCAGGATGACTAATGCTATCTATATCTGACTAGTAAGTGCTTCAACTATAATGGAATGAATAAAACTGCCAACTGTGTGAGTTCCTCGGTTTGACTTCTTCGTTTGGACTCAAGGGGGAATACCAGGATGGGTATGATTGGTGTTAGTATAAGGTTGGTTCCGAATAGGTCTTTCTTATCTCTCTCTCTAATAGACGACAGTTTATCGAGTCTCTATAGGTTGTTTAGTGCATGCTTTGCTGCCGCTTCAGTCCACCATACCTATGTAGGCGAGAGCCGCCGAATTCTAGCCTCGCCATGTACTGGCCTCAGTACTGACCGCTCCATTTTTCCTTTGCCCTTTGTCGGCACCCCTTTTGTTTTAACAGGTATAAGTTCGACGTCGTTAGCAGGGTTACCCTTCCGGCTTGGCCTGGGAAGGGTTATGGATGCCATTGGTTAATCTTCAGGGCTCTTAGCTCAATTTGCTTCTTATTTGTACTCGGATGTTGTATCGTTTTCACGGTGATTTGGATCTTTGTATTGTATATCTGTATTCTTGACTCATGGAGTCGTTGTTGTATATATATGTTCTGTGGGTTCCATCATGGACTATTGTGTAATGTTATTACTTCGTTTTCCACCCGCACGCAAGTGCCTGGTGGGAATCTTTGAATCGTTCCTATGCGGGTTTGGCGGGAATCACTGAAACTTGCATAGGGCCGATTCGAGGGTATTACAGTGAGCCACCACGACTTTGCCGAGACCCAATACCTCAGATTTTGACTTGTCACTATAGGAGGCGGTTATATGATCATGATTTGGCCGCAAATCCGTGATGATCTCCTTGCTTCCGGTCATGTGACTCGTGCATCCGCTATCGAGTACCCATTTAGAACCACCGGAAGCATAGCCCTACAAGAAAGTTACTTCTTGGTTTTAGGTACCCATTTTTCAATGGGTCCTCTCATGTTAGTGACAAGGGTCTTGGGGACCCAAATAGACCAAGGAATGTAACAATCATAAGACCCTACATAACTAGCATAAACATCACCATAATGATCGCAATATAACTCAAAGTTAGGATTGTTAGCCCCTGCAAAACCATCATAATTAGACTTGTCATTGGTGGTGGTGCTAGTCTTTGGTTGAGCAGTCTTGCTCTTATTCTTCTTGTTGTTTTTCTTGTTCTTTGTCTTGGGGATATAACCAATACCTTCTTTTCCATTGTTTGTCCTTTGCTTGCTCAGTATCTCGTCTAAGACTTCTTTACCTTTGTGTGGAGAACCTCTTGCAAGTCCTTCTTTTCCATAAGATGATGTGGAGGTGCTTGGCCCATCATACATCTTCAATTGAGTTTGGAGCTGGTCATGAGACTTATTTAGAGTCGAGTGATCACTCTCCAATGCCTTGTGAGCACTATCAAGTTTATCAAACTTCTCCGAGAGTCTAGCATGAGCAGCCCCAAATTCAATCTTTTCTTTCTTTAGTTTCTTTACCTTGGCAAGAGCATTGTCACGTTCTTTGATGAGCTGAGATACAACTTCTTCATGTGACTCCTCAATGGATTCGAGTCTCTCTTCCAAACATACTCGAGCTTCCTCTTCTTCTTCCAAGACATTCTTCAAAGAGGCTATCTCCAAGGCATCTTCTCTTTTGATTCAGCCCTTTTCTTCAAGAAGATCTTTGGCTTGAGCAAGTTGACTCATAAGAGCATCAAAATGAAGTTTGTTCTCACCTTGCAGGTTAGTGAAAAAGTTGTCCAAGGCAATAACTTCTTCTTTCATTTTAAGACTAGCATGACCATCCATATCCAAATTTATGTTAGTCTTAGGAAATGAAGAGCTAGAACTTGTTACCTTGGACCCTCTTGCCATAAGGCAAGTGGCGTTATTGTTGATGACGTTTTCGTTTGGTGAGTCGAAGAGAGATGATGGAGTCGATGTGGTGGCTATAGCAGCCACCTCCTGAGAACTATCTTCATCCTCTTCATCTTCACTTGCAGAGGAGTATTCTTCTTGTGCCACCAAGACGATCTTGGGTTGCTTCTTGTAGGGGCCATTCTTTTTTATAAATGGCTTCTTCTTAGGTGCCTTGGATTTTTCTTTAAGAATGAGCCTGCCACCATTGTCTTCTCTATTTTGATAAGGAAACTCGGATACAAAGTGCAGCCTATCTCCACAATTGTAGCATGTTCTCAGTTTTGGGCCACTTTCTCTTCTTCCACTTGACCCATTCTTGCGCTCGAGTTCCGACTTGGCCTTGGCAGGATCCTTCCAAAAGTTCCTTTTGTAAAACGCCATGTACTCACCATGAGCACGTTTGACTTCATCGGGGCAGTCCATGGAGGCCCCCTCAAAATCTCTTTCATCCTCATCTTGCTCAACAACATTAGCCTTTAGAGCAACATTGACTCCCTTTTGCATTCCAATGGCACGAGCACGGGCATCTTCAGCGTTCTTCGCGGCAACTTTGAATGATGCCATTTCTTGCATGACTTCATTGGATGTCATTTGATGGTAGTTGTGTCTACCTTGCAAGCTCTTCAAATCCGTTGGCTCGAAAGGCATTAATGCACTCACATATTTTCTTTTTATCTATGCATCATCAATGTGGGTGGCTCCATGCTTTATAAACGTTGTTGCAATGCCCTTGAGTCTTCTATACATGTCTTCATGGTTTTCACCATCCAACATGTACAATCCTTCAGCTTCATTACTAAGGGCATCATACCTATTCCTTCTCATGCTTTCATTCCCACTAAAGAGATCGGTAAGGGCATCCCAAGCTTCTTTAGCTGTGTTGAGATGTTCAATGTGGGGCATGTCCTTGGGACCCACACCGAGTTGTATCATGTGGAGAGCCGTAGCATTCAATTGGCTGTCCACAACTTCTCTTCTTGTCAGGTTGGAATGATCTCCAATATGAAGAGCCTCTTCAATAATCCTCCAAAGTTCAATAGAGGAGCTGCAAACATGAGACTTCATTAAGAATTTCCATTGATTAAAAGAGGAGGCAGTAAGCTTGGGTGGATCACCCCTATTGTTTATATGAGGATGAGGGATAGGTGGGTCGGGGGAATATACGTGATGAACCTCACTATATTCCTCCTTACCACTTCCCTTCTTGGAGGTGGAACCATTATGTTTTTCACCTACCACTTCATCTTCCTTGGATCCGGTGTTAGCCTTATCCTTGGATGATGGTGTAGCAGCCTCCGAGGAGGATGGAGATGGGGCTATGGATGATGTGAGACGAGCAATCATTTGATTGATCTCCTCCATCTTGGACTCAAAGGATTTCAACAAGGTTGTTTCCAACGTCTTGAGGTCATCCATTGTAACCTTATCCACAGCCTCATCCCCATCTCCCTTGGTACCCATACTTCTCTTAGGCTCTTAAGCCCGAATAAAGAGCCGGGGCTCTGATACCAATTGAAATGGATCGTATGGGCACCTAGAGGGGGGTGAATAGGTGCTACTTCAAATTTTAATGCTTTTTCAATTATAGGCTTAACACAAAGGGTAAATTCTCTAGATAAACTATTAGGTGGAATTTCCCTATATGCAAACCTATCTACTAGCGAGTAAAGAGTGAGTGGAAGAGGAACGGGTAAACCGTAGTGAAGCACGCGGAGACACGGGATTTGTTTTACCGCAGTTCCTTCCTTGTTAAGGGAAGTACGTCTGTGTTAGAGGGGTGGGCGGTACTAAGACCACCATGCCACAATAGGCCTCACCCTATTCTCCGACGGATCCCACCACCAAAGGCCTGATCCACCTTTCCACTATAGGGACCCTTTGAGGCGGGTACTGGTGCCTTTACACAACTAGCGGGGCACAACTCCACAATCAACCTGGAGGCTCCCGTAATGACAACAAGCTGCCACAAGAACAAGTTATCAATAACAAAGAACAAGATCTAGATATGTACAAGAATACTAGACCAGGGATTTCTCCAAATGAATGGAGAGGAGTTGATGCGCTTGATTCGTGATGAGATGATGATTCTCTCCTCCTTCAATTCCCCCAAAGATCGAAGCCTTTCGGTGGTTGAAGTGGGAGATCTAGAATGGGAGCTCTTGCAAAGGGTCTAAATAATTTCGAATGAATCAAGAGTTCTGCTCGTTGGGGAAGAAGGGATATTTATACCCCTTCCAAAACCAAGTTGTTGTAGCTTTCGGGGGCCGGATTATCCGGCCCAAGTGGGGGCCGGATTATCCGGCCTGGGGAAAACTCCGCCCCAGACTCGGATTATCCGACACAAAAACCGGCCACGGACAGAAGCTCACGCAGACTTGCCCTTCACACTTTTTTCTGGGGACCGGATTATCTGGCCTAGGGAAGGGCCGGATTATCCGGCTGGTGGAAAAATCTGCCCCAGCCCCGGAATATCTGGGGGAAATTCTGCCCCCAGACAGAAGCTTGCGCAGGAGCTCACTTGGGTGATTTCCCTGGGGCCGGATTATCCGCCCCAACAAGAGGGCCGGATTATCCGGTCCAGGGAAAAAATCCGCCCTAGAGCCAGAATTTTCTGGGAAAAAATCCGCCCCCAGATAGAGACTTGTGCAGATCCATCTTTGCCCAAGGTGGTCTGGCCGGATTATCCGGCCCATGATGGGGGCGGATAATCCGGCCCCCAAAACTCTCAAAACTTCCTGCAACACTTAGTGCACATTAGAATACTCCATGTTATTGTTATCTAACACACAAAACCTGGGAAATCATGAATTGTTCTTTCAAGAAGCAATACCATGATCATCATTGCCCACATATAAACATATGTGTACTACCTGTGCAAAGCACCTACGCATAGATCAGGCTCTAATACCACTGTTGGGTTTGCAGCATAGAAACAAAAAATTTCCTACGATGGGAACTATACACCAAGATCTATCTACTAGATACAAGAAACAGGTGGATATACATCCATGGAGAACTTACCCTCGAAGACAACAAAGCTTTGTTAACGAGTTGGAGCTCGTGGATGATGTAGTCGAACGCTTGCCGATCTCAAGATCGTGTGGAAGTCCTAGCGCCGCAAATCAACAGCGCATCCATCCTCGCACACACGTTTAGGCCAGTAAACAACCTCCACCTCCTCGCTCCAGCGAATCAGCGGAAGCAGCAACTCCTTCCAGACGAAAAGCCACCGGGAACATGTATCTCGCTAATCCGAGACCATGGGGAATATATCTAGAGGAGGAGAGAGATCCTTCACGAGGAGGTGTACTTTGTGAGGGAGGAGAGGGGGACTTTTATAGGAGAGGGGGATCCTCCCCTCCCATGGCCGGCGCCCATGGGGGGTGCCGCCACCTCTTCCTCATTCATGTGGTGGAAGCTCCACTCACATCAATTTAGCCTCCACTCAAAGTTCCACTCACATGCATTAAATTTCTACCAAATTTAATGCAACTCTCATTTAATAAAACTCTTTTATTTATTTTATTCAGAATTTTGTTAATTACTTTAATTAACAAACATCAACATAAAACCCTTGCAACATTTCAATATCACATGCAGAACCAGTTTCTGCAATTTCACCCAAAACAATTCCGGTTTCCATCGAAATGATTCCAACGCTTTGCAATTCTTTCGTCTAAAACATATATGCTCCAAATGGTGTTTGGCAACCCTTAAGTGTGCGATTCGCGAATAATGCAGACATGATTGAGACTCCTCTCAGATCAATAATCGGAAGCGGGACCTAGAGATCCATTCTGACTCCTACACATTCAACGATGACTTCTGTGATCGTGAGAACCTTTAACGCCAGTAACTTAATCCCTTTTTCTCACGATATATTACATGTCCGAGATTCGATCATCAGTATCCAAATACCGAGTTTGATCTCGTTACCGACATGCCCTCTTTTCTCGTTCCTGTGATATAACATTCTAGTGATCACATCACTTGCTTGCAAGCTATTCTCAATGTGATATCACCGAGAGGGCCCAGAGTATATCTATCCATCATCGGGATGGGAAAATCCCACTCTTGATCCTTGAGCCTCTACATAACACCTTCGTAGCACTGAACCCATCTTTATAGTCACCCTTTTACGGTGTGACGTTTGATGTTATCAAGATACTCCTCTGGTGTTAGTGATTAACATGATCTCATGGTCTAAGGACTACGATTACTTCGTATGATATTATAGCAATATAAACTCAATGACTTTGATCGTAATGCTATACTTCGGATGAGTGTTCATCACATCATTTCCCTAATGTTGTGACCTTGTTATTAACGACATCCAATGTCCATGATCAGGAAACTTTGATCATCTTGTTAATCAACGAGCTAGTTTAAATAGAGGCATAACTAGGAACTTTCCATTTGTTTATTAAACACACATATATTAACGTTTCTGTATTAATACAATTATAGCATGTAAAATAAGCATCTATCATATACTTGGAATATACATAATAACAACTTTATTATTGCCTCTCAGGACATATTCCCTTCAATACTAGGGTTTCTCCATCTCCCCAAGAACGAATGATCTACTTAGACATGGAGGCAATCAACATCACGGCAATGGTAATGGAAACAATCATAGATGAATAGTACTTATATAAATCCACAATGAGAATAGGAATTACAACAAGATCTAGACAAGATGTAGATAGGATGGATGGAGATGGTGTTGATGCAGTGGTGGATGATGAAGATCGATGCCTTAGCCTCTCGGATCTATGAGGAGCGAAGATGGATCCTTGGAGGATGATCTCCCTCCAAATGCCTTCCGGAGGTGAGGTTTCTGCGATTTTTGGGTGTTATGTATGTCGTCTCTTCGAACCAATTACACAGGGTGAAACTATTTGATGAGGCGGTGGCGGTGCCAACTATACGGCCAGAGCTATACAGCCGGAAAATTTGCTCCGGTCGTATAGTTGGTCGTTGAACCTTCTGCCTCCTTTGTTCGCTTCTGGTTTTCTTCTGGTATTATTAATATTTCCCAAATAAGCGATTTACATTGTTTTTGACTCCTTTTCTCCATAGTACAACTGCTCCAAGAATTGTATCCACTTGATCCATCATCTGTCCTGATCCTGGTGAAAACAAACATAAAATATGCACGCGAACACCGTAAAATACCAAGATCCTATATCTACAATGCAAAATAATAATGTAAAACATGATGCAAATATGCACTCATCAAGGGTCTTCCCATACCGAGTTTTTCAACCAAAGGGTGAAATTTCGCCCACTCGCGTTCTCAGGACCCGTTTTTTCGCCGGATTTGGCCCAATTTTCATCCGACGTTTCCAGGACGAACCCAACATGTTGGGTGTCACCTGAGAATGCCGGATGAAGCAAAAATGACGGGAAAAAACTTACGCTGGTGGCACTGACCTAACAGCGAGAGAACGACGTTCTCATCCTCATCGCCTTGGCTTCCGCGTCAGAACAGCGTGCAGAGCAATGGCATGTCCAATCGCCCACGCGGCAGCATAATGGCGCGCCACCGCTTGCCGTCTTCCTGCCTTTTGCCAAAATGACTACACCCCTTCCGTCCTTGCTGCTACACCCTTTCCTCCCTCGCCGCGCTTTCCCCAAGCGGTTATAAATGCCGGCCATCGTTGCCGTCTTCAGAACACACACCTTCACCTTCATTTCCCCCTAATCTAAAAAGTTCTAGGCAAAGTAAAGCTCGGGGAAGCAATGGCTGAGAGGTACCCCAATGACCCCGCAGTGGCGAACGGCTTTGGTTGTCGGTCGCTCCAGCCGTGGGAGGCGCGACTTCTCCATGAGTGGGATTTACGGGGCCCGTCAATTTACGGGACACAGTGGCTCAACGCAGTAGCGCACGTCTTTGCTGGTACCGAAGCTGACAGACGGATCGACGAGATCCAGATGGCCCTTGTCGGCATGGGCGAGGGGCAGCGGGAGCACCCTAGCCGCCACCCTGATAACACGGTGGCCTGGGACAAGTACTTCCGTGAGCGCTCGCTGGCTAATAGCTCCAAATTTCATCACTTTTAACTATTGTTTTTCCTTTTGTTTATTATCGGATTTCACCCAAGATAACCCTTTTCTACTAATGTTAACATCGCAATTAGCGAATCCTTGGTTTCTTGTGATAGTTTGTTGGTAATGAATATTTATTGGAAATCTAATAGCATTTATGGGCTAAATGCACCAAAAGAAGTCAACCCCAATTGGAGCAAATTTCATTGGAGGTGTCCAGTGTGCGTAACGACCACTGGTACGGTCAGGGCGCGCCCGTACCGCCCACCCGTACTAAACGCAAACGCCTTCCTTATATCAATACAAGCAATTTTTGTGAAGAGAGAGAGACGAGAAGAACCACATAACAGAAGATACAGCCACCGTAAGCCATCTAGAGGGAAAGATCAGATCTGGAAGAGGAGAAGAATTTCGCCTCATTCCTTGACGATCCCCAACCTATAAACCACACACTCCACCATCATTCCCATCATTACTTAGAGAGAGAGAGATTGGCACTTGTAAGATTAGAGTTTGATACTTTGATCTACCTTCGGTTTGTATTTGATTTGATCTTTAATTGCTATTGTGGTTTTCTACAATACCTTTGAGATGATTTTTACTTGCAATACAATTACGCCTTTGATTTATCTTCCTCTCATGTCTAAGTAAATCCCCATAGGCGTGGGAGATGTAGGGGATTAGTGAGATGTGTTGTGCCTCCTTTAAATCCATCCATTTGTGATCGTTTTAGTGTTTTATTTAAATAGTGAGAATGATTATCTATGTTTGTCTAATGCTTGTTATCTAATTTAAGAGCCCAGATAATATTATCCAAAGATCTCATAGATATGAACTTGTATGCTAGTAATTCGGCGACCCCCGAGTGACACGCCGATATCAATGAAGAGCTAGTACTACTCGAGGACAACAAGGAACCATCAAGATTAAAGCCTTGATCCGGTCGCAAGACCTTAATTAAAACGCTGACCATGGCCATGGTAACAGGCATATGGATCATTGGGATTGGGAAGAATTGGCCATGAAGACTCCTAGTCGATATAAGGGTACTTGCCTACTCACTTATAAATAATAAATATCACTATCACTTATTCCACTTATTCCATTTGGAACTTTCACTATCACCATGAATTGTTTCTCTCCACGCCTAACTTCTCATATGTAGGACCTTTACACACCTTTCGCATCTTTACTTTGATGCAATTTACTTATTTCCTAAGAAAGTTCCCTCTATCTTTTACTCACCACTTCCATCGTCAACCTTTGTAGTCAATTCACTCAATACCTATGACACCTTAGGTGCGACAAAAACACCGCATAAAAACACTTTCCTAGGCTCCTTGTTGGGATTGATATAAAAACTGGAATTAATACTTCCGCGAAAACATTCTGTGACGAACATGTGCACTTGCAGGCCATCACTGTCCTACCACGAGGGCGGAGACCCGCTGCCGGTGCGCAACAATGCCATAGGTACGACGTTGCTGGGAGGGCCTTACTAGACCGATTTTTTCATCCGGACATCGAAATTTTGCTCACTCATGTTCCTAGGACCCCTTTTCGTCGGATTTGATCCAACTTTCATCCAAAGTTCCGAGACCAAACACAATGCGCTGGGTGTTTCCTGAGAATGCCGAATGAAGCAGAAACGACGGGGAAAAACTTGCGCTGGTGGCCCTGACCTACGTCCTCATCCTCATCGCCTCGGCTCCCACGTCGGACCTGCGGTAGAGCAATGGTCTGTCCAATCGCCCACGTAGCGGCGTAATGGTGCGCCACCGCCTACCCGTCTTCCCGCCTTTCCCGAAAAGAAGACTACACACCTTTCGCCCTCGTCGCTACACCCCTCCCGCTCTCGACGCGCTTTCCCCAAATGACTATAAATGTCGGTCATCCTCGCTGTTTTCAGAGCACACACCCTCACCTTCATTTCCCCCAAATCTACACAGTTCTAGGCAAAGTAAAGCTCGGGGAAATAATGGCGGAGAGGTACCCAGGTGACCCTGCGGCGGCAAACGGCTTCAGCCGCCGGTCGCTCCAGCCGTGGGAGGCGTGGCTTCTCCACGAGTACGGCTACCCGGCGCCGCCGGATTTCTAGGACCTCGCTGCTCAGCACGGGCGGCGTACCCATGCCGCTGGTGCTGGAAGGCGACGAACAGATCGACGAGATCCAAATGGCCCTCGCCGGCATGGACGAGGAGGAGCGGGAGCACCCTAGCCGCCACCCCGACAACACGGTGGCTTGGGACGAGTACTTCCGCAAGCACCACGAGTGCTAGCTAAGCCTACCACGAGGGTGGAGGCCCGCCGCCGGCGCGCAACAACGTCGCAGGTCGGCGTCGCTGGTGGAGTGCGCCCAGTCACACCGTCGCCACCGTCCTAGAGCATATCACGGTCAGCAATAACCCGCAGTTGGCGTATCCGCCATGCTCGCCTCCGTCCTTCTCACGGCGCCGACGGAACTCCTAGTTGTCGGGCAGGATGACCGGCACGTCGTCCTCCTCGTCGTCGTCGGCCAAGCGCTTGTCTAGCTCGGCGTGTACTGACTCCACCCCGCCGCAACTTCCGCGCCGTGCTCGCGTGGGCTCTTCCTCACGAGCGTTGCGATCCATCGCCACCATGTGGCCATCTCCGCCTCGTTAGGCCGAAGAAGGAGCCTGGCATCGGTGGGCTGCCGCACACGCCGAAGAGGTACCCGACGGAGTGGGCCTCGCCGGATGCCGAGGAGGACTTCCTCCTTAAGATGGCCATGGAGGCGTCGCTCAACGACGTCCCACCGATGACGGGCCCCGCCGCGTGCGCCTGGTCCGGGTCAGACTGGGAGCGGGCAGAGGCCGAACGCCTCTGTCTCTTGTAGGAGCAGACCGAGCACGAGGCCGCACGCACCGCTCGCCATCGACAACTCGCCAATCGGGGTCGTCGACGGCTCATTGTCCTCGACGACTCCGACAAAGACGAAGGTGGGTTGAGGCCCTCGTCGCAGCAGTGGCGCAGCGGCAACGTCGGGCAGGGCTGCAGCTCCCAACCGCCGAGCGATGTGGATGGCGGCAACGGCTACACGGTGTTCTACCGCTGCCTCGGTATGAACTAGGATCTCCCCGTGTATTTTTATATATATTTTAGCTTCGGTTATATGTCCAAATTCGACAAAATATGTACAAACTTGCCTATAATATAATGCAATCACCTAATTAGTAGTCCCTCCGACTCACATTAATTGACTCAAATTTGTCAAGATACGGATGTATCTAATACTAAATCATGTCTAAATATAATCGAATCTAGACAAATCTAAGTCAACTAATTTGGATCGGAGGAATACGAAATTTGATTAGTTCAGACAAACTCTGGGTGAATTTCAAAAATTTCGCAAACCAAACCTGTAAACGTGGAGTTTGCATCCACACTGGATTTCGGTCTACGCCCAACTAGTGGAGGTGCTCAGGCTTGGCAAACTGTGACTAGAAACCAAACAGGCCCCCCGAAAATATAAAGATTGGAAACAGGAGGTACAGACGTACAGTCATCGCCCAGAGGCATGGTAATGGCGAGAGGAATCGAATGATGAAGCAAATCCAACAGATCAAAAAATTAAGTTTGAGTTGACGAAATCTCATAGGCAGGCACTTCATTTTAGAGAAAGAGGGGATGAAATAACATTATATGATGGTCGAGTCCGACCAAAAATAAAAATTCTTTGACACATCGCGCTCACGGTTTCAGTATAGAAGATTTCAGTTACAACACGTGCATACTATCACAATTCCTAGCACATAAGATACACATAACAAATGAAACCCAGTAAATCTCTAGCGGTCGAGAACAAAAATTTACCATACAGAAAAATGTTCTGGGTGCTCAACTATTTCATCCTTGTGGATTTCCCTTACTGCTTATTATTCCAATCTGGAGTAGAATTATATCCATGTGTAAACTCCACAGTAGATACATCTGCTTTCAGCTAGTATCTTTGTCCGGTTCAGAACTTACGACAGGTAGGTTCCTTCTGTACTGAGGAGAGGTCAATCTCCTCTCAAGTGGTGTCTTCCTCTTGCTCACTACGAATCTGTTCACCCCCTTCCTCATCGGCATTATCTCAGGGAAGTCTTCGTCGGGAATGTTGACAAGATCATCGATGTGCTTTACCTGTGCTGCCCTCCTAAACCATCTCTCAGCCTTAGCTTCCTCAGACATGTCCAGAGGATCAGGGTCCCTCACAGCAGAACCTTCTAGACTCTTTCCTGTATAACCTCTGCCTCCGTAACTTGAGTAGCCCGTTGCTTGATTAGGGTTAGTGGAAGCACTGCCGCTAGTAGCAGTGCTATTATCAGGATGTGAACCACTCCAACTGTTGTTGTTGTTGTTGCTGCTGCTCCAAGCATTGTTGTTGCTATTATTACTATAACTGGGTGTATAAGACGGTTGTGCAGAATAGCTGCCCCCATTGTAAGTAGGTCCACCTCTGCCCTCGTTGAAGCTCCCCTGGGAGTAGGTTGTGTCCAAAGCATGGGTATTCAAAGTGCCACTGGATCGACCACCTGCATCATGAGGTTGCATCTGATGCTGATAGTTGCCAGATCTACCTCTGCCATCATTAAACTTCCCCTGTGAGTAGTTTGTGTTCCAAGCATCGGTATTAGAAGTTTCACCTGATCGATCACCCAACTCATGAGGCTGCTGTTGATGTTGGTAGTTGCGAGATACACCTCGGCCATCATTAAACCTCCCCTGGGAATAGTTTGTGTTCCAAGCATCGGTATTCGAAGTTCCACCAGATCTGTTACTCACGTCATGAGGTTGCTGTGGATGCTGATAGTTGCTAGATACACCTCTGCCATCATTAAACCTCCCCTGGGAGTAGTTTGGGTTCCAAGCGCTGGTATTTGTACCACCACTAATTCGATCGACCACATCATGAGGTTGCTGTTGACGCTGCTGGTTGCTGCTTCCACCCCATGTATTTCCACCTGAACTCAAGTTTTGCTGAGAGTGATTTCTGTTCCAGTTCTCATTATTCAGGTTGCTACTTGCCTGACTGCCCATCACCTGTGAGGTGTTCCAGTTATTCCCCAAATTTTCTGATGAAGCATTTGTTTCCGGCAGCTTGTCAGCTGATGGGGAACTTTCTGATACTACCCCTGTATCTGCAGTATTCTCTGCTGATGCATCTTTTTTGGCAAAATAATCGGAAGGAAACGGAACAAATGGGGTGAAACCGGAATTGTCAGCCTGCTCAAGCACACTGCGCCTTTTGTACTGTGGTGATGCCAGTGAGCGGTCTTTCTTCTTACTAATAACAAACCGATTCTCGCCTTTCCTCATTGGCATAATCTCAGGAAAGTCTTCATCAGAAATAGCACTTGAAAGGTTATTTACATTGTCAAGTTCTGCAACTTTCTTGGACCATTTCTCAGCATCATCTAATGATTTATCGATATCTCTCCTCTCAGTTGAGGCCAGTGTGACATCGGATGAACTACCAGCTTCCTTATTTATTTGGCAATCCACATCTGCCTGTTCATTACTCTTTGTGTTCTGTGGCTTGGCAAACAGATCTGGTGATAGTGGCACAAAAGGAACAGGATCAATATCACTAAGATGGCCTGTTAATTTCTTGGGAACCCCGGCATTTACACCCCCAATGTCAGACTGATTGTTTGGGGCAGAAGTAGATGCCGGACGTCCAAGTATCCTGTCTAATGTTTGACTAATCTTGGAGTCAGATGCTGGTGCTTGAGGGCTATTGTTACTGCTGTACTGTGCACTTGCCAATCTTCTCTCCAGTGGTGTCTTGCGTGTGCTAACTACAAATTTATTGACCCCCTTCCTCATAGGCATAATCTCAGGAAAATCCTCATCAGCTGCCAGACTACTTAAATCAGCAGAATCATCAAGTTGAGATACTTTGCTCAACCACCTTTCTGCCTTCTCATCATTTTCTGCGAGTTTTCTCTCAATTTCAGATCTACCGGTATTGGGTACATCAAGAAGCTGTGCCACACCACCTAAACCAGCAGAGGCAGGATTTGGTGTTACTGACGCTGGTCTTTTGCATTCACATCGTAAGCATGACATGTTCCTCCCATAATTATAGAAGTCACACCTTGTTAAAAGGACAATATGAAGTCAGCCATCTCAAAGTATAAATGAAGTTAAAATCCACAAAAATCTTAAAAGCAAGCATGTAAAAGCTTACTGAGGGCATTCCCACTCTCCACCAGTCAGCATCTTTTTTGGCCGATGCTCATTACATTCAAGGCACCTTGCATTTCTTGCAAAGTTCATGAAGCTACATCTGCATATTGCAGAGATTATTTAGAGTCAACTTTATGAAAAATATGAAGGGTAAAGATTATTCAAAAAATTAGTAGGAAAAAATAATGTGAAATGTACCCGACAAGACAAGCAGTAGCGGATTTATTTTATAAATGCAAGTTTTATGGATCTACCCAAACAATATTATGAGAATAGCACAATAATCAGTCATGATTTCGGTTAGGAATATTGATGAAGAAAGACACACATGGGTAAGACAAGTTGAGCGTTAAAAGACTATTAGAAAACAATAGCAGGTGCTAAAAATGGAAACTGATTTATTATATAGATGCACACTTTGTGCAAAACTATTTGCTACAGCATAAAAAAATGTGCATATTTTTAGCCATATCACACCTAGAAAGATTAGATCTAGAATTAGTCGACACTTTAAAGTAAGGTGGTGTGGCGTGCAACTGTTCAATCTATAAATGGAAAGTCCAGAACATACCTTGTGCAAATCCAGTCACCTCGCTTCATTTCAATATTTTGTCCTGGAGGCCTAGAGAACCGTTCAGGTTGACTCGAAATACCTTGCCCGGCTCCTGAGTCAACAAAACTGGAGGTGCTGGAAAGTCCACTAGAATTTACTAGCTCAGCCAAGATATTTCTTACAGCTGAATCAGTGAGTTCTTTGTCTTCTACATAGCTGTCTGAAGAACTATATGCATAACTTAACAAGTACCGAACAATGTCAACAGTTTCCGCTCTTACTGATTCCATTGCCTGGGAAAAGATATCACATCTTTAGTGTGCTGACCAATATAATTTTGTCAAAATGCATAACGGGGGTCAACAGTGTGAATTGGCAATTGAAACCAGTTGCAAGGAGACTTAGAAATCAGTACAGGATACACTTATGTGGATTATCCCCAACTATCCCCTTTTTCGACTTTTTGTACAAATGGAATAGATGAGAATAATTCTAGTCTGCTATGGTTCTACTCCGAAACATCTCAGACCAAAGCCTGACTCAAATCTGTAACCATATATGTTAACGGAAATCTCCCTGCCATAATTATCTCCTCCTGCCATCGCAGCCGCCTCCAGATACAACGTTTTCATGTCGCCACCTGCCCCGAGTTATGTTTGATGACTTGGTAGTTATAGAAGTTGTTAGTCGAGCTCTGTGAGCCTTTGGCTGTTTATAACAGTACAAAATAGAGCATTAAGCTGTACAAATTGCTAGTTGAACTCTGTTTATTCACTGCTTGCTAGAATGGAAGTTGAATGCATCAAGGCTAAACTTTGTGACAACTTTTTAAGTACATGTCCTTGTATCACTTTCTGGAAAATGGTGTGTATCAACAGCTGCCTGTACCCCTGACTCCCGGTAGATTGAGACCCTTGTGAAATCGGAATTGATGTTAATATAGCATTCCTAATAGACCTTTACAGTATGCGGCTACAAATCCAGTAGGCATAGTACATGGGTAGTAACTTAAACTAACCAAGATAATAATCTAGTCAACTGATGATCACACATTAAAATCTACTCTAACCTACTAGAAACTACTCCACAAACCATTACACGATGCCCCCAACTTGCAAAGCACATAAAAACTCACATCGTCCTCTTCCCCAGCAAGGTACTGCTGCAGCCGCTGGGCAGATGCCTCCCCATCCTTGAACAAAGCCGGTGCGGCATTAGCCACCACAACCTGGACATCCTTCCTAGGCAGCGACCTGCAGTTACACCCAATTAATCAGAAACGGGGAAAAACCAGTCTGCTAGATGATGGGCTAGTGGTTAACTTCACCTGAGAAGGTCGGGCCGATCGCGCGCGAAGGCCAGGCAGGAGGACACAGCGGATTCCGCCTCGGCGCACAGTCCGAAGCCGGAGGCGACGGCAAACTCGTCGGCGGCGGAGCGGCCGCGGGCAGCGTAGCCAGCGGCTGCGAGGCGGTCCACGAGGCGGGACCACTCCGGGAAAGGGGCTTGGGGCGGTGGGGGTGGCGAGGCAGAGCTGGAGCTGTAGGGAAGGGGTGAGGCGGCGGCGGCCGAGGTGGACAGCGTTCGGAGGGGAGAGGGGGAAGAGAGCAGGAGTTGGCGGCGGGAGGCCGCGGTGGGCGTGGAGATGAAGAGCGTGAAGGCGGCGGCCGAGGGGCGGAGACGCAGCGGGGAGGAGGTGAGAAGGAGGGAGGACAGAAGCCTGGAGGCGCCGCCCATGGCGGCGGCGGCGGCGGAGAGGGGTTCTGCGCCTCCTGAAGCCTTCGGAATGGGCGGTGCGGCGTACAGCGTTCGCGGATGAAGAATATCTCGGCACAATCGCACGGCTAGGATTCGCCAATCAGCCCGAGATAACTCGGTGTAAGAGCATCGCCCCTCCGCTCACGTCCCTCAGATGGCCTCCCGGCCCAATTTTTTAACCGGACGGGTGAAAATTTCATAGTCGTGTCAGGACTTAGGAGGTTAGTTTTCGCCGGTTTCGATCCAAATTTTATCCGGTGTACCCAGGCCAAACTCGGAACGCCGGGTGTGCCCTGGAAATGCCAGAAGAAGCTGAATTGGCTAGGAAAAAATGCCCACTGGTGGCCCCGCCCCGTGAGCATCTGAACCGAGTCGTCATCATCCCGTCGTCTCGATTCTCGCAACGGAAATGCGGGAAACGACCTCATGTCCACTCGTCCACGTGTCACCGTAATGGCGCACCACCGCCCGCCCACCTTCCCGTCATTTCCCCATTTCCCGCACTCGCCGCACCTTCCCCAATTGGTTATAAAAGCTGGCAAGCTTCGTCGTCTTGGGCACCAACTCTCTGCCTCCTCTCCCCAAACAACCAAGACAGAAGCTCGGCGAAGCTATGGCGGAGAGGTTCCCAGGCGACCCCGCGGTGACGAACGGCTTCGGGCACCGCTCCCTCCAACCGTGGGAGGCCTAGCTCCCCCACGACACCGGCTATCCGGCGTCACCCGACTTCCGGTGCCCATCGACGTGGAAGTTGAGCGCGGGCGGCGTGCCCGTGCCGCATGGCCTCGAGACGGTCAACGAGATCCAGGCGGTCATCGCCGCAACAGAGGACCCCAAGCTAGCTGAGGACCTGTGTAACCTCGTCTACTAGGAGCAGTTCTTCATCGATCGGCGGGAGCAGGAGCTGGCCGCCTACGCCGCCGGCGGCGCGACACAACATCCCAGGACGGCGGAGGTGGTGGAAGGCACCCGGCCGCACACTCGCCGCCATCCTCGAGCACATCTGGATTAGGGACAGCCCGTGGTTGCGCTATCTGCGGTGAGCCAACATAACATTGCATGATGTAGTACACTATAGTCGTTGACATAACATCAATAAAACACCGTTCCAATAGTATTACATGAAGGGAATATGCCTTGAGAGGCGATAATAAAGTTGTTATTATGTGTATTCCAGGTATATGATAAATGTTTATTTTGCATGCTATAATTGTATTAATACGAAGAAGCTAATACATGTGTGTTTAATAAACAAATAGAAAGTTCCTAGTTATGCCTCTCTTTAAACTAGCTCGTTGATTAACAAGATGATCAAAGTTTCCTGATCATGGATATTGGATGTCGTTAATAACAAGGTCACAACATTTGTGAAACGATGTGATGAACATTCATCCGAAGTATAGCATTACGATCAAAGTTATTGTATTTATATTGTTGTAACACCATACAAAGTAATCCTAGTCCTTAGACCATAAGATCATTTTAATCACTAACACCGAAAGAGTATCTTGATAACATCAAACATCACACCATAAAAGGATGACTATAAAGATGGGTTCAGTGCTACGAATGTGTTATGTAGAGGCTCATGGATCAAGAGTGGGATTTGTCCATCCCGATGATGGATAGATATACTCTGGACCCTCTCGGTGATATCACATTAAGAATAGCTTGCAAGCAAGTGATGTGATCACTAGAAATGTTATATCATGGGAACGAGAAAAGAGTGCATGTTGGTAATGAGATCAAACTAGGTATTTGGATATCGATGATCGAATCTCGGACATGTAATATATAGTGAGACAAAGGGATTAAGTTACTAGCGTTAAAGTTTCTCACGATCACAGAAGTCATCGTTGAATGTGTAGGGGTCAGAATGGATCTCTAGGTCTCGCTTCTGATTATTGATCTGAGAGGAGTCTCAATCATGTCTGCATTATTCACGAACCATAGGGTGACACACTTAAGGGTTGCCAAACACCATTTGGAGCATATATGTTTCATACGAAAGAATTGCAAAGCGCTGGAATCATTTCGATGGAAACGGAAATTGTTTCGGGTGAAATTGCAGAAACTGGTTCTGCATGTGATATTGAAATGTTGCAAGGGGTTTTATGTTGATGTTTATTAATTAAACTAATTAACAAAATTCTGAATAAAATAAATAAAAGAGTTTATTAAATGAGAGTTGCATTAAATTTGGTGGAAATTTAATGCATGTGAGTAGAACTTTGAGTGGATGTATGTTTATGTAAGTGGAGCTTCCACCACATGAATGAGGAAGAGGTGGGGGCACTCCCCCCCCCTTGGGCGCCGGCCATGGGGAGGGGGAGAGCCATACCTGGCCAACGGGCCGGCCCACGACACGGTACGGCCCATTTAACTCTTACCGTGCTTGACACGACACGGCCACCAAGACGCTTGTTAACGTGCGTGCAAACGCGTGGAAGCTTGGCCTCGAGGCCCGTGCACGACCCTTAAGTAAGCAGTGGCCCAAGTGCGTTAGGCACGTTAAATGGACCTCAGTTTGTCCTTTTTAGACTATTTTTTAATAAAAATAATTCTAAAAATAGGTAAATATATATAAAATAAAAATAAAAAATAACTAAATAAGCTTAAGCAAGCAGACGCGTGATGCGTGGATAGGCAGCCTCGTGCACGGCCCAAGCGTCGCAAGACGGCGACCCGTTAAGTAGCGTGCTGTGCCGAACCCATGACGGGCCAGGCACGCGTGCTTCGTGCCGGCCCGCGTTCGGCATGGCCTGTTGGCCAGGTATGGGGAGAGGCCCCCCTCTCTTATAAAATGTCTCCCTCTCCTCCTCACAAAGGACACCTCCTCGTGAAGGATCTCTCTCCCCCTCTAGATATATCCCTTCATGGTCTCGGATTAGCGAGATACATGTTTCCGGTGGCATTTTGTTTGAAAGGAGTTGTTGCTTCCCCTGATTTGCTGGAGCGAGGAGGTGGAAGGTTGTTCGGTGGCCTGAACGTGTGTACGAGGATGGATGCACTGCTGATTTGCGGCGCTAGGACTTCCACACGATCTTGAGATCCGCAAGCGTTTGACTACATCATCCATGAGTTCCATCTCGTTAATAAAGCTTTGTTGTCTTTGAGGGTAAGTTCTCTATGGATGTATATCCACCCGTTGCTTGTACCTAGTAGATAGATCTTGGCATATAATAGTTTCCATCGTAGGAATTTTTTGTTTTCTATGCTGCGAATCCAATAGTGGTTTTAGAGTCTGATCTATGCGTAGGTGCTTTGCATGGGTAGTACACATATGTTTATATGTGGGCGATGATGATCATGTTATTACTTATTTCATGTATTTTAGATATTGGTGGTATTGTGGGATGAAGCGGCCCGAACTAACTTTACATGCCCTCGCACATGAGACCAGTTCCACGATTGACATGCAACTAGTTTTGCATAAGTGGCTAGCGGGTGTCTGTCTCTCCTACTATAGTCAATATCTGATTTACAACGAGTTGCTAATAACTTAGTTATCATCGTTGTGGTTCCATGTTCGCAGGTAAGACCGGTTCTATTTTCGAAAGCTCTAAACCACACAAAACTTGCAATGGATAAATTAGAAGCGTGTAGTTTACATTGTTGCTGGGCTAGTGTCATGATATGGTAATGTTGTAAGTTGATGTATAGTTGATACTCTTACACCATACCTAACGTGTAAGTTCCATAGACCTTGGCCTTACACACAAAGAAATGATAGAGATCATACCACGATGCACATGATAGTGATCAAATGCATGGACCATAGCATTCCACTTTACACATATGATGTTTACATCTTATATTGCTAGTTTGGCGTTTTAGTAGCATTATAAGATTATCCCTCATTTAGATATCAAGATAAAATGTGTTCTCCCTTAAGTATGCATCGTTTATGTTTCACCGCTTCAAGACATCACGTGATGATCGGTTGTACTTGAATCCACTATCATTTCGGGTGTAAGACAGTTTAACACACACGAGTACTACAGTTCTTACTTGGCGAGTCTAGCATATACAGACATGGCCTCGGAACACGGACCGAAAGGTTAAACATGAGTCATATAGTTGATATGATGCCCATATTGATGCTCGCCTTTGAAGCTACACCGACTCACGTGATGATCAGACTTGGTGTAGTGGATTTGGTTCATGTAATCACCAAAAAGACACGAGGGATGTTGTTTTTAAGTGGGAGTTCATTTTTAATTTAGATTAGTTGAACTCGATCTATCATAAACTTAGTCTAAACTATACAAATTCTATTGTAGATGGCACCATCTGCTTTTAATTTCAATGTGTTCATGGAGAAAGAGAAACTTGCAACGAATGGTAGCAACTTTACTGACCGGGCCATGAATTTGAGGATTCTCCTCAATGCTGCACACAAGCTATATGTGCTAGAAGCGCCGCTAGGCCCCCCACCAGCTCCTGATGCCCCTGACGAGGAAAAGAACGTCTATCTTACTTGTCAGGAGGACCACAAATTAATTCATTACAGCATACTGTATGGGCTAGAGCCGGAACTTTGAAAGCGTTTCGAAAATGGCAATGCCTTTGATACCATGGGTGAATTGAAAATGATTTTCGATACCCATGGTGCCGTAGAGAGTTATAATGCTTCTGAAAAGTTCTTTAGCTGCATGATAGAAGATAACAACTCTGTTAGTGAGCACGTACTCAAAATGTCTGGGTACACCGATAGGCTTGTGTCCTTGGGAATAACGATTCCCATTGACTTAGGCATACATCATGTTCTTCAATCTCTCCCACCTAGCTACAAGAGCTTCCCGATGAACTATAATATGCAGGGCATGAAGATGTCTCTCCCCGAGCTTCTGTCAATGCTAAAGACTGCAGAGGTGGAGATCAAGAAAGAACATCAAGTGTTGATGATCAATAAGACCACCGGTTTCAAGAAAGACAAGAAGGGTAAGCAGAAGGGAAAGAAGGGCGGAAAATATATTGCCGCACTTGAAGAGAAATCCCGAGCTGGCCCTAAGTCTGATACCGAGTGCTACTATTGCAAGGGGATTGGCCATTGGAAGCGCAACTGCCCCAAGTATTTGGCAGACAAGAAGGCCAGCAAGGCAAACAAAGGTATATATGATATACATGTTATTGATGTGTACTTTACTAGTACTCGTAGTAGCACCTGGGTATTTCATACTGGATCGGTTGCTAATATATGTAACTCGGATCAGGGGCTGCGGAACAAGCGACCACTAGCAAGGGGTGAGGTCAAGATGTGTGTCGACAATGGATCAAGAGTTGATGTGATCGCCGTCGGAACGCTGCCTCTCCACCTGCCATCGAGATTAGTTATAAACTTAAATAATTGTTATTTGGTGCCTGCACTGAGCATGAACATTATATCTGGATCGTGTTTGATGCGAAGTGGTTATTCATTTAAGTTCGAAAACAATGGTTGTTCGATTTACATGAATGATATCTTTTATGGCCATGCACCTGTGATGAATGGTTTATTTCTATTGGATCTCGATGATAGTGTTACACATATCCATAATATTGATGCTAAAAGGATTAAACTTGATGACGATATATCTGCATATATGTGGCACTGTCGTCTAGGTCATATTAGTGTTAAACACATGAAGAAACTCCATTCTGATGAACTTTTGGAATCACTTGATTTTGAATCATTTGATACATGTGAGCCATGCCTTATGGGCAAGATGACTAGAACGTCGTTTTCCGGTTCAATGGAACGGACGACAAATTTATTGGAAATCATACATACTGACCTATGTGGTCCAATGAGTGTGTCGGCACGAGGTGGATATCGTTATTTTGTTAATTTCACGGATGACTTAAGTAGATACGAGTATATCTATTTGATGAAACACAAATCTGAAACCTTTGAAAAGTTCAAGGAATTTCAGAGTGAAGTGGAAAATCATCGTAATAGAAAGATCAAATTTCTACGGTCTGACCGTGGAGGTGAGTATATAAGTTACGAGTTTAGAACACATATGAAAGAGGGTGGAATAGTTTCACAACTCACACATGCTGGAACACCACAGTGTAAAAGTGTGTCGAAACATCGTAATCGTACTTTATTAGATATGGTTCAATCTATGATGTCTCTGACTGACTTGCCACTATCATTTTGGGGTTATGCACTAGAAACTGCTGCATTCACTTTAAATCGGGCACCATCTAAATCCGTTGAAAAGCAACCGTATGAATTGTGGTTTGGTAACAAAGCTAAGCTGTCATTTCTTAAAGTTTGGGGTTGCGATGTTTATGAGAAGAAACTTCAACCGGATAAACTCGAACCCAAAGCGGAAAAATGCATCTTCATAGGATACCCTAAGGAAACTATTGAGTATTCCTTCTATCACAGATACGAGGGCAAGGTTTTCGTTGCCAAGAATGGATCCTTTCTAGAGAAAGAGTTTCTCGCGAAAGGCGTTGTAACACCCCAGCATTTAGAAAACAATGAAGGGTAGAAATAGGAATTTGTGCATATCGATGCATTCATCTCTAAAATCGGGGTAAATTTTTCGCCAAACAAAAACCTAAAGAGATAAGAGTTTCTTTCACTGTCTAGAGGTAGGAATAGCTCTCTGAAGTGATTGCTACAAATTTTGACATGACCTTTAGGCATTATTATGTTTTGGGGGAAAATATTTTGAATTCACATTTGAAATTCAAATCATTTGAATAATATTTGAAAATTAGAAGTTAGAATCATTAAGTGGTTTTCCAAAATAGGTATTAACATTGTTTGATTATATTATAGATATATTAAACAACAATACGAATTTAAGACAAGTAAATTAAAATAAGAAATGAATTCTTATTTCTTTTCTTTATCCTTTAATAAGATTAAAAATGAAGATATTTACAACCAGACAGGAAATTACAAAGAATATAGTCCAATAAAATGCGTCTTTATTAAATCATAGAAATATTGTTACAAGATTCTTTACAACAAGAATAAAAGGAGATTACAATAAGAATCTATACTACCTATCTATTCCTATACTAAGTCTTGTCAATCCAGATCTTGTTCCTGCAAAATAAATAAACCACTCAAATAGAAACAAAAGATTAGTTAATTAGTTTTACTCTTAGTGGTGAACAGTGAAGTGCACTGTTCATATTACATCATAGAGTAATTGAAAGGGGAAAGTTTCACCAAAGTGTAGTATCTGTTCTTTTAAGCAAATAGCTTTAGTACCACACTATAAGCCAAGTGGAATAGTGGTAAGTTTCACCAGGTTAAGTAATATAAAAAGGATGGGGAAGTTTAAACCATAGTTACTTGATCTCATCCACAGCTAGAGCAAAAAGTGAAGGAACTCACACACCTAAATGAATGCATCCACAACCAAGTTTGTGGAGCAGTTCAAATCACAGCAGCATAGAGCAAAGCCAGCTTTGCTATCCACTTCGCAAGCAAGCCAACCATAGTTTATCACCAACACATCTAAGAACAGCACCAGATCTTGCAACCGTATCATTAGATCAAACCAATTTCCACCATAGAAAACCTAGGAAATCACCAGCAAAGATGGTGACCTGATGAGGGGGATGTATAGGTGGACATCAAGGCTACACAGGAGCAACAACACCAGGAGGAGCAAGACAAGGCTAAGAGGAAGCCAAAACAAATCCAGGGCTACCACAAGCTAGAAGTAGAAGGCAACATGAGTACAAGGCTACTAGGGTATATCCCAACATTTAGATCTAATCATTTTCCATCTTACAGATTCACTTTCTTGCACGCACATGATAGTGGATATATTGGACAACAAATAATAAACATCCAGATAAGGCATGTGTTCTTGCATAGGCAGGGTATCAGACTAGCATCACTGACCCTATGATCTAGTTTTAACTAGATAGATGCACATCACAGCTGCTGGTACAGGGCACATTCCTAGAAGGGTAGCACCTCTGTACCTAGCACGTTCTTTGCTTGAGTTCAAGCTCAAGCCTATCCTTTTTAATAAAGATAATCATCTTCCTAAATGATCTAGGAATCATAAACAGACACTTTCTTTTAGAAAAGACAGTAGAGATCAACATTGTCTATCACTAGGCCACACTATACAGAAACCACTAAATTTAATCATTTTCCTATAAGCATATAGGAATCATCTCTTTATAAATCATCCTCTTATTAATCACAGAGCAGGGACAAGCAATAATAACTTTAAATTTACACAGTAATAGGATTAAATCCTGAGACTGAACACATCAGTGCTTCACAAGTAAACAATTAACCAAGCATCAGTACATAAAGCATCTCAACTCAACTCCATAGGAGTAAATCCACAACCACAACAATTTGGGCATCCACATTAAACTAAACATGCTTATACAGAGAGTTTTATGACAGAGAACAGGGTAACAAAAGCATGATCAGCAGAGTGTTCTCTGATAGAGAACAGAGTAACAAACATGCTCAACAGAGATTGACACTACACTAATAGTAGATCAACATCAAAGGATTAACATAGTCAAGATTAACCCTAGAGTTATGCTAAATCACCGTTGTAGGGGGAATGAACCCTAGAAATTTAGGGATGAACCCTAAATGGGGAAATCCATCACAAGTGACCACATGGCATGGGATAGGGGCAAGGTAGAGCACATAGAGGAAATTAGAGCACTTACTCGAGGTCCTCGTAAAGTTATCGTAGAGGAAGCAAAGAGGAGGTCAGCAACAGAGAGGTGGCGGCACGAGGAGCACTCGAGGGGGGCGCTGCAACCCGCGCCTGCACACGGCAGTGGCAGCCATGGAAGAGAGGTGCCATGATCACCACAACGTCAGCGAGGGAGCACCACAATGTCAATAAGGGAGAGTTAGAGCATGGCGGACCCAAACCCTAGCCACGATATGGGGATCAGCGTGGACAACGGAGAGCGCCAACACCAGATCGAGCATGATAGCATCGAGTAGCGGCAATATCTGCGTCGTCTTGCACCGCGGCAATGGACACATCGGCCTGGGGCGGTCGGAATCACCCGCGGCGGCGGCAACATCGAGCGACCAAAGAGGGTCACGCAAGAGAGAAGAGAGCGAGCGAGTGAGTGGTACTAGGACGGGTGTAGGCAGCCTAGTACTACCTAGGGCATTTTGTCCAGCCTAAGCGGGTCGGGTCGGGCCAGCCTAGTGGGCCAGGCTTGTATTTTAAAAGAAAGACCTATATAAAATACCTAATTACAAATATATCCCTGAGATAAATTAGGCTCTAGAAAAATAAATAAAAATCCTAAAAATACACATAATATATTTATGAAATCACGAAACTATCCTCTATCTAATAAAAATACTAGATAGTAATTTTAAGCAATTAAATATAGATCTTTTATTAAACTTATATATACCTTCTAGAATTTTATAAAAATATACAAAACACTTAAAATTTAATAAAATTCATTTTTTAAGATTCAAAAGGGAAGTACTATTATAGAAAAATACTAGTTTGTATTTTTGAAAAATAAATCAATTGTGATAAAAATAAAGTTTTTTTCCTTAAAGGAATTTTAGTTAGAAATTTAAAAGAGTTAAAAATTAAATAAATTCATTTTTAAACTCTTAAATAATACTAGTTATTATAAAAATGCTAAATATCAAGATAATATGGACTTAATGATTCTTGAATTATACTTTTCTTTTATTAATCAAAAGAAACATAAAACCATTATAAGGTGGGTAAAACACGCAAAGAAGGAAGATAATAAATCAGTGCATGGCATTACTATGCATTGCATATTTCTTCTTTAAATATTGTCCTTACAGGGCAATAATGGTTTTTTGTAGAAATCGGAGCTCAAGGTCAAGTGGAAGTATCCGACTTCACTACCTTGCAGTCATAAGGAAAGTTCATCACTTGCTCATGTCCTTTGAAGAGTCTTTATGAAAGTATTTGAAAATTGTGTGTTATCACCTATGTTCTAAAAGAGACATAAAATAAGTATTTTCCCAAACAAATGAAATGCTATTATCATCCTAAGTGATGATAAATACTAAGAATTGCAGGGGAATCTAAGATTCCAATTGCAAAACAACTAGGACTTAATAACCCATGACATCAGTGATTCTAGCACAGTATATTATGCGTTAACCATAAGATTTGGAATGGGACGGAGAAGTCAGTTGTATCTTCTTCCTCTCGCATGCATCTGGATGGCCAGGTCGTGGCTGTTATCCTCGTAGCGTGCATTAATTGGTAATTCGTAGAGGATATGCATCATATGGGTGGGAACCCTCAACGTCCCACGATAGTTTTGGCATCTGACAATCTGTACCAACCATTGCCATTATTCAAGATGTGGGCATGGTGTACACCAAGGGGACATGCGGGGTCACGAAGGGGAAGTGATTGGCTTGGATCATCTACTAGGCCCCACATCACGGAATTGTGGACGGGAAAGTACGCCCGGTTGTGCAACAAGGATTTGGTCTCTTATGGGTAAAGCAACGCAGCTCTGCAGAGTGTAAGAATTGTTACATGTTACTCATTGTTCCGGGAAGGAGCTACGAACACGGTATGAAAGGAACTCCATGAAGTTCTGGTCAACCTATGAAGGCTGATGGGCATATTTTTTGATAATAAAATCAATCTTTGAAGAAATGTTTACCAAAACTGCATAGTACCAAGGACTTATAGTCTGAGGTGGTAGTTAGAGCATCAAACTTCTCACCTTGCATATAGTGAACTTGCTGGGTAACGATGTTACTCACCCTTTCCTTTGAACCCCTTGCTAGACTTTGAGGTCCAGGAGAATGACCAGGTGTATGCTACGGAGGTCCAGAACAACGTCTACTATGAAGAGCCGGATCTATCCGGTGGAATCGAAGGGGTGGACTACGGGATACACTATGGAGTTGAAGACAACGAGTCAGAGTAGTTGTCAGGCCATAATGTAGTTACCTAGGTTGAGCCGAGCAGCACGAACCCTATAGAATAAGCTGTTGAGCTCACGTCATTGTTACCGTTGTGTTTTTCGTTCTTCCGCTGAACTTATGAAATAAGTTATTTGGTTTGTAAGTTTGAATCACTTGAAGTCTCAAACTTCTGGTATTGTAATAGTAATGAAGTGTGTATGTTTGTAATTTGGACCCACAATGTTTGTGTTGTACCACTCCGAGGGATGTGATATTTACGGAACGGTGTTCTATAGATGTCATGTCAACGACTATAGTGTACTACATATGCAGTGGTATGCTGGGTCACCGCAGCTGGTATCAGAGCAATTGCTTTGACCTTAGGTTGGAAACCTAGTAAAGGGAACTACCTGTAGGAGTCTTAGGGCAACGGTAAAGAGTTCTCTTGAATATATGATGAATATTCAATTGGGAATATTTCATTATATTTTTTAGTGCGATAATTCTTTATCATGGTGCATCATTATAATTAATGGTTACTAATTATGAATATTTTCTATACAGTGGAAATGGCACCACAGTTTCCAAAACAGACTTTGGCAAGGAAAGAAGAGACTCTTGATGATTATCAGGGGGCTTTAACTGAATAGCTTCGAGAACTTCTGAGGGTTTTTGGTTGCAGTACTAATATTCCAGTTAATACCTTGACATACCATGATGGGCTAATGTTAGCCAAATATCGTGTTAGTATCCAACTACCAGATAAGCTTGGTTTATATCACGATTTACCAATGGGGGAAGGTAGAAGTCATCTAGCAGCATACCATGTTGCTATTCTGGAGGCAATATCCAATGTTCGGGAGCACAAAGCAGAAGAGTTAGCAGGAAGCACATATTTTGTGATTCCTAATGACTCTATAAACATGGAGCCAGTACCAGATTATCTTACTTTAGTAAAGAAGCATCCAAAATTAGCTTCCAAGTTTATGGATCTGTATCGACTGATGGTTGGCTCTTTGTATAAGACACATTAGGTTATTGTAGAGGATCATATTGATATGCTAGAGGATTTGACTAATCCTGAATGAAGGGAGAAGTTAGCATCTCAACTGGGGAACGAAGCAGTGGGTAGGGTTAGCCCAATTTTCAAGGATGTACCTATAGATCCAGCATCTTTTACACCATATCCTTATTCACATATGCCAGAACCCACTAGATATCCTGATGAGGGCACTAGTCATCTAGTACCCCCAGAATTCTTGGGGAACCGAGGACTCGGAACTACCTATTGGAAATTCCGAAGGATGGAGGTACGGATCGATGGATGGATCTGCCGAGAATCCTAGACTCGGTTGAGGATATCGGGCAAACTAGTCGCATGGGAATGAGATCTTATTCCATTGATGGAAGGGATGTCCATGTGGAGGATGTAGAGTTCGATGAGGAAGATCCTGAAGAAAGGGTGTTTGAGCCACCAGAACATTATCCTACTCTAGA
Organism: Avena insularis; assembly: GCA_023614405.1. Classification (NCBI taxonomy): domain Eukaryota; kingdom Viridiplantae; phylum Streptophyta; class Magnoliopsida; order Poales; family Poaceae; genus Avena; species Avena insularis. The sequence continues at coordinate 43,992,472 of CM042688.1, read as the reverse complement.
TAACATGCACTATCCAATTATAGCTGAGGACTATCATACCCAGCAGAGTACTTGGGGAGCATCGAAAGCGAAATATTATGTTGATTATTCTGGAGTCGGGATACAGGAGGCGATTCAAGAAGACGGTGATGAGGATGATTCCGAAGACACCTCAAATGAGTTGGAAGGTATGAACACACTTCAGCTGGATGATGTGTCAAGTATGGATACTTCTGATACTGAGTATCGGCCATCAAAGAGGCAAGTCGTTACATAGATGGTGCGTCGTACTTCACATCAGCACGGTTGTACTCCGGGTATGTACGATGAACATCGTAGCTTCTGGGGAGCGTGACCTTGAGGAGGAGTATCCCAGTGGTGATACGGGAGTTAGAGTCTGAGCACTTGATGTAACTAAATAAGTGGGATAGCATCCACATGAGTTTGTAATACCTAAGTGGTATGGGATTGTAATGACGTTGTACTAACGATGTTGTTTGTAATGTATAATATGTGAAATGCATATTTGGTTCTTATTTGGATTTGTTTTCCATTGTGTGACTTGTTCTGTGCATGAAGTTGAGCTCAGAACACATATGCATGATGTAATTATGAGTGTTCACTTTATGTTACAAGACTAGGGGTGTATGGAAACGGGTGTAGAGGACGAGACCGAACAGCAGCGCATGGAGCGCGAAACTAAGGAAAAGGCGGATGAGGACGCCAGAATGCAGGAAAATTTACCACCACCAATGAGGCCATTGATGGAATAGAACTTTATGCAATACATGCAAATGATGCAAGAGTCGGGATTAGTGGATCGAGTGGGACATCAGAGGGAACCTGAAGGACATGGTGTGGGTCTTTCTGACTTTCAAAATGCAAGGCCGTTACCTTTTGCATCAGCCCTTGAGCCAATGGATCCAGAGGATTGGCTAGCAGATACAGAGAGAAAGTTGAAGACTGTAGGATGCAATGATGAGGAAAAGTTGAGGTATGCAACACATCTCTTAACTGGACCTGCAACATCATGGTGGGAGAATCAGCTAGCAATGCAACCTCCAGGAGGGAGTATACCTGGGAGGAGTTTAAGCAGAGATTCCGTGAATATCATGTTCCAAAAAGTGTGATGGAGTTGAAGCGTAGGGAGTTTGAAGAGCTTCAGCAGGGATATCCCAGTGTCATGAAGTACATCCGGGAGTTCAGTCAACTATCTCGTTATGCTAAGGATGAAGTGAGCACTGAGGAAAAGAGGATTAAACATTTCCTACGTGGTTTAAATCCATTTGTGAAGATGCAACTAAGGCTGGCCAATAAGGCAAATTTTCAATAGTTACTAGATGCAGCTATCACATTTGAGGATGATTACAAGAATGTCCAAGAGGACCGAAGGAAGAGAGCAAAGAAGGACACTAAGAGGATCCAAGCAAGTAAAGCCTAAACCCAATTTGGAGTCCAAACCCAGGAATTGAACCTTCACTAACAACAACAATACTAATAAGAATAGCAGTGGAGGTCAGTCCAACCCTAGGAGGAATATTATATGCAACAATTGTGGTATTCCAGGGCATTTCCAAAGGGAATGTAAGAAGCCAGTAATCATATGCTATGGTTGTGCTCAGAAGGGGCACATCAAGTCTGATTGCCCAAGCAAACCACCAGGTGGTTGGCCTACTGAAAGTGCATGTGTGCCCCCATGTGTGGTTTTGGTAATTAATGACAATCTTTATGGACTTATGTTTGCATTGAGTTTTACTTGTAGGTTTTGTCCATAGGCAATGCTTGAACCATATGTTGGCTTCAAGGTTGGGAGAAGAAGAAAGTAGAGAAGATCAAGTGTTGACCAAGGTTTCAATGAGTGATTCGGAGATTGGTCAAGTAAGAGTTGGGCCTATAGCAAGTGTGTCTTGAAGAATAAAGTTGGAGTGATATCTCTTATGTACCTTCAAGACACCAACATAATGAAGAAAGAAGAAATGATGTGCAAGTTCAAGTTGAGTCATCTCGAATAGATCATTTGCTTGAAGCTTGCCATCCTATGGTGGTCATGGATATGGGAAGATGATATGCCCAAAAGAGAAGCTCTACCATAGTGGAGTATGGGGAGCAATTTGCAAGTCTTCCCCAAGCTAACGCAACCAATCAAGAAAGGTGTTCCATCTTGAGGTGGAGAAGATCATCATCATCAAGCTCAAGTGGAATATGCGCAAGGCAAAGGTATGGTCTTGATAGGGTTTCCTTCTTACCGGTCTCGTGGTGCTAGTTGGAGAGACCGGTTTGTAGGATAGATAACCGTTCTATCAAGAGGGGCTCTCGAGTGAGTAACTTGATCATATCCTTTGGAGAGAGAGCTCAAACCTTTGCATTCTTGGCATCATCTTTCTTGTTTGTTATTTGGATCTTATCCATGTGAGGTCCTAGAGCTTGTGGTAATTCATAACAAGCTCTAGTTCATCAAAAACGGATTTCCCCTTATACCTTATTGCGTTTTTGATCTTGGAGGTTTTTCCGGTTTCTCAGCAAGAGAGGTATCTCACATCATAATACATGAAATGTTCTCTCTTGGTGGTATCCAATATTTGGTAGCTCAACCCCCTTTCCAACAAAATTGTTGGGTAGCTCTTGTCACCCCCTTTCCAACAAAATTGGTTTCGGGTCAATCAGAGTCCGGATGCAAATGTTATGATCGTTACAATTTTGTTGTTTCCATCAGTTTTGTCTTTGGCAGGATTTTCAGACCGGAGTCTCCGGTGTGCAAACACCGGAGTCTTCGGTGTGGTCCGGAGTTTCCACACAAGTCTCCAAAGTGGATCAAAGTTGAAGACCTGGGTCAGCCAGATTGGTGGTCCGGAGCAAGGTCTGGAGACTGACCGGAGTCTCCGGTCCAAGCCCCTGACCGAAGTCTCCGGTGTGGTTGGAGTCTCCGTATGGTCCACTGGCCGGAAACTCCTGGTAGACCCGGAGTCCTGTTTGGGCATCGGAGTCTCGGTCCAGGCCGATCGGAGTCTGTGGAGTCTCGATTCGGTCGACTTCTCAACGGTCAGAAATCAGTGGGCCTATAAACAGGGGACCTCTTCTTCAACCTCAAGTTGCTCGTTCCAGAAAAAGAAGAACACCATTAGAGAGCCACCAAAACTCCAAGATCTCCCTCTCCAACCACCCAAAGTCCCTGGTCTTTGGGGAATCGAAGGAGGAGGCCTTGATCTACAGCTTCACCAAGAGAGATCTTCATTTCCCCCTCATTCACTTGAGGGCCCCTTGCTCTAGGGTTTCATTGGAAACCCTAAGCCTTGTTTTGGTTGATTTGATTCTTACAAGCTTGTCTTTGATTGTTTGACAGCTTGCTTGTATTCGGGAGCCTCCATTAAGTTGTGGATGTGTGCCCCGAACTCGTTGTAAAGGTGCCGGCTTCCACCTCGAAGGTTGTCGTATAGTGGAAGAGGTGAAACGAACCCGTTGGGGTGAGATTCATCAGAGAACAAGGGAGGCCTTTTGTGGCATTGGTGGTTTGATACCACCCCCTCTCCAAACGAGACGTACTCCATTGTTGGGAGGAACTCAGTAATACATCATCGTCTCTACGTGCCTCGGTTATCTCTATACCCGAGCTCTTACTTATGCACTTTCCTTTGTGATAGCCTTCGTGCTTGAAGTCTATATCTAGCTATCACATAGTTGGTTGTCTTGCTTAGCATAAGTTGTTGGTGCACATAGGTGAACCCTAGTTGTTCTAGGTTTTGTGCTTGACAAAGTAAACGCTAGTTTAATTACGCCTTTGTTAAGCCCTTCTAGGAAAAGTTTTTAAACCGCCTATTCACCCCCTCTAGGCGACATCTGTATCCTTTCACCTACAACTGGCGGTGGTCAAGCAAGAGGCGGAGGTGGACAGCCTAATCGGGGTGGAAGTTATGGCAAGAACGACAATGGCAAGAGAGGCAGACCTACTGGAAAACTGAATTGTGCAACCTTGGAGGAGGTGGATAACTTGGATCAAGCAGTGATAGGTATGCTCAATATTCTCACAAATCCTGGAAAAGTTCTATTTCATACCGGTGCAACTACTTCATTCATATCTAAACAATTTTGTGATAAGTTTGGGATTAGAAGGGCACCATTAGAAAAACCTATGATCGTAGTTACCGCTGGAGGGATAATAGTCATTAGAAACATTAAATTAAATAAGGCTATCTCAATCTGTGGTCAAACCTATTATGCGGATCTTTATGTGATTCCATTAAGGGGAATAGCAGTAGTATTGGGAATGGATTGGATGACGAAGTATGGGGCCTAGATCAATTTTGAGGATAAAACCATTTCAATCAAGTCTCCAAGTGGAGGAAGGATAGTCTATCAGGCAGATAAACATAGTCATATCATAGTAGATCTGCAATTGAACTCAATGAAGGAGGTCAAATTGGAAGATATTCCAGTAGTCAAGGAATTTCAAGATGTTTTTCCAGCAGAGTTACCAAGAATGCCACCTGATCGAGAAATAGAATTCACTATTGACCTGATACCTAGTACAACACCAATAGCCCAAGCACTGTATAAGATGGGACCAAAAGAATTAAAAGAGCTTAAGGAGCAAATTGATGAATCAGCCAGAAAAGGATTTATTCAGGAAAGTGTATCCCCATGGGGAACACCGGTGATTTTTGTGGATAAAAGAGATGGAGGACGAAGAATGTGTGGTGATTACAGAAATCTCAACAATGTCACCATCAAGAACAAATATCCATTGCCAAGAATTCAAGATCTGTTTGATCAAGTCAAAGGAGCTGGAGTGTTTTCCAAGATTGATCTAAGATCAGGATACCATCAGATAAAAATCAAACCTGAAGATGTTCCAAAAACTGCATTTGTGTCAAGATATGGTCATCATGAGTATCTCATCTTACCTTTTGGATTGACCAATGCACCAGCAATATTTATGAACCTGATGAACAAAATCTTCATGTCGTATTTGGATAAGTCTTTCATAGTGTTTATTGATGATATTTAGATATACTCTAAGGATAAAGAAGAGCATGCTGATCATTTGAGGATAGCGTTGCAAATCTTGAGAGAACATAAGCTGTATGCTAAATTCAGCAAGTGTGAATTTTGGTTGGACAAGGTAGAATTCCTTGGTCATGTAATCAGTAAGGATGGAATTGCGGTAAATCCATCCAAAGTTCAATCAGTATTGGAATGGAATGCACCAACTAATGTGAAACAAATCCGAGGTTTCTTAGGCATGACAGGCTATTATCAGAGATTCATTGAAGATTTTTCGAAGATAGGGGGACCAATGAACAAATTGCTAAGAAAAAATGCACCATTCATATGGGATGCGAAGTGTGAAGCAAGTTTTCAGGAATTGAAAACCAGATTAACAACCGCACCAATCTTAGCTATACTAGAAATAGGAAAATATTACACAGTATATTGTGATGCATCCAAGGAAGGATTAGGATGTGTGCTAATGCAAGATCGCAAGGTGATTGCATATGGGTCTAGACAACTCAAACCACATGAAGTCAACTACCCAACGCATGATTTGGAGTTAGAAGCAGTGGTCTTTGCTTTAAAGGGATGGAGACATTTTCTCTATGGAGGAAGATGTGAACTATACACGGATCATAAAAGTCTTAAATATTTTTTCAATCAGAAGGAGCTGAATATGAGGCAGAAAAGATGGCTGGAGTTGATCAAAGATTATGACCTTACAATTAACTATACTCCAGGGAAGGCCAATGTAGTAGCAGATGCTTTAAGTCAGAAGAGTACGGATACTCAACCCATCAATAGAGAATTACCAAAAGAGTTGCAAATGGATTTGGAAAGGTTAGAAATACAATTCTTAAGGACAGAAGTTCATGTAGGCTTAGCTACCATGAGGGTTGTAGAAGAGCAAAGCAGTGATCTTCGTCATGAGATCTATCGACATCAACTTGATGATCCATTTATTGCTGAAGAAATCAGAAGAATTTCCAAAGGACAAAAATCTGTTTTTCACCTAGGAGATTATGGATCTTTATGGTTCCAAAACCGTCTTTGTGTACCAGATGTACCGAAGATCAGAGAGGTGATACTCCGAGAAGCACATGAAAAACCATATTCAATTCATCCAGGAAGTACGAAGATGTACATGGATCTTAAGGAATTATACTAGGGGAATAACATGAAAAGGGATATTGCAAAGTATGTATTTGAATGCCATACTTGTCAAAGGGTGAAAGAAGAACATCAAAGTCCAGCAGGACCATTACAACCTTTAGAAATTCCAGAATGGAAATGGGAAGAAATTGGTATGGATTTTATCACAGGATTACCCATGACACCGAAGGGGAAGGATATGAAATTGGTGATTGTTGATAGATTCACGAAAAGTGCACATTTTATCCTGGTAAATCAAAAATATAATGTGAGAAGTTAGTGGAAATCTATGTCAAAGAGATAGTAAGTAAGCACGAAGTACCCAAGAAAATTGTATCAGATAGAGGATCTGTGTTTACTTCAGCATTTTGGAAACAATTACATGAAGCACTTGGCTCAAAGTTAGATTTCAGCATAGCCTATCATCCAGAAACAGGAGGCCAAATGGAAAGGACCAATCAAATCTTAGAGGACATGCTTAGAGCTTGTGCATTAGATTTTGGAGGTTCGTGGGTAGATCATCGACCGTTGGCAGAATTTTCCTACAACAATAGCTATCAAAGTAGTCTAAAAGCAGCACCATATCAATTACTTTATGGGAGAAGATGTATATCACCAATATGTTGGTATGAACCTGGTAGTAGCAAGGAATTTGCACCAGACTATATCAATGAGAAACAAGATATCATCGACATTATTAGAGATTGATTGAAGATAACTCAAAGTCGACAGAAAAGTTATGCTGATCAAAGTCAGAGATCATGGCATCCAGAAGTGGGGGATAAGGTATATCTCAAAGTAAGTCCAATGAAGGGAGTTAAGGTATTCAGAGTCAAAGGAAAACTGAGTCCAAGATATATTGGACCATTTAAGATACTGAGTTAGAACAGAACAATAGCTTATGCTCTTGAGTTACCAAAAAGATTGGCTCAAGTTCATAATGTTTTCCATGTGTCACGGTTACGGAAATGTCTAAAAGTTCCCGATGATGCAATTATACATCAAGAAATTGAGTTACAAGCAGATTTGACTTATATGGAGAAGCCCTATAAAATTCTAGAAGAGAGCTGGAAAAGGTTGAGAAACAGGGCAATCAAATACTACAAAGTACAATGGGAACATCACCCGGAGAGAGAAGCTACATGGGAGAAAGAGGATGACTTGAAAGAAGCATATCCAGAACTATTCAGGTACACATCAGCAAACTTTGGGATGAAGTTTAATTTAAGGGGGGAAGTCTATAACACCCCAGCATTTAGGACCCAACAGAGGGTAGAAATAGGAATTTGTGCATATGCATGCATTCATCTGTAAAATCGGGGTAAATTTTTCGCCAACCAAAAACCTAAAGAGATCAGAGTTTCTTTCACTATCTAGAGGTAGGAATAGCTCTCTGAAGTGATTGCTACAAATTTTGACACGATCTTTAGGCATTATTGTGTTTTGGGGGGAAATATTTTGAATTCACATTTGAAATTCAAATAATTGAATAATATTTGAAAATTAGAAGTTAGAATCATTAAGTGGTTTTCCAAAATAGGTATTAACATTGTTTGATTATATTATAGATATATTAAACAACAATATGAATTTAAGACAAGTAAATTCAAATAAGAAATGAATAATTATTTCTTTTCTTTATTCCATAATAAGATTACAAATTAAGATATTTACAACCAGACAGAAAATTACAAAGAATATAGTCCAATAAAATGAGTCTTTATTAAATCATAGAAATATTGTTACAAGATTCTTTACAACAAGAATAAAAGGAGATTACAATAAGAATCTATACTACCTATCTATTCCTATACTAAGTCTTGTCAATCCAGATCTTGTTCCTGCAAAATAAATAAACCAATCAAATAGAAACAAAAGATTAGTTAATTAGTTTTACTCTTAGTGGTGAACAGTGAAGTGCACTGTTCATATTACATCATAGAGTAATTGAAAGGGGAAAGTTTCACCAAAGTGTAGTATATGTTCTTTTAAGCAAATAACTTTAGTACCACATTATAAGCCAAGTGGAATAGTGGTAAGTTTCACCAGGTTAAGTAAGAGTAAAAGGATAGGGAAGTTTAAACCATAGTTACTTGATCTCATCCACAGCCAAAGCAAACAGTGAAGCAGCTCACACACCTAAATGCATGCATTGAGGTGTCGGTAGTAGAGAGCAAAGGAGCAGTTCAAATCACAGCAGCGTAGAGCAAAGACAGGTTTTCTATCCACTTCGCAAGCAAGCCAATCATAGTTTGTCACTAGCACATCCAAGAACAACACCAGATCTTGCAACCATATCATTAGATCAAACAACTTTCCACCACAGAAAACCTAGGAAATCACCAGCAAAGATGGTGACTTGAGGAGGGGGATGTATTAGGTGGACACCAAGGCCACACAGGAGCAACAACACCAAGAGGAGCAAGACAAGGCCAAGAGGAAGCCAAAAGAAATCCAGGGCTACCCCAAGCCAGAAGTAGAAGGCAACATCACTACAAGGCTACTAGGGTATATCCCAACATTTAGATCTAATCATTTTCCATCTTACACATTCATTTTCTTGCAAGCACATGATAGTGGATATATTGGACAGGAGATAATAAACAACCAGATAAGGCATGTGTTCTTACACAGGCAGGGTCTCAGACTAGCATCACTGACCCTATGATCTAGTTTTAACTAGATAGATGCACATCATAGCTGGTGGTATAGGGCACATTCCTAGAAGGGTAGCACCTCTGTACCTAGCAGGTTCATGTTTGCTTGAGTTCAAGCTCAAGCCTATCCTTTTCAACAAAGATAATCATCTTCCTAAATGATTTAGGAATCATAAATAAACACTTTCTTTTAGAAAAGACAGTAGAGATCAACACTGTCTATCACTAGGCAACACTATACAAAAACCACTAAGTTTAATCATTTTCCTATAAGCATATAGGAATCATCTCTTTATAAATCATCTTCTTATTAATCACAGATCATGGACAAGCAATAGTAACTTTAAATTTACATAGTAATAGGATTAAATCCTGAGACTGAACACATCAGTACTTTGCAAGTAAACAATTAACCAAGCATTAGTACAGAAAGCATCTCAACTCAACTCCATAGGAGTAAATCCACAACCACAACAATTTGGGCATCCACATTAAACTAAACATGCTTATACAGATAGTTTTATGACAGAGAACAGGGTAACAAAAGCATGATCAGCAGAGTGTTCTCTGATAGAGAACAGAGTAACAAACATGCTCAACAGAGATTGACACTACACTAATAGTAGATCAACATCAAAGGATTAGCATAGGCAAGGTTAACCCTAGAGTTATCCTAAATCACCACTGTAGGGGGAATGAACCCTAGAAATTTAGGGATGAACCCTAAATGGGGAAATCCATGGCAAGTGACCCATGGCACGGGATAGGGGCAAGGTAGAGCATAGAGAGGAGATTAGAGCACTTACTTGATGTCCTCGTAAAGTTATCATAGAGGAAGCAGAGAGGAGGTCGGAGGCAGAGAGGTGGCGGCACGGGGAGCACCCTAGGGAGGCGCTGCAACCCGCGCCTGCACATGGCAGTGGTGGCCATGGAAGAGCGGTGCCACGAGCACCATAGAGTCAGCGAGGGAGCGCCAAAGCACGGCGGACCCAAACCCTAGCCACAAGATGGGGATCAACGCGGTTAGCAGAGAGCGCTAACACCAGATCAAGCAGGATAGCATCGAGTAGCAGCAACATCTGTGTCGTCCTGCACGCTGCAATGGACACGGCGGCCTGGGTGGCCGGAATCACCCGCGGCAGCAGCGACATCGCATTGCCAAAGAGGGTCATGCGAGAGAGAAGAGAGCGAGCGAGTGAGTGGTACCCATTACTACCCAGGGAGTTTTGTCCAGCCCAAGCGGGTCGGGCCAGGCCAGGCCAGCCTAGTGGGCTAGGCTCGTGTTTTAAAAGAAGGACCTATATAAAATACCTAATTACAAATATATCCCTGAGATAAATTAGGCTCTAGAAAAAATCCTAAAAATACACATAATATATTTATGAAATCACAAAAATATCCTCTATCCAATAAAAATACTAGATAGTAATTTTAAGCAATTAAATATAGATCTATTATTAAAATTATGGGATTTTTATTTTCGTGCCCTCAGTTCGTTAGTTGTACTCAATTTTCCCCATCCGCTTAGTTTTTCCTCACCTTTGCCCGTCTCCTTGTACGAAACTCTCACATGGTCTAAAACTCGTCGTCCATCAGCCTTGCTGTTACGTGCTGACAAGTGGGGCTGCGTTTAGTCGGGTCCTGTAGTGGTCCCTCGCTGTTACGTGCTGACGAGTAGGACCGCGTTCTGTCGGGTCCCGTAGTGTACCCTTGCCGTTACATGCTAACAAGTGGGACCACGTTCAGTCAATTCCTGTAGTGGACACCTCTCTCAACTTATCCAGATCAGCATCGGACCCATAGCTTATCCACGTGAGCACCGGACCCACAGCTTACCCAGGTTGGTGTTGCAAGATGGGACTCCGAGCCAGCCCCACGCCCTCGCCCATACTGTTGCTTCATTTTCATATAGTGAAATGTAATGCATATATGGAATTTATACGAAAGTTATACACCTTTGAACTCTTTTTGACGAGGGTTTAACTCATCAATGCCCATTGTTATGGACTTGGGTTTTGGAGAAGGAGGGAGCGATGGAAGCATCAATCGGCTAGCAAACAAGCACACAGGGGACTCGAAGATTTACCTAGATTCAGGCCTTGTAGAGGTCCCTACTCCTGCTTGTCTTCTCGTGGAATTAACAGGGGAATCAAAGATTACAATGGTGCACAGATTCAATCTGGCGAGGGTTGTGAAAACTAGGGTTGCGTGTCTCCTCCTCGCTGCCCCTCCTAGCCTTTATATAGATAGGCTAGGTCTCAGGTAGCAGGTCGAGTCGGTTACAGGTTAGGGTTCTCTCTTTAAACTTTCTATCTTTAGCTTCTTCTTGTCCCGCAAACAATCGAGAGTCCGTAGATCACTCGAGTTCTCCATTTGGGCCTTGGCAACACCGTGGGCTTCTACCGTATTTAGCCCGTATATACCAAGATCGAGTACCTTAGGGTATACCATGTCAGTAGCTCCTGAGTGTCCAGTGGAATCGCAGATTCGACTGGGGACTTTATGAAGCCTTTCAAGTGCGTGACTGAGTATTTTTTTCAACTGCTCTATTTGTACCATAGGGATTATTGATGTGCGTGCCTGATTTAACCGATGTATCGGTATCAGTTAACTACCTTAGGGTACCCCGGACTCGAATACGGAAAAGTGCTGGTGTAATTCGACTCAAGCCGCGGAGGTCTTACAGGAGTCGAATCCCAGTATGTGGGTGTGAGCACTCGACGCGTCCATCAAGGCATGTTCATCGTACCTGTAGGCACGGATATATCTCTGGTAGTGCACAGCGAATGCGTTGCCAGACCTTATTCAGGTCTTATCTTCACGCCGCAAGCGCGACATCCGAATTTTGTCATCATGGAGATGATTCGGGTGACCCAGGAGACGCAGTCTCTTTGTAGGGAAAAATAATGAGGCGGTGTCGCCATAAGCTTCGAGTGTGGATGTTATCAACATGCAGTACGATGTACAAATAATCATAGGGTGCACGACCAGCGCTCCCTATGGGAGTAGCCCCTGAGTGCCTGGTTGAGTCGAAGACTCAGGCAAGGACTAAAGAAACTTTTGCGATTGCTGTCGTATTTTGTTTGCTTGTTTCAGTCGAATTTATTTCCGGCGCTCCCTATGGGAGTAACCCATGTCCATAGTCGAATCGCGGATTCGAGTGATTGGGTATGCTTTGAATGTCCATGTTCATGCAAAAGAGAAAAAGAAAAATTGTAGGGTGCGCGACTAGCGCTCCCTATGGGAGTAGCCCCCGAGTTCTTGGTGGAGTCGAAGATTCGAGCAAGGACTAAAGTAGTCAAAGTCTTCTGCTTCTCAATTTTGTATGACGTCAGTGTTGACGATGCGATGACCTCAGTTGCCCGCGTGAGCGGGTTTGACGGGACGTGACGAGCGGTGGGTCCCATTTTATGACTCTGACTTGACCGGGCGTGCGTAATCTTTATTTTATCTACGCCTCCTCGATTTCCATGCGTAATGGGGGTAGTGGGGGACAGTTCACACTTTGGGTCCTCCACGTGTCAATCACGATAAACGCCACACGTCTGATAGGGTTTTTGCTGGCCGTTGGATTACATCTTCCAGGGGGTTAAGTAGCAGTGCTGCGACGGTAATTTTTCCCATCTGCTCTTTTCTCTGCCTTTGCCTCCATCGCCATTGCTGCTTCTCCTCTGCTTCCTAGAGTTCATCTTTCTCGCGGCACTGGACCAGCTCCGTGTATTCCCTAGTTACTTCCTCTGGCCACATCGCCACCGCAAGATGGGGAAGAAGAAGGGAGGTGCTGCGGCTGAATCCACCGCGGCCACTGTTGCTGCCAAGAAGAAGGGCAGCTCCGCCGCTGCGGGCACCAGCGCCGCCGTCACTAGGAAGAAGAAGGGCGCGGGCACTCGCGTCACCAATGGCGCGTGGGCGTGTCCATTATCAAGTCTTCTGAGCTTTGTCTCCTACGCCAAGACGGAGTTCTTTCTCCCGCGGTCGCTGACTCGCGTGTCCCAGGTGGTGAGGTAACCCCTTGTCCTCCTGCCGGTTTCCGGGTGATGTTCCTAGCGTTCATCATCCGCGGTCTCTCGCTGCCCCCGCATCCTTTCTTCAGGGGCCTTCTTTGTTTCTATGGGCTCCAGCTGCACGAGTTGTCCCCCAACTCCATCCTCCATGTAGCTTGCTACATTACTCTTTGCGAGTGCTGGCTTGGAATCGAGCCACACTTCGGTCTCTTCAAATGTCTCTTCAAGCTGAAGCGCTAGTCGGCGTCTAGCTCCGTAGTCTACGATGTAGGCGGCTACGGTATCCACGTCGACTCCTCCGTCACGTACTTCGACATCAAACTCATGGCGTCCGTCCAAGGGTGGAGGGACAAGTGGTTCTACGTCCACGACCAGAAGGCCGACGGAGACCACTACGGACTTGCGCCCTTTGATCCCGCGATGCCGTGCAAGAGGAGGCGCTCCTGGAAGAACGTAGTGATGCCCGGCAAGTCCGCGGAGACAGATGTGCTGTACGAGCGCGTCTGCGACCTCGAGAGTCGCATGGGTAAAGAAGAGGGAGGCTGCACCCTCATTCGCACGTGGCTGCGCCGCCGCGTCCAGCCCCTGCAAGCCAGAGTCCACCCTATGTTCCAGTGGGCTGGCACGGACGATGTCACTCGCGTATCTGCCGATGGCATTTTCGCGAGTGAGGTAGATAAAAGGGTGCGACTGGTCACCAAGTACACCGTCAAGGATGTGCTCCCTAGTGAACCAGTCGTACCTCCATTCGATGCTGCTAATCCTCCTACTGAGGTACGGTCGTGCTACGAAGTAGCTTTGTTTGTCGAATGCTTCTCTTTTCTTGACTTGTGCTAACTTGTTTCCTGTGCAGGATTGGAGGGTGTCACCCTGTATGCCCCCTCTTCCTGAGGGGGTTATCCCTCGTGAAGCCTTGGAAGAGGACGAGTCGGAGTCGACCGTCCCATTTGAGGGGGAGGAGGAAGCTGTTGGGTTCCGTAGCAGAAAACAAAAAATTTCTATCTACTCGAACACTAATACCAAGATCTATACTATGTTGACATAAGTAACAGAGAAGGAATACAATATTCATACCATTGCGGACAGAGGTACGCCTTACGCAGGAAGGCATATATTGATGAAGACGAGCAACACCCTAAGTGTGGTGCCTCCGAAGTTCGTCACACGTCCGGTGTAGGAGACGTCAACCGGACTCCAATCCAGCAGAGCAGTGGAAGAAGTAGATGCCGGATCGCTTGATCACACGACGGTAGTGTGAAGGTGGAGAACTCAACTACGAGGTCCTCCCCAATATTATGGGGAATTCCTCAGTAGATGAGAGAGAGAGAGAGAATGAGAGGAATGGGTGATCCCAAAGGGGGAGGGGGACCCCTTTATATAGTGGGAGGGGGGCACCACCCAGGGGCCAGGCGGTGTGGGACTAATGCCCACACCCACCGGCCACCTAGGGCCAGCTGCCAGCCCTAGGTGGGCCCCACTGGGGCGGCCCACCATCCCTAGGCCGGCCGGCCCCCACTCCCTAGGTGCCTTGCCCTATTGGGCCTCCCTTCGGGTGAGGCCCATTAGCAATATAGAGCCTTTAAAAATAAAATAAAATAAAATATATATTTAATATTAATTCTCCAATTAACATTCAAATACACATATTGTATTATTTCTTCACTCCAGAACAACTTCCGGACCCCTTCCGATCTCCATCGGATGTTACCGAAACTATTCCGGTTTCTCTCTCTATTTCTCATACGATACCTCATCTACCCTAAGCGTCCCTACCCTTAAGCGTGACATCCTTCGGTTCGGAAACACTTCGGACATGATAGAGACCACTCTCATATCAACGATCAACAGAGGGACCTAGATGGCCATGTGACCCCCGTGCGTTTCACGAATACAATCGCTTGAACTGTGAGATAGTCGTTCCCCATTCCCTTTGTCATTCGATACCTAATTCATCCGAGACTTGATCTTCGGTATCTCCATACCTTAGTTCGATCTCGTTACTGATGAACTTGTTTTCTCGTTGTCATGTCGTTGCATCCCGTGACCTAGTCACATGCTTGCAAGCTTCATTAATGCAACGCCACCGAGATGGCCACATGTATCTGTCCGTTACATGGACTAGACAAATCATGGTCTTGATATGTACTCCTCAACACATCCCTTCGGAAAACCTGAGTGGCATCTTTTTGATCACCCTTTTACGAGATGATTCTTGATAACCATCAAAGCTTCTTCCGGAAATGGTGATTTGCATTACCTCACTGTCAAAGGATCAGGTTGCGAGGTTCTCTGTGTTTTATCATCAATGGTGAACTTTGTAACTAGATCTCATTAAGATATAACGGTCGGATGTTTGTCTATAATGTTATTCAACTAATAACATGACCTCATTGTTAGTTGGCATAAATGCCCATGATCTTGAAACACAGACCATCCTCATGACCAATGAACTAGTTCACTAGAGGTAACTAGAGACACGGTTTGTTTACATACCACATGTGTATTAATTTTTCATATTAACACAGTTATAGCACAGTATGAAACGTATTATGAACATATAGGAGATATATCAAATAATACTCTTTATTATTTGCCTCTAGGAAATAATTCCTTCAATCTCCCACTTGCACTAGAGTATAAACGAAACTAGTTTACAATAGGCAGGAACCTAACACCGATGGAATCTCGGTGTTGTTCGTGCTTTTCCTGATGGAGAGCTTTAGTCAAAGGATCTGCTACATTCAGTTCCGTATCTACTTTACAAATCTTGACTTCACCTTTGTCAATGTTCTGCCGGATGATGTGAAATCGTAGCTTGATGTGTTTGGCTGTGGAATGAGTTCTTGGTTCCCGTTCGTTTGCAATAGCACCCGTGTTATCACAATAGACCGTCATGGGGTCTTGCGCATTGGGAAACACTCCCAGTTCGATGATGAAATTCCTCAGCCAAACAGCTTCATTTGTTGCATCAGCCGCAACAATATATTCAGACTCCATTGAAGATTGTGCCACCACCGGCTGCTTCTTGATTTTCCAGCTTACCGCCCCACCATTTACCAGGAACACAAATCCTGTTTGAGACTTTGAGTCATCATGATCTGAGTTCCAACTCGCATCCACGTAACCCGTTATGTTTAGAGCTTCATCACTTCCTCCATAGATTAGGAACATATCCTTTGTTGTTTTCAGATACTTCAAGATATTCTTAACAGCTGTCCAGTGATCCGGTCCTGGATTACTTTGGTATCGGCTCGTCAAACTAAGAGCCAATGCCACATCGGGTCGCGTACTTAACATTGCATACATGATAGACCCTATGGCTAAGGCATAAGGTGTGAAAGCCATCTTCTTTCTATCATTGTCCATTACAGGACATTGAGTCATACTCAATTTGCAATTCTTCATCACGGGAGTGAAACCCTTTTTGGTGTTCTCCATTTTGAACCTCTTCAAAATCTTTTCTATGTAAGTACTTTGACTCAATGCTATTAGGCGCCTTGATCTATATCTATAGATCTTGATTCCTAATATGTATGCAGCTTCACCTAGATCCTTCATGGAAAATTGGTTACTCAAGTATGCTTTCACGCTTTTCATAAGATCCACATCATTTCCCATGAGTAATATGTCATCCACATATACTACTAAGAAAACAACCGAGCTACCACTCGCTTTCTTGTAAACACAGAACTCTTGTTGGTTTTGGACAAATCCAAAACTCTTGATCACTTGATCAAAACGTTGGTTCCAGCTCCGAGATGCTTGCTTCAATCCATAAATGGACCGTCGAAGCTTGCATACCTTTCCAGCATCCTTAGGATTGACAAAACCTCCCGGTTGCATCATATACAACTCTTCATCAATGTGACAAAAATGATAAGGACAACCACTTCCCCAAATCTTACTTCTCTCTCATTAGAGGTTAATCTTGACCCAAAAACCAAACAAAAAGGATAAGGAGAGGTTATTACCGAAGTAATAACTTCCAAGACTCAAAGAAACAAAAACGAACTAAAAGCAAAAATAAATTGGGTTGTCTCCCAAAAAGCTCTTTCTTTATAGCCATTAAGATGGGCATGATAATTTTGAAGATGATCACATAGGAATATGAATTGAAGTGAAAGAGAGCATTAAGAAGCAAAAATACACACATTTAAGTCTATCCCACTTCCTATGCAAGGAAATCTTGTAAACAAACAAGTTGTTGAAACCAGAGGCTACAAGCATAGGAAGGCAAAAGAAGTGCAGCATAAAAACTTTCAACATAAAACGAGGAAACTTGATATTATTGAGATACATAAGATCAATTTTCCCTCTCTCATAGTAACTTTCAGTATCATGCATAAACTTAACGATATAACTATCACAAGGACCATCGTGACATTGATCGCTTATTCTAACAGAAAACACAGGAATACTAGCTCTCATAACACTACTTTGTGAAACAATATTAGAGGTATCCTTACAAAGGATAGTGTGTCCCTCTTCTACATATTTGGTGACAAAGTCTTTCACATTTTCTATTATTGGTTCATCATCGATTTGTTTATCAGGTTCAACAGCTTTACTTATACTTTCACTAACCATACTAGCTATCATAGAATGTTCCTTTATCTTAGCTGGGAAATGCATTTTCTCAACATAAGGTTCGGGTAAAACATGATTAGCAGTATAAACTTCAGTATTTCTTGCAGGAACACTCTTAGCAATATCTTTATATGGTTCATGATACTTATTCCACTCCTTTTTAGGCACTTCAATGTAGGAAGCAAAGCCTTAAAATAAGAAGCAATAGCTTGAGAGTCTAGGCCATCAACATTTTTAATATTTTGAAAGTCATCGGTTCCCATAAAAGATTCAATCCATTCATAATCATAATTTATACCTGAATTTCTTCCTTTGTCATTCTCCCAAGCTTCAGCATTGTCTTGAATACGGTCCAGAAGATCCCATTTAGCTTCTTCTTCCATACGAGTGAATGATTTAGCACAAGAAGCATCCAATAAATCCTTATCATGTAGAGGGAGCCTTGCATAAAAGTTATTGATAATAATATTGTTGGGGAG
This sequence comes from Avena insularis, assembly GCA_023614405.1. Classification (NCBI taxonomy): domain Eukaryota; kingdom Viridiplantae; phylum Streptophyta; class Magnoliopsida; order Poales; family Poaceae; genus Avena; species Avena insularis. The sequence continues at coordinate 43,974,628 of CM042688.1, read as the reverse complement.
CTCATGAATGGGACATTTGAGCATTAGTAACTTCAATCTCCCCCAAGATTGAGCTATACTCTCTCCATCAAGAGGCCAAAAGTTGTATATTTGATTCCGATCTTTATGAATCTCACTAGGAGGATAAAACTTTGAATAAAAGAGAGGCACTATTTCCTCCCATTCCAGAGCTTGACCATTCTTCAGCAGCTTATACCATTCCTCAGCTCTTCCTTTCGGTGATAATGAGAATAACTTCTTCTTAACTTGATCTGTAGTAATACCTGCACACTTGAACAACCCGCATAATTCGTGTATAAAGAGTAAATGATCACTGGGATGGACAGTTCCATCCCCAACATAGTAGTTATCCATAACACGATCAATAATTCTTGTAGGTATTTTAAAAGCATCATTCTCAGCAGGTGGTGGCTCATCTACTACCTTAGCAGTGGTAGTAGCATTACCAAATAAGAAACTCAGCGAATTATCCATAACAAAAATAAAGCAACTAACAGAAGTAAACAATACTCATAGTAGAAGTTTCCTTTACCAGTTCCACTCTCCAATAGCGCTTCACTCCCCGACAACGGCGCCAGAAAATAGTCTTGATGACCCACAAGTATAGGGGGTGTATCGCAGTATTTTCGATAAGTAAGAGTGTCGAACCCAACAAGGAGCAAAAGGTGCTAGCTAGTGGTATGGATCGGGAATTCTCTGCAAATACTTAGCAAACGGATTTTTAGGGTTTTTTGATAAAGCAAGTAAACGAAGTACGAGTAAATAAAAGACAATAAGAATAAATGCAGCAAGTGGCCCAATCCTTTATGCAGCAAAGGATAAGCTGGTTGTATTACTTAAGATGACCAAACGTTCTCGAGGACACACGAGAATTCCGTCAAGTGCTTTCGCTTCATATAGTTGATTAATCTTCTTTAGCTTGCTAAGTGTTGTGTGGGTGAACCTGTGCTAATGTACCGACCTTCCTAGGACTAATACATACTTGTGATTATACCCCTTGCAAACATCCGTAAGTACAAGAAAGTAATTAAGGTAGAAACCTAACCACAACTTTAAACTCTAAGATCCTTACGTCCCTTGTGCAATGGTTTCCTAACGGGGGTTCCGAAAGGGTCTAGGAGATTTCTTGGAGTTTGCTTGAAAACCAAGAAAGGATCAAGGAGTCCTTGTGGGGCAAGACAAGGAGTCGTGGGAGGAGGACCTCCCCTCCCAATCCGCCGCCAAGGAAGGGAGGGAGTCCTACTAGGACTCCTCCCATGGCGCCCCTCCTTTAAATAGAGGGTGGGGCGCCACCCCTTAAAACCCTCCACTCCAAACCCTAGCCGCCTCTCTCCTCCTCCTTCCTCTGCCGCTCGGGCTTAGGCGAAGCCTGCAGAATTCTCTACTCCACCACCACCACCACACCGTCAGGTCTTTGGGATTCCATGGAGAAGATCTACTACTCCCACACTTGTCGAACAGGGAGGAGAGGAAGGTCTCGCTCACCGCTTGCCGGAACGCTGGCCTGGGAAGGATCGTCCACACGATCTTGAGATCGGCAAGTGATCGACATCAACCACGAGATCCAATCTCGTAACATTTTCGGATCTTTAGGTTAGTACAGATCTATCTCGTTGCACATGTCTAATAGATTAGATCTTGGCTTTTATCTAGATTAGATCTGGGTTTTGTTCGTTCTGGCGGTAGAATTTTTTTTGTTTTCCATGCTATGAACCCATCAGTGGTATCAGAGCCGTGTCTATGCGTAGATCTGCATTGCACGAGTAGAACACAATGGTTTTATGGGCGTTGGTGCTCGTCTGCCTTTTGCTTTGTGTACTTTGCATCTTGCGGTATGGTGGGATGAAGCGGCTCGGGCTAACCTTACATGTCATCACACATGAGACTTGCTCCACGCTTGACGTAACTTGCTTTGCACAAGTGGCTTTATGGGTGTCTGCCTCTCCACCATAGTATAGATCCAATTTACACTTTGCACTTAATAGCACTTGTATCAACGTTGTGGTTCAGTTTCAGTAGGTAAGATCCGTTCTTATTCGAAAGCCCCAAACCACGTAAAACATGCAAAGAAAATTAGAGGTCTAACTTGTTTTTGCAGGGTTTTGTGATGTGATATGGCCATCATGTGATTGTGATTATATTTGATGTATGCAATGATCCTTGTTGTAATATGGCAACCGGCAGAGCCTAATGGTTGTCTTTAATTACATTAAGACCAAGTGTTTATTCATCTTGTAATAGATTTATTCCAAGTAGTTGTAATAGTTGCTAGTGATGATGGACAACCATTAAGCTGGCGCCATCGACCTTGGACGTAATGCTGGTGATGATGGAGATCATGTCCGTGCTTTGGAGATGGAGATCAAAGGCATAAGAAGAAAGGGCCATATCATATCACACTAATTATGAATTGCCTGTGATGTTAATCCTTTATGCATCTTTTATTGCTTAGATCGCGACGGTAGCATTATAAGATGATCCCTCTCACTAAATATCAAGTAATAGAAGTGTTCGCCCTTAGTTGGCACCGTTGCTAAGACTCGTCGTTTCGAAGCATCTCGTGATGATCGGATGTGATAGATTCTACGTGTTCATACAATGGGTGCAAGCCAGATTTGCACATGCGGAAACTAAGGTTAATCTTGACGAGCCTAGCATATACAGACATGGTCTCGGAACACGGAATACCGAAAAGTATAGCATGAATCATATAAGTGATATGATGAACATGAAGATTGTTCGCCGATGAAACTACATCTTCTCTCGTGAAGATCGGACTTGGTGTAGTGGACTTGGTTCGTGTAATCACTAAGACAATGTGAGGGATGTTGTTTTGAGTGGGAGTTCACCTAGTTAATTTAAGAATTAAAGTAGAACTCAATTTATCATAAACTTAGTCTAAACTACTTGCAAATTTGTTGTAGATTATGGCGAATCTCTCCATCAATTTCAATGCGTTCCTAGAGAAAGAAAAACTTAAGAACAATGGAAGCAACTTCACGGACTGGCTCCGTGGTCTGAAGATTATCCTCAGGGCTGGTCAGATGACCTATGTGCTCGAAGCACCGCTAGGGGACCCACCTGCAAATGATGCCACCGATGACGTAAAGAATGTTTATGCCACTCGGAAAAATCATTACTCCACAGTTCAGTGTGCCATCCTGTACGGTTTAGAAACGGAGCTCCAGAAGCGTTTTGAGCACCATGACCCATTTGAGATCATTAAGGAGCTCAAGTTCATTTTTGAGACTCACACGGTCGTGGAGAGCTATGAGGCCTCCGAAAAATTCTTTACCTGCAAGATGGAAGAGGGAAGCTCCGTTAGCGAGCACGTGCTCACCATGTCTGGGCACGCAAACAAACTCCAAGAGTTGGGGATAACGATTCCTAATGAGTTAGGGATTCACCGTGTCCTCCAATCACTGCCACCGAGTTATAAGAACTTTGTGATGAACTACAATATGCACTGCATGAACAAGACGTTGCCTGAACTATCGTCCATGCTGAAAACTGCTGAAGTGGAGATCAAGAAGGAGCACCAAGTGTTGATGGTCAATAAGACCACCAATTTCAAGAAACAGGGCAAGCCTAAGAAAAAGGGCAACTTCAAGAAGGACGGCAAGAAAGTCCAGACCGCTAAGAAGCCCAAGGCTGGTCCTAAGCCTGAAACTGAGTGTTTCTACTGCAAGGGTGCTGGTCACTGGAAGCGTAACTGCCCCAAGTACCTGGCAGATCTGAAGAACGGCAACATCAAGAAGAAAGGTATATTCGATATACATGTTATTGATGTGTATCTTACTAGTAGTCGTAGTGCCTGGGTATTTGATACTGGTTCGGTTGCTCATATATGTAACTCAAACAGAGCTGCGGAATAAACGAAGACCGCAAGAGACGAGGTGACGATGCATGTTGAAATGGCTCCAAGGTTGATGTGATCGCCGTCGCACGCCCTCTACATCTACCTTGAGGATTAGTTTTAAATTTAAATAATTGTTATTTGGTGCCCGTGTTAAGCATGAACATTATATCCGGATCTTGTTTATTAAGTAGACGTTACTCTTTTAAGTCTGAGAATAAAGGTTGTTCGATTTATATGAGTAATATCTTTTATGGTAATGCACCTGAGATGAATGGTTTATTCTTATTGAATCTCGATAGTAGTGATACACATGTTCACAACATAGATGCTAAACGAATAAAATTGAATGATAATTCTACATACATGTGGCAATCGCTGCCTTGGTCACATTGGAGTGAAGCGTATGAAGAAACTCCATTCGATGGACTTCTTGAATCACTTGATTTTGAATCACTTGAAAGATGCGAAGCATGTCTAATGGGAAAATGACTAAGACTCCATTCTCGGAATAATGGAGAGCTATAGACTTATTGGAAATAATACATACCGATGTGTGCGGTCCAATGAGTGTAGCATCGCGTGGTGGATATCGTTATGTTCTCACTTTCACGGATGACTTAAGTAGATATGGGTATATCTACTTTATGAAACATAAGTCCAAACTTTCGAGAAGTTTAAGGAATTTCAAAGTGAAGTGGAAAATCATCGCAACAAGAAGATTAAGTTTCTGCTTACCGTGGAGGTGAATATCTAAGTTATGAGTTTGGCATGCATTTAAAGAAATGTGGAATACTTTCAGCTTGGCACCGGGAACACCATAGCGTAATGGTGTGTCCGAACGTCAGAATCGAACTCTCTTAGATATGGTTCGGTCTATGATGTCTCTTGATTTACCGCTATCGCTTTGGGGCTATGCATTAGAGATAGCCGCATTCACTTTAAATAGGGCACCATCTAAATCCGCTGAAACGACACCATTTAATTGTGGTTTGGTAAGAAACCTAAGTTGTCGTTCCTTAAAGTTTGGGGTTGCGAAGCGTATGTAAAGAAGTTACAACCTCATAAGCTTGAACCCAAAGCGGAGAAATGCGTCTTCATAGGATACCCTAAAGAAACAATTGGGTATACCTTCTATCATAGATCCGAAGGCAAAGTTTTCGTTGCCAAGAATGGATCCTTTCTTGAGAAGGAGTTTCTCTCGAAAGAAGTGACTGGAAGGAAAGTAGAAATCGACGAGGTTATTGAATCTTCTCTCAGAGTTGAGAATAGCGCAACACTGGAAGATGTTTTTGTGCCGCCTGCACCAATTGGAGAGGAAGCTCATGATGGTGATCATGAAACTTCGAACGGTTCTTGAACCTCGCAGTCAACGAGGGTTCGCACTACCCTGATTGGTATGACTCTGCCTTGAACGTCATGTTGGTGGACAACACTGATGACCCTGCGACGTATGAAGAAGCTATGGTGAGCCCAGATTCCGACAAATGGCTAGAAGCCATGAAATCCAAAATGGGATCCATGTACAAAAACCAAGTATGGACTTTGGTGGACTTACCAGATGGCCGTAAGGCTGTCGAGAACAAATGGATTTTCAAAAGAAAAACAGATGTTGATGGTAATGTTACCGTCTATAAGGCTCGACTTGTCGCGAAAGGGTTCCGACAAATTCAAGGAGTTGACTACGATGAGACTTTCTCACCAGTAACGAAGCTAAAGTCTGTGAGGATTTTGTTAGAATTGCTGCTTATTTCGATTATGAGATTTGGCAGATGGATTTCAAAACGGCGTTCCTTAATGGTGACATTGAGGAAGAGTTGTATATGGTACAACCCAAGGGTTTTGTCGATCCTAGTGATGCTGACAAGGTATGCAAACTTCAGCGCTCCATTTATGAACTGAAGCAAGCATCCCGGAGTTGGAATCAACGTTTTGATAAAGTAATCAAAAACTTTGGATTTATACAAACTTATGGAGAAGCTTGTATTTACAAGAAAGTGAGTGGGAGCTCTGTAGCATTCCTAGTACTATATGTAGATGACATATTGTTGATTGGGAATGATATAGAACTTCTTAATAGCGTCAAAACCTATTTGAATAATAGTTTTTCAATGAAGGATCTTGGCGAAGCTGCATATATTCTAGGCATCAAGATTTATAGAGATAGATCAAGACGCCTAATAGCGCTTTCACAAAGTGCATACTTAGACAAAGTTCTAAAGAAGTTTAGAATGGAAGAGAGCAAGAAAGGGTTCGTGCCCATGTTGTCAGGTAAGACCTTGAGTAAAACTCAAAGTCCGGCTATGGCAGAAGATAGAGAAAAGATGAATAAAATTCCCTATGCCTCGGCCATAGGTTCTATCATGTATGCCATGCTGTGTACGAGACCGGATATAGCACATGCTGTTAGTTTGACTAGCACATATCAAAGTGATCCTGGAATGGAACACTGGACAGCGGTCAAGAATATCCTAAAGTACCTGAATAGGACTAAGGATATGGTTCTTTCTTATGGAGGTGATGAATAGCTTGTTGTAAGCGGTTACACTGATGCTAGTTGGAACACCGATCCAGATGACTCGAAGTCATAGTCTGGATACGTATTTATTTTGAATGGTGCTGCAATAAGCTAGAGGAGTGCCAAGCAGAGCGTTGTGGCAAAATCTTCAACTGAATCGGAATACATAGTTGCTTCGGAGGCTACACAAGAAGCCATATGGACGAAGGAGTTCATTACTGAACTTGGCGTGGTTCCCAGTGCGTTGGACCCGATGGCCATCTACTGTGACAACACAGGTGCCATAGCTAATGCACAGGAGCCAAGGTCACATAGCAAGCTGAAGCACATCAAGCTACATTTCCATGCTATTCGCGAGTATGTCCGAGATGGTGACATAAAGATTTGCAAAGTACACACTGATCTGAATGTGGCAGATCCGTTGACTAAACCTCTCCCTAGAGCAAAGCATGACCAACACCAGAACGCCATGGGTGTTAGGTATATTACCATGTAATCTAGATTATTGACTCTAGTGCAAGTGGGAGACTGTTGGAGATATGCCCAAGAGGCAATAATAAAAGTGGTTATTATTATATCTTTGTGTTTATGATGAATGTTTACATCCCATGCTATAATTGTATTATAAGGAAACACTAATACATGTGTGTTTTGTAAACATAAAAGAGTCCCTAGTAAGCCTCTTGTTGAACTAGCTTGTTGATTAGTAGATGATCATGGTTTCCTGATCATGGACATTGGATGTCATTAATAACAAGGTTATATCATTAGGAGAATGATGTGATGGACACACACCCATAGTAAGCGTAGCATAAGATCAAGTCATTAAGTTCGTATTGCTATAAGCTTTCAAATGCATAGTAACCTAATCCTTCGACCATGAGGTTATGTTAATCACCATCACCGGATGGGTACTTTGATGACATCAAACACCGCTTCGTAACTGGGTGGTTATAAAGGTGTCATTGGGTATTCTGAAAGTATGTGTTGAAGCGCATGGACCAAGATTGGGATTTGTCCATCCATATGACGGATAGATATGCTCTGGGACCTCTCGGTGGAATGCCATCTAGTTAGCTTGCAAGCATGTGACTAGGTCACAAGGGATGACATAACATGGAACGAGTAAAGAGTACTTATCAGTAACGAGGTAGAACTAGGTATGGAGATACCGACGATCAAACCTCGGATAAGTAGAATATCGCGTGACAAAGGGAATTGGTTTCATATGTTAATGGTTCTATCGATCACGAAGTCATCGTTGAGTATGTGGGAGCCATTATGGATCTCCAGATCCCGCTGATGGTTATTGATCGGAGAGGTGTCTTCATCATGTCTGCGTATTCACGAACCGTAGGGTGACACACTTAAGGTTCGAAGTTGTTTTAAGTAGATATGGAATATGCGTTGGAGACCAAAATGTTGTTTGGAGTCTCGGATTGGATCCGGGATATCACGAGGAGATCCGGAATTGTCCGGAGAATGAGATTCATATATTGGGGATCATTTTCTAAGTTAGGAAATGTTCTGGAGTATTTGTATGGGGATTCTAGAAGGTTTCGGAATGTTCCGGAAGGGTCTAGGAGATTTCTTGGAGTTTGCTTGAAAACCAAGAAAGGATCAAGGAGTCCTTGTGGGGCAAGACAAGGAGTCATGGGGGAGGAGGACTCCTCCCCCCTCCCAATCCGCCGGCCAAGGAAGGGAGGGGAGTCCTACTAGGACTCCCCCTCCCATGGCGCCTCCCTCCTTTAAATAGAGGGGTGGGGGCGCCACCCCCTTAAAACCCTCCACTCCAAACCCTAGCCACCGCCTCTCTCCTCCTCCTTCCCTCTGCTCAGGCTTAGGCGAAGCCCTGCATAATTCTCTACTCCACCACCACCACCACACCGTCGTGCTGCTGGGATTCCGTGGAGAAGATCTACTACCTCCGTTGCTCGCTGGAACAGGGAGAGGAAGGTCCGCCGACTGCACGCAGGACCGATCATGAAGCATCGCCAAACGCCGGAAGGATCGTCCACACGATCTTGAGATCGGCAAGTGATTGACTACATCAACCACGAGATCCAATCTCGTAACATTTTCGGATCTACGAGGGTTAGTACAGATCTATCTCGTTGCACATGTCTAATAGATTAGATCTTGGCTTTTATCTAGATTAGATCTGGGTTTTGTTCGTTCTTGCGGTAGAATTTTTTTTGTTTTCCATGCTACTAACCCATCAGCAAAACCTTGCTTCATCAAGTGGCTTCGTGAAAATATCAGCAAGTTGGTTCTTCGTGCTCACAAAAGATAGATCAATATCGCTTCGAGCAACATAGTCCCGAATAAAATGAGTCCGAATCTCAATATGCTTTGTCCTTGTGTCCTGTACCGGATTGTACGCAATTTTGATTGCACTTTGATTATCACATAAAAGAGGCACTTTGTCACAATTGAAACCGTATTCCTTTAAAGTTTGCCTCATCCATAATAACTGAGTGCAGGAACTAGCAGCAGCAACATATTCAGCTTCAGCGGTAGAGAGAGAGATACAATTCTGCTTTTTAGATGACCAACACACTAGAGATATTCCCAAGAACTGACAAGCTCCAGAAGTGGATTTCCGATCATCCTTATCACCAGCCCAGTCTGAATCAGTATAACCACATAGAGAGAAATTGGAGCCCTGGGATACCATAGACCAAAGCTGGGGGAATGAACCAAATATCGAAAGATCCTCTTGACCGCCACTAAGTGACTTTCTTTAGGAGCTGCTTGATACCTTGCACACCCCCCACAGTCAACACAATATCGGGTCTAGATGCGCAGAGGTAAAGAAGAGAGCCGATCATGGACCGGTATACCTTTTGGTCCACATCTTTACCGTGGGGTTTAAGTTCAAGGTGACATTTTGTTTGCATCAGAGTGGCGACACCATTAATATCCATCATCTTGAATCTTTTGAGAATGTCTTGGATGTATTTAGCTTGATTGTTGAAGGTTCCTTCTCTAAGTTGCTTGATCTCGAATCCAAGAAAGAACCATAATTCCCCCATCATAGACATCTCAAACCTGTCAGTCGTAAGCTTTGAAAATTCATCATTAAAAGCTTTATTAGTAGAACCAAAGATGATGTCATCTACATATAATTGGCATACGAAGAGCTCCCCCTTAACCTTCTTAGTAAAAAGAGCCGGATCGATTTTCCCAACTTCGAAGCCACGGTCTAGCAACATCTCTTTAAGGTGCTCATACCACGCACATGGGGATTGTTTAAGGCCATAGAGTGCCTTATCGAGTTTGTAGACATGGTTCAGGAAGTTAGGATCCTCAAATCTCGGGGGTTGCTTTACATATACCAACTCATGTAGAGGACCATTAAGAAAAGCGCTCTTAACGTCCATTTGCTGCAATTTAAAGTTATTATGAGCAGCATAAGCAAGAAGGATACGGATGGACTCAAGACGAGCCACAGGAGCGTAGGTTTCGTCAAAGTCAATGCCCTCAACTTGGGAATAGCCTTGTTCCACTAATCTCGCCTTCTTCCTCACAACAATGCCATGAACATCTTGCTTGTTTTTAAATATCCATTTAGTGCCGATAACATTGCGACACTCCTTGGGCTTCTCCACAAGTTTCTAGACCTTGTTGCGCTCAAAGTTATTTAATTCTTCATGCATAGCAACAACCCAGTCCGGGTCTTCAAGAGCTTCAAATACTTTCTTGGGTTCCACCATTGAGATGTGAGCTTGATGCTCACCAAAACTTGCCAATTCCCTTCTTGTGGAAACCCTTCGACAAAGATCACCTACAACCTTATCAAGAGTATGACCCCTTAACTCAAGGTTCTGATCAGCACGAGCCTTGAGACGAAGTTCAATAAGCTTGTTGTCTCTTGGTGGAATAGTTTAATCACTTGAGTCTTTGTTGGAATCATTTGCTTGACCTTGATTAGAATTCTGATTATCAGTAGTAGGAGGTGACGAAGCATGCCCTTGAGGTGGGTCAGCAGCCGTAACAGGAGGCTGCTGAACATCTGGTGATTCAGGGCCGGATAATCCGGCCGATGGTGAGGCCGGATAATCCGGCCTAGGAGAACTTGAAGCAATTTCATCGGGCTGCCTGGAACTTGCTTGAATTGGCTCGGGGCTAGAAAATCCGGGGTCAGCTGGAAAATCCGGCCTGGGACTTGCAGCGGTTTCTTCAATATGATGAGCAGTCTGGTCGTCAAGGGAAAGGTGGCCGGATAATCCGGTGTCGACCGGATAATCTCGCCAGGAGCATCCAGGAGCATGTTGACCTTCAACAATTGGTGGAGTTGGTGTAGAAGTTACTCCTGTGGTGGTAGCATGTTGAGTATGTGTAGACGCGGGCTCTTCATGAGTAGAGCATCGTCCTTACCGATCCGCCACAAGGGGTTCCTCAATGGGGCGGAAAAATCCCACGCCCATTCTTCTTATGGCATCTTGGGGTATTTCAACATCTGCTTCACAAACATCAACTTGCCCTGCACGGGAGCCGTCATTTTCTTCGAACACCACACTACAAGATTCTACAACAGTTCCGGAGAGCTTATTGTAGACTCTATAAGTCTGGGATTCGGCACCATAACCAACAAAAATACCTTCTAAAGCCTTAGACTCAAATTTAGATAAACAAACTCCCTTGATGAGAAAGAAACACTTACACCCGAATACCCGAAAGTATGAGATGTTTGGCTTGGTACCGGTAAGTATTTCATACGGAGTCTTGTGCAAGATTTTATGGAGGTATAACCGGTTGGATGAATGACAAGCGGTAGAGATAGCTTCAGACCAGAAGTTATATGGAGACTTGAATTCGGCTAGCATTGACCTTGCCATATCCATAAGAGTCCGGTTCTTCCTCTCGGCAACACCATTTTGTTGAGGGGTGTACGCAGCGGAATATTGATGTCTTATCCCCTCTTCACTTAGGAACTCATTTAAGGTGTAGTTCTTGAACTTGGAGCCGTTATCACTTCTTATTGCCAGAATAGGGACGTTGTGTTAACGTTGAACCTCATTGGCGAAGTCGATGACCGTTTGTTGAGTCTCGCTCTTCGACTTGAAGAAATAGACCCAAGTGTATCTTGAGTAGTCATCAATGATCACAAGGCAGTACTTCTTCCCATCGAGCCTTGCATGAGATGGAGGTCCAAAGAGGTCCACATGAAGGAGCTCCAAGATCCTTTTTGACGAAATAATATTCTTCCTTCGATGAGGAGAGTCATGCATTTTGCCTTCAACACAAGCCTTGTAAACACGATCTTTGGCAAATGAGACATTGTCTTTTAGTCCAAGGATGTGGCCACCCTTGTGGAGACTTTGCAAAGTTCTCATATTGACATGGGCTAGTTGGCGATGCCATAACCAACCCGCGTCAGCCTTTCCGAAAAGACACATCGGGCCTATAGTGGTTTTCCCCGAAAAGTCCACCACGTACAGGTCATTTTCGACATATCCCACGAAAGCGACTTTTAGAGACTTGCTCCACAAGAGAACCACCAAATCAGCATCAATAAAAACTGCAAAGCTCATATTACCAAGGGAGCGGACTGAAAGTAAATTGTAACCAAGGGTCTCAACAAGCATGACGTCCACAAGAGAGATATCGTGAGCCACCACAACTTTGCCGAGACCCAATACCTCAGATTTTGACTTGTCACCATAGGAGACGGTTATATGATCATGATTTGGCCACATCTCCGTGATGATCTCCTTGCTTCCGGTCATGTGACTCATGCATCTGCTATCGAGTACCCATTTAGACCCACCGGAGGCATAGCCCTGCAAAAAAGTTACTTCTTGGTTTTAGGTACCCATTTTTCAATGGGTCCTTTCATGTTAGTGACAAGGGTCTTGGGAACCCAAATAGACCAAGGTATGTAACAATCATAAGGACCTACATAACTAGCATAAACATCACCATAATGATCACAATATAACTCAAAGTTAGGATTGTTAGCTCCTACAAAACCAACATAATTAGACTTGTCATTGGTGGTGGTGCTAGTCTTTGGTTGAGCAGTCTTGCTCTTCTTCTTCTTCTTCTTCTTGTTCTTTGTCTTGGGAATATAACCAAGACCCTCTTTTCCATTGTTTGTCCTTTGCTTGCTCAGTACCTCATCTAAAACTTCTTTACCTTTGTGTCGAGATCCTTTTGCAAGTTCTTCTTTACCATAAGATGATGTGGAGGTGTTGGGCACATCATACTTCCTCAATTGAGTTTGGAGCTGGTCACGAGACTCACTTAGAGTAGAGTGTTCACTCTCCAATGCCTTGTGGGAAAAGTCAAGTTTCTCAAACTTCTCCGAGAGTCTGGCATGAGCAGCCCCAAATTCAATCTTTTCCTTCTTTAGTTTCTTTACCTTGGCAAGAGCATTGTCACGTTCCTTGATGAGCTGAGCCACAACTTCTTCATGTGACTCCTCAATGGATTCGAGTCTCTCTTCCAAAGATACTCGAGCTTCCTCTTCTTCTTTCAAGGCATTCTTCAACGAAGCTATCTCCAAGGCATCTTCTCTTTTAATTCTACCCTTTTCTTCAAGAAGATCTTCGGCTTGGGCAAGTTGACTCATAAGAGCATCAAAATGAAGTTTGTGCTCAGCTTGCAAGCTAGTGAAAAAGTTGTCCAAAGCAATAACCTCTTCTTTCATTTTAAGACTAGTATGATCATCCATATCCATATTTATGTTAGTCTTAGGAAATGAAGAGCTAGACATTGATACCTCGGACCCTCTTGCCATAAGGCAAGTGACGTTGTTGTTGATGACGTTCTCGTTTGGCGAGTCGAAGAGAGATGATGGAGTCGATGTGGTGGCTATAGCAGCCACCTCACGAGAACTATCTTCATCCTCTTCATCTTCACTTGTAGAGGAGTATTCTTCTTATGCCACCAAGACGATCTTGGGTTGCTTCTTGTAAGGGCCATTCTTTTTGATAAATGGCTTCTTCTTAGGCGCCTTGGATTTTTCTTTAAGGATGAGTGTGCCACCATTGTCTTCTCTATTTTGATATGGATACTTGGCCACAAAGTGCAGCCTATCTCCACAATTGTAGCATGTTCTCAATTTTGGGCCACTTCTCTTCTTCCACTTGACCCATTCTTGTGCTCGAGTTCCGACTTGGCCTTGGCAGGATCCTTCCAAAAGTTCCTTGCGTAAAACGCCATGTACTCACCATGAGCACGTTTGACTTCATCGGGGCAGTCCATGGAGGCACTCTCGAAAGCTCTTTCGTCCTCATCTTGCTCAATAACATTAGCCTTTAGAGCGACATTGACCCCTTTTTGCATTCCGATAGCATGGGCACGGGCATCTTCCGCGTTCTTTGCAGCAACTTTGAATGATGCCATTTCTTGCATGACTTCATTGGATGTCATTTGATGGTAGTTGTGTCTACCTTGCAAGCTCTTCAAGTCCATTGGCTCAAAAGGCATTAGAGCACTCACATATTTCCTTTTTATCCCAGCATCATCAATGTGAGTGGCTCCATGCTTTCTAAATGTTGTTGCGATGCCCTTGAGTCTTCTATACATGTCTTCATGGTTTTCACCATCCAACATGTAGAATCCTTCAGCTTCATTACTAAGGGCATCATACCTATTCCTTCTCATGCTTTCATTCCCAATAAAGAGATTGGTGAGGGCATCCCAAGCTTCTTTAGCTGTGTTGAGATGTTCAATGTGGGGCATGTCCTTGGGACCCACACCGAGCTGTATCATGTGGAGAGCCATAGCATTCAATTGGCTGTCCACAACTTCTCTTCTTGTTAGGTTGGTATGATCTCCAATATGAAGACCCTCTTCAATAATCCTCCAAAGTTCAATAGAAGAGCTGCAAACATGAGACTTCATTAAGAATTGCCATTGATTAAATGAGGATGCAGTAAGCTTGGGTGGATCACCCCTATTGTTTATATGAGGATGAGGGATAGGTGGGTCGGGGAATATACGTGACGAACCTCACTATATTCCTCCTTACCACTTCCCTTCTTGGAGGTGGAATCATTATGTTTTTCACCTACCACTTCATCTTCCTTGGATCCAGTGTTAGCCTTATCCTTGGATGATGGAGTGGCGACCTCAGAGGAGGATGTAGATGGGGCTATGATGATGTGAGACGAGCAATCATTTGATTCATCTCCTCCATCTTGGTCTCAAAGGATTTCAACAAGGTTGTTTCCAACGTCTTGAGGTCATCCATTGTGCCCTTATCCACAACCTCATTCCCATTCTCCTTGGTACCCATACTTCTCTTAGGCGGTTAAGACCGAATAAAGAGCCGGGGCTCTGATACCAATTGAAATGGATCGTATGGGCACCTAGAGGAGGGGTGAATAGGTGCTACTTCAAATTTTAATGCCTTTTCAATTTTAGGCTTGACACCAAATGTAAATTCTCTAGATAACTAATTAGGAGAATTTCCCTATATGCAAACCTATCTACTAGCGAGTAAGAGGCGAGTGGAAAGAGGAACGAGTGAACCGTAGGGAAGCACGCGAAGACACATGATTTGTTTTACCGCAGTTCCTTCCTTGTTAAGGGAAGTACATCTGCGTTGGAGAGGTGGGCGGTACTAAGACCACCATGCCACAATAGGCCTCACCCTGTTCTCCGATGGATCCCGCCACCATAGGCCTGATCCACCTTTCCACTATAGGAACCCTTCGAGGCGGGTACCAGTGCCTTTACACAACTAGCGGGGCGCAACTCCACAACCAGATTGGAGGCTCCAGTAATGACAACAAGCTGCCACAAGAACAAGTTATCAATGACAAAATACAAGATCTAGATATTAGCAAGAATACTAGATTGGGGATTTCTCCAAACGAATAGAGAGTAGTTGATGCACTTGATTCGTGATGGCGATGAATATTGTCTCCTCCTTCAATTCCACCAAAGATCGAAGCCTTCGGGTGGTTGAAGTGGGAGATCTAGTGAGAGAGAGCTCTTGCAAAGGGTCTGACCAATTTCGTGTGAATCAAGAGTTCTGCTCAATGGGGAAGAAGGGGCTTTTATACCCCCTGCACCCACTAAGCCGTTGGAGCCATTTGGGGCCGGATTATCCGGCCCAAGTGAGGGCCGGATTATCCGGCCTAGGGAAAACTCCGCCCCAGACTCGGATTATCCGGCAAATAATCCGCCCCCACACAGAGCGTCGTGCCTTGGCTCCCTTTGGTCATCTTCTGGGGGCCGGATTATTCGGCCCCATGCGAGGGCCGGATTATCCGGTCAGGGAAGGAAAAACCGCCTCACAGAGCGACGCGCCTTGGCTGCCTTTGATCATCTTCAGGGGACCAGATTATCCGGCCCCATGCGAGGGCTGGATTATCCGGCCAGGGAAGAAAAACCGCCCCTGTTCGGATTTTCCGAGAGAAAATCTGAACCCAAACAAAGCGTCGCGCCTTGGCTGCCATTGCCAAATGGGGTAGGCCAGATTATCTGGCTCCTGATGGGGGCGGATAATCCGACCCCCAAACACAAAAACACTTCCTGCACACTTGGCACACATGAGAAAAGTCCATAGTATTGTTATCTAACACATAAAATATAGGTAACCATTAAATGTTCTTTCATGTACACTAACTGAATCTCTGGCGAGTTCATTAAAGGTGTGCATTCTTTTCTCCTTGTGGCCAAGGCAAACAAGCGGAATGGTTTTATGTCTTGTCCATGTGGTGTCTGTCGGAACCATAAGGAATACTCTTCCTCAAGAATCCTTCACAACCACCTGCTTCGGTCCGGTTTCATGACCGACTATAATTGTTGGACCAAGCACGTAGAAAGAGGGGTTATGATGGAAGACAACAAAGAAGAAGAGAATGATAACCACTACCCTACTATGTCCCCTGAATATGATGGTACTACAATGGAAGACAATGATGAAGAATAATATGAAGAACGGGCATCAGATCTGCCTGATGATGATCTTAGTCAGGCCATTGCTGATGCAAAGGAAGAATGCGTAACTGAAAGGGAGAGGTTGAAGTTGAAGAAGATGTTAGAGGATCACAACAAATTGTTGTATTCAAATTGTGAAGATAGGCACAAAAAGCTAGGTAGCACACTGGAATTGCTGCAATGGAAGGCAGAGAACGGTGTGACTGACAAAGGATTTGAAAAGTTGCTGAAAATAATGAAGAAGTTGCTTCCAAAGGATAACGAGCTGCCCACCAGTACCTACGAAGCAAAGAAGGTTGTCTGCCCTCTAGGATTAGAGGTGCAAAAGATACATGCATGCATTAATGACTGCATCCTCTACCGTGGTGAGGAGTACGAGAATTTGGATGCATGCCCAGTATGCACTGCATTGCGGTGTAAGATAAGACGAGATGACCCTGGTGATGTTGAGGGCGAGTCCCGCAAGATGAGGGTTCCTGCCAAGGTGATGTGGTATGCTCCTATAATACCACGGTTGAAACGTTTGTTCAGAAACAAAGAGCATGCCAAGTTGTTGTGATGGCACATGGAAGACCGTAAGAAAGACGAGATATTGAGACACCCCGCTGATGGGTCAAAGTGGAGAAAAATTGAGAGAGAGTTCCCAAACTTTGCAGGTGACGCAAGGAACTTATGGTTTGGTCTAAGTACAGATGGCATGAATCCTTTTGGGGATCAGAGCTGTAGTCATAGCACCTGGCATGTGACTCTGTGTATCTATAACCTTTCTCCTTGGTTGTGCATGAAGCGGAAGTTCATTATGATGCCAGTTCTCATCCAAGGCCCAAAGGAACCTGGCAACAACATTGATGTGTACCTTAGGCCATTAGTTGAAGAACTCTTACAGTTGTGGCACGGACAAGGTGTACGTGTGTGGGATGAGCACAAGCAGGAGGAATTTGACCTACGATCGTTGTTGTTCATAACAATCAATGATTGGCCTGCTCTTAGAAACATTTTAGGATAGACAAACAAGGGATATAGTGCATGCACACACTGTTTAAGTGAGACTAAAAGTATATATTTGGATAAATATAATAAGAATGTGTACCCGGGGAATCGTCGTTTTCTTCCGCCCATGCACACCCTAAGAAAAAAAGGTAAGCATTTCAATAGTGAGGCAGACAACCGGTGCAGCCTATCCGCCGTACTGGTGATGATGTATTTGATATGGTGAAGGATTTAAAAGTAATCTTTGGAAAGGGTCCTGGTAGACAATCTTTTCCAAAGGACAATGTCGGACATGCACCCATGTGGAAGAAGAAATCTATATTTTTGGAGCTACCCTATTGGAAAGTCTTAGAGGTCCGCTCTGCAATTGACATGATGCACCTGATGAAGAATCTTTGCATGATGTTGCTAGGATTCTTGGGCGTGTATGGGAAGAATACATATACACCAGAAGCACAGCAGGACCAACAACGTATAAAAGACCGAGACGACATGCATCCATAGCTGTTTGAAGGTACTACCAGCTACACTCTTACCAAAGAAGATAAGGAAATCTTTTTTGAAGTCCTTTATAGTATCAAGGTCCCGTCTGGCTTCTCGTCAAACATAAAGGGAATAATAAATATGGCAGAGAAAAAATTTCAAAACCTGAAGTCTCATGACTGCCATGTTTGTTTAGGAACAAAGAGCATGCCTCGTTGTGGTTCACTGGGGGCGGGCCGTCACCCTCGTACCTGGCGAGCTCCCTTTCCTGCCGGTTTGTGAAGAAGGCATTCCAGGTGTCGAGGTTGTCGGGATCCCAATACCATCCGCTGCTCCAACGTGAGCTCGAGGTAGAAGTGGTTAGTGATGGCCGCCTGGCCGGACAAACCTTGAGGCATAGGAGGAACATGAACCCCTCCGATTGCTCATTCAGCAGCAGCCGGTGCACCCAGCGGGCATGGTAGTGGAGGCGCCGTCTCCTCTCCTCGAGGGTCAAAAGGCCTAGTAAGTGGTGTCCATTGTTGTGAGAGAGAAGGTGTGGATGTGTGGATGGACATGGCGATCGGCCTATATATAGAGGGAAATGGCGGGGAAACATGGCGGGAAGTGGGGGGAAATGCCGGGAAACATGGCGGGAAGCGGGGGGAAATGGCGGGAAAGCATATCTTGATGGCTCTGAGAATGTAGCGAGAAATATCTTTAGTCCCGGTTAGTGGCTCCAACTGGGATTAAAGGCCCCCAAAATATCTTTTAGTCCCAGTTACTAGTTTTAGTATGAAATATTATATTTCTAATGGGCATATTATTTTTTGTGAATATTTTGGTATATTATATGTATTTTTCTGTTTTTGAAATAATAAACTATATTTTTCCAACATTTATACTAAATATAATATTTGTTAAACAATAAATTATTTCATTTAAGTTGTATAATAGAGTATGATAATAGATTTAAATTATAGATCTTCTTTTTCTAATTTTTTTGATATATAATACATAATTTTCTGAAAACTATACACCGGTTTTCATTTTGGCACCAAAAAAACCCTTTAGCCCCGGTTTGTAATACAAAACCGGGACGCGCGTGAATAGCGGCGGTCGAAAACACCTTTAGCCCCGGTTTGTAATACAAACGGGGGAGCTAAAGGTTGGGGGTATAAATACCCTCCTCCTCCACCCTGGCTTCAGATACGAATCGGAGAGCCTGGTTTACTTCTTCCCATAGATGAACCGCCACCATCCGTGGAGCTCGCACGCTGTGGAGGAGCTTGCCGTGGAGGAGGCCGCCGCCCACGCTCGAGGAGAGGCTCGCCGTTACCCGCTGATACATTGGAAATGTATCTATAATTTTTGTTGTTCCATGCTTGGTTTTATCCACTTTCTTGTGTTTTGTCCACACTTTGGAGTACTTTTTATATGATTTCTTGGACTAACCTATTAACAAGAGCCACAGTGCCAGCTGCCTGTTTTCTGCTGTTTTTGGTTCCAGGAAAGTTAGAAAATGAATATTCTCGGAATTGGACGGGACAAAAGCCAAAGTGCCTATTTTTCTAGAAGTCATCAGATGCCAGAATACGAGACGGAGAAGGGCCAGAGGGCGGCCACACCACCTGGCCGCGCGACCAGGCTTGGCCCGCGCCAGGGGGTGGTGTGGCCAGCCCAGGCACCCCCTCGGCCTCTCCTTCCACCTATATATTGCCCTCGGGACGAAAACCCTAAGTACCTGATCAAAAATCTATGAAAGAGTCTGTAGCCGCCGTCATCTCCATCCCTAGATTGGGAGGGATCTAAAGCTCTTCCCGGCACCTTGCCGGAGAGGGGAGTTCACCCTAGAGGCCTTTTTCATCATCATGCAAGCCTCCGGTGTGATGCGTGAGTAGTTCATCCTTGGACTATGGATCCATGTAGTAGCTAGATGGCTAGTTCTCCTTCTTTGTGCTTTCATGCTTAGATCTTGTGAGCTCCGTTCATGATCACAATCATCTATTTGTAATTCTGCATGTTGTGTTTGCGGGGATCCGATGGATATTGAGATGCTATTTCAGATTGATTATTGATTCTATCATGTCTTTGTTATTTGTGATCTTGCATGCTTTCCGTTGTTAGTAGCTATCTTGGCCAAGTAGATGCTAGCAACTCCAAGAGTTAGTATTTATGCTCGATAGTGGGTTCATGCCTCTGGTAATCTGGGGAAGTGACAGAAATCTTTAAGGTACTAGATGCTGTTGCTACTAGGGAGAAAACAACAATCCTTTGTTCATAGAACAATCGTATTGTTTACATTACACGCAATTCATAAAGCAATAATCTGTTGCTTGCAACTTAATACTGGAGGGGGTTCGGATGATAACCTGAAGGTGGATTATTAGTCATAGATGCAGTTGGATGGCGGTCTATGTATAATGTTGTAATGCCCAATCAAGTTCCAAAGGAGTCAAGATGATTAGTATATGCATGTATTGCTTTCTCGATGTTTGTCAATTGCCCTGCTGTAATTTGATCACCCAGCATGTTACCTATCTTAAGGAGAGCCACCTCTAGTGAACTATGGATCCTGGTCCTTTCTTTTACATACAATCTACAAACTGTTTACTGCTTTGTGTTTACTTTCTGCAAACTATTACTTCCTTCCATTCAATACGTTTAATCCTTTGTTTTCAGCAAAACCGGTGAGATTGACAACCTCATCGCAAGTTGGGGACAAAGTTCTGTGGTTGTGTTGTGCAGGTCAACACGTTGCTACTAGCACCGGTAGTGCGCCCTGCCAAGGCTCAGCTAGCAACACCTTTGGGGTGTTTCCTTGCTCCTACTGGTTCGATTAAACCTTGGTTTCATAACTGAGGGAACCTTGCTGCTATGCTCATCATACCTTCCTCTTGGGGTTCCCAACGAGCTCTACATCAACACTGAGCCATCACCCGCCATGCCCGTGTGGAGGAGCTCGCGCCGCCGCCGTCCTTCCCACCGCGCCGAGGACAAACCGCCTCCGCCTGCCCCCAAAGCGAATCTCGCTCATGGCGCCTGTGGGAGAGCTCGTCATGCCATCGCCCTCCCGCCTGCAGGTGAGGTCGATCTGTCAATTTATAGTTAGTATAGGTTAATTAGTTTAGGTTTATAGTTAGTATTAGGTTAATTTATAGTTATTATTAGTTAGTACAGGTTAATTACTATTAGGTTTATAGTTAGTATTAGATTAATTTAGTTAGTATTAGGTTTATAGTTAGTGTTAGGTTAAATAGTATAGGTAATTAGTATTAGGTTTATAGTTAGTATTAGGTTAATTTAGTTAGTATTAGTTGTCTATTGCTAGGTTTATAATATTTATAAAATAGCTGTTTATAGTAGTTAGTTTAGGTTTATAGTTAGTATAGGTTTATATAGTTAGTTTAGGTAGGGCATGTATTAACTTAGCTTTATATAGTTAGTTTAGGTTAGGGCATATATCTAGCTTCGGCTTCAGCCTATGCGCTGCAATGGTGGCACCGGGCTAGCTTCAGGGACAAGGGTGGTGATGGGAGCCATAACTGAGTGATTTAGGGCAATTACTTAGTGTTAATTAGGTTGAGTTTAGTTAGTGTTAGGTTTAGGGTTAGTGTTAGGGCAATTACCTAGTGGTTTAGGTTATGGGTTTAATTTAGTGTTTAGGGCCAGGGATTAGTTTATGATTTAGTTTAGGGGTTTAATTTAGTGTTTATGTTTTATGATTGTTTATGTTATGACTTAGTTATGTCGAGTCCTCGTCGTCCACTCGGCGACAACGGTGGAGTACTGGACTTCATCGGGTCCGGGGATGTTCGAGCCTGGGCTCCGCCAGGCTGGACTAGGAGGTGCAACCTGCCGGGACTCGTACCTTGGTGAGGAATCCGGGTATCATCATCGACCCGGAGCTTCTTTGGTGGCAGTCGCGAGTTCCAGGAGCGGTGTAGAGGGAGCCACCTGATACGTTGCAAACGTATCTATAATTTTTGATGTTCCATGCTTGTTTTATATCTACTTTCTTATGTTTTGTTCACACTTTGAGGTGTTTTTATACACTTTCTGGAACTAACCTATTAACAAGATGCCACAGTGCCAGTTGCCTATTTTCTGTTGTTTTTGGTTTCAAAAAAGCTGGAAAAGAAATATTCTCGGAATTGGACCGGACAAAAGCTAAAGTCGATATTTTACTGGAGAACTCACGGAGCCAGAAGACAAGAGGAAGAGGGGCCAGGGTATGGCCACACCATGTGGTGGCGCGGGTCCTCCTGGCTAAGGGTTCTACCGGTAGCTATGTGTTCATCTCTCTCTCTATGCATGATCATATTGTGATCATGAGCTTTGTAATCAAGTAGATCTACCTTGCTACCCAAGTGCTTTAATAGATCTCTGCTCTCCCCATGTGTGTGAAAGTGACAGCGTGCACACCATGGTGGCACTTAGGCTAGAGATTATAAATACTTGTTATGAGTTATATTTGGAGTCAGATGCTTCTATGAAATTCTGGTGTTTGTTGGAACCATCTAGAGCTCAAGGTGACAGTGTGGGGTTATCTAGATGGGGAAAGTGAACTTTGAGGAGTGTTGTTATAGCCCTACCGTGGATTAGAGTGTCCAACCGGAGAGTAGTTTAGAGTAGTATCATAAAGAGAAGATATTTATATGAGAGTGTTCACTAGCGAAAGTATGATCCCTAGACCTTGTTTCTAAGCATTGAAACACCGTTTGCAACTAGATCTGTTATATGTTTGCTTGCTTCCATCTTTATTTCAGTTTGCCTTTAGTCTCTTCCACGTCATCAAGCTATTTTCTGGCACCGCTGTCTTATATCTATACCACTTGTATTTTACTATCTCTTAGCCGAACTAGTGCACCTATACACCTGACAAGTGTATTGGGTGTGTTGAGGACACAAGAGACTTACTGTATCTTGATTGTAGGGTTGCTTGAGAGGGATACCTTTGACCACTTCCTCCCTGAGTTCGATAAACCTTGGGTAATCCACTTAAGGGAAATTTGTTGCTGTTCTACAAACCTCTGCACTTGGAGGCCCAACAACGGTCTACAAGAATACAAGTGCGTAGACATCACCGCCCCCCAAGGAGGTGGTACGTCGTTGTGTCAAGGAGGAGGAGGAGCACGCCCGCTGATACATGGTGGTTTTGGAGATCAGGTTCTCCAATCTCTGGCAGGTTCTTCATGGATCTCACCTGAGCTATTCTCCGGTGATGGTTCCTGTTCTCTGGGTGTACACCTCCCATGGCACAGGACCCAACAGTCGACGTCGCTAGTTTGATATGAGCGAGATGTATTATTGTACTTTATCTTATATTATTGTTACATTATATCTAGATTATCTGAGATGTATTATATTGTTTCATTATTAGTACGTAATTTTTTTTCTGTATCCGAGTCGTCGCAATTGTAATATTCTTTTACTTAATGCAAAATTGTTTTATCTTTTTATGTATTAGTTAAGCTATGAACGATAGACACAATGAAGAGGTGGTTTTGAACATGATAAATGAGAGTACTCGAGGTTCTTATTACGATGATGTCTCGCAGTATCTTAATTTGTCTGGAGGATACGATAGTGGAGACGATGGGGGAGACCATGGTGGAGACTATGGTGGAGACGATGGGGGAGACCATAGTGGATATGATGCTAGAGATACCTTAATAACAAAGTCCGACGAGGTATATAAAGCCTCTACCGATTGATCACTAGTATAGATGCACTAATTGATTCGTATATATATATACTGATGAATGTTTCTTCTCTTAAACCTCCGCATCGGGCCAATCTTCTACAAGAAAAGGAGGCCCGACTCAGAAGTTGCCTGCTGATGTCCGTTTCGGCATTGACTTAGTCCCTACGCTGGGTCAACCGTTGGAGCCCATACAGTCTGTAAATGCATTTGTACATCATGCGGAGTGATTGCTAGAGATACCGCCCCGATCACCAGCGAGAGTGGAATAAGCCATGAATGAAAAGGGATTCAGCTGGGGCTAGTTTTGTCGATGACAGAGCGAAAGATGCAATGTGGAATTCTCTCATGACACATTTCACCCTACCAGTCTTAGAGACCGATGAGCTCACACAACAAATGAGGTTGAAAGTCAAGAAGTGGGCTCTTAAGAAGATGGGCACACTATTCAAGGACTGGAAGAAAAGATTGTACCACAACTATGTGAAGAAGAAAAAAACTCCTGAATTCACTGGCCCACTAGAGAAGCAACGGGATAACTAGGCCACATTTGTGCAATACAAGAACTTGGAACCAGCTAAGGCAATGTCAGAAAAGAATAAGCTAAATGCAGCCAAAAAGAAATATCACCATCATATGGGCACAGGTGGCTACAAGAGTGCCATGCCTAAGTGGGATAAAGCTGAGGCCGACCTAGCGGCTAAAGGGGTCACTCCATCTATGTCTGGTTGGCCCTTGAGGTCAAGAAATTGGTTACTCGGGCATGGGGCATCGTATGACCCAGAAGCAGGCGAGATTGTTGCAAAAAATAAGTTGCTAGACCCAAGGATGATCTTATTAAAGTGATAAAAGAGGTTCAAGAGGGAAAGTTCGTTCCTGACAGAGATAACGATGAGCTGACAAAGGCCCTCGAGAATCCTGAAAAGGTTGGACGCACACGAGGCTTCGGACCTTCTTGTCCATGGGCTATCAGGTTTCCCGAGGACTTTGACACCTACCGAAGCCGATCGAGAATAACGAAGCGGCATCATGCGGAGGAGGCAAATCGGTCTGCGAAGTTTGAAGCCATGTTAGATCAGCAGCATGAGCAGATTAATGAACTTAGAGTTCTAACCCGATAGCCAGATCCCGCACTTGACAGTACGGCAGGCCCATCTCAGCGGAAAAGTAGCATGGATTCCATGGAGGTCCAGGCTAATGATGCAATGATGGATGTCTACCCCGTGGATGCAATCAAGTAGAAGACTAGTTGTGAGCTACATGTTGAACTGAAGAACATATCCATGAAGGTGGCGGTCGACTTTGCTTTACCTTATGCACCGGGAGGGACCTACCATTGCAATCCGATTCCAGCTGGCTATGCTCATGTCGATGTGGATGGAGTTCAACCGCTGTGTCAGTCACTATAGCTTGACATCCCTGGAGGTGAAGGGGAGACGACATTGGGAGAAGTCACGAGTGGCTTCATTCTTTGGAAAAAGGAATACAACAAGTTTCCAGGCTTGGCACCAAGGCCACCGTCTCCACCGAGAAAGAATCCATCACCTCCAAGGCCACCGTCTCCTCCCAGTAAAAGTCCACCACCTCCAAGTCCACCCCTCCTTGATAAGGACCTCAACGCGAGTCCATCTCAATCTATGTAGCCGCCTCCACCCACTAAGGGCTAAAAGCAGAAGAATAGCACTGCTCCGTCGAGGGATAACCGACGCGGAAAGCGACAGTTGTCGCCCCTCCCAAGAGTATCGTCGGTTCCTCCCAAGAGGGCTTACGACCTGACTAATGGGGAGACCGATGCGGTCGTACGTGCCGAAGTGGATGCCCATCTTAAAAAGAAACAACCTGAGCCAGAGGTCCAAATAAAACCGGAAATCAAGGAGCACTTTAGGAGATTACCGATGCAACCATCCCAAGCTCAGTTAAATGCGCCAGATAACTATGCACGCTGTCTTCAGAAGACACTGAAACATAAGAGATCAAGTGGTAGAGGAAGCATCACAAAAGACCTTCCTTAGCAGGGGAATAAGCAAAACAATCAAGTGGTAGTGGAAGCATCAGAAAAGACGTTCCCCAGCTGGGGAAACAAGAAAAACAATCGACCCCCCCCTCCCGCTCCAGGTGTTACCCGAACCTCAACTATATGGGGGAGGACCTTTGGATATGCAAACGACTCAGCTATTGGTCGAGCAATGTAATATGTCTATTCATGACATTCTTGGCGGCACTGATATCACCAGGGCTGATGTATCACAACGATATATTTACGGGGTGCCTATGGTCAGTTCTGAGAGACTCCGGGATATGCCAACAAAAATGGGACAATTGCATATATGGTACATGGAAGAAGCACAAAAAGATCGACCATGGATCATAGCAAAAGTTCAAGAAGAGCATTACTTCATTGAAGACGAGATCCATATTGAATTTCCTTTCAGTTATTCAGTCAAAGGAAACTCGACAAATCTATCCTCAGTTGCTATTGTCTGTAAGTGATTACTTTATTTATGTAATTAAGTCTCTAGCTCAGCTTGTTCAATTCATTGTCGGTAAGTATACTCACTATATTCTTTTGTATGCTATAATAATGCAGAATAAAGATTCTCGAATGTAAAAAAAGGACAATCCATGGATTTGGGTTTGTTGACCCAAATCGAGTTAATGAATATATGCTAAAGTCGAAGCCAGTGGACACCGATCGTAACTTGCTCCGATTTTTCACGAGGCAGCATTTCTGTAATGAAATAATATTTCCTTACCACTATGGGTGAGAGTGTTATTATGTTGTACACATTAACTTTTGCTTACTCGATGTTCAGTGTAAATGATGAGTTACTGACGTATGTATACCTTGCGTAGCTACCACTGAATTCTTCTAAGCATTTCTGTTGACTTGGGAAGAGTTGAAATCATGGACTCATTAAAAAAGACATGGAAGAGTACCGCAACATGATCAATATGCTCCAGAAGTAATTTCAACCATTATCGCACTATATCGGTTTCTTTCGTTCATTTTCTGAGATATCAAGTAGTTATTAACTCATTCATTTATTTTCATTTTTTGGGTAGTGTTTGGACACGGTTTAAGACCAAGGTATGTGGTCAATGGAGTGAGCAGTTGAGTTTCAAACCGATCTCGATAAGTAGTACAAGTTAGGTCCGCGCATCTCTTTAATTCTAGTTTCTATATATTTATCATGCTAGTTATATTCTTGTAAAGTGCGCGAGGAAACCACGGGGGACTAATCTATGTGGATAATACGTTTGCGAGTTCATTCGCATCACTACCGAGAAGCCCTTGAAAACTCTTCGAGTAAGTAAACAATATATTCACCCATTATTTTTATTACAATAGTTGTGTTGAGTCCAATTCATATGATATCCTTCTTTATAGTTGGACGCGATGCGGGAAAAACTCCTACCACAGGAACGCCTACTAGTAATCCAAGAGGAATTGGCTGGATTTTTGGTCGACGAGGTCATAGATCCATGCGAAGAATACTCTCTAGATAGACCCTAAAACATTCATGTAATGATCTCCATGTAATCAAATAGACAGACTCTGGACCCGGTTGAGACTCATATATCAAATTGTATATGTATATGTATGTATGCTTATAAGAGAAATTATATTATATATGGATCAACGTGTATACGAAAACTTATTCGTAATGAAAACATAAAATAAAAAATAATTGAACACAGAACACAAAATGAACAGAAAAACCCTAAATCCCAAGCGAATCACGCGACGCTGCCCGTGGTAGGACGGGTTTAGGAGATGTAGGCAGCACGGCTTGTATGGACATCTGTCTTTGTGCGGCCGGCACCAGATAGCTATCGATTTTCAAGACTAAGTGTATAGTTTGATTGTTTGAATATTTTTGTACAACCTACTCAGTCCTATTTTTTTAGGTGTTACTTAGTCCTATATTTATCTTCAATAAAAAGGATATGAGTCGTGTTTCCACCACCAGCGAAGCTGTGGGATGCTCATTTGCACCGTTGGTCTCGAGAAACGCAGCAGCCGGGCGAGGTCATCCATCCACCAAGCCCTCCTACTGAAGCCAAGGAGATGGATATTCCAAAGAAAGTCGAGGCGCAGCTTCTGCTTGCTCCAGTTCGCCGGACACTTGCACCAGCACATCGCTGCATCTAGGCAATCGTAGTAGTTTGTGTACTCATGCTCCGACATCACCCGCGGCCTCTGGAATCACAAGTTTCACTAGTAGAAAAAGACCGACATCACCCGTGGCCTCTGGAATCACAAGTTTTACTAGTAGAAAAAGAGTCATTCGTCCACCCCTTTAGTTCCGGTTGTGGTTGAATCCAGGACTAATACTTACATTAGTCCCGGTTTCAACGGGACAATCTTTAGTCCCGGTTGGAGACATCAACCGAGACTAAAGGGGTTGCGGCAGGTTGCGACCGATGTCGACCCCTTTAGTCCCGGTTCGTAGTACCAACCGGGACTAAAGAAAATGGGCAAAAAATTCTCAAGTTCTGCCGTGGTAGAAAAACAGGCACAAATCCTGTCGCGGCAGGACAACGGCTCTCCACCCCCCGGTAGGAGATCGTCTTTTCTAGTTTCGAAATCATGCTAAAATATTATAAAATTTTCAAAAATAAAATCTTTCGAACTGTAGTTATATTAAATGATTTAGTTGTTATGAAAATTAACAAATATGAATTTCGACATAATTTGCAAAAACATATTATAAAAAATTTAAATGGCCATAACTTTTGCATACGATATTAGAAAAATACGTACAGCCTATCAAAAAAATTTCCTCTTCGATTTCAACAGCCTTAGGCCGTTTTGGATTCTTTTAGATTCTTAAAATTTGAAAATAAAATAAGTTATTTCAAAAATTAAATTTTTTTAATAATTTTTTATATCATATTTGAATTCCTCACATTTTTCTGATAATAATGGATATATTATTTGTCAAATTTCAATTTACAGATTTGAAGATATTATTTATGTCATATTAAATGAATAAATGGCAAAAAATGAATAAAATATTAATTTTGAATTTTTCATTGGAATAAAATATTATTATTACTTATTTATTGTTGTTTACTTAAATAGTTATTTATAATTTCGAAAAATAAAGACGGTTGACATATTGATATGAGCTAATATGATTGATATACTAGTTTTAACAACAAGGTATAAGAGTCATTCGCGCGAGGTGGGAGAGATGGAATGGGGAAGTTAAGCGTGCTGGGGATGAAGTAGTGCTAAGATGTGTGACCGACCGGGAAGTTTGACTATAAGTATAATTTGACCTAAGATTAAATATAGTTAGTGTGAAAAATGAGAGATGTGAGAGATTAGCGAGTCAGATAATTCAAATGTTCAAGAAAAATTTGAAAAAGAAATCTTAATTTTTTTTTGAAAAAAAACCTTTAGTCCCGGTTCGTATTACAAACCGGAACTAAAGGTCTCGCACGCTCGACACTGCCCCGTGAGGGCCTTTTGTCCCGGTTTATGGTCGAACCGGAACTAAAGGGAGAAGCCTTTAGTCCCGCCTCTCCAGTCCCGGTTCCAAAACCGGGACTAAAACCTCTTACGGACCAGGACTAAAGGCCCGTTCTCCACTAGTGTTTGTGTAGCTTTAGTTCACACGGGTCAAAGTCTCTTAATTATATACTGTTTCACATTGTAAGACATTTTGATAGACTAAAATAGCAAAACATCTTATATTTGAAAACGGAGGAAGTACTCCCTCCGTTTCGAAATATAAGATGTTTTAGCTTTATGAAGGGAGTGTATCTAGGCTCTTTTTAGTGTCTAGGTTCACTCCAAATCTAAATGAATCTAGACAGTAGAAGAGGTCTAGATATACTCTCTTCACAAAACTAAAACATCTTATATTTTGAAACCGAGGGAGTAGTAACTTAGAGGCAGAATTTTACCTTGACATCGACGATAAGTTTCTCTATGTAATTGCACCTGGAGAGTAGCGTTGCTATGCTGGCTCCGTACTCGTGATTATCCAAGAGGGTGCTCACAGTTAGGTTGGTGACACTGCTAAGCTGGGGTACCGCTACCACCAGGTCCTCGTACTGTGCCAACGACGCCTCGTCGAGTACACCAAGAACCTCCATGGGCTGTAATACTTACATATCATATACTTAGCCATCTTCAAACCAGCGAGGCTAAACTAGAAAAAGAGTACTCATGCATGACGATTGCACGCAAAAAAAATACTATCAAGTGAGTAGGCATGTACACTCCGACCGTTTCAAAATATAAGATGTTTTAGCTTTTGTGAAACGAATTTATCTAAATGAATATTGGTGTGTAGGTTCGGAGTGAATCTACACATAAAAGGTCTAGATACATTCGTTTCACAAAAGCTACAACATATTATATTTTGAAACGGAGTGAGTATATAATATAATGTCTTACTCAACTATGTTAGATTTCTGGATTGAATTCTCCCATGTGGATGGAAGACAAAAGGATGGTTAGAAGAAGGGAAATTTTAGCATGCACTTAAAATGCAATAATAAAAGTATCTAAAATAACTTGCTATAAAGGAATTTTGAGCATAACCAGAACTACCCATGATCAATGGACGGTTAGGATTTTTCACGAAAAATTGGACGGTTAAGATCAAATACTCCTCTTATCTTCTAAGAGTGTGCTCCCTCCTCCCAAACTGAATAAACTTGAAACACATGACAACTAGGATTGACCGATACCCTTCCGTTCGGAAGACATGAAGGAGTATCGGTTAATCCTGACTGTCCTGTGTTTTCATTTTCGTGAGTTTGGAGGAGGAGGGGTACACCGAAACAAAAGTGGCTCTTGAGATGTAAGTTGGAGCACCTTAAAACTTCGGTTAAAGTAATATATGTAACACAAAATATGCAAAAAAAAAGAGAATGGATGAAAAAAAAATTAGTTTTGAAGTTAGACCCTTTTATTTTATAAGACTCTTTTGAAAAAAGGACGTTTTAAACTTTTAGCGGTCGTAATCGTGAGTGAACAAGCGACTCGAAGGGTGTGGAAGAAAAGAAGCATTTTTTCGAAGTGCTATAACTAAATAAGGAAGTTTTCTAAACCTTGAGAAAAAGGTAGTTATACACATACATATATTTAAAAAACTGTAGCTATTAGGGTCCTCCACTGACACCACTATCAGAATGCACAAATAGCCTTAATTTACACATATATATGTTTAAAATTCTTAATTTTGTATTCGTCTTTTACATTTAAAAGCATGAGGAAAATTTGAGGCTCTTGATTATTTGTATTCTTACTCCATCTCATCTCATGTTCTAAACAATACTTATCTTTTTTTTAGGGTAACAATACTTATCCTTGTGTCCCTGGTGTTATAGCAACTAACTTTATGTGAGTAACAGAAAATTGCTTATAAGTAGATTAAAAACAAAACGTCTATAAAAATAAAAATATCAATAATCCTTAGCCCATATATCTCCTAGATACTTCAAAATTCTTTATCTAGTTTTGAACATTTATTTAGCCAATTAGATCAAAATAAATCACACCACCCAAGCAAGCAGTGCTACCGCTATATGGGTTGTTAAGCATGTGCACACTTATGTCGGGGGCTGAATTGCAGAGGGAGACTTTAAGGCAGCGGACGCATGTGCAGTGTTGAAGAAGCCATAGGGCGAGTTTGTTGTGGTAGACGTCAAGAGCGTGACTTGAAGGCGGCGAACCGTGGCCAAGCTGTCGGCGAACTCGACCCTGCTCGGGTGCATGGACGTGCCAGCACTCCAGACGAGGTCCTCGAGTCGTGGAGTGCGGAAGCTGGCTACTTTGCTGCCATCGTGCACTTCATTGCATCTAACCGCCTCCGAGAAGACGGTGTTGATGCGTAGGCGGCGAAGGTTGCGAGACGACACCTGCAGCTGTCCGAGGCGGCCGCCTTTGGCGGAGTCCAGATCAAGATCTTCTAGGGCGTCGTTAGACAGGTTCAGGTGGTCCACATCGCCGACGGTTCGTAGGTGGAGCTTTCTTAGGCGAGGGCAGCAGGAGGAGGACACACAGTCCGAGAATCTGCTGCCGTCGAGCCGTAGGAACTTCAGCTTCAGCTCCGTCAGCGAGCTGAACACCGCAGCAGCGGACGCCGGCGGCAGTCCAAGGGTTCCGATGCAATCTTTGGAGAAGAGGAGCGACAAAGCCGTTGTCCTTCCGCCGCACGGCAAGTCCAACTCCAGCACGACCGGGTCTCCGACCGGCGCCGGCGGGGAGAAGCTGATGCTGACGTTTCCGTGGATACGCTCCACGGCCTGCTGAGCCACACGTTTGCACGGGCCATGTGCAGAGGGTGGACTGATGGATATCTCGAGTGCGTCGACGTGGTGGCTGCGGCTACGGGCGAGCAGCTTGTCCACCGAGTCGGCTAGCCCTGCAGTGTCGTCCGAGAGCGAGAGCGAGAAGGCGAAGGTCGAGATCCCGATCCAGACATGCTGCCACCGCGGCGAGAGCACGCTCGTGCGGACGGCATCGCGGGTCTGCATGAAGCTCAGGATGTGGTGGAGCAGGTGGTCGGGGAGGGTGCTGATCCTATCCTCGTCGAGGCTGACGCCGGTACCGGCACCTTGGGTTGCTGTTTTGGAGGAGTCCATCGTTCTCGTTCCCTTGCGGCGAGGTCTGAGTTATGCCTGCGCAGCGCACCGGTAAGTTCTGTATTTATATTCATTCAGTAGGAAGTTGTTTAATACTACTCCGTATCAGTCTTGTAGACGGATACGATGAGCAGTAAAGAAAGTTGATTTCGGACTTATGTCGAGTTCTTAATGATATTTTTTGGGTAGATTCGCGTGGTATATCCGTTTTTTGAGGGTTTATTAAAGTGTTTTTATATTCATCAAAATAAATATAGTACAATGAGGTACATGATCAGGAGGATTGATAAGCCACAGACGGCCCCCCACAGCATCAGAGAATTGCGATATTATTTTTCCTGCCTTCATGACAGAATTGTACCTCATCGAATGCCGCTTCTCTTGCCTTAATCTCCTTTATGATTATGCCATATCTCCCCATAGATGAAGACATCACAGTTTGCATCACTTCTTGTCCTGTACGCTGAAGCTGAAGATCATTGAGGTAAGATTGGATGAAGCCGAAAGTAGTCATGGGACTTTGAAATATTTCTCCGTGGAGTGCCTTCCGGCGAGCTGTCCAGATCGCCCACAGGCTTACTACTACGGCGATGAAATCTTCGTGTTTCAGAGTGTCGTCTAAGAGCATCTCTAGATATACGGTGCCAAGACCGAAATATGGCTTTTCGGATACCACAAACGGGCTGATACTGCAAAAAAAATTACGATTTCCCGCATCGAGGCTCATCCGTCCCGCATTCCATTTTTCCCTTCCTCCCCCGCCCAGAAACCTCGCCGGCTCGCCGCCGCCCGCCCCCGTCTCCAATTTTGGCCGACTCCGCCGTCGAAAATCACATCCCCGTCACCAACCACTGTGTACCCCCCCCCCCTTTTGCCATGGCCGGCCAATCGAGCCGCGACTTGGACGGATGCGGCCGCGCTTCTCTGAGTCGCGGCGGGAGTTCCGGCCTGCGAGCTCGCTCGTCGCCGCCGTCGGAGGCTCCCTGTGCAGGGACACGGCGGCGACGCACCCGCGCGACCCCGCCGCTTTCGCCCGACGATGCCGAGGACAATGTCGCGGACGAAGCAGAGGAGCTGTTGTTGGCCGAAATATGCGCCCTCCCGCTGGTCGTCCGCGAGCCTGCTGTCAACGACGATCAGGAGGAGGTCTTGGTGACCGAGGCCAAGTTCCACTCGCTATGCACCGCGGTCATGCAAATCGTGCTGCGGACGGAGAAGCGTGATCTTCTCCGTGCTTGTCGCCTCTCCCTCCGCGAGCACCTGGGGTGGCTACGTAGATGCTAGGTGAAGTCTGGATGCAGAGCGCGGCATCGATTTCTGTTAAACTTTATATGTAGATCTAGATGATCAAAACCTCCACTATATAATCTGGCGCCAATGTGTAATGGTTTTTAAATATGCAATTTGGATTAGTGTATTTGTTTCGTCTCATGGTTTTTTATACCGCAAACCAGATTTCCGGTTTACCATATCAGCCTTTTGTAGTATCACAGGATGCGGTATCTGCTAGAGATGCTCTAACATGAAAAGCCACTGCGCTGCATCAGCCATCAGGTATGTCATTGACGGATAGATGTTCCACCAAATCCTCATCCATGAGTGCCCGCACGCTTCTTGCAACCGTGGAACTCAAAAGGGAGTGATGCCATCGAATAGCTCCATGGTACTTGTTTTTAGAAAAATCAAAAACAATATTTTAAAGTTTCAAAAAAAATCTGACCAAAAATATTAGACGTAAACAATTATTTATAGGCTTAAACATGAGCAGCTGCGAGCGATTTGAGGGCATCTGCCGTGCAGAGCTGCCACGGTGCGTCGCTGCTGGTGGGCCTATGCCGCTCTGTGTCGCTGGCCGTGGGCCGGAGAGGCTGGTCCTCGCCTCGCACCTGGTTATTCTCCTCGCAAGGAATTGGCTCCCCGTCGAAACCCTACTCCCCACACCCATGGTTCAATCCCCTTTCCCTTTCACGCCTGCAGCCACCCCACTCCCCATCTCCCCCACCCTCACCATCGATCTACCAACCGAGTGTGGCATGGAGGAAGCCGACACACCAGCCAGCGACTGGCGTGCGTGATGGCTGCCATGCGGCACGCCCCGGCCGATCTCCTCTGTGGCTGGCCTATGGCGTGGCGCCCTTTTCTCCCTCCCTGACTGCTATGGCGCGTACGGAGGCAGCCATCAGGGCGGAGCACCCTTTTATCTGTCCCGAGGAAACTAGCGGCATGGAGGATGAGCTCCCTGTTCCCCTCTCCTTCCCAAGATGGCTGACAGCATGAAGGAGGTCACCGGTGGTCCCGTGCCCACTTCTCCCTCCTGAGCCAGCGTGGCTATGGGAGGAGCCGGGGCGGCCGTTCGTCGCCACCCGCGGTGGTGAGCCCTTTCTCACCCCTTTTCCTATAGAACGCGGCAGCAATCATTATATTCATTTAGTACTGGTGGCTTATGGTTTTTGAAGTGTACGTGTGCTGCTACTGGTCCCAACAATCATAACTTTATTTTATTTTCTTTGTAAGATTCGGTTACATGACGGTAGATTCGTCTTTGTTGGTTCTTGCAGGTTAGGTGTTCGATAACTTGTTTTTTTGCCATCCAAGTTAGGTGTGCATGGCTTCAGAGGCCATCGAGGAAGTCAGGTTAACTGAATTTTGGGATGTTTATGGAGTGCTTCTTTTATGTTTCTATACACCTGGTTGAATTTCATCCATCTATTAAACTTTCCTCTTATTTTATTGATGATCATGTTGTATGGCAGGTCTGCAACCTCTTCGCTGAAGCACATAGTCTGACGTTCTTTCTAGACGCCGAAACTTACATGAGAGAATTCCTTATTTGACCCTACTTGAAAGTTCAATTCCTTATTTGGCCCTAGGAAAAATTGTCTTCCTTATTTGACATTGCATCTTGATTTTTCTTCCTTATATGACCCTACCGTCCAATCTGTTAGTCCCTGCCGTCAGTTTCTTTTTTGCTAGACCGATTTAGCCCTGTCCTCAATCGATATGCATGCATCCAACACTAGATGAAAAAGGAGAGGAAAAAAAGAAGGATCGTTTCTACCCCTAGCGGCGGTGGCGTGCTTCGGTGCTATGGGAGGCCAGGCCCGTAGCAGCTTTTCTCCTCTGTCTAGGTACCTGCGACGATCTATGCTCCGTCAACATAGCTGCTCCTCCCGTCCAGATCGTTGCTGCGTTTCCATCTTGAAGTTCCCCAGATCTAGGTGATCTCCCAATAATACATCTACCTCTGTCATTTCCTTTTTCGTAGATATGCAGATGTATGTGTGCAGATGTGTTCATCTGTAGCTTGTGTGTGTGTTTTGGTGTGCAGATCTGTTCTTTCTATTCGTTTTCTTTTAGAGATCGATGCATGGCTTAATTAAGATCTGAGGACTGAGGTGATGGTCAGTTATGATATTTTTTCCAGGTACCACTGCTGTAGTATTAGGGAAAGTTTTCTTTTACGTTAGTTATTATTGGACTTGCTGAAACAGGGTAATGGCAGCCTTTGTTCAAAGATAACACGGAAAATAATCATGCCAAATATACTGAAACTCCAGATGATAGTGATGGCCTTGGTTTCAAACCGTGACCGGATATCTTTTGCTTAATAAAATGTACTCCCTCCGTCCGGAATTAAGTGACTCGTATTTGTCTAGATTCGTATGTATCTAGACATATCTTATTATATAGATTAATCTAAATCTAAACAAGACCAAGTCACTTATTTCCGAACAAAGAGAGTAGCAAACTGACCTGTCAAATATAGCTCCAGCATACGTAGACAAGAATATACGGACAGTTAATAATGTAAGATAACATGTGGGTACCAACTCCACTTATATCACGAGTAAAACCTCGTAGCAGCCCTATGCATATATGAACTATGTCCAGGAAGATGGCATGAAAGGTTTTGCCCAATTCTTAATTTTTTTTAATTAAAATCCACGACCAAGGTTTTCAATCAAAGTCGGTTCGTGACCAGACGTATGTGCCTTATTTAGTCATTTGTACATGCCCAAATATGTCAGATAACCATTGCTTTTTCCTAGTACAATTTTTTGGTAAAAAATGCACCAGGGGCAAAAGTGTCTTTTCTACTTGCTATTTAACGCTGTTAGTACTCAAAATGAACTAGAGGGCCATATAAGGCAAACTTTTTGGAGAAAGTGTCAAATAGGAAAGAAAAAGTTTTTCAGGGCCAAATAAGAAACTAAAACTTGAAGTAGGGCCAAATAAGGAATTCTCTCAACTTACATTACCTTGCAGTTGTTGGCGCTGTAGCTTTTTATGAATGCTTTGGAGAGGGCTTGCTCCGGTTCTCGCCCTTCTCGTTGCAATCAAAAAAATCACCATCATTCTTTCTCTGACAGCGAAGACAATAACGACAGCTGCAGAAAGTTTAAAACAGGGTACATCGAGTTCGCCCACTTTAGCATGCTAAAAATATATCTCCGGAGTGATCTGTACGGTGGTGATATTCCTGCAGGACAAAGGATTATTTGTGAGTCTCGTCTCAGGGGGACAGACGATGAAGATGGGCGTCTCGAGTGGATTTTGCTACAAAGGGGAGGGGAAAGCTACCATGGCTTGCACCATGGCTACAAGCAAGTATGTACTTCTTCCCTCACAATGAGACTATCTCTAAAAAACTGCAGCTGCAGACTACCAATATGGTACAGAAACACTAAACAATGAGGAAATTTTGGTGGTCATTTCCTCAGAGATATTGTCAGAGAAATCAAAGCAAACAGATCTATTTTTTTCTACTTGCTGTTGATTACACGACACTACTCTATTGAGTTACTTCTCTTCTGCATAAATTATATTAGTTCTTAAATACAATATGTATGCTGATTTTGCTAACAGATACGATTTACAGTACCCTAACTTGGTTGCCAATAGCCCAACATCGCCTTTTTCATGTTACTACAATTTTACTATTTATGTTTCCATTTTATCAAAAAGGATCAACTGAAGTACTTACTTAAAATAATTTTCGATTTTAGCATCGGACACTAATGTTGAACGCTTGAGTAGTCACAAAAATGTTGAACCTGGCATTACTCATTGCCTTCTCTGTCTATAAATTAGGTCAGTTCTATTAAAAACATACTATAATTGTGTGCACCTTAAGAATGGCTGTTTGGTAATTTAACTATAGTAAAAATATTAAGATGTCATGTTTTCCCAAAACAAAACATAGTAATCGTTTACAAATTATAATATCGTGCATGTGAAATCCTTCAGATTGTACAACTTTCTGGTCTCCCTTTTTCTTTTGCCTACAACATATCAAACTGAAGTACTGTTATTTATATTTTCTAGAGTTCTTAACTACTCGCCCAGACTATAAGTTAGTCTATTCACCTTTCTACATCCTTTAAACAAATGAACTAATTAGTAATTTATCTTGAGCGTGCAGTTTAAAGTAATTCATTATTTGGGTCTGACAAGTAGTAAATGAATGTATGCCTTAGTTAATGACTTTTTGCAAAAAAAATATTGGACCATATAGATGTATTGTTCTGAAATAATTTTCTTAACTACACACAACACCGGTCTTTGACAACATGCAGAGGAGCGGATCCAACAGTCGCGCATAGGCGCCGGAGTTCTCAACACGGGTGGCTGCTGATGCTGGTCTACGTGTTCGCATCACCTTCTCTGGTGCCTCACGTTGCTTTCTTTTGCATCCTCCCGCCTTCGGAGTCCTTCGCGCCGGTGAGATTTGGAAGTGAACTTCCTGCCAAGTAACCGGAAACGGAGCCGGAGCGGCATCCTCGCAGAGGTCATCATTTCTTCATGGAATGGGGTTTGCCACCATTGCAATTGGGTGTCGTCATCTCCACCTTAGCTACTATCATCTTCTCTGTTTTTCCTCAGAGCATTTAGCTACAAAAAGAATCAGGTCACCAAAGGCCACCCTCTTACCCCATACCATTGGAACTTTTGTCGTTTTAGTTCATTTTTTCTATGACCTCTCTTTCTCGGAGTTCCGCCCGAAGCAAGTCAGCCGACCATTATACTGTATCGAGTTTTCCGATAAGTGATTCGTTAACTTTGAGAGCAATTTTCGCAGCTGGAAACTGACATTGTAATGGGCAGTCGAGTATCACCACTTACAATGTCAAGTGTGGAGTATCTGCAAGCTCTGTTCGGTATAGTGACATTACTTTGTTTTTATAATGTCATTCATACATGTATGTTCTTATAGCAGAGCTGCTGCTATTTCTTCAAAATATTGATAGCACTTCAATTACATCTCTGGTCGGATTAATTGATAAATAGCATTGGTATAGACATATAGTCATTGGTATATGCTCAAGGCTTTAGCTTTTGTTGTTACTTGGGGCTGCAAAAAGAACCACAGCTAGCTTTTCAATAGAGTAGAATTTCGCGTGCTTTTGGAAAGAACAAAATTGCAAATGATGCATATTTCTCCTTTGTGGAACATCAAATTTTCGATGTTATAAACTATCAGTGTTGATTATTTGTTTTACCATACTAATCTTCAAACTAGCCAGTCCTGCCCGATAGGTAAAGCCACGGGCGCGGCAATGCCACGCCTAATTTTCTAGTGACATATTACGTGAAAAATACCAGCTCGAAATACCTTATATTCAGGGTTACACAAAATTGACAAATCTACCAGATTTGGGAGATCTGAATTTTTGCACTATTCAATTTTTTGGGTGTCAGATTTTATCATTTTTGTGTAGGCCAAATATAAGGAGATCTCAAGCGAACCACGGCCTCTTGTCCGGCGGGAGGTTTCATTGTTTTTTAGACTATTTTTAGCATTTTCTTTAGGATGTTGAGGCGGCAGCTATGTCTTGAGGTCAGAATAAGTTTCTTCCCGCTCTATCCTTGCTCAGGTGATGCGTCTAGCATCAGTGGAGGGCGCGTGGAGTCATGTGTCTGACGAATTCCTTGGAATCCAATTGTTTTCGTATTCGTTGCTGTGTTGTTTTGAAGTCAGTCTCTTTCGATCTACGTTGCTCATCTTTGGCGATGGTTGCTGCTCTAGTGCGCTGGTTCTTCGGGGCCCTAGTACGGCGATTTCCTGTTCGTCTACTATAACAAGCTCTACTACAACAAGTTTTGTCCGGCTCCCGTGACGGAGGGGCAAGGACGGAGGGGCGAGGACGGCGGCGCGCCTTCAACTCGTGCCATTGTTTGTAGTTGTCGCTAGGTGGTCCAACGACCTATTTGTAATTTTTATTACTTTTAGGACTATTTGTACTGATGTTGATGATTATTAATAGATCGGTGAAATTTCGCAAAAAAAAAAAGTTTGCACTCGTTGGTAAAATACATCATTGCTTAAATTTAAGATTTTTTCAGCCTTTTTTGAAACTTTCAAATGCCAATTTTGTTTTTTTCAAAAAGAAGCTGCATGGAGCTCGTCTTCCAAAACGCCAAACACGTGACACCATGAGTGATTACTCAGTTGTTGCATGCCAATTTTTTTTTTTTTTGACAATGTTGCATGACAAATTTGACAAGCCACAAGCCACTAGCCACTGAAGTGGATATGTATGCAACATGTCCGGCAAAAGCATCGGAACGATCGTTTACGGAGCACCGGCAGGAGTGTCCGCCGTTGGGCCGCTCTTCTCCCCAACTGCGGTCCCCAAAGGTTTGTCTAAAATTTATAGAAATTCGAATATCATTGAAATTTGAATTATATCTTACAAATTTGAATGAAATCTAACTAAATCACTGAACAAAAACTTAAATTAAAACTAATATAATGGCCACGGTGGTAGAACCGGGGGTACTCGGCGGCCAACGCTCCTCCTCGTCCTCGTCGGGCTCGTCCTGCACGCTGCTACGGTTGGCACCGCCATAGCTGGTGCCACCGGAGGTGCCTACGTCACCGTTGTCGTTGACATCGACGATCTCGCCTCCTGTGTCGCGGATCGACTGTTCGATCCTGATAGATAGCAACGCCGACTACCCTATGGTTGTTCGTTGAGTCGATGATCACCTGTAGGTACCCTAGGTTGTCGGCAAGGTCGCCTGCGCTCTTGAGCTGTTTCTGCTTCCGCATCACGGCGGCAAGCAGCGAGTTCACCATGTCGTCCTCTTGTTGCTTCTTTGGCTCCTTCAGGCGGTGAAGGCGCAAGCTTCTGCGTAGCGGCGAGGGTTGTCACGCTGACCCGCGGAAGGAAATGTCGCGTGAGGCCGTGCGCTTCCTCGATGGCGTGGCTGGCTCCTCCTCCCCCTTCACCTGGTAAGGGGAGTGACGTGTAAAGGAGAAGAGGCCGGCGGAGTCTGATGGCCCAGTGGAGCGCAACAATGAGGAGCGCGGCGACGAGGACTGCTACTGCGACATGGTAAAACGTTACATCCTAAGTAGCTATAAGCATCTGGCTAATAAGTTTAGCCATGGGGATATTGTATTACGGTATGAGTAAAGAGAACTTGCATGTAACGAGATTGAACTAGATACGAAGATACCAGTGATCGAATCTCGGGTAAGTAACATATCGCGAGAGAAAGGGAATTAAAAATATGGGATTGTTTGAATCCTCGACGTCGTAGTTCAACTCATAAAAGAACTTTGTAGAATACGTGCAAATCATTATGGGCATCCATAGTCACATTATTGGTTACTGATTGGAAAGGTGTCTCGATCATGTTCACATGTTCTCGAACCCGTAGGGTCACACACTTAATGTTTGATGATGCTACTGTAGTAATGAGATACTAAGATGGTGATATCTAATTTTTACTTGGAGTCTCAGATGAGATCCAGGACACCACGAGAAGCTTCGGAATGGGCCAGGGATAAAGAAACATATATATGAAGTTGTTTTTAGGGTACCGGAAAAGTTTGGGAATTTACCGGTATCGTATCAAAAGTTTCTAGAAGGTTCCGGAGGGATCCATGGTGGGTCCACCTATCCAGGGGGGCCCACATGGGCCAAAGGGATGGCACGCTGACCAATATGGGATATGGAACCTGCCCCCAAGGCCGTTTCTCCCCCTCACAAGGGAAACCCTAAACGCCAGGGAGGGACCAACTTGGGGGCAAGTTACCCCCCTCTAGCCGCCGGCCGCCATCTTCAGGGAGGAGGGGGCAAGCAGGGCTTCCCCCTCCCAGGACTATATAAAGGGAGGGGAGGGGAGGGGATCCATACCCCTCAACCCTGGTCGCCGCCTCCCTCCCTCTCCTCCTCCTCCTCCACTCCACAGTACTTGGCGAAGCCCTACAGAAGTCCAACATACTCCACCACCACGTCGTCGTGCTACCGAATTGATCTCATTTACCTCTCCACTATGTATTGCTGGATCAAGAAGAATAGACACCATCAAGCGTACGTGTGCGCAACTCGAAGGTGTCGTTCGTGCGGTGGTGGATCAGATCGGATCATAAATAAAGTATGACTATATCAACCACACTCATTAGAAAATTTCCGCTCGTGTTCTACAAGGGTATGTATATCTAATCTCTCTCATTTCTATCATATTGTAGATTAGATCTTGGTTTTATTTGCTCTCTCGTAGGAATTTTTTTTTTCATGATGCGAATCCCATCAAAGCCAGCAACCATGATAGGCACTTCTCCAAGTTCCCACTCTACATCATCCACCCGCAACCAAGCTACCTCTGAAGTGTTTGTGGTCGCAACGCATTCACCTCAAAAAGAAAAATATCTAGAACTAGAGAAACACTAAAGAGCCGATGGGCTCGCACGATCTGGGACAACAGTGCGGTGACCCAACATACCACTTCATGTTATAGTATGCAAGTCTGTGGCATAACACCAATAAGACATCGTTTCACCAGTATTACATCTCTTAGAGTGGTACAACACAGACATTGCAGGTCCAAGACATGACTATAAATTACATATCAGTACTACATTACAAGAGATCTTCAGAACCTCCTCGGTACATCGAGGAAAGTTTCTTTACAAAAAACCAAGAAAGAGCAAATTTTAGACTATTGTACGACTAAATCTACCTCTAATACTATTTGGCTTACAGAGTGCCGTTACATCAATGCTTTACAAATATAGGTTCTATTATCTAGGGATTGGTCTTGTTTCTACTCTTAGACTTCACTTCCACCATAATTAATGTAGTCATCAACTTACTTCACTTGATAGTTTCAACTCTTCATAGTAGTTCTAGCAATGGCTGCATAATCTTTTTGGGTTTGGATGACATCCACGTCTGCTTTGGATTCTAGCAAGGGTTAAAAAGGTACGGTTGAGTACAGGCATATGAAGCAAGTTCATTAACAAGATGTGTTTGATTCACTATCTACAGTCACAGACCATAGGTCGTAGACTAATGCAAGTTTTTGCAAAAAATTCTTCCAATGTTGCTTTTAGTCTGGAAAATATGTCTGTCAGCCTTTACATGTTTACTAGA
This sequence comes from Avena insularis, assembly GCA_023614405.1. NCBI lineage: Eukaryota > Viridiplantae > Streptophyta > Magnoliopsida > Poales > Poaceae > Avena > Avena insularis. Next base: position 43,932,206 of record CM042688.1, on the reverse strand, counting down.
ACTTCATGGAGATACTTTTCTGCTGCGTTCGTAGTTCCTTCCCGGCACAGAGAGTAACATGTCACAATTTGTACACTCTTCAGAGGTGCATTGTTTTATCCATAAGATACATTATCCTTGTTGCATAACCGAGTCATGAGCTCATCCACACTTCCATGGTATGGTGCCCAGTCTAAAATCCAAGCCAATCACTGCCCTTCTCTATGATCCTGTATACCCACTCTTTTGCTCCTCTAGGACCACAACTCATATGAATTACATTCTTGACCAGAGCAATCCATCATAGACAACATGTACCGGAGGAATTAAGGGATCCCACCCATGTGCATGTGAGTAATATAGGAACACGGCTCCAGTAAGTTGTCCATTGACATACAAAAGTAAGAAGATCGAGCTGACTTAAGCAGAGTCATTATAGATCTTATAGTTAATGCATAATATACGATGCAAGAATCACTGACGATAGTTGTTATAAATTCTATATGATACTTTCTCTTACAAATGGAACCTCCACCAAGTACATATATCGTACCATGGTTCCATTTTCCCGCCATAATAGATTACCACCATTCGAGCCGATAACCAATAAGTCATATTATTTCAAGATAGGATTGTGTACCTCTTTTAATGGAAGTGATACCAATAATATATTGCAAATACTTCATAAGAAATTACCACGGGATATGAGCAAGCAGGAACTCTTCTTTTTTGACTGCAAGATTATGCAGCCAAGAGCTTCTAGTTGATATAAACTCCAAGATCTGAAATAGCATTATTGGTCTGTTAAGAACTAATGTTTAAAAAAGAAATTTAATATTATGCATTTTGTATAAATCCTAAACTAAACCCCAATGTTTGATAATGGTTTGATTTTAAGTAATTTATTGTAAGGTTGAGTCATTTTGGATTGATTTCACTTAGATGGGTGATTTTCTTTCATGAGGAAATAAGTCATAATGCTTGAGTAGTGTTCAGAACATTTTATGATATTGCAAAAGAATATATTCTTTTATTAAAGATAACTTTGGGTTTTAAGAAATCTTCTTGATTACTTTTAATTTTCTTTGTGGTGGTATTTCCATCCCATTTAGATTCAATGAAATTCCTTAGCAAATGAACAATATTGTTGGCATGTAATGAGCATGGGAATATGAGTTATTACATTTTGGAATTTGGTTTTAAGGACCCTTTATGTGCATATAAACAATATTAAGGTGAATCATAATTTAGAAATAATATTCATCATTATTTTATAATTTATAAAACCCTTTTAGAAGTAGTAAACTAAATTAGTTTTAAATGGTGGTCTAGAAAATAGTTTTCAAGCAAATTAAATTGCTAATATTCAACAAAAATGGTAATTTCATCTTATTAAAAAACGTTTTATATGATCTACATTAAAAATATAACCATCTTATATGAATTGCCATTTGGGTTTATAATAAAATAAAAGTCATAATTAAGGTTTATTCATGAATTGCATTCAAATATTCACTTTAATATTTTTATCAAATACTAGAATATTAATAGTGTAATAAAGTCATTTTTATTTATTTTTGGAGATTTTACTAAATTGTGTAAAGTCTTGAATATTTGTTATTATTTAGAAATTCCTTTATTTTTTATTTATAAAGGAAATCATATGTAAATGGGAAGAGCCCACTTCGTCCAACTGGCCTGGCCTGGCCCATAAGAGCATGTAAATTGGGAGGTGTTTAGAGAAGTGTTTACAAAAACAAACCAACCATTTTGCTAATCATTAATGCTTATTTCTACAAAATAGGTTCTTAGTTAGGCATCTACCTAGCATAAATAAGCACCGGTGGTTAAAAAAACCGGTTTATTTTTGTAAGCACCGTTCTAAACACCTTGCATTGTACATGCTCTAATTAAGACCGGCCCAACTCTAGCCAGACCCACTCCCCCTCTCTACCACCGTACACGCGCGCACACACACACACACACACACACACACACACACACACGAGCAACATCTCTTGTTTTCCTCTTGCGACCCCATGGTGTTGTGCGCCGGTGCTTGCCCCTGCCACCCTCGATCCTCTTCGGGGGAGGAAAGGTCAGGTTTTGATTCACCTTGACATGATCTACCTCTCCTTCCTGCTCAATTCGGTACTTACAGCCTCACTCACCTTCCCTTGACAGCAGAACCCTAGTTGTTGTCAATTTTCGGCCACCATCGGCCTTCCCTGCCACTGCTACTCTCCTCCTTGATGGCTACTTATTTCCTACAAGCTCTTTCTATGTCGCTTATTTCTATCGAACGCTGGCGGGAGGGCAATAATGGTTGCAATCCCGGTGCCCTCTATATGATGGTGGTGGATGGGTGATGATGTTGCTGCTGGTCGTTAAAGACATCCCCGTGCGTGCACCGCCACGGTCGTGCGGGCCCTTCCTCGACACACTGTTATGGTTGCGCCACCGGCGCCAGGTACACGTCCTCTTCTCTCCTCCTCTCTTCTCCCGCAATTCCTCACTGGTGGCTTACATAAGCTACAACTTCCTATTCAGTTAGGTTACCGTTGAATGGTATTATTCATCTATATGATTTAGCAAATGTCCTTAGACTACGTGATACAATAGTTGTGATGATGCCTCAGTTATCTATGAGATATGTGTGTGTTGTAGAGCTAAACTGAATTTAAATGGTTTAGTTTGAGTTCATACTAATGTTTCCCTGAAGCTTTAGTTCCATATTCCACTGGTAATATTCAGTGAATATGTGGCTGTATTGTGTACATTGGATAAGAACATATACCTACTACACCCGATCTTGCTATTTTGGGATGCTTTTCTGCCTCTTGGCTACTCCTATTGATCATTAGATCATGGGCATACCTGTTCATGGACAAATTTGTGGATAAATACTGATAAGAACATATCCTGGTGTTTCTACCATTATTCTTAGATATATATATCGATAAGATCAGATACTTTGCTTGACTTATGAGCCTAGCCTGTGATGCAAAGACTGAGGCTTAACTTAATAAGAACATATGTTAAACTTGTGCTTTAATTATCTATTATGCAATAGCATAGTATCTTTATGCTAGACTGAGAGAGATCTCCACACCACCCAAAATTGTGAAAGATATGGTATATTTATTTTCTTTGCCTGTGATCTTAAAGTCTGATGGTTTCTTATCTTTACTTGCATATGTGTACATGTGCTTCTGCTAGACTAGATTTACTCATATGGTGCCTCACATGAGTGTCCATAGTAGTATTGCATTGTATCATGATATGCCGCTATACTACCTAGCCTAGTGTGACATCCCAAGGTTCCAATCCCCATATTTTGTCATAATTTGTGCATTTCTTGTATTCATCATGCATGCATCATATTTATTTGTTGGCATTTGACTTGGTTCTTGATATAACTGTATTTGGCTTTTATTAAATTTGATATAATGCCCAATTGGAGTTGAGGGCATCTCTCTTTATTTCCTTCCTACCACTAACCTCTTGACAGTCTCATCATCTTCGCCTTTTATTGCAGCTCTTATACGTGAGATCTATTTGAATCTTGTTTGTATTTAATTCCTAGCCCACTTATTTTCCATAATCCATAGCTCTATTTTATTTATATTTTGCTTTGGTGTTGATCTCCTTTACTTGATCCCTCTCTATTCTTGATCAATCCCTTCTTTTTCTATATGTATATGTGTATGCATATACATACATACCTCATCTCCTTTTGATCACGAGCAATCCCTTTATTTTTTACCTATTCTCCTTTTATCTTCTATTTAAACTTTGTCCCTTTAAACCTTCATAAAACATCCCATATGCCTATCCTACATTATATACCTATCTAAAACCCCACTTTTATCTTCCTAAAACCCTGTTTTAAATCCTAGACTAAATCTACTCTAATATCATCTAAAAGCCTAAATATCTAAACTACCTAATCTTACCTTCTCACACACCTGATACAACCAGTTACCAGCAGCCGAGACACACCCAGAAACTAGCCCATGCGTGGCCCTTGCAACCAGCTAGCAACCACACACACAGCGCGCTGCGCTCACGAGCAATGCGTGCTCCTGCCCCCTTTGTCGTCCTACCTCTGATAAAGCAGAGACACGCGCACCACCTTCCCATCCCCATCTCCTTCCCCTTCACCAAGAAAAACCACAGGCCAGCCATGGCCATGGTCGTCTCGCCGCCGTCGACGTCACCACCCTGTCTCGCCACCGCCTAGCCATCGCCATCAGATACCGAAGCAGCAGAGCTCGCTTCGCCTTCGCAACGGCGCAGAGCCGCCACACCCGACGAGGAGGACGCACGCTGCACTGTCGCCGCGCTCACCGCCGCCTCGCCGTCCCTGCCTCGGCCGCCTTCTCCAACACCTCACTGTGAGCCATCGCCTTCCCCTCTCTCTCCGTGTACTCCCCTCCCGTCCCTCTCGCTTGCGCATGATGCTCGCGCAGTTTGCCACCGCGCCCGCACACGCCATGCTCAGGGACGTGACCGACGTTTGCAGCAACGAGAGCTACTCCTAGGCCCCATATTCTCATATTCCTCCCGGCGCCTACAACCTTCCCCTGACGAAACTCCGCACGCCAAAGAGGATCCCCTACCTAACAACTATCTCCAGGAGGAAACGCCAACCCAAACCGAGCTCCACAGGCGAAGAAAATGTCTAATGAAGTCGAGGCAAAAATTTCCGTTCCTGGACGCACGTCTAAAGCCGCTCTGTTCCTTCTAGGTTTCCGGCGTCCACAGTCTTCATCTGAGGAAACACCCTTCATCAAAGTTGTAGATCTTGAGTAGATCCCCATCTTCCGTTTTTGCAGATTATCCAATTTCTCGCTAGTTTCGCTGCAATCTTGATATGAAGTCGGGAACGTATTCTGTGATTTTCGTCCAAAAACCTGAACCCGCTCTCTATCTCCGTGTTTTCCGGTGCATACCAGCCCCAGTTGAAGAAACTTCCTTCTACAAAATTGTAGATCTTCGCGAGATCTACAACTTTCGTTTTTATGGAATCTCCAAATTCATCACAGATTTGTCGTCATCTTCAACCGAAGTCAAGTCGTTTTGCTATCAAAACTCCAGATCCGAAATTCAGACCATCTCCCTGTTCGTGACGCTTTTGCAAAAAGAACCCTGGCCAATTGTTTTGCTCAACCGTGGCCCTCTTGCCTGCACCATTCCGGGCCGTCCCACCTTGTTCCGCTCGCCCCTGGGGCAGCAGATAGTTCACGCCGCCGGCCCTCTTCTTCACAGCGGTCCACCTTCCTTTTTTTTCTGCTAATTCAATTAATGTAAATTCAGTCAAATACCAATAACTTTCAAACCTTTTTGAATTTGTAAATATTTTTAACATGAAAAGTAAGTGATTTTCTGAGATGAATAAAATGGCATAAGTGAAATTTCACAGAAACACCCCCAACTATTACAACATTGACATTTCTACCCTTTTGGCCCTAAAATGCAATTTAATAACTTTTTACCCGTAAATCCAAATTTGACAAATGATATGTCCAAATCGACCAGCTCGATGACACGAATCCAACCGTGGTATTCTTTTATTCTTTTGCAGCATTCATCATACTTTCCTAATGAAATTTGCACCCGAACACCCAAGTAACATGTGGCCGATTTACTTTATTACTATGCTCTTGTCCCTCGGCCACTTAAACTTGAATCATTAAACATATCACATCATTTACTGCCATGCTACATTATTGATTGCATCGCATCGTTCATGTGTTGATTGCATTATTTCCTTTTATGTATGGCATTTGGTTCTTCTCGGTAGAAGGCGAGCCCGACGAGTACCAACATGAGTTTGAACAGTCTTACGAGTACCCTCTCGAGCTTGAACCGACTCCGTCCTTTGATCTGTCAGGCGAGCATCTCCTCCTCTTCTACCTATTTTTGCATTTATAGACTTTACTTCCTCCTATTGATCTATTTCTATCCTTATTGTCGATGCTTTAGTACCATTCCTTTAATTTACCTGCTCAACTATACTGCCTTGTTTATCCTTTTGCCTTGTTTGTTTAGATAGCTTTGCCCTTGCGAGTCTTAGGCATGCTTAGTACTACTCTCATACAGGTGGAATTTGATATCTGGATAGTGTTGTTGATATGTTTATTAATCTGATGTGGTTATGGTTATGGTTTCACCTAACGATAAGGCCCCGACAGCGACCACCTTTGGGGACTGCTTGTTGGGTCCGCAGCATAGAAAACAAAAAAATTCCTATGATGAGAACTACACGCCAAGATCTATCTACTAGGTACAAAGCAACGGGTGGACATACATCCAACGAGAACTTACCCTCGAAGACAACGAGTTTTGTTAACGAGTAGGAACTCGTGGTTGATGTAGTCGTACACTTGCCGATCTCAAGATCGTGAGGAAGTCCGAGCTAGTAACTCAGCAGCAAGCATCCATACTTGCACACACGCTCAAGCCACGGGACAACCTCCACCTCCTCGCCCAGCGATCCAGTGAAGCAGAACTCCTTCCGCATTTAAATTCCACCGGGAACATGTATCTCGCTAATCCAAGACCATGGGGGAATAATTCTAGAGGGGGAGAGAGATCCTTCATAAGAAGGTGTGAGGAAGAAGGAGGAAGAGGGTGGCCTTTTATAGGAGGAGGGGGGTGCCCCTCCTTCGTGGCCGGCGCATGGGGGGGTGACTCCTCACCTCCCCCATTCATGTGGTGGTAACCCCTCCACATTAAAATGCCTCTTCACATTCCCCTTTAAAGTCCCTACTTTAAATGCATTAAAATTCTCCAAGTTTAATGCTCTCTCATTTAATAAAACTCTTTTATTAAATTTATTCAGAATTTTGTTAATTACTTTAATTAACAAATATTCACATATAACCCCTTGCAATATTTCAATATCACATGTAGAACCACTTTCTGCAATTTTACCCGAAACAATTTTCGGTTTCTATCGAAACAATTCCTGCGCTTTGCAATTCTTTCGTATGAAACATATGTGCTCCAAAATGGTGTCCGATAACTCTTAAGTGTGTCACCCTACGGTTCGCGAATAATGCAGACATGATTGAGACCCCTCTCAGATCAATAATCAGAAGCGGGATCTGGAGATCCATACTAACTCCTACACATTCAACGATGACTTCTGTGATCGTGAGAACCTTTAACGCTAGTAACTAAATCTCTTTGTCTCGCGATATATTATATGTCCGAGATTCGATCATCGGTATCTCCATACCTAGTTTGATCTCGTTACCGACATGTACTCTTTTCTCGTTCCCGTGATATAACATTCTAGTGATCACATCACTTGCTTGCAAGCTATCTTAATGTGATATCACCGAGAGGGCCCAGAGTATACCTATCCATCATCGGGATTGACAAATTCCACTCTTTATCCATGAGCCTCAACATAACACCTTCGTAGCACTGAACCCATCTTTATAGTCATCCTGTTACGGTGTGACGTTTGATGTTATCAAGATACTCTTCAGTTGTTAGCAATTAACATGATCTCATCATCTAAGGATAAAGATTACTTCATATGATTTTATAGCAATATAAACATAATGACTTGATCGTAATACTATACTTCGGATGAATGTTCATCACATCATTCAACTAATGTTGTGACCTTGTTATTAACAACATCCAATGTCCATGATCAGGAAACCTTGATCATCTTGTTAATCAACAAGCTAGTCTATAAGAGAGGCATAACTAGGAACCCTTTTTGTTTATTAAACACACATGTATTGATGTTTTCGATCAATACAATTATAGCATGCAAAATAAACATTTATCATAAACATGGAATAAGATAATAACCACTTTATTATTGCCTCTCGGGCATATTCCCTCCAGTCTCCCACTTGCACTAGAGTCAATAATCTAGTTTGAAAAACTTTGCGTATTGAACACCTATGGCTTTCTGGTGTTGCATATACGCGATTGCTAGTGGTTAACATAATCTCCGGTCCCATAGCTTTCAGGTCCGTGTGTATTTGCATGTCTTTGCATCTCTACGCATCACTCATTCTCAAATGAGATGGCATTGTATAAATTTGGTCCTTTGGTGAGACCTTTAGTTCGTTTGGGTTAAAATATGTTGATATTATTGTCACACAATATATCTTCATAGTATTAGCCCACTTTGAACCACACCTAGTTTGATAACAAACTACTTAACACAAATGCCCTCCTTTAATGCTACTATAGCAGTTATATACTTAGCCTTTTGTTGTAGTATCCGTCATAATGTCTCAACTTTGGAACTCATCCAAATCCATCATGGAACATCCTTTCCATTACATTGTGCCACCCATAGTCTAAATTGAGATAAATTTAATTTGTATCTTGTGACAAAACTAGTATCAATGTAACACTTTACAATGAACTACCTTTAATTATTTGTCACTTATACATGATATATTCTTAGTTCTTGCAAAGCTCATAAGAATATCTTTACTATCGTCCAATGATCATCTTATGAATCATTCTGGTATGTGCTCATAACATTTAGAGCATAGGACATTCTGGATATATACATATCATGGTATAATCGATCAAAATCTTCATGTGATTTTACGCACCAAGTGTTGAAACACTTGAATTTTGATACAATCCTTTCCATGCAGCAAGAACCTTTCTTGTTGTTTCCATATTAAACCCTTTCAATGTCTCATATATGTATGTTTAGCACAACCATATTAGCGCCTCAATCTATCCATATAGATATTGTTGCCTAATATTCCGGTTTTGCCCAAGTCTTTCATCGAAATCTTATTTTAATGAAATTCTTAACTTGTGTCAATACAAGATACATCATTTCCAATCAACAATATGTCCTCTACATAATGTATTAGAAATATGTCTCAGTGCTCCCACTTAATTTCTTGCAAATGCAAGCATCTTCATCATCTCTGATGAATTTAAACTCTTTTAACATTTTCATCATGGTGAAGATTCCAACTCCGCTATGCTTACTTCAACTATTGAAGTTTGCATGCCCTTTTAGCACCCTTTGAATTAACAAAACCCTTCGGACCATATCATGTACATGTCCTAGGTAACCGTTCTATTAGAAGAACCTTGTTTTGTTTATTCAACTACCATATACCAAATTATATGTAGTGGTTGCTACATTAATCTGTCAAGACTATATATCGCTATGAAAGATCAAATCTTGTCATAGACAACTCCTTGAACATTGCCATAAACTTATTTCCGACATGTCGACTATTTCATAGATGTTAAACATCCATGTCTATTTCTTTATAGATCCAAACACGACCCCGATAGGCTTTACGCCTTTTTAGAGGGTCTTCCAAGTTCAGAAACTTGATTCTCGTGTATGGATACTATCACGGATTTTATGACTTCTAGTCATTTTATGGAGTCAGGGCCCATCATCGCTTCTTTGCATGTAGTCGGTTCATCATTGTCAAAACAATAACGACTTGCTTATCAAATCACACTATTTGATTCTTACCGACCCACACGGTTCAATAGGAACTCTAATCTCTGAGATCACATCTTTTGTAATCACGGGAGCCATGAGCATTGTGGCTGCCATCGGGACACTTTTCGGCGCTGTGCTACTTAGCACATATAGCTAAGGTTCAACAACTTTATCAAAGTTCTATTGTCCTCCCACTTAACTTTTCACGAGAAATCCCTTCTCAAGAAACTTGACGTTCCAAGTAACAAACTCTTTTGTCCTCGGTGTTATGGAGAAATTCCCAACAAATTCTTTGGGATAACCTACAAAGACGTGCTTATCCGACCTTGGTTGTAAACATTTTACTTATGCATAGCATACCAAAATTTAAGAAAAGACAATTCGGGTTTTATCCCAAACCATAACTTATATGATGTCATTTCAACGGATCATGATGGTGCTCTTTTCAGTGTAAAAGCGGTAGTCTCTAAAGCTTCAATCCTTAAAACATAATGGCAGTTTTATAAATGACACCTTTGATCTTACCATGTCAAACATGGTTTGATTTCATCTCTCGAATATGCCATACTCCTATGGTTTATCAGGAAACACAAATCATGGAACAATTACTCAAATCTTAGGTGTTTTTGCTAAACATGTAACTCAAATATCTTCCTTTATGATCAAATCATAAACTCTTTCATTTTCTTGTTACAATGATTTTTCACTTCATCTTGAAAGACTTTGAACAATTTTCAAATGTTTCATACTTCTTCCTTATTAAGTAAATATATAGATATATTCACTCAAATTTCTGGAGAAAGCATATAAAGCAAAAAGATCCATCACATATGGCTACATATAATGGACTATATACAACAATATGTATAATATCCAATAAGTTAGTCATCCGTTCCTCTTTGGCCTATGGACGGAGTTTCAATTATCTCGAGGAAAGTCTCACAAGCGTCAATTGATCAAAATCAAAGACTCCAAAAATCCATCAACATGGAGTTTCTTCATGTTTTCTTTCCAATATAATTTAAACAGTGATGTTACTTCATAAGTGATCTTTCAATCATTTGTCTTGCGACATTTTAGCAATAGTGTTTATGGGTGTGATTTCTCCCACTAGACTTGTAAAAGTTCATCCATCCTTTATGGAACATGGTAATTATTTGAACAACCATTGTTCACGTAATACCGGGACAAAATAACAATTATTAAAACAAATCTTGAAGGCTAGATTTGATGACAACGAAAAAACACAATAACACTTTATTTGTTTTCGATGAACATCATCACTTATTCTCTTGCTAGTTACTTAGGCCATTGCAGTTCATGAATTGTGTTGTCATGTATGACACTTCATACCAACCAATTCGGTATCCAATACCTAAGAACCACATTGTTTAACAAGCAAGGAATACAACCATAACATGTATATCTTCTATATACCTAATCTGGACATTTCCAACATTATCTTTTCTGCCAAATATTTTATAGATTCTCTTTCAGCAATTCCTTTTCCTTTTAAAAGAATCTATCAACATCAATAGTGGTGTCATTCACATGACACATAGTACAAAGCGTATATAGTCAAATACTAATACCTTTGGACTTGCACTTTGAAGTGGATCATCATCATCAAATGTTTGGTATTCTTTCAAAAAAAATATTATTTAGTAATCTATTAGTGTAGTAAACATTTTACTTGCATCTTCTATTCATCCTTATCATGACAACTTTCATGATCAAGCTACTATAGCCTATAAGGAAGAATGACGAGTATAATTTTAGTTCCCGAAACCTTTTGGGAGATTCGGATGCCTAGCATCTCCATCCTTCACAAATTCGAGAACATGTATTTTGCTAAATTATACTCTATCATAATGCAACCAAAAACATTGTTTCAGATATCACAATATCTTTCACACATGATGGTTTCTGAAACAATTTTCAGCTCCTATATAATCTTGATATTAAAACAACTTTTGAATATCAAGAATCATGGAGGCAAACATGATACTTTAGATACTAAGATTGGAATTCTTACTCTTGATTTAATACTACTTATTAAACTTCACGGAGTAAATAGAGTTTACTGAAAGTTTGCAATAGGACTTTTAAACTTTAAATTGACATTCAAAACAATACGATACCAGTTCATAAAGTAAATATCCAGAATTATATAGTTCTATTATCTCAATTAAAACTAAGCATAAGGTAGTGAACAGACGCCAATGACTACAACAAATTATGCAAATTCACTTCGATTTAATTTATGACAAATTTAGTTCGACTAATCCAAATTAGAAATGAACTCCCACCCAAAAACAACATCCCTCGTGCCTTTTTGTGATTACATGAACCAAATCCACTACACCAAGTCTGATCATCACGTGAGTCGGTATAGCTTCAAATGCGAGCATCAATATGGGCATCATATCAACTATATGACTCATGCTTAACCTTTTGGTCCGTGTTCTGAGACCATGTTTGTACATGCTAGGCTCGCCAAGTAAGAACCTTAGTACTCGCGTGTGTAAAACTATCTTACACCTGTTGTATGAAAGCTTAGAGTCGAGTACACCCGATTATCACGTGATGTCTCGAAACACGATCCATAGAACGGTGCATACTTAAGGAAGAACACATTTTTATCTTGATATCTAAATGAGGGATCATCTTACAATGCTACCAAAAGCGCCAAACTAGCAGTATAAGATGCTAACATCTAATGTGTAAAGTGAGATGATATGGTCCATGCATTTGATCTCTATCATTTGCATCGTGGTATGATACCTATCATTCCTTTGTGTGTAAGGCCAAGGTCTAGGGAACTTACACGTTGAATGTGTTGTAAGAGTATCTATCATACATCTACTTACAACAATACCATATCAATACACTAGCCTAGCAACGATCTAAACTAGACGCCTCTAATTTATCAATTGCAAGTTTTACGTGGCTTAGGGCTTTCAGAGATAGAACCGTTCTCACCTACGAACATGAACCACAATGAGGATAACCAAGTTATTAGCAACTCGCTGTAAATCATATATTGACTATAGTAGGAGAGATAGACACCCGCCAGCCACTTATGCAAACCAAGTTGCATGTCAGTCGTAGAACCGGTCTCATGTACGATGACATGTAAGGTTGGTCCGGGCAGCTTCATCCCACTATGCCACCAATATCCAAAATACATGAAAGAAGCAATAACATGATCCTCATCGCCCACATATAAACATATGTGTTCTACCCGTGCAAAGCACCTACGCATAGATCAGGCTCTGATACCACTGTTGGGTCCGCAGCATAGAAAACAAAAAAATTCCTACGATGAGAACTACACGCCAAGATCTATCTACTAGGTACAAAGCAACGGGTGGACATACATCCAAAGAGAACTTACCCTCGAAGACAACGAGTTTTGTTAACGAGTAGGAACTCGTCATTGATGTAGTCGTACACTTGCCGATCTCAAGATCGTGAGGAAGTCCGAGCATTGCAACTTAGCAGCGCATCCGTACTCGCACACACGTTCAAGCCATCGGACAACCTCCACCTCCTCGCTCCAGCGATCCAGCGGAAGCAGCAACTCCTTCCAGATGAAATGCCACCGGAAACATGTATCTCGCTAATCCGAGACGATGGGGGAATATTTCTAGAGGAGGAGAGAGATCCTTCACAAGGAGGTGTGAGGAAGAAGGAGGAAGAGTGTGGCCTTTTATAGGAGGAGGGGGTGCCCCTCCTTCATGGTCGGCGCATGGGGGGTGACTCCTCACCTCCCCCATTCATGTGGTGGTAACCCTCCACATTAAAATGCCTCTTCACATTCCCCTTTAAAGTCCCTACTTTAAATGCATTAAAATTCTTCAAGTTTAATGCTCTCTCATTTAATAAAACTGTTTTATTAAATATATTCAGAATTTTGTTAATTACTTTAATTAACAAACATTCACAAATAACCCCTTGCAATATTTCAATATCACATGGAGAACCACTTTCTGCAATTTTACCCGAAACAATTTCCGGTTTCTATCGAAACAATTCATGCGCTTTGCAATTCTTTCGTCTGAAACATATGTGCTCCAAAATTGTGTCCGGTAACTCTTAAGTGTGCCACCCTACGGTTCGCGAATAATGCAGACATGATTGAGACCCCTCTCAGATCAATAATCATAAGCGGGACCTGGAGATCCATACTGACTCCTACACATTCAACAATGACTTCTGTGATCGTGAGAACCTTTAACGCTAGTAACTAAATCCCTTTGTCTCGCGATATATTACATGTCCGAGATTCGATCATCGGTATCTCTATACCTAGTTTGATCTCGTTACCGACATGTACTCTTTTCTCATTCCCGTGATATAACATTCTAGTGATCATATTACTTGCTTGCAAGCTATCTTAATGTGATATCACCGAGAGGGCCCATAGTATATCTATCCGTCATCGGGATTGACAAATTCCACTCTTGATCCATGAGCCTCAACATAACACCTTCGTAGCACAGAACCCATCTTTATAGTCACCCTGTTACGGTGTGATGTTTGATGTTATCAAGATACTCTTTAGGTGTTAGCAATTAACATGATCTCATAGTCTAAGGATAAAGATTACTTCGTATGATTTTATAGCAATATAAACATAATGACTTGATCGTAATGCTATACTTCGGATGAATGTTCATCATATCATTCAACTAATGTTGTGACCTTGTTATTAACAACATCTAATATCCATGATCAGGAAACCTTGATCATCTTGTTAATCAACAAGCTAGTATATAAGAGAGGCATAACTAGGAACCCTTTTTTTTATTAAACACACATGTATTGATGTTTCCGATCAATACAATTATAGCATGCAAAATAAACATTTATCATAAACATGGAATAAGATAATAACCACTTTATTATTGCCTCTCGGGCATATTCCCTTCACTGCTTGAGTCGACCTAGGAACCGTTTGTTCTACGATACCAGTTCTGAGTAGATCGCGCTAACTAAACGTGGGGCCCCTGGGATCCCCCCTCAACTATCGGCGCTACCCGTATATCCAGGGGGTTACAAAATTGGTTTTCCATTTGGTGCATACGCATAATATGTCCCCGGACATGGGTTGAGTTGTGATATGATTTTGGTGGATTGCCATGGCTTGCATTGCATAAATCGGGATACCGTGTCGGAGGTGGGATGGAGCTCTACAAGTTATCTTCCGATCATCGACCGACCGTAGACTCAAACACTATGCCACCTAGAGAATCAGCTATATCTCTAGTGTGGGTCAAACTCAGTAGGTGATACCCCTGGATGTGCGCGTAGTTATGGGATAGTTCTTGTTGTGAGACTTGGATGTCACGTCTATTTGCGTTTTAGTGCCTGAAGGTTTGAACATGCGTTTGGGTACAGTTGTGCATCCCTGCAGGGTAAATCTTTTCGAGAAGCCGTGTGTCCACGGTTATGGACGCCTCAAGAGTATAGTGTGATGATCATAGACAACGCCACTAATGATTTGCCTAACGATATGACTAGTAATTAGTCTTACCAACTAAACAACTGCTTAATTAAAATTGCAACGTGTGAGTTCCGTGGGACTACTTCCTCGACTGGATTTCGAGGGGGAAAGCCTCGGATGGGTTATGCCTGGAGTTATACTTCTATTACCGATTAACGCTCTCTTCTCCCGCTCTAATAGCCGAAGTTGTAGCGTGTCTCTATAAGTTAGCTAGTCACAAGCTTTGCCGCCTCTCAGCACACCATATATCGCCGTAGGCGAGGACCGCTTAATTCTAGCCTCGCCGTGTACTGGCCTCAGTGTTGACGCTCTTGTTTTTCTTTTTTGTCCTTTCGTGTTGGATCTTTACTGCTGTACAAGTACGTGTGACCCGGTGGACGAGTCTGGCTCTTACTACGTTGATTATGCTGATGAGGACTACTACGAGCAGTAGCCGGGATCCTACCAGAAAGTCCTAAGACGTGTGGGCATGCAGCTCACTTGCTTATTTCTTGGCATCGTATGCCCATTTGGGTCTTATCCATACTCGGATTGTTGGAGATATGCCCTAGAGGTAATAATAAATGTAGTTATTATTATATATCTTTGTGTTTATGATAAATGTTTACATTCATGCTATAATAGTATTAACAAGGAAACCATTAATACTTGTGTGATTTGTAAACTTAATTTGAAGTCCCTAGTATGGCCTCTATACTTCACTAGCTTGTTGGTTGATTGATGATGTGGTTTCTTTGTCATGAACATTGAGATGTTATCAACAACAAGATCATATCGTTAGGAGAATGATATGGTGGACATACTCCTATAGACAAGCGTAGCATAAAGATCAAGTCATTTCAATAGTTCAATTGCTATATGCTTTCTGATACATAGTAACCTAATTCCTTCGACCATGAGATCATGCATATTGCCTTTACTGGATGGATGCTTTGATGTCATCAAACACCACACCGTAACAGGGTGGCTATAAAAGTGGCATTGGGTGTTCGGAAAGTATTGGTTGAAACACATGGATCAAGAGTGGATTTGTCCATCCACATGACGGATAGATATTCTGGCTGGGGCCTCTCGGTGAAATGTCATCCAATTAGCTTGCAAGCATGTGACTTGGTCACAAGGGATCACATATCACGGAACGAGAAAAGAGTACTTATCAAGAACGAGGTTGAACTAGGTATGCAGAGATACCGACGATCATGACCTCGATAAGTAACATATCGTGAGACAAAGGGAAATTGGTATCGTATGTAAGTGGTTCATTCGATCGCAAAGTAATCGAGAAATATGTGGAGCCATATGAATTTCCAGATTCCTCTATTGGTTATTGTTCGAGAAGTGTCTCGATCATGTCCGCATAATTCACGAACCGTAGGGAGACACACTTAAGGATTGACGTTGTTTGAGTAGTTATGGTATTATGAGAAAGAGACCGAATGTTGTTGAGTCTCGGATGGGATCCGGATATCACGAGGTGATCCGGAATGGTCCGGAGAATAAGATTCATATAAGGAAAGTCCCATTGAGTTGGGGAATGGTTCTGTTTTCATCGGGAACATTCTAGAAGGTCCCGGAATGTCCCAAGACTGGGGGAAGGGGTACATGAATGTGTCATTGCAAGATGGAATGATTGCATCATGTACTAAGTGTTTTCGCTGTCCAAAATAAAGGGTTTATTTAATTCCTAATTGAAAAGTCAACCGCCAGCTTTCAAACCGCCAGTTTGGAAAGAGGAGAAGTTGAAACCGACTTGGGGAGGAGTCCTCCTCCCAAGCCGGGCGGCCAGCCCTAGGCCGAGTTGGGGAGGACTCCTCCTCCCCTGGCGCGCCAGCCCTCCCACCTATAAAGGGAGGGCAGGGCCTCCCTCTAGAGACACACAGTTCCTATCCTCTAAACTAGAAACTAGACCTAGACCACGGTTTAGAGATGTTTCGGTTTAGAGCCTTATAATTGGTTTAGAGCCCTCTAATTGGTGTGTCTAATTACTAGACCACTAATAGCCTCTCTCATAAGCTACACCATACTCGCACCGGCTTAAGGCAAGCCTCAGGGATCTCCTCTACCTCCGGTACCACGCCAGTCATTGCCGGAATCGCGAGGAGAGTGCTACAACCTCCGTCACTGGAACAAGGGAGAGGAAGGTCTTCGTCGAAACCGAACGTGTGACCGATCAAGGAGCGCCATGAACGCGGCCGGAAGGATCGTCTACGCGATCTTGAGATCGGAAAGAGTACGACTACATCACCCACGAGAATCTGCTCTCGTTAAACACTTTGGAATCTTCGAGGGTGAGTTATTCCATCGACTGCTACAATCTAGTAGATAGATCTTGGCTTGTTTGTTTGTATGCGATAGAAAATTTTTGTTTTCCTTGCTACGAACCCCACAAGGGTATCGAGCCGTGTCTATATGTAGATCTGTTGCACGAGTAGAACACAATGATCATTGTGGGCGTTGATGCTTTTATTGTAGATTGCTTTTTGTACTTTGCATCTTGCGGTATGTTGGGATGAAGCGGCCGGCTAACCTTACATGACATCGTTCATGAGACTTGCTCCACGCTTAACATGCAACTTGTATTGCATAAGTGGCTTTATGGTGCCTGTTTCTCCTAGCATAGTTAAGATCCAATTTACAACGGGTAATCAACAATGCTAGTATCAATGTTGTGGTTCTTGTTCGTAAGTTAGAACGACACTTATGGAAAGCCCCAAACCACGTACAATATGCAAAGAAAGTAGCCGCGTCTACCTGTGTTTTGCGGTGTGATGATGTGATATGGCCATGATTGTGATTATATTTGATGTATGCAATGTTCCTTATTGTAAGTTGGCAACCGCGTGAGCCATATGGTTGTCTTTAATTTCTGTTAAGACCTGCGTGTCTATTCAAAATAGTTGTAATAGTTGAAGCTGGTGGACAACCATGAAGAAGCGTCATTGACCTTGATGCTATGCCGGAGATGATGGAGATCATGTTCGTGCTTGAAGATGGAGATCGGAAGCACAAAGAAGAAAGGCCATATCATATCACATATTATGAATTGCATGTGATGTTAATCCTTTATGCATCTTGTATTGCTTAGTAGACGACGGTAGCATTATAAGATGATCCCTCATGCACATAAATTTCAAGTTCTAAAGTGTTCACCCTTAGTATGCACCGTTGCCAAAGCTTGTTGCTCAAGCACCACGTGATGATCGGGTGTCTTTGATTCCGCGGGTGACTACAACGTAAGCAAGCCAGATTTGCTTATGCGGAAGCTAAGGTTTGTCTTGACGAGCCTAGCATGTACAGACATGGCCTCAGGAACACGGATCGCCGAAAGGCAAAGCATGAATCATATAGTAGATATGATGAACATGATGATTGTTCGCCATTGAAACTATATCAACTCTCGTGATGATCGGTGTTGATGTAGTGGATTTGGTCTGTGTGATCACTAAAACAATGTGAGGGATGTTGTTTTGAGTGGGAGTTCACCTAGTTTAATTTCATTAATTAATTTGAACTCAATTTGTCATAAACTTAGTCTAAACTATTGCAAATATGTTGTAGATCAATGGCAGCCCCTACCATCAATTTTAATGCGTTCCTAGAGAAAGAAAAGTTGAAAAAACAATGGAAGCAACTCATGGATTGGTTCCGCAATTTGAGGATTGTCCTCACAGGTGGTAATTTGACCTATGTCTTTGGATGCACCGCTAGGTGACCCACTGCAGCTGATGCTACCGATGAAGTAAAGAATGTTTACCTCGCTTCTAAGAATCGATCTATAGTTCAAAGGTGCTATCTTGTATGGTTTAGAATCGAGCTTCGTAAAAGGTTTGAAGAGTCGACCATATGATATTGTCGAGGATCTCAAATTAATCTTTGAGACTCATGCGGCAATTGAAAGTTATGAAGCTTCAAAAGTTCTTTAACGCAAGATGGAAGAGGGTAGCTGGCCGGTGAGCATGTGCTTAAGATGTCCGGGCACGCAAATAAACTTCAAAGTTTGGGTATAGTGATTCCTAATACTTTGGGGTTTACCGATCCTCCAATCACTACCACCAAGTTACAAGAACTTTGTGATGAACTACAACATGCGAACATGAACAAAGAGTTGCGTAACTATTTGCTATGTTAAAATCTGCGAAGTGGAGATCAAGAAAGAGCACCAAGTGTTGATGGTCAATAAGACCACCAAATTCAAGAAAGGCAAGTCTAAGGTAAGGGACACTTCAAGAAGGGTGGTAAGAAAGTTACCATACCGACAAAGAGGACCAAGGCTGGACCCAAGCCTGAAACCGAGTGCTTTACCGCAAGGGAGAAGGTCATCGAAGCGAATTGCCCAAAGTACTTGGCAGATTTGAAGAACGGCAACATCAAGAAGAAAGGTATATCTGATATACATGTTATTGATGTGTATCTCACTAGTATTCGTAGTAGTGCACGGGTATTTGATACTGGTTCGGTTGCTCATATATGTAACTCAAACAGAGCTACGAATAAACGGAAGCTAGTAAAGAACGAGGTGACGATGCGCGTGGGAAGCGGATCAAAGGTTGATGTGATCGCGGTCGACACTACCTCTTCATCTACCATCGGGATTAGTTTTATACTTAAATAATTGTTATTTGGTGCTGCGTTGAGCATGAACATTATATCGGGATCTTGTTTATTGCAGATGCTTACTTGTTTAAATCCGAGAATAATGGTTGTTCGATTTATATGAGTAATGTGTTTTATGCACATGCACCTTTGATAGATGGTCTATTCATATTGAATCTCGATAGTAGAAATACACATATTAATAACATTGAGGCTAAACGCTTGAAATCAGCGATAATTTGACCTATATGTGGCAATCGCTGCCTTGGTCACATTGGAGTGAAGCGATGAAGAAACTCCATTCGATGGACTTCTTGAATCACTTGATTTTGAATCACTTGAAAGATGCGAAGCATGTCCGATGGGTAAAATGACTAAGACTCCATTTTCTCGGTATGATGGAGCGAGCCATGACTTATTGGAAATCATACATACCGATGTGTGTGGTCCAATGAGTGTAGCATCGCTTGATGGTTATCGTTATGTTCTTACCTTCACGGATGACTTGAGTAGATATGGGTATATCTATTTCATGAAACATAAGTCCCAAAACTTTCGAGAAGTTTAAGGAGTTTCAAAGTGAGGTAGAGAATCAACGTAACAAGAAGATTAAATTTCTACGCTCGATCGTGGAGGTGAATATCTAAGTTACGAGTTTGGCGAGCATTTGAAGAAATGTGGAATACTTTCGATTGACACCGCCGAACACCACACAGTAATGGTGTGTCTCGAACGTCAATCGAATCGAACTCTTAGATATGGTTCGTTCTATGATGTCACTTACAGATTTGCCACTATCATTTTGGGGTTATGCATTAGAAACACCGCATTCACTTTAAATAGGGCACCGTCTAAATCCGTTGAAACGACACCGTATGAATTATGGTTTGGGAAGAAACCTAAATTGTCGCTCCTTAAAGTTTGGGGATGCGAAGCCTATGTAAAGAAGTTACAGGACAAGCTTGAACCCAAAGCGGAAAAATGCGTCTTCATAGGATACCAAGGAAACTATTGGGTATACCTTCTATCATAGATCCAAGGCAAAATCTTTGTTGCCAAGAATGGATCCTTTCTAGAGAAGGAATTTCTCTCGAAAGAAGTGACTGGAAGGAAAGTAGAACTCGACGAGGTTGTTGAACCTTCTCTCGAATTGCGAGTAGCGCAGACCGAAGAAGTTCCTGGTGCCTGCACCAATAAGAGAGGAAGCTAGTGATGGTGATCATGAAACTTGGTTGAAGTTGCTACAGAGCCTCGGAGGTCAACGAAATCGCATCACCTCCATTGGTATGATTCCGTTATGAATGTCATGTTGGTGGACAACACCGATGACCCCGAGACATATGAGGAAGCAATGATGAGCCCAGATTCCAATAAATGGCAAGAAGCCATGAAATCCGAGATTGGATCCATGTACGAAACCAAGTATGGACTTTGGTGGACTTACGGATGGCGGAAGGCTATCGAGAACAAATGGATTTTCAAGAAGAAAATGATGTCGATGGTAATGTTATCGTTTATAAAGCTCGACTTGTCGCAAAAGGGTTTCGACAAATTCAAGGAGTTGACTACGATGAGACTTTCTCACCGGTAGCGAAGCTAAAGTCTGTGAGGATTATGTTAGCAATCGCTGCATATTATGATTATGAGATATGGCGATGGATGTCAAAACAGCATTCCTCAATGGAGACATTGATGAAGAGTTGTATATGATGCAACCGAAAGGTTTTGTCGATCCTAAAGATGCTAACAAGGTATGCAAACTTCAACGGTCCATCTATGGATTGAAGCAAGCATCCCGAAGTTGGAATCAACGCTTTGATAAGGTAATCAAAGTTTTGGTTTTATACAAACTTATGGAGAAGCTTGTATTTACAAGAAAGTGAGTGGGAGCTCAGAGCATTCTTAATACTGTATGTGGATGACATATTGTTGATTGGGAATGATGTAGACCTTCTTAATAGTGTCAAAGAGTATTTGAATAATAGTTTTTCAATGAAGGATCTTGGCGCAACTTACATATTAGGCATAAAGATTTATAGAGATAGATCGAACGCCAAATATCATTGTCACAAAGTACATATTTGGACAAAGTTCTAAAGAGGTTTGGAATGGAAGATAGCAAGAAAGGGTTCTTGCCCATGTTGCTCAATATGATCTTGAGTAAAACTCAAGGTCCGACATCGCGTAAGATAGAGAAAAGATGAGTAAGACTCTATGCCTCAGCCATAGGATCTCTAATGTATGCCATGCTATGTACTAGACCCGACATCGCATATGTTAGTCTAACTAGCAGATATCAAAGTGATCCAGAGTGGATCATTGGACAATGATCAAAAACATCCTTAAGTACTTGAGAAGAACTAAGGATATGGTTCTTTCTTATGGAGGTGATGAACACTCGTTGTTAATGGTTACACCGATGCTAGTTGGAACACCGATCCGGATGATTCTAAATCACAACTGGATAATATTTATTTTGAATGGTGCAGCGATTAGCTGGAGGAGTGCAAAGCAAAGCGTTGTGGCGAGATCTTCAACTGAATCGGAATACATGGCTGCTTGAGGCTTCACAAGAAGCGATATGGATGAAAGAGTTCATTACAGCTGGGTGTGGTTCCTAGTGCGCTGGACCCAATGTCTATCTCATTGTGATAACATGGGCGCCATAGCCAATGCGCAAGAACCAAGGTCACACAAGAAGTGAAGACATATCAAGCTGCGTTTCACGCTATTCGAGAACATATCCAGGATGGGGATATAAAGATTTGCAAAGTACACAGATCTGAATGTGGCGGATCCGCTGACTAAACCTCTCCCAAGGGCAAAACATGACCAACACCAAACTGCCATGGGTGTTCGGTATATTACCATGTAATCTAGATTAGATGACTCTAGTGCAAGTGGGAGACTGTTGGAGATATGCCCTAGAGGTAATAATAAATGTAGTTATTATTATATATCTTTGTGTTTATGATAAATGTTTACATTCATGCTATAATAGTATTAACAAGGAAACCATTAATACTTGTGTGATTTGTAAACTTAATTTGAAGTCCCTAGTATGGCCTCTATACTTCACTAGCTTGTTGGTTGATTGATGATGTGGTTTCTTTGTCATGAACATTGAGATGTTATCAACAACAAGATCATATCGTTAGGAGAATGATATGGTGGACATACTCCTATAGACAAGCGTAGCATAAAGATCAAGTCATTTCAATAGTTCAATTGCTATATGCTTTCGATACATAGTAACCTAATTCCTTCGACCATGAGATCATGCATATTGCCTTTTGGATGGATGCTTTGATGTCATCAAACACCACACCGTAACAGGTGGCTATAAAAGTGGCATTGGGTGTTCGGAAAGTATTGGTTGAAACACATGGATCAAGAGTGGATTTGTCCATCCACATGACGGATAGATATTCTCTGGCCCTCTCGGTGAAATGTCATCCAATTAGCTTGCAAGCATGTGACTTGGTCACAAGGGATCACATATCACGAACGAGAAAAGAGTACTTATCAAGAACGAGGTTGAACTAGGTATGCGAGATACCGACGATCATGACCTCGGATAAGTAAACATATCGTGAGACAAAGGGAAATTGGTATCGTATGTAAGTGGTTCATTCGATCGCAAAGTAATCGTAGAAATATGTGGGAGCCATATGAATTTCCAGATTCCTCTATTGGTTATTGTTCGGAGAAGTGTCTCGATCATGTCCGCATAATTCACGAACCGTAGGGAGACACACTTAAGGATTCGACGTTGTTTGAGTAGTTATGGTATTATGAGAAAGAGACCGAATGTTGTTCGGAGTCTCGGATGGGATCCGGGATATCACGAGGTGATCCGGAATGGTCCGGAGAATAAGATTCATATAAGGAAAGTCCCATTTCGGAGTTGGGGAATGGTTCCGGTGTTTTCATCGGGAACATTCTAGAAGGTCCCGAATGTCCCAAGACCGGGGGAAGGGGGACATGAATGTGTCATTGCAAGATGGAATGATTGCATCATGTAATAAGTGTTATCGCTGTCCAAAATAAAGGGTTTATTTAATTCCTAAATTGGAAAAGTCAAACTGCCAGTTTTCGGAAAGAGGCGAAGTTGGAAACCGACTTGGGGGAGGAGTCCTCCTCCCAAGCCGGGCGGCCAGCCCTAGGCCGAGTTGGGAGGGACTCCTCCCTCCCTCAAGGCCAGCCCTCCCACCTATAAAGGGAGGGCAGGGCCTCCCTCTAGAGACACACTTGTTCCTATCCTCTATACTAGAATCTAGACCTAGACCCCGGTTTAGAGCTGTTTAGTTTTAGTGCGTTCTAATTGGTTTAGAGCCGTATAATTGGTTTGTCTAATTACTATACCACTAATAGCCTCTCTCATAAGCTCCACCATACTCGACGGCTTAAGGCGAAGCCTGCGGATCTCCCTCTACCTCCAGACCACGCCACAGTTGTCTTGTTAGGAATCGCGAGGAGAGTGCTACAACCTCCGCCTCACTGGAACAAGGGAGAGAAGGTCTTCGTCAAATCAACGTGTGACCGATCATGAGCGCCATGAACGCTGGCCGGAAGGATCGCTCACGCGATCTTGAGATCGGAAAGAGTACGACTACATCACCCACGAGAATCTGCTCTCGTTAAACACTTTGGAATCTTCGAGGGTGAGTTATTCCATCGACTCGTTGCTACAATCTAGTAGATAGATCTTGGCTTGTTTGTTTGTATGCGATAGAAAATTTTTGTTTTCCTTGCTACGAACCCCTACACGGATGTTATATCACGTTTTCCGCTTGCTGTCCTCTATGTGCTACCTATCTATATATTTGAATCTTGTTGACTATATTTCCTTTCTTTGTACATGGCATGCTCTGATATGTGGCTTGTATGTCGCCGGCGTACATACTCACTTTTTTACGCTGAGACGCGATTACCGGGACGACGCGTGCTCACTCTAGAAGCTATAACCTTGTAGTGGGGTTATACCTGCTAGGGGTTTAGGCGCGTCGTATGGCCTAGCTCTACACCTAGTTAGATGGAAATCATCATTCCTTGATGATTGAGGTTATGCAGAAATTTCTTACAGCCTCATTCCATGATGCATAAGCCTGAGGCTCCTATATTTTATAAGAACATATATTACTTGTGCCTTATGTACTCCATGATGGGCCTTGCATAGCATTTTTATGCAAGTCCGAGAGTCTTCGTAGTATATTTTCTACTTGGAATCTACTGCTACTAAATCTTGATCTAAAACCGATAAGAAAGCTATTGTGTTGTGATCTTAGTTATAAACATGATGCTTATAAATTAGTTGACGTTGTTGATCTTGTAATGTTGTTGCTAGTGATAAGCTTATAGAAATCCTTATCCCAACCTTCTCCTCCTTGCTGGCCTACTCCTCCTTTTTCTTTGATCTTCCTCTTGTGTTGGTGCTAGCTGTTCTTGATGAGTTGCTTGCCCCAACCTTCTCCTCCTAGCTTCTGTCTAATTTTGATGACGATTTCCTCCTGGTAATTATCTTATGCTGCTCCTTCTCCTAGCTTCTTCCTAATAATCTAATTGTTACTTTTGGTGTGTGGTTATTGGTGATAATCTAGGAAGACTCGTGATGTTCTTTGTGTTGTTGTGGTGATCTGATGATAATCTGGATATGTGAGTCTTGTCTAGTTGTTGTGTTGCGGTTGTGATATTCTTATTATCTACCGATTACTTCTCTATTGTGCTGACAAAATAACAACTTCATGTGTTGTCTGAGATGCTTGCAGGTGGCCCCTATTCTAGTGGGTGTCCTAATAGCTTTTCTTATACCTGATGAGCAATAATACGACAAGTTTCTCGTATCCTTGGCATTGGCCTTTATTTTTGAGTGATACGGAGTGTAACTAAACTCATGTTGGGATTTTACCAGTGCATGGACTTAATCTGTGACATTTCTCTTAGGGCTCGTTTGGAAGCCATCATTTTATTTCATTTGGCTGAAATGAAATGAAATGACATTTTTGTCATCATTTCATTTACCCAATTTGAAGTTCCAATCTGAGAATCATGTTTGGATGGCACACAAAATTATGAAATAATAATTTCTAGACAAATGACTAGGTTGGGAACAAGAATTGACTTAACATATTAGACTCATTTTGCTGGAATTTCCAATTGAAATGATGGTTTCAATTTCGCGATAGCCGAACACATTTTATATGGAATCTCAATTGAATTCCAAGTGCCCACTCTCTAGAATTTTCAATTGAAATGATAGATCCAATTTCGGGACAACCGAACAAGTCGACCATGGAATTGTCAAATAAATTCTATGTTTTTGGCCCCAAATGATGGGAGCCCAATGATCCCTAGGTTGCCAAGTGTACAAATGATACTCAAGTGATGCTTGTGCTCACAATTATTGGCTACTAATCTGTTTAGCTAATTAATGTTAAGTAGATTAATTGCTATTTGGTTTTTCTATTATTTTCTTGAATTTATCTAGGTTACCAAGTGTACAAATGATACTCAAGTATCCTAAGTCATTAGTGGATTTTGAGAGTTCTTCCCAAAACCGCTAAGCTAAATTCATACATTAAACTGTGTCACCTTTGGTGGGCAACCATTTTTAACATAAAAAATGTTTTCTTTTGTTTTTGTGATATGTTTTGCAAGTGTGATAATCAAGAATATTGAGAAGATCAAGATTTAGTTTAGGAATTTATCCTTTATTCTTGCAATCTTCCTTTTTATTCATTTGTAACTTGTAAAACATGTAATAATACCTATTTAATAAATATTATTATTGCTTTCCTTATTTTTATTTCATTCCTGTAATTTTATCTCATTATTGAGACTTGTGTAATATCAACTCATTAATTTGTAATAAAGACTATTATTCTTTATCCATTATTATATCCTTTTTAATTTTCTATAATTGTTGGAGATTAAATTCTAAGTCAAATGTTATTTGATTTCTATGGACTTGTATGTGAATTATGAATTCAAATCCTCCCAAAGCAAGAAAATCAACAAAGGTCATATCGAAACTCATAGCACTCACCTGATGACCTAAACCTAGCCACCAGAAGAAGAGAAACTTCGATCATTTTGTGTTTAAAGTTTCGCAAAAAAATATTCACATTTTCAGATGCATTATTGCAGATGCACAAGCTCTATTTAAACCCATTGTTGGGTCCTAAATGTTGGGTGCTACAAATGGCAGCACTAGTCAGCCAAACCGAGAAGGATGGATGTCCTCCCTTCACCCGAGGAGGGAGGTGCCATGGGGCAATCAAACATGGATCGGGGAACCCTGCAGCAAGATCCACACAAAGGAGCTTGAGCCATAGTCGGACGATGCCAACGCCACAACCACTCGTTGCGCCTTGCCACCGGGAGCATTTGGACGCCGCCAGGGAACTCAAGGAGATGAGCGAGGACGCCATATAGGATTGGAGTAGGAGGCAGAGCCCCTCCACAGCCGTTGTAGGCCAGCCAGTTGCCACCGATAGCGGCGACGAAGGAGTGGGGGCAGGGATGGGTCTAGAGGCAGCTAGCGTTTGGCGTCCTCCGATGTCGCCCCGAGCGGGAGCCACACGGGAGGAAAAGTCTCCACCACAGATCAATTACAGCGGGCGCGCAAGATGTCAGGGCCAGGCAACCGACACGCAACCTCGCACTCTGTTGGGGCACTTGTCCACGCACCGGACCTACGCGCGCGACACGTTGCCCTTCGCTGCTGGCCACCGGCGCCCAGCTCCGACGCATGAGTAGTAGGGTTGCAAAGCAGCAACTGATCCACCCTGCTTTGTAGGGAAAATTCATTAGTAGTTTTTTTAATAAAATGAGTCTAGTTTGAATTAAATTTTGCTTCCGCAGGCTTACGCCGATTGCCCCTCGTAACCCTAATAGTAGACAGCAGGTGAGATGGATCTATCTACGCGGACTGATCCAACGGAGAAAGATCCAGAGGAGCGAAAAGGCCAACGACTAGGCGCTGGCATACTACATCCCGGTCGTGCATGCGCACCCGGAGGCAAAAGCCGAACATGGCTCGTGAAGTTGACTTTTGAGCGACAGATAGAGAAAGGGGATAATGAGGTGAGGTCCTCCTCTTCCCCGTATAAAATCCCCCACAGGCCACAGCACCCGCCACCCATTGCCATTCGCTCGCCGCTCTACTGCTGCATGCCTATCAGATCACCACAAGAGTCGACGTCGTAGCAGCGTTCTAGCAGGTGGCGTGTGTGCTAGCCAGCGATCGGGAGCCCAGTCGCTCGACAGAAGAGGGGTGGAAGTAGCTAGAACGAAGCTAGCACAGTGCTCCCTTGCTCCTCTCGTTTCCGTTGTGGTTTTCGGTAGGCGAAGGTGATGGAGTACAGGGGCAGCGGCTCCGAGAAGACGAAGACCGCCCTTGCGCTCGTGCTGCTGCTATCGTGCCTGCTTCTCCCCCTGGTCTCCTCCGTGCCTCTGTCTAGTAAGTGAACTGACACATGTGCGCATGCGTGGCCTCTGATCCGATTTCATCTTCATTGCTCGTATGCGCATGCTTGTATTTATGTACCGCTCTTCTTGTATGTAGGAAGCGTGTCCTTGGCGAATCGTCCGACCTCGGATTCTAGCTTGGAGGGGTCTGTTCAGGTCAATCTCCCCCTCTCTCTGTTGCCTCTCTTGTAGATGCATGAGCATTACCTAACTACCTGGCAGCTTCATTCTTGACTGACAATGGCTGTAGCCATCACCGTAGCTTGCCTGCCCCGTTGTGGCATCGTTCGTGGTGGTCTCAGAGGCCCAAAGCTAGTGCCGTGCACGTGTATTTGACTGACTAGCTGGCCATCGCACTCACAGGAAACACAAAAAAGAAACCAACTGGTTTGACTAGCTAGCTAGCGCACTCACCACGTACCCACAGGTTTTAAGTCAAGTAGTGCTCTTCTGTAGCTGGCCTCCACCATAGCACTCACCGCATCCGGATCAAGTCTCGGCTAATGGTCACAGGTGACTCACATCGATGACGCGGCATCCACAGGTTGACAAAATGCATGCGCGTGTGGCCTTTGGATGCTCGGAAGATCGGAACTGAACCTGGCTGTGTCGGCCGGCCGGGGTCGGTGGCCGGAGCACTCAGTCACATGCATGCACAGCCATAGATAAGCCGGCAGGGCATAGTGCAGCTCACATGCGTGGCCACTCCCCCGATCCCCGTATGCCACTCGTTGTATTGCCCCCACCCACACCATGACACCACACCCACACGGCGCCTGCAAGTTGTTAATAACATCGACACATATGGTCTGCTCGATTTGTGACACCAACTTAATTTGTGTTACTCATGTATACAGGGCGCGGTGGTAACAACTGCTGAGGAGCGAAATGTCGGCGAAGTGGTGGCGGCGCGGATGGGCATCGAGGTCAACGACTACCCTGGGTCCAGCGCCAACGGCCACCATGATCCTCCTAGGAGCCCCGGGAGGGCGTGAGAAGTCGATCCATCTGCAGAACATGGATGGATGTGTATTAGGAAGATTAGTGATGCCTGGATCGATCTAGATATATAGCTCCTGAATTGAGTTGGGAACATATCTGTTGGTGAACCGGCAGTGGATCGATTAAGGCGGTCTCTGGCGCGTTGTTTGATCGAGTGTAAGCACGATCGATCTTGTCATATATGTATACTATATAAACTCTCGATTAAGGAAAGATGTTGTTCAAGTCTTTTATATGTTGGTGCATGTACACTGGATTTTTCTGTTCTCTGTTCTGAATCTAACACTGCTAACAAACTAGTACTCTCTCCGATTCAAATTAATTGACTTAGATTTATCTAGATTTGGATGTATCTAAAACACGCGTATACAGATCCGAATCTGAAACAATTTAGTCAATTAATTTGAATCGAAGGAAAATAATGTACTTTGGAAGTGGACGACTACTTTGGATAGACGAAAGCTCCCCGTGTCCAAACGTACTCGCCGAGCGTCGGAGTACCATGACATATACCATTTCAGTATTCAGCCCCTACCCTAGGGGGCACGACAATAAGGACCCTTCCCAAGGGCCTTTATGTGCAATGGCCAGTTCGTATTAGCTCTATTACGGAAAATATTTGATTAATGTAATAGGGTTCAGAATATAGGAGAGTTGTACATCTATAACTTCTGACGTGATGGTTTTCCATATCAAATGGCAAGTGCGTAAATACTTATGAGGTGTTCGATTAAGTTCAAGCCAAAAAAAAATCAGTAGAGTTACATATATATATAGCCTTACAAGCAGACTGTAGATAAACAAAAAATAAACCAAATGCATGGATTTTCTTGCACATTTATTGCAGTGGATGCTCACTTGTGTGATGCCAATCGAGCTGACATTTTATTTCAGTTTGCACTAGCTGAATGGTACATTCAAAAACACGAAATCAGTATATTATTACAACAATAAGCAAGCAGTGCCTGCATTTGGGGACAAATCCATAATACACGCTCAACATACTTTAGAATCTGATACTCTCTTCGTCCCAAAATAAGTGACTTAAGTTTGTCTAGATTCGCATGTACCTATATACTAAAACGTGTCTAGATACATTCAAATCTAGACAAACCCACGTCACTTATTTTGGGACGGAGGGAATATTTACTTATATCTCAGATAAAAATCATGCATTCAAACACTATCATGATACTTTGTTAAACCATACACTCACGGCTTTTTACCAAGATAGTTAAGGATACTAAACATTGTGGGAGCACATACATATATCTAATTTATCAAAGTGACACACAAAAATCAAGGACATATGCTCGAACCTTTTTAATTTATATGTGATCCGGAGGAATTCGGTTTAACCAAGTATTTTGAAGGGTTCATTTCTCAAAAAGGGAATAACTTTGAACATCAAGTTTCTTGCAAATCCTTTTTCAAATTTAGTGCAAGTGTAAGTGCAATGTTAGGCGGTAAAACTGTACACTAAAAATATTATATGTTAATAATTAATAACTTGTCATGTAATGAGTTTTTTTATGTGATGAAAATGCATCTAGTAAGAACACATATTGTGGAGGAGCTATAAGAAGGTAAAAAAGTTATTATAAATGGGTAATAATCAACTTGTCTTGGGTACACTAGTTGCATATGGGTTAGAAATTAAAAATCAACATCGGATGTGTCGGCGGTGTCAGAATGGAAGGAGTAGCCAGTGCAGAATGGGAAGAAGGAGGTGTCGGAGCTCCAGACTGCGTTACAACAAAATGTCGGAGTGTCCGGCGTCGTCGACAACCACTACAATGAGGGGATGTCGGGGTTGTCGCTCACTCGCGGCGATTGGTGTGCGCTGCCAACAGCCAGAAACACGAGGGGGGTGAGTGTGTCTGTTCCACCTCAACCCAGTGTGTTTCATGGGGTCACTCGGGGTGAGCCCGGCGAAAAACGGCCTACAAAACGGCTTGGTCATGGTTTTGGGTGGATTCAAACTAGGCCAGGTAAACACACCACGACACCGGTCAAACCACTTGTACAAAACAAGGCCTTAAAGAGTTTTAAGCATTACGCTCGGGCTCTGCATAACTAGGATGCATACAGTCGACAAAAGTACGAAGTCTCAAACAGGCAAAACTAGGCGAATTACATATCATAATCAGCAATAGTAAAAAACACCTAAGGTGGAGAGTCGATCTAAAAATTATGCTGCCATTCATGTTGGGTAATAAATTCCCTCGTTGTATCCTCCAACCATTTATAAACCTCCATAAATAGGTCTCGAAACTCCACACGCTATAGAGATTGACATAAACGGAGCGTACTTGTGTACACGTAGATAACCTGCATGAGAGAGCAATTTTTATCATTAAAAACTTTGTCATTTCTACATAGCCAAAGCGACCAAATAATAGCAATCTCTCCTAGCCTAAAAAGAATTCGGAACATGTAGTCTATACAATGTAACCAAATCCCAAAAATATTGGAAACACTACACAGTGGGTACATGTTTGAAGCTACTTGGATGGTTCACCATATAGAACGGACAAAATTACATTGAAAGAACATATTTTAGTTGTATCATCATGGTAACAGAAGACACATTTTGTACTCACATGCCACATATGCTTGACAAGGTTGTCTTTGGTAAGGATAACCCCAAGACGAAGATACCATGCAAAAAATATATTCTTGAGAGGTATCTTCATTTTCTAGATTTTCCTATTATTATCGACTAGTATTTGTGACTCGACCAATAATTTACCACTATCATGTAGGTTACATCAAAATTTATAAGTCCCAGGTGTTAATTTGCCAACAGGCAAGTAGTAAAGCAAGGTGTTCCAAGAAGCGAGCTTGGGCCAATCAAGAAACAAGCCTGGGCCCAATCAAGTCTTGCCTAACATCATATTCGGTGGAGTAGTATATGTTGGGTCCGCAGCATGGAAAACAAAAAAAATCCTACGATAAGAACTATACGCCAAGATCTATCTACTAAATACAGAGCAACGGGTGGACATACATCCATGGAGAACTTACCCTCGAAGACAACGAGCTTTGTTAACGAGTAGGAACTCGTGGTTGATGTAGTCGTACACTTGCCGATCTCAAGATCGTGAGGAAGTCCGAGCGCCGCAACTCAGCAGCGCATCCGCACTCGCACACACGTTCAAGCCACCGGACAACCTCCACCTCCTCGCTCCAGCGATCCAATGAAGCAAAGAACTCCTTCCATTTAAATGCAACCGGCAACATGTATCTCGCTAATCCGAGACCATGGGGGAATAATTCTAGAGGGGGAGAGAGATCCTTCACAAAGAGGTGTGAGGATGAAGGAGGGAATGGGTGGCCTTTTATAGGAGGAGAAAGAGAAACTTGCTGCGAATGGTAGCAACTTCACAAACTGGGCTATAAATTTGAGGATTCTCCTTACTGCTGCACAAAAGCAATATGTGCTAGATGCGCCGCTAGGCCCCCTACCAGCTCCTGATGCCCCTGACGAGGAAAAGAACGTCTATATAACTCGTCAGGAGGACCACTTAACCTCCACCTCCTCCTATAAAAGGCCACCCATTCCCTCCTTCATCCTAACACCTCCTTGTGAAGGATCTCTCTCCCCCTCTAGAATTATTCCCCCATGGTCTCGGATTAGCGAGATACATGTTCCCGGTGGCATTTTGTCTGGAAGGAGTTGCTGTCACTGGATCGCTGGAGCGAGGAGGTGGAGGTCCGGTGGCTTGAACGTGTGCGAAAAGCGGATGCGTTGTTGCTGGCGCCGGACTTCCTCACGATCTTGAGATCAGCAAGTGTACGACTACATCAACCACGAGTTCCTACTCGTTAACAAAGCTCGTTGTCTTCGAGGGTAAGTTCTCTATGGATGTATGTCCACCCGTTTGCTTTGTACCTAGTAGATAGATCTTGGCGTGTAGTTCACACCGTAGGAAAAATTTTGTTTTCTATGCTGCGGACCCAATAGTGGTAGCAGAGCCTGATCTATGCGTAGGTGCTTTGCACGGGTAGTACACATATGTTTATATGTGGGCGATGATGATCATGTTATTGCATCTTCTATGTACTTTGGATATTGGTGGCATAGTGGGATGAAGCGGCCCGGACCAACCTTACATGTCATCGTACATGAGACCGGTTCCACGACTGACATGCAACTTGTTTTGCATAAGTGGTCATGGTGTCCGCTCTCCTACTATAGTCAATATATGATTTACAACGAGTTGCTAATAACTTGGTTATCCTCGTTGTGGTTCATGTTCGTAGGTTAGACAGGTTCTATCTTCGAAAGCCCTAAGCCACGTAAAACTTGTAATTGATAAATTAGAGGCGTCTAGTTTAGATCGTTGCTGGGCTAGTGTTTTGATATGGTATTGTTGTAAGCAGATGTATAATAGATACTCTTACAACTCACTTAACGTGTAAGTTCCATAGACCTTGGCCTTACACACAAAGGAATGATAGAGATCATACCACGATGCAAATGATAGAGATCAAATGCATGGACCATATCACCTCACTTCACACATTAGATGTTAGCATCTTATACTGCTAGTTTGGCACGTTTGGTAGCATTATAAGATGATCCCTCATTTAGATATCAAGATAAAATGTGTTCTTCCTTAAGTATGCACCATTTTGTGGATCGTGTTTTGAGGCATCACGTGATGATCGGGTGTTTTCAACTCTACACTTTCATACAACGGGTGTAAGACAGTTTTACACAAGGAAACACTAAGGTTCTTACTTAACGAGCCTAGCATGTACAGACATGGCCTCGGAACACGGACCGAAAGGTTAAGCATGAGTCATATAGTTGATATGATGCCCATATAGATGCTCGCCTTTGAAGCTACACCGACTCACGTGATGATCGGACTTGGTGTAGTGGATTTGGTTCATGTAATCACCAAAAGGACACGAGAGATGTCGTTTTTGAGTGGGGGTTCATTAGTAATTTGGATTAGTCGAACTCAATCTATCATAAACTTAGTCTAAATATACTTTACAAATTCTGTTGTAGATGGCACCACCTGCTTTTAATTTCAATGTGTTCATGGAGAAAGAGAAACTTGTTGCGAATGGTAGCAACTTCACCAATCGGCTATGAATTTGAGGATTCTCCTCATCTGCTACACAAAAGCAATATGTGCTAGATGCGCCGCTAGGCCCCCACCAGCTCCTCGATGCCCCGACGAGGAAAAGAACGCCTATATAACTCGTCAGAGGACCACAACTTAGTTCATTGCGGCATACTGTATGGGCTAGAGCCGTAACTTCAAAGCGTTTGAAAATGGCAATGTTTTGAT
Source organism: Avena insularis (assembly GCA_023614405.1). Classification (NCBI taxonomy): domain Eukaryota; kingdom Viridiplantae; phylum Streptophyta; class Magnoliopsida; order Poales; family Poaceae; genus Avena; species Avena insularis. The sequence goes on along the minus strand of CM042688.1, from coordinate 43,897,876 downwards.
ACCATGGGAGAATTGAAAATGATTTTCAATACCCATGTCAGAGAGAGTTATAATGCTACAGAAAAGTTCTTTAGCTGCATGATGGAGGAAAACAGTCCGTTAGTGAGCACGCATCAAAATGTCTAGGTACGCCGATAAGCTTGTGTCCTTGGGAATAACGATTCCCATTGACTTAGGCATACATCGTGTTCTCCAATCTCTGCCACCTAGCTACAAGAGCTTCGTGATGAACTATAATATGCAGGGCATGAAGAAGTCTCTTCCCGAGCTTCTGTCAATGCTTAAGACTGCAGAAGTGGAGATTAGGAAAGAACATCAATTATTGATGATCAATAGGACCATCGGTTTCAAGAAGGACAAGAAAGGCAAGCACAAGGGAAATAAGGGTGGCAAGTCTGTTGCCACGCCTGAAAAGAAACCCCGAGCTGGCCCTAAGTCCGAATCGAAAGTGCTACTATTGCAAGGATCAGCCATTGAAGTTGAATCGCCCAAGTATTTGGCGGACAAGAAGTCTGGCAAGGCAAACAAAGGTATATGTGATATACATGTTATTGATGTGTACTTGACTAGTACTCGCAGTAGCATCTGGGTATTTGATACGGGATCGGTTGCTAATATATGTCACTCGGTTCAGGGGCTGCGGAACAAGCGGCAACTAGCAAGGGATGAGGTCACGATGCGGGTCGGCAATGGATCAAGAGTTGATGTGATCGCCGTCGGAACACTGCCTCTCCATATTCCATCAGGATTAGTTATAAACCTAAATAATTGTTATTTGGTGCCTGCACTGAGCATGAACATTGTATCCGGATCGTGTTTGATGCAAAGTGGTTATTCATTTAAGTCTGAAAACATGGTTGTTCGATTTATATGAATAATATCTTTTATGGTCATGCACCTATGTTGAATGGTTTATTTCTGTTGGATCTCGATAGCAGTATTACGCATATTCATATTGTTGATGCTAAAAGGATTAAACTTGATAATGATATATCTACATATATGTGGCACTGCCGTCTAGGTCATATTGGCGTTAAACGCATGAAGAAACTCCATTCTGATGGACTTTTGGAATTACTTGATTTTGAATCATTTGATACATGTGAGCCATGCCTTATGAGCAAGATGACTAGAACGTTGTTTTCCGGTTCAATGGAACGGGCGACAGATCTATTGGAAATCATACATACTGATGTGTGTGAACCAATGAGTGTGTCGGCGCGAGGTGCATATCGTTATTTTGTTACTTTCACGGATGATTTGAGTAGATACGGGTATATCTATTTGATAAAACACAAGTCTGAAACTTTTGAAAAGTTCAAAGAATTTCAGAATGAAGTGGAAAATCATCGTAACAGAAAGATCAAATTTCTGCGGTCCGACCGTGGAGGAGAGTATCTTAGTTACGAGTTTAGCACACATATGAAAGACTGTGGAATAGTTTCACAACTCACGCCTGCCGGAACACCACAACGTAATGGTGTGTCAGAACGTCGTAATCGTACTTTATTGGATATGGTTCGATCTATGATGTCTCTGACTGACTTGCCACTATCATTTTGGGGTTATGCACTGGAAACAGCTGCATTCACTTTAAATCGGGCACCATCTAAATCCGTTGAAACGACACCGTATGAATTATGGTTTGGAAACAAACCTAAGCTGTCATTTCTTAAGGTTTGGGGATGCGATGTTTATGTGAAGAAACTTCAACCGGATAAACTCGAACCCAAAGCGGAAAAATGCGTCTTCATAGGATACCCTAAGGAAATGATTGGGTATACCTTCTATCACAGATCCGAGGGCAAGGTCTTTGTTGCCAAGAATGGATCCTTTCTTGAGAAGGAGTTTCTCGCGAAAGGTGTGAGTAGTCGGAAGGTAGAACTCGAAGAGGTTATTGAACCTTCTCTTCATGAAATGGCGAGTAGCGCTCCGTAAGTTGTTTCGAGTTGACTTCACCTAATGAAGAGAGAGCTAATGATATTGATCATGAAACTCAAAGAGGACACTATCAACCTCGCAGTCAAGGTGACACGGCAGCTCCGAATCGCACGGCAATCCTGTTATGAATTCATGATTGATGAAATGGATGACCCTGCGACATATGAAGAAGCGATGATGAGCCCGGATTCCAACAAATGGCTAGAAGCCATGAAATCCGAGATGGAATCCATGTACGAGAACCAAGTTTGGAACTTGGTGGACTTACCTCATGACCGAAAGGCCGTTGAGAATAAATGGATTTTCAAAAGGAAAACCGATGCTGATGGTAATGTGACCATCTATAAGGCTCGACTTGTCGCAAAGGGGTTTCGACAAATTCAAGGAGTTGACTACGACGAGACATTCTCTCCCGTAGCGATGCTTAAGTCGGTTAGGATTATGTTAGCAATTGCTGCATATTTCGATTATGAAATATGGCAGATGGATGCCAAAACTGCGTTCCTCAATGGTAATGTTGAAGAAGAGTTGTATATGATACAACCTAAGGGTTTTTTCGATCCTAAGGGTGCTAATAAGGTGTGCAAACTTCAGCGATCCATCTATGGACTGAAGCAAGCATCACGAAGTTGGAATCTCCGCTTTGATGAGGTGATCAAAGAGTTTGGATTTGTCCAAACTTATGGAGAGGCTTGTATTTACAAGAAAGTGAGTGGGAGCAATGTGGCATTTCTGATATTATATGTGGATGACATATTATTGATTGGAAATGATTTAGATCTTTTAAACAGTGTTAAAAGTTATCTAAACAACAAATTTTCGATGAAGGACCTTGGTGAAGCTTCATATATATTAGGCATTAAAATCTATAGAGATAGATCAAGACGCCTAATTGGGCTATCGCAGAGTACATACCTTGATAAGATATTAAAGAAGTTTAATATGGACGGAAGTAAGAAGGGGTTCTTACCTATGTTGCAAGGCAAGACATTGAGTAAGACTCAAAGTCCGCCACGGCCGGAAGAAAGAGAGATAATGGATAAGATCCCCTATGCCTCAGCCATAGGCTCTATAATGTATGCCATGCTATGTACAAGACCAGATGTGGCACATGCTATTAGTTTGACTAGTAGGTACCAATCTGATCTAGGTTCTAACACCGATATGGTCAAGAATATCCTTAAGTACTTGAGAAGAACTAAGGATATGTTTCTTATATACGGAGGTGAAGAAGAGCTAGTCGCTAAGTGTTATGTCGATGCTAGCTTTGACACTGATCCGGATGACTCTAAGTCTCAATTCGGATACGTATTTCTCTTGAACGGAGCAGCAGTTAGTTGGAGGAGCTCCAAACAACATGTGGTGGCTGGATCAACAACAGTGACAGAATATGTTGCTGCTTCAGAAGCAGCGCAGGAAGCGGTTTAGGTGAAGGAGTTCATAACAGAACTGGATGTGGTTCCCAGTGCGTTGGACCCGATGGTGATCTATTGTGACAACAATGGATCCATAGTCAACACAAAGGAACCAAGGTCTCACAAGAATTCCAAGCATATTAAGCGCCGGTTTCACTCCATCCGCGAGCATGTCAAGGATGGAGATATAAAGATTTGTAAAGTGCACACGGACCTGAATGTAGCAGATCCGTTGACTAAAGTACTTCCTAGGGCAAAACATGATCAACACCAGAACTCCATGGGTGTTAGATTTATCACTATGTGAACTAGATTATTGTCTCTAGTGCAAGTGGGAGACTGAAGGAAATATGCCCTGAGAGGCAATAATAAAGTTGTTATTATGTATTCCTTATATATGATAGATGTTTATTTTGCATGCTATAATTTTATTTATAGGAAACATCAATACATGTGTGTTTAATAAACAAAAAGGGTTCCTAGTCATGCCTCTCTTATAGACTAGCTTGTTGATTAACAGGATGATCAAGGTTTCCTGATCATGGACATTGGATGTTGTTAATAACAAGGTCACACCATTGGTGGAATGATGTGATGAACATTCATCCGAAGTATAGCATTACGATCAAGTCATTGTGTTTATATTGCTATAACATCATCAAGTAATCTTTATCCTTAGACCATGAGATCATGTTAATTACTACACCGGAAGAGTATCTTGATAACATCAAGCGTCGCCCGTAAAGGGTGACTATAAAGATGGGTTCGATGCTTTACGAAGGTGTTATTTGAGGAAAACTCATGGATCAAGAGTGGAATTTGTCAATCGGATGACGGATAGATATACTCTGGGCCCTCTCGGTGATATCACATTAGGATAGCTTGCAAGCAAGTGATGTGATCACTAGAATGTTATATCAGCGAGAAAAGAGTGCATGTCGATGTGAGATCAAACTAGGTATGGAGATACGATGATCGAATCTCGGACATGTAATATATCGAGACAAAGGGATTTAGTTACAAGCGTTAAAGGTTCTCACGATCATAGAGTCATCGTTGAATGTGTACGGCAAGACGGATCTCTAGGGCCCTTGCTGATTATTGATGGAGAAGGGTCTCGATCAATACGCATTATTATTCATGAAAGTAAGGGTGGCACATAAGAGTTACGAACACCATTTTTTTTTTGGAATATATTTAGAGGAAATATTTTGGTGAAGTTTTGGAATATGTTTGCAATAGAAACCGAAATTGTTTATATGAAATTGAAAGGTGGGTTCGCATGTGTGATATTGAAATATTGCATAGGTTATGTGAATGTTTGTTAATTAAAGTAATTAACAAAATTCTGAATAAATTTAATAAAAGATTTTATTAAATGAGAGAGAGCATTAAATTTGGAGAAACTTAATGCATTTAAAGTGGAACTTTAAAATGGAATGTGAAGGCATTTTAATGTGGAGGTTACCACCACATGAATGGGGGAGGTGAGGTCACCCCCATGCGCCCGACCATGGAGAGAGGGGCCACCCCTCCTCCTATAAAGGCCACCATTCCCTCCTTCATCCTCACACCTCCTTGTGAAGGATCTCTCTCCCTCTAGAATTATTCCCCCATGGTCTCGGATTAGCGAGATACATGTTCCGGTGGCATTTTGCGGAAGGAGTTCTTGCTTCGCTGGATCGCTGGAGGAGGAGGAGGAGGTTGTGGTGGCTTGAACGTGTGCAGTGCGGATGCGCTTGAGTTGCTGGCCGGACTTCCTCACGATCTTGAGATCGACAAGTGTACGACTACATCAACCACGAGTTCCTACTCGTTAACAAAGCTCATTGTCTTCAAGGGTAAGTTCTCTATGGATGTACGTCCACCCGTTTGCTTTGTACCTAGTAGATAGATCCTGGCGTGTAGTTCACATCGTAGGAAATTTTTTGTTTTCTATGCTGCGGACCCAACATATGGAACTTACACGTTAAGTGAGTTGTAAGAGTATCTATTATACATCTACTTACAACAATACTATATCAAAACACTAGCCCAGCAACGATCTAAACTAGACGCCTCTAATTTATCAATTGCAAGTTTTAAGTGGCTTAGGGCTTTCGGAGATAGAACCTGTCTAACCTACGAACATGAACCACAATGAGGATAACTAAGTTATTAGCAACTCGTTGTAAATCAGATATTGACTATAGTAGGAGAGACAGACACCCGCCAGCCACTTATGCAAAATAAGTTGCATGTCAGTCGTGTAACCGGTCTCATGTACGATGACATGTAAGATTGGTCCGGGCCGCTTCATCCCACTATGCCACCAATATCCAAAGTACATAGAAGATGCAATAACATGATCATCATCGCCCACATATAAACATATGTGTACTACCCGTGCAAAGCACCTACGCATAGATCAGGCTCTGATACCACTGTTGGGTCCGCAGCATAGAAAACAAAAAATTGCCTACGATGAAAACTATACGCCAAGATCTATCTACTAGATACAGAGCAACGGGTGGACATACATCCATGGAAAACTTACCCTCGAAGACAATGAGCTTTGTTAACGAGTAGGAACGCGTGGTTGATGTAGTCGTACACTTGCCGATCTCAAGATCGTGAGGAAGTCCGAGCGCCGCAACTCAGCAGCGCATCCGCACTCGCACACACGTTCAAGCCACCGGACAACCTCCACCGCCTCGCTCCAGCGATCCAGTGTGGAAGCAACTCCTTCCTGCATTTAAATGCCACGGGAACATGTATCTCGCTAATCCGAGACCATGGGGAATAATTCTAGAGGGGAGAGAGATCCTTCACAAAGAGGTGTGAGGATGAAGGAGGAATGGGTGGTTTTATAGGAGGAGGGGTGCCCCTCTCTCCATGGCCAAGCATGGGGGTGACCCCTCACCTCCCCCCTTCATGTGGTGGTAACCCCTCCACATTAAAGTGTCTCTTCACATTCCCTTTTAAAGTCTCCACTTTAAATGCATTAAGTTTCTCCAAATTTAATGCTCTCTCATTTAATACAACTCTTTTATTAAATTTATTCAGAATTTTGTTAATTACTTTAATTAACAAACATTCACATATAGCCCCTTGCAATATTTCAATATCACATGCAGAACCACTTTCTGCAATTTCACCCGAAACAATTTCCGGTTTCTATTGAAACAATTCCTGCGCTTTGCAATTATTTCGTCTGAAACATATGTGCTCCAAAATGGTGTCCGGTAACTCTTAAGTGTGTCACCCTACGGTTCGCGAATAATGCAGACATGATCGAGACCCTTCTCTGATCAATAATCAGCAACGGACACGGAGATCCGTCGACTCCTACACATTCAACGATGACTCTGTGAACTTGAGAACCTTTAACGCTTGTAACTAAATACCTTTGTCTCTCGATATATTACATGTCCGAGATTCGATCATCGGTATCTCCATACCTAGTTTGATCTCGTTACCGACATGCACTCTTTTCTCGTTTCCGTGATATAACATTCTAGTGATCACATCACTTGCTTGCAAGCTATCCTAATGTGATATCACGAGAGGGCCCAGAGTATATCTATCCGTCATCTGGATTGACAAATTCCACTCTTGATCCATGAGCCTCAACATAACACCTTCGTAGCACTGAACCCATCTTTATAGTCACCCTGTTACGGTGTGACGTTTGATGTTATCAAGATACTCTTCCGGTGTTAGCAATTAACATGATCTCATGGTCTAAGGATAAAGATTACTTCGTATGATGTTATAGCAATATAAACACAATGACTTGATCGTAATGCTATACTTCGGATGAATGTTCATCACATCATTTCACAAATGCTATGACCTTGTTATTAACAACATCCAATGTCCATGATCAGGAAACCTTGATCATCTTGTTAATCAACAAGCTAGTCTATAAGAGAGACATGACTAGGAACCCTTTTTGTTTATTAAACACACATGTATTGATGTTTCCTATCAATACAATTATAGCATGCAAAATAAACATCTATCATATACAAGGAATACATAATAACAACCTCTCAGGGCATATTTTCTTCAGTATACAAAACTGTGGCGATAGTATCACCCTTGTGGCGAACAATATTATATAGAGCAAGATATTATTCCTGGAGTATAGTATTACCTAGCCACTTGTCCTCCTAAAAACGAACCTCCGATCCATCCTTAATAGAAACGTTCCAAAGCGGAAGAAATATTTCTTTATCACAATAAGATCAGCCTAGAAATGCGAGTGTCAAGTTTCGAAAAAACTTGAGATGACACATTCAAGCCAACATATTTTCTTTCAAGAAGAGTTTGCAAACCCCTTCTTCATTTAATAATTTGAAGAGCCATTTACTAAGGAGGGCCGTATTTTTTACCTCAAGATCATGAATACCTGGCCCATCATGTTCTCTGGGATGGCAAACAACACTCCATCTAGTCAGTCAACACTTTATTTTTTCACAATCTCCTTGCCAAAAGAATCTTGATCGGAAATCATCCAACTATTTTAAGACTCCTGTTGGAAGTTGGAAGAAGGATATTATGTACAGTACCATATTACTGAGTACTGAGTTGATGAGAACCAATCTTCCTCCCAAGAATAATAGTTTACCTTTCCAATTACTTAAATATAATTGAAGTCCCTTCTCCATGAGTTTTTATTCGACATTTGTGAGTCTTAGATAATGAATCATAATACCTAAATACCTAATTAGAAACTGGCCTTGTCTGTAGCCAAATAATTCAGGATATGTATTATCCTCATGTTGTACGTACAATTACTCATCTCATGTATGCCTGATGCATGCGTGTACGTACAATTTCAAATAGTAATAGAGGGTGTCTTTGCTTGGTTCGTTCTGAATTTTTTCTGTTCTCTGTTCTGAATCTAACACTGCTAACTAACTAGTAGCATAGTGTACTTTGGAAGTGGACGATTACTTTGGATAGACGAAAGCTCCCCCTGTCCAAACGTACTCGCCGAGCGTCTGAGTACCATGGCATATACCATTTCAGTATTCAGCCCCTGCCCTAGGGGCACGACAATAAGGACCCTTCCCAAGGGCCTTTATGTGCAATGGCCAATTCGTATTACTACCTCTGTTACGGAGAATATTTTGAATCTAATGTAATAGGGTTCAGAATATAGGAGATTTGTACATCTATAACTTCTGACGTGATGGTTTTCCATATCAGATGGCAAGTGCGTAAATACTTATGAGTTATTCGATTAAGTTCAAGCCATTTTTTTCAACAGAGTTACATATCAATAATCCTACGCTTACAGGCACTATGTTACGGACTACAACCTACGGGCCGACGTGTATGTAGCTGGGTGGTTGAAATCCAATTGCTCTCCGTGGATTTGTTTGAAGCCCTTGCGTCTGCTCGTAAGGGATTTCCGTAAGAAAAAATCCGTAAGTGTAGCATTATTGGTTACATATATATAGCCTTACAAGACGGTAGATAAACAAAAAATAAACCAAATGCATGGATTTTCTTGCACATTTATTGCAGTGGATGCTCACTTGTGTGATGCCAATCGAGCTGACATTTTATTTCAGTTTGCACTAGCTGAATGGTACATTCAAAAACATGAAATCAGTATATTATTACAACAATAAGCAAGCAGTGCCTGCATTTGGGGACAAATCCATAATACACGCTCAACATACTCTAGAATATGATATTTACTTATATCTAAGATAAAAAATCATGCATTCAAACACTATCATGATACTTTGTTAAACCATACACTCGCGGCTTTTCACCAAGATGCTTAAGGATACTAAACATTGTGGGAGCACATACATATATCTAATTTATCAAAGTGACACACAAAAATCAAAGACAAATGCTCGAACCTTTTAAATTTATATGTGATCTGGAGGAATTCGGTTTAACCAAGTATTTTTAAGGGTTCATTTCTCAAAAAGGGAATAACTTTGAACATCAAGTTTCTTGCAAATCCCTTTTCAAATTTAGTGGAAGTGTAAGTGCAATGTTAGGCGGTAAAACTGTACATTAAAAATAGTATATGTTAATAATTAATAAATTGTCATGTAATGAGTTTTTTATGTGATGAAAATGCATTTAGTAAGAACACATATTGTGGAGGGGCTATAAGAAGGTAAAAAAAGTGATTATAAATGGGTAATAATCAACTTGTCTTGGATACACTAGTTGCATATGGGTTAGAAATTAAAAATCAACATCGGATGTGTCGGCGGTGTCAGAACGGAAGGAGTAGCCAATGCAGGATGGGAAGAAGAAGGTGTCGGAGCTCCGGACTGTGTGACAACAAAATGGCGGAGCATCCGGCGTCGTCGACAACCACTACAATGAGGGGATGTCGGGGTTGTCGCTCACTCGCTGCGAGTGGTGTGCGCTGCCAACATCCAGAAACACAAGGGGGTCGAGTGTGTCCGTTCCACCTCAACCCAATGTGTTTCATGGGGTCACTCGGGGTGAGCCCGGCCAAAAACGGCCTGGTCATGGTTTTAGGTGGATTCAAACTAGGCCGGGTAAACACACCACGAAACCGATCAAACCACTTGTACAAAACAATGCCTTAAAGAGTTTTAAGCATTATGTTTGGGCTCTGCATAATTAGGATGCATACAGACGACAAAAGTACACAAGTCTCAAACAGGAAAGCCTAGGTGAATTACATATCAGAATGAGCAGTAGTAAAAAAATACCTAGAGTGAAGAGTCGATCTGAAAATTATACTGCTATCCATGTTGGGTAATAAAGTCCCTCATTGTATCCTCCAACCATGTATAAACGTCCATAAATAGTTATCGAAACTCCACATGATATAGAGATGGCATAAACGGAGTGTACTTGTGCACACGTAGATAACCTGTAGGAGAGAGCAACTTTTAACATTTAAAACTTTATCATTTCTACGTAGCCAAAGCGACCAAATAATGGCAATCTCTTCCACTCTAAGAAGAATTTGGAACCAGTAACCTATACAATGTAACCAGATCCTAAAAATATTGGAAACACTACATAGTGGGTACATGTTTGAAGCTACTTGGATGATTCATCATATAGAACGGACAAAATTACATTGAAAGAATATATTTTAGTTGTATCATCATGGTGACAAGACACATTTTGTACTCCCATACCAATTATGCTTGATAAGCTTGTCTTTGGTAAGGATAACCCCAAGACGAAGATACCATGCAAAATTATTCTTAAGAGGTATCTTTATTTTTCAGATTTTCCTATTATCATCGACTAGTATTTGTGATTGGACTAATACCTTGTACATAGAATCAACCAATAATTTACCACTGTCATGTAGGTTACATCAAAATTCATAAGTCCTGGGTGTTAATTGGCCAACAACCAAGCAGTGAAGCAAAGTGTTTCAAGAAGCAAGCCTGGGTCCAATCCTAACATTATATTCGGTAGAGTGGTATACAAAACCATGGTGATAGTATCATCCTTATGACGAACAATATTATATAGAGCAGGATATTATTCCTGGAGTGTAGTATTACCTAGCCACTTTTTCTCCTAAAAACGAACCTTCGATCCATCCTTAATAGAAAACGTTCCAAAGCGGAAGAAATATTTCTTTGTCAACATAAAATCGACGTAGAAATGTGAGTGCCAAGTTTCGAAAAACTTGAGATGACACATTCAAGCCAACATATTTTCTTTCAGGAAGAGTTTGTCAAACCCCTTCTTCATTTAATAACTTGAAGAGCCATTTACCAAGGAGGACTGTATTTTTTACCTCAAGATCATAAATACCTAGCCCATCGTGTTCTTTGGAATGGCAAACAACACTCCATTAGTCAGTAAATACTTTCTTTTTTTACTATCTCCTTGCCAAAAGAATCTTGATCGAAAATCATCCAACCATTTTAATACTCCTGTTGGAAGTTGGAAGAAGGATATCATGTACAGTACCATATTACTGAGTACTGAGTTGATGAGAACCAATCTTCCTCCCAAGGATAATAGTTTACCTTTCTAACTACTTAAACATAATTTAAGTCCCTTCTCCATGAGTTTCCATTCGACATTTGTGAGTCTTTGATAATGAATCAGAATACCCAAATACCTAATTGGAAACTAGCCTTGTCTGTAGTCAAATAACTCAGGATATGTATTATCCTCATCTTGTGCCTCACCGAACCTAAATAATTCAGTCTTATGGAAATTAATCTTCAGACCCGATAATTGCTCGAAAGCTGATAGTATTATCTTCAGATTTCTTGATTTTTTTTAATGTCATGTTCCATCAAAAGCATTGTATGATCGGCATATTGTAGGATAGATAAACCTCCACAAACAAGATGAAGAACCACTCCTTCAATTTGGCTAGTCAATCATAACAGCGAGCATATCAATCACTATATTAAATAGTATGGGCGATAACGGGTCATCTTGTCTTAGGCATTTTTTGTCTCGAAGTATTTGCCAACATCATCATTGACCTTAACGGCCACACTACCTATTGACACAAAGCTATGTATTAAAGCACGTCATTCTTTAGAAAAGCCTTTCATTTCGAGAGTCTACTATAGAAAAGACCATTTGATTTTGTCATAGGATTTCTTAAAATTAATCTTTAAAATTACCCCATTCAATGAACTTTTTCATGAAGGATGACCACCCCATCTAGGATATTATGGCCTTGCATGAATGTAGTCTATGAAGGAAAAACTACATGGTTTGCCACTGTGTTTAGCATGTTAGTTGCAACTTTGGCAAAAAAAATAAGAGGACATATAGGCATGTATTGTTGGATACTTTCTACTTCATTAACCTTAGGTAACAAAATTATTTCTCCAAAATTCAGGCAAAACAATTCTATTTGTCCAGCATGAAGACATCTGAACAAATCCGGAAGATCCGGTTTGATGACATCCTAGAAGTTCTGGTAGAACTCAATCGGGAAACCATCAGGACCGAGGTTTTGTAGTGTTCCATTTCAAAAAACGGTCTGTTTCACTTCCTCCTCAGAATAGGAAGCAGTTAGTAGGTTGTTTTCCTCTATGGAAACCTGGGTATGTCGTTTGTTCGAGTCTCATCCATAGAGAAGTTACCTTCCTCGGGTGCACCAAACAAACCTTTAAAGTAATTTGTAATGTACGACTTAAGTTGCTCATGGCCCTCAATCATTCCTTCATGCTGATTCAGAGAATGGATAAGGATACCGGTTGTGTGTCGTGTCCATTCACCAACATGTTTGTGTGTCGCACGCATTTTTATTTCACCCTTGTATTGGGGTGTGGCCAACAACGGGTATTTCCCATACCTTTTTGACCATATCATCAAAGCCCTCATAGTGTAGCCATCCAAGCTCAAACTCAAATTGGTGAGAACATTACGGTCTAGACAATCCAGTGGTCATTAATATGAGAGCGTGATCTGAAGAACCTCAATACGCTCTATAACCCATACCAACACCATAGGGAACTTAGATTCCTAATCAGTGTAGTACACGGTCTAGTTTCTTGTATATGGGTTCACCAATGCTATTTGACCAAGTAAATTTCCTTTCCCATTGAAACCTCTCTCAAATTTAAGTTGTCAATGACTGCGTTGAATAAGAAAAGCCAGTGATTGTCGAATCTGACTCTACTCTTCTCGAATGGAAATCGAAGCAAATTGAAATACCCCCAATAAGAATAGGGTTAGGGTTATTCTTTGCTAGATTAACCATTTCACGAAGGAAGTCGGCCTTGAACTCATACTGAGCAGCACTATATACAACGACAGGAGTCCATGTAAAGTTATGGGCATTTTTTGCGAATATGGAGTTTAATATGATATTCACCATCCAAACTAGAAAAAAACATCTATAGTATCTCTTCTTACGCCGCTAAGATGCCCCCAGATCTTCCACGAGTGTACGTGAAAGCCACACAAAGTCTATACCGTCCGAGAGCCAGTTAAGACGACTATACGAAAAATCTCGTCTCGTTAAGACTCTTAGCTATATCAATGCTAAATTTTTAGATATGTTTCATGATACATATTTTTTCCAGCACTGTTAGCTTTGCAGTTAACAATTTAGTGGAACTATTTAAGTTGGAATGACCTTTCTAAAAGCATAATTCACGTGTTTTTTTAGGGAAATAATTCACAAGTTGTACCCATATTTTTTTTTGTTGAGCGGAACATGTTGTACCTAACCTATATAGTAGCACTCTAACGGTAGAAGGCTTCGCATTATCAGGCACACATTCTTTTCCCGCGCCGGCCCAGCCCAAACATGAAGCCCAATGCACAGCGTTTCCACTCAGCGTAGAGAAGACTGTCAGATCTTTCATGCATGCTCAGTTTCTCTCTCAATATATTTTTTTTTTATCTCAAGCTCAGTGGGGAACTCGGTTTTGAAAAGCACAAAACCTCATTGGCATTGCCGCAGTCCACATCCTCCTCCAGATTGTTAGACGTACGCCACAATTCAAGATGTATGGTACGGTCCGCGCTCACAGAAGCAGAAGTATTTTCCGTAGTAATTGATGGTGCGTAAAATTCGGGCTCACATGTAAATGAACTCATTATTGAAAAGCATATTCTAAAATGTTAAAAAAAATAAAAAATATATGCATGTACATCTAGACATTATATGTTCGTACACAAATTTAAAAAAAATTATATCTCACATATAAAAAAGACAAATTCCGGTGCTACAATATGACTATTCATGGATATTTCTTTTCTCTTTTCACACAAGCAACATAAAATGTTTATTTTTTCTAAAAACTTGTGCATCAACGTAGAATGTCATGTACATACAAAAATTTAGTTTAAATTTTATTGACATTTTAAATTTTATTTATATATTTTTTTATAATAAATTCATTTGCACCCAAAGCACCACCTCCTGCGATGCGCTTTCGTAATCCTCCTAAAATGGTATTAAAGCGGTCCGTTTCATATTTTGGGTCGAACCCCCTGCTTAAATCGTGGTCACATCTGTCCGGTCCGGCCGGCGTTCAAATGGCGTGACCCATCTGTCCGAGCCTGGCCAGTAGGGTCACGTCGTTTTTTTTCAAAATTCAAACAGACACAATTCGCGCGTAGATGAAGTGGCAAAGTTCATACATAATTATACAAAATATATTACATTCAAAACATAAAAAAAGAAAAAAAATTGGCCTTAGCCCTAACTACTGACGATCTCCCCGCCACTGTCGCCATCCCGTCCATCTATGGATCGAGGTCGATGTACTCCGGTGGCGTCCAGAGATGTGGCGGCGGCAGTTCCGGAGCTGGCGCGCATGCGGGAGGTGTCGGCTGGTCGATCACCTGGCCTGGCCACGCTGGCCACATGTCCGTTTTCGATGACGCGGGCGGAGCGTACCACCCCGGCGCGGGTGGGGCAGACCACTCCGATGCGGGCGAAGCAGCCCACCCCCGTAGCAGCTGCGGTGGGGACTGTGGCGGTGGCAGCAGCTGCCCCGCGTTCACCTACGCCACCAAGCCGGTGAGCTGGACGACCTCCTGGTAGCCGTCCCACATTTGGTCCTCCTCCCTCGCGCTGGCCGCGATGGCCTGCTCGAGGAAGGCGTCCTCATCGTAGCCCCGTGCCAGGACCTCCTGGTACTCCGGGGGCAGGTGCGCGGCGGCGGATGTGGAGGATGACCCCTCCTCCTTGACGATGATGTCGACGTCGCCGTCGCCGAGATCGGCATCATAGTGGTTGACGGCACCGTCAGAGACGGGTTCACCTACGGGAAGGTCGTGGTGCCCCACGGGTCGAACTTGCCGCGGTAGGTGCTGAGGCGGCGCGCCGTGTGCTCCCACTCCAGGAACTTTTTCCAGAACTTCTTGTTCTGGTAGGCGCGGTCGTAGCGGAAGGCCGGCGGGAGCTGGTGGATGCAGCGGGCGATCTCCTCCTCTAGCGGCCTGCCCTCCTTAGGCGCGGGTGGCACCGACACCCGCTCCTGGTTGAGGTGCCAGCCCGTGGGGAGGGAGACATCGTGGTGGGCGATGCCTCTTCCCTCCCTCCATCGCCGCTCGCACTCCGCCACGCGGAAGTAGCGGCGGTCGTGGGCTGGGCCCTCCTCCTGGCGGCGTTTGGGGCGCTGACGAAGTCCTGCGCCCGGGGCGACGGCGACACGACCCCTCGAAGGAAGGCCGGCATGCAGCTCCCTTGACGGCGTCGGCCGCTCGAGCCGGATCCGCCGGCTTCACGGTCGTTCTTGGACTTCTTGAACCATCCCGACTTCTTCATCGCTGGCGGTGGCGGCGGTGGCTATGGCGGCTAGTTGTTGAGTGCCTCCGGCGATGGCGATGGCGAGAGAAGGGGAGGTGTGCGGCATCGACGGTCGTAGGGGCCAGCTTAAGTAGCCTCTGACGGTGGGAACGTGTCCAGGTTCTCGCGCCTTCGCCATCTATGACGGCGCGAGAACTCAGGCGACGCCCCGTCCCATTGTCATTGATGACGAAGGCTGCCGCGGTTGCGTCTGACTCGGTGCCGCCATTCAGTCTGTCGTCTGCTCCTATGAATCGCTAACGCGGTTGGCTTTGACTCGCTACGGACGCTGGCGGTGGGCCAGTAGCGCGCATGGTGGAGGACCCGCCCGTGTCCGGGCCGATGCAATGATCACGCAAATTAGATGCGCCGATGGTTCGAGCCAGACGTGTCGATCCGAATGGATCGTACCGCTAGGAGACCTCGTACGTACGTCCGCGCGAACGCGTTCTGACGTGCCTGGACGTTTTGGGTCGTACCGGTGGAGATGCCCCGACAGAAGAGGTGAACTTGGTGACTTCTGTTCTAGGGCTGCCTTGCGTCCACTCCAGAGTCCAGACTCGGTGTGGCTCCAAGTCCAAGACCATGGTGAAGCACCGAAGCCCCACTTGCTAGCTCAGTGCGGCCGTGCCCAACCCGTTCCCTTTCGCTCCCGCTCCCGCTCCCGGATGTCGGTATCTTCATCTCCGCGTCCGTAGGCACGGTCCAGCGATGACGCGGCCTCCTCGCCTCCTGGGTACGGACCAAATCTCCTTGCGCGTGCGTGGTGCGTGCGTGCCTTACCCATCAAAATTCGGCAAATGTTATAGGCCCTGTGCCACACGCACGCACGCACGCCGGCCGGCTACTAGCGCGTGGCGACACGGGATCTCGGCAGGGTCAAACGCTGCAATGTGCAATCCAATTAATTCGTGCAGCAAACTCGGTTCCTTGGACTTCTTCGCTATTTTGGAGAAATAATTAGATCCCCATTTAGCCAGCCACACCCATGTGACCTCACATGCCATGAACAGTAGCACCATGGAATTAACCCATCGGTCGTGCTCGTCCATGCATGCCCAAAATAGTTATGGATTCGTTAATTAATATCGGTTGGTGGGAAGGACCAATCGCAAGACGAAATTTATTTGGTTTAATTGCACCACTTTACTACAAATCAAGGCGCGGCTGAGCTAGCCATCCATCAAGGTGATATACAAGGACTATCGTGATGGCTAAGTTGCACCCTCTTCTGTTTGTTGCTTATGCTAAGCATGTTCTCTGGATGGACGGAACCTTGTAGTACTACAGTAGTTGTTAAACCAAAGGGATCCGTCAGGGTCGGAGCAGTTTGTGGCTTGGCCTGATCGATGCTTACATGTGTTTGCGTGACCCGTAATGAAGTGGTTAGTTAGCGGTCTGTTTTTTTACACTGTGCAGCTACAGCCTACAGGAAATATCGAATTCATTTGGTTGCATCAGACCGATCGAACTTCATTTCAGTCGCTTCAGTCAGTTTCTTCCTCGTTCGCCGTCTCTTCGGTGGAAGGAGAGTGTCTCTTTTAACGGTGTTGTTGCGATGCGTCAGTGTAACGTGTCACCTGCGTGCCTTGCTTTTGTGAGGAAGAAACTTCAGTATCGAGTCACGCATGAGATCGATCCGGATTCTTCAGCTTGACTGTCTTCCATCTTGATGCCGGGTGCTAATCAGTTACCCGTTTCTGACTCATGTTGTAAAGGAGTCGGTTTCACTACGAAATGCAACGATTAAGAGTGTCTCCACTCGTTTGTGCCCCCAGCCTGAAATCCGGCAAAAACAAATTGCCGGATGGACGAAGCTTTCGGCTTGGGGGTGCGCCGAGTCCCAGACACTCCCAAGGACCGGCCTCCAGAGATTAGAAAACGGTGACCATTTTTGAATTAGTTTTTTCCGTCAGCATAAACACGAGCAAGTCCAAGAGTTCGGTGATCAAACTATATATAGGCGCCGGGATCAGACGGTAGGTTCCTCGACGGCGGTCATAGGCTCGACAACGGTGGACCTACTAGCCTCCTCGACGACAGAGGCAGGACTCGGCGAATGTCTCAGGCGTGGAGCGCAGCTGGGATGCAGAAGAGGAGGTTGGGGCAGAGCTCGGTGTCGGTGTCAGCGTCGGCATGGGTGTTGCGGCGGACGATGTCAGTAGGCCGCTCAGGATGGCGTTGCGCTCGGCCATGTACCAGGTCATCCGTCACCCTCATGTTCGCCTCTATCAAGAACGCCAGATCAGTGTTCCTCTTCTTCGCCGCGACGTTGACCTTAAGGAGGTCGATCTTGACGCCTTGGTTCTCCAACATTACCCTCCACCGCTCATCGAACTTCTCGTCTCGCTGCACGGCGTGGGTCTTGGCGTTGGCTGTGGACTTCTCGGTCGAAGCTTGGAGCTTTTCGCCGGGCAGACCCTTGGCCTTGAGCTCCTTGGCATTCTTCTGGCCAAGCTTCACCGACCTTCGGGCGCTAGGGGCGCTAGATCCTCCGGGTTTTAGATGACGTCCTTTCCTTTGGTGAGGGACGTGCGCACGTCCCTCCACTTTTGGCACCTCGAGATCCTCGTGAAGACGTGGAGGAACTTGAAATCCTGCCCGTTGTTGTCGTCACGGTAGAGACCAAATGTGTGGTTCATCTGCAAACAGAGAGGCGAGACTGGGCATAGGTTGTGGTAAACTTGGCCGAAAGAGGTCAACAAGGCAGGTGGGGAGTTTACCTTGCGTTCGAAATCGGCGCTACTCTCCAGGTGATTCTCGATCTCCTCTTGTATCCCATGTTATTTGCTGCAAGCTTGTTGGATGAGTCCCCAATGGGTGGTCATGGCCTTGTCGCCGCGCTCCATGTGAATCTTATTAAATTGAGGATCGCAAAGTTTGCGTTCATCAAACACAAACTTGATCCTCTTCCAATAGGTCTCAGAGTTTTGATTTGCGCTGGTGATCGGGTCAACGGAGACGGTCTTCCAAGTTTTGGCGAGACACTCGTCTTCCTTCGTCGCCCACTTGATGCGGACATCGCCCGGCGGCGCCGACATTCCCTTCTTCCTCCCCTTGTAGCTCGCCGACACCTCCTGCAGGTTGACCTTGGCCTCGGCCTCTTCTTCCTCGTCCTGGTTAGCTTCAGCTTCATCTTCGTCTTCATTGCCGCCGAAAACTTGCGTGTCCATGCCGTTCTCGGTTGATGTGCGATCTTCCTCCTGGGTGAAGTACCCTGGAGCCGAAGCGGTGGCGGTTGAACCGGACGCGATCATGTCGTGCATGATAGAGTCGCTCGGCATTCCGCTGACAGGCTACTAGCGTTGGCGGTGCAGGCGCCGAAGTGGTTCACCAAGAAAGAAACGAGGCCTGGGGAGAATGGCAGAGGTCATGTTGGGGTTGGGGTTGAAGCCGCCTAGCTGGTCGTCGTCATACTCTGGCGAATGAGAGAACCTTGTGCGCAGCGTGGCTTGATGAGCGCTGGTATCCTGGAACATGGCTTGCGGGGACGACGTGTAGTTCGCCGGGGAGACGCTCGACTGGATGCCCCAAGCACCGCCGGCAAAGAACTGGCCGCCGTGGTGCGGTGGATACACCATGGTCGGCATCACCGACGCCTGCGCTAGGGCCTCCTACTTCGCCTTGAATTTATTCTTCCTCTCCCGGCGACCCTCGGTTTGCGCCTTTATGCGCTTCACAACCTTCAACCACTCGACGTTGCTCATGCCGTCGGGATTTTCCTTGGGCTTTCTTGACTTCGGCGGCTGCTCGCCGGCGAGTCTCGTGCCACTGAATTTCTTCGACGGCATGGCGTCACAGATCTATGGGAGACGGAGGGGAAATGGCGGGAGTTGGCGGGAGCTCGCGGTCGGGTTGGGGGAAAAGGAGGGAAACGGAAGAAAAGGGTGGAGGGCGGCTTCTCTCGCCGACAACCCGGGCCCGCTCGTCTTTTCCCTCAAATTTTGTATTTGAGGCGTATGAACCTAATGAAGTCTCCAACACCCACCCATTCAAACATAACCCGCGATATTTAGGAATTAAAAGAACTATAAAATCTAGAAAATATCAGAGTAGACCAAACACTCATAAAATTCAAAGATATGGCTAAATTATTATATGGATTTATGAACGTGCATGTAAAGACAATAAATATAGAAGAAAATTGGACAAGGTGGTGACACCAGATGAAGAAAGCAAGACCAAGGTGTATTATCGGACTTAATTTTACGACTTTATTTGTTTCTTTCATGATAGTTTCCTAGAATTTATATTTACTATTGGAAGTTCTTGTCTTATTTGTAAATTACTTACCTTTTGCAATTTCCACAAATTTCTCAATTTAATAAAGATCTTTAATTCCTTAAATTCGTTGAATTTCCAAATCCTGATTGGTTGTAAGTGAGCGCTGTTCGTTGATAGATGAGTATTCCATTGTAACATCCCCCAAGTGACCGTCAGTAAGTCGGGAAAAAAAAATCGACCGTCACTAAAATTTCGGCAACGGAAAGGAGTTTCCTGTTCAACTTCAACGTACAAGCGCGGACAAGGATATGCATTCAATAATTGGATTCAGCTGAATCAAACGCAGTCTTATATATGCCATGTGAAACCGACGAAAACTCTACTTCTCAAAGAAACACGATCACGGCATTGACATTGTCATCCGCGCTATTCCTCCACGTGCCATTATCATCACGGAAGAAAGGATCGGAGTCCATTTGTTGCGCGTCAGGAGCAATCTTCCGCCACAAAACGTAGCA
Organism: Avena insularis; assembly: GCA_023614405.1. Taxonomy (NCBI): domain Eukaryota; kingdom Viridiplantae; phylum Streptophyta; class Magnoliopsida; order Poales; family Poaceae; genus Avena; species Avena insularis. Next base: position 43,877,540 of record CM042688.1, on the reverse strand, counting down.
GCATGACGTGTTTCCTTGACAAAATATAGTGGGCGGAAAGCCGAGTTCGGTTATATATCTTCTCGTCAGGGGCTCCCATTTTTCAATCGAGCAGAGCAGCCACGTGACCGTGGAGCATCACCGAGTCTCCGAGATGACGCCCGCCTTTTACGGCTACCAGTTCGCGACGCGTCGCAGTCTTTCCGAGACTGACTGGGCGTTCGCCGTGACCGTGTGTCAGACGGGACATTCCCCTGTCAGTCAGAATGCGCCAGGGCGACGAGACGGAGGCTCCACGGAAAGATCGAAGAAGGGAAAGCACACACCGCGCAAGCGCAAGGACGACGAGAGGACGAAGGGGAAAGTCGCTGGCGATGCTTTAATGTGGTAAATTCTGTGGCAGAGAGACGTGCGCTGCTGCGAGGCTTTTGGTGGTAGTAGCAGTGGTGTGTGTCGTTGCGCACTTGTGCACGGGAACTTTTGGTCCAGAAACGCACGAAAGCGAGAGAGGAGAAGGGAGTGGCTCGTACGGCGCCAGAGCCAGCCAAAGAATGACTGACCCATCGGGGGGCCCTGCCACGGACACGTCCAAAGGTGACCGTAGCGTGTGCGGCGTTGACATCTCGACGGTGCGCCTGCATGTCATCATTTCTGGGTGTAGCGCCCGGTGAAAAAAGTAACGGAGAAACGCCTCCGACGGTCAGTTACCACCACCGCTCGCCGCCACACGCTGCTCCCATCCACACCCCAGTGGCGTGTTCGTGGCCGGGCACGTCAAGCGACGGGACGAGACGGGACACGGGACACGTCGACGACCGAGCCAGCCCCGATCGAGGCCGCCGTGCGGGGTGGGGTGGGGTGGTGCGTGCCGAGTCCCCAACCCCACCGATCCGATCGGCAAATCCCAAGCAGGTTCCTTCCCCACAGATCCCGACGCCCCCACCACACCGCCCCACCTCCCTCCCCCTCTCTCTCCTCTCTTCCAAAACTCGCGCACCACACCAGAGGCCAGACAGGTGAATTGCCCTTCGGGCCGCGCCGCGCCACGCCATGGCCGAGTGCCGGAGCCTCATCGAGTTCCTCCGCGCCTTCGAGCACCACCGCAGGGCCGCGGACTCCGCCTTCTCCCGATCCAAGCGCGCCTCCTCCCCCGGCCACCACCACCACCTCACCGCCTTCTGCGACGACCACTCGCCCATGGCGGCCGTCGACGCGCTCGTGCTCCTCGCCGTCCTCGGCGCGCTCGGATTCCTCGTGATCCCGCACGTCAAGCTGCTGCTGCTCGAGGCGGCCGCGCTGCTCACCCCGGCCGCTTCCTGCCTCCCGGCCGCCGCCCTCGCGGGCGCCGCGGCCGCCGTGGCCACGGCCGTGCTCGGCTGGGAGCTTTTAGGCCACCACGCGCGCAAGTGCGGGAAGCCGCGCTGCAGGGGGCTCAAGAAGGCCGTCGAGTTCGACATCCAGCTCGAGACGGAGGAGTGCGTGCGCGGACGCCCCACTCCCGCCGCGCGATCGGCGCTGCTCGCCGCCGCGGGGGCGCGACCCGTGGATCTCGGGGACGCGCACCGGGAGCTCGAGGTCGAGCTACGCAAGATGGCGCCGCCCAATGGACGCACCGTGCTCATCTTCCGCGCGCCCTGCGGGTGCCCCAAGGGACGCATGGAGGTATGGGGCGCAAAGAAGGTGCGCAGGATCAAGAAGTAGATGTACCTTCTTGATGATGATGCTCCTATAATAAGTAGAAATACTAGTACTCCTACTATATAAGTTGTGCCCTCAGTAATAAGTATAGGCAGAGGGAAATAAAGGGATGATAGAAACAAATAGTTACTGGAGTATACTACTATCAGAGTACCGGACGATAGACTGTCGATTATGTCTGTGTTACCATGCAGAGGATATATGTTTGGATATATAGATATAACCCTGCTTGTTCATTCTCTGTTTATCATCAGACTCTGCATATATACATACTAGCATACCGAATGAAGGTTGCTCTTCTTACCAGATGCATTTCTATTGCCTGATTGAGCTCTCCTGGTCATAGTTTTTCTTATACAGTAGTGACTTTGGTGCTGAAAGGTTTCTTCTTTGATGCCACTGTGTTTACACTTTCTATCTGACAGTAGTTTCTGTTCCTTTGCCCTTTATGAATGCTATTTTTACTTGATTCATGGTGTTGTGGGGTAAATTTCTAGCTCCTTCATGGCATGGATGATCGCTGTTCTTTTACTAGTATTATTTTCATGAATTACTAGTTGAGATTGCGATGTTCTTGTATCTTGATCACTCAGTCCTAGTTTGTTAATCCAATATACTCTTCTACATTTTAAGATGCCAACTTTAAAGTTCGCTTGAACTTCTTGTGGGCAAGCTATAGTGGCTTCCATGAAAAAAAAAACCAACAGCTTCACTGAATTTAAAACAAACACAGTACGTTTCTTTCTATATCTTGATTATGATACTGGCAATAAGAATCAGATTCTGGAATTTCTATTCTCTTTTCATCCTCCTATGACATGCCTGTGCCATATTGGTAAGTTTTAGAGGCCGCATATTTCCCCTACCAAGTAAGCTTTACAGTGCCCATCCTTTATGTCATTGACCAATAACTATGTATTGTTGGTATGCTTGTTTGAGCATATCACTCCATTGAGATGCTTTTTTTCAGTTGAGATTGCGATGTTCTTGTATCTTGATCACTCAGTCCTAGTTTGATAATCCAATACACTCTTCTACATTTTGAGATGCCAACTTTAAAGTTGGCTTGAACATCTTATGGGCAAGCTATAGAGTGGCTTCCATTAAAAAAACCAACAGCTTACCTGAATTTTAAAACAAACACTGTACTTTTCTTGTTATATCTTGATTATGATACTGTCAATAGGAATCAGGTTCTGGAATTTCTATGCTCTCTTTTCATCCTCCTATGGCATACTTGTGCCATATTGGTAAGTTTTAGAGGCACAATCTGCACATTTCGCCTACCTAGTAAACTTTGCATTGCCCATCCTTTTTGTCTTTGACAAATAACTACTATGTATTGCATGCTTGTTTACATGCTTCCAGTATTATTTTGCTCATTATTTTCATTAGCACTTGTGTCATGGGCTGTCAGCTCCTAACCTAGATATACTTTGTCACTTAACTATATAGTGTTGTGTGCTTGTTTTACCATATCACTCCTTTGTCTCATAAATGCAATATAAACTAGTAACACATTCCTTCATTTGTTTACCTGCTTTCAATCTTATATTGCTCATTCTTTTCACTAGCGCTCGTGTCATGGGTTGGCACCTCCTAACCTAGGCATTATGTAAATTCCCTTAATGTTGTGCCCTCTCCTTTATTTTGAAAAAGAGACTTCACTTTCTTCCTTTGTAAGTGGCGTTTTGTACGACATAAGGAAACATTGTTCTGTTTATACTTTTATAGAGCGTAGTTTTTCTATAGCTTTATGACTAAATGATATATATCAAGGATGCAGTTCAGGTGTCAGAAAGCTGAGGTGTGGTCTAAATATTCCATTACCTATCTGTTTTTCTAGCTATTGGCCTCAAAAACCTTGTTCTATTAAATGTTAAGCAAGGTCATGGAACTGCGATGTAATCAGGCAGTGAAGAAACTGAAATCTGCTACCTGATGTTCTGCTCGGGTGTACTAGTATTCAGTTTGCAATTGGGGAAGTCTTCTTCCCAATTCATGCTTTTGTGTTATGGCCTGTTTGGGTGCCGGATTCAGTACTGTATTAGGCACCTATCTACTGTTACAGCAAGCACTGGACTACTGTAAATGTAGCCCTCCTGTATTATTACAACAAGTACTTGTCCCAGTTTACTTATTATGCATATACTAGACTTAATCAGTGACACTCCCGTAAAGTTCAGATGTCATGAGGCAAAAGCACATCTCAGACTTGACATGGAAGCAGACAGGAGATTGAGATCACCGACAACACCAAAGCAGACAACCTACAGGCCCAAACATCAGGAAATTGTCTGTGTTTTTGACACTTGTGCCAGCACAGAACAACACCAGGTTCTTGTGGTATTATGAACTGCCGTGCTTCTACAGCAAGTACCTCCATCAATTCAATTGTTACAGCATAGCTAGCACTACAGGTCTCCTCGAGCTATCAATTTAGTTGATCTGACTTATCCTAGACGTGTTAAATACACAGCACAAGCAGCACGCACAGATTTGCTCTCTGAATCTGAAACAAACACAAAAATGGTCTTCCAGGACAAAGACTAAAATCTTGAAGAACGCTATCCTGTTAACTATTATCGCCGGTGGCCTTGCTACCATATTATCAGAGTAAAAATACGATTAATCTCCTACGAAACTTTTAACTCGTCCTGAGAAGTCAAAGTGCTTCCTGCTGTACAGCTGACAAGAAGGCCAGAAGAGAAACTCGAGATAGCACGCAGAGTACTGCATCCTCCAGTTATTGAAAAGAAAGGGCCAAAGTGTGCTCTGTCTGTTTGGCTATTGGCTGTTTGTGTTGGCCTGTTCTCTGCTCCCCTTGTTCCTCTCCTGTTCTGCTGCTGTGGAGTGTGTGTTTGCCTGGTTGCTTCTGTAAGAAAGGGCTTGAGTTTGTAACGTTTAATCCATGAATCTGCTAACTGGAATCTGGAATGTGAGAGGATTGAACAACCCAGTGAGGCGGAAAGCTATTCTCGATTTCCTTGCCGATAAGCACTGCAATATAATCTGTCTGCAGGAAACAAAATTGGAAATGATTGACACAGCGATCGTTCGCGAGACTTTGGGACCTCGGTTCCAAGACAATTTTGTTCACAAGCCTGCTGAAGGAACCCAGGGAGGATTTATGATTGCCTGCTCAGCTGACTTTGCCATTGTGACTGATGCCCTTGCGCCAAACTGCTTCTCGGTGACGGCAACAATTGAAGATCGAACTGATGGTAGATTATGGTCGATTACTGGGGTTTATGGGCCTCAAGAGGATGCTGACAAGTTACTGTTTATCGAGGAACTGCGAGCTCTCAAACAATTTGTCAGAAATGAATGACTAGTGTTGGATGACTTCAACCTAATCAAAAAGGCTGAAGATAAAAGCAATAACTTGATAAACCTTCGGTTGACGGGCTCCTTCAGAACTGTTATTGATGATCTCGAGCTCCGTGAGTTTCATTTACAAGGTCGAAGATACACCTGGTGTAATGAGCGAGAGAAGCCTACCTACTCCGGAATTGACCGTGTTTTCATGACAAAGGACTGGGAATTCACCTGCCCACAATACCAACTCAGCCCGACGTCCACATCAGTTTCTGACCACTGTCCCTTGTTTGTAAAAAGGATGGAAACAAAAATCTTTAAAGGTTTTCGATTTGAGACCTATTGGCTGAATATGGAAGATTTCATGCAGGTGGTTCAAATGGCTTGGGAGAAACCTGTCCAATCCAGTGATGCTATCAAAACCCTCCACATCAAATTTTCTAGAACAGATAAAGCACTGAACCAATGGGCAAGACAGAGAAGGAAAGAGATCAGACTTAAAACTGACATTGCTAATGAAGTCATATTTCAGCTTGGCTTAGCACAGGAAGATAGAGAACTCTCTAGAGATGAACCGCTTCTTCAAAAATTCCTCAAAGCACAGCTGCTAGGCTTTGCAGCGATTGATAGAATTCGATGGAAGCAAAGGTCCATACTGACTTGGATCAAGCACGGGGATGCCAACTCAAAATTCTTCCACCTAAAAGCAAACGGAAGACACAGGAAAAACCATATCCCAAAATTATTGGGGCAGCATGGTTGACCATGGTGGCAAAGTCGAGATACTTCTCAAGCATTTTCAGAACCTCATCGGCAAAACAGAACAACAAAATATACGCCTAACTGGAGCTCTCTTGGGCTCCCAATTATAAACCTAAGCCATCTAGAGGCGCTTTTTTCTGTTGAGGAGATAAAAGCTGCAGTCATGGATTTGCACGGCGAAAAGGCCCATGGGTACACTAGCGACTTCTTCAAGAAATGTTGGAATGTCATCAATGATGACCTTGTTGCTGCCATCACTCAACTACATGGACTGCGCTCTAACAAATGACACCTTATGAATACTGCCCACCGTGTGTTACTTCCAAAAAAAGAGGGCGCCATCATAGCACAAGATTACAGACCCATTAGCCTGATGCACAACATGACTAAGATTGTCTACAAGATACTCCCGAACAGGCTGGCGTCGGAGATAAATAATCTGGTTTCTACAAGTCAGATTGCATTCATAAAAAGAAGAAGTATCCAGAACAACTTTCTTTACATAAAAAATGTCATAAAGGAAGCTCATAAGAAGAAGTCCCACTCTTATTCCTCAAATTGGACATTCCCAAAGCATTCAACTCCGTCAGCTAGGGCTACCTCGTAGAAGTTATGAAGGGCTTTGGCTTTGGCTTCAGATGGTGTGACCTGATCTGCAGCATTCTCGCAGGTGCATCCTCAAAAGTTATGCCTAATGGCATCCCCGACAGAAAATTTTGGCACAAAAAGGGCCTGCGGTAGGGAGACCCCCTCTCCCCCATGCTATTTATACTCACCATGGAACCCTTGCAAAAATTCTAGGAACAAGCTACTGAGCATGGAGTCCTCTCACCTTTAGGTCTGAGATCAGCCAAAATCAGATCTAGCTTCCATGTTGATGATGCATCCCTCTTTATTAACGTAGTGAAGGAAGAGCTGACTGCAATTGAGGCAATTCTTGATGTTTTGGCGCCACTTCTGGTCTGCGGGCCAACTTGAATAAAAGCATTGCCTACTGATGAGTCCATTCTTAAAGCATATTTACCTTGTTTTTTCATAAGTAGAGTTAGGATTTTTGTATTTAACGGTATTCGCGCGCACCTTTTGTCCTTGTTTTAACAGGATCCCAAATTATTAAGTCTTTTATGAATATATCAATTGGGATTATCATGTTATGAAATAATATGATATTTTTAAGTGACAAAAGTCATTTAAATGATTTTTCACGCACCTAGGAGAAGGGAGGAAGCGAGGGGAAGCTACAGAGGGTTTAACGACCTGCGGTATGGGAAGAGTCCGTCCATACCGTCCGTCCGTACTACCCGCCAGGACATCCGTCTCGTCAAATACTTTCACCACGCGAAGACGGATCTGAGATCCGGTATTCACAGAAACTTTCAGTCTCGAAACACCACGCCAGAGAGGGATCTGGAGGAGGAACTTGGAGAAGGGCAAATCTTTGTTGCTTCACGGATCATTGGAGGACAACACATCATGCCTTTCATCATCAACCACTGCATCTCCATCAACACCATTTATCCCAACTCTCATTCATTAGATCTTGTTGTAATTCTAATACAATTGTGGTTTGTACTTGATTTACCTTCGTACTTTCGATCCATCCATATGAATATGACGATGTTGTTGATTTCTTCCATGTGTGAGTAGTTTCCCTTGTTCTTGGGGAGATGGAGAAACTCTAGCATTATTATAAAATGAAATGAAGATGATCTATAACTTTGGTCTTTGATCAATTGATTTATGATATTGTGTTAGATCTCTCTCTCTCTCTAGATGGTATGTAAAGTCGACCACATAGCATCTTCCTTCGGGACTAGAGTGAGGGAAATACCCTTTGGACGTGTATGGGAGTATGCCCAACTACAAGCATCGCTTATAAATTATATGGTCAAAGGGGGAATTAGGGGAGATTCACTAAGCTCATACGATATCCATGGGGAAACCCTTAATTGTGGTGGTCTGTATAAATGATTTGCTAGCACGCATCGCAGTGGTTATTTAGAGATGACCTCAAAACTTGAATCGTAGAAGTGGCTACTCGCGAGACTTGTAGTGAACATCTTATTATGGAGCTCCTTCCACACATATCATGACGAAAGACATGGATTATCCTAATCATGAATAATTCATATGCTAGTGATGTATCCTACATCCCCGAGAATATTTTAGCATTATTGATTTCCAATACCTTTTCCAACGCTTTGTTACTTGTCTACTTTATTTGCTTTTATTAATTTCTCGCATACAAACACAAAAACCTTTCAAATAGCCTTTACTTGAGATCAAACACAGGTTACAAGTATCCTTTGGTAGATAGTGACAAAGGGCATAAAGACCTTAACAAATAGCTCTTTGTGGGTTCGATAGTCTTATTTCGAAACAAGCTACAATCGATCTATGCACTTGCAGACATCAAGCTATTTTCTAGCGCCATTGCCGGGGAGCTAAGCACTTTTGATCGTTGTTCTTAGTTGCTAATTCTATTTTTTTACTAAAGTTGTTTACTAGTTTTAGGTAAACACCATGACTGCACTCGGGCTGATGAATCAGCTTGATGCAACTAAATACCTCGGGAGGTTTAATAGAGGATTTATTAAGGAATTCCCGAAGGGAGGCGAACAAGAATTTGAGGTTAACCCTCGTTTTATCGCTATTATTCATAAGAAAACCTTTGCAGGAGATGATCCATATGAGGATCCATATGCTTACCTAATGCATTTCACCAAGTTATGTTGGACACATAAATTGAAAGGCTATTCTGATGATGAATTAAAATTAAAACTGTTTAGCCAATCTCTAATCAACACTGCTCTAACTTGGTATAGAATTTTGCCCTGTAGAAAATATTGATACTTGGGAAAATCTTAAAGGAGAATTTGTATTTCGATTCTTTCCAAAAGTAAAGACTACTAAAATAAGAAGGGAAATCACTAATTTCAAGAACCGTCTAGGAGAAGGTTTGGTAAGAGCCTTCAAAAGGTATAAATCCATTCTTAATAGATGTCCCCATCATGATTTACCTGAATGGTATGTTTCACATATCTTTTATGGGGGACTTAATCAAGAAATTAAGCATGAACTTGACACAAATTCCGGAGGTTCATTTATGGACCTAACTATAAGTAAAGATTGGGAAATTTTAGAACGAATTCATCGCAATAGAGAAACTTAGGGATTTGATTTAGGCGGCGAAGGAGGAATAGAAATTAAATATGATTGTATCAATGCTTACAAGGAACCCAGTAAGGTTAAGGAAACTGCTAATGAGCTTTAACTTGATGATGATATTATTTTGCAAATCCCTTAGTCTTTTACAGAACACATTGAAGCTTCGAAAAAAGAATGGCTCATTATACTCTGCCACCTAAGAAAATTGAAGATGTGGATATGAAAATTGTGGCCCCTATAGAGCCATTAAATAAAAGAGCACCGTATGCAGACCCCCTTCCTTTGCCAAGGACGTTGAGAAAACATATGGTAGCCCAACAACTGGAAGAACAGTTAGAAGAGGAAAAAATGATCCTCAAGAAGCAAGAAGAGGAGGCAAAAATAGAAGAAATTATCAAGGGGCATACGGGAGATTGGTGAGACAACTAAATAAGATATATTGACCATGTTTGCGCATTCTAGTGTAATCGAGCTAGACACCAAAACTTCTCAATTTGTTGAAGGTAAGGTAAAAGCTATAAATGTTGCTAAACATATTCTTCCTTGCACTTTTTCTGGATCTTCTCATTGTATCCTTTGTGATATTGGAACAGCTGTTAATGTAATCCCTTATAACTTCTATTTAAAAATTCAGGATGAACTTAAACCAGCTGAATTAGAAGACATTGATATGACAATTATGCTAGCAGATAAACACTTGGAATTCCTATGGGGATAATTAGAGATGTTCCAATTTGTATTAGACCCTACAAGTACCCTATTGACTTTGTACTTGTTGATATGCCTACTGACGCTTATTGTCCAATTATTTTTGGAAGAACTTTTCTAAATACCGCATGAGCAAACATTGATTGCAAGAAGGAGATAGTGTATCTCAAGTTTGGTTACAATGAATTTCCATTTTTCTAAATTTCAGCATAGGCCAACTATTGAGGAGTTTGAAGAATATGAGCAAGAGCAAGAGGAAGGTAACATTACTAGTCTTGCTGCTGTATTTTATGAGACTCCTAATGATAAGCTAGAAAGAAGCCTAGGTGAAAATGATAATCTTCCTGAAGATGTTGAGAAAATAGAAGTTGATGAATATCTTAATTCAACCCCTATAGTTTATCCTGAAATGAACCAAGTTTATGAGACACCCATAAGAAAAAGGTGATGAGGAGCTTCCCCTCCTACACTCAAACCCCTTCCTAAATAATTAAAGTATATATTTCTTGATAGCACTAACAAATACCCTTTTATTATAATCTCTAATCTTGCAGAAAAGGAAGAGGAAAATCTATGATAGTCTTAAGGACGCACCGTAAGGCTCTCGGTTATTCAATGGATTACTTGAAAGGGATTAGTCCCTCGATAGCCACTCATAGAATATTTATGGAAGAGGTAGCCCAGCCGGTTTCATACTTTCAAAAAATACTTAAACCTAATATGAAATAAGAGGTGAGAAAAGAGGTAAAATGCCTTTTAGATGCAGGTATCATTTTCCATGTGGAGGAAAGTGACTGGGTAAGTCTTTTTCATTGTGTTCCAAAGAAAGGTAGGTTTACTGTAGTCTCAAATGAACATAATGATTTAGTCCCTACTCGGACTGTCGTTGGTCATAGGATGTGCATTATATTGATTTTAGAAAACTTAATAAGGAAACTCGAAAGGATCACTATCCTTTGCCATTTATAGATCAAAACTTAGGGAGACTTGCTATGCACTCCCATTTTGCTACTTAGATGGTTATTATGGTTTCTCTCATATAGTTGTCCATCCATATGACCAATTAAAAACAACATTCACATGCCCCTTTGGTTTCTATGCTTATCGTCGTATGCATTTTGTCCTTTGTAAGGCACCTACTACATTTCAAAGGTGTATGATTACTATATTTGTTGATTATGTTGAAAATATAGTTCGAGAAGTGCCACTTCGTGGTTCGAGAAGGTATAGTACTTGGTCACAAGATCTCAGGTAAGGCCATAGAAGTTGATAAAGTGAAAATAGAAGCAATAGAGAGGCCACCGCCTCCTCAAGATGTAAAAGGTATAAGAGGTTTCTTAGGTCATGTAGGATTTTATAGAAGATTTATTAAGAACTTCTCTTGTTGCAAGACCGTTAACTAACCTTTTACAAAATGATGCTACTTTTAATTTTGATGAAAAATGTCTTACTGCTTTCACCATATTAAAACAAGCTCTTCTTAATATTCCTACCATTAAGCCACCAAACTAGAAAAACCTTTTGATTTGTTTTGTGAAGCCAGTCATGAAGCAGTGGGAGTTGTTCTTTGTCAGCATGATGGTGATCAACTTAATATCATTCATCATGCTAGTCGTACCTTGAATGGTGCTCAGAAGAACTACCCAGTGGTGGAAAAAGAACTCTTAGATGTTGTTTACTCTTGTGATAAATTTAGATCTTATATAATTGACTCAAAATTTAGAGTGCACACTGATCGTGATGGCTTAAAGGAAATTCTTGAAAGAACTGACGTTAAGCCAAGAATGATTCATCGAACTTTACTTTTGCAAGAGTTTGACTTAAAGATCTTGCAAATAAATGATGAACAGGTTGACACACCGATGGATATTGAAGAAATGAGACCACAAGAAGGAGTGTCATCAATATGCATACCTCCAGGCACTATTCGCTCCGAAAGAAAATTTTCTATTTCTTTGCAATGGTTTTAGCAATTTCTTGTGACTAATCATATTCAAAGGAAAGAAGAAGATGATCCAAAATTTGAAGGGAGGAAAAGTGTCAACGCAAAACTCATTATCACCAAGTAAGTGAGGTAATCTAGACCTTGCTTTTTCTATGTTTTAATTCATGTTTTGTTGTTGTTGTTTGCATTTTTGGATTCGTTGTATTTTCCTGAGTTCATTGTCAGTTTTTCATATCAGGTACGAGCGAACGGTATGACCGAATCATCCCATACAGGAGGTCGTTAAGCTTGCAAAACCCCTTCTCATTTATTTTGATATTTTCTACAGAATGGTACGACTGGGCTATACGGTCGGCTCCCGCCGTACGGCATGTCGTTAAACCCTCTGTAATCCTGCTAGTTTTTGTTGATTGTTTTGGCTTTTTTATTAAAAATCGTAAAAAGGTCGGCAAATGCTAGTACGGGCGGGTTGTACGGTCCAAATCCGCCCATACCGATTATTTGGAAAGATTTGTACCAACTTCGGTAGGGAAAAATTTTGGAAGTATATCGAGTATGGGCGCGCCGTATGGGCAGCGCCCGTACCACTGGTCGTTACCGCCTCAAACTCTCCCTTTTTCTTCTATTTATTTCCTATTTTTTGAGATTTGTTTCTTGGCCACCCCTTTTACTTCTAGTACAAGTTTTCCCCTAGTACTAACCCTTCATAAGACTTTCCAAAAGTCTCTCTTCTTCTTATATCAACATATTCAATCTCATTGATGCACTACCAAGTTCTAGGCAAAGGCAAATCTTTAGATCTCATGACTCCTTCATGGGATAGTTTTCAGACCTCCTCCATCAAAACCGATGACCGTGAATCGCAAGGCCTTAGCTCGAATAACAAAAGGGTCTCCTTTGACTCTGATGAGAAGGAGTTCGAGACGCTCATGGAGCAAATAGCTAGAGGTTGGACCAACCAGACTACCTCACTATGGTGAGGCCTAAAGATGAAGAAGAAGCAAGAAAGCCACATGGTAAGGGATGCACGGAGTCACTCAAGTTCATTGCCACCAACTACTCTTCACTCAAGCGTAAGAAAATTAACCGAGTTGATATAGGAACTTATCAAGAAACCATGACACGCACGTCCACAACAAAGATCACCGTGAACGCCTGCATGAGTGTGAATATAGAGGATGATTAGGGTCTCAACCACAGCGATATAACCGTTGCCTCGCCACTCTTGGAGACCGAGCGACGCCTTCACAAGATAGAGAAGTATTAGAAGGAAGAGCTTCTCCATTGCGAAGTCGTGCGCAAACGACACTTAGATCTGGAGGGGAAGAAGGAGCTCAATGAGATGCTTGGAAAAGTCGCATATGCGATGTACTCCATGTGTTCTGATCTTCATAAATGCCTTCGTCACATATCTTCTCTGTAGGAAACAAACAAGAAGCTCCATGCGGCCATCTCCAACACCTTACCTCCACCCTAAAGGACATCACGGTATCGAATAATCATGAGGGATTATTTTATCCCACTAGCTTGATTCCAAGGTTGAGGAGACCTATAACACCTTGTAATCTATCTTCTAGTTTTAGCATGTTTATCTTTCTACATACATGTTAGGCTTTTAAATTCCAAAGTTTGCATTAGTTGTATTATCAGCTTCCTTGGTCTAAGGAAAGAATTATATCCGATGAGTTTTGAGACTTTATGATACTCTCACATATCCTTGTGGTTGATCATGTTTTATGATGTATCTTACCTGTTGTTTAACCATTTGTTTATTGCAAGTTTTATGGCTTGGTATATGCTCTTTTGCACATTGTTGTGTATTATGTAAAATAGAGGGAGTGAGGGTTCCATGTTGCGCACATTGTTTTCAAATAAAAAAACTCTAATTGGTGCACGTACCTTGGGGAGATTCCTAATTTTATTTATAGCACCACTTTGTGCTTATCATATTTTTCTTCTTGGTATTTTCTTTGGTGTAAATAATATTGAGGTAGTGAGGATGCCATGTTTGTACATATTGTATTCAAGTGCAAATTATAATTTATGCACAAACCTTGGGGATCCTCCTCATATTATTTAGAACACCCTCTTTTCGATCTTATCATAATATCTATCTTTCATTTGGTATGTTCCTCAAGTAGTTCTTTAGATCTTTTGATTGCCTGCTTCATTCATAGATGCTTCTTCACCTTATTATATTTTTGCAATATTTTGATCCTCAATATTGGCCGCCTCTTAAGTATTCATCATTGGATATGTGCAAATGTTTCCAGTCATAAGAAATTCTTTCAAATGCACATCTTTGGAGGAATTCTCACTATATTGGTCGTCTAGAACTTTTCACCCATTTTTTCAATCGATGCGAATTGGGGAGAAGTTTTGGAGGGTTTAAGGGAAGTTGGTTTTATGCTTTGCGTTTGTTTTTAAGCATTTGCCTTTCAGCATATTTGTTGATGATTTGCATGTTTAATATATAAAGTAAGCTCCACCAATGGTAATAGTTGAAAATATATGCAATGAAATTCAAGTTCATCACACGTGCATATATTGTGGGGGAGCTTGTTTTATATATTGTGGGTGTACCAATATCACATACTTTGTGTAGTATTTGATGTTGGGGCAACCATTGTTGTTTGTTAAATTCCTTATATAAACCCTCTAAAAGTGATTATCATCAATTACAAAAACAGGGGAGATTAAAAGAGCATGTCTGCCCCCATGTGTGGTTTTGGTAGTCAGGGGTAAATAATAGGACTAGATTGTTTCAGATAAAATAGCTATCCATGTCGTCCCGATTCTTTTCGACCATGGGATGGAGGCCAAAAAGGACACGCAGCAACATAACGTAGCCCTACTATCCTATAAGGTGGGCCCCACTGCGGGCCATGACGGAAGATTCTCTACCGCGTACGCGTGTACCGCTCGCCACCATACCCTACTTCGCCGGACTATGGACCGCTCATGCTCTATGGGCATGCTGTCAATGTACGCGGGTTGTACCTTGCTCGATGAGATGCGTTCTTAGTGCGACATGCCTCCACACCCGCCGGGTGGTGGGGCCCGCGGAGAGACGTCGTGGCGCCGTGATCCCATATCGCCAGCGGTTTCTCGCGGTCACTGGGCCCACACAGAGCCGACATGGCGTGGTGAGCCCATGGCACCCGCGGTTTTCCGCAGCCACGGGGTTCGTCCAGAGCCGTCGTGGTGCGGTAGACTCTAGCCTGTTGCGTTTGCTCGCGCCTATGGGGCCTGCTCCCAGCCCACGTGGTGGTGTAAACTAATATCGTGTGGCAGCGTATGCTATAGACCATGCGGATTTTAGCGGATGGACGGACCGCAAAACATAGACCGTAGACGTGCGTGGATTCTCGCGATCGTTCATAACCGAGCTAAGAGTGTTGTAGGTAACATTTATACACGAGCTATCATCGTAGACCATAGATGTCCTTGGGTTCTCGCGACAAAACCGTTATGTGGGCACCATTAATACCCGAGCTGGCAACATATGCTCTGGCCGTCGTGGTTTTGAGATAATGATTTTTTGCGCCATGACTTGCCCTTCTCTTCTTACGGGTTTCTACGTCAGTGCTTAGAGTATAAGAACATTATCGCTATTCTCTCTGCATGCAACACTTTAGATAGTCTCTCTCCGCTCCCATCTCTACCTCCTCTTTCTTCCTCGCTGCCGACCTAGAGAGGAGTCTTATCGGTCATCATCTTCTTCCCCAGCGTGCGGCACGCGGTGGGCGGCGTACAATAGGTCTTCGTCACTCTCGCCACTTGTATGGTAAGTCTCGCTTTAGTTTTTTCGCTCTTCCCCATTCTCTTCTATGCATTCTTCACTGACTACTTGTTTGCATTTTGCTGTAGTTTCTGCTCCTCCAGTTCGTCGACGCGTAGGTTCGGTTTGTTTTCACGCAACATGTATTTCTGATTGTTCAGCTCCATATTTTACTTTCTTATTTTCTTCTACGTATTTTATCTTTGTATCTTCGACACGAATGGTTTGATTTTCGTGTTTTTCATTTATTTCAGAGTTTTTCTAGGTCCGTACTAGGATGCTCCTCGTATATGCTACCGGGAGGCAGGGATGTTCTTTCCAATGCTTTTTTGTTTTTATGTTTTTTTAGTTTTGTCGTTTTTTTTATTATCCTTTTTAGTGACAGATAGATGTTTTGCTTCTTTGTAGGTGTGCACCTTGGGTGTCTTATTTTTCTGTCTACGTTGAGCGCAGTGACCAGACATGGAGGCTTATCTTGTTGTCTATGTTAGGCGTGCCAACCGGACACAGAGAGGTAAGTGTTGCCTCTGTCGTTCTATCTTTTCTTTGCACCATGCTGAAGATAGTGTCTTTCTTTTTTAGTACGTTCATGCCGGATCCTTTCCAACATGGGCGGCCGAGGTGGTCTGGTCTGGATGTTCTCTCTGCTCGGTTTCTCTATGCACTCCCGCATAAAATGCAACTGCAAAGGCTATTAAGGACGACACAACACCATCGTTTCGGTGATACCATGCTAATTCCGGGGGATTTGCCTTCTTCACGTTATAGTATTGTACCATCGTCATTGTCGCTCGAACGAGGGGAAACGTGATTTTGGCGATGTTCCAAACAAACATGGTGCAAGGACTAGCCAGGGGAGCCGCTTGTCATGTTCGAGGAACTAGTCGTACAGGAAGGCGGACCGATAAGCAAGGTTCGCGTGATCGATGTCTCTGATGTGGTTTAGGACACGCATGGTAGTGGATGTCTATTGTCGATGTTGATTCACGTGGGGCGACGATGAGCGAGGCCATCACGTCTGATGCCTCTAGAGACGGCGAGGAATCCCATGACGGCAAGGTGTGGGATCACGACGGTGCTTTGCATTGCTAACACGCTGTGAGTTGGCACACCCTCTTCAAGCTTAGATTCATGTGTACATGATGTCTGCAAGTGCACATATTGTTTGTAGCTAGTTTCAAAATATAGCTATCGATCCTACAGGGAGCCCAAAGGTAAGTGTTTATGGGTGAAGTCTCTGTCATACCCAAAGTTGTCACAGGTCTTCAAGTGAATTGACTGCAAGTATTGAAATAAGAATGGGGTTTTGATTAAATGAGATTATTTAAATAAACTAAAATGTAAACTTCAGAAATAATAAGCATAAAAGTAAAGAACGACTTGATTGTTTGTTGTTTCCTACAGATGGCAAAAGAAGGCGTGAGGAGATTTAGTTCATGGTGATAGTGACTGTGCCAGGTGAACAAATGATAAATATAATAATTATAATCTTATAAGTATATGTGTAGGCAAGCAACCCATAATTAGCCGGAACTCTTCTTGGTAGATTTCATCCCAACTTCAATAATCCTACTAGCCTGTTACCATAACCATGGTCAGAAACTAGACGATTAAGACCCTTCAGGTCACTTAGTGATTAAGCTTCTTGGATCGGACTAATGCAATAAGTACAGTGGTTCCTCATTATCCTCGAGTCTACTAGTTTTCCATTGATATCCCCGTGTCACCCGGGGGTCGCCGGTTTGCTAGCGAACAAGATCTTATCTATGTAGAACAAAGCATCATGTTGTCTGGGCCCTTAATTGGACAACAAGCATTAGGTATCCCACAGATATTCAAGCACACATAATATAGTAATTAGAATCAATCACAAACTAATGGAAAAATATATGAAGGCACATCACATCTCACCAATCTCCTACATCTCACATTCCCAAGGGAATTACTCACACATGAGAGAAGAATAGATCATCGATATAATCAAATAAAGGGAATTCGTCTTTATATTACCGTGGAGATCCATAATAAGAATAGAAAAATATCCAACACAATTCAAGATGGGAAGAAACAATCTCAACCCCTAGTCTTGCAAGGTGAAGATCCCTCTCTCTCTGTCAAGTATAAGTAGTGGCTATGGGGGTGTATTGGCTAGGAGGTAGAAGATCGTGGAGCGATATGAAGAACGTCTTCCCCTTCTTCTCCGGATCTCCTCTTTATCCCTTCTGGATGGTATGGCGGCTTCTGTGTTGTGTTTTCGTCCTTGGTCCCTTCACGTAAGTTGTCCCTTTTGACAAGACAGAGGCGGCGGCAACTATACAGCTGGAAAAATATTCTCGCCGTATAATTGTTCGTTAAAGCTTCTGTATGCTCCCCTTGAGTGCTTCCAAAGAGAGACTTGCTTGTTTTCTCCAGAATATTGTGTTTCTCTAGTTAAAACCTTATGTTGACATTCAGAACCTAAAACACACATTAAAAACCAAGTTTTCTTTGGTACCAAAGTATTAGCGTTAGGTAAAGCTAGAAAACAATCAAATTCTGGGTAAAACCATCAATAAAAGCCATAAAAAATGTGTCGAATCCCATAGCTATCAGTACACCAAATTCCAACATCATGTTCTCATTTTACTTTAGGTTTAGCCATAGGTTTGTAAAAGAATAATTTTGTGTATGTTTTCGTCTGTTCTTACCATGTACTTCGTTGTATGTTGGCGTCCTCGAGTGACAAGGATAATTTTTTGTACTTTAGGTTTAGCCGTAGATGTTGCTCGCCCTCGAGTGACAAGGAAATAAGGAAGAATAACGAAGATTCGAGACTAAAAATAAAGGAACTTACAAGTTCGAATTGGTGTCAAATTCTTTTCTTCACAATCCCTGCAATCTTAAATATGATCATACAAGTATTTACAAGATTGCACTGAGTCCATTTCCTAACCACGTATATCTTGTTAGCAAATAAATCATATGCCCAAGCAAGTGTCAAAAGTTTAGCTAGGAAAGTGAGTCAAATTCTTTTGGTGTCTCTCTTCATCGAGAGATGAATTTTTTTTGTTCTTGTTTGTTTAATCAATTTAGAGTATTCAAGTTGGCACCAAAACATTTAATTTAAGAACAACTCATCTACTCCCATGTCAAAATTTCAAGACTCTCAAAGCACCTTTTTCCTTTCTTTTGCCTTTCAAAAACTTTGGCTCTTTCATATAGAAATCATGCCACTATTTTTATTATGTCAATTGGGGTTGTGTCGTGCACTCGTGACCATGCCAATAAATAATTGTTGAGCAATAATGGGCCAGAGGAGTACTACAACTTCACTTGGAACGTGAAACCATGAGGAGACTAATTTTTTTACCCGTCATAGCATTGCTTCTACAGACATTTACATAACTCAATAGCCGAAATCAAGTTGTTTCCCACATTTAGATCATTTGTTGGCCAACAGAGTTAATAGTTCCTCATGGAGCATGATAGAATTGTAATGACACGCGTAAAGCAATATCTTATGGTAATTATTAGAAAAAGTAGTGGCATAATCTCTACTACTTTGAAGCATCCATTTTATCAAACAATTTCATGCAAAGGTACTGTCGAGTCTATTTATATTAAGATCAAATGGGATGGAGTAGTTCTAAAATCAAATTCTTTGAGCTAAACATGGACTCAAGTCATCTTTCAGATGCTTTTTCTTGTTGTAAAAATGTAGGAAGTATTTTTAACCAAGTTCATTTCCCATTGTTTCAAAGCTAAAAGGAGACACTAGCAAAGGAATAGAATTTATAGGATAACATGCTAAGTGGGGAGTGACTCTAGTGCAAGCGAGTAAATAATTGTAGGATTAATTTAAGGTTGCAGAAAGGGTTATGAAAGGAATGTGATACCTCCTCTTGCTTGCTTCGTTCTCGTATTTTGAGTCGAACCCCCTCTGTATTTCCATATTGCTAAGTCACTAGAAATTGAGAAATCTCCGAGAGAAACAAAGAAACGAACTTGCAAATAAAGTAACAACTATTTTTTTGTATTTTTGGCTTAGCAATGCAAAACTGAAAATAAACATGCACATTTGAAGAAATAAATCAAAAAAAACATGAATGCAAAGTTTGGAGGTTTTCAAACCTCCCCAGAGCTTAGGCTATTGCCAGGCTCAGTTGTTGCCATCATTTGGCGGCTAGTGCAGATACTACTGGTAGTAGTCGGAGAAGTGGGTCATGAAGTGACTGAAGTTGTGAGTCAAAGTACCCACATCTTCATTCACTTCTTGAAGAGTGTGGTCGATCTCCCCAACATGTTGGCTAAGCTGTTGGAATTCCTGATAGGGGACATAGATGTACCCCTGTTGTGGCTAGTTGGGCCACGGGTCCCAAGCTCCCCCTTGTTGCTGCTGCTGTCCCTCCCAAGCAGGGTTGTGTCCCTGCTCGTCCTCCTGCTCCTGCTCATCCTCATCCTGTTGTTCTCCTTCTTCATCTTCCTCCTCATCAGGCTAAAGTGCAGCCATGATCTGCATCACTTGGTCCTTGGTGAGGATCCAAGTGTCCTTCTATTGGAAATCTGCCCTAGAGTCAAATAGTAGTAAGGACTATTATCATATTTCATATAGTTTATGATTAAGTTTTATATCATGCTATAACTGTATTGAGTGGGAACATCAATACACGTGTGATATACAAACAACCAAGGGTTCCCAGTGAAACTCTAGTCACTGGTTCATTGGTCAACAGATGATCATGTTTCCTTATCATGTGGCATTTATGCCAGTTGGAAATGGAGTCATCTCATTCCGAGAATGAGATGATGAACCAATACCCAACCTAAACATCGTGACCCGATCATGTAACGAAGTTCAAGTTACAATGATTAGAAATGGATCCTCGTAGACTATTCCTTAGATTGTGAGGCTATATTAATCATTGTCTCCCGAGAGTGCTTAGATAGCATCAAGCGCCACTTGGTAATACAGTGGTTATAAAGGTGTGTTCAGGTACTCGGAGGAAACCGTAGAGGCAATATATGTCAAGAGCGGGATTTGTCCGTCCATGTGACGAGAAGATACTCAAGGGCCCACTCGGAGAGGTTATATCCAATAGCTGCGCAGCGTGTGCTTTGATCACAGGGATATCACTTCTCGGAACGAGTCAAGTAGCATTATTCGATAACGATATTGAAAACGACATGGTGATGTCATTGATCAGATCTCGTGCAATACAAGTATCGAGAGACAAAAGGAATAAGACACGACTGTCCCGGTTCAAACGACAAAAGATCTTCGTGGAACGCACAGGGGTCACATGGCCATCTAGGTCCCTCTGTCGATCATTCGTGCGGGAGTGTCCCGACCATGTCTGGAGTGTTCCCGAATCGTGGGGTATCACTCTTAAGGGCTTGATTATGCTTAGAGAGTGTTTATAGGATCGGTAGAATTGCCGAAGAATTGTAGAGAGAAAACCTAAAAGGTTTCGGTAAGTCCGGAGGATGTCCGGAGTGGAGGTGGAAGGTGTTCCATAACCACAGAGGTTGAATAATTTGTGAATGAATGTTAAATATTGATTTAATCATTTATTCATAATTATTTAATAAAGAGAAAAATCAATTTAAATGGTCAAAGGCTTAATGGGCCAATTCCCGGAGGGGAGAGGGCTCATTAGGGAAAGGAGAGAGGGAGAAGGGGCCAAGGGGGTGTCCGGCTGGGCCTAGCCCCCCCCCCCCTCGTGCGGGTCCCACTAGGTGGCCGGCGGCCTCCCCTCCCCCTCCTCTCCTTTAGTCCCACCCCGGGACTTTGAGGGAGGTAGTACCTCCCCTCCCCCTATATATAGTGGGGGTATTTGGCCAAATAAAACAGACCAATAATGAATAAAGGTCTTCTCACTTTTGGGAGGACCTCTAATTGATATTTTCTCTCTCCCCCTCTCTCTCTCGTGACCGTGGTCTGATACGTTGCAGATGTATCTATAATTTTTGGTGTTCCATGCTTGGTTTTATCTACTTTCTTATGTTTTGTTCCAACTTTGGAGTACTTTTCATATGATTTCTTGGACTAACCTATTAACAAGAGCCATAGTGCCAGTTGCATGTTTTCTGCTGTTTTTGGTTCCAGAAAGTCAGAATATGAATATTCGTGGAATTGGACCGGACAAAAGCCAAAGTCGTTATTTTCCCGGAAGATTCACAGAGCCAGAAGGAGAGACGAAGGGGGGCACGGGGTGGCCAAACCACCCCTAGGCGCGGGACCCCCCAGGCCGCGCCAGGGCATGGTGTGGGCCCCCTGGCTAGCCACCGACCTCGCCCCTTCGCCTATATATTCCTCCCGATATAGAAACCCTAAATAGTCAAGCCTCCAGCCATGAAAAGTTCCACAGTGCCGCCCCCACCGAAGGGGAGATTCGGGGGACAGAAAGTCTCTGTTAAGACCACTGGACAGGAAGTGCTGAGCCATCTCCATCGACTCCACCACCATCTCCATCACCATTGCTGATTCCCATGATGAGGAGGGAGTAGTTCTCTCTCGAGGCTAAGGGTTCTACCGGTAGCTATGTGTTCATCGCTCTCTCTATGCGTGATCATATTGTGATCATGAGCTTTGTAATCAAGTAGATCTACCTTGCTACTCAAGTGCTTTAATAGATCTCTGCTCTCCCCATGTGTGTGAAAGTGACAGCGTGCACACCATGGTGGCACTTAGGCTAGAGATTACAAATACTTGTTATGAGTTATATTTGGAGTTGGATGTCTCTATGAAATTGTGGTGTTTGTTTGAACCATCTAGTACTCAAGGTGACAGTGTGGGGTTATCTAGATGGGGAAAGCAGACTTTGAGGTGTGCTGTTATAGCCCTACCATCGATTAGAGTGTTGAACCGGAGAGTAGTTAAGAGTAGTATCATAAAGAGAATATATTTATATGAGAGTGTTCACTAGTGAAAGTATGATCCCTAGGCCTTGTTTCTAAGCATTGAAACACCGTTTGCAACTAGATATGTTATATGTTTGCTTACTGCTATCTTTATTTCAGTTTTCCTTTAGTCTTTCCCACACCAACCACACGCCATGAAGCTATTTTCTAGCACCGTTACCACTTATAATTATACATACCACTTGTATTTCACTATATCTTCGCCGAACTAGTGCACCTATACACCTGACAAGTGTATTGGGTGTGTTGGGGACACAAGAGACTTCTTGTATCTTGATTGCAGGGTTGCTTGAGAGGGGATGCCTTTGACCACTTCCTCCCTAAGTTCTATAAACCTTGGGTAATCCACTTAAGGGAAACTTACTGATGTTCTACAAACCTCTGCACTTGGAGGCCCAACAACTGTCTACAAGAATAGAAGTGCGTAGAAATCATGGTCCCAAGTCTGGACTGCACGAACAAGAGACATCTTCACCGCGGAGCACCGTCACGCTGCGGGATTTGGATCCGGGAGCTCTACTTCCGCAACTGCTGCTGGATCGGGGAAGCGGGAGTCATCGTTAGGCACCGGACGTGTGTAACTCCCCGCGAGGTGTCGCACTTGAGGCACTCAAGTCGTTGGAGCTACGGGAGCGCAAGGACCTCATCACGACCTTGAGGTCGGCTTCGGCTCGTCTACATCAACCACGCTCTCCTGAGCGTTGACAATGCTTTTTAGTCTTCAAGGGTAAGTTCGCGAAAACCCCTCCCGTTACTGTATTACTAATAGATAGGTCCTGGCAGCTTCAGGGGTTCAGGGGCATAGGGTAAAATTTATTGTTTTCATACGCGGAACCCCAACACCTTCTCCACAATCGAGAAGGCTTGGGGACAGGGTAACTGAACCTGCTCACCCTATGCATCATAAAGATAACTTAATTGATATGCTCGGAGCCTCCGGTTAACATGGTAAATACCAAGGAAGCCACAAGCAGTCAAATACTTGACGTCCATGAGTTTGGGGCCATCAACAGGTTGCATAATAGGTAGTATAATATTTAATGCATAGGCAACGTGGGTTACCAATCCACCGATGCGAATATCACCTTTGGTCTTGTTGCTTTGGTGGAGAAGGTGTTGGATGAGTAGAGCTGCAGGATTGGGGCTTTGCGGCACAATGGGAAAGAGAGCCTTGGTGATCATTGCCATGTCCGCATTGGCCATGGAACCGGTGTCACCTCTTCCCAGTAGTGTGTTGGCGAGGAACAAAGCGTAGTAGCGAATGGTTGGGTTCTGAATGGTGGACATCTTCTTCTGGTAAAATTGCTTACCACCATTAACAGAAATAACCTCCCAAGTCTCTCCACTTATGACACTATAGAGGTTAGTAACAGTAGGATCCCCAACATGAGGGAAACCGAAAGCATCACAAAATTGTTCAAAGGTTATTTCATAGTGCTGCCGGTTCATGGTGAAGCTTACCATGCACGCATCACCTTTCTCCCTGTGGTCATCGTTGAAGGAGGCAAGGAACTCATAGGTAAGCTCGACGTAGGTGTCGTGGCTTGCGAAGCCATGTACCGTTAGCCCGGACTTGTTACACATGAGGTCGAAGTCCGCCTTCAACCCCGCCGCGGTGAGAAAGCTATGGTCGGACCAGCGTGTGGGCAGAATCCTCCTCGATGAGACCATGGCCAACTTGGGGTTGCGCTCGGCTCGGGACCCCGAGCCTAAGCCCTCACCCCATTGGCGCTTGCTTTAATGAAAGAGGTTACCGATTTTGTTCATCGTGATGCATTGAAAAATCTCACCATAAAACCTTAGGCATATAGTTTCTATATGATATATGAACGATCCTACGTGAAAAAATTCAATCCTAATGTGAGAAATCAATAGGAAAAACAAAATAAGCTTGAGTTCATCCACTAGATCAATGTGAGAGTTTCAACCATGGAAATCTGAAAATAAACCATGGATAGGGAGAGAAACATACCGATATGTTGATTCCCTCACTCAAACGAATGAAATCCATGAAGAATCAAGAATTCTAGGTGGATTTTTAGAGGTTTAGAGAGAGAATATGAGAGAAATAATGAGGAGGGGTGAGAGACCTAGCCGCCCCGATGCGATTTTGTGGTCGCACCAAACTATACGGTCAGAACTATATGGGCGGGTGATGTTGTTCCGCTCGTATAGTTGCAGCGGCGCTGCCAACTAGAGTTTCTTTATGCAGAACACAACTATACAGATGCAACTATATGGCCGGATCGCAATGATCCCGCCGTATCGTTAAACCATCTATCCCTCGAGATAAATTTCTAAAACAAGCATCGATATCTATACGATCAAAACTATACAGCCGGATTTTTTTTATTCCCGGCGTATAGTTGGTCGTTAAACTCTCAGTACCTTCGGGATACATTTCTAAGAGAGGCATCGATATCTATATGACCGGAGCTATACGTCCGGATTTTTTATTCCTGTTGTATAGTTGGTCGTTAAACTCTCAGTACTTTTCAGAAAATTTTGTACGAAGGCATCGATATCTATATGACCAGAGCTATATGACCAGAATTTTTATTCTCGCCGTATAGTTGGTCGTTAAATTCTCTGTGTCTTTGAAGAAAATTTGTTGATGGCAAAGATATCTATACGACCGGAACTATACGGCCGAAATTTTTATTCCCGCCGTATAGTTGGTCATTAAACCATTAGTAGTCATCAAAGAATTTCTATTTCTTTGAGAATACCTTCTTATCCCAAAACTTAGCCAAATACCTTATTTTTTACAAAAAATTGATAGTGTAAACTGTCGAGCAACATTAGCGTATGAAGAGCAAAATTTTAGCTTTTGTAGATGAAAAACTCAAACTTTTATTTTTTATTATATACTCATTCAATCGATGTTTCTACTACTTTTTGACAGCTGCATCTTCACGGGCGTGCTTCCACAAGAATGTCTGTGAATAAGTGGTAGGAATGCGATGAATTTTGTATTCCCTAATCTACTTTATTGACGAGATGGGTTGACTCCCATTAAGCATTTTATTAAGAATGGTTGTGTAACTCAACCTCTTCTCTGTTCTCGAATTCTTACCTTGGGTTGCCCCTTATCAAAGGCACTTACCACATGAACTCTTTTTGCTGGTGGAATATATCTTTCTCCTACTTCTAGCTTCTTTGGAAAATACCGGATGATTTCAGCATCATAAACATTGAAGATTATCTTTCCTTCAGCATAATCCACTGATGCCCCTGCAGTACTAAGAAAAGGTCTTCCAAGTATTATGGATAATTTTTCATCTTCAGGCATCTCAAGAATAATAAAATTAGTGGGAATAACATGCTGATCTATTCTAAGTATAACATCCTCAATCATACCAACGGGTTGTTTAGTGGACTTGTCAGCCATTTGTAAAGTGATAGTAGTAGGAGAATACTCCCCTAATCCTAACCTTTTATAGAGGGAGTATAGCATTACACTAGCTCTTGCTCCTAGATCACACAAGGCATTGTGAATATTAGTTTTACCTATTGAGCATGAAATAGTTAGTATTCCGGGATCTCCAGACTTAGACAATAGCTTCCCATCAGCAGGATAACTAGTTACCATGGCAACAGTTTCAGTTATTTCTTTCTTTCTACTGAGAATATCACGGAGGGATTTAGAATAGGTAGGAACTTTGATTACATCCACAAATGGAATTTCTATACGAATGACACTAAGTTCCTTTGTAAAAGAATTATAAATTACCTGATCTGGTGCTTTATTTTTTCGATCTGGGTAAGGAAGCTTTTTCTCACCTGACTTACTCTTGTGTTTTACCTTATGTGGGGGTCAGGCTCTTTTTTTGCTTTCTTTTGTTGTTGCTTATCACTTTTGTTCTTTTCTACTACAACAACTTCATCTTCCTTGCTTATCTCTTTTTCTTCTCTTGGATCAACCGTCTCCACATCAGAGTCATAATGGTCATCATGTGCATCATTTTGGACCTCCTTGGTTTGATCTTGTGTTTCAATTTCATCTTGAGGATCCATCAATGTATCATCTTCTTGGATTGCTTTGAGCAAGGCTTTTTCTTTCGCTCTTTTTTAGCTTCATATTCCGGTGTTCCTAATGGTCCTGTAACAACTGCACCTCTTCTTGTGACAACATTAGTAGAAATAGGAATATGTTTATCATTACGAAGAAAAATTTGATAACCAGATGCTATTTGTTCACACTGGGTTTCAATCATACTAGGATACTTGTGAAATAATTTTATTTCTTGGCCAATCTCATCATAATTTTCCGTGAGTTCCGCCAAAATCTTTTTGTGTTTCTGAAAGTGCTTATGCAAGTTCTTATGAGATTTTACTTGTCGATGTTTTAATTCTTGAAAAAAAAATTCTAGTTTCATCTTCTTCAGTTAAAACTTGTAACAAATCTACTTTGTTTTCCTTAACAAGTTCAGAAGGTATACCTTTTTCTTTCATTGTTTTGTGTACCTCAGGCATAAGATCGGGAGTTATCCGAAGTATCCCTTTTTCCAGGTTAGTGCCAAAATCAGGATTATATAAAGAATCATTCTTAGCCCTAGTAGACATCAATTCCAAACATTCTTTAATAGTTAAAGTATTTATCGATCCTCCTGCTGAGAAGTCGAGAAACTCTCTACATTGAGTATTAAGACTGTGGTAAAACAAATGGCAAATAGACGATTCAGAGTAGCCATGATTGGGAATGCTATTGATCATCCAAAGAATCTATCCCAGGCTTGTGGGTAGTTTTCTCCCACGTTCTGACTAAAGTTGCCTATATTCTTTCTTAGTTCAGTTACCTTTTTAAAGGATTAAACCTGTTTATGAATTTAACAATGCAATTTTCCCAATATTTAATGTAATGGCGAGGGAGAGAATATAACCAGTCTAGAGCTTTACCTTTAAGAGACCAACGAAATAATTTTAGTCGAGATAAGTCTCTTGGCAAACCTTTTGGTCCAAGCGATGTTATCACATCGTCGAACTCTCTAATATGTCTTCTTGGGTCTTCATCTTCCCTTCCACTGAAAGATTTTTCTTGCAAAATTTTAATAATTCCACCATCAAATCGATATTCTCTAACTCCAGGATTAGGGAATTCTATTGGTTCTCTAAGAAATTCAGAACTTGGAGCACTGTATTCTCTGAGAGTTTTCTTAGGTTTCATGGGAGTTGTCCTGTAATTAGACATGATTTCCATAATATCACTCAGGTTTTCAACTTCAACTTTATTTGATCTTAAAAGTTTTTCAATAATTTCTTCGCGCCTTTGAGCAGGCACACGCTCAATATAATCCGGTAGATAGGTCCTACTAGAGCGTGTAGACCCTTTGTCTCCTAGGGAGAATATTTTGTAGTAGCAACACCTGAAATGTCAAAAGACAAACACTTAGCGCTTAGCTCCCTGGCAACAACGCTAGAAAATAGCTTGATGTCTGCAAGTGCAGAGATCGTTTGTAGCTAGTTTTGAAGTATAGATATCAATCCCATAGAGAGACCAAAGGTAAGTGTTTATGGGTGAAGTCTCTGTCACACCCGAAGTTGTCACATGTCTTCGAGTGAATTGATTGCAAGTGTTGAAATAAGAATGGGGTTTTGATTAAATGAGATGTATTTAAACAGAACTAAAACGTAAACTTCATAAATAATAAGCATAAAAGTAAAGAACGACTTGGTTGTTTGTTGTTTCCTGCAGATGGAAAAAGAAGGCGCGGGGAGATTCAGTTCATGGTGATAGTGACTGTGCCAGGTGGACGAATGATAAATGTAATAATTATAATCTTATAAATATATGTGTAGGCATGCAACCCATAATTAGTCGGAACTCCTCTTGGTAGATTTCATCCCAACTTCAATAATCCTACTAGCCTGTTACCAGAACCATGGTCAGACACTAGACGATTAAGACCCTTCAGGTCGCTTAGCGACTAAGCTCCTTGGATCGGACTAATGCAATAAGCACAGTGGTTCCTCGTTATCCTCGAGTCTACTAGTTTTCCATTGATATCCCCGTGTCACCTAGGGGCCTGTCTGCTAGCAAACAAGATCTTATCTATGTAGAGCAAAGCATCATGTTGTCTAGGCCCTTAATTGGATAACAAGCATTAGGCATCCCACAGATAGTCAAGCACACATAATATAGTAATTAGAATCAATCACAAACTAATGGAAAGATATATGAAGGCACATCACATCTCACCAATCCCCTACATCTCCCATGCCCAAGGGAATTACTTACACATGAGAGAAGAATAGATCATTGATATAATCAAATAAAGGGAATTCGTCTTTATATTACCGTGGAGATCCACAATAAGAATAGAAAAATATCCAACATAATTCAAGATGGGAAGAAACAATCTCAACCCCTAGTCTTGCAAGGTGAAGATCCCTCTCTCTCTGTCAAGTATAAGTAGTGGCTATGGGGGTGTATTGGCTAGGAGGTCGAAGATCATGGAGCGAGATGAAGAACGTCTTCCCCTTCTTCTCCAGATCTCCTCTTTATCCCTTCTGGATGGTATGGCGGCTTCTGTGTTGTGTTTTCGTCCTTGGTCCCTTCACGTAAGTTGTCCCTTTTGACAAGACAGAGGCGGCGGCAACTATACAGCTAGAAAAATATTCTCGCCGTATAATTGCTCGTTGAAGCTTCTGTATGCTCCCCTTGAGTGCTTCCAAAGAGAGACTTGCTTGTTTTCTCCAGAATATTGTGTTTCTCTAGTTAAAACCTTATGTTGACATTCAGAACCTGAAACACACATTAAAAACCAAGTTTTCTTTGCTACCGAAGTATTAGCATTAGGTAAAGCTACAAAACAATCAAATCCGGGATAAAACCATCAATAAAAGCCATAAAAAATGTGTCGAATCCCGTAGCTATCAATACACCAAATTCCAACATCATGTTCTCATTTTACTTTAGGTTTAGCCATAGGTTTGTAAAAGAATAATTTTGTGTATGTTTTCGTCTGTTCTTACCATGTACTTCGTTGTATGTTCTAGAATAAAAATCATTATTATCAATGATAGCTATAACTTATGCACGTTCTTTTACACCGCTGTTTGCATGCATATGTGCTGCTTCACCATGCCGTGATGTAAGGGCACGTTCCGTGTCGATGCATGTGTGAAGACGTAGGCCCGTAGAGCCCTTGTTAGTATTGTAAATCGTGGCTTGCCGCAGGTTCTCGTGGTGGGGAGCGTGTGTCTGCCAACAGTGGCAACCCTGCTGGCATCGTAGGCTGTAGAAACCAATGGCTTATCGCGGCATAGATTGTAGCTTGCTACGGGTTCTCGTGGCGGAGAGCATGTCTTGCAGTAGAGTTAGCCGATTTGTCGGTGGCTGTAGAAGGCAACGGCTTAGCGTGGCGTGTTCATGCGATTGGTTCCATGATGGTTAAGGAAACTACGGACGGCTGTAGGTTCTCGCGGCGAGGAAGTACTGTGGGTCCCGTTCTTGAGCGATGTTGGCTAAGTAAAGTATATCCGGTCATGGTTTCTCGCAAAGTGGCCCATAAAACTAACCCTATTCACATCCACCTAGCCTGTTTAATATATAATACACGTATCATACTTCCACTTCAACCTCCCACGTTGACGCACTCCCTTTATCGGTAGATCTAAATCTCAAGCTCTCCTTCTTTCAGTTCCCAACTCTAAATCTCATCAGGCTTTCCCTCTATAGGGCCCTCCGTATGTCCAGTCAAAACACAGATATGCCTAAGCGGTACTCGGCATGTCCTGCCATATCTACTCGCCTCACACTGGAGTCCTCCATCGCTAATCCATATGTTTGCTATTCCATCTTCAAATCGTGTTTCCCTAATTTCTTCCTTTGCTTTTTATGATCTAGCATTCATTTCTCTTGCAGACTCGCGACCAGTAGGCTGGTCAGAACAGACTCACCGAGGGTGGCGGTAGGATCTTGGGCAAGGTCATGATTGCATTACGCGATGATAATGATGTTTGGTTCGTCCCCGAGGTCATGAGCGCATGTTGTGACCATGATCTTGGATGCTTCGGGTCATCAACACGTGTCATGATGATAATGATGGCTAGATCGCCCGTGAGGTCATCATCGCATGTCATGATGATAATGATGGTCATAACCTCATCACGGTGGTGGATTGGCAGTGTGTCAAGGAGGCCATCACAACCTGGTCATTTGATGATCCATTTGTGGCCCCCGACGGATGGAATAGATCTACAGGATAAGAAATCCCAAAATCTCATAATTAGATTTAGGATTTTCTCTAGATGGTCTGCTTTAGAACTCTATAATAATGCAGCTTTATCTTCCTGCATGTGTTGTTTGCTCTGCTCAGTAATCTTCGGCAATGACTCGCTTGATGTGTAGCGGGCTAACCTCAGGGATGGCCTGATCTTTTACGAATC
Organism: Avena insularis; assembly: GCA_023614405.1. Taxonomy (NCBI): domain Eukaryota; kingdom Viridiplantae; phylum Streptophyta; class Magnoliopsida; order Poales; family Poaceae; genus Avena; species Avena insularis. The sequence continues at coordinate 43,846,890 of CM042688.1, read as the reverse complement.
CCTTGGAAAATGAGGCGGAGTGAGTGGAGGTGAGGGAGAGAGCGAAATCCACGAACTCATGCACGAGGAACACGATGAACACACACACACACACACACACACACACCATGAATACACGATACAAGCCAATAGCTCACGCTGGCGGCTACCGGTCTAGCGCAATCCCTAGGATCAGCGTCAGACGAAGGTCTCTCTCGAACCGGCACGGTGATTAGGGAGTCTGGGTGAGATCTTGACGTCTTGGCAAAGGGACTTCAATGCCAAGGCCTTATGCAACGAAGGAGGCACGATGCAAACTCCAACGAGGTTTGTGATATTTGGTGCTCCTCTATCAAGGGAGCATGGGGCAAGAACTAGATAGATCCACAATGGGTGTCCACTAATTCCAAATATCAAGCCTAGGGCTTACAATAGAGGTGGGGGACTATATATAGGCTAGCCACTAGTTCAAGGGTACTTTAGGCAACTAAAAATATCAAGGGGTACATTACAAGGCCTAAGGGCCGAGCTAGGACACGCAGGTCCTGTGTCGTCCGGTAGTACCAGACCGGGTAACTGGTATCAGCCGGTAGTACCGCACACGGGTACCGGAGCGGGCCGATGCATTGGCATGGTTTTCAGGGTTGTGCGGTAGTACTGCTGGCTGAATGCGGTAGTACCGGTCAAGGCGTTAGTGTCGTTGTCCTGGTACACGGTGAAGTCGGAGGCTTCGGGCGGCATCTATCTGTCCAGGGCGACAGTGGTGCTATCTCCAGGCGTAGTACCGCTTGGTCGGTAGTACCGCTTCTTGGGGCCGGTAGTACCGCTTGTTCTAGGAAGATGTTGGTTGCTGCAACGCTTCGCTGGCTTGTGTCTTCATACCTAATGATGCATAGTGTCGGGGCATGAAGTAGCAAGCCATCCAGGGGTGTACCAAAGTCACATGAGTAGATGGGCGAATTCACCTTAGCTTAGAGGAGCTTGGCTCGAGCACGAGTCATCGGTACACTTGGGGGACTTGGTGGTGTAGATGTAGAGACGTCTGTGAGACGGGCTGCATCAGTTCTCCCCTTGGGAAAGAGTCGTCCTCGACTCTTCATGGTTATCATCTTGAACATCTCCATGGTAGGGTGAGAGGTCCTTGACATTGAATGTATTGCTCACAAGGTACTTGGAGATCGGAATGTCGATGATGTAGGCGTTGTTGTTGATTTTCTTGAGGACCTTGAAGGGACCATATCCTCTTGGTTTGAGCTTGGAATCACATTCCTTGGGGAAGTGGCCCTTGCACAAGTGTATCCACACAAGGTCACCTTCTTCAAAGATCATCTCCTTCTTGTCCTTGTTTAACTTTGAAGTTTGTCGAAGAACTTGTTCGATGGTAGCTCTTGTTTCTTCGTGAAGCTTCTTCATAGCTTGGGCATGCTTGTTGACGTCCATGTTGGTGCGCTCATGAAGGGGTAGCGGTAGGATGTCGAGCGAGGTCGGGGGCTCAAAACCATAGATGATCATGAAGGGACTCATTTTGGTTGTTGAGTGCTTGGCTCGGTTATAGGCGAACTCGACATGCGAAATGCATTCCTCCCAATCCTTCAAGTTCTTCTTGATCAATACACGTAGAAGGGCTCGAGGCTTCGGTTGACAACTTTGGTTTGGCCATCGGTTTGAGGATGCGATGCGGATGAAAAGAGGAGCTTGACGTCGAGCTTGGCCATGAGGATCTTCTATAAGTAGCTCATAAATTTGATGTCGCGGTCGGAGACGATTTTTCTTGGCACACCATGAAGACGGATGATTTCCCTGAAAAACAAATTTGCAACATGTGAAGCATCGTCGGTCTTATGGCACGGTATGAAGTGTGCCATTTTTGATAAGCGAACCACGACAACAAGTATATATTCATGACCATGTTTAGACCTAGGCAATCCTAAAACAAAATGCATGCTAATTTCGGACCAAGGTGCATGAGGAATAGGTAATGGCATATATAGACCAAAGGGGTTAGACTTAGACTTAGCTTGAACGCATGTCATGCATCGTTGAACGTAGTGCTCCATGTATCTATTCATCTTGGGCCAATAGTAATGAGTGGAAAGCATGTCCAATGTCTTGTCGCGGCCAAAGTGACCCATGAGGCCTCCACCATGTGATTCTTGTAGAAGAAAAAGTTGGAGAGACGACTTTGGAATGTAAAGCTTGTTTTGTTTAAAGAGAAAGCCCTTATGCAAATAGAAATCCTCAACTCCTTTGTCAATGGAGCACTTTGCGAAAATTGGTCCAAAGAATGTGTCGGATGCATACAAAGTTTTGATATCATCAAGACCCAACATGTTTATTTCAAGTATAATAAGAAGGCATGTGTTCTTACGAGACAAAGCGTCCGTGACTACATTATCTTTGCCCTTGTTATATTTGACAATGTACAGAAAAGATTCCATGAACTCAACCCACTTAGTGTGTCTCTTGTTCAAGTTTGCTTGGACTTTGAGATATTTCAACGACTCATGGTCGGAATGTATGATAAATTCCTTAGGCCAAAGGTAGTGTTGCCAAACTTGAAGAACACGAACTAAGGCAAAAATCTCTTTGTCATAAATCAGATAGTTAAGGCAAGCACCATCAAGTTTCTCGCTATGGTAGGTGATAGGATGTCCGATTTTCATAAGTAATCCTCCAATGCCAATACCACTAGCATCACACTCTATCTCAAAAGTTTTTGTGAAATCCGGTAACGCAAGAAGAGGTGCTTCGGTGAGACTCTTTTTAAGTTCATCAAAAGCTTTTTGTTGTGTGTTGCCCCACACGAAGGTGAAATTCTTTTTGGTCAACTCGTTGAGAGGACAATCAATGGTAGAAAAGTCTTTCACAAAGGGACGATAGAAACTGGCCAACCCATGAAAACTTCGGAGTTCACTCACATTTGTGGGAATGGGCCAATCTCGTATTTCCTTGACCTTGGAAAAATCAACTTCAATTCCCTTCAAAGAAAAGACAAATTCAAGAAAAACCAACTTGTCTTTAGCAAAAGTGCACTTGGGAAGATTAACATATAGCTTTCCATGTCAAAGGATTTGAAAAACTTCCTTGACATGTCTAACATGGTACTCAAGTGACTTGTTATACACAAGTATATCATCAAAATATACAACAACACTTTTTCCAATAAGAGCATGCAAGATTTGATTCATAAGGCGCATGAAGGTGGATGGGGCATTAGATAAGCCAAAGGGCATGACCAACCATTCATAGAGACCAAGTTTGGTCTTGAAGGCGGTTTTCCACTCATCCCCTTTCGCCATGCGTATTTGATGGTAACCACTATGAAGATCAATTTTCGATAAAATAGTAGCTCCACATAACTCATCAAGCATGTCATCGAGACGTGGTATGGGATGTCGATAACGCATAGGGATAGCATTGATTGGACGGCAGTCCATGCATAACCACAACGTATCATCCGTTTTTGGAACAAGAATCATAGGTACGACACTTGGACTAGTGTTTACTTGGATCAAACCTTTGGAGATGAGTTGGTTGATTTGACGTTCTATCTCCTTTGTCTCCTCCGGGTTTGTGCGGTAGGCGGCGCGGTTGGTAGCGGTGTGCCGGGTATGAGGTCAATGTGATATTCAATGCCGCGAAGAGGAGGTAGTCCATGTGGGATCTCTTTGGGGAACACATCCTTGAATTACTACAAGACAATCATCAAAGAGGGAGGAATATTTGTCAAGTCATTAGTTCCTTGCACTAGGCCCTTGCAAATGAGGACATAGTGCAAGATGTATGGGTTATTCCTCACTTATCTCAACTCACCTTTGGTGGCAAGGAGAACACTCTTAGTTTTTCCACTCGAGTTAGGCTTGTGGCTCTCACTCTCTATGAGGTGGTTCTCTCGCTCACCACTCTTCTCACAAGTTGGTGTTATGGTTTGCGCCCTCGCTAAAGCCTTTGCATTGTCCACAATTATTTGGCTAGGAGTCATTGGTTGCAACACACAAGTCTTGTTAAGCCATTTGAAGGTATATACATTGGTGCGACCATCATGTAAAGCAACATTTTCGAATTGCCACGGTCGACCAAGTAGCATATGGCAAACCGTCATGGCAACAACATCGCACACCATCGTGTCTTTGTAAGGACCAATGGCGAAGGTTACCGATACAGTATGCTTGATCTTCACGGACCCTTGGTCACTTAGCCATTGCACATGGTAGGGGTGCTTGTGCGGATGGCGGGTGATACATTGCAAATGTATCTATAATTTTTGATGTTCCATGCTTGGTTTTATCCACTTTCTTGTGTTTTGTCCATACTTTGGAGTAATTTTCATATGATTTCTTGGACTAACCTATTAACAAGAGCCATAGTGTCAGCTGCCTGTTTTCTGCTGTTTTTGGTTCCAGGAAGGAATTGGATAGGACAAAAGCCAAAGTGCCTATTTTTCCGGAAGACATCAAGTGCCAGAATACGAGACGGGGAAGGGCCAGGGGCCACCACCACTGGCTGGCCAGGCCTTGCCTGCCCGGGGTGGTGTGGCCGCTCCCGGCACCCCCTCGGCCTCTCCTTCCGCCTATATATTGCCCTCGGGACAAAAACCCTAAGTGCCCGATCAAAAATTCACGAAAGAGTCTATAGCCACCATCATCTCCATCCCTACATCAGGAGGGATCTGAAGCTCTTCTCGGCACCCTATCGGAGAGGGGAATTCACCCTAGAGGCCTTCTTCATCACCATGCAAGCCTCCGGTGTGATGCGTGAGTAGTTCATCCTTGGACTACGGATCCATGTAGTAGCTAAATGGCTGGTTCTCCTCCTTTGTGCTTTCATGTCTAGATCTTGTGAGCTCCGTTCATGATCAAGATCATCTATTTGTAATTCTGCATGTTGTGTTTGCGGGGATCCGATGGATATTGAGATGCTATTTCAGATTGATTATTGATTCTATCATGTCTTTGTTATTTGTGATCTTGCATGCTTTACGTTGTTAGTAGCTATCTTGACCGAGTAGATGCTAGCAACTCCAAAAGTTAGTATTTATGCTCGATAGTGGGTTCATGCCTCTGGTAATCTGGGGAAGTGATAGAAATCTCTAAGGTACTAGATGTGATGTTGCTACTAGGGAGAAAACAACAATCCTTTGTTCATAGAACAATCGTATTGTTTACTTTACACGCAGTTCATAAAGCAATAATCTGTTGCTTGCAACTTAATATTGGAGGGGGTTCGGATGATAACCTAAAGGTGGATTATTAGTCATAGATGCAGTTGGATGGCGGTCTATGTATAATGTTGTAATGCCCAATCAAGTCTCAAAGGAGTCAAGATCATTAGTATATGCATGTATTGATTTCTCGGTGTTTGTCAATTGCCCCGCTGTAATTTGTTCACCCAGCATGTTATCTATCTAAGGAGAGCCACCTCTAGTGAACTATGGATCCCGGTCCTCTTTTCTTTACATACAATCTATAAACTGTTTACTTCTTTGTGTTTACTTTCTACAAACTTTTACTTCTTTCCATTCGATACGTTTAATCCTTTGTTTTCTGCAAAACACGGTGAGATTGACAACCTCATCGCAAGTTGGGGACAAAGTTCTGTGGTTGTGTTGTGCAGGTCTCCATGTTGCTACTAGCACCGGTAGTGCGCCCTGCCAAAGCTCAGCTAGTAACACCTTTGGGGTGTTTCCTTGCTCCTACTGGTTCGATTAAACCTTGGTTTCATAACTGAGGGAAACTTGTTGCTGTGCTCATCATACCTTCCTCTCGGGGTTCCCAACAAGCTCTACATCAACACTGCCATCAAGCATTTTTTTGGGCGCCGTGCATTGAGCCAGCAAGTGATTTTCTAGCGTCGTTGCCGGGGAGTCAAGGACATCTTCACAAGGGGAGTCCCTCATAACCAATCTCTTTACTTTGTTGTTTTTGTTTTGCTTAGTTTTCTTTTTGCTTTGTTTGCTTGTTTTGTTATTCAAAAACACAAAAAAATTAGTTTTACTAGTTTGCTTTCTTATTTGAAAACCCAAAAAAATGACTACTCTTGAAAACACTAAGTTGTGTGACTTCACTAGCACCAACAACAATGATTTTATGAGCACACCTATTGCTCCACCTATGCCTGAAAATACTTTCTTTGAGATAAAACCTGCTTTACCCAATCTTGTTATGAGAGAGCAATTTTCTAGTATTGGTAATGAAGATGCTGCTTCCCATCTAAATAACTTTGTTGAACTTTGTGAGATGCAAAAGCATAGGGATATAGATGGTGATATTATTAAGCTAAAATTGTTTCCTTTCTCTTTGAGAGGAAAAGCTAGAGAGTGGTTGAATTCCTTAACTAGGAATAGTGCTGATTCTTGGACTAAGTGCAAAGATGCTTTTATTGGAAAATACTATCCTCCTGCTAAGATTATATCCATGAGAAGTGAAATAATGAAGTTTAAACAACTTGATAATGAATATGTTGCTCAAGCTTGGGAAAGAATGAAATCTTTGGTAAAGAATTGTCCCACTCATGGACTGACTGCTTGGATGATCATCCAAACTTTTTATGCAGGATTGAACTATTCTTCAAGGAACCTATTGGATTCTGCTGCTGGAGGTACCTTTATGACCATCACTTTGGGTGCTGCAACAAAACTTCTAGACAATATGATGGTTAATTATTCTGAATGGCATACTAAGAGAGCTCCCCAAGGTAGGAAGGTAAATTCTGTTGAGGAAAGCTCCTCCTTGAGTGATAAGATTGATATTATTATGTCCATGCTTGTTAATGGGAAAGCCCATATTGATCCAAATAATGTTCCTTTAGCCTCTTTGGTTGCTCAAGAAGAGCAAGTTGATGTGAACTTCATAAGAAATAACAATTTTGGCAACAATGCTTATGGTAATAATGCTTATAGTGACAATTTTGGTAACAACAATTATAAGCCATATCCTCCCAACAATGGTAATGCTTATGGAAATTCTTACAACAATAATAAGAGTGCTCCCTCTGAACTTGAAGTTATGCTTAAAGAGTTTATTAGTAAACAAACCGCTTTCAATAAAAATATTGAGGAAAAACTCTCTAATGTTGAAAGATATATAGCATCTTTGGCTGAAGCTCAATCTTCTTTGAATAAAATGGCTGCTAAACCTGAAACTAATGATAATCCCTTTGCAGCTACTAATGCCATACAAGTAAGAATTGATGAAAATGTTAGACTATTAGCTGAATTACGTGCTAAGTGGGAAAGAGAAGATGAAATTGCTAGAAACATTAGTGTTTCTACTATCACCACCACTAGTGTTGAGGCTAGTAATAGTTCTACTGCTTTAGATGATAATTATGATTTTGATCTTGATGGTTGCAACATCTCTGAAGTTATTAAGTTCCTACAAAAGCTTGCTAAAAGTCCTAATGCTAGTGCTATGAACATGGCATTTACAAAACACATTACTGATTCTCTCATAAAGATTAAAGAAGAAAAGATGAAACGTAAAGCTTCTATTCCTATAAAACAAGAAGATGGTTGGGAACCCATCATTAATATGAAAGTGAATGACTTTGATTTCAAAGCTTTATGTGATCTTGATAGTAGTGTTTCTATTATGCCTAGAAGGATTTATGATATGCTTGATTTGCCTCCTCTTGAAGATTGTTATTTGAATGTCCCACTTGATGGTTCCTTTTTGAGTTCTTTTTGGGAATTGAGCTTTTTGAGGGAAGTGCTACAGTAGCTAGTGTTCTAATGGAAGTTTATTTGGTGTTAGAACTGAACCTTAAGACTTATTTATCTTGAGTGCACTAATGTTGCTAATAAAGATTTTGTGAAGTTTTTATGAAGGAAAAATTTCAGGTGTACGAAAGGAATGAGTAATGAGATGAAGGATGGACTAAATCTCAAGATTGGGGATGCCATGCGTGTCACCCCAAGAAATATCCAAGAAGTACAAGCGTCAAAGCTTGGGGATGCCTAAGGCATCCCCCTCTTCATCAATAAAAATCCCAGGTTTCTTCCAAACGCTTCATTTTTATTGTTTCATGCACAATTGTGTTGTTCTTGGAGCGTCTTCTTTTTCGTTTTTGTTTTGGTTTTTCGTTTGCTTTGGTTTGCTTAGTTTTTTGAATAAATTGGTTGGACCCCCTCTTTCATACATTGGTTTGCAAATAGTTTGGTTTGGTTTGGAAAAGAGTAGGAAAGTTCATGCTTATGTGGTAAAAAGAGCTCGTTTTTGACTGTGGTCTATGCTTTGTCATGCCATCCTTGATATTGTTTTGGCTTTATGCTTAGTATTATTTGTTGTAGCATGACTTGTTATAAACAATTGAGATTTATTAATGTGCCTTGGATGAATCATGCGTTGTTTTAGCATATTAAAGCATAGTGTAGTGGTATTCTCCTTTGATGCTTTATTTGGGTTGACTTGGCACATGCTCACACCATGTTATGACTATCCCAAGTCACCATAGCCTTTATGATCCTTTACTTTTCAACTTGTAGTATCACTTTATGCTTTGGTCAATGGTGTTTTGTCGCTCTGCATGATTATGGCCATTATTGCTCTCTTAGTTTGTCGCTCCCAGTCTTTTGCTAGCCTCCACAACAAAGTATGAGTTCCACTCATGCATCCAACTCCCTAAACCAAGTTATTCCAAAGAGTCCACCATACCTACCTACTAGCTTATGCTATTCCAAGTATATTCATGCTTTTGTTTACCTTCCAAATTAAGCTTGTTATGAGAAAACTAGTGATTAAAGCTCTCACGAACTTGATGGCACACTTTACTTTTTGCATCTAATAAACTTGAACCATTGGGTCCTTCTTTGTTGAGTATATGCTTGCGCTTTATAAGTTGAAATTAGCAGAATCATGTTTCATGGGGAACGCTTTCAACATTGCACTTGTACTTTGTACCCCGTTGATATCATGTTCTTTTGCTTACGGATCCCGGCGGTGTGAAATAAAAGTGGAACTTGTAAGATCATGGAGTTTGTATGTGTGTTAGAGAAACGCCTGGGCCGCTAGCCTAAGCCATGCCTAATCATGGTGAAAACTTGCAGCATCACCATAATGATCACTCTATGAAGCATCCTCAATAAAAACCTATGCACATAGCAAATAAAAAGATCGCTGAGATGCTCATTGTCTGCCTGCCTTGTCATTTTGATTATGGGAAAGCTCCCGTATCATGTGCAAGGGGTACCCCGTTGGCGGTTTTTAATGATACACATGTACTTACAATGATAAGAGCTTACTCGTGACTGAAGTTGAGTAGCATGAGGATCGGTCTTCATAAGTAAGGGGCATGAGATTTTGGTTTATAACTTGTCAAGCATATCCTCTTAGTTGTGTCACTTTAACCTTAATCACCTTCAAGATGCTTATGATAGGGGCAATGAGAGCTGAAAGCTATAAGTACCATAATTTTTGGAAGCTCATGGAGACTGCTGAGCACATCCCACTAAAATTTGAGAATGAAGCCCATGGAGCATAGCCTACGGAGTATAACCCATGTAGAGCAGCCTATGTAGAATAGTCAAACTCTTTTTAATTTGGCCTTTTGGGCATTGCCCCGCACCTCCCAAAATAAATAAAAAACTCTGCCTGCCCATGTTTCTTAAGAAAATACTCCATTATGTGGCATTTTATAAATTGAGATGCCAGGAGCGCTGCCCTTTTATATTTTAAAAGAGATAAATATGGACACACAAAATATTTTTAAGAAGACTAATACATAAATTGTAGTACTAATAAAAGTTTAATGATATTTATTCTATGAATATCTTTCTTGTAGTGGCAACACACTCAGTTTACGTTTATTTGATTTGAAGGTCTTTTGTTCAAATTTATCTTAAGTTTACATTTTTTTCTTCTAACAATATCACATTACAGAGAGGATGACATCACGGACCCAGTTTGTTTTGAGGGTCGGTTCGAACAAAAGTTTAAATACTTGTACAGAGAGACTCACATCGGGGACCCATCAGACAGAACATACAAGGCTGCATCGGGGACCCACAAGCCAGAACATGCCAAAGAGGCTGACATAAGGGCCCCAGCAGTAAGACCATACACGACTGCCACGGTGAAAACAGCAGACGCGGCTGAAAAAAAAGTCCATCACACACACGTTGCACTTACAGAGAAGCTGACATGTCGGACCCAGCAGGCCCAAGCATAGCCCATGAAATTAGCCTATCAACCCCAAGCATAGCCCAATACCTGCTAATTAGGCATTTTCGTGGTCTTGTGGCCACCAACCATAGCTCATTCAATTTAGGAGTGAGCCCATGGAATATAAGCCATGACGAATAGGGCATCTGCCCCGAGTTAGCGCAGAATCTTTTTAATTCGGCCTTTATGAGCATTTTTTTGTACTCTGAGGCTGACATTTGGGACCCAAAAAAACAGTCCAATATACACACGTTTCTTTCAAATAGGACTGTCAGCTGGGACCCAACATAGACACGTTTCCTGTACAGAGGTGGTTGACATCTGGGACCTAGCAAGTTGACAAGGTCAAAACAGCGGACATGGCCAAAAAAAGTCCATCATATGCACATTTCATTTATAGAGAGGCTGATATATGGGACCCAGCAGCACGACCTTATACATATGTTGCATCGAGCAATGTAGCCAGTTCGAAACAGGAAGGTGCGAGCGAGAAAAAAGTTCAGCATGTACACGTTTCTTTTAATGAGAGGCTGAAATGGGAGACCCAGCAGCGTGAGCAAACGGCAGATTCGTCGAGCAACGCTATCTAGTTCGGAACAGGGTAGCACTAGAGAAGAAGAAAATTCTATCATACCCACGATTCTTCTAATGTGAGGCTGACATAAGGGACCCATCAGCCTGAATAAACGGTTGATGCAGCGAGCAAAGGTATCAAGTTCAGAACATGAAGGTGCTACTGAGGGTAAAAAATCCATCATACACACATTCCTTTTAATGAGAGGATGACATGTGGGGCCCGGCATCATGATTAAATGGTAGATGCATCAAACATCGCTATCAAGTTCGGAATAGGGTAGCGCGAGCGAAGGAAAAAAAATCCATCATACACACGTTTCTTCTAATGAGAGGATGACATGTGGGGCTCAAGAGGTTGGTTAAACGGTACATGTGTCGAGCAGCGCTATCAACTCGGAATGGGGTAGCACCAGCGAAGGAAAAAATTCATCATACACACATTTCTTCTAATGAGAGGATGACATGTGGGTCCCAGGAGGTTGATTAGACGGTAGATGCATCGAGCAGCGCTATCAACTTCGGAACAGGGTAGCACGAGCGAAGGAAACAATTCCATCATACACACGATCCTTCTAATGAGAGGCTGACATGTGGGACGTAGCAGCCTGACTAAACAGCAAATGCATCAAGCAATGTTATCGAGTTCAAATCAGGGAGGTGCAACCAAAAAGTATGGTCTGCTAGAGACACTGACGTCCGGGACCCACACGCCTCAAAATACTTTGGCGAGTCAACATCGCGCAAGGAAACGGTAATCTTGCTTCTACCATGCGCCAGCCGAGCTTCCTCCATGTTATTAGCAGATCCGTCCTAGTAGAGGGCCGCGAAACCGGAAAAAAAGTTTTCCATCAGCCACGGCCGAGCCGAGAATTTCGTCGCAGAAGACGCGCCTTCTACGACGACCGTCGGGCCAAGTCGTTGCGGAAGGAAACTTTTCTTGTAGTGACATAAGCAATTTTACTGAGTTGGACCCTTAGTTACTCATGAAGTTATTTGCACTATGACTAGCCTAAAAAGATTCTTCCCCTAAATTTTGCTTATCTCCAGCAACAACCCTATATTATCTCCCCTATATCATAACCATAATATTTTAATAGGGAAGAGCAAAAAAATCACTCAATAACTTACTCAACGACGTAGGGGCCACATAAAGGGAATATAGTAGACACTGGATCTTTACACATCTGACAAAGTAGAAAGTATGACCAAATTTAAAGATCACTCATTGGCGATTTAATTATTTTGATATATCAGACATACTCTCCCTCCATCCTAATTTTTCTTAAAATGCCCTCCAACCTAATTAAAAAGGATGTCACATATTTGAATAAATTTGAATATATATGTACACTAAACAGTGACTGCTATACGGCAAGTATATCGTTACAAAAGCTCCACAGAGCACATTCGATTATTAAGATTGCAATATAATTACGTGAAGACGGATGAGGAAAAATGATCCATGCAACCAAAAGAAAGAAAAAAGAGGGCCACACTGGGAAGTCCTCTCCTTTCCTAGTTCCTACTCCAAGATTTGGCGATTGCAACACTGTGGCCACCCCGCGGAGGCAGGCCTCGACGACCTCCGCAATGGTCATCGCGACCTCGACGGCCAACATGAAATGGCTTCTCTCTTTCTACTTAGCGGGGCATGACCTGAACGATCTCCGCAATGGTAGATGTTGGCTGTGGAGCTCCCTGACGTCCTTCTTCAAATTTTCGCACTTAGCGCGAAGCATCGAGGATTCACGCTCATAAGGTCGTGTGAGCTTCATTGGAAAAGCCAAATCAGCTCGAAGGCGATCACACTCTAGGTTGAGCTCGAAGTTTTTCTGCAGAATGTTGATGTTATGGCTGTTGATTTCATCTACTTTGGTCGAGATTCTCGCCCTGACTTCCTGCATGGAAAATGCATCATCAGTAAGAGACCATGGAGTGCATGCAGAGAAGAACATAAAATGCCAATACATGTATAGTGACTATAGTACCTCTCTTCTTCGACCGAGAGTGGGCATTAGGGCATCGTACGCGTGAGAGATATCCGTCGTGCTATCGATCCATGGGGTGGAAAATTCGACGCTCGAACCACCTGCCCTGGAAGATGTGCAAAGACGGTTCAATAGTAGGAGCAGACAGACCAGGAATGGACGGAAGTACAAACCTACCCGAACTCTTGGTCCCCATGATAGCCTCTCTTCGGATACATGCACAAAGACGATCCCTCGCCCCATGGTTGGTATCCTTTCTCGGTCCGATCTTGTAGGTCACCCTGACGGCAGGATTTCTCCATAGCTCTAACCACCCCCATCTTGTTGTTCTTCCGACGAGACAGGATATTTTGTGACATCGCTGGATGAAGAAGTAGAGAAGAAAGGGAGGAGCGGTGGAAGAAAATGGTTTCTACGAAGGAGGAGCGAGGTAGTACTAGTATAGGAGGAGAGAGGAGAGTGAATAGTGGAAGCAAAACGTCAAGGTCTGGGTCTCGTCACCGGCCTTCGAGCAATCTCCTTGGTCCATCATCTGTAGTGTATGTGGTTGAATTTTCCATAAGGTGGGACCCGGTGCCTAGGTTTAGAGAAAATTTTCTCCACCACAATGTATGTGGTCAAAAGCAGACCACAAGGTGGGGCCAAAGCAGGTTTATGTGTCGCTCGTTCATTGTCCTCTGTCCCTACAGATGTAAAAGTAATAATATTATATTCCTTGTGGGTAGTCCACAAGCTTATGGGTTGGTCTTAAGATTTTTTGCTTATGGTCTAGTTCCACAGTGTATATGGATGACCTTAAGGTGCACTTTTTAGCTTATGGTTAGCTTGTGGCACACATTACGGATGTCCAAGCGATCGACCCCTAGATCGAGCTACTAGCTGCAAATATTTATGACCCGCCCAAAGTTTATGGACAAATTTGGCTAGATACATAGTGGTGCAATCAATTGGCTTATGTTGTACTAAGTGGGTCTCATCTTTAGGATTGGTTTTTGCAGGCTAGTATAGTAAATTTCTAGTGGATTCGTAAAAAGTCTAGTACGTATATTTCTTAGCCACGTCTAGTAACGGCTCACGCTGTGCTTGCTCGTAGTAGTAGTTGTTGTTGTTGTTGTAGCAGTAGTAGTCACATTGAATATACTTAGGGCTTGACGCATAAGCATCACAAATGGTCGCCAAAAGACCAAACGGAAAACTTAAAGATAACTTAGGCCTTCTTTGGATAACAGGATTTAAAAACACAGGAATTTGACTCGGTCATAGGTACAAAACAATGAATTGCAAAACAGAGGAAATAGGATTCTTTGGATCACAAAATTTCAAAACACAAGATAACAATGTTGGAGGTACCAAGTAGAGTAAATCTGCAGGCTTAAAGTCATTTCGATGAAACACAGGAAACGTGGAGGAAAATTGCCACAATCCTATGCGAATGAGTGTAAAAAGTGGATGTTGAAATTCCTATGGGATTTGGGTGTAGAAATGCAATCCATATGAATTTTGGAGGTATGATTCCTTTCATCCAAAGGGCTTCCTTATGAAAAAAAATCCTATGGGTCGAATTCCTCCAAAATTCCTTTGAAAATCCTTCGATCCAAATTGGCCCTTAATCAAGATGTGCATGTTCACGACAGACAAACACCTTCTGGCAGGAGGTGATGCGGTCATAGATTTTCATCTTGAACCCGTTTGTCGTGACCTTGAACATAAGGCAGTCACCCTCCTTCAACTCATGGAAAGCAGTAAAGGTAGCCTACTCTTTGTCCAGGACGATCTGGTCTTATTGCGGTTGGCATGGACAACCCACTCGCATTCCTCGCATGCTTGGACCACCACTAGTTGTGGGTAGGGGCGTCCCTTCATGTAAGGCTTGAAGTAAGTTAGGATGATAAGCATATACAAGTCATGATGTACTAACTATATGTAGAAGCGCCTAGGACAATGCGCCGTGGCATGGTGTCCAACCGACCTAGGGCGTCTTCTCAGTTTGGCAGAACTAGCGACCGACCTGGTAGCACTTGCCCTTGCCAAGGTCTCCACTCCCCTGCCTGGCAGATTCAACTCCCTAGGTATGATGGGGAGAGCATCTTCATAGCCACCTGGAGCTGGAGCAGTACGGTCAAGAATGTAGTCTAAGTTCGGCATTACAACTGGGTCATCTTACATGAAAATTACCATTGCGCCAGTCCTTTAGAATTACCAAAACACCACAACTCATTGTCTAAATTGACTAAAGATCACAATGCATCATTTCGCCATCAAAATTATCTAAATAGCACAAGGTATCAGGTAAATTAAATTGCCTACAGAGCACAATGCATCATCAGAATCACCTAACCCGATGGATCCTCAAAGTTATCTGAACAGCTACTAGAAGACATGCCATTTAATTAGATTGATTAAACAGCACAATGCATAATCTAAATGGATAAAACAGCACAATGCATTATCTTGATAGACAAAACAACATATATGCAGTGCATCATCAAAAATACCAAAACAGCACAAGGTATCATGTAATTAAATTTAATAAACAGTGTCTGCACAATCAAGATTACCTAAACTGATGGGTCATTGAAATAATCTGAACAGCTAGAAGGCATATCATTTAATCCGAAATAGCAGAACGCATATCAAAATGGACGAAACAATACGGTAAGGAGACAGGACACAATGCATCATAAAAAAATATACCAAAACAGCACAACGCGTCATGGAAAATTCCTAAACAGCACAATGCATCATCTAAGTACCAAAATAGAACCCTGCCTCATCGTCATCAAGAATATTCCATAACTAAGTAGAATAGCACAAAAGACAATTATCAAGAATATGACATATAAAGCACAGCCAAAAAAAACAATTATCAAGAATATGACATATAACTAAGTAGTTCAACAAAGGACCTGTAGTACACGTTGCAAAAATCTAACTAGATGCACGTTGGATTTGGGTTAAAGCCCCAATCCTCCAGATCTAACCTCGTTGCAGGTGGGGGCACAAACTTGCACAGGGATCGATGGGTTGAGCAGATGAACAGGGCGCCAGTAACGAAGAACCAGTCACATACACCGAAGAAGCACAAATAATCGCTGATGAAGGGGGGCACCGATAGGGGTTTCACCATGTACACTCTAAAATTTGGCACATTGGAAATGAGAGTCCAACCTGCAGATGAAATGGACGTGTCCGCCACCACACGAGCATCTGGTCCCAACACACGCGGTGCTGGAGGCTTCGACGACTGCTCAGCGGGTGATGAGGGTTTCGGCGTGGCCATTTGAAACCCTAAGGGAGATGGACACCTCACCTTGGGCACGACCCACACACACATGAAAGGTGAAGGACTCTTCAGAGAGGGCACTGTGGTCGGTGGAATCGAACAAGCCACATGCAGCTCCGAAGCAGAGCTTGATAAGGACCCCAGCTCAACCATAGACAAAGGTTTTGGCATTGGTTTCATCGAAGCAACGACTGGGTTAACGACTGAGAGTTGTGAGGTGAGTGTGGGAATGTGATAGCGAGAGAGGGAATGGTGGGGGAGGAGTTAGAGAATGGGAGTGGGTAGCCCTCTATCCGCTTTAGTAGTACCGTACTACAAAAAAACTACATTTCACATATCATCAATTTTTTATGAACTAGTTCATTTCTTTGGACCGACTAAAATAGTGGGTACCCTTTAGGTTTCAAACTTTCATCTGGTACCTATTTTGCTAGTAATATTATAATACTTTGTATTACCTCCATGGTAGTATAAATCATTTTTTTAGATAGAGGAAATTACACGATCCACCATCTTTTCATCGCACTTTTGCACAAAACATTTGGTAGACGTCATTTTTGCACATTTTAATAGTTTTTGGCTTAATATGCACAAATTTGGCCAGTTATCCTGTAATGACCGATTTAACCTCATTGGTAGCAATACTGACAAGTGGTCCCCGAATGTTATTGCTCCCATTCACACACAAAGATTGAATGATGCTAAAAACTAGATACTAACGATTTTTATCACCCACAATACTTTTTGGATGCATGTGGATGGGATGCAAGAGACTTATTTCATATGAAATGTCAATGTTTACACAAACATACCAAAATATTAGTCCGTCGCACATTGAATTTGTGAAGGCTTTATTTGGTCGTAATAAACATGTTTTTGAACATAACTTGTTTATACATAAGATTTGACGTTTCATTCACATAACCAAATGTCCACCAAATAGTTTCTTTTAAAGTGTCGGACGAATGATATATGTGTGTTTATTACACCTCACACAAAAAACACCCCGATTTATCATAAACTTTAAGCAGATAATTATTTTCCCGGGATTTATTTTCCTAAGAGCAAGCACGGTGAATATGCCTCGGAATTCCATAAGCCCAGTTTCCAGACAAAGTTTATACATGTTTCACTTACGATTACGAACTTTTTTGAGTTCTCAAGGTTTCCTAGCAAACTTCACATTCTTAAACTAATTTAAGATGATTTATCAATGTTAGATAAAATTTAAACTATGAGTAAGTAGTAGATTGCTCTTAAAGTTAAACAAGTATCTTTTGAAGGTACCCACCCAGACTATCAATATATTGGAAACCAATGAATTTGTTGAATTCAACTTCTTGCTAAGAATTTGCATGTATAAAATTTGACTTTTATTAGAAAACAATAAAAAACATTGCACGATGACCTCTGACTTGTACTACTTATTGTGAAAAATGATTATTATCAAGAGAGTTCACATATAAAAATAAACTAATTGAAAATATGGCCTGCCATTTATGAACATATCCTTAGGCTTCAGGCCAAAAGACAAGCTAAATGGCCATATATATGTACAACATACTTTATGGTAATGTTCTCATATTTGGTAGATGAGTGGATCTTGGCATGGTGAACAATAATGCTACTAGTACTGGGAGTTTCGGAAATTTAGGAATAAAAAATCATTTTCAAATTTGAACTACTAGCAAACATGATAGAATGCTCTTAAAAAGTTACAAACATCCTTTGAGTCTTTATGGTACCGAGGCGATCAATACTTCAAAAACCAACGAGAGTTCTGTAGAATTAAAATTCTTGCTATGAATATGCATGTTGACAATTTGATCCTCACTAGCTATGAATGAAAATAATGAAAACCCTAAAAATGAAGCCTTCTTCATGGCGTCCTCTTACGTGTACTACTATTTGCACTCAAAAATAATTAATAACCATGAGTCATCATAAATTACAAAAAAAATAGTTACACAATATATGGTCCATGGTGTATGAACACTCGGGTTTCAAGCCGAACGACAAAGGTAACAACCATATGCACATCGTATTGATTGTATTGTAATGTTCCCATATTTCGTAGATTGTGCATCTTGGCAAGGTGAAAAATGGTGGCAACCATAGTTTGCAACTTATAGGAACAATAAAACTTTTTCAGTTTTTGAAGTGACAAGATTTTTTCTATAATCAAGTACGAAGAAAAATGGCGGAGGAAAATTGCCACAATCCTACGCGAAGAAAAAGAGTACCACAACCACAACCCTAGTTTTCAGACAAAGCATGGACCTTTATACACTTACGATTGATTACCAAGTTTTATGAGTTCTCAAGCTTTCCAGCCAAATGTTTTCCTTGCTTAATTTTAGGGTGCTTTGTGCTAAATATATGGACATCGATGTAATTTTACCTTTTTAGGTCCTTGAGGTAAAATGTACTTCCATCATCCGTGTAAAATTCGAACCTAGAAGCAAGTGGTAAAATTTAAACGTATTTAAGATTATTAGTTGTCAATGAGTATGAACATTCTTGGAGTTTCAAGACGAACGACCATGGTCATGGCCATATCAACATCATACTTTATCCTGATGATGATCCCATATCCAAGAATTTTCATGCCATCAAATTTGGCCATATATTTTGAAAACAAACGTACATTAAGTAGCGGCATGAAGAGTATGCATGATCAGCTGCTCTCTCGAGAATGAGCCAAACCCGACTGTTTTATTTCTTTGCTTAATTTTGGGGTACTTCATGCTAAATGTAAGGACCTCTATGTAATTTTCCCCCTTTTTAGGTCCTTGATGTAAATTATACTCCCATCATCCCTGTAAAATTCGAACCTAAAATCAAGTGGTAAAACTTTAAATATATTTAAGATTATTAGTTGTCAATGAGTATGAACATTCTTGGATTTCAAGCCGAATGACCAAGGTCATGGCCATATCTACATCATACTTTATGTTGATGATTCGTGATCCCGTATCCAAGAATTTGCATGCCGCCAAATTTTGCCATATTTTGAAAACAAACGAAGAGGAAGTAGTATGAAGATTATGGCTCGATTAGCTTCTCTCACGAGAAGGAGCAAAACATGATTGTTTCCCCTGCTTAATTTTAGGGTGCTTTGTGCTAAATGTATGGACCTCGATGTAATTTTACCTTTTTTGGTCCTTGATGTAAAATGTACTTCCATCGTCCGTGTTAAATTCGAACCTAAAAGCAAGTGGTAAAATTTAAACATATTTAAGATTATTAATTGTCGATGAGTATGAACATTCTTGGATTTCAAGATGAACGACCAAGGTCATGGCCATATCTACATCATACTTTATGCTAATGATAATCACATATCCAAGAATTTTCATGCCGCCAAATTTGGCCATATTTTGAAAACAAACAAAGAGGGAGTAGTATGAAGAGTATGTCTTGATTAGCTTCTCTCTCGAGAAGGACCAAACATGATTGTTTTCCCTGCTTTATTTTAGGGTGCTTCGTGCTAAATGTATGGATCTCGATGTAATTTTACCCATTTTTAGGTCCTTGCTGTAGAATGTACTCCCATCGTCCGTGTAAAATTCGAAGATAAAAGCAAGTGGTAAAATTTAAACGTACTTAAGCTTATTAGTTGTAGATGAATATGAAAATTCTTGCATTTAAAGCCGAACGATCAGGGTCATGGACATATCTACATCATATTTTATGTTGATGATCCATGATCCCATATCGAAGAATTTGCATGCCGTCAAATTTGGCCATATTTTGAAAACAAACAAAGAGGAAGTATGAAGAGTATGGCTCGGTCGTCTTTTCTCTCGAGAAGGAGCAAAACATGATTGTTTTCCCTACTTAATTTTAGGGTGCTTCGTGCTAACTGTATGAATCTCAATGTAATTTTACCTTTTTAGGTCCTTGATGTAAAATGTACTCCCACCGTCCATACGTGTAAAATTCGAACATAAAAGCAAGTGGTAAAATTTAAATGTATTTAAGATTATTAGTTTTCGATGAGTATGAACATTCTTGGATTTCAAGACGAACGGCCAAGGTCATGGCCATATCTATATCATACTTTATGCTGATGATTCATGATCCCATATCCAAGAATTTGCATGCCGCCAAATTTGGCCATATTTTGAAAACAAACAAAGAGGAAGTAGTATGAAGAGTATCACTCGACCAGCTGCTCTCTCGAGAAGGAGAAAAACATGACTGTTTTCCTTGCTTAATTTTAGGGTGCTTCGTTCTAAATGTATGGACCTTGATGTAATTTTTCCCTTTTTAGGTCCTTGGTGTAAAATGTACACCCACCGTCCTACGTGTAAAATTCGAACATAAAAGCAAGTGGTAAAATTTAAACATATTTAAGATTATTAGTGGTCGATGGGTATGAACATTCTTGCATTTCAAGCCGAACGACCAGGATCATGGACATATCTACATCATAATTTATGCTGATGATTCATGATCCCATATTGAAGAATTTGCATGCCGCCAAATTTGGCATTATTTTGAAAACAAACAAAGAGGGAGTAGTATGAAGAGTATGGCTCGATCAGCTTTTCTCTCGAGAAGGATCAAAACATGACTGTTTTCCCTGCTTAATTTTAGGGTGCTTCATGCTAACTATATGAATCTCGATGTGATTTTACCCTTTTAGGTCCTTGATGTAAAATGTACTCCCACCGTCCGTACATGTAAAAATTGAACCTAAAAGCAAGTGGTCAAATTTAAACGTATTTATGTTTATTAGTTGTCGAGGAGTATGAACATTCTTGGATTTCAAGATGAACGACCAAGGTCATGGCCATATCTACATCATACTTTATGCTGATGATTCATAATCCCATATCCAAGAATTTTCTTGCAGACAAATTTGGCCATATTTTGAAAACAAATAAAGAGGAAGTGGTATGAAGAGTATGGCTCAATCAGCTTTTCTCTCGAGAAGGAGCGAATAATGACGGTTTCCCCTGCTTAATTTTAGGGTGCTTCGTACTAAATGTATGGACCTCGATGTAATTTTACCTTTTTTTAGGTCCTTGATGTAAAATGTACTCCCACCGTCCATATGTGTAAAATTCAAACCTAAAAGCAAGTGGTAAAATTTAAACATATTTAAGAATATTAGTTGTCAATGAGTATGAACATTCTTGGATTACAAGACGAACGACCAAGGTCATGGTCATATCTACATCATACTTTATGGTTACGATTCATGATCCCATATCCAAGAATTTGCATGCTGCCAAATTTGGCTATATTTTGAAAACAAATGAGGAGGAAGTAGTATGAAGATTATGGCTTGATCATCGTTTCTCTCGAGAAGGAGAAAAACACGACCATTTTCCCTGCTTAATTTTAGGGTGCTTCGTGCTAAATGTATGGACCTCGATGAAATTTAACCTTTTTAGGTCCTTGATGTAAAATGTGCTCCCACTATCCGTACGTGTAAAATTTGAACCTAAAATCAAGTGGTAAAATTTAAGCGTATTTAAGTTTATTAGTTGTCGATGAGTATGAACATTCTTGGATTTCAAGCCGAACGACCAAAGTCATGGCCATATCTACATCATACTTTATGCTCATGATGATCCCATGTCCAGGAATTTTCATGCTGCCAAATTTGGCAATATATTTTGAAAACAAACAAACAGAAAGTAGTATGAAGAGTATGGCTGCTCTCTCGAGAAGGAGCTGGATCCTACTATTTCCCTTGCTTAATTTTAGGGTGCTTCGTGCTAAATGTAATGACCTCTATGTAATTTTCTCCATTTTTAGGTCCTTGATGTAAATTGTACTCCCATCGTCCATGATGTTCCCATATTTGGGAGTAAATGGGTGAATCATGGCATGGTAACAATGTTGCCACTCAGAGTTTCCAACCATTAGATAAATCTAGCACTAAAACATGACTATATACATTCTAATCTAGATAAATCTGAGAACATTATATGGATCGGAGGGAGTAGTATATATGCATTCAAAACAAATTGTGTTTTCTCTCTCCTTCAGTGTCGCATCACCATCCCCACAAGCAAAACAAATTTGAGGACATTTCGAACTTTTTTTCTTCGACATGGTGTGATTTGCTATCCCTAGCTACCGATAGGGAAAAAAGTAGCGCCTCAAACTAGGGGCCAGCGTTGCGGGATGGAGCGTTTAAGAAATATATCTAATTTTATGTTATTATTCCTTTTTTCATAAGCGTCTATGTTAACATCCCGTGTTAGTTTTGCCCTAATATATCGGGTCGAAGGAGTCGATCCGACAACCGGAGGAGAACCACCCATCCCCCATCTTTTTTGGCTGAGAAACCGCGCGCCCCTCATCGTCGTCCTCTGTCGCTCCGGCCGCTTGTGCACCAGTGTAGCCCCTCTCCACCCTTGTAGAAAGGTAGAAACTGCCAACCCATCCTGACTAATCTTCCGCAGTACTCTTCCCCGGAACGACATCTATAGCGATGAAGCGTAAGATATCGGAGCACTACAGCCAGGCAATGGGATTTGGGAACCTCCACTACGGACCGCTGAGCAACATCACCGGCCGCGCCGATCTTCTGAGCACCGCTCGCTTGGCTCGTGACATGGTTAGCATGCATCGAGGGATTACAGAAGATCCTGGTCTCCCGTTTGGTTTGCCCTGCCTACTTCACTCTAACCCACAGACATGGCCACTAGACCGTGATGAGCAGGTAAAAATCAGTTTTACATGATTTTTGTAGGATTTGAATCCTTAGATTCTTTCCTATGGATTGCATTTGGATCAAAGGAATCGTGGTACCCAAATTCTTTTGAACTGCAACCCCCACCCATGCTTAAATCCCATAGGAATTGGAACATCTACTTGAGCCTCAACTATCATCGTGTGCATGGGATCGAAACATACTATTCACGTAGGTAGTTTTCCTACGTTTTATAATCACCTATTTTTCACCGGCAAACCTGTGGAATTCCTGTTTTCTCAAGCGTGCGATCCAAAGAGGCCCAAGACTTTTGCTTCAGTGTCAATCCTCTCCTCCAAACATACTAATCTGAAAACACAAGAATGACCAGAATTGTTGATACCCGTAACGGAAGGTGTATTGGCCAATCAAGGCTGGTGTTATATTTTAAGTTTCATGTGTTTTACAAACACAAGATTTCTGTAAAAAGTTGGTTGTTTGGTATACATGAATACAAGAAACTAGGATTACTTTAAAACATGGTAAAATCAAAGTCAAACCTCACAGGAGAGTATATTTATGATGTTATCATGTTTCTTGGGACCTTATTCTTGTTATTTGCGCACGTAGGAATTTGAAAATGAGGTCCAAGTTGGATATGAAGAATTGCATATGAGTTTTGGAGGATTCTAACTCATAGGATTTTTGAAGATATTAGATTCCTATGGAGTCCTTTCTTAGTTCCTATGCCCTCCATTCCATAAGAATCTAAACATGTGATCGAACCTCATTCTATTTCTCCTTTGAGAAGTCCAATGCGCTCACACTATATTCCTGCAAAACTCCTATGTTTGTTTCCTATTCACCATCCAAATACACCTATTACAAAATTCCTGCGTTTTTGATTCCTATTCCTACGTTTTTTAATACCATTGATCGAAAGAGACCCCTAATCTTGTTAATCAATTATAGAAAATTGCCTGCGTTTTTTCCTCTGGTCCATTCCTCTGAACCAAACGACTGAATAGTGCCAGCATAGGAAACTTAACTATTCCTACACTTCTTCTTTAATGCAAACAATACCTTATTCCTTGGTGTGTTTGTCTACATGCATTCATGATTTATTCATCACGTTTCTGCATCTTTCAGATAGTAGTTTTTCCGCAAAACTAGCTAGCGCTCCTCCCTTTGTCAAACACCTTGCATGCCCCTAGATATGAAGAAAATTTGTTGCAGGGCATTGACGCGTTTCTGATGCCACAAGACAATCTAACAGTAGAAGCATTTGTACCAGTTGATGATGACATACCCGGAACATGGGATGATGAAGGATTTGAAAACAAGGGTCACTGGGTTGGTGCCAACAGAGAATGGATTGCGATTGCAAAGCACCCGAGGCGCTGGTACCTCCAAAACGTCTACAATATGGCACATATCGAGCTGCCACGTGTGCAGCGAGTTGATATTTTTCCATCGGGTAACCTGTGTTTTTCCGTCCTCCCCATGCACTTACCGCTACAAGCACGCAAATATCAAGCTGCTAAAGATACAAATAGCAAAGAAACCGTACAGATTTGACAACCAATGGCACTACAGCGCAATGGCGGTGTTTGACAAATTCATTGCTACCATCGATTTTCCTTGTGACAGGGACTGGATTATCCTTCGAAATGACTATCTTGCACCAGCAACGTATGTCTATGCCATTGCCACATGTCTAATCAATGGTTTTATTGATCGCATATACGCGGTGATAGAACCACGAGGATAAGTTCTTGTTTGGGAACCAAACAAGTGGAGTGAGTCCCGTTATTTAAAAGTAAAATTTATAAATTGCTTACAACCATATTATTCGTGATACTTTTGCTAACTGAAATGCACACACAAGTATATATGCAGGCCCGCTTGTCATACATGCTCCAGTAATTGAAGAGTCGGCAAACGTCCAAGTCGGTGATGATGCTGAGGCTGAAGATATTGCATTATGCAACTGATACTTGGAAGAGCTTGGTGGGATATCCTGTGGATTCACACCAGGGTGCACGAACTAGCACCCATGGTGATCCTCTGTCATACATGGGTAGAGAACTGCTCACTTATCCTTCACTCCACTGCCACGTTTTCTAGAGGTCCCTTAATTTGGATGACCCTGTAGCACCGGACTGTATCAGAAGGAATAATCTTGAAGGGAGGTCAGCGTTTGTGGGAATCAACCATCCATTCATCCTCGAGTCCCCTACAAACCCTGAACCTGGTGCTGCCGATGTTAACGAAGCTCTACCAGTGCTCAGAGGAGACTGTGTGTTTGCTACACATGTGCACTATGAACATCGCCCACAGCCTGTTCCAGATTGGAGCCGCATGCACGTCAATGGGGGGTTGCCATAGGTTAATCACTTAACTACACTAGAGCGGAACATAGGGAGCAAATGTTCGAGGCACCAATGTGGTTATGCCAACCTTGTCTCGTTAGGAATATGTGAAGTTTGACCAAAATACAGAAAAGCTGATTATGAGCACCCGCAACATTATTTTTGTAGCTAGTACTTGTCACCATGTAATGTACAATACTAAGTATGTAGTACTTTCATACTGTATTGTAGTATCAGTACTTGCAACATCATTTCCACTATTTCTTGTACTAGGCACCATGTACGTATATACTTTCATAGTAGTATGTGTTTGATGTTTCCCTATTCAAACACTCAACCTACTGTGCCCAATTTTCTAGGCTATTAATTTTGGCATGACAATTAGTAGTTTTGTATTGGTGACAAGGTTTGCTTTGTCCACAACATTTGTCTGACCTCGCCACATTTATTCCCTCACCAGCCCCAGCCCTAGCTCTCTCACACAACACTCCTTAATCACCATTGCTCTTCCCTCCATTGACGACCATCACCGCCACAACTTACTCATCTTAGGTGGGTCGGATGCGGGCGGTGGGCCCTGCAACCTCATCTATATAGCCGTCGCATCCCTCAGACATCACGGTGGCAGTGCGGTATGTACATAATTCCTAAAACCCTTGATCTTGATGATGAGATGCGGTCAAGCTTTTATTAGCGCTTGGTTAACATTGGGTTGGTGTTGAGTATAGTTCTTATCTAGTGCATTTAACCCATTTGTATACTACAATTCAGCTTTACACATGCAAGCTAGTTCCGGGGCTAGATCTACGGTGAACTGTAAATAATAAGTTCAAATTTTGTATTGATTGATCCACGGCTAATGATGATTTGGGAGGCCACTCGGCATGTTTTGCTTGATTGGTCTCAGGGGCAGAGGTCCCTTTAATTTGGGCAAGTTAGGGAAGCTGCTGCCCTACCCTGATTTTTGCCAAAATTTCAAGTATATGTATGCATCTCTAGCATCGGCAGCAAATAGAGCTCATCATGTTTGTCAGTTCGTCTGTTCCTGGGTGTTCGGTATCTATACTGCTTGATAATGAACTGCACTAATGTGATGCCTAGACCTTGGAAGCAGTACTAATATAACCGACGTTCATGCTGGCTAGAGTTAAGACTTTAATTTGTGTACTTCAATAAGAAAATTTCTCCACTTTACTTTCTTAGCTAATCTTGTATTATACACTATCAGCTAATACTGTACTATTTCACAATTATTTACAGCTGGTAGAGATATTATCTGTCCACGGGATTTTTTTTGCAGTGTTTGGGCAAGAAGCTCAAGCTTGGAGAGACTCATAATCGAAGAATACAGGAGATCCCTGTGCAGTCTGGATGGAGGGGCGAGCCAGGAACACCCACGTGGAGAACACATGTGACGAGTTCTGCAAGATGTTATTAATACCGGGAGGGTTGGACGTGCGGAGCATACCCAGCTTCTTTTTGCCAACGTTTGGCAGTGAGTATCTAGAGGCCATCAAGCTGAAGATATGCAAAGCCTGCAGCTGGGACGTTGACCTGAAGAAGCAAGATGGAAAGGTAATCCTTGAAGGATAGCTAGATTTTGTCAAAGCACATGACTTGAAGGTAGGATACTTTATGGTATTAAAGAAGCTTGCCACCACTTCCTTTAAGGTGATAGTATTTTATCATGATAACTGTGAGAAGGTGATCAAATTTGCAGGTTATCACCCATCATTTGATGGACAATTTACTATATCGAGGTGTATTAATGTAGTGATTGTTCGCTTTTAATTATAACTATTCTATAAAGAGGTGCTTAAACACCTTCCGTTATCATGCATCGTGTTGGAACACCGTGGTACTTGATCGCGCTAGGCTCCAATGTGGAGGTATTTACTATACTATGTTTACAGCAAAACTGCAAAACAAACATCTAGTGTACTACTACTAGTATTATACGACCTCTGTTCCATAGTATAATCCTTTTTAGAAAACTAAACAATCATCATGTTAGTTCGGCTGCATACAAGAGTTGTGCCATGTTGGTGTACCTAACAATCAAGTGGGTAGGTGTAGTACAACTCCTGTATGCAGCGGAGTTAATGAGATGATTGTTCATTTTACTCGACTGCTAGTAGTAGTCATATTGTACTAGTACAAGTGTATTACTCCCTCCGACCCATATTAGGATTGTTCAGTGAGTTACCATGGGTATACCCGGAAAGTATATCCCAACATATATCACTCGCTTAGGCCCTTTCTACTAACGTCGACTACATTTACCTTCTATGTCTAGTCTTACAGCATTTTGTCTAACGGTCCCCGGGGGGCGCAGAGAGAAGTCTAGTTAATGACAATCACTATGGACAAATGTCGTGGTGGTGTCACGGCAGATGCCATGGATAGGCTAAAGGTGGGGACTAAATGCACTAGGGAATCCAGGGAGGAATAGTGTGGTGATTCCACACACGATAGTTTTGTATTTGATTCACTTCCAAGATTTACAAGTGCTCCTTGAGCTGTATTGGGGAGAGGAGGAAAAAGAACTCTCTTACTCTCACCACTAGCTAGCCCTTAGGAACCAAGTAAAACTCAACCAGTTAAAGACCAACCCCCTCTACAGAGGCCCTAGCCCTCCTTATATAGGGGTGGCTAGGTCTCCAATTAGAGCATACGTGGAGGCATATTCCAGGGAATATGCCTCTTCCCAAAATAGTAAGCCGACCGGGTCACTTTTCCCCCGCGTCGCCCATGTAGAGGCTACGTGAGCCTCTACGGCGCCCGCGTCATCCGACATAGGTATCATCATCTTTGTCGGCCACTCCTCGGTGGTCCTGCCTCTGTACGCTTCGCTCACGCTCTGCACCCAGTGGTCACCTTTGACCAGCGAGATACCTTCCTTCTCTTACAAGCTTGATATAACCCGGATCGTACCTAGTTGATCCAGCCACACCTGTTCCTGCATACAAGTTAGATTCATCCCACCGACTTACGATATAAGTCGGCTGAGACCCAGTTAGGTGGACATCCCCTGGTCCGGGTTACCCCGAGATTCGGCCTGCCTTGAGGTGACTCGGCCAGCATCCGCTTTGACCTTGCCGTACCTCGGCTAACTCGGCCTTTATACCCCGGCGTGACCCTACCCGGGGGTATCCCCCAACATTAGTCCCCGAAGCTGGTGCGGTCTTAGCTGCCTTAGCCGCTAAGGCTACAACAGGTTCAATTTTACTAAGCTTTGTGTTCCCTTTCCGAGTTTCCTCCTATCTCGGACTCTATGGGTTTACTTTCCCTTGGCACATTCCAAAATTTCACTTGCTGGCTGGGTTACCACATACCCATCCGGGTCATTCTTCCTTCTCTCGTACGCTTCCCCACGTGGAGGCTAATCATCACGTTTGCCTCATTTTAAGGGCCTGCGCCGATGCCGCTTGAGAATTGTCAGTTATCACTGTAGCACACGTCACATCGTGCCTGCCTCCTCGTTAACTGCATCATAACGTCACGTCATGGGATCCGCTGCGTCCTGTGGCCCTTTGTGTGGCTCGATGTTGATTGGTCAATCCGGATTGTACACGGCCACACGGTGTGGCCCGCCCGCAACACGCGATCCCACTACCCCCTTGAGGGAGTGGTTAAATAGGGGAGGGGCGCGCCCCTTGGGTCCTTTCTCCACTTCCGCGCCCCTCTGCCGCTACTTCTTCCTCATCTTCTCTCGCGACAGCGCTGCCGCCACCGCACCTGAGTAGCAGTGCCGCCGCCGCACTGCTTCCCCGCGCACCAGCGTCACCGCCGCCTCCGCGCATCTCCTATACCACGGGTCCCCGTCAGTCCAGGCCACTGCCTCCCACTGCCGCCAGCAAAAGTGAGGGGAGCGACCTCGAGATGACAGAGGAGGAGCTCACCATCGCAGAGCAGGAGATGGAAGAAGACGCAGCGACCGCGAACCGTGGTGCGTGGGCTGGATCTTGGGTCTGCCAGGATGACCTGGATTGGCTCTATCGCACTAGGCGCATCCCGGAGGGCGTCACTGCTCGCCTCGCTGCTGCCGAGCTTGCCCCCTCACCCAATCCGGGTGAGTACGTGGTGTTTCTATCCCACTTCTAGCGGGGGTTTGGCTTGCTAGTTAGCGATTTCTTCCATGACTGGCTCGATACGTATGAGCTCCAGCTGCACCACCTTCCGGCGAATGCCATCATGTCTCTCTCCGCCTTTGCCTCCACCATCGAAGGCTACGCCGGATTATGGCCCACAAAGGAGCTCTAGATCCAGTTCTTTGGCCTCCGCCGGAACGTGATTCCGAACATCCAGCTTGATCCGGAGGACAAGCAGCTCACGCAGTTCGGCGCTGCGTCCATCTCTCCCCAGAAGCAGTCCATCTTCCACCGGGTCACGGGGCTTGAATCTTGCAAGGGATGGGCCCGGACCTTCTTCTATGTCCGGAACAACACAACTGAGGATCTGATCCGGATGCGCCCTTACGCTCCGGGTCCTCCTAACCCGGATCTATGGGACAAGGTCCCCAAGAAACTCACTGTCCTGGCAAACCAGGTCAAGAAGAGGTTCCAGGAGCTGAAGGACTTGGGGTTGCGCAATGAGGATGCGATGATTACATTCGTCCGCAACGGGATCTCCCCCCTCCAGCAACGTACACATAAAGTTTGTCACATGAGCTGGGGCCGTGACCCCAATCGGACCTCCTCTTTTGAGTTGAGCAATACCGAGATCTACCGCCGGGTCAAGGCCCTGTTCACCACCCACAAAAACTTCTCTTCTGAGTGGATGTGGGGGATTGAACACTTTTGCCGAGATAGGCTTCCTCCTTCGGTAAGTCTCGTGCTTCAAACCTTTTCCGAGTTAAATCATATGTCGGTATTGTTGTCGGTTTTAATCCTGTTGCCTTTTCTTTCCCTTAGATGTTTCTTTAGCAAACCATCAAGGATGGCACCGAGCCTTCCCTCAAATGGGCGCCTGACCGGGATACCTCAGACGAGGAGGAACCGGACCAGGAGATGTTCCTTCCTATGGCCGATGCGACCAAACGACCCACCGGTAAACTCTCTTCTATTAGAGATTGGCCCGACGATGAAGATGATTCGGATGTTGAGGTGATGGAAGCATTTGACGCTATCCCCCTTTCTTATGCTTTTCCGGCATCAGCTAACCCCGGTGGGAAGATCCATGAAGATCATCCCCTTGCCATGGGTGGTCCTGTTCCGGTCGCGCCGAAGAAGAAGAGGGGAGCCGCATCAACTTCTTCCTCTGGACCTTCTCACCAGCCAAAAGGCGAAAGAAGTCCGGGGACAAAACTGCCACCAAGCCTGCAACCAAGGCCATAGCCCGGAGGGCTCGGAAGCCCAAGGATCCCCCTGACCTCGGATGAGTAAGTCGTTTCTCCCTTTGCCGTTCACTTGTCCTTCTTTTGTTATAGTTTCTCATCATTCATTATTTGATTCGGCAGGGGCGCGGTGGAGATCCCCCAGAGTGGATCCAGCATTGCTTCGCTGCTCCGACATAGCCCTTCTCCCCCTCGCGGCGACGATTCACGCCCGTTGAGCCCCATTCCAGAGGATTCAGCGGCTGCTCCGGGTTCCAGCCCACCTCGTCTAGAGGAGGGCAACCTTGGAGCGGAGGAGACTGGCTCTGCCGAGGCAGCGGCAACCACTACTTCGGCTCCACCGCAACCAGCTACCACCGAGGTTCCTTCAGCCCCTCCGCAGAAAAAGAAATCAGTACCAGCACCATCCTCAGCTTCAGCACCAGCAGCAACAACAAAAGCAACAGCAGCAGCTCCAAGCCCCTCCGCCTCGTCCGAGTCTTCCCAGTCTCGGCGAGAAAGCACCAAGGCAGCTCCCAAGGGTAAATCTGCTGCAACAACTTCCACTTCTCAGCAGCAATCTAAGGGCAAAAAGGCCCCTGACACCACCAGGGCAGCATCCATCGAGTCTGGACAGCGCACACTCGCGTCCATGCTTTCGAAGAAAACTCCACCACCAAAGGACACCCCTACCAAGCCAGCTGACGTGCAACTCGTTTTGCACACCAGCCCTGCTCTTGCCCAGGTTGAGAGGAGGGAGGCACATGCCAAGGGTTTAGTGGCGCCCCACATGCTCAGCGGCGAGCGATACCCTCCGACCTTGATCGAGTTTGTAAATAACTGGAACAAGGTGGAGTTCGTCCACAATGACGATCTCCCGGAGAAGTTCGGTCCCGCCGAATTTGCTTCGCAGATGAATACTGCCGCCAAGGCAATTAACCTTGCGGGTCGGATGATGGAGGTACGTTACTTCATCTTTTCCTTAACATGTTGTAGATATTAGTGATATAACCATTAGTCCTCGAGCCTCCGGGGGAGTAACTTGTTACTCGGCCGGATACTCCTTAGAAAACTAACGTAGCTCCTTGATAACTTCGAATATGCACACACCTAGAGCCAGGTTAAGTTCCACTTGGCCCGGATCTTGTACACTTCGAATATGCACACACCTAGAGACGGGTTAAGTTCCACTTGGCCCAGATTTTGTACACTTCGAATATGCACACACCTAGAGCCGGGTTAAGTTCCACTTGGCCCGGATCTTGTACACTTCGAATATGCACACACCTAGAGCCGGGTTAAGTTCCACTTGGCCCGGATTTTGTACACTTCGAATATGCACACACCTAAAGCCGGGTTAAGTTCCACTTGGCCCGGATCTTGTACACTTCGAATATGCACACACCTAGAGCCGGGTTAAGTTCCACTTGGCCCGGATCTTGTACACTTCGAATATGCACACACCTAGAGCCGGGTTAAGTTCCACTTGGCCCGGATTTTGTACACTTCGAATATGCACACACCTAGAGCCGGGTTAAGTTCCACTTGGCCCGAATTTTGTACACTTCGAATATGCACAAGACTAAGCTATATTTTTGTACTCTTTTCAGGTGACCACCAACCGCCGGAGCGCTGAGTTTCAGCGTCTCCTGGACACTCACAAGATGCTGCGTGCAAAGCATAATGCATTTCTCGCTGAACACGAGAAAAGGGGAAAGTTTTCTCCTTGACATTTTCCCGTTTTTCTTCATCTTTTTCTGCCGAACTAACCCATCATTTGGTTTTCGCAGCTAGGGTGGAAGCTGAGAATACCATCATGAGGAAGAACCTTGACCAGATAAAGGGTAAGTCATTTTTGCTCAACTTTGCTATGCTCTCTATCTCCTTATCTCCGTGGCTCGGCAAACATTCACACCTCGGCTTTGCCGGGTCAACAAACTATTTCAGCATCTCTTGAAGATAGTGTGCCCATGCCTGATATGATGCTGCATTTTCTCGAACAAGCAGGGCAGCATCAGGCCGAGCTTAAAAAGAAAGATGATGAGCTTGCCCTCCTCCGAGCTAAAGATGATGAGATTGCCAAGCTTAAGGCAGATATGAAGAAATTGAAAGCACGGCACCAAACCGAACTCCAGAAAGCTGGCCAGGACTATACTGAAGAGCGCGAGCGCCTCAATCTCCAGATTGCCAAGGACCAGGAATTACTCAAGGAGGCCGACATCAAGCTTGAGTCAGCGAATGCTGAACTTGTGCAACTCCGGGAAAGGCACGACAACTGCACCAAGGAACTGTCCCGGGTTCATAGCCATATTTCTGGTAAGTTCTTTTCCTTCGACCTACATTGATCTTCCTGGGTCTGCTTCCTTTACTTATTCCACCTGTGTTATGTTTTCAGGCAAGTTCCCAGAAAGTGATGTCATTGCTTCCAAGGCTGTTGCCAAGTTCCACAAGCAGAGGGGTACTCCATCTGGTCTTGGCTCCATTCCTCTTGATCTCGAAGATTTGATAGTCAGCTTGTCCTCCCGAGTCGAGACCGTGAGGAACTATGGCAAGGATGTTCTGGACGTAGTGATCCGGATCTTCAATGCCTTTTGGCCTGAAGAAGATACTCCGGAGAATATGTCTGTTCTTTTTGCCAGGCTTATGGACTGCAAGACTCAGCTCGATCTCTGGAGAGAATCCGCTAGGTGCGCCGGAGCTGAGATCGTTCTCCACTACGTGCTTACGTGGTACGAGAAGATTGACCTCAATCTCCTTGCGCGCATGCGCACTGCATCAAAGTGGTCTACTGACCCGGATTGGGTAGCTCGGCGCAAGGCTTGCGCTCATAGTTTCATCCAATACGCCCCCATTCATCAATGGAACAAGGGACCGAGCTTTCTAGATGCCGCCGATGATGAAAACCCTGAAAATGTTGAAGACGACTCGGATGAGGACGAAGAGGACGATGCTTCGGACGTTGAGGAAGACGAAGATGAAGCTAAAGCCGAAGCTGGGGCTACACCCTCTAGCGTCGAACTACCTCCTCCTGCTGCTCCTTGAGCGAAAAAACTCTTAAATTTCATCAGATCCCCGGTATGTTGGGTGCAGTTGTATTAAGCACACAAGTGATATTTTGCTACTAATTTTTATGCTGGATTGACTTGGGCGTAGTCCCCGAGTTTCATTTTCTCGTTCTTCCAATTTCTTGGCTCGGCTCGTGTCTACCTTGGTTCGGTTTTATGACTTACGAGTCCGAGCTTCAAAAATTGTCTTAACAATACTTGAAAACTTTAGGATTAGCTCAAAATAATTCAGCATAATAAATCGAAAGTGAACATAAGGTTAGTCCGAGAAACAAACGTTGGCTCGATTAAGTTCCTTTCCTTAGATGTTTTTCATGTGCTACGCAATTCCAAACTTGTTCTCTTGCTTGCCATGAAGCCAAATCTTGTTGGACAGTAGCAAGTCGAAGAGTTAGGTTTTTGGTGCTCACACATTACTAATCCGTCTTAAGTGGAAAAACTTATCCCAACCGACGTATAAATAATAAATATAGAAGATAGCAAATATTATTAAGGCAGTCCCCGAGTTACTGCTTGAGGTGCCAACACTTCGTTGATAAGCTCATTGCCGGCATACATACCGACATATGAGAGACTCAGATACATACACTTCTCTGCTAAGTGTAGAAAGGACGAAGTAGAGCTACATTCCATGGACGCTTGGATTCTTTGCCGGACCTGTCCGCCTTGTTCTTCTCATGTGGTTTTGCATCGATAAGATAATAAGAATCATTGTGCAATGCTTTGCTCACAATGAATGACCCTTCCCATGGGGGGATAACTTGTGCATGCCAGCAGTATGTTGTACCAACCGGAGTACCAGATCGCCCTCCCGAAAAACTCGGGGGCTTACTTTCTGGCTATGATAGCGTCGGAGATTTTGCTGATATATGGCGGACCTGGACAATGCCAATTCTCTCGCTTCTTCCAGCAGATCAACATCATTTTGCCGGGCTTCTTGCACTTCGGCTTCTGTGTATTGGGTGACCCTGGGCGAGTCATGCTCTATGTCGGCTGGTAATACAGCTTCTGCCCCATATACCAGAAAAAATGGCATATAGCCTGTTGATCGATTCAGAGTTGTTCTTAAACTCCATAGTACCTCTGGTAGTTCTTCTATCTAGCACCCCGCTGATCTTTGCAGCGGCTCAATGAGCCAGGGTTTTATCCCGGATAATACTAATCTATTGGATCTTTCCACTTGTCCGTTCGATACGGGGTGGGCTACCGAGGCAACGTCCAGCCGGATCTTCTAATCTCGGCAGAATCGTGCAAATGCTCTTTCAGCAAAATTTGTGCCATTATCTGTTATGATACTCTGAGGATAACCGTATCTCAAGATGATGTCTTTGAGGAATGTCACGGCTGTAGCTCCATCACATTTTCTTATTGGCTTTACTTCAATCCACTTTGTAAATTTATCAACCATGACCAAAATATGAGTCATATTTCCCCTCGCTGGTTTGAACGGGCCAACCATGTCCAAACACCATACGGCAAATGGCCAGGTGATTGGTATGGTCTTGAGCTCCGACATTGGCATATGTGTCTTAGTAGCATACCTCTGACAACCATTGCATTTTCTTACCAAGTCCTCTGCTTGTTCTAAGGCACTTGGCCAATAGAATCCATGCCGGAAATCTTTTGCTACCAAGGCTTTGGACGAGGCATGATGCCCACATTCCCCTTGATGTATATCTCAGAGGATGCCAAGCCCTTGTTCCGGGTCAACACATCGCTGGAGTACATTGGTCACACTCCTTTTGTATAGCTCGGAATTGATGATTGTGTATGCCTTTGCTATCCTATGAGTTTGCCTGGATAGCACCTCCTCAGCGGGTAAGGTTCCATCTTTCAGGAATTGAAATATGGGCAAGGCCCAAGCTGGTACAGCTCGCACTAGGAACACATCCTCGTCAATTTCCATTTGATCTACCGGCATAACCTCAACCGGATCACGCTGAACAGTCCCTGGGTCCTGCGAAGCAGTTCCCAGGTTCGCCAAGGCAGTCCTCGGGTTCGCCAAGGCAGTCCCCGGGTTTCGCGAAGCACTCCTCTCATCAATGTCCATGGGCACGGCTCCGGATTCTGTATCCTCCGGGACGTAGATTGAGTCGGTTTCTGGGGACGGTCTGATAGATGGTTTTCTAAGGTGTTCTAATGCTACACCCGGTGGAATTGCTTGTCGGGTAGATCCGAGCTTTGACAATACGTCGGCAGCCTCATTTTCCACCCGGGGTACATGGTGAAATTCGCATCCCTCAAAGTAACTAGATATCTTCTGCACATGAAATTTGTAGAGCGCCATGTTAGGATCAAGAGCGTCCCAGAGCCCTGAAACTTGCTGAACTACCAAATCCGAGTCGCCAAAGCATTGGATCTGACGTATCCCAATTTCTTTTGCCACTTTGAGCCCATGCACAAGTGCCTCATATTCGGCAACATTAAAGATCAAGTGGAATATTCATAAGGCAAAGGTTGTTCTTGATAGGGTTTCTTTCTTACCGGTCTCATGGTGTTAGTTGGGGAGACCGGTTTATAGGATAGATATTCATACTAACAAGAGGGGCTTTCGAGTGAGTAACTTGACCATATCATTCGAAGAGATCTCCAACCTTTGCATACTTGGCATCATCTTTCTTGGTTCTTATTTTGTCCCTATCCATGAGAGGATTTATATCTTATGTTAATCTCCATGACAAGCTCAAGTTCATCGAAAACAAATTTCATATGCATTCTCTATTGCGTTTTTGATATTGGAGGTTTTACTGGTTCATCTTTTTTAGAGAGGTCAAACCTTTCATATTTTGTTTCTATCCTCCCTTGATGTATTATGATGGTTCCCTACATTATCTTGTATAGTTTGTTGTCCCTTTTAAAACAAGCCTAAGATCATCAGAATCAGAGTCCGGATGCAAAAGTTATGGATGTTTTCTTATTTGTCTTTCTATTTGTTTTTGCAAGACTAGAGATTCCAGACTAAATCTTAGGTCTATCTTCGGATAGAGTACTAAACATGATCCTCTTTTCCCCCGTTTGGCCCGATTACACCGGAATCTCTGGCCCTAGACCGGAAAATCTGGACCGGGCGATTCTTGGGCCTAAGGGTTGGATTCCTAGGGACCTATTTAAGGGGCCCTTCTGCCGCAATGGATCCTTAACCTTTCTTGCAAGTTTTCTCCTCCATTGTTAACCTTTCCAAGCTTGCTATATCTCAATCCCTCCAATCAATCTTACATATTCTTTAGGGATTTGAAAGGGGAGATCTATATCTACAACTCCACCAATAAATCTTTCCTCTAAGTGAGAGGAATATCTTGGGATATAGATCTTGGAGTCTTTTGTGGGTTTCCCTTGTGTTGTTTCTCTCTTATTCCCCCATAAGCTTTTGTAGCTTTGGTGGAGTGAAGGACTTGAGCACTTCTTGTGTTCTTTTCATTGAATTAGGTGCATCAGTTTGAGTTCTCGGTGAGTATTGGCTTGGGGTGAAAGCAAGAAGCTTTTACTCTCGGGTTCATGGAACCCTAGATGGCTAGTTGTGGTGTTGTGGATTACTTGGGTCCTCCAATTAAGTTGTGGAGCCTTCCCCCAAGCTTGTTTGTTGGGAGCCTCCAATTGAGTTGTGGACAAGTGCCCCAAGCTTTGTGAGAGGTTACAGATTGCCACCAATAGTGAAGATTGGATCATGCCTTTTATGGCGAGGTCCATAGGAGAATAGGGTGAGGCCTCTCGTGGTTCTGGTGGCCTTAGTACCATCCACCTCTCCAACAAGACGTACTCCCTTGTAGGGAGGAACTCGGTAATACATCGTCGTCTCTGCGTGCCTCGGTTATTTTTATACCCGAGCTCCTTTACTTATGCACTTTACTTTGTGATAGCCTTTGTGCTTGAAGTCATATATCTTGCTATCACATTGTTGCTTGTCTTGCTTAGCATAAGTTGTTGGTCCACATAGGTGAATTGTAGTATATAGAGGTTTTGTGTTTGACAATTAAAACGTTAGTTTTATTCCACCTTTTTTTTAATCCCATCTCATAAAAGTTTTAAACCGC
Source organism: Avena insularis (assembly GCA_023614405.1). NCBI lineage: Eukaryota > Viridiplantae > Streptophyta > Magnoliopsida > Poales > Poaceae > Avena > Avena insularis. The sequence goes on along the minus strand of CM042688.1, from coordinate 43,809,470 downwards.
CTATTCACCCCCTCTAGGCAGCATCTGTGTCCTTCAGTGCGGATCGGTTCTCACCGGGGAGCAAATTACCAAGTACTAGCAGGGAAAGTTCTTCCCAATAGAGATGATGGTGATGGTGCAACTCATGATAAAAAGGGAGCGCGTGTCGAATCCGGAGGTCGGCGAGCGGGTGGTCTTCCTCGCACACTCCGCTCGTGGATTCAGCCTTCCCACCAGCGCCTTCCTCACCTCGGCACCAACACCATGGCTAACCCTGCCTACTACGCAGCCTTTTGCGAGAGTTATCTCAGCATTCGGCTAGATGTTGGGCTCTTCCTTCGAATGTTCTTTCCCAAGGGCTAGACGAAGCACAAGGATGGGCCGCTAGTGGATGTCGGTTGTTTTGTGATTTAATCACGTGCGAGCACCGTGTTGTCAAAGCTCCGGCTACCAGATACGGTCAAAATGTGGCAGCGCACGTTCTTCTAAGTGAAGAATGCCACGGATGTTGACTAGATCTGGCTGCTGACCTTCCAGAACATGGTATCCTCGACGAGGAACTAGGAGAGAAAGGGCTGGGGCGAGGCAGGACATCGATCAGATGGTGGCCCAGATGAAGAAGCTGGTGACCGGCGGTCTCACCACCCGGAACATCACCGTCAGCTGGATGGCATGTCAGGTGCTTCCGCTACAGGACGGGTGCACGAGATATGCTTCATGGCCAAGATGATGGATCCCTCCCGGACCTTGAGGCTGTAACCTCCGCTAACCGGTCTTCGAGACTGGATCTCCATGATCTTGAAGGACAAGATCATGGACGAGTGGTCATACGGCCTCCTGCTATAGAACCATAGCCATCGTGCCCTAGTGGTAAGTCCTATTTCTTGTTCAGCTGGACGCGTCGACTAGTTGATTATGCTAACAGTTTCATACGGATGGGAATCTCTTTGTCACGCAGCAGGCCGAGGACAGTTTGGAGCCACCAACGCAGTTCGACCCCAACTGGAAGCCACTAAGGCATCAGTCGGCTGAGCCGGTGCCAGAGGAGTTCCCCAGCTAGGAGGATGACCCCATACTATACTCGCATGGTAAGTTCATGGAGTATGAGGATCTAGTCGATGAAGGCGAGGCGGATCCTGATTCCACTGCAGTCGATGCAGCCGCCTATGGTGATGATGAACCTCTAGCTCTGATTGGTGCTTCCAAGACAAAATGCTAGCTCTAGGCGCCCAGCTCCGACAACGGGCTGGTGGCACAGAGCTAGGTATGAAGAAGCCATGTGTAGATGTTGTGAAGCCTCCCTGGTGACATAGGAAGAGGCGGGAGATGTCCGTGGTAGCCGGGTGAGTTCTTCTCGTCATCATTTTGCGTCCACCGTCTAGAAAACGTCTTCTTATTTCTTTTCTTTCTTAGCAACACTTTCTCGATGGGCGCTGAGTGACCGGCTCCCGCTGGGACCGCCCAGCCGACTAGTCCTCGGACGATGGGATGCGCGCCCACTCCTCCGCCTGAGTTGACTACTAACATGGATCCAGTAGCGGGCGCCACCTAGCAGGATGCAGGAGACGGCCAAGGTGGAGGGGAGGGGAACCAGCTAGTGGAGCCAGCCAACGTGAGGGGAGTCATAGGAATGGTGAGATGACAGCACCCACCACCAAAGCTAAGGTTGTTGAGGGGATCCAGCCGGCAACCGCTAGCGCAAGTACTAAGGCTGCCCGGGGCCGATTCTAGCGATGAAGACAACTGGGAAGGCCATGGCCTCTAGCGAAGATGATGTCCAGGGGCGTGTTTGGTTGCTCGTCTCCCCATTTCTCACATGAGACGGGAAGAAATAAGGGAGTTTGCTTCCGTGCGGGGGTGGAATCTTTGCATCACATGAGTTTTAAAGCACCCCTCAGCCTGGCCTTGGAGGAACACTGAAATCGGGCATTTCCATGGAGCCAAGTTCTTCTCGCGCTCACGGGGGAAGAAGGTGCACACGCTCATGCAAGGGAGGGATGGCGGGAGCTCGCAAAATCTGGCAAGAGAAATTAGGGTTACCGCCCACCGATTCACCGTGGCTATTTGCGCAGCCTTTCGCCGACTCCAAAATCCCCGCCTCCATTTTCCCCAATTTCGAGCTCTCCCTCCAAATCCTCTTCCTCACCAACGAGCAGGTAAGTGGTGCATCCTACTCGAGTGGGTCTAGATCATCTCCGGCAAGTCCCACGGCCATACGAAAGTCATGACTAACAATTCGGAGTCGTTGGCACTGTAGCTGACATAGTGCCAAAGTCTCTGGTATGGGCTTCATCTTATGTCTTGTCCATATGGAGGCGTGGGACTGTAGCCATCATCACGCTCCCCAGATCTCTGCTCCTGACTTCGACGTGACCGACTAGGCAAGGCCAGCCGGCCTGGTCTTGAGGTTGATCAGCTGGGCGGGGACATCTGGCCTGATCCTAGAGTTGACCGACTGGACAGGCCATTCGGCCTGATCTTGATGCTTGGTGGCCATTCGGCTTGATCCAGCCGGACTAACCTGGCTAGGCCTACCCGTGGGTAATCCCCCAACAGGAGAAGATTAATATAGCATTTGACAAGCGCAAACTTTGTGATTCGTACTTCAACGTGATTCATATGGATCGCGGCGAGAAGGCCGTGGCCACCCATTGGGGATCATTCAACATGCTTGTAGCAAATGGCACAGGATACAAGAGGAGATCAAAGCTCGCCCAAAGAGTGGTGCCTACTTCGAGCGCAAGGTAAAATGGTTCTTCACCGAGATTTCCACGAGCTTTTGCCTTGCTCATGACAAAATTTCACCGGTCTTCCGCAGATGCTCCGCGCGCTCAGCCTCTATCGTTACGACCACAGCGGCCTTGAATTCAAGTTCCTCCATGTCTTCACAAGGATTGAGATGTGCGAGAAGTGGAGGGATGTTCGCCTGCCACTCGCCAAAGCCAAGGACACCGCCTAGAACCCAGACATGCCGGCGCCAGCTGCTACGGAAGGTCACCCGTAGCTCGGCCAAAAGAAAGACAAGGCTATGAAGGCCATGGGACCCCCCGGCGAAAGGATACAAGCATCGCTCGAGAAGTGCATGGTCGACGCGAAGTCTCACGCCGTGCAGAGGGACGAGAAGTTCGACGAGAGGTGGAAGGTGATACTGCAGAACCAGGGCGTCAAGATCGACCTGCTCAAGACCAATGTTGTAGCGAAGAAGTGAAACACTGATCTAGTGTTTCTGATGGGGGCCAACACGACGATGATGGATGACCAGGTGAAGGCGTGGTATATGGCCGAGCATGATGCGATCCTAAGCAGGCTACCGGCGATGGCCACACGAACAACGATGCTGAGCTCTACCCCAGCTTCCTCTTCCGCGGCCTCGCGGAGCTCTGCATCACCGAGTTCTACCACAACTACTGAGGAGCCGCTATCCACCACGACAACTTCCACGATGGAGGAATCTGCCATTTGATCCCGCGCCTATGTAATAATTTGTGTCGCCAAACTCTGGCTTTTGGTTGCTCGATATTTGGGAGAGGATTTGACTATTTTTTGATGGCGGGAAAAAGACTCTTTCAAAATTACCACCGAAATCTGGTAAACTGGAGTCCCGAACTTGGAGTCCCCGGGCCGAAATTTTCCCACATCCGACGCTAACGGTCTTGGGGCACCAACGTGGAGATGCTGTTAGGGCAAGTCTAACAGCACCTGTAAACATGGTCAAACATGTATTATTCCGGCGAGAACACAGTTTACGTCGAGAACTGCAAGCTAAGGGCATGTACAATGAAAGAGAAGGCAGGTCTTCTCTTAGCACTCCACGTAGTCTAGAGAAGACAATAATAATAAATTATACAATGGATCATCTTTTATTGTCATCTTTAAGAATTAATATTGATTGTCTAATTATAGTAAGAAATTATGTTGACAAGAGAAGGCACAAGGTATAATGGAGAAAACAGTCTTCTCTTATTTCTAAGAGATCATCCCTTAGCAGAGAAGGCAATCTTCTCTCTTAATTCTCTCTTCTCCAACTAAACGAAAATCTGACGTGGCAACTCTAAGAAAAGGCTGACGTCACGTATTGTACATGCCCTAACATATCTGTAAACGAGGTCGACCAGTAAATTCTTTTACAGGTGCCCGAGAATTCGTTCCATCGCCCCTCGTATACCTAGGTTGGGAGGCCTATTACAGGTCGACCTGTAAGCCGGTCAACGCCGGAGCATCGCCGGACCACCGCGAAAAATCTCTGGAGCATCGCCGGACAGCCGCGAAAAATCGCCGGATACACCGCCGGAAAAGCGCAAAATCGATGGGCCGGCGCGGCCAGACCACCACCGCGGCCAGGCTCGGGCGGCGCAGCCACCACCGTGGCTAAATCCGGCGAGCTCCGGCAGGCTATGATGACGAGGCGGCTCGGGGGCGCGCGGGGCGCGTGGCGAGCTCCGGCAGGCCGCGACGGGCCGGCCGATGAGGAGTGGGGCGCGGGGGGCGAGTTCGGGCGGCCATGGCGGCGAGGCGGCGCGCGTCGGGCGGCTGGCGGCGCCAAGGGGCGGGCGGCGGCGGGACGGAGGCGGGGCAGCGGCGGCCGGCCGGCCGGCCATGCCATGTGCAGCGACGCAGTGTGGAAGAAGATAGAAAAAAAGAGAATATTCCAAGAATATGCCTTTTTTCGGGCTGTTTTTACTGTTGCTGTTCTGCGCCCCGAGTATTCTGGCCCGTAAACATAAGTTCGGAAGCCTGTACTTGCGATCTAAGGGTTCGACGTTTACGGGTACCGTTAGTCATGCTGTTAGCCGTTTAAAACCCATCCGGAGCTGATTCATGCAGCTGCAGTCAATGGAGGCCAGATCTGGCAAACAGTAAGAATTTATCCCTCTTGCGTTTTCTTTTCCTTTTCGAGATTGTGGAAGGTACCAGCTCACACCCACACAAAAAATTGTGGAACGTGATGCGCGTGGCGCTGCAAAATCAAATCCAATCCGCCTCTGAAATATTCCGATCCGACCACAGGAAATGGAGATACACAGGTGGTATACCAGCAAGTGATCTAAACAACTGACAAAGCACGTATACACCCATAATGGAAAGCACACACCAGACACCACACCAGCAGCGAGATGGGCCTACTTCTTATCCGTCAACAACGATGGATGTTACTTTTAACAGAAATTACTCTCCCAGCCACAGTAGGGTGATGTGTGAATGTTACATTAATTACCACACAATACAATACTGAAAATTCCGAGTTTCTGTAAACTTGTAAGGGTTTTAGATCGTTATAATCTTCTACTAGTCTGAATTTTGAAGATATTCCAGGGGATTGTGCATTCGGAAAAGAGTGTCCTCTCACCAGGCAGTTATGTCTGGTGTACAAACTAACAAAAAAGAGTACTCTCTCCGACTTGGTTTGTCTAGATTTGGATGCATCTAGACACATTTTAGTGTATAGATACATTTGAATCTAGACAAACTCAAGTCAATTATTTCTAGACGGAGGGAGTATTATAGATGTGAGGCATTGAAAATATTCCAAAGGAAATTTCTACGATTCCAATCCACATAGTATTATTTTTCTACAGAATTCATTTGGTTCAAATGAGTGAATCCCCAAACATTTTATGGATTGATTTCATGTTCTACATATCATGTTCGGCAAATTAGAGATCGGAGAAAGTAGGATTTTTTGCAAGAAGTTAGATCTCTTGCAAAAATTCTTTGCTCCCTCTATCTCAAAATAGATGTCGAAGATTGTTAAAATTTACATGAATCTAGACACTATTTAGTATATAGATTCATTCAAATTTTAACAAGTCGGCGACATCAATTTTGAGACGGGAGGAGTATCACTTTTCCTGCGATGCAACCAAACAACTTCTCATACTGATTATTATGTAGTCAATTCCTGAAAGTTTTCACCGTGCCACCACATTCTATCCTATGTTTTTTCTAGTTGTGTGTTTTTCAATTCTTGGGAAAGAAGCCCGTAGTGTTGTACTCACCGTGAACATGTACAATTTATTTACAGTACTTGCATCGTCTGATCTCTGTTTGGCTGCATGTTAAAAGACCTCTTTGATTCACAAGACTTCAAAAAGGTAGGAATAGAAAAACACATACGATAGGATTGTATGTATAAAAACACACTATTATGAATTGTATGAATAGAAAAACACATGAGATGCAACAACTTAAATACATAGCAAAATCAAGGTTAAAGCAAATGCAAAGGTAAGATTGGGTTATTATTATGCAACTTAAGCCTTTGTCTCCTTCTTTATTATGCATATGAATGTAAAAAAGTTTGAATAGTTGTGGAGTCCCTTTTTCCTATTGAAACCTAAACCGAAGAAAGTTTCCTCCATTTTTTCTATGCCCCCATACCTACTGGTTTGGTCAATAGATCTAAGGTCTTTTTCGGGGAAATAAAAGGGTGACTAATTTTTTTAAGGCAGTCTCTGCAGTGCAGTCAGCGAATCGCACCCGAGATTCAGTCCAGTACTAGTCTGAGTCTGAAATTTTGAGGTGCGCAAAAGGGCGAATACGACCTCGCGATCTCCGCCACCGCGCCCACCGGTTCCGTCTTACCACCACCACCGCACCACCTACCTCCGGTCTCGCAGGTCGCAGCTAACCCGCTCCACCATATCTAGACCCAGCTAAGTTCCCACACCAGACACCGCAGACCAAGTGAAGCGCCCAACCAACCAACAGACCCCCTGCCCGAGCGAGCGCCCAACCAGACGTCGTCGCGAGGGAGACACCGGCGCGGGCCATGGATTTCCTGCTGCAGGGGCGGAGCGTCGAGACCATGGCGGCCATCGCCGTCGCGGTCGTCGCCGTCGCCGTGGGCGGCGTCTTCCTCCTCAGACGATCCAAGAAGTCCAGGGGTATGTATGCCTGTATAGTTGTGCATATTCTCGGCAGATGCATGCATGCTTAGACAAGATGTCCGTGATCCGTAATTCCGTACGCGATCTGGCTGCTCAGAATCCAGGTGGTTTCGATTAGCTCTGGTGGAGAGCCAGTGAAGCCGTGAGCCTGCGGATTCAGCCCATTACTGGTGATATGCGTGCTAGTACTTCTTACTAGCTACTGTACTCGGTCTGCGGAGTGGCCATTTGCAGTCTCGAAGCCTGCAGATTGACTTTATTAAACTGAGCCACTTAAGTATTGCTGGTGCTTGGAGTAGTCTGTTGGACCACTAAGTTTCAAATCCTAGGGAATTGTTTACTTGTTTTCAGTTTGGGTGTCTCTGTAAGTGAACCCCATGGGCAGAATCTTGCAGCTTGTTTTGCTACCGGCTCTGCTGGAGGGCCTAAGCGGAGCTCTGCTGCAGGCTGATTTTCCCCATTCATTATGTTATGATGATGTAGAGTACTGATAAAGAGTGGCTGCCTGTCTACAGGATCTAAGGAAACGAATCAATCTTTACCTTCCTAGTGGCTAATATTTTTTGAATACGAAGGTACTTAGTGGCTAATATCTATTTCGCTTGTTGAGAATAGGGAATTACGATGTGAGTTCAGTAACCGGGCGTCTGATACTCTGTGATATCTTTTTTATTTTGTTGTTTACTGTGCGTGATTCTGTAGTATCTTACAAGTAGTTGCTTGCAGAATTCTGAACTCATTCTAGCATCCATTACTTTTTTCTTTCATCACCCAAATAAACAATTTGTGCTCAGGTATCATTTCTGTTGTTGGAGGCTAATATGCTACTGTATATAGCTTAACAACATTGTTGGTGTTCTTTACCCACCATCAGGCTGCTTGGATCCTGAGAACTTCAAGAAGTTCAAACTAGTGGAAAAGACACAAATAAGCCATAATGTTGCCAAATTCCGATTTGCTCTTCCAACCCCTACTTCTGCGTTAGGCCTTCCCATTGGTCAACATATCAGCTGCAGGTTTGAATTTTGTGTTGCTTCTGATTTCTCAAGGTTGCTCTCATAATATACCTTTTATCTTAAATCATGTTATATTCCCTCCTTTTACTCAGAGGACAAGATGCTACTGGTGAAGAAGTAATCAAGCCTTACACGCCTACTACATTGGATTCTGACCTTGGAAATTTTCAGCTTGTTATAAAGGTATGTGTTCACTTCTTTATACTATGTGGATATGCTGTTTCAGAATCTTTTTGTGCCACACAATTGTGTGTTAAGCTAGAGTTTCTTCACTCTTGTTTATTTAACACTTTTCTTTTCCTCAAAATGCAGATGTACCCTCAAGGAAGAATGTCTCATCACTTCCGTGAAATGAAAGTTGGCGATTATATGTCCGTGAAGGGACCTAAGGTAACACTCTTTTTTATTCAGCCCAGGTTTTCTTATTTATATTCCACATTCTCAGTGTCATGCTTATTTGCCCGTTAATTACAAGTTTAACATGATTTGTTCTCTGGTCTAGGGTCGTTTCAAGTACCAAGTCGGGCAAGTGAGAGCTTTCGGAATGATAGCTGGTGGATCAGGCATTACTCCGATGTTCCAGGTAAACACAAGTTCAAAGTTCAGTATTGCAGTCAATGATGCTACAAGCCGGGGTTTTCTGGTCTCTGCTAACAATCCTTTTCTGTTCTCACAGGTTGCAAGGGGAATTCTTGAGAACCCTAATGACAAAACGAAGGTTCATCTAATCTATGCAAATGTCACAACTGAAGACATCCTTCTGAAGGTCAAATTACCTTCATTTTTTTGTAGAGACCCTTATTTTTGTTTTGGTGCAGTCATCTGATACAGAATGTATATGTGAGATATATATTTTCCAACTGTTGATCCGTTAGATAGGAGTTACAGTCCGCCCATATTACACAGGTTTTCTAGCACTTTCTAAGGCTGTATCAGTTATATATTCACTTTGTTTAGTTGTTGATGATAACAGTTGAATGTCAAGTACTCCCTCCGTTCCATATTAGTTGTCGCTGATTTAGTACAAGTACTGAATCAGACAAGTACTAAATCAGCGACAACTAATATGGAACGGAGAGAGTAATATTTTTTCTTTCTACTCACGTTAGGATATTTGTAGTGCAAAAAAAACTAGAATGTTTAAGTACTACAGAATTTGTGCACAACTTGTGTACTGCAGCAAAAGGGAAGAAGTCGTGCATTGTAATTTGTAGCTGAAATTTATATAGCCTCCCTAGCTTTCTTTTTTGATGTAACTGATAGGCCTTCTGAATCTATGCAGGAAGAGCTGGACAGCATGGCTCAAGAGTATCCTGACCGCTTTAAGATCTACTATGTGTTGAATCAGGTGCGCACTATGTTCTTCTCAGGTTCTAACTTGATGTGTGTATCAAATAAGTACACTGCATTTGATGCATGAAGCGCATTAGTAGCTTTATATTAGGTAATAATGGAATCCATGACTCTACATTCTCCATTTAGCCTGGGAACTAGCAGAAGTAGGTGCAGAATTTCTGTTGTGAGTCCCATGCAAATAACATGGGATGGGCTGTTGATTGTTGGACAATAATGTAGCACTGCTAGATAATTGCAGTTGCAGGGCAGAGCTATATGCATAAAGACGGTCATGCTGATAGGTCTTGAGTATCCTTGGACTAGTTCAAATGATTAATGAAGTTACATGCAAAAGATATTTGGGATTGGATGAAATTTAAGTTCTGAAAGACAACTGCATTATTATTATTTTCTTTTATCTGCTAAAAATAACTCCCTGCTCTCATCATCCCTGAGTTGCATCAACAGTTATGACTTCCATTGCTCCAGAGGCACTTGCAGCAGACCCTGATACTGCCGTTTGCTTGTGCAGCCTCCTGAAGTCTGGAACGGTGGTGTTGGGTTTGTGTCCCAGGAAATGATTAAAACTCATTGCCCAGCCCCCGCTGAGGATATTCAGGTAAAACTCAAGTGTACATTTGTCAGAACTTTGTTTACAGGCAGGTGCCAAGTGGTCGTTTTCAGAAACTCGTACCTGTATCGCCTCTCCGAGATAATGTGTATTTAATGTTGCCATTTTAGATCTTGAGATGCGGCCCTCCTCCGATGAACAAGGCAATGGCTGCACACCTTGAGGAGCTCGGATACACAAAGGAAATGCAGTTCCAGTTCTAAGCTTCTAGAGTACTAAAATAAGGCCCTACGCCCTACATTATCCTTCACTCATGGAGACGACCCCTTTTGATAGATTACAGAAGCAATGTATGATTAGTCGTGAGACGATACCTCCATTTTTGTGGGAAAGTGTTGGCTGCATAGCTTGGCAGAGGCCCACATGTCCTTCGACTCCACTTGTATTATTGTTTTCAAGTGTGGGCACTCAGATCGACAAGCAGTCACCTCAAAAGATATCATAGCATCACGCAATGATAAAACTTTGTATTGTATCTAATTAACACGAGTACAATCTAATATGATGGTGCCCATGAAATTCTTAAAAGCTTCTCTCTTCACTTGTGCCTTCCGAGCTGCTAGGCTGTGTAAACGAAGGCGTGTTCGAGCGAGTTACACTAGGCTTAGCTCGTACTACTTCTGTCCTGATTTAAGTTTGTATAGATTCAAATGTATTTAGATATATTTTAGTATAGATTCAAATGTATTTAGATATATTTTAGTGTATAGATACATTCGAATTTAGACAAACTCAAGTCAAGTCAATTATTTCTAGACGGAGGGAGTACTAAAATTCTGTAAATTTTAAGCTAGCTCAGACTGAGTATGAGTTAAGGTAGAGTTGTAGAAATTTATTCATACTTAGCATGTAACTGTCTTGAGTTGATATCGTAACTAAGAAAAATAATACTCCCTTCGTCCCAAAATAAGTGATTTGTATTTCTCTAGATTTGGATGTATCTTACACTAAAACAAGTCTAGATACATGCGAATCTAGGCAAACCCAAATCAGTTATTTTGAAACGGAGGGAGTATATTTTTAATATTGCTTGCATATGTATAGAAGGAAAACAATCGAGCGAGTTATTGAGCTATGACTTCTATCTATCCAATAAATTATCTTATTTCTTTTAAACATGTAGCATGATTATTATACATAATTTGTTTTTGGAGTTATTAAGCTAAATCGAGCTAAAAAAAATTTAGGAAAAGCTAAATCGAGCGAGTTGGTGTTGGTTCAAGATCACCTTATTTTTCTGTCGAGCTATATGTGACGCTCTTACTGTGCTCGTTTATTTTCGAGTCGATCTCGAGCCGCCCAGGACTCACAAGCTTTTCTTGCAGCCTAGCTGCGTTGATCTGATAAGGGATATTTGGTTGTGTGAGTACATATAGTGATGTGTTGTACTGAAAAGTCCCTTTAGAATAAAAAAATCAAAAACCATATTTTAACAACTAAAGAACCTGAAAAAGTACGAAAAGTTGCATTATAGTATGTGCGTGCAAAATGTGTTAGTTTGATCTCTCCGTGTCGAACCCAACGGATCGATACGACCATTGGATCACGCCTTGATCGGGGGCGCTCAACCTCTTCATGGTTGGTGGGCCCCTATGGCGCCGCTATATAAAGAGGGTGGGGGCCGGGGCACGCCACACGAGGTTCGTCGTGCCGCCGCTCCCCCCACCAACAACCCTAGCCGATCTAGGTTAAGCGCTAGCCACGGGAAGCTCCACCACCGCCTCTCACCCACGCACACGCTGTCGACCCCATGGCCAACGCCGTTGGTTCATCGAGCCAAGGAGAAGGTTTGTCTTTCCTATCCCTCTCTCTCAGTCAATCTCTAGTCCCTTCTTTGATCAATAGCAAAGGTTCTACCTAAAGTCCTACACCTAGTCGATCCAGTAGAGCTATCAATGGTATCAGAGCGACCATGATCTGTAGATCTCTTCGGGTAGATCTTTGACAGAGAAAAGTGAAAGTAAAACCCTAACCCTAAAATAGTGTGTTGCCCACCCGGTCGCGTCGTTCCTCTCGATCTAGATGGGTATCCTATGGAGTCATCTAGAAGAAGAACTAACCCCACGGGGCAAAGAACACCGAAAAACCACCCTATCGGTGGAAGAAAAGCAAAGATCTCAGCCCCAGAGAAGAGTCCCCGAACCCGATGCAAAGAACAGAAAAAGAAAGCCCCAGATTTCCCCAAATCAAACAAAAAAGGAAAGGAGCCACCTGCCACCGCCGTGCGCCGGCATAGGGCACCACCGCTAGGCCGGCGCTCCCACCCGCGGGTGGAGGCGCTCATCGGCAAGGAGCCCAGTGGGGGCGCCGCCAGCTCTCTTTGTTACTTCTTGACCTCACCAGATGTGGAGTTGAGGGGAATACGGTGGAGATAAAAAGGCACATGGAGAGGCCAGGGAGGGCCTCGTCACCGGCTAAGAGTCGGGCGGTGCTGCCTCCTCGCTGAGCCATGGCCATGCCGCGTCGCCAGAGAGGTGTGCTCGCGAGTGAGGGAAAGAGGAAATGTGGATTAGGGTTAGGGGCGCTAGGAGGATCTGGTTTTGACCCCACGAAAAGTACTCCCCACCGTCGGATGGTGATAGACGACCAAGGATCAGCCACGCGTGTCGGGGCCATGGGCTAGTCTAAGGCCGTCATGGGCCGCGGGTCACGTTGTTTTTGACGCGCGGGCGGCGCAGAGCCTCACAGCAGCGCACAGGGACAGGGGGCGTGCTGGAGGATGCGGGCCGGCATGGGCCACATACGCACAGTGGCCATGGGCCAATTTTTTGCACAGTGCTAAACAAAACCAGTTTTCCTTTTTACAGAAGCTTTTTTACAGATTTTTTATCTATTTTTTTTATGTAATTTTCCAAGGTTTTTCTATTCAAAGTTATCCAACGAAAGTTTGTTTAGAAAATAGAAAAAAGTAATTCTATAAAGTATAAAGTTTAATGAATTTTTTAATTCATTCTTCCACTTCAAATAGTTAAAAAGTGCTCCTTTAAATTTAATAAAGTTAAAAGAGAGAATTAAATTTTTAAGAGCAGATTAAAGTTTTATTCTAATCATGTTCATGTTTTCTTTCTAACCAACATTGTTAATAGCATGATCATGATTAGCATTAGTGTTTAAAGTGGTTATTTTGTGTGCATTTATTCCTATATTCTGTCCAACGGTGATGTAGTTTTAAATTGCACAAATAGTTGCATGTCTTAGTTTTGACCAACTTTGGATTAATACATGCAATTGTTGTTTTGTTCTCACTTCTTCGTGGTTTTCAGGAGGGTTCTACTTGATGAGCTGCATCAAGGAGGTCCCGACCCTTAGAGGAGATAACTACTCCGAATGGAGAAAGAAAGTGGACCTGGCGTTTGTTTGTGCTGAGGCGGATTGGGTTATCAAAACTCCACAATCCACCAAACCGACAGAGCCAATAAGAGATGCCGCTGATGATGATGTTGCATGGGAAAGAAAGAAAAGAGACTATGCTCCATTGGAGCTGCCATACTCGATAGAGAACAGAAAGTGGCAATACGTCAATAAAAAGTGCATGACATTTATAAAGAACTGTTGGAAATATGCCCTAGAGACAAATAGTAATAAGGACTATTATCATATTTTATAAAGTTTATGATTAAGTTTTATATCATGCTATAACTGTATTGAGAGGAAACATCAATATACTTGTGATATATAAACAACCAGGGGTTCCCAGTGAAACTCTAGTCACTGGTTCATTGATCAACGGTTGATCAAGTTTCCTGATCATGTGGCATTTATGCCAGTTGGAAATAGAGTCAACTCATTATGAGAATGAGATGATGAACCAGTACCCAATCTAAACATCGTGACCCGATCATATCACAAAGTTCAAGTTACGATGATTAGAAATGGATCCTCGTAGACTATTCCTTAGACCGTGAGGCTATATCAATCACTGTCTCCCGAGAGTGCTTAGATAGCATCAAACGCCACTTGGTAATACAGTGGTTATAAAGGTGTGTGTTCAGGTACTCGGAGGAAACCGTAGAGGCAATATATGTCAAGAGCGGGATTTGTCCATCACGTGACGGAAAGATACTCAAGGGCCCACTCGGAGAAGTTATATCCAATAGTTGTGCAGCGTGTGATTTGATCACAGGGATATCACTTGTCGGAAGGAGTCAAGTAGCATTGTTCGGTAACGATATTGAACATGACATGGTGATGCCATTGATCAGATCTCGGGCAATGCAAGTATCGAGAGACAAAGGGAATAAGACGCGACTGTCCTGGTTCAAACGACGAAAGATCTTCGTGGAACGCACAGGGGTCACATGGCCATCCAGGTCCCTCTGTTGATCATTGGTCCAGGAGTGTCCCGACCATGTCTGGAGTGTTCCTGAACCATAGAGTATCACGCTTAAGGGTTTGATGATTCTTAGAGAGTGTTTATAGGATCGGTAGAATCACCGAAGAATAGTAGAGAGAAAATCGGAAGGGTTTCGGTAAGTCCGGAGGATGTCCGGAGTGGAGGTGGAAGGTGTTCCATAACCACGGAGATTGAATAATATATGAATGAATGTTAAATATTGATTTAATCATTTATTCATAATTATTTAATAAAAGAGAAAATCAATTTAAAGGTCAAAAGGCTTAATGGGCCAATTCTGGAGGGAAGAGGGGCCATTAGGGAAAGGTAAGAGGGAGAAGGGCTAGAGGAGGTGGCCGGCACCCTAGTAGGCCATCCCCCCCCCCCCCCCGCGTAGGGCCCATGGGGGTGGCTGGCGGCGCCACCCCTCCCCCTCTCCTCTCCTTTAGTCCCACCCCGGGACTTTGAGGGAGGTAGTACCTCCCCTTCCCCTATATATAGTGGGGGTATTTGGCCAGATAAATACACACAATATTCAATAAAAGTTTCCTCACTTTTGGGGAGACCTCCAATTGATATTCTCTCTATCTCTCTCTCTCGTGACCATGGTCCCAAGTTTGGACTGCGCGAACGAGAGACATCTTCACCGTGGAGCGTCGTCGCACTGCGGGATCCGGATCCAGGAGCTCTACTTCCGCAACTGCTGCTCGATCAAGGAAGCATGAGTCATCATCAGGCACCAGACGTGTGTAACTCCCCGCGAGGTGTCACACTTGAGGCACTCAAGTCGTTGGAGCCGTAGGAGCGCAAGGACTTCATCACGACCTTGAGGTCGGCTTCGGCTCGTCTACATCAACCACGCTCTCCTGAGCGTTGACAACGCTTTTCAGTCTTCAAGGGTAAGTTCGCGAAAATCCCCTCCTGTTACTGCATTAATAATAGATAGGTCCTAGCAACATCAGGGGTTCAGGGGCGTAGGGTAAAAATTTATTGTTTTCATGCGCGGAATCCTTACAGTGGTATCAGAGCTAGATCTATGTGTAGTAATGCTAGTACGGGTAGAACACACGAGATGTAGCGTGTGGGCGTTGATCTTTTAGTTGTTACCCTCCCACGTGTACTTGTGTATACCGCAGCAATGCTTGATGAAGCGGCCCCCAACCGACTTTACGCTTTCATTCGCAAGACTGGTCCACGCTTGACATACGGCTTGTACCGTATAAAGTGGCTTAAGGGGTGTCTGTCTCTCTCGCATTAGTTTATATGCCATTTACAATGGAGGGTCCCGAAAGGGGTGTAGTAGAGACAACTACTTGATCAGCGTTGTGCTTAAAGTTTGTAGGTAAGAACGGTTCTTGTGCGAAAGCCCATTCAGCCACGTAAAACATGCAAAGATAAAATAGAGGCGTCTAACTTTATTTTGTAGGGGGGCTGATAACCCACAAGTATAGGGGGTGTATCGCAGTATTTTCGATAAGTAAGAGTGTTGAACCCAACGAGGAGCAGAAGGTGCTGGCTAGTGGTATGGATCAGGAATTCTCTGCAAATACTTAGCAAACGGATTTTTAGGGGTTTTCAATAAAGCAAGCAAACAAAGTACGAGTAAATAAAAAACAGTAGGAATAAATGCAGCAAGTGGCCCAATCCTTTATGCAGTAAAGGACAAGCCGGTTGTATTACTTAAGATGACCAAACGTTCTCGAAGACACATGGGAATATTGACAAGTTCTTTCGCTTCATATAGTTGATTAATCTTCTTTAGCTTGCTAAGTGTTGTGTGGGTGAACCTGTGCTAATGTACTGCCCCATCCAAGACTAATACATACTTGTGATTATACCCCTTGCAAACATCCGTAAGTACAAGAAAGTAATTAAGGTAGAAACCTAACCACAGCTTTAAACTTTAAGACCCTTACGTCCCTTGTGCAATGGTTTCCTAATGGGGGTTCAGGTTTCTGTCACTCCGGCAACCCCTATGATTAGTAGCCAAATACACAATGCATTCCCCTAGGCCCATATAGGTGAAGTGTCATGTAGTCGACGTTCACATGACACCACTAGAAGAAGTACACCACAACTTAAATAACAATCTATTGAATCTTTCTCAACACAACTCCACTACTAACAACAAGACTTCTCCCATGTCCTCAAGAACAAGACGAACTACTCACAAGACATCATATGGATCATGATCAGAGATGGAATAATGATGTATAACAATCTAAATATAAACAATAATTCAACGGTTCACTCAATAGCATCAACTACAAGGAGTAATCAACACCGGGAAAGTTTCCCCTATGAACTAATGCAAGATTCAACTCAATTGTTACAACAATATGGAGATGGTGATGAGGGTGTTGATGGTGATGATGGTGGTGATGATGATGATCCTGATGAAGTCCAGCTTGATGGTGGTGTTGATGGCGACGATCTCCCCTCTCCGGGAAGGAATTCCCCGAATCATCACGAGAGATCTTCTCTCTCGTGTTTTCGCCCAGAGGCGGCGGAATCTTTCTGTGGTCGCTCCCCGAGTCTTAGGGTTTCGGGAGGATGATATACGCCAGAGGAGAGAGGCTGGAGTGGGCCAGGGTGGCCACACCACCTCCTGGCGCGGCCTAGGGCTGCCCGCGCCATGGGGTGGTGTGGGCCCCCTGTGGCCCATCTCCACTCCGTCTTCTGGCATCCTTAGTCTTCTGGAAAAATAGGATTTTCCGTATATTTTCCCGAATTTTCTGATCTTCGCGAATTTTGCCTCCAAACAGCACATTTTCCATCAGAATCGATCGGCGGTCCATGCTCCAAAAGTCATCAACCATGCAAAAATAGATGAAATAACATAAGTATCACCTCTCAATATGAAATATATCAATGAATAATAGTGAATTAAGACATAGAATAGTGATGCAAAATGGACGTATCAGGGGCGTTGCTTTGTGATATGGTTGTGGCAAAGGTAAAGTGATTACCTTATGTTATGTTGTAGTAGATAGTCACGGGGGTGACGGACTACCACGCCGGAAAGACACTGGTACCCTGGTGTCTACGGCGTCGGAACCCTGGCGCCGGAATCCGGTGACGACGGATGGAGATCACGACGTGAAGGACTATATCGCATTGCATTTATATTCAATGTTATTGTTTGTATATCTTATTGTGTGCTAGTATTAGATACTCGACGGTAGCCTAATAAGAGGATCCCTGTTAAAATTACCAATGAGTGTGTTCCCCCTTAGTGTGCACCACCAAGAAAGTTCTTCGGTATGAGGCGACCCGTGGTGAGCGGGTGTCAGACATATCTATGTTCGCATACAGTGGGTGTAAGCCATGTTGCACAGCGATACACTAAGGTTGAGTTGGCGAGCGTAGCATGTGCAGACATGGCCTCCGAACGCGGATGGTTGAAAGATCGAGCACGAGTCGCATGAATGATGTGACCGATGTTTAGCGTCCACCCTAGCACCCACATTGATGGTCGTGACGATCAGGGGAGATGTGGGAAATGGGGGTCGTGTTATCACTAGGAACCCTTCATGGGATAGGTGTTTCTGAGTGGAGTTATTATTAACTCATTTAATTATAAACTTAGTCTAAATTCTTTTTGCAATTATAAATGTAGAAAAGGTTCTCCCTGATGCCACCTTTCCTGTTGACGATTGATTGGTTAGAAGGACAGAAGCTAAGGCTAGATGGATCAAACTTATCTATGTGGGTTGCACGTCTCAAGGTTCTCCTTAGCGAGAATGACGTGGTCGACTACATACTCGACAAGATGGATTTGGATCAGCCCATTAACCTAGAGACCCTAGAGCAGCGGGAAGACCGCTATCACCGTCGGGAGATGGCCTCCTTCATTTCAGTTACAATGCATTTCAGAATGGTGGACAAGCTATGGCCTGTCGTGGGTAATGTCAACCCTCGTACGGTAATGCTACAGCTTAGGACACATTTCATGGAACAAGCATGCATATGGGAGCATGAGCTGATGGGAGACTTCCTCTCCATTAAGATGGAGGAGAACTCATTGCTTGACGACCACTTGGAGCGCATGCATGATGCGTACATGAGGCATGCATACTTCTTGGATAGCTGGATGACGGGCTCTTTTGCAAATGGCGTTGTGTTGTGGTCGCTGCCAGCAAGCTACCAAGCACAAGTTAGGACTTGCATTATGAGAGGCGACGCGGAATCACAGGATTTCCACAAGTTCATATCACATTTCAGAGATGTGATGGTTGAACCCCTTGTCGCTGAGGTCATCAATGACAAAGGTATATATTTGATATACAATTTTATAAATGTTATAATCTTGCAAACACATTTGTAGTGTTAAGTATATTTGATACTTGTTCTGTTTTACTGAAAACAAGTCCTTCTGCATGAGAGGTGCTTGCTGGAGAGGAGGTGACATTTCGTGTTGATGGCGAGCATGATGATTATGGCCAACGACACTCTCCCTCAAAATTTATCACTTAGTTTATGTTTAGGATGATTATTGTAATCAAAAAGATTGTGAACTTCTTTAGTGTGTCTCACACTTTGTGAGACGGTTATTCATATGAGCTTGTAACAAATAGTTGTTCCACTTTTATGAATGATTTCTATTCGTGTTCATATCTTGTTTGATTATATGTGAATTATCCTTGTTGTTTGAAACTAATTCATAATGCATGAACATTTGTAAAATATTGAAATGCCTTTAAAAATACCCAACTTAATGATATGTTCATTAATGAATGAAACCATTGTTTAAATTCAAAAGTTATATGATAATATGTGAAAGTCATTTGATTTCTTATCACATATAAATCATGCCTAAGTTCGGCAAAATAACTTGAACACCGTGTATTACTTGAATACAAAGTGTTTAATGAATTGTTAAAAGTAAATACATATTCGATGTATTATGTTTTGACAGAATGGTAATTATCATTATATGATTGTATAAATGTGTAAAGAAGTTTACCAAAGGAAACATGAGTATGATACTATTTGATATGATCAAAGTGTTTCATCAACAAAGGGTATAAATATAAAAGAGAATCTAATTACTACGATTTGATCAATAGTAATGAAATTCGACTTTATAAGAATGGCATAAAAGGAAATTGTGGAACGCAATGCATTTGAAACGTCAAAATGCAAAGCATCACAATGTGATATTTTGATATCAAAATGGGTGAGTAGATGGCGCCAAATAAATCGTTGTAGTGTAGATTGAAGGAAATATGCCCTGAGAGGCAATAATAAAGTTGTTATTATGTATTCCTTGTATATGATAGATGTTTATTTTGCATGCTATAATTGTATTGATAGGAAACATCAATACATGTGTGTTTAATAAACAAAAAGGGTTCCTAGTTATGCCTCTCTTATAGACTAGCTTGTTGATTAACAAGATGATCAAGGTTTCCTGATCATGGACATTGGATGTTGTTAATAACAAGGTCACAACATTTGTGAAATGATGTGATGAACATTCATCCGAAGTATAGCATTATGATCAAGTAATTATGTTTATATTGCTATAACATCATACGAAGTAATCTTTATCCTTAGACCATGAGATCATGTTAATTGCTAACACCAGAAGAGTATCTTGATAACATCAAACGTCACACCGTAACAGGGTGACTATAAAGATGGGTTCAGTACTACGAAGGTGTTATGTTGAGGCTCATGGATCAAGAGTGGAATTTTTCAATCCAGATGATGGATAGATATACTCTGGGCCCTCTCGGTGATATCACATTAGGATAGCTTGCAAGCAAGTGATGTGATCACTAGAATGTTATATCACGGGAACGAGAAAAGAGTGCATGTCGGTAACGAGATCAAACTAGGTATGGAGATACCGATGATCGAATCTCGGACATGTAATATATCGAGAGTCAAAGGGATTTAGTTACAAACGTTAAAGGTTCTCACGATCACAGGAGTCATCGTTGAATGTGTACGAGTCAGTACGGATCTCCAGGTCCCGCAGCTGATTATTGATCGGAGAAGGGTCTCGATCATGTCTACATTATTCGCGAACCGTAGGGTGGCACACTTAAGAGTTACCGGACACCATTTTGGAGCACATATGTTTCAGACGAAAGAATTGCAAAGCGCAGGAATTGTTTCAATAGAAACCGGAAATTGTTTCGGGGTGAAATTGTAGAAGGTGGTTCTGCATGTGATATTGAAATATTGCAAGGGGCTATATGTGAATGTTTGTTAATTAAAGTAATTAACAAAATTCTGAATAAATTTAATATAAAGAGTTTTATTAAATGAGAGAGCATTAAATTTGGAGAAATTTAATGCATTTAAAGTGGAGACTTTAAAAGGAAATGTGAAGAGGCATTTTAATGTGGAGGAGTTACCACCACATGAATGGGGGAGGTGAGGTCACCCCCATGCGCCGACCATGGAGAGAGGGCACCCCTCCTCCTATAAAAGGCCACCCATTCCTCCTTCATCCTCACACCTCCTTGTGAAGGATCTCTCTCCCTTTAGAATTATTCCCCATGGTCTCCTGGATTAGCGAGATACATGTTCCAGTGGCATTTCGTCTGAAGGAGTTGTTGCTTCCACTGGTCGCTGGAGCGAGGAGGTGGAGGTTGTCCGGTGGCTTGAGCGTGTGTGCAGTGCGGATCTGCTGAATTGCAGCGCTCGGACTTCCTCACGATCTTGAGATCGGCAAGTGTACGACTACATCAACCACGAGTTCCTACTCGTTAACAAAGCTCGTTGTCTTCGAGGGTAAGTTCTCCATGGATGTATGTCCACTCGTTGCTCTATATCTAGTAGATAGATCTTGGCGTATAGTTCTCATCATAGGAATTTTTTGTTTTCTATGCTGCGGACCCAACAGTGGTATCAGAGCCTGATCTATGCGTAGGTGCTTTGCACGGGTAGTACACATATGTTTATATGTGGGCGATGATGATCATGTTATTGCATCTTCTATGTACTTTGGATATTGGTGGCATTTTTGGGATGAAGCGGTCCGGACCAACCTTACATGTCATCGTACATGAGACCGGTTCCACGACTGACATGCAACTAGTTTTGCATAAGTGGCTGGCGGGTGTCTGTCTCTCCTACTATAGTCAATATCTGATTTACAACGAGTTGCTAATAACTTGGTTATCCTCGTTGTGGTTCATGTTCGTAGGTTAGACAAGTTCTATCTCCGAAAGCCCTAAGCCACGTAAAACTTGCAATTGATAAATTAGAGGCGTCTAGTTTAGATCGTTGCTAGGCTAGTGTATTGATATGGTATTGTTGTAAGTAGATGTATGATAGATATTCTTAAAACTCACTTAACGTGTAAGTTCCATAGACCTTGGCCTTACACACAAAGGAATGATAGAGATCATACCACGATGCAAATGATAGAGATCAAATGCATGGACCATATCACCTCACTTCACACATTAGATGTTAGCATCTTATATTGCTAGTTTGGCGCTTTTGGTAGCATTATAAGATGATCCCTCATTTAGATATCAAGATAAAATGTGTTCTTCCTTAAGTATGCACCGTTTTGTGGATCGTGTTTTGAGGCATCACGTGATGATCGGGTGTTCTCAACTCTACGCTTTCATACAACGGGTGTAAGAGCTTTTACACACGCAAATACTAAGGTTCTTACTTGACGAGCCTAGCATGTACATACATGGCCTCGGAACACGGACCGAAAGGTTAAGCATGAGTCATATAGTTGATATGATGCCCATATAGATGCTCGCCATTGAAGCTACACCGACTCACGTGATGATCGGACTTGGTGTAGTGGATTTGGTTCATGTAATCACCAAAAGGACACGAGGGATGTCGTTTTTGAGTGGGAGTTCATTAGTAATTTGGATTAGTTGAACTCAATATATCATAAACTTAGTCTAAATATACTTTACAAATTCTGTTGTAGATGGCACCACCTACTTTTAATTTCAATGTGTTCATGGAGAAAGAGAAACTTGCTGCGAATGGTAGCAACTTCACCAACTGGGCTATGAATTTGAGGATTCTCCTCACTGCTGCACAAAAGCAGTATGTGCTAGATGCGCTGCTAGGCCCCCCACCAGCTCCTGATGCCCCTGACAAGGAAAAGAACGTCTATATAACTCGTCAGGAGGACCACAACTTAGTTCATTACGGCATACTATATGGGCTAGAGCCAGAACTTCGAAAGCGTTTCGAAACTGGCAATGCCTTTGATACCATGGGAGAATTGAAAATGATTTTTGATACCCATGCTTCCGTAGAGAGTTATAATGCTATAGAAAATTTCTTTAGCTGCATGATGGAGGAAAACAGCTCCGTTAGTGAGCACGTACTCAAAATGTCTGGGTACGCCGATAAGCTTGTGTCCTTGGGAATAACGATTCCCATTGACTTAGGCATTAATCATGTTCTCCAATCTCTGCCACCTAGCTACAAGAGCTTTGTGATGAACTATAATATGCAGGGCATGAAGAAGTGTCTTCCCGAGCTTCTGTCAATGCTTAAGACTGCAGAAGTGGAGATTAGGAAAGAACATCAAGTGTTGATGATCAATAGGACCACCGGTTTCAAGAAGGACAAGAAAGGCAAGCACAAGGGAAAGAAGGGTGGCAAGTCATTGCCACGCGAAAACAAACCCGAGCTGGCCCTAAGTCTGACACCGAGTGCTACTATTGCAAGGGGACTGACCATTGGAAGCGCAACTGTCCCAAGTATTTGGCGGACAAGAAGGCCGGCAAGGCAAACAAAGGTATATGTGATATACATGTTATTGATGTGTACTTGACTAGTACTCGCAGTAGCACCTGGGTATTTGATACGGGATCGGTTGCTAATATATGTAACTCGGTTCAGGGGCTGCGGAACAAGCGACAACTAGCAAGGGATGAGGTCACGATGCGGGTCGGCAATGGATCAAGAGTTGATGTGATCGCCGTTGGAACGCTGCCTCTCCATATGCCGTCGGGATTAGTTATAAACCTAAATAATTGTTATTTGGTGCCTGCACTGAGCATGAACATTGTATACGGATCGTGTTTGATGCAAAGTGGTTATTCGTTTAAGTCTGAAAACAATGGTTGTTCGATTTATATGAATAATATCTTTTATGGTCATGCACCTATGTTGAATGGTTTATTTCTGTTGGATCTCGATAGTAGTATTACACATATTCATAATGTTGATGCTAAAAGGATTAAACTTGATAATGATATATCTACATATATGTGGCACTGCCGTCTAGGTCATATTGGCGTTAAACGCATGAAGAAACTCTATTCTGATGGACTTTTGGAATCACTTGATTTTGAATCATTTGATACATGTGAGCCATGCCTTATGGGCAAGATGACTAGAACGTCGTTTTCCGGTTCAATGGAACAGGCGACAAATTTATTGGAAATCATACATACTGATGTGTGTGGACCAATGAGTGTGTTTGTGAGGTGGATATCGTTATTTTGTTACTTTCACGGATGATTTGAGTAGATACGGGTATATCTATTTGATGAAACATAAGTGAAACCTTTGAAAGGTTCAAGGAATTTCAGAATGAAGTGGAAAATCATCGTAATGAAAGATCAAATTTCTGCGGTCCGACCGTGGAGAGAGTATCTTAATTACGAGTTTAGCACACATATGAAAGACTGGAATAGTTTCACAACTCACGCTGCGGAACACCACAACGTAATGGTGTGTCGAACGTCGTAATCGTACTTTATTGGATATGGTTTGATCTATGATGTCTCCGGTGACTTGCCACTGTCATTTTGGGGTTATGCCTTTGAAACCGCTGCATTCACTTTAAATAGGGCACCATCTAAATCCGTTGAAAAGACACCGTATGAATTATGGTTTGGAAACAAACCTAAGCTGTCATTTCTTAAAGTTTGGGGATGCGATGTTTATGTGAAGAAACTTCAACCGGATAAACTCGAACCCAAAGCAAAAAAATGCGTCTTCATAGGATACCCTAAGGAAACGATTGGGTATACCTTCTATCACAGATCTGAGGGCAAGGTCTTTGTTGCCAAGAATGGATCCTTTCTTGAGAAGGAGTTTCTCGCGAAAGGTGTGAGTAGTCGGAAGGTAGAACTCGAAGAGGTTATTGAACCTTCTCTTCATGAAATGGTGAGTAGCGCAGCTCCAGAAGTTGTTTCGGAGTTGACTTCACCTAATAAAGAGAGAGCTAATGATATTGATCATGAAACTCCGAAATAGGACACTACCGAACCTCGCAGGTCAAGCAGGACACGTGCATCTCCTGAACTGTACGGCAATCCTGTTATGAATTTCATGATTGATGAAATAGATGACCCTGCGACGTATGAAGAAGCGATGATGAGCCCTGATTCCAACAAATGGCTAGAAACCAAGAAATCCGAGATGAAATCCATGTACGAAAACCAGGTTTGGACCTTGGTGGACTTACCTCACGATCGAAAGGCCGTTGAGAATAAATGGATTGACCTAAGGATGCTGATAAAGTGTGCAAACTTCAGCGATCCATCTATGGACTGAAGCAAGCATCCCGGAGTTGGGATCTCCGCTTTGATGAGGTGATCAAAGAGTTTGGATTTGTCCAAACTTATGGAGAGGCTTGTATTTACAAGAAAGTGAGTGGGAGCAATGTGGCATTTCTGATATTATATGTGGATGACATATTATTGATTGATAATGATTTAGATCTTTTAAACAATGTTAAAAGTTATCTAAACAGAAATTTTTTGATGAAGGACCTTGGTGAAGCTTCATATATATTAGGCATTAAAATCTATAGAGATAGATCAAGACGCCTAATTGGGCTATCGCAGAGTACATACCTTAATAAGATATTAAAGAAGTTTAATATGGACGGAAGTAAGAAGGGGTTCTTACCTATGTTGCAAGGCAAGACATTGAGTAAGACTCAAAGTCCGGCTACGGCGGAAGAAAGAGAGATAATGGATAAGGTTCCCTATGCCTCAGCCATAGGCTCTATAATGTATGCCATGCTATGTACAAGACCGGATGTGACACATGCTATTAGTTTGACTAGTAGGTACCAATCTGATCCGAGTTGAACCTTTGGATAGCGGTCAAGAATATCCTTAAGTACTTGAGAAGAACTAAGGATATGTTTCTTATATACGGAGGTGAAGAAGAGCTAGTCGCTAAGTGTTATGTCGATGCTAGCTTTGACACTGATCCGGATGACTCTAAGTCTCAATCCGGATACGTATTTCTCTTGAACGGAGCAGCAGTTAGTTGGAGGAGCTCCAAACAACCTGTGGTGGCTGGATCAATGACGGAGGCGGAATATGTTGCTGCTTCAGAAGCAGCGCAGGAAGCGATTTGGATGAAGGAGTTCATAACGGGACTGGGTGTGGTTCCCAATGTGTTGGACCCGATGGTGATCTATTGTGACAATAATGGAGCCATAGCCAACGCCAAGGAACCAAGGTCTCACAAGAATTCCAAGCATATTAAGCGCCGGTTTCACTCCATCCGCGAGCATGTCAAGGATGGAGATATAAAGATTTGTAAAGTGCACACGGACCTGAATGTAGCAGATCCGTTGACTAAAGTACTCCCTAGGGCAAAACATGATCAACACCAGAACTCCATGGGTGTTAGATTTATCACTATATAAACTAGATTATTGTCTCTAGTGCAAGTGGGAGACTGAAGGAAATATGCCCTGAGAGGCAATAATAAAGTTGTTATTATGTATTCCTTGTATATGATAGATGTTTATTTTGCATGCTATAATTGTATTGATAGGAAACATCAATACATGTGTGTTTAATAAACAAAAAGGGTTCCTAGTTATGCCTCTCTTATAGACTAGCTTGTTGATTAACAAGATGATCAAGGTTTCCTGATCATGGACATTGGATGTTGTTAATAACAAGGTCACAGCATTTGTGAAATGATGTGATGAACATTCATCCGAAGTATAGCATTATGATCAAGTCATTATGTTTATATTGCTATAACATCATACGAAGTAATCTTTATCCTTAGACCATGAGATCATGTTAATTGCTAACACCGGAAGAGTATCTTGATAACATCAAACGTCACACCGTAACAGGGTGACTATAAAGATGGGTTCAGTACTACGAAGGTGTTATGTTGAGGCTCATGGATCAAGAGTGGAATTTGTCAATCCAGATGACGGATAGATATACTCTGGGCCCTCTCGGTGATATCACATTAGGATAGCTTGCAAGCAAGTGATGTGATCACTAGAATGTTATATCACGGGAACGAGAAAAGCGTGCATGTCGGTAACGAGATCAAACTAGGTATGGAGATACCGATGATCGAATCTCGGACATGTAATATATCGAGAGACAAAGGGATTTAGTTACAAGCGTTAAAGGTTCTCACGATCACAGGAGTCATCGTTGAATGTGTAGGAGTCAGTACGGATCTCCAGGTCCTGCTGCTGATTATTGATCAGAGAAGGGTCTTGATCATGTCTGCATTATTCGCGAACCGTAGGGTGGCACACTTAAGAGTTACCGGACACCATTTTGGAGCACATATGTTTCAGACGAAAGAATTGCAAAGCGCGGGAATTGTTTCAATAGAAACCGGAAATTGTTTCGGGTGAAATTGCAGAAGGTGGTTCTGCATGTGATATTGAAATATTGCAAGGGGCTATATGTGAATGTTTGTTAATTAAACTAATTAACAAAATTCTGAATAAATTTAATATAAATAGTTTTATTAAATGAGAGAGCATTAAATTTGGAGAAATTTAATGCATTTAAAGTGGAGACTTTAAATTGGAATGTGAAGAGGCATTTTATTGTGGAGGAGTTACCACCACATGAATGGGGGAGGTGAGGGGTCACCCCCCCATGCGCCGGCCATGGAGAGAGGGGGCACCCCCTCCACCTATAAAAGGCCACCCATTCCCTCCTTCATCCTCACACCTCCTTGTGAAGGATCTCTCTCCCCCTTTAGAATTATTCCCCCATGGTCTCGGATTAGCGAGATACATGTTCCCGGTGGCATTTCGTCTGGAAGGAGTTGCTGCTTCCACTGGATCGCTGGAGCGAGGAGGTGGAGGTTGTCCGGTGGCTTGAACGTGTGTGCGAGTGCGGATGCGCTGCTGAGTTGCGGCGCTCGGACTTCCTCACGATCTTGAGATCAGCAAGTGTACGACTACATCAACCACGAGTTCCTACTCGTTAACAAAGCTCGTTGTCTTTGAGGGTAAGTTCTCCATGGATGTATGTCCACCTGTTGCTCTGTATCTAGTAGATAGATCTTGGCGTATAGTTCTCATCATAGAATTTTTTTTGTTTTCTATGCTGCGGACCCAACATAGATGTAGAGACCATTAGTTAAAAATAGTTAGCACTCAATTAGAATATATAGTGAACCATTTAGATTCGTGAAAGTGGCTCCATATCTGGTATGGTTCATCATGAAAGTTTTGGGGTTATTCGATATAACCAAAACAATAGCGAATAAGTCCTTGTAGAGTATTCCTTGGAAACTTTGAATACGAAATCCATAGTTGAAACCAAAAGAGAAGCAACACTAGTATTAATTGGTTTTTGGTACATTTTTGAGAAAGTTTGCATTCAGTGATATTTCTCAATTATGAAGCATATGGAAGATAGTGAAAAACACGATGAGGATTCAAAACCCTGCATCAGAGTGTTGAGAAGCGCAACAGACAATGTTCCTGAATGATTCTCTTCACGAAGGAAAGAATCAATGATAATGATCATTGTGTTTTCCCCACTGGTGGTTTCACTATATGAAGTAGGATTCAAAATGTAACCCATATCTTGTATGGAGACATTTGTGAATCATTTGTCATGATTCTTGAAATATGACAGACCTACGAACTACTAAGGAAATAATGGTAAACTAGAATTATGAGAAATCCTAGAAGCAAAATTCCCTTGAGATTGGAAAGCAATCCGTTGCTGAATCTCACAAGTAAAAGGGGTTACTTGAATTTTCCCAAATGACTACAAAGCCATAGTGGAAAAAGGGGTGAATGACAAAAGCATAATTTGTCAAGTAATGGACGAATTCAAATGAATTTGATTCAAATGTGCTAAATGTCTAGTGGATTTAAAACTAGTAGAAGTACTAGTATCTCATAGTGAATCTCCAAGTTTGATATTTGATCAAAGGATTTTGAAGTTGTTCAAAATAGTGAGTGGATATGGAATTTGCATAAAATTGAGTGGGAGCTATGAAAGTCTTCCTAAAACAATATGTGAATGACATATTTTTGAGTGGGAGCAATATAAGTCTCAAATTCAAATATGTAGGAACATAGTTTGAGTAAGAGTAGTGACTCATACCCAAATATGTTGGGAACATATTTTGAGTGAGAGCTTATAGGAGTGATTCTTAAGTGTGTTAAGAATAAAAGCGCAAGTACCGATAAATAATGATGTGTAGAAGTTGATAATAAGTGTATTATGATATTATGTAGTATTCCTTAAGAGATTCTGAAAAGGGTTTCAGAATAGAAGTTAATTAAGGAACTGGTCCTTAATAACTCAAGTTAGGAATAGTATTAAGTTTAAGCATCAATGGTTGAAAGAAAGAAAATGATGATCATCATCCACTATGTTGAGACATAGGTTCTATCTTAGAAAACCATGATGATAACTTAACATAATATATGATCCAATAAGGAACGTTTAAAAGTGATTAAGTTTGAATCATGCAACGTTGAGCTAGGTTTGTCCACAGTGTCTAATAGAGAACTGCAGACATATTTTCCAAATCCATAAAGGATGACATATCTTAAAACATAAAGGGTTATGTTATAAGGGAATATGTTGGAAACTCCCGTAATACTGATTAGAGTCAAGTAGGAAGTGAGGTGAAGAAAAACATCAAAAGTTGCATGATACGTCCAAAACGTATCTACTTTTCCGAACACTTTTGCTATTGTTTTTCCTCTAAACTTGTGTGATTTGGATACAACTAACACGGATTTGTATTTGTTTTCAGAATTACCTTGGTGTCTAGTTTTTGTGCAAAAAATCAACTATCAGGAAAAATCCCGGAAAATATGCCAAAAATCCTATTTCACCAGAAGACTCATGGAGCCAGAAGACGAGCCGGAGAAGGGCCACGAGGGGCCCACACCACCTGGTCGCGCGGGCTAGGCCAGGCCGCGCCTGGGGGTGGTGTGGCCGCCTCGGTCGCCCCCTCGGCCTCCCTCTTCGCCTATAAGTTGCCTCTTGACCTAAAAACCAAGGGGGGTTCGATGTTTTTTCCAGAAAGAGTTTCGTTGCACCGCCATCACCAGATTCCGTGATTCAGAACCAGAAACTCTGTTCTGACACCCTGCCAGGACGGGGAATTGGAGGAGATAATCGCCATCATCATCACCATTGCTTCTCCACCGACCATCCATATTACCCCCATCTATGAGTGAGTAATCCCCCGCTGTAGGCTATAGGGATGGTAGGGATTGGATGAGATCGTTCATGTAATGGTATCAGATTATTAGGGCATGGTGCCTAGTATCTATTATTAGTGCTTTTTGACTTTGTTGCAACTTGTTATGCTTAATGCTTGTCACTAGGGCCCGAGTGCCATGATTTTAGATCTAAACTTGTTATTGATTCATTATGATAGTATTGTTTATGATCTTACCTGCAAGTTGTATACACATATTGTTGTCTGGAACCAAAGGCCCCGAAGTGACAGCAATCGGGATAACCGGAGGGAATGGCTTTGATGTGAGGATCACATGTGTTCACGGAGTGTTAATGCTTTGCTCCAATGCTCTATTAAAAGGAGCACCTTAATTGCTAGTAGTTCCCTTGAGGCCCCACTGCAAACGGGTTGGCAGGACAAAAGATGTTGTGCAAGTTCTCATTGCGAGCACGTATGTCTATATATGGAACACATTCCTATGATTATTTAGTACTTGGATGCTTTATCTTATTTATCTGCAAATGCCCTATGTCTTGATTGCCATATGAATTGTCTTGTCCATGCAACGCCCGTCCATCCATCCCTATGCCTACCACGCTTTTATCCTACTGTTTACTGCAATTGTTATTATTATCTTTACTTTTTGCTATCGCTACTAAAAAAATGTTGCTACTGATAAACTATTGTGAGCAAGATTGTTTCCAGGTGCAGCTAAATTGACAACTCAGTTGTTAAGGCTTATAAATATTCTTTGGCTCCCCTTGTGTCGAATCAATAAATTGGGTTTCACTTCCCTCGAAAATACTGCGATACACCCCCTATACTTGTGGGTCATCATTACACAAAGTGCACTCGTGTTCGATGAATACATTTATAATAATAGATAAGGGTACCATCTAAAGTGTTGTATAATGTTATGGTGGAGCTAGTTTGCTTTTAACATAGAATGATGTGTCCCAAGGCAAAGTGCCCATGAGAAAGCCCTCGAGATTAATCTAAAGTCACTGTAGGCTCCTGGAATCAGGCCTCGTTTTGCTGCCATAGCAACGATGCATACATACAGATGTTATCATGTGATGATAAAGTATTAATGTCAATCAAGGTGAAATTAGTAAGTTGCAAAGGATTTGGGACTGTAAATACAAGCCCAAGACTCAACCTCTTCCATGAGCAAGCATGTTCAGGGTACCGGATATATGGTGCCAACAATTAAGAACAAATGCAACTAGTTTATTTGTACTCTAGTGCAAGTGGGAGACTGTTGGAAATATGCCCTAGAGACAGATAGTAATAAGGACTATTATCATATTTCATAAAGTTTATGATTAAGTTTTATATCGTGCTATAACTGTATTGAGAGGAAACATCAATACACGTGTGATATATAAACAACCAGGGGTTCCCAGTGAAACTCTAGTCACTCGTTCATTAGTCAACAGATGATCAAGTTTCCAGATAATGTGGCATTTATGCCAGTTGGAAATGGACTCAACTCATTCTGAGAATGAGATGATGAACCAATACCCAACCTAAACATCGTGACCCGATCATGTCACAAAGTTCAAGTTATGATGATTAGAAATGGATCCTCGTAGACTATTCCTTAGACCGTGAGGCTATATCAATCACTGTCTCTCGAGAGTGCTTAGATAGCATCAAGCGCCACTTGGTAATACAGTGGTTATAAAGGTGTGTTCGGGTACTCAGAGGAAACCGTAGAGGCAATATATGTCAAGAGCGGGATTTGTCCATCCACATGACGGAAAGATACTCAAGGGCCCACTCGGAGAAGTTATATCCAATAGCTGTGCAGTGTGTGATTTGATCACAAGGATATCACTTGTCGGAATGAGTCAAGTAGCATTGTTCAGTAACGAGATTGAACATGACATGGTGATGTCATTGATCAGATCTCGGGCAATGCAAGTATCGAGAGACAAAGGGAATAAGACACGACTGTCCCGGTTCAAACGACAAAAGATCTTCGTGGAACGCACAGGGGTCACATGGCCATCCAGGTCCCTCTGTTGATCATTGGTCTAGGAGTGTCCCGACCATGTCTGGAGTGTTAACGAACCGTAGGGTATCACGCTTAAGGGTTTGATGATGCTTAGAGAGTGTTTATAGGATTGGTAGAATCGTCGAAGAATAGTAGAGAGAAAACCAGAAGGGTTACGGTAAGTCCGGAGGATGTTCGGAGTGGAGGTGGAAGGTGTTCCATAACCACGGAGATTGAATAATATATGAATGAATGTTAAATATTGATTTAATCATTTATTCACAATTATTTAATAAAAGATAAAATCAATTTAAAGGTCAAAAGGCTTAATGGGCCAATTCCGGAGGGAAGAGGGCCCATTAGGGAAAGGTAAGAGGGAGAAGGGTCAGAGGGGGTGGCCAGTGCCCTAGTGGGCCAGCCCCCCGCGTGGGGCCCATGGGGATGGCCGGCGGCGCCACCCCTCCCCCTCTCCTCTCCTTTAGTCCCACCCCGGGACTTTAAGAGAGGTAGTACCTCCCCTTCCCCTATATATAGTGGGGGTATTTGGCTAGATAAATACACACAATATTCAATAAAGGTGTCCTCACTTTTGGGGAGACCTCCAATTGATACTCTCTCTCTCTCTCTCTCTCTCTCTCTCTCTCTCTCTCTCGTGACCGTGGTCTCAAGTTCGGACTACGTGAACGAGAGACATCTTCACCGTGGAGCGCCATCGCGCTACGGGATTCGGATCAAGGAGCTCTACTTCCGCAACTGCTGCTGGATCGGGGAAGCGGGAGTCATCATCAAGCACCATATGTGTGTAACTCCCCGCGAGGTGTCACACTTGAGGCACTCAATTCGTTGGACCCGCAGGAGCGCAAGGACTTCATCACGACCTTGAGGTCGGCTTCGGCTCGTCTACATCAACCACACTCTCCTAAGCGTTGACAACGCTTTTCGGTATTCAAGGGTAAGTTCGCGAAAAGCCCCTCCCGTTACTGCATTACTAATAGATAGGTCATGGCAACATCAGGGGGTTCAGGGGCATAGGGTAAAAAATTATTGTTTTCATGTGCGGAACCCCTACAAGAACACTATTGAGAAGTCAATTGTCAGCTCAATTGTAGAGTGTGCTTCCGTAGGGGAGTACCTTGAAAAGATAAAGAGCCAGTTCACTGTCTCTTCAAAGACATATGCAACCTAGTTGCTGAAGTAGTTGGTGATAGAAAATTATATAGGAGGTGGACATGGCATAAGGGAGCACATCCTCAAGATGAGCAACATGGCTGCTAAGTTGAAGCCCATGGATGTTGATCTGGAGATCAAGCCAGCACTCCTTGTCCACCTGGTTATGGCTTCACTGCCTCAACAGTTTGATATCTTTGTTGTCAACTACAACATGTCAAGAGAAAAGTGGGCCATTGAAAAGACTATAGCCATGTGTACGCAAGAAGAGGAGAGGCTTAAAACCTCAAATGATGGTTCCTTCAACTATATCAATAAGAAGAGGAACTACCATCAAAGCAACCAAGATTCCCCTTCTAAGCCACATGGAAAAGCTCCCATGCACTATCAGCATCAGCAGAGGCCTCTCCCAGTGGACAAAGATACCTGTCTCTACTGCAAGAAGCCAGGGAATTTCAAAAAAGATTGCCCTCTTTGGCTAAAGGAACAAATGGCAAGCAGAGGTAACAAAATTGTTTCTTTTGTAAATGAATCCTTGTATACACAGTTTTCAAAATCTACTTGGTGGACTGACTCAGGTGCAACTGTTCATGTTGCAAATTCTTTACAGGGATTCCATTCGATGTGAACTACGAAAAGAAGTGAAAGATGCATTCAAGTCGCAAATGGAATCCAAGCAGATGTTGAGGCTATTGGTGACATCTCCTTGGAGCTAGCTGATGGGTCGATGATCTTGCTTACATATGTCCTATATGTTCCTTCTTTATGTATAAATTTAATAAGTGTATCACGTTTGGACAAAGTAAACTATGAGGGTCATTTTGGACATGGCCAGTGTGCCATTTGGTGTAATAAAGATTGTGTGGGTGTTGCTTTCCTTCACAGTGAGCTTTATTTGTTATCCACTCGTGAAAAAAGATATTATGTGTGTAATATGAATGAGCATGTTTCTGCGTTGGATAAAGATCAAAAGAAAAGAAAGAGAACTCATGACTCGTTGAAATTATGGCACTGTCGTTTATGCCATATTTCGAGGGGGAGAATAGAAATACTAGTTAAAAATGATATTCTTCATCCATTAGAGTTCTCCGACATAGAGCAATGCATCGATTACGTTAAAGGAAAGTATGTAAAGCAAATCGAAAAGGGTGCAAAACGAAGCGTCAAAACACTAGAAATTATTCACACTGACATATGTGGACCATTTCCTATGAAAAGTGTGGATGGTTATGACTCGTTCATAATATTCACAGATGATTACTCCCATTTAGTTATATTTATCCAATTAAAGAAAGATCGTAAGCATTGGATAAATTTAAGATATTCAAAGCTGAAGTTGAGAATCAACATAGTAAAACAATAAAGATAGTAAGGTCTAACCGTGGAGGGAAGTACTACGGTCAACACACCCCATATGGCCAAGTCCCTAGACCTTTTGCAAGGTTCTTACAGGAGACTAGCATAGTGGCCCAGTATTTGATGACGGGCGAGCCTCAGCAAAATGGAGTAGCTGAAAGGCGTAACCGTACCCTTATGGATATAGTGCGCAACATGCTGAGTTACTCCACCTTGCCATTGGGATTGTGGATGGAGGTGTTAAAAACCGCCATTCATATTCTCAATAGAGTACCAAGCAAGTTGGTGCCCAAAACACCGTATGAGTTGTGGATAGGAAGAGTTCCCTCGCTACAGCACCTAAGGGTGTGGGGGAGCCCAGCTGAGGACAAAGTGTTTAATCCAAACATTGCAAAGCTTGATCCTAAAACAATCAGTTGCCATTTCATTGGATATCCTGAAAAGTCAAAAGGTTTTCATTTCCACTATCCAGACAGATACACAAAGTTTGTAGAAACAAGACATGTTGTCTTCTTAGAGGACGAAATGATGAGGGGGAGCATGGTAGCTTAGAAAATTGATCTTGAGGAGAAGAGGGTGCATGCACCCAATCTGATGACTCGGGAGCCATTCTTCTCGCTACCTATTGTTCCTGCATCGATAACCCTAGAGGTTGTGGTGCAAGCACCTGTTTCAACTCCACCCATAACAACAGTGAGTGAGGATCCGGAACCTATCCATCAGGAGCCGACTAAAATCACTGTTGAGCATGAAAGGGAGAAGCAGCAGCCACCTCTAGTAGAGATGCCACATGTTGAAACGCATGATGTGCTAGTATACGAGGCCCCTAGAAGGTCTCTAAGAGTTAAAAAAAGTAGCCATTTCTACTGATTATAAAGTTTATAACACAAAAAGAGTTCATATGGAGAATGACCCCACTTCATTTGAAGAAGCCATGAGTAGCTCTCACTCATCGAAGTGGCTAGAGGCCATGGAAGATGAGATGATGTCGATGAGTTCCAACGAAGTTTGGGACCTAGA
Organism: Avena insularis; assembly: GCA_023614405.1. Taxonomy (NCBI): domain Eukaryota; kingdom Viridiplantae; phylum Streptophyta; class Magnoliopsida; order Poales; family Poaceae; genus Avena; species Avena insularis. The sequence continues at coordinate 43,774,339 of CM042688.1, read as the reverse complement.
GGAAATTCCCAAAGGAGCCAAAACAGTAGGCTGTAAATGTGTCTACAAATAAAAGTATGACTCTAGAGGGAATGTGGAGAAGTACAAAGCACGACTTGTGGCAAAAGGATTTACACAAAGGGAAGGAGTAGATTACAATGAGACCATTTCTCGAGTCTCATGTAAGGATTCCTTCAGAATCATAATGGCATTAGTTACACATTTTGATTTAGAGTTGCATCAAATGGATGTAAAGACGACATTTCTAAATGTGGATTTAGAAGAAAGAGTCTACATGAAACAACCCAAGGGTTTTATAATGGAGGGCAAGGAAGATATGAGATGCTGGTGATACCTTCGATCTGGATTGCGGATGTAGTATAGCTTCTTTTCCCCTAGTAGACCTAGGTTATCAAATCCTCGAGAAGCGAACGCATAGTGAAGTTACTTTAACGGACCTTCGGGAGTTTTAGAATTCCTTTTGTGTTTTTATCGGACCAATAGCTTGCATCTTTTTATTGTTGTCGATGATGGAGAGAGAGGGCCTAGGGCGTTCGGTTTCACCTATAGCTGTGCAAAACATCTCATGGAAATAAAAGATAGAAATAAAGTATGCGTGTACTTATTAGAGCAAGATAAATTATATGTGGGCAGTGCATCTATAATTTCTATTGCCTTCGCAACTGCTTATATCATAACCTACTAGTCTCATGCATAGAAGAAAGAGAACTAATGATATGAATAGTGATGTCACCATTAATCCCAAGCAAATCCCTCACATACAGCCGTACTACCTCTTCTGTCACTAGGGTTCCCAACTTGCAGATCAGTCATCACTCATACTCCCTATACCTGGCTCAACCCTCGGGGTCCTGGGTACCTGACAAGTCCTTGTATTGAGGCAAGAGAGGATACAATAATCATCATGACATACAAACTAATACACGATCCCATCTATGATAAATCACATGCACAATTGCTACATGGCTAGGCCGAAGCCCTTAGCCCAAGGAGAATTACTCACACATAGAGATGAGATCAATAATCACAAACATTATAATGAAAATCATAAGATTGATAGCAATAGTCTTACAATGTTGCCAATCGGAGAAGAGATCTACTATTACAAGTGGTGGAATATGGCTATGAACATGGAAAAGGGTTTGGAGATCTGAGGCGGCTTTTTGGCAAGGTCTGGCTTCTTTGGGATGGATCGAGCTCTGTTTTCCTGTCGCCTGAGGCTTCTTTATATAGGGTCCCTTTACGAAAGTTATTCTATTTGACCTAACGGTGGCGGCGCCAACTATACGACCAGAGCTATACGGCCAGAATTTTTGCTCCGGTCGTATAGTTGGTCGTTAAGGCGTCTGTCTCCGTTGTACGGCTCCTGGTTTCTTCTGGTTATTAGAAATCTCGTATCTTTGACTTTAATGTAGTGATTCCCTCCATTAAACATTGTTATTTGCGCAGGAAAAATATAAAAAAGGATTGCATACCCCTCTGAATATTAGCATTAGTGCAGGGTTTAGAGAGATATTTCATCAAGAATATGATTAATATCTAGTTTAAATGTGGACGTAGATGGCTATATTTCAGAGCCATCAACCTCCCCAAGCTTAAACTTGATCGTACCGAGCAAGAAAACCAAAATCAAAAAGGAACTCAACATTTAAACTAAAATAATGAGATGGTGATCTTACTCATGATTAGTAGTCTCATGTTTCCTCCACTTCATAAATCTGAAAAACTTCAGCATAGATAGAGTAATGGCAAGCATATAATACGGGTTTCATGCATCCTTATAGCATAGCAAAATTATTGTAAACATGGATGATTTAAATGAGTAAACTTTATTCCATGTCAAGTAATCAACTCATAGGCTTGCCTTTCAACGGTAAAGTGTAATCATGTAAATTAAGAGTGTGAGAGTTGTCATGAAAAGCATATATACTAGAGTATCTCAATTCTCCCACATCAATAAATCAAGACTTTTTAAGCACTACTTTTCTATTCATTGTCCTTCAAGAATTTCAGTCTTTAAGTAATTGAGAGCATGCCAAAAAAATTATTTAGTTTATCGAGATGTGATGGACACTCGTGGCATCACTAAGGTTTTTGTTCCTTTTGCATAATGATTTCTCATAACAGCCACAGTAGTGATTCCATCATGATTATAGCTACTCAGGAGTACCAAGAATCTTACCCACTATAGCATTGCTGCTACAAGTGTTTAATCAACTCATAGCCGAAATCTAGGAGTTTCCTCCATGAAGATCGTTTGTAGGCCAGCGGAGTTGTTGGCATCCCATGAAGTTTGACACACGTAAAGCTATATCATTCTTATGATTAACAAGTCAAACTTTGGCATGCTCACAAAAACCGCTAAACATTAATTCAATCAAATAATTCTTTCAAAGAGAGCTATTAGGTCAATCAACATTTTTAGTGGTGTTGAGTGTCTCTAGAAATAAGCCTTCAAGACTAAGCACTACAACATCCAAGCCTTTAATTGGGAGATTTTTTTCTTATTACAATTGTTTAGTAATTTTTTAGGCAAGACTTGGTTAATTACGAGAGCTGGAACAAAACGTACCCAATTAAATACCCATGTAATGAAAGTATTACTATAATACAAAGACTCACTCCACCAATATAATATCTCAAAATTTACTACTAACTAGCATGGGTTTCTCAAACTTCAAAAGTGGGGAGTCATAAGGCATACCTCTCATGTTTGGTTCCACTTCTCTCTTCTTTTTTTATTTGTTTCTTGGGAACTCGAAGTCGACCACTCTCCTGCAAATATATGAAGACCTCAAGGCGAAAAGAAAAGAAAGAGGGAAAATAAGGAAAAATGGAGAAATCTTTTTGTGATTTTTAAGAGAGGGACTTTAAATAACAGAAAATTGGCGGCAAAGCTCGGCTAGAAAATTTCAAAAGCAAAATAGAAAGAACTAAAGATAAAATATTGGGGAAACCAACACGAGTGCTTATAAACTCAAATAAAAACACAACCTCTAAAATAGATAAAAGCAAATGAACGCTACGTAAAGATACATGAGGAAACTTCTCCAAGTTTAGGCTTTTGCAAGCCCTATAATTTATTGTGGTGGCGGGAAAAAGTCGTTACTCGAATTGAGTTAAGAGGTTACTTGTTGATTCTCGGAGGTTCAAAGAGAGGCTATGCATTCTCTCCATAGTCCCTCCAAGTCCTTAGAAATCTTGATATGTGGTGAACCGGGTTTGTGGATGCTCCTCATGATAAGGAACTTATTGCTCCTCCTCTTGGTCATCATCCTCCTCCGGAATCTCTTCCTCAGGTTGGAGTTGCTCAACCTGCGAATTATATAGCAAACGTCCTTCCTCGATAGAGAAAAGACCATTAGGCAAAGGAGTGGGGTAGATACGCCCAGCTCCAGCAATATGCAGATAATAAACACCACCTCTCCTAGTGAGCATTCCACGAGCTCTCAAAGTGGAGAAAACAACATGTGTCTCACCTAGCACGGGTTGCAAGTCACCTAGGTCGAGGCCTAGGTTAGTGGCAAGCACGGCGATGACGCCTTCACCAGTGATTGGTCCTTGGCTTTGGGAGGCTTGGTGCTCCAGGTAGCACACAAGGATGGCACCCAAGTTGAGTGACAAGCCACAGTTGATGTAAGAAGCCTTTGCGAGGACTAGTATGTCTTCCTCGTTAAGTCCCGTGAACTCATTACGTGCCTGCAAGGTGTTAGCAATAACATAGAACAAACAACGAATTGCAGAATGTTGATTATTCTTCCCCTTGTTTATTCTAGTAGTAAAACTTATTCTATTATAGTATCGTTCGGGTGTAGGTTCTAGGCCAGTAAAGGATGCGCGTAAAGCATGAATATCATTGTTTGGCAAATTAAAACATGCGCACAATTCATCTAATATTAAAATATAGTTGTTGTTCATCAGGCGGAAAGAAATAGTATCCTCTCCTTGCTATTGTTTAACGGTGCTTCGCAATAAACTAAGAAATTCAATGGTTAAGCAGCGATAAGTAGGTACATCATTGTACACAAAGTTTTACAGGCCAGCTCTATTGCAAAGTAAATTGAAGTCATCAGAAATACCGAGTTAGTTCAATATAATGGGGCAAGCCCACTTGGTGGCCTTCACTTCGCGGTTCTTGATCCTATTGAAGCAATCACGATGGGCCTCATCCCTGAACCGTATCCCCATGCGTTCCTAAGCGGCAACCCGAGAAGCGCTAGCGGTGGCACGAGCACGAGTTTGGCTCCATGTGTTCATCATCTAAAACACTGAAGAAAGACAAAAATAAAACTTTTTGATCCAACAACAGTAAGTGCATAGTATTCCTCATCATAACACACTAAAGAATTCTCCTCTAAATAGTAATCTAGGCAAGAAAATCATGGCAATTGGTTCATAGTAGGTCTTACCCTAGATTGACAATGACAATAAATCGAAGATGAATTTGTGAAAAGTAATTGGAGGATCGGAGGAGAAACATACCGTAGATCACTTGTGTGTGAGGAAATTGAACGAAATTGAGTAGAGATGGAGATATCTTGTGGTTTTGAGAGAGTTTGGAGGTAGAAGAAAGAAAAAGGATTAAAGTTTTGGAGTTGGAAGTACCTTTCCGTGTGATTTTGTGGTCAGACGCAACTATACATGTGGAACTATACGGTCGAAACAATGTGTTCTAGCCATATAGTTGGCCTTTTGTAAATAACTTAAGGTTTCCTCCTGGCGACGCAGCTATACAGACGCAACTATACGGGTGGAAATAAATGTTCCAGCCATATAGTTGGTCGTTAAACTGTTTGTCCCTGTGATTTTTTTTGCAAAGGCATCGATATCTATACGACCGGAATTTTTATTCCTGCCGTATAGTTCGTCATTAAACTCTCAGTACATATGAAAAGAAATTATACGGAGGCATTGATATCTATACGACCAGAGCTATGCGACTGGAATTTTTATTCCCACCGTATAGTTGGTCGTTAAACTCTTAATACATATAAAAAGAAATTGTACAGAGGCATTGATATCTATACGACCGGAGCTATATGGCCGGAATTTTTATTCTCGCTGTATAGTTGGTCGTTGAACTCTCAGTACATATTGCAGAAAAAAATTTGATGGCAGAGATATCTATACGGTCGGAATTATGCGGCCGAAATTTTTATTCCCGCCGTATAGTTGGTCGTTAAATTCTCTGTGTGTATCAAAAAAAAATTGTTTCTTCGTAAACTATTTCTTTTCCTGTAACTTAGTGAAATACCTTGTTTTTTGACAGAAAATTGACCAACGATATCATGAATAAAGTGGAATTTCAAGTACTACCGAACTTCTTCTCCTCAAATGGAGTTTTCTAGCACTCTTTATTAAACATAAACTTAAATGAAACTAAAAACTTAACTCAAACCTTTATTTCACATGGGTTGCCTCCCATGTAGTGCTCTTTTATGGTCAATAGCTTGATCTTGATGATACTCACTTGGGCCAGATGAGTGAACACCCACTCCAAAGTAATTGGCCTTCAAAGTGATGGCCTCCTTTTGATCATGCTTGGCTTTCTTCTTCCCGGGGAAATGAATAACAAAAGGATCCCGTGAAGGCAATTTCAGCTTCACGTTCCCTTCATGTAGATTGATCAAAGCCTTAATAGTTCTTAAGAAAGGACGACCTAATATAATAGGAGCACTAGCATCTTCAGGCATGTCAACTATAACGAAATTAATGAGAGCAGGATAACCTTTAATGTATAGTAAAGTGTTCTCCTTTATCCCTACAACTTATTTGTAGGTAGAATCTGCTAGATGCAATTTTAACTCAATAATTTCAAAGGAGCCAATATTTAACTTGTTAAAAAGAATCTTTGGAATTATTGAGATGCTTGTACCTAGATCACAAAGTGCAGCTATCTCATTGGTTCCAATTTTAATCTTAATAGTAGGCTCAAATATGTCATCTAGTTTAACAGGTAATTTTCAGCAATCTGCTTGTATTCTTCCTCAAGCTCACGTACCTTTATTGCTACTTGATTGACAAAATGTTGGTACATAGCTTTCTCACTATCTTCACTTACCGGAATCTTGACATTGATCCTTTTTACGAGATCTTCAACGGTGTAACTTGGTGAAGGAGCATTACTATAGTCAAGTTCTTCAGGCTCCTCCCTTTGGATCCTCATTATTTTGAGTTCTTTAACTAGACTGAGCTCAGATTTACCTGCAAATTTAGCTAGAATGAGAGTTTGACTCTCGGTTATCTTACCTAGTTGTGCCTCAATGATCCTTGTTCTTTCTTGAAGGGCCTACAAATCATTTCTCAAACTAATAGCTTGGTTAGATAATTTACCAAGCATAGCATCATGGTTCTCCGTAATTTTATCTAGAATATTATTTTGTTCATTTTGTGAGTCTATGAAAGACTTAAGTGTTTCTTGGAGACTACCATTACTAGTTCCCATATTATTATTAGAGTTACCTGCAGGACTAGCATAATGTTTCTAAAAGTTAGGATTGTAACTCTTATTCCAAGCAGGGTTATAATCATTACGAGCTACGAAGTCTATTTCTTCAATATTTGTTTCAGGGGTGGCTCTTACCTGGATTTCCTTACCTTTTATAGCTAGTATGAGCTCATCCAACTTAGCATTGAGATCTTCATTCTCTTGTGGTGAGATAGAATTCATCTTCTTCGTGTTTGATCTTTCCACATGTCATTGGGCATGGTTGTCTTGCATATTGTCTAGCAGCTGCTTTGCTTCGGTAAGATGTTTACCCATAAATGTTTCTCCAGCTGCAGTATCAAGCACAGACTTAGACACAGGATTAAGAGCATTGTAAAATAAATGGAGGATTAACCAATCTTCCATCCCATGACTAGGACAGTTTCTTAGGCATTCTTTCATCCTCTCCCATGCAAGCGCCAGAGGCTTACGCTCTTCCTGTCTAAAGCCAGTAATATTAGATCAGAGTTGCATAGTCTTTGCAGGTGGGAAAAATTTAGTCATAAATAAAGAAGTGCATCCCATCCATGATGTAATAGTATTTTTAGGCAAAAATAACAACCATTCTTTTGCTCTCTCTCTTAGAGAGAAAGGAAATAGACGCAATTTGACCGCATCAGGGTCAACGTCTTTTATACGCATCATATCACATATTCTAGTGAAAATATTCAAGTGCATACCTACGTCTTCAACAACATAGCCTCCAAATTGATTCTGTTGAACCAAACTTAAGTAATGGGGCTTAATTTCATAGTCATCAGCAGCGATTGCTGGCTGAGTAATAGGAGTACGCAAATAATCATTATTGGGAGTAGCAAACTCCCCAAGCTTCTTTTCAGCCATACTTCGTATGTTTTTGGGTTTTCTTAGATAAATAATTATAATAGTAAAAACAAGAATTTAAAGGCTAACTAATTTTTTTGGTTTACCAAATAAAGACCAAAAGCAAACTAACAAAATTAAAAACAAGAATTAAAACTAGCAAGGTTCCTAATAACCTCACCAGGGTAGCTATTGCTTCCCTGGCAACGCCACCAGAAAAAGGGTTGATACTTTCGATCTGAATTACGGATGTAGTACAACTTCTTTTTTCCTAGTAGACCTAGGTTATCGAATCCTCGGGAAGCGAATGCGTAGTGAAATTATTTTAACGGACCTTTGGGAGTTTTAGAATTCCTTTTGTGTTTTTACCGGACCAATAGCTTGCGTCTTTTTGTTGTTGTCGATGATGGAAAGAGAGGACCTAGGGCGTTCGGTTTCATCTGTAGCTGTGCAAAACATCTAATGAAAATAAAAGATAGAAATAAAGTATGTGTGTACTTGTTAGAGCAAGATAAATTATATGTGGGCAGTGCATCCATATTGCTATTGCCTCTGCAATCGCTTATAGCAATATCTACTAGTCTCATCCATAGAAGAAAGAGAACTAATGATATGCATAGTGATGTCACCATTAATCCCAAGCAAATCCCTCACATACAACCATACTACCCCTTCTGTCACTGGGGTTTCCAACCTGCAGATCAGTCATCACTCATACTCCCTATACATGGCTCAACCCTCGGGGTCTTGGGTACCTGACAAGTCCTTTGATTGAGGCAAGAGAGGATATAATAATCATCATGTCATACAAACTAATACACGATCCCATCTATGATAAATCACATGCATAATTGCTACATGGCTAGGCCGAAGCCCTTAGCCCAAGGAGAATTACTCACACATAGAGATGAGATCAACAATCACAAACATTATAATGAAAATTATAAGATTGATAGCAATAGTCTTACAATGTCGCCAGTCGGAGAAGAGATCTACTATTATAAGTGGTGGAATATGGCTATGGAGATGGAGAAGGGTTAGGAGATCCGAGGTAGCTTTTTGGCAAGGTCTGGCTTCTTCGAGGTGGGTCAAGCTCTGTTTTCCCGTCGCCCGAAGCTTCTTTATATAGGGGTCCCTTCACAAAAGTTGTTCTGTTTGACCTAACGGTGGTGGCGCCAACTATACGACCGGAGCTATATGGCCGGAATTTTTTCTCCGATCGTATAGTTGGTCGTTAAGACGTCTGCCTCCGTTGTACAGCTCCTGGTTTCTTCTAATTGTTGGAAATCTCGTATCTTTGACTTTAATGTAGTGATTCCCTCCTTTAAACGTCGTTATCTGCGCATGAAAAATATAAAAGAAAGGATTGCATATCCCTCTGAATATTAGCATTAGTGGCAGGGTTTAGAGAGATATTTCATCAAAAATATGATTAATATCTAGTTTAAATATGGACGTAGATAGCCATATTTCAGAGCCATCAGCCGCCTAAAGATATCCATGTATGGATTAAAGCAAGCTTCTAGACAGTGGTATCTAAAGTTTAATGAGACCATTAAGAAATTTGGATTTAAAGAGAATGTTGAGGATAACTACGTTTATGCAAAGTTTAAAAGTAGAAAACACATTTTCCCAATTCTGTATATGGATGATATCTTGCTTGCTAGCAGTGATGTTAGTCTACTGCTAGAAACAAAGAAGTTCTTGTCCTTAAATTTTGATACGAAAGATCTTGGTGAAGCTTCATATATTTTGGGCATAGAAATTCACCGAGATAGGACAAAATGGGGTTACAGGATTGTCGCAAAAGGCATACCTAGAGAAGATTCTAAAGAAATACAGTATACATGCGTGCAATACCACACCTACTCCTATAGTCAAGGGCGACAACTTTGGGAAATTTTAATGTCCCAAGAGTCAATATAAGATTGATCAAATGAAAGCAGTACCATATGCTTCGGCCGTTGAAAGCTTACGGTATGCACAAGTGTGCACTCACCTTGACTTACTTTTATCACCGGGGTACTCGGTAGATATCAAGAGAATCCATGCATAGAGCACTGGAAGATGGTAAAGAAAGCTTTGCGTTATGTGCAAGGCACAAAAGGCCTCATGCTAACATATAGAAGGTCTGATTCTCTAGAGATAAGAGGGTATTCAGATGCTGATTTTGTGGAAGACAGAGATGATAGAAATTCCACGACAGGATATGTCTTCACTCTCACAGGAGGGGCTATTTCGTGGAGAAGCTCCAAACAGTCAATAGTTGCATCATCCACGATGTATGCAAAATTTATAGTATGTTATGATGCCAGGGGCAGGCGATATGGTTAAAAAAAATTTATACCCGACTTGAAAGTGGTAGATTGCATTGACAAACCACTAAAGATGTATTGTGACAACAAGCCCGCAATATTCTATGCTCACAACAACAAGTCGAGTAATGCTTCCAAACCAATAGAGATAAAGTATTATGTTGTGAAAGATAAGATCCAGGATCACGTAAGACTCGAGCATATAAGGACAAAGGATATGCTTGTGGATCTGCTAATGAAAGGCTTGCCACCCAACGTGTTAAGGAGCACTTAGCCGACATGGGTTTAAGAAAAAGCCTATGATTCCTGGATCATAAGAGACCCAAAAGGAACATAATTTGTTTCAAAACAAGAGGTATATTGTAGCTGTCTGATTCTATCGGTAATTGAGCTGTGATGATGAAATGATTCTATCAGAAATTGAGCTATGACGATGAAACATGCTCTATATACAGAACCGTGATGAAACAAGTAAAGTATAAAGTAAAAAAGTAAAGCCGAGATCAAGGGGGAGAATGTTAGTTTGATCTCTCCCGTGTCGAACCCAACGGATCGGTACGACCCTTGGATCGCGTCCTGATCGGGGGCGCCCAACCTCTTCATGGTTGGTGGGCCCCTGTGGCAGCACTATATAAAGAGGATGGGGTTGGGGCACACCACACGAGGTTCGTCACGCCGCCGCTCTCCCCACCAACAACCCTAGCCGATCTAGGTTAAATGCTAGCCATGGAAGCTCCACCACCGCCTCTCACCCACGCACACGCCGTCGACCCCACGACCAACGCCGCTGGTTCATCGAGCCAGGGAGAAGGTTTGTCTTCCCCATCCCTCTCTCTCTCAGTCAATCTCTAGTCCCTTCTTTGATCAATAGCAAAGGTTCTACAGAAAGTCCTACACCTAGTCGATCTAGTAGAGCTATCAAAATGTTGTCCACAAATATGCTTAGATGTGATTTCTAACAAAACCGTTATAATTTTGTACGAGTACTTTAAGTATATGCGGTCTAGAATTTATGTAGGAATTATCTTTGTGTCCTACAAAACTCAGTTCCGTCCTTTTCACCGAGTCGGTTGCACCAGAGCCGGCTCTATGTTTTACATGACCCTTGTGCAAAGTGGAGGCATGGCCCCCAAGCTAATGTATATATGGGCATATCTAGAAGTACAGATAAATATGTATCTATTTCACTTGCAAATTATTAACAGTTATAATCCGATCACACATTTTTTAGTCTCGAAATATAACAAGTAGACAATAAGTATTGCTTTAGGCACCAGACTTATATATATGTTTAGGCGCCATATCACCTAAAATATATTACATAAAAAGTTAAAGATAGAACCCTAACACCAGACCTGTCTAACACTTTTACATCATATTAAGATTAATTGAACTAGCTAGATTCCTACACAGTCTCTGCTTAAAAAATAGAACTACTTGGAGCTAGCTAGGTATCCTAGCGATTGTAACAGAACTACTTGAAGCTAGTCAGGGGCACACGCGGGACATCAACAAATATAGACAGGAGATTAGGATTCAGTGAATTAGATATACCAGGGGCAGGGCACACGCGCGGGACAGGCGGACAGCTTCGGCCAAGGGCGCACCGGCAGTCCGACACCATGCACGCGAGCAAGGATCAGTCAACGATGACTCGAGGAGGCAGCGCCGTAGTGGCCAGGGAGATCGTCAGATCGATTGGCGGATTGGGAACTGACGAAGGAGTCCAAGAGGCGGGCGTCGATCACGTTTCTGTTTCGCCTGCGAGTTGTCCGTCTCTGTTGGGGACGTCGCTTCCTGGGCTAGGTCCTTTTCAGAGATGTGTCGAGTATATACCTTAGAGACCTGATAAATTATGGGCCCCTCGCCAGCATGGGCCCTTGGCCATGACAAAGGTCGCCATGGGCCAGAGCCGGCCCTGGGTTGCACTTCGATAAACTGGCTGGAATGCAAATATTTTGCAGAAAAATTAGCAAATTTCAAACGCCCCCCTGAAATTTAAACACTCGTTTGCAAATTCTAACTTTTGGCTCATCTTAATTCTCAAGCAGCTGCCGGGCAAATGCAGACGCAGAACCGGTCAGGAAGCGGCTAAACCCCCCGGGACCCGACAACGCATTCTCCATTTCCCTTATCCGAAGGACGGCGCTCCTCTCTTTCCCCTCTCTTAAACCCTCGCGCAGACAGCGGCCATGGCGACGGCGTCGCCGCAAGCCTGCCCCCTCCTCCTCCCGTCCACCGCCGCCACCACCTATGCTACTTGTCGACGAGCGCCCCGTTTCCTCGCTTCCCAGCGCTCTGTCTCAGCCCGCCGCCCCCTTCACACGGCCTCCTCGCCTAAGGTCGCGGCCCCCGCCGCCGTCGAGATCCCGGAGGAGTACGTCGACGAGATTGAAGCGGTGAACATCGCTCTGGACGTCACCCAGGTGCGTGACCTATTCCCACCCTAACTGTTTTTTATGCTTCCTACAGTAGTACGGGTGTGGGAAACCGTAGTGATACTGATATGGGTGGCCTCTATAAACCGCCCGGCGAAATTAACTGAGGCCATTAGGAATCCCTATTGTACTTGAGGGAAAGTGGGTCTTCTATTCTGGATTTATGTGATATACTTAGGTGAACTTTTTACACTTGATTGTACTCTGAACGTCTGGTGTTTGTCACTGAGATATATGTATTTTATAACTTCAATCAAACTAGACACTGCTGAAATCCCATTGTTCAACATAGGTGGTTTTTCTGTTATGTGTTTGTTCTGATAATTTTTTCTATCTTGTCCGTCAGCTAATCGGGAAAACCCCAATGGTATATCTAAATAATATTGTTGAAGGTTGTGTCGCTAATATTGCTGCAAAGCTTGAGTACATGGGACCTTGCCGAAGCGTCAAAGATAGGTATCCATTGTTTTCTTGAGATAATTTATTTTTCTTATTATAGCAGGTTTGCATTGTTATTGCAGCATGTAATGCAGTGTTGGTTGTTTGTGCCACCTCTCATTCATATGTTTTGGCAGGATCGCATTAAGCATGATTACTGATGCCGAAGAGAAAGGACTGATTTCTCCAAATAAGGTTAGGTTGCTCTTATATAAGTGTAGAGTATTATTATTATCATGAAGGTGCTAACTTGCGGAGTTACTTTATACATCTGCAGACCATCTTGGTAGAACCAACTACAGGGAATACTGGTATAGGCCTAGCTTCAGTAGCTGCTGCCAGAGGCTACAAGCTCATAACAACTATGCCTTCATCAATAGATGTTGAGAGGCGCATTCTTATACGCGCATTTGGAGCCGAAATCGTGTTAACCGATCCTACAAAGGGACTAAAAGGAGCTTTTGATAAAGCTGAGGAAATTGTTTCAAAGACGCCAAACACGTACATGTTTCATCAATTCAACAATTCAGCTAACAGTGAGGTTGATACTTCAAGTCATTATCATTTAATCGTATGACATCTGTAACGGCACATGTGAAACTCAATTCATTTGCCAACTTCTTTAAATGATCAATTGAGAAGCCACTTGGATAATTACAGATCCACTTTCAAACCACAGGCCCAGAAATATGGGAGGACACACTGGGTACTGTTGACATACTTGTTGCAAGCATTGGGACAGGCGGTACTATTACCGGCACTGGGCGCTACTTAAAAATGATGAACAAGGATGTTAAGGTTTCCACTCTTGCCCTCATTAAGTTGTTTCGTATTACATAAATTGCACTAAAATGATTATCTTTTATTGTGTCAGCTTAATCGATTTTTGCATCTTTGCTCAATGTTGTTCCACTATATTTTATTCTCCTCCTGTGGTTGATAGATGGTTCCATTTACTCCATGATTTGACTTTGTGAAGCGCCTGAATGCTCTGCAAAAAAAGTGTATACAAAATTGTAAAGAAAATTGAGGCCTTCAGGAGAACCTATATATACTACTAGCTGTACTGTTCTTACATTTGTGAAATCTAGCTTTCAGGAGAACTTACATGCCACTCTACTATTTAACTATTCTAGGGGAAAAAAGTAACAGTACTATCCTTCTGTTCCATGTTTCATGCTGATGTTATTTGTTAGTATCATAGTTTTAGGAAACACGGTGATTTCTCCCTAGCATTTCGTAACCTGAAACTATTTGACTGTGTTCCTGTATTTTGTAGTCAATCTTTTCTGTTATTTGCTAGTATAACATTTGTCTTCTCCCGTCATTATCAGGTCATTGGGGTAGAACCTGCTGAAACTAGTGTGATTTCTGGCGACAGCCCAGGTAAATGCAATATCACATAGCAATTGAAGTTCTGTTAGATGTTCAGCTGCTCAATTTACACCTTTGGTTAATGTCACAATAACAGGTTATATACCAAGCATATTAGACGTTGAGCTGCTCGATGAGGTTGTGAAGGTCTGCATTGCCAACTGTAGTACTCTGTTTATGTTTGCAGATTTGTTTGAAGTTCATAATTCTTATAAATCGCTAAGTTGTTTATGATTGCTGAGCTTGCAGGTTACCACGGGAGAGGCAGTTGATGTTGCGAGGCAACTTGCACTGAAAGAGGGATTGCTGGTAGGCAAATGCACAACTAAATAGATTATTATTGAGTTATTGATTTGGATTTTTTGTTTATGGTAGCATTTGAATCAAATATTCAAATTCTCCAAATTGAGATCCATGACTTGTTACATCGGTTGTTTTTACAGGTTGGCATTTCCTCAGGTGCTGCAGCAGTCGCTGCTATGAACGTGGCCAAAAGACCTGAAAATGCTGGAAAGCTGATTGTGGTGAGATGTTTCATCAGCTTGGACATGTCATTATACATGGCTGGCGGTTTCAATAGCGAAACATACTCCTTTCTGACGCAGCATTCTCCTAATAATCAACTCAGATCGTTAACTAGACACATGAATTTGCAGGTTATATTCCCCAGCTTTGGAGAGAGATATATCTCCAGCATATTGTTCCGCCCGATATATAACTCCGTTCGAAGAATGAGGAAGAGATAACTAACTTCTACCACTCCAAGAAAGACCAACATCATCGTTTGTAAACCCGACAAGCTTCCACAGCACGACAAACTTTGAAGAGTCAAGTACCTGTTAGATGCTTATATCAGGCATGGTCTGAAGTTTTGAAATGCTATCGTCAGACTGGTCATGGAAGTTTGGAACCGCTCGCAGCTGCTGGCAAGTTGACTGCAACATGGTTTCTAGGAAAAACAGGCAAAAAATGATCTTGTAGTGTATACAAATATCTGCCTCAAACGTTCGAACTTACGACACCTTCATCATGGTAAAATATGAAGGGTTAGATGTTGTAGTTCGCTTAGGATCTTTCTCTAGTAGCCTAGGACCTGGAACAAAGACATGATATTTCAGTTGATCTTACTAAACAGAATGTGTGCCATTGTTCTTGCGGAGTATGGTTTATCGTGAGGCTGAGAACTTTTAGCAACGTATTGGTCTCTGTAAAACGCCCATGGTTCAGATAAAAATCAGGGTTGTATCATTGTATGTGACCTGATGACGTTTTCAGGGTTTTCAGAACAATTAATCGATGCCCATTAGCTATATCAAACCAAAATTGTGAAGGTGCATCTGCAGTTTTAACTGTTAGAATCATGCGTCTGCTGGTGAAAGGGGGAAAAAAGCCTCTAATATAGCCATCCAAAGTCAATACGTTCAGACACATCAGTCTGCGTTCTGGAGACGCACCTTCCTGATTTCTCTAGCCCGCCGAGCAGCCGAGGGAGGCGCCGACGAAGGCCTGCACACAAGCCACCTACGTCGCCGCTGCCGTGCGTCCCCAGCCGAACATGTCGGCGTCCGATCTTCCCGACGAGCTATGGGCGCGCATCCTGGAGCTCGGCGCCGCCTCCGCCGCGCTGGGGTTCCGCGATCTCTGCTGCCTCGCCATCGCCTCCCGCCGCCTCCGCCGCCTCTCCCTCCACCCCTCCCTCTGGTCGGACCTCCTCTCCCGCGACTTCCCATCCCAATCCCAGCCCTCCTCCTCTTCGCAGCAGCAGCTCGACCCCAAATCCCTCTACAAAACCAAGTAATCCCCCATTCATGCCTTGTCGTTCAGCTTATTTATTTCCCCGTTCCGGCGCATGACTTACGCTCTGCTGCAGGTTCGAGAGGCACAAGATTCGGATGGCGGAGGCGAGGCGGCGGGCGGTGTACGAGGCGGAGGGGCGGCTGCTGGCGTGCCGGAAGCGGCTGACGGACCTGGAGCAGTCCATGTGCGCGGAGGGGGATAGGATGAAGGCCACCGCGCAGGAGCTGGACAACCTCGAGAGGGTCAGGTCGGTTGTGATTCCCCAACTGTGTTTTTGTCCTTCATGAGTAGAATTCGTTCTCGATGCTATCGATCTGATGTGGTGTAGTATGTACAAACAGCAATTCACCAGGCTAGCTAACTCAGTGAGTAGAAAGAGCCTTGGAATCATTTTTTAAAAAAAAGTTGGGACAATTGAGTGGCAATTATCCAATCACCCCCAGGTATATTGAGTACTGAATTGCCCGTTGCTAACTAGCCAGGCACTATGGGAGCAAAATTTATCGCCCTAGACAGCGATTACCTGATATTTTGAGCTACTCCTGCTACCCTTTCAACTGTACAGGAAAACTCTGGTTATATCATCTCAGTGATCTCCTGATGTTGCCTGTTGGTCCTATCCTCTAACTTAAGGCCTCCATTAGCAAAACATTCTATTGCACGCCTGTCCAGCAGCTGACTCGCTTCATGGTTATTTAGTTGGCAAATATGTTTTGTCATATGTCAGGAAATTGCTTCCATGGCTATTTGAGCTGCTTATCTTTGCGAGAGCTGGTCCGACGTTGTTCTCTTGGCTCATGCATTCAGCATAAAACGTCTGCTTCTGCTGCTTCTTAAGCTGATATAGGAAACCTCTGATTGTCTCATATGAATGCTCTGCCATTGGAACTTGGAACAGTCAATTAAATTTAGAAACACCTTCTTTATTATGTATGGTATCAGGGTAAAAGCCCCCTGTTTATACTCATCAAGGGAGTCATTCAAACAGTGCGCGAAGCAATTGCACCTCATTTGGAAAATGGTAGCATTCCGGTCTGTTGTTTGTGCATCAACACGAAAGCAAAGAACAGCTTCTGACTGCAGAAGTAAAGTATACACATTATAAATAGTGGATAGAACTTCAAGAAGCATGTCCTTGCAGTCCAATACAGTCATTTCTGTCAAGTAGGATGCAGTCCAGACCTTTTCCCCAATTCTTGTGTGCATTTAGCACTATGGTGAATATGTTGTTTCATGGCATTTACTGCAGTGCTTGTCTGATAAAGGACACAAATACAGACCCTCTGAAGCAGCTCATTAGGATTTTTAGGATCATGGACAGTGCTTGTGTTGCTATATTAATATAGCTGGGCGAAGGCCTGATTCGAGGAGGACAGTGCTTGTGGATACAATTGGGCTTGTTTTAAGCGTGGATAGGCTGATAGCTTAAACTGATGGGACGGAGTTAAAACAGGGTTCTTATGATCAACCGACAACTAAGTTATATAGAATACTACTCAATTTTCTGCTCTTCTGACAAAAACAGGTAATATAGAAAATGTTTCTCAGCCACGAAAACTGAAAATTTAGAACTTCAGTATAAGAGTACATCACATCCTTTAATTTTTTTTTGCTTATTCTCGTATACTTGTGCATTTCTTCTCATCAGGATATATGTTGATTGCCTAATTTATTGTTGTCTGAAATGTCGGCAGGAGAGCTTCTGTGGCATTAAACGTGTGGCAACCACAAGTTGTTCGTGGGCGTCAGAAACAGTTGGTTCAGCAATGCACTGTTCCTGTCGATTCTCGTCTTAGTGATCTACACATGGAACTGAAAGTTTGTAAGCAACAAGTAGCAACTTACAAGAACGTTTATGTATGTGATCTTCGATTTTACCAAATTTGTGAAAGATTGACAAGGCTAGCCTTACTATAGTTGTGCTTTTGGTTTTCTTGTCAGAACAAGGAGAAGCTGAAGTTGAATGAGTATGAGGAAGCATTGAGACGAGCAAAATACCATCCAGTGCAGAATCATACAAGCTCAACTGTTAATGAACCACAAGCAAAGAGGAAGAGACTGAAGTAAGACTACTCTTTGCTATCAGATCTTCCTTTGCCTCGAGGTACGAGCGAACAGCTGTCTGTCGTTCTTGATAGCGTTGACCATATCAAACTCACCCTTGCCGTGTCATATTTTTTACTGTACTAGAATTAGCACTAACAAAGTCATACTCATCCGCGACATGTTTTGCTTTCACGATAGAAGAGCATGGTGTCTGACTTCCACAGTATTTCTTTAAACTTGTTTTTGAAACAACACGCGCATTTTTTAAATCTGTATAACCATAGTCGAAATGGATAACTAGTGACGATGTAGGTGTGCTGCCCTTTTTCTGGGAATTTCACAATGCCAGCTTGTTTTATTACTCTAATTTGTGCAGATAAAGGCATCTCATGGCAGCTGGGAACGTATCACAATCAGATGGTTCTTTTTTTTTTCTCTCATCCTTCCTGCAGTGGAGGAGGTTGCTCAAGAACCGAGAGCAATGCAGCAAGTGCTATGATATGCATCTCGGGGGGAAAAGATGCTGATGCGCTGCGGATTCGTGCGGCGCTTTCCTTTTCAACTTTTCGGTACGCATGTGTGCACATGGTGTACGTGGCATTGCTCCTTGCCAGGCAGAATGGTCGAAGGAGCTCAGCTGATCTTTCCAAGTAGCCGAAAGAAAGAATCTCATTCTCATCCGTTGTGCCGCCCAGCTGCCAGCGACCCCATGGCACAAGGACGCCAACCATTTTCAGAGCAGATTAGTCTGGCCCAGGTGCTTGCCCTCCACGAAACCGTGGGCGGTCAACTGTTCCACAGCAGAAGGTCGACTGATCTGACCCGATTGCTCGAGTTGGGTTGACCTGGTTTCGAGAGGCGCCCTCCACTGTATGAGATAATCCGTTGTATATGTTGCCTACTGTTTCGTTGAGTTTGGGTATGCATGCTGCTGATAGTGCAGCTCGTTTATATGTACGCCACTGCTAGTGACATTTCATCAGGATTGATAATTGTGGGCATATTGTTTTCTTTTTCCAACTTGGGCGCCCACGCCACATGAGTGACGTAGTTGGTATGGGTGGCGGCTAATATACGTCAGTTTTGGCGCTTACAGCCTGCACTCCAACTCCCAACCTATGTTTAGCATACCGATCGATAATTGGTGAACACGCGTTGGACATGAATCCCCAAAACGGGAGAGAAGGAAAAGATCTCACTCAGAAAAGCTAGCCATGAAGATCATGCCTGCTAGTCATCACGATTTTTGCCTGGTCCAAAACGGGAATACGAAAACCGCCTTCCCCCGTCCCGTCCCGTCCCGTCCCCATTCCCCGGGCTGCGTCCTACGTGGCACGCCTTCCGTGCCGCATCTTCCCGCCGCGCTGTTGACCCGTCCACCCCTCGCTGCAGCCTGGGCCCGCGCGGGGCTACCCCAGCCTGTCACCCACCATCCTCGTCCGTATCCGAGGCCCGCTCGTCAGGCAGCAAGATATAAGAAGGATCCGATCCGTTCGCCGTTCCGGTAGCCAATCTGCGCGCACCTCCTCCCGTTGCCTCCGCCCTGACCCGATCCCCAAATCCCCTCTCCGTGTCCACCGCCGTCGTCGTCCCCGCCTTCTCCGGCCACCCGAACCCATCTCCGGTCCGGTCAATCCACGCGCAGGGCGTGACATCCCTGCGCCGCATCGCCCTGATCCCACCTCCCTCCGCCCCCGTCGCGGTAGCAGGTCGCTGGGAACCCGACAAGTTGGATACCTAGGAGAGACCGCAGCGTCGCGGCGCCCACCGCGAGAAAATACGATGTCTGCGGCGCGAGCCGCGTACCCCTGCCTCCGCGCCGTCGCGTCCGCCGACTCCTCCGCCTCCTTCCCCTCCTCGCACCGCCTCAAGCTCTCGTCCTCGCATCGTTTTAGTAGTAGTAGCATCGGAAATATTATTAGTAGTAGTGGTACTAATTGTCTCTGACGTTTGCCTCCCCCTCGTCGCCCACGACCTTCGGTTCGATCTCCTTCTTGTGCTCGTTCTGAGGCTTGTCTGGTTGTGAGGGTTCGGTGCTTGCTCTCGGGATCTCGTCTTTGCGCAAGTTTGGTTTCTGGTGGGTTTGATCCGCAGGCCCCGTGTGTTGGACCTTGCTTCTCCGACGAAAGAGGTATGGGAATATGCCAGTTCCATTTTTCGAAATTGTAAATAGGCCAGTTTACTTTCTGGTGGATCTGTAAATGCCATGGAATTGTTCAGATAGGAATTACGATTCTTTCGAATAGCTATTAAAATGTATGCAGTTATTATACACTTGGTACTCTTTATCTATTTACACCATGGGGAACATTATAGTCCATGCTGTTGAGGATCTTAACATTTTTGTGCCAAGTTGCTTGATACAGTACCAATTGGTAGCTTCTTAATTTACCTATTTTGGGACGTCCCCTATTTTGCCAGAAATGTAGCCTAGCATTATATGAAGTTCAAAATTTTCAGATATGATATGAGTAATACATATGCTGATACGCATATACATAGATCTGTACCTATTTCTGTATCCTGTAATCTAGGGTGTGATTCCTTTACATGCTCAAAGGTCTGCTTCTAATTTAAGTTTTACCATGCTAAGCAGGAAGTTCTCTTCTGAACTTGGGGTTAAGGTTGTGGATGGGCGGACCTTTGGTAGGCTCCAGAGCCGAAGGTGTGAGCAGCAGCTCATGTCTCTGCCCCAGCACCTGTGAGAAAGCAGGTTTTGAGCACAACTCCTGTGCTCTCCCTGAAGATGATAATTTTGAAGCTAGAGTAGCGTGTGTGCAAGATGATTTGGTCGAGGAAATCGGACTGGCTCTTGCTGAAGTGATGCAGGTGTATGTTAACAATGATGATGAAGTGACAGATCTGTGTGAAGACTCTGATGAAAATGAGGATACACTTTCTCTTGAATCAGATTCAACTGATGACTTGGTGGATGTTGACACTGAACTGGTCACATCGTCACCCTCCCTTAATGGCAATGCATCTGAAACTTTAATTGGAAAATCAGAGGATGGAAATTCTTTAAATGTAAGTGTTTGAGTGCAGCACAATTTTGGACTCTTCCTTGTTAGGCTTATCTTACTAGTCATAGTTTTTTGTTCTTTTTATCTTTATAATTTATATACCAAATCAGTATTCGGTCAATAGCTATGCAGCTCTTCAGATTTAAAAGTGGTTTTATAAGCATTACATGCTTAAATTTTTTACCTGTTGTCTCTGGCTTCTTATAACATACGGAGTATTATTTACTCGTTTAGAATTCCAGATATTGTAATTCTGCACTCATGATATTCTGCTCCTTTTCTATCTGGTAGGAGGAGATATCACTGTTTGTCTTTGGTTGGGTAAATTGATTGTGTTGATGCCAGGTGTCATGTCATGTTGCTTATTTGTCTGAATAGATCCAAGAATGATCTTGATAATTATTTTCTCTTATTTCTCTATATTTTATTTTTAGTTCATTACACCTGCCTGTATTATGTATTATGTTTATCTGAATTCTGTGAATGAGTATGACCTCCTAGGGCTGTTCTTCTCCAATTCTTGATTTGCTTCTGTGAAATGTTATAGTTTCAACATGGATTGATGATATCACATTTGTAACATCTATTGCATATGCAGATAACTCCTCCAGTGCTGGTTTCTGCAATGAAAGGAAGCCGAGCAAAGCGGGGTATTGTCACAAACTTGAGTGTTTCATGGGCTCCTGATGTTTATGATCCTCCTGTCACTTCTGACTCACACACTGTGAGGCCGCACCATAGAAGTTCAAGGAAGAGCCACTACAAATATAAGCCACCAAAGGGCGCCAGCAGCAGCAGCCGCAGTAGCAGTGGCAGCAAAAAGGACAAGAAGCATTCTCACCACAGTAGCAGCGGCAGCAGCAGTAAAAGAGATAAGAAATCTTCTCACCGCAGTACCAGCGGCGGCAGCAGCAGCATTAGGAGCAGAATTGACACTAGTGATCCTCAACATGGCAAGGCGTATGACAGCAGCATCAGCAGCACAAATGACACTATTGTTCGTGAATACGATAGTTTATCTCTATGGCTGCCACCAGATAGTGCTAAAATGGAAGAGGCCCTACCCCCGGCACCTGCGCTGAAGACCATGGAACAAATCAAGCGTAGCGTGAGCAGCTGCAAGGAGCCGCCCTTAAGCATGCTATCTCGCCAGGTGTCTGCGAAGTACAAGGGGATGTTTTCCTTTTGGGGTCAGAACCAACTAGCTTCTTGATCATATTTGTGATCTCTTTGAGTGTGCTATTCACAAGCTGCTTCCGGGTATCAGGCTACCAACAAAGCCTTACTTTTCTTGAGAAAACCTTTTACTTTGCTTATGTTTCAATCTGTGAACTTCTGGGTTTGGTATCTCAGTCTATGTCGAACGGTTTGCTTCACTTCTGTTTGAACGTGATCTAAAAGATTTTGAAAATTGTCGTTTATGTAAGTCCATTTTTTACCCATTTCCTTGTGTATCCAGCACGGTGTAATATGTGTGTTTTGTTGACTGTCCGAGTTTCATACTGAAGCGGCATTTGTTCAGTTCAGTTGTTTTCTCTTTTCTTAACAATTCAAAAACTTATTGTGAACCTTACATTATGCAAAGAATCTGGAAGGTTGCCAGTTCATATCGAATCATACATTTCGGCATTACAAATCTCGTCCTTGAAATCCATGTGAACTTCAGTTCTCTCCTATGCTCTTGCCGCTCCCAGCTGTCATCTCTGCATCAACCCAAAAGCTTTGTCGTGCCTCCAAAGCCCAGCAATACGTTCTCGCTTCAAATTCCAGTCAACCCAGCCCAGCAATACGTTCTCGCTTCAAATTCCAGTCAACCACCGTCCCCAACTTAGATGTGTATATTTAACCGACAAACACGACATGTTCTACTGTCCCCAACCTTTGATGTACATTTAACAAGCCTGCCCATGAAGTGGACACGTTAATCAATCATTTAAATGCTTATATGCATCCAATGGTAGTTTCAGAACTGATAAACATGTGCAGATTATGTTAGGAAGGACACAACTAATCTTTGGTAACGCATGGGCAGAGACCTCTGACAAAGACATACAAACAAGCAATGACAGCAACACAGTTGCCTTCTATTCTAGGCTGTTAGTTTGATAGAGCATCCACTCTATCACTCATTTAGATATGAACGACGTGACGTAAACGTTAAATTACGCTAAAAAAAAACTGTAGCTGCAGTGTAAAATATAATTGCATAACTTTCGGTGGTGGCAGCAGATAAGGAAGCTCGAGTCTCAGCACCCGGAGCCGGAGACCATTTATCTAGGTGTGGAAATACGTGAGGTGGTCTCTGTTGTACAATGTTGGCGCCCATCCATTGGCCACCTTGACATAGAAGAATAAGCATCACTAGAACATATAAATACTTATGCATCCAATAGTAGTTTTTAAACTGACAAATAGGTACAGACTGTTGCAAACTGTGTTATCAACGATGCAACAAATCTTTGTTAGCACATGAACGGAGTCATATGAACACGCCATGACAGAAATGCAGGCTCTTTTAGGTTCTGTTAGTTTGATAGAACACCTGCTCTGTCACTAACTAGATATGAACGACAGGACGTAAAGGTCAAATTACGGTAAAAAAAGAGTACCTCAATGATGTAAACTATAGTTCCATAACTTTCGGTGGTAGCGTGAGAATAGGAAGCTCCAGTCTAGGCACGTGAAGTCTATTTATCTGGGTGTGAAAATATGCATCGGTCATTGTCATCCAGTATTTCCATCTCACCACTTCTTAAAGAACCTTCTTAAGGCATCACATCTGGCAGGCTCTGGATAATCATTCAATATAGGTTATTCAATCGGTTAAGCAATCACCAGAAGTCCTTGCAAGAACAACTTCCTCCAATAAATCTATGGAAACGAACACGGTCCCTGACAATGATCTCTCGGTCATATGATTTGCTTATTATTTTTGTCACTTCATGGCAATCGGGACAGAAACGCAAGTTCTTTACCACCCTAATAACATGAGGTGCTTTTGTCTTCAACAACCCATATGCGATGGCTAACCTTTCGCTATGTTCACAAAGTGCAACTTCTTTTTCCTCTTCACCAACATCATGTAGAACAGCTGCAGTCCAAGGCTTGTGGCCAGCCCTTAGCACCCGGTCAGCTATTTCCCTCAGTACCAGCCTTATCTCCTTGATTTCAGGGTGTGAACCATCACTCACCACAAACTTGTGCATGTACCCATTTATTTCAATCGAACTACAGCCAGCAATAACAGTAACGTTGTTGTCCTTCATCATTCTCCTCATAAACCGTACTCTATCCCACTGGGAGTTGGACGCATACAGATTAGAGAGGAGAACATAGTTCTCTGAATTTTGAGGTTCCAACTCGAAGAGCTTCTTAGAAGCCAATTCTACGATATCAATTCTGTTTGAGCTTTTACTCGCCACAAGAAGATTCCTCCAAATTACTGAATTTGGCGAGATAGGCATGTCTGTAGCAAATGAGTAAGCTTCATCTAAAAGGCCAGACCGACAAAGAAGGTCAACCATGCAACCGTAGTTCTCCATTGAAGCTTTAATTCCCATTTCTTGCATAGTAGACCAATATCGTCTCCCATCATCCACTAACCCATTGTGAGCACAGGCTGACAACACACCTATAAACGTGACATTATTGGGTCTCACCTGAAATATAAACACAAAAGAGGTTTAAGGGGCATCTATTATAATAGATACAAAACTCAGAGTTCCTTTGTAAAGACCGAGCATTATGACAATTTCTTACGAAACTAAGTTCAGCATGTAACGTAATACACATAGGACAGGGTAGAGAACTATTATGAGACAAGCTTTTATGTAATAGTTTTACATTTTCTCAGAAAAAAGGTGCATCTATTATAATAGATACAAACTCAGAGTTCCTTTGCAAAGACTGAGCGTTATGACAATTTCTTGAGAAACTAAGTTAAGCATGGAAGATAATACACATAGGACAGGACAGTGTAGAGAACTATCATGAGCCAAGCCTTTCTGTAACAATTTTACATTTCTCAGAAAATAGGTGCATATGAGCAGGTTTTCACCAAAAGCACTAAGTAACAATAACTATAAACACATCAATGCAACATTTTTACCTTAAGCTGTAGCATTCTTGAGAAAAGCCCCAGCGCATCCTCTGCAAGCCCATGCATCGCCAGCCCAACTATCATTGCGCTCCATGCCTTGGTGTCCTTCTCCACCATTTCATCAAATACCCACCTTGCCCGCTCTATCAAACCACACTTCGCATACATATCAATTAACGCCGTGCTCAGCTCAAGATCGACCTTGATCCCCTTCCTATCTATAAAGGCATGCACCCACCTCCCCAAATCAAGAGCGCCTGCCTTGGCGCATGCCGAGATGACACTAACCATCGTGACCTCATCCGGGTTCACCCCCGCAGCCTGCATTTCCCGAAACAGTTCCAAGGCTTCGTTCACCATCCCCAGTCTCGAGTACCCGCTGATCATGGAGCTCCATGCGACCAAATTCTTGTCCTCGATCATGCAATCAAACATGTTCCTGGCGAGCGCAACCTCCTCACACCTGGCATAGAGGTTAAGCAGCCCTGTCTGAACGTACGGGCTCGGTTCCAGCCCGTGGCGGAAAGCCTGCGAGTGCAGCTGCTGGCCCTCGCCAAGAGCTGGAACCACGGCACATGCCTTGATAGTGAACGCGAGCGTGAAGCTGTTGGGCAGCGGGGCGCCCGCGCGCAGCATGCGGCAGTAGAGCAGGAAGGCGTCCTTGGTGGGGTCGCTGGAGGCGGAGAGCGCGCGGATGAGGGAGTTGTAGCAGAAGGTTGTCGGTTCGGGGATTTGGTCGAACAGGTTGCGCGCATAGGAGGTGGCAGTGGAGACAGCGGAGGAGGCGAGGAGCTTGGAGAGCGCGAAGGCGTAGGTGAGACGCGGGAGGCGGAGCCTGAGTAGACGAGCGTGGGCGCCGCGGAGAGCGCGGAGGCTGGCGCATTGGCGGACCAGCGAGACGACCTGGGCTTCGAGTAGGTGGCGCGGGAGGGTGGCTGCCTCGTGCGGTTCAAGGTTCATCCGGGGAGCAACAACAAAAGTGATGCGGACGCACAAAGTTTTTTTTAAAGTATAAGTAGCCGTGTACTTCATTTTTTTTTTAACGGATGAGGCCCAAAGGCCCTGGAAGCTTTACTTAGTCAAAGCGGTCGGTACAAGATGCACCGAGGCCCTTTACAAATAGAGGAATAAAAGATAAGGGCTCAGAGAAAACAAACAAGACCCTGGAATAAAAAACTAAAAAGCAATCAGGTCCCTGGGACTCGCCGTCGCAGATTGGAGACCGTCATGGCAGCCGCCGCATGGCGGGAACATGCCACTTGGGGCTTCGCCGACGATGGATCCCTGCGCTAGGTCGGGGAAGATCCTCCAAAAGGCTCTCGCCGAGGAAGATAAGCCACATCGCCGAGAGGCTGGGCTCCTCGCCATGGATAGCGCCACTCGCCGCGCCGCTTGGGAGTCCGTAAAAGCTTAGGTGCAGCTCCGCTCACAGACAACCAAGGCCGTGAACCAAGGCATCAACAGCCACACCACTTCGCACCACCCCCTCGCCTCCACGACCGTCCAGGTAGGTTGAAGTAGCAGCAACGTCGTCCTGGAAACAGCAGCCACACGCGAGGAAGAGGGAGCCAACCTTCCGCCTCAACAGCCCAACCTCCAACCCCTCGCCACCACGGCAGGCCGGAAAAAGGGGGGAGCTGCTGCAGACGAAGAAGGCTGCCGCCCGGCACCGCGCGAGCACACCGGAACGGAGGCACTCCACACACCACCCGAGGCCCACCGCTCCGCGAGCTCCATCCCCCTCGCCGCCACGGTGGCGGAGAGAGAGGAGGCACGAAGCAAGCAAGAGGAGGCGGAACGCGACCGAGGATTTATTTGAAGATGAGGTGGTCGTCGATGCCATGGCTAGCTTCAGCCATAGAAGCTTGCCCACACCGCCAACGAACCCTAGGGACTTGATCTGGTCGCCAAGATCCAGTGCTCCCCATCCGGGCAGCACGCCCAAAACTACGGCCAAATGGCCAAAACACCTACAGCTAAGGGTCCTATCTACTCCGGCACCTCCCCTTGCCCACCTCCAGACGGCTATTCCGGTGGAGGGGACAGGGGGAGGCCTGACCAGCGACTGGAGGGGGGAGAAGCTAGGGGAGAGAGGGGGCTGTGGGGAGAGAGAGTGAGTTTTGCCATCTCTGTACTTCAGTATTGTAAATAGATATTACAAAAGCTTCTCACAGAAATCCCATTTTTATCGGAACAGATCTACTAATTCTTTTATTCCAGTTAGTAGGAGGGATCTTGATCTAAGAAATAATAGACCTAATAGCAGCTAAAAGAGGGTATCTTGAGTAATTGCAAGAATAGAGTTTATTGATATTCCTGGTATACCTGCAAAGTCAACTGCCCTTGAAACTATCCAGAGAGAATCCTGCACATACCGACACAAGAGCCCATCACCAACCACCAGCGCCACCGAGATGCCCGCCGGTAGAAAAAGAGAAAGGCCTCCATCGTTTTTTGGACTATTTACTGTGAGGCAAAATCCCACAACCCAACTTTATTTAAAATAAATGGTTACAGGAACAAGGTCAGGGGCAGAAAGAAAATCTACCTGCCAAACTAGGTCAGACTAAACTTTCTAGCTGCTAGGGAGGAGGAGGAGATATTAGACGAAAACTATACAAAAGGAAGCTACCAAGCTATATTACAGCAGGGCACCAATCCATTGCTGTTGTTTGACTTTGTGAGTTGGTTTCATTGGGTAAACCTCAAGAGTAATGTCATGGACAAAGACACCCTTCCATGTAGCAAAGCATGGTTGGATATTTTCAAATATACGAGCATTTATGACCTTCCATATATTCCAACAGGCAAGAAAAACCACCTCTGAGAAAAAATGTTGATGAAACTGTTTCCTTGCCTCTCTAGCAATTTGAACCATATCAGTTCATGTGTCCCACTTGATTTGTAGGTAGTTCCATACCCCGGATGTTAAAGTTGCATATGAAGAATAAATGATATGTACCCTCATGGTGTGCACCTGGGCAGAGAACACAACCAAAATTATCTGTAACATTCCAGTGCCTCCTCTGGATCATGTCTCTCATATTAAGTCTGTCACTCAGAAGCAACCAAGCAAACATTTTGATCTTCATAATACACTTGCTCTTCCAAATCCACTGATAAATAGGGCATACTTGAATATTGTCATATAAGGACATATAAAACTTGCTAGCAGTATAATCTCCCCAAGAGCAGCTCCAGACATCAGGAGTATCCTTCCTAATCTCCACTTGGCTCCACCACATATTCAGTGTTAAAAGCTCCAGATATGCACTCTCTGACAATGGCAAGTGGAACTCCCCAACCCTATCTTGCATGAGCACCATGTCTCTAACTGATATATTCCTATCTTTTGCATATGAAAACAGTCTATTGAGGTACTCGAGAATCATCCAATTCCTAGGTATCAGACCAAAAAAGCACAGTATCCCCACAGTGAACATTTGGATGTGCAACCACCTTATATTTGTCCAGAAGTTTGAAAACATCCTTCCACCAGTAAGAACCACAACTAGCAGTAGCATGGGGGACAGTCTCCTCATAGTAGGTCTCCCAAATCAACTTTACCCATGGTACTAATAGATCCTTATTATAGAATATATGAAGAAATTTAAGGAGCAAATCATCATTTTTATTTTGGAAATCCACAATCCCCGGACCTCCTTTCATCTTGGGTTTACACATCATGTCCCAGGATACTAATGATTGCTTAGGTGTGTCCATATTATCTCTCTAGAGACACTGCCTTATGATCATATTTAACTGCTTGTTAATACCAGGAGGGATATTGATAAAGTGCTCATCATATGGAGGGGCATGGATGATAAAGAATAAAAAATAAGCTGCAATCTGGCTCCCGTGAGAGAAAAATAGAGGTGGCGGTCAGTCTTCTCTCAAGTCTATGCACCACAGAAGTCAAATCTTGAATGGTTGGCCTGGTGGTACCCACTGATAGGCCCAAATAGGTAAAAGGCAGAGTCTCAATCTGACAACCAAAGCCCAGGACCAGTTAGGACATCAAAGAATCATCGACATTTATACCCATCAGAGAGGATTTATGGTAATTTATGCTCAGACCTGTGGTTCAAGAGAAAGCATGGAGAACTTCTTTAAGAGCAAGTAATTGTTGTAAATCAGCAGGTAGTATCAACAAAGTATCATCAACATATTGGATGATTGGGTAGTCACATCTCCATTTGATACTGATAGTTTAATTATTCCCCTTTTATAAAGGTCATTAACTGCAGTTTGCAAAAGATACCCAGCAAGAACATAAAGTAGGGGGAGAGGGGGTCACCTTGCCTAACCTCCCTCCTGCAATGAAACTGTTTACCTGGGACATCATTTAAAGGGACTAAAGAAACCCTAGATGATAGAAAATATTTTACCCACCTTATCCATTCATCGTTAAAACCTTTGTGCCTCAGAATCAATAATAGAGCCTCATGCTCAATGGAGTCAAATGCCTTCTCAAAGTCCAATTTCAAGATTATAATTGGCTTCTTAGTCATGTGGCACTGAAAAAGGTACTCAAGTGACCAAGCGAAACAGTCCTAGATTGTCCTAGTTTTGATGAAGCCATATTGATTTTTGTGCACACATCTCAGAATATGCTCTTGAATTCTGTTAGCAGCCAGCTTAGTAATGAATTTCAGACACACTAGTCAGAGATATGGATCTATAATCATTTACCCCCTCTAGAGAAACTGTTTTGGGTACCAGAGTAATGAATGAGGTGTTTAGGCTTTCCAAGGAAACAAGTCCAACATGGAAATCATGTGATAATTTATAGAAGTCCCCAACAATAATATGCCAACATCTTTTTAGGAACAAGCCATTGAAGCCATCTGGCCTAGGAGCCTTATCTACAAGCATATGCTTGATAATTAAGTCCATTTCTTCCTTTTCAAAAGGCCTTGTCAACACACCAAGGCCTTCAACTGGTTTTAGTAGAGTAGCTAGGTGTAATCCCATGCAAATAACTTTGGACTGCCCTATTATCTCTTTAAATTTGTTTAGAATAATGTCAGACATTTGCTG
The DNA here is from genome assembly GCA_023614405.1 of Avena insularis. NCBI lineage: Eukaryota > Viridiplantae > Streptophyta > Magnoliopsida > Poales > Poaceae > Avena > Avena insularis. The sequence continues at coordinate 43,744,460 of CM042688.1, read as the reverse complement.
ATGATCAGAGATGACTTCACCACTTTCAATTTTCAGTCCAGCCTAATGTTGTTTCTTCTAAATATATGACTAGCCATTGCATGAAAGAATTTTGTATTGTCCTTCCCCACCTTGATCCACCTAATGGAACATCTTTTCCTACAATATTTACATTGTGCAGAGAGGAGTTTATTAAGTTGTACTTTCACAATGTTTCTGAAGTTAAATTCAGGCCTGGTCAGACACCTTTGCTCCTCCAGAGTGTCTAGAAAGAGGATTACCTTGTTACAATTTTCAATAAGAACTTTAAAAGTGGATAGGCTTGTACTCCATTTCCTCAAATCATATCTCAAGCACTTAAGCTTATGCACCAGAGCAACAACACCATTTGCTCTATGGGAGGATTCACTCCAAGATTTCAATACACATTCTAAGAAGGAGGAATTATTGACCCAGTAGTTCTCAAATCTAAAGATCCTGGCTTTGGGATTATGGTGTCAATGGTTACCATGCAGGGAATATGATCAAAGTCTGACTTTGCCATTGGCAACACCATAGTGTTGGGGAATTGGATAGTCCATGGGGGTGAGGTGAAGAACCAATCTAGTTGTTCCAAAAGTGGGTCAGATTGCATGTTAGACCAAGTATATTTTATCCCTTTAATTGGAAGCTCTATCAGGCCCAGATGCCCAATGATGTCATTAAAAGTGAACATACCATTGATGTCCCCTCCTGGCCAATTTATGTTGTCATTGGAGCGAATGAAGTTGAAGTCTCCGAGAATAAGCCACAAAGTGTCAACTGGGATAATTAAATTGTAAAGCCAAGAGATGAAATTATCCCTCTCAGGACCACTACAGGGGCCATACACTGAGACCAGAGTCCAGCTATCAGAATTATGCATTGAGAAAAAGTTCACTGCCACAGAAAATCTCTGAATTTCAAGTAGAGTGCCACTAAACACAGCTGAATTCCACAAGACAATTATGCCTCCACAGGCCCCTACCGAAGGGGAGTATGCAAAATTATCAAAACATCTAGGACAAAACTTCTGAATAATTCTATGGTCAAAATATTCCATCTTGGTTTCCTGAAGACATATTACTGAATAATGAATTTTCTCGATTTTAGCACGCACATCAAGTTGTTTTCTTTCAGAGTTCAAACCTCTCACATTATGATCAAGCACATACCATTTTCTAGTAGAAATATTATCCATTACAAACCAGAGAGAAAAATATAGAGGGAGCCCAACATCCAGGTGTAGCTCCATAACAAGACACAAACATATAAGTTCTAAGACATAGGAGACACGTAGAAGAAGTGTTGACAGAGACGGAGGGATACAACTAGTACTGATACTTGCATAAAAACATCTACTAAGTTCACGAAGACTATTGAATATATAAATTAACTCAGTTCCACCACCATCTTGATCAAATGATTTACTTATCATTAGGAACACCATCTTCAGTGGTAGCACTCGGATCAGCCAAAAGCTTCTCATTGGTAATCGGAAGCATCAATGCCCAGGCTTGCACCTACCCTCTACATGACCATAATGTGAGTTGGAGGGAGGCTGCATTCCTCAGCTGGACCATCTGCCACCCCTGTTACCTTGTCAACACTGTCAAGATTTTCTGCTGTTGTCTTCTGCATGATCTTGCGTCTCTTCTTTGTGGCAACTCTAGTCTCATGTAGGATGGCATGCATGTGTCCATCCCTCCGTGTGTTGCTTCTAGTGTCGCGTCTTAGGCCACACTCTATTAATGGAGTCTCATTTTTCCTAGAAGTATTTGTAGGGGTTTAGCGCCTGAAAACAATGATTTTTCCTACGCAACAAGTCTAATGCCAGGATCTATCTATTAGTAATGCAGTAACGGGAGGGGCTTTTCAAAACTTACCCTTAAAGACCAAAAAGCTTTGTCAATGTTCGGGAGAATGTGGTTGATGTAGTCATACCGACGCCGACCATAAGGTCGTGGATGGCTCCACCAGCTCCAATGACTCGATGGCTCGAATGACTTTAGCACCACTAGTGTAGTTCCTCGTGGGGAGTCACACACATACGGTGTTTGACGATGACTCCCGGACCCTGATCCAGCAGCGGTTGTGGAAGTAGATCTCCTGGATCCAGAATCCTCGCAACGCGATGGCGCTCCGCGGTGAAGAACACTCTTGTTCACACAACCCTTATAATGGGGCCGCACTCACAAGATAAAGAGAGAGAGGAGGGAATATTCTAGCCAAAGAGAATATCGTATTGGTGTGTTTAAATCCCTCCATATGCCCTCCTTTATATAGGGGAAAGGGAGGTACTCCCTCCCTCAAAGTACCGGGTTGGGACTAATCAAGGGAGGAGGTGGGGAGGTGCGCTGGCCAGCCCCCACATGGGCCCTACGTGGGGAGCAGCCCACATGTGGCTGGCGGCTCCTCCTAGGGCAGCGGCCCCCTCTTGGGCCCTTTTTCCCTCCGGGAGTTGGCCCATTAGGTGGGCTACCCCATTAAATCATATTTAAATTATTAAATAAATATAAATACATGTATAATTAAATAATTAACATATATTTACATATTATTTAATCCTTGTTGTATTGAAACTCCTTCTGGACAACTCCGGACATCTGCCAGACTTTCCCGGAACCCTTCCGGTTTTCCCTTCTCTTTTCTTCTGTGATTCCTATGATGCCAAAATGTTCTCCCAGCATTGTCAAATCCGTAAGTGTGTTACCCTACGGTTCGGGAACACTCCATACATGGCCGAGATCCCTCGCGGACCAATGATCATCAGCGGGACCTGGATACCCATGATGACCCCTATGCATTCCACGAGAATCTTCGTTGTTGAACCATGAAAGATAGCGTCCAATTCCCTTGTTACTTCGATACTTTACTTGTCCAAGATCCGATCAAGGACATCACCATGATGTGTTCAATCTCGTTACCAACAAGTATAACTTTACTCGTTACGAGCTATGACATCCCTGTGACCTAGTCACACGCTACAACTTTATGGATGTCATGTCTCCGATTGGGCCCAGTGTATCTTTCCGTCACGCGGATGGACAAATCTTGACACATAATGCCTCTACATGCCCCTCCGAATATCTGAACACACCTTTATGATCACCGTGTCATCGTGTGACATTTGATGCTATATAAGTATTCTTGGGTGACAGTGATTATTGATATGGTCTCACGGTCTAAGGAATTGGTTACTATGTTTCCAGTCATTATACCGGTGAACTTCGTGACTTGATCGTGTTACAATTCTTGTGTTGGATATTTCCATCACTTTCATCAACTGAATGAATTGACCCCATTGTCAATTGACATAAATGTCCATGATCGGGAAACCTCGATCATCGATTGACCAATGAACTAGTGTCTAGAGGATCACTAGGGACTTTGGTGGTTTACCTATCACATGTGTATTGATGTTCCTATCAATACAATTATAGCATGATATAAAACCTATTATGAACTTAATGAAATATGTCAATAATCTATATTATTATTTGTATCTAGGGTATATTTCCAACAGTATTGCCACGCTTCTTGGACAAAGCCGGTGGTGTTGCACTAAATATAGGGGATAGTATGCTCCCAGAATCTTCCACCATACCATCATACTCCACGTCTCTGGTCAAATAGGGCCTCCTTGGCCTTTCTTCCATGATGTCAGTCCCGATCCTCCAGGACAAGGGAAAGGTGTCCTTTCGAGCAAAAGCTTCTTCCTAGCTCTGCTTTGAGAGCAAGATTGATGCAAAAACCCTAGACATGGGCATGGAAACAGGTGGATGCAGAACAAGAAATGTTGGCATTGTATTCTGAAAAAAGTTATCCAACAACATGCGAGGTGCTAAAGTCGGCCCAAGTCCTCTACCAGGTGAGCCAGAGAGGAGATGTCTGCACGTATTGTGAGACGATATCCAGACCATTCTTAACAATGCATATGGCCACATTATCCCACTAGAGAATCACTTGATTGATCACCAGATTCCCAAGCTGGTGGGCATTGTTAACTGAATCAACTGAACTATCAGAGTCATACTGAACAATGGAACTGATCACTTGTTCGTCCACATGTTGCTCATGTACTTCCTCTTCAGGTTGAATAGGTTGCACCTACACTTCCTCCTTTGGTTGTACAGGTGATTCCTGCACCTCCTCATGAGGATGAAAAACCCCTCCTATTGCTACTGCTGCTCATTAAGAAACTGTGGGCCTAGGGCATCATTCTAGCCAAATTCAAGGAACGCTGGAAGGACAAAGTTGTGGTTCTAAGGGTGCGGTTGTCTAGGAAGAGGGTGTGGATTCCCATCCAATGGCATGGGATCTTCATCCAGAGGTATAACATCAGCAAAGTCGGCTATCAGAACATAACAGGTAGCAATCCAAGTCTCCCTTATAGCACCTAAATTACAGTAGTTCCCAAAAACTACATCTCTAGGAACCAAAGTAGTGGATCGAAAGGAAGCATAGTTCTATCAATCACATTCTCATGCTAATGCCAGTGTAGAAACTTCCCAAAGCCACTAATGGCATTAGCAAGGTCATACTTGTTCCTGTAATCCAAAGGTATTCCTAGGAGCATCAACCAGCCACTGTGATACCCCACCTCGGCCCTATGATTCTCATGGTTATCATGACTGATAAAGCAAACAAAAACTCCTTGCTAAATCTGAAAAGGAGCATGATTGACAAGAGCCATGCGAGCCGCCTGACTACAAAGTCTGTAAGAACCTAGCCCAAATAGGCACGGCTGTACATCGTCCACCGCCCTATGCAAATGTTGAATGATAAAAATACGAACTTATTCTCTCCACATTGGTTCATCCTCCTCAGGCGGGGGAGGCATCATGACAGCGGCGCAAATGTTGTCACTGTGCCTAGGCGGTGCCACTGAAGGGGTGTAGAAAGTACGTGACAGTCGTGTCTGCCCACCATCCACTATCTGATGACCCTATGGCACCCAATGGGTTGGTTCCAGGGAAAAGTTCATCATTGTCAGTTGCAAAAGCTTGAAGGGGAATAGAGGAGGCGAAGGGATCAAAACAGGGGAAACAAGGGAGGATGGCATTGGCATAGAGGCTTCGTCATAAGATGGAACGACAAGGTTCTCCATGTTGGTAGTGGTGCGGTTATCAAGGGGACAGTGTCCAAAGCTTCCTATTTTAGGGACCCAGTGCTGCCATTTTATGGAATTAAAACATTCCTTTTCAATGTGTCCGTATGGAAAACAACCGCGACACCTGATTTTATTTGTACATGAATCCTTATGGTGGCCCATTGCCAGACACCTACCATAGTCCCAAAAATGATAAGCAATATCATCAATGACTCTGTCTATCCCAAAGAGATCCTCCGTGCATTTTGATACTATGGACTAGGCCCATTTTCAGTTAGCCCAGTATCCGGGATGGACTCAATAAATGGGTTGTCACCCGGAGCAGAAGAAGGTACCGAAAAATCCGACCCTGCCTAATTCTCATTTGAAATATTAATTGGCGCTCGAGATATTGGGGGAGCATGTTCCTCATTACCATACACATCAAAAGAGCCAAAAAAGAGCTGAGGCGGTGGAGATCCAGGCGGAGCAGAATAACCACTTTGGGCAACATAAGTTAACACCAGTGCAATGAAAGACGTTTCTGAACCTTCTGAATATTTGTTGGCCTATTCTTTGTCTGCAAAATGGCTTTTTCTAGGCGGTTTTGTAAGGCATGAAGAGCTGAGTCAGTATGCTTTTTATTGGTATTGACTAACACCCGTTCCTCCTAAGATGCACGCTGCCAATCTGAGAATTCCTTTCTCCAGTTCGGACCTCCATGACCCCAAGTATGAAAGAAACACTTGAACTGTTCACAAGAGAATGAGCATAAACCAATAATTAGAAAACCCACTTTCCTAGAGCACACTGAAAACCTGGAAACTCGATCATTAAGTTGTTGCACCATAAGATCATCACATAAACCGCCAAATCATGACTCCAAGGAAATGCTGACAGAGTCTTCAGAAAGCTTAAACTTTGCAAGGCCGAATGAAACAACCAGGAGAAAATGATTTGCCTTACCCACTAGATGAACTGTGGTGCCCAATTTCTTCCGAACAACAACACGAAAATTCATACTAGAAGAAAAGTCTAGACCCATCTGAAGGGATTGAAATATTACCAAAGACTCATTATTTGAGCTTTCATCACATTCAAGTGGGGAGATTGAAATTACAGATCTCCCAGGTCCAAATCCCAGATCACTGACATAATAATAATCCATACCAGCAACACAGACTCCAACAGTGGCCCGATGACAAGGATAAAGAGCCTGAACCAGGAAAAATCACATCACATTGCTTGAGATATTTCCCAATGATTGGTACACCCCTGGCATTCATCAGAACCATCCAGCCACACCCATCCGTTATCCAAAATTGAACTAATCCATCACACATTTTAGGATGACCATGTTCCTGATCTCGGGACGTGGAGTAGGTGGCCTTCCAATGGCCCAGGGGTGGGAACATAGTGGGAGAGGAAGGGAGGGTGAGCCTGAGGGAAAAAGAGAGATCACCTTGCGGAGGAGAAGACACCGAGTAGAATGACCAGAGCCGAAAAGGAGGAATGTCCATGGCCAAGGAGATCACCGATAATGAATAATTAGGGTTCAAGTGGAGTCACCATTCTCACTACAAAGGCCTCCATGGTTGCTAGAACCGCAGAAGCACCATTGCCATCAATGCTTTTTGAGTTGAAGACCAGGCTTGCCGCGCACAACAAGGTACATATCATTGTGGCATGTTGACAAGGGATCTTCCCCATGCCATCCCGACACCAGATCTGCCGCCTCCCATCGATGTAGTCACGAGATCGTGCCAGAACCACCATCCACGGATCACCTTCCATGATTAAGGGTCATCATCTTCAATCGCACACCAGCTCCGCCATGACCACAGGTCACAGTTGCCGGACAACTCTTGAACAAGTCCTCCCTGCTCCATGATGTCTACGCACTTCTATTATTATAGACAGTTGTTGGGCCTCCAAGTGCAGAGGTTTGTAGAATAGCAACAAGTTTTCCCTTAAGTGGATTACCTAAGGTTTATCGAACTCAAGGAGGAAGTGGTCAAAGGTATCCCTCTCAAGCAACCCTGCAATCAACATACAAGAAGTCTCTTATGTCCCCAACACACCCAATACACTTGTCAGGTGTATAGGTGCACTAGTTCGGTGAAGAGATAGTGAAATACAAGTGGTATGGATAATTATAAGTGGTAACGATGCCATAAAATAGCTTTGATGGTGTGTGGTTGACGTGGGAAGAGACTAAAGGCAATCTGAAATAAAGATGGAAGCAAGCAAACATGTAACAGATCTAGTTGCAAACAATGTTTCAATGCTTAGAAACAAGGCCTAGGGATCATAATTTCACTAGTGAACACTCTCATATAAATATCTTCTCTTTATGATACTACTCTTAACTACTCTCCGGTTGGACACTCTAATCCATGGTAGGGCTATAACAGCACACCTCAAAGTTCGCTTTTCCCATCTAGGTAACCCTACACTGTCACCTTGAGCGCTAGATGGTTCCAACAAACACCACAATTTCATAGAAACATCCAACTCCAAATATAACTCATAACAAGCAACTGTAATCTCTAGCCTAAGTGCCACCATGGTGTGCACGCTGTCACTTTCACACACATGGGGAGAGCAGAGATCTATTAAAGCACTTGAGTAGCAAGGTAGATCTACTTGATTACAAAGCTCATGATCACAATATGATCATGCATAGAGAGAAACATGAACACATAGCTACCGGTAGAACCCTTAGCCTCGAGGAAGAACTACTCCCTCATCATCATGGGAATCAACAACAACGATGGAGATGGTGGTGGAGATCGATGGAGATGGCTCCGGGGGCACTTCCTCATCTCGGTAGGGTGCCGGAACAGAGACTTTCTGTCCCCCGAATCTCCCCTTCAGTGGCGGCAGCGCTATAGAACTTTTCGTGGCTAGAGGCTCGATTCTTTAGGGTTTCTGCATCGGAGGCTTCTTCTAGGTGAAAGGGCGATGTCAGAGGGTGGACCAGGGGCCCACACCACCTGGTGGGGCGGCCAGGAGGGACCCGCACCACCCTATGGTGTGGCCAGCCCCTGGCCCTCCTCTGTCTCGTCTTCTGGCTCCGTGTTCCCCTCGGTGAAATATTGACTTTGGCTTTTGTCCCGTCCAATTCCGAGAATATTCATTTTCTAGCTTTTCTAGAACCAAAAACAGAAGAAAACAGGTAACTAGCACTATGGCATCTTGTTAAAAGGTTAGTTCCAAAAAATGTATAAAAGTATCTCAAAATGTAGACAAAACATAAGAAAGTAGATACTAAACAAGCATGGAACATCAAAAATTATAGATACGTTTGCAACGTATCAACATCTCCAAGCTTAACTCCTGCTCGTCCTCGAGTAGGTAAGTGACAAAAAGGAATAATTTTTTAGGTGACATGCACCATCACAATCTTGATCAAGGCATTTATAAAACATTGATAGCTGGGATCATAGTACTTTAACATAGCATGAAAGATATAGTTCTAACAATAAGACATAGAAACTATGTCATAACATGAAAAGGTACAAACAAAAGATTCATGAATAACAATGCTTTGAAAGACGTTTGTTTGTTTCACATAAAGAAAACATAATGAGAATGGTATTCAGCTTGTCCCTCATAGTGTAGCAAGACATAAATGCATAGGACACCTTCAAAGTTCATAAGGGTGACTAGATACAAATAGTTTAAGAACAAGCAATGTAAAATTTATGAATCAATCAACAAGTCTTGGGACAATGCACATTAAACTAAGAATGGCCACTATGCTCTCTCAATAGGTGCATAAAGATAGAAGATGGAGACTCAACATAAAAAGTAAAAGAAAGGCCTTCATAGAAGGAAGCAGGGATTCAAGTCTCATAAAGAGCTTCCAAAAATTATGGTACTTATTAGCTTTTAGCTCTCATTGCCCCTATTATAAGCATCTTTAGGTGATTAAGGTTGAAGTGACACAACTAAGAGGATATGCTTGACAAGTTATAAGTTGAAATCTCATGCCCCTTGCTTACGAGTACCGAACCTCATGCTACTCAACTTCAGTCACAAGTAAGCTCTTGTCATTGTAAGTACATATGTATCATAGAGAACCGCCAATGGGGTACCCCTTGCCCCATAACACAGGAGCTATCCCATATCAAAATGACAAGGCAACAGAAAATGAGCATCTCAACGATCTCTTTATTTGATATTTGCATAGGTTTTTATTGAGGATGCTTCATAGAATGCTCATTATGGTTATGTTGCAAGTTTCCACCATGATTAGGCATGGCTTAGGCTAGCGGCCGAGGCGTTTCTCTAACACACATACAAACTCCATGATCTTACAAGTTCCCCTTTTATTTCACACCGTCGGGATCCATAAGCAAAAGAATCATGATATCAACGGAATAATAAGTGCAATGTTGAAAGCGTTCCCCATGATACATGGTTCTAATAACTTTAACTTATAAAGCACAAGCATATTGATACGTCCAAAACGTATCTACTTTCCCGAACACTTTTGCTATTGTTTTTCCTCTAAACTTGTGTGATTTGGATACAACTAACACAGACTGGCGCTATTTTCAGCAGAATTACCTTGGTGTCTAGTTTTTGTGTAGAAAATCAACTATCAGGAAAAATCTCGGAAAATATGCCAAAAATCCTATTTCACCAAAAGACTCACGGAGCCAGAAGACGAGATGGAGTAGGGCCACGAGGGGCCCACACCACCTGGCTGTGTGGGCCAGGCCAGGCCATGCCTTTGGGTGGTGTGGCCACCTCGGCTGCCCCCTCGGCTACCCCCTCGGCCTCCCTCTTCGCCTATAAGTTGCCTCTTGACCTAAAAACCAAGGGGGTTCGATGTTTTTTCCAGAAAGAGTTCCACTACACCGCCACCACCAGATTCCGCGAAACGGAACTAGAAACTCCGTTCTGGCACCCTGCCGGGACGAGGAATTGGAGGAGATCATCACCATCATCATCACCATCGCTTCTCCATCGACCATCCATGTTTCCCCCATCTATGAGTGAGTAATCCCCGACTCTAGGCTATGGTTATGGTAGGGATTGGATGAGATCATTCATGTAATGGCATCAGATTATTAGGGCATGGTGCCTCGTATCTATTATTAGTGCTTTTTGACTTTGTTGCAACTTGTTATGCTTAATGCTTGTCACTAGGGCCCGAGTGCCTTGATTTCAGATCTGAACATGTTATTGATTCATTATGATAGTATTGTTTATGGTCTTACCTACAAGTTGTATACACACGTTGTTGTCCGGAACCAAAGGCCCCGAAGTGACAACAGTCGGGATAACCGGAGGGAATGGCTTTGATGTTAGGATCACATGTGTTCACAGAGTGTTAATGCTTTGCTCTGGTGCTCTATTAAAAGGAGCACCTTAATTGCCAGTAGTTCCCTTGAGGCCCCGCTGCAAACGGGCTGGCAGGACAAAATATATTGTGCAAGTTCTCATTGCAAGCACGTATGACAATATATGGAACACATGCCTATGATTAGTTAGTACTTGGATGCTTTATCTTATTTATCTACAAATGCCCTACGTCTTGATTGCCATATGAATTGTCTTGTCCATGCAACGCCCATACATCCATCCCTATGCCTACCACGCTTTAATCCTACTGTTTACTGCAATTGTTACTACTGTCTTTACTTTTACTACTACTATTACTTTGCTATTGCTATTACAAAATTGTTGCTACTGATAAACTTCTGTGAGCAAGATTGTTTCTAGGTGTAGCTGAATTGACAACTCAGTTGTTAAGGCTTATAAATATTCTTTGGCTCCCCTTGTGTCGAATCAATAAATTGGGTTTCACTTCCCTCGAAAATACTACGATACACCCCCTATACTTGTGGGTCATCAAGACTGTTTTTTGGCGCCGTTGCCGAGGAGCATAGATTTATTTATCAAGTTCACTTGGAATCACTATTGTTCGCTGCCATACATTCATCCATCATGGGTAAGTCTCGTGATGGCAAGGTTCCTATTTTACCATCCACTACAAGAAGAGGTAAGGTTCTGAACACCTCTGTTGCTCTTGATTCACCGTCCATTATGAGTAAGCTCCTTACACCACACACACATGCTACACATACTGCTGAATCAAACTCCCGATACTTATGATGTCGCTTCTCATGCTTGATAAGAATGGTTCATTAGGTACTTTCCTAGATGCTACGATTGCTAGAACTATAGCTAGAAATACTGAAACTCCTAATGAAGACACTACTACACCTGTCAGTTCACCTGAGTCTAGGGAGTTATGATATTGAGGACGGTTATATAGAGATGACCGATGAATTTATTAAAGAATGTCAAAACACCCATGATAGGAGTGCTATTAAGAGTCTCCTTGAGAGGCGTACTATAAAACCCAAATTGTCTCCTAATGCTAAGTTTGTTGCATCTCCCATAAACATTAAAGATAAGGATTATGATTTCTCTCTTGATTTATCCTACATAACTATTGTTGAGAAAGAACCTTTTTGTGGGACTAAGAATGAAAGTGCTGTAGCACATATGACTGAGCTTTCTACCATGAGTGGCTTATTTTCTGATGATATTAAGATGCGCACCTACTTTGTTGCTAAAATTTTCCCTTTTTCACTGAAAGGAGAAACTAAAACTTGGTTTAATAATTTACCTCCTGGATCCATTGATAGCCCTGATTGCTTGATTAGTACCTTCCTTCAGAAATATTTTCCACCTAGTGCTAGACATGATATTTTGCAGGAACTTTTTGATTTTAAACAGGGAGAAAAAGAGATATTGCATGAATCGTGGGCAAGGTTTTGTGCTTTGGTTCATGCACAGGCTGGATGTCCATTACCTAAGAATGAGCTTCTTGATATATTTTTTAATGGACTAACTGAAGAATCTAGGACATACCTGGATAGTTGTGCTGATTGTATTTTCAGGAATAGGACTCCCAAGGAAGCTGAGGAATTAATGGCTAAAATAAGCAAGAATTATGAAGATTGGACTCCTCCTAAACTAGCTATACCTGAGACAATTATACCTGAACCAACTATACCTACGCCTATACCAACATCAAAGAAGAGGGGAGTTATTGAACTAAATGATGAAGTGATGAAGTAAGCCAACAAATGTCTTAAGGGGAAGGGAATTAAAGCTGCAGATGTCAAGAATTTACCTCGTATAGAAGAATTATGTAAGCCAATCTCCCACTCATCCACTATTGAGGTACACTCTCTCCAACATTTTGATGAAGGTGATGTCCCTTACTCTAAACCTCCTGATCAATGCTTAGAAGAATTTGATATTTTTATTGTTAAGTAAGATAATTTTAATAAAAAGGTGCAAAATCATTTAATGGAAAACTCTAGAGCTATTGTTGAGTTGAAGGATATTGTGGAAAGAACCTCTAATGATGTTAAAATGCTTGTTAAACATTTTCAAATGGTTCAAACTCAAATTGATCAGCTTATTAAAGTACAAAAAGACTTGCTAGTTAATGCTGCTAAAGAAAAACATGCTTATGAAATTAGAACTAGAAGTGGTGCTGCTACCCAGGATCCTCTATATCATGAGGGGCATCCTAAAAGAATTGAGCAGGATTCTCAACAAGCTAAAAATAGTGGTACTACTCCTAAGAAAAGGAAAAAGAAACATAAAACTATTGGAACCCGGTAAAGATCCTAATAGTATATCTGTCTATGATGCTGAAACTGAAAGTGGTAATGAATAAAATGATGTTCCTGATAAAGAAAAAGTTGAAGAGGAACCTGAAAGTCACACTAAGAATAGTAAATACACTAAAGAAGATTTTGTTGCTAAGAAACATGGTAGTGAAAGAGAGCCTTGGGTCCAAAAACCTATGCCTTTCCCTGATAAAGAAACATAAGTCAAAGGAAGATGAACACTATAATAAGTTTTGTGAGTGGATGAAACCTTTATTCTTGCAAATTCCTTTGAGTGATGCTATTAAATTTCCTCCTTATTCAAAGTATATGAAGGATATTGTTTCGACTAAAAGGAAGATTCCTAATGAAGAAATTTCTACTTTGCTTGCTAATTATTCCTTTAGTGGTAAGGTTCCAAAGAAACTTGGAGACCCAGGGATTCCAACCATTCCTTGCTCTTCTAAAAAATAGTTATGTTAGAACTGCTTTGTGTGATTTGGGAGCGGGAGTTAGTGTTATGCCTTTCTCTCTCTATAAGAGACTTCAACTGGAAAAACTAATACCGACTGATATATCTTTACAAATGGCTGATAAATCTACTACTATTCCTGTTGGTATATGTGAGGATGTACCTGTTCAAGTGGCTCATAATTGCTTGATATTAACTGATTTTGTTGTGCTTGAAATGCCTGAAGATGATAATATGTTTATTATTCTTGGGAGACCCTTTCTTAACACTGCAGGAGCTATTATTAATTGTAATCAAGAAAAGGTGACTTTTAATGTTGATGACAAGGAGCATACTGTCTATTTCCCAAAGAAGATTGATAGGACTTATGGCTTAAATTCAATTTAACATGTTGAGGGCATCCAAGTTGGAGAAATATATTGTCCCATACCATGAGAGAAATGTGAAACTATTATGATTGGGACCATTGCTATCAAGGTTGAGGTAACATAATCATTAGTGGAACACAAAGTTTTGTTTCATACAAAATTGTTTTGGTAACAAGACCTGATCAACCTTATTAACAAAGGGATTTTAATGAACAAAACAATGTTTTCACCATGATTATCTCCGCTTACTTTTATTTTATCCGTTTTAGTTTTTGCTTTCGTTTAGTTTGCTTTTCTGTTGTTAGTTGCTTGCATATTAGAGTGTCTTAGAACTTCTGAAGTTTTAGCTTTGTTTTGTCATTGCATCATTCAGAAACCTTTTTCTGTCAGAAAATCATTCATCTATACCTAAAAATTGCTCAAAAATAAAGTGTCTCGAAAAATTATAGAAAATTCATATTAAATTTTTACATGAAAAAAGGGGCAGAGAAGTGCCTGGAGAGTACCAGGGGGGCCACCAGGCAGGCACACCACCTGGTGGCGTGGCCAGCCCAAGGGTGCGCCTAGCCATGGTGTGGGCCACCCCTGGCCCTCCACTCACTCTATCACTTCCCACTGCTCTCTCTCTCCCGAGAAAAGACCAGTTCATTGCTCGAAATCACATTCTTGCTGTTCTTGTCCTCGATTTTTCAATCTCCTTGCTCAACCCATCTTTGCTGCTGAAATTTGGAGCATTTGTTCTCTGGTATGTGACTCCTCCGCTTGTCCAAGTAGATTTGTGTTTAGTGGTTTATATCTTGAGTATTTTGCTGCTGTAGGTGACAGGTTATGAGAGCTTGTAAGCTTGTTCAATGCTTAGAGATATTATTTTGATGCATGTTTAGGCCTCTTACAAGTCCCCATGAGTAGTTCCCTTCATTATGTATTCACTTTGCAATCACTTGTATAATAGATGTTTAAATTTCAGAATATCAAAGATGAACAACCACACATTTGGAGAAATATTTGAGAGGGACACAGCTAGGAGGTCAAGGCCCTCAAGATCGGCATCTCAGTTTAGGCCTTCATACAACGAAGACCTTATTGCACCATGCTTTGGCAATGAAGGAGATGAGGGAGATGCTCACCCATCTACTTTTCCTTGTTTTACCTTTTTGCAAGCTGCAGGGATCCTCGATGATTTCTTACTACTGGTTCGGAGGGTCGGTTTAACCTCATACATGGAAGATGAGAGTGAGCAATATGCCGTGCTCACCAAAACTTTTGTTGACAATTTTGTTTTCACTAACACCCCCTATCAGTTAACTGTTTCTTTTAGAATTTATAATCAGCCTATTACCATGTCATTGGAAAGATTTGCAGCATTATAGGTATAGGCATGACGGGGATAGTGAAGAAGATCCAAGGTCGACCCGCTGATTTGCTAGAGCTCTATTGAAGTGTGACAAATGACGATGATTGCGTAGCCCAGCGCGGGAAGATAAGAAACATCCAACTCCCAGCTCTTAGATACTTTGCTTATTATCTTGCCACTTGCATTCTTGGTAGGGAGAACACAAGTAATATCTCCAATTATCATTTAGCCTTCCTCATTGTTGCACTTAATAATGATACCTGTATAATCTTGGCTCTCTCATTGCTCGTTGTCTAGCTGCTAGGGGACCTATTTATGGGGGCATTATTGCTTCACACATGGTTACTGCATTAGAACTTTCTATGGATCCTAATGATACTGTATTGGCACCACAAAGGCTTGATCTTGCTGCCATGAAAACACATCACTTCATCACTACTAACTCTGATACAGATAGTTTAGTATACATGATGTTGTTTACTGACGGGGATGAAAGGGAGATTCCTTTGCTGCAATCTACTTTGTTCAGTATTCACAGGAGGCCATGGTCGTGTTCCAAGTAGGAGGTGGACGAGCAGCTCGTTTGCTTGGTTTCCACAGGCAGCACCAGGAGGATGTGCCTTCCTACGACTACTATGCACACTACGGTGGGGCATCCTCGAGCTCGCACCAGGACAAGGGTACCTCCTCGCCGTACTACGGAGGCGCTCCATCTTGGCCAGCTTGGGATTGATACCCACTTAGTCCAAAAGCCTAAGCTTGGGGGGAGGTACACCAACATCACACTCATCTCCATATCATGTTTAGTCGGCACTTTGTATATCCATGCTTCGTTCTCTTTTTAGTTTTTGCTCTTTCTTTACTTTTGCTTTCTAAAACATAAAAAGACCAAAAATATTTCCGTTTTTTCTCTTTCTTTGCTTCTTCTTCTTTTTGCCTTGGTTTGCTTTTTTTTCTTTTTGCTTTGTTTGAACTATTCGAAAAACCCAAAAAGATTTTGCTTTTCTTGTTTTTCCTTTTTTGTTCTTGCCTTTAAAAATCAAAAACACCAAAAATATTTGTTGTTCTTCTTTGGTTTTGTGAAGTTTGTTGCAGGGTTCAACAGTCCTTGGTGGAATTTTGTTTCATGTTATTATTCAAGTTACACAAGTGAAGGGCAATAATGAGGATTAATGACAACTTGAAGTGTGGTAAGAGGTAGTAACGAACTCTATTTATTTTCATTTTTGTACATATACTCATCATTGTGGGCATGCTTAGTCTGTTCATGTAGGGTGTATGCTATTTATAGATGCTTAGTAGTTCTTGCTTTCTTATGATTAGCTCTAGCTCGCTAATAGTTTGTAGCATGTCAAATGGATGTTTGCTTGCATTGCTCTATTCATAACTTGGTATGACACTGTGGTATCCTCCTCTGAATGTTTCACTTGAATTGACTTGGCACATGCTCATGCATGCATATGACTGAAACAATAATCAGTTAAGCCTCGATGAATTATTTTGCCTCAGGGGTCTTGAATCACTTTCATGCCATGATTAGTCCTGCAGTTATTGCTCTCTCGTTTATCGCTCCCTCACTATTGCTAGCCTTCACTTGCACTGAGTATAAGCTATACTCGTGTTTCCAACTCCCTAAAACCAATATTGCCAAAAGTGTCCACCATACCTACCTATTAGCATCATTTGCTCTTCCGTGCATATTTAGTATGCCTTGTTTTCTTCCGAATAAAATGTTTGCTTGTTATGAGAAAGTTAGTTAGTAAAGCTCTCACGAACTTGATGGCACACTTTACTTTCTTGCACTTAATAATCTTGAACCATTGCGTCCATCATAGTTGCGTATATGCTTGCGTTTTATAAGTTGAAGTTAGCAGAACCATGTATCATGGGGAACGCTTTCAACATTGCACTGGTACTTTGTACCTTGTTGATATCATGATTCTTTTGCTTATGGATCCCGGCGGTGTGAAATAAAAGGGGAACTTGTAAGATCATGGAATTTGTATATGTGTTAGAGAAATGCCTGGGCCGCTAGCCTAAGCCATGCCTAATCATGGTGGAAACTTGCAGCATAACCATAATGAGCATTCTATGAAGCATCCTCAATAAAAACCTATGCAAATAGTAAATAAAAAGATTGCTGAGATGCTCATTGTCTGCTTGCCTTGTCATTTTGATTATGGGATAGCTCCTGTATCATGTGCAAGGGGTACCCCGTTGGCGGTTCTCTATGATACATATGTACTTACAATAACAAGAGCTTACTTGTGATTGAAGTTGAGTAGCATGAGGTTCGGTACTCGTAAGTAAGGGGCATGAGACTTTAACTTATAACTTGTCAAGCATATCCTCTTAGTTGTGTCACTTTAACCATAACCATTTAAAGATGCTTATGATAGGGGCAATGAGAGCTCAAAGCTAACGAGTACCATACTTTCAGCATTTGGAAGCCTTTCAAACTTTTCAAAACCTTTTCATTACCTTGTTGAGTCACCACCTATTCTATGAGCACTTTCTTGAGAGCATAGTTGTCATTCTTAGTGTAATGTGTTTGTCTCAAAACTTGATTAATTGTGTTATGACTTTGATGCTTGTATCTTTGATATCTTTACTTCTAGTCTTCACTTGAACTTCAGAGGTGCCTTGGCATTTATGTTTTCTCTACAATCAAAGGCAAGCGAGATACCACTCTATCATACCTTGTTATGAGCATTGCAATGTTGCTTATGTTTATGTTTCATGCTACTTATTATTTTTGAGTTGGAATCTCTCCATAGCTTGCAATGACTATTAAGTAAATTTAGTTGCATACTCTTTATTATGAATTGCCTGAGTAGTTGACCATATGCTGAGAATATATACATCTTATGAAGCAAATGTGTTCGTGAAAGTTTCTTTTATCGCACTCAGTTTTCAACTGAATTGCTTGAGGGCAAACAATAAGCTAAGCTTGGGGGGAGTTGATACGTCCAAAACGTATCTACTCTCCCGAACACGTTTGCTATTGTTTTCCTCTAAACTTGTGTGATTTGGATACAACTAACACGGACTGACGTTGTTTTCAGCAGAATTACCTTGGTGTCTAGTTTTTGTGCAGAAAATCAACTATCAGGAAAAATCTCGGAAAATATGCCAAAAATCCTATTTTACCAGAAGTCTCATGGAGCCAGAAGACGAGACGGAGTAGGGCCACGAGGGGCCCACACCACCTGGTCGCGTGGGCCAGGCCAGGTCGCGCCTGGGGGTGGTGTGGCCGCCTCGGCTGCCCCCTCGGACTCCCTCTTCGCCTATAAGTTGCCTCTTGACCTAAAAACCAAGGGGGTTTGACGTTTTTTCCAGAAAGACTTTCGTTGCGCCGCAACCACCAGATTCCACGAAACGGAACCAAAAACTCCATTCTGGCACCTTGTAGGGACGGGGAATTGGAGGAGATCATCGCCATCATCATCACCATCGCTTCTCCATCGACCATCCATGTTTCCCCCATCTATGAGTGAGTAGTCCCCGACTCTAGGCTATGGTTATGGTAGGGATTGGATGAGATCGTTCATGTAATGGCATCAGATTGTTAGGGCATGGTGCCTAGTATCTATTATTAGTGCTTTTTGACTTTGTTGCAACTTGTTATGCTTAATGCTTGTCACTAGGGCCCAAGTGCCATGATTTTAGATCTGAACATGTTATTGATTCATTATGATAGTATTGCTTATGGTCTTACCTGCAAGTTGTATACACACGTTGTTGTCCGGAACCAAAGGCCCCGAAGCGATAACAATCGGGATAACCGGAGGGAATGGCTTTGATGTGAGGATCACATGTGTTCACGAAGTGTTAATACTTTGCTCCGGTGCTCTATTAAAAGGAGCACCTTAATTGCCAGTAGTTCCCTTGAGGCCCCGCTGCAAACAGGCTGGCAGGACAAAAGATGTTGTGCAAGTTCTCATTGTCAGCACGTATGACTATATATGGAACACATGCCTATGATTAGTTAGTACTTGGATGCTTTATCTTATTTATCTGCAAATGCCCTACGTCTTGATTGCCATATGAATTGTCTTGTCCATGCAACGCCCGTCCATCCATCCCTATGCCTACCGCGCTTTAATCCTACTGTTTACTGCAATTGTTACTACTGTCTTTACTTTTACTACTGCTATTACTTTGCTATTGCTATTACAAAATTGTTGCTACTAATAAACTGTTGTGAGCAAGATTGTTTCCAGGTGCAGCTGAATTTACAACTCAGTTGTTAAGGCTTATAAATATTCTTTGGCTCCCCTTGTGTCGAATCAATAAATTGGGTTCCACTTCCCTCGAAAATACTGCGATACACCCCCTATACTTGCGGGTCATCACATATACACAACAAAGATGGACACAATGGTTCAAGATTATTAAGTGCAAGAAAGTAAAGTGTGCCATCAAGTTCGTGAGAGCTTTAATCACTAATTTTCACATAACAAGTTTAATTCGGAAGGTAGATAAAATCATGAATATACTTGAAATAGCAAATGCTAATAGGTAGGTATGGTGGACTCTTTGGAATACCTTGGTTTTATTTGGAGTTGGATGCATGAGTGGAACTCATACTTGGTATGGAGGCTAGCAAAAGACTAGGAGCGACCAACTAAGAGAGCAATAATGGCCATAATCATGCAAAGCGACAAATCATCATTAATTAAAGCATAAAGTGATATTAGAAGTCGAAAACTAAATGATCATAGAGGCTATGGTGACTTGGTATAGTCTTAACATGGTGTGAGCATGCGCCAAGTCAACCCAAATAAAGCATCAAAGGAGAATACCACAATACTATGCTTTAATATGCTTAAACAACGCATGATTCTTTCAAGGCACATTAAGCAATCTCAATTGTTTATAACATGTCATGCTACAGCAAAAATCACTAAGCATAAAGCCAAGACAATATCAAGCATGACATGACAAAGCACAGGCCACAGTCAAAAACAAGCTCCTTTTTACCACTTGAGCATGAACTTTTCCTACTCTTTTCCAATTCAAACCAAATTTATTTGAAACCTAATGTATGAATGTGGGGGTCCAACCAATTTATTCAATCAAACTAAGCAAACAAAAACCAAAAACAAAAACGAAGACGCTGCAAGAACAACACAACTGTGCATGAAACAATAAAAATGAAGTGTTTGGAAGAAACCTGAGTTTTTTATTGATGAAGAAGGGGATGCCTTGGGCATCACCAAGCTTTGTCGCTTGTACTTCTTGGATATTTCTTGGAGTGACACGGGTGGCATCCCCAAGGTTGAGCTTTAGTCCATTCTTCATCTAATTACATCATTGTTTCCTTACACCTAAAAATTTCCTTCATACAAAACTTCACACAATCTTCATTAGCAACATTAGTGTACTCAAGATAATAAGTCTTTTGGTTCAGTTCCAACACAAGTAAAACTTCCATTAAAAAAAATCTATTGTAGCACTTCCCTCAAAAAGCTCAATTCCCCAAAAAGAACCCAAAAAGGAATCAACAAGAAGCAAATGCAAATAATGGCAGAAATCTGTCAAAACAGACCAGCAGGTAAAAACCAATTTTTCTGAAGACCTTATGTTGCTCAAATCGAAAAGTGTTGAACTAACGAAAGTTGGATAACAACCTGGGACAGAAGCACAAAAACTCACAGCTCAAACCTACATACATAGATTTTACACGAATTTTTACAGCGAAGCACAAAAATCTGTCTCGGGACAGCAACTTTCCCAAGCATTACTTCTCTCTCATTAGAGGTTACTCTTGGAACAAAAAGCAAATAAAAAGGATAATGAGAGGTTATTACTGAAGCAATAACTTACAAAACTCAACTAAAACTTTTGGGTTATATCCCAATAAGTACTTTTCTTTAACGCCTTTAAGTTAGGCATGATAGTTTGAGAAGATGCTCACATAAGAAATATGAATTGCAGTAAAAGAGAGCATCAAGGAGCAAATTCAAAGAACATTTAAGTCTAACCCACTTCCTATGCATAGTAATCTTGTAAAGAAACAAGTCATGAAATCACAAAGCAACAAGCATAGTAAATCAAAACAAGTATAACTTCAAGACTTTCAACATAAAGAGGGGAAACTTAATATTATTTGAGATGCATAAAACCATGTTTCCCTCTCTCATAATAACTTTCAGTAGCATCATGAATAAAATTAACAATATAACTATCACATGAAACATTCTTATCATGAGCCACATGCATAAAAGAATTAATACTCTCCACATAAGCATAGTCATTCTTATTAATTGTAGTGGGAGAAAATTCAACAAAATAGCTATCATTATTATTCTCATCACCATAATCATCAAATATAGGAGGCATATTGTAATCATAATTATTTTTCTCCTCAATAGTAGGTGGACTGAAAATATCATATTCATCATTGTAATCATCATATATTGGAGGCATAGTATCATCAAAGTAAATTTCCTCCTCCATGCTTGGGGGACTAAAAAGATCATTTTCATAAAAACTAGCTTCCCCGAGCTTAGACTTTTCCATAGCATTAGCAATAATGGTGTTCAAAGAATTCATACTAATAACATTGCTATTAGCGTGCAAATAAAGTTCCATAGGTTTTTTAATTTTCTCTTCAAACACTTCATGTCCTAACTCAAGATTAATACTATAAAGATCTCTAATTTTCTTGTTGTTTTCCATTAAGCCTAACTAGTGAAAACAAGAAAAAAAGACAAAATTGCAGAATCTAAAGGAAATAACTTCGATCACTCACACACCAACAACAGTACTAGAAGATAGCTTAGTAGCCAGAGGATGTGAGTACCTTTTACCTTACCTCCCCGGCAATGACACCAGAAAATAGCTTGATGTCTATGCACTTCTATTCTTGTAGACAGTTGTTGGGCCTCCAAGTGCAGAGGTTTGTAGAACATCAGCAACTTTTCCCTTAAGTGGATTACCCAAGGTTTATCGAACTCAGGGAGTAAGTGGTCAAAGGTATCCCTCTCAAGCAACCCTACAATCAAGATACAAGAAGTCTCTTGTGTCCACAACACACCCAATACACTTGTCAGGTGTATAGGTGCACTAGTTCGGTGAAAAGATAGTGAAATACAACTGGTATGGATAATTATAAGTGGTAACGGTGCCACAAAATAGCTTTGATGGCGTGTGTTTAACGTGGGAAGAGACTAAAGGCAATCTGAAATACAGATGGAAGCAAGCAAACATGTAACAGATCTATTTGCAAACGGTGTTTCAATGCTTAGAAACAAGTCCTATGGATCATACTTTCACTAGTGAACACTCTCATATAAATATCTTATCTTTACGATACTACTCTTTGAAAGAACATTTCATGGTTCCCTATGTTTTGTGTGTTAGATAACAATACCGTGGAGTTTCTAATGTGCACTAAGTGTTGCAGGAAAGTTTTTGGTTGTTTGGGGGCCAGATTATCCGCCCCCATCATGGGCCGGATAATCCGGTCTGACCATCTTGGCCAGGACTAGCTGCGCGCGAGCTTCTATCTAGGGGCGGATTTTCCCCCGGACAGTCCGGTGTTGGGGCCGATTTTCTCCCTGGACCGGATAATCTGGCCTCCCTCTAGGGCCGGATAATCCGGCCCTAGGGGAATCGCCCAAGGGAGCGTCTGCGCGAGTTTCTGTCTGGGGGCGGATTTTCCCCTGGACAGTCCAGCGTTTGGGCAGTTTTTCTCCCTGGACCGGATAATCTGGTCTCCCTCTAGGGCCGGATAATCCGGCCCTAGGGGAATCACCCAAGGGAGCGTCTATGCGAGCTTCTATTCGAAGGCGGATTTTTTTGCCGCATAATCCGAGTCTGGGACGGAGTTTTCCCTAAGCCGGATAATCCGGCCCTCACTTGGGTCAGATAATCCGGCCCCCAAAGGCTCCAACGGCTCAGTCGAAGCAGGGGGTATAAAAGCCCCATCATCCCCTTCGGTCAGAACTCTTGATTCACTCGAAAAAGACCAGACCTATTGCAAGTGCTCTCTCTCTAGATCTCCCACTTCAACCACCCGAAGGCTTTGATCTTTGGGGGAATTGAAGGAGGAGATAACTTACATTGTCATCACGAATCAAGCACATCAACTCCTCTCCCTTCACTTGGAGAAATCCCTGATCGAGTTTTCTCGTTAATATCCAGATCTCGTGTTTTGTTATTGATAACTTGTTCTTGTAGTAGCTTGTTGTCCTTACGGGAGCCTCCAAGTTGGTTGTGGAGTTGTGCCCTGCTAGTTGTGTAAAGGCGTCGGTTCCCGCCTCAAAGGGTTCCTATAGTGGAAAGGTGGATCAGGCCTTTGGTGGCGGGATCCATCAGAGAACAGGGTGAGGCCTATTGTGGCGTGGTGGTCTTAGTACCGTCCACCCCTCCAACGTAGATGTACTTCCCTTAACAAGGAAGGAACAGCGGTAAAACAAATCTCGTGTCTCCGCGTGCTCCACTACGGTTTACTCATTCCACTTTCTCACTCGACGTTACTCGCTAGTAGCTACGTTTGCATATAGGGAAATTCTTCATAATAGTATATCTAGAGAATTTACCTTTTGTGTCAAGCCTAAAATTGAAAAAGCATTAAAAATTGAAGTAGCGCCTATTCAACCCCCCTCTAGGTGCCCATACGATCCATTTCAATTGGTATCAGAGCCCCAACTCTTTATTCGAGCTTAACCGCCTAAGAGAAGTATGGGTACTAAGGAAAATGGGAATGAGGCTGTATATAAGGTCACAATGGATGACCTCAAGACATTGGAAACAACCTTGTTGAAATCCTTTGTGACCAAGATGGAGGAGATGCAGCAAATGATTGCTCGCCTCACACCATCTACAGCCCCATCTCCATCTTCCTCTGAGGCTACCACTCCTTCATCCAAGGATAAGGCTCACGCCGGATCTAAGGAAGATGAAGTGGTAAGTGAAAAACATAATGGTTCCGCCTCCAAGAAGGGAAGTGGTAAGGAGGACTATAGTGAGGTTCCTCACCTATATTCTCCTGACCCACCTATCCCTCATCCTCATATAAACAATAGGGGTGATCCACCCAAACTTACTACATCTTCATTTAATCAATGGCAATTCTTAATGAAGTCTCATGTATGTAGTTCATCATTAGAACTTTGGAGATTATCAAAGAGGGTCTTCATATTGGAGATCACACCAACTTGACAAGAAGACAAGTTGTGGATAGTCAATTGAGTGCAACGGCTCTCCACGTGATACAACTCGGAGTGGGTCCCAAGGACATGCCCCACATTGAGCATTTCAACACCGCTAAAGAAGCTTGAGATGCACTCACCGATCTCTTTATTGGAAATGAAAGCATGAGGAGGAATAGGTATGATGCCCTTAGCAATGAAGCTGAAGGATTCTACATGTTGGATGGTTAAGACCATGAAGATATGTATAGAAGGCTCAAGGGCATTGCAACAACATTTAGAAAGCATGGAGCCACTCACATTCATGATGCTTGGATAAAAAGGAAATATGTGAGTGCTCTAATGCCTTTTGAGCCAACGGACTTGAAGAGCTTGCAAGGAAGACACAACTACCATCAAATGACTTCCAATGAAGTCATGTAAGAAATGGCATCATTCAAGATTGCACCTAAGAACGCTGAAGATGCCCGTGCCCAGGCTATTGGAATGCAAAAAGGGGTCAATGTTGCTCTAAAGGCAAACATTGTTGAGAAAGATGAGGATGAAAGAGGTTACGAGGATGTCTCCATGGGTTTCCCCAAGGAAGTCAAGCATGCTCATGGTGAGTACATGGCCTTCTATGCAAGGAACTTTTGGAAGGATCCAGCCAAGGCCAAGTCGGAACTCGAGCGCAATAATGGGTCAAGTGGAAGAAGAGAGAATGGCCCAAAACTGAGAACATGCTACAATTATGGAGATAGGTTACACTTGTGGCTGAGTATCCATATCAAAATAGAGAAGACAATGGTCGCAGGCTCATCCTTAAAGAAAAATCCAAGGCACCTCGAAAGAAGCCATTCATCAAAAAGAATGGTCCTTACAAGAAGCAACCCAAGATTGTCTTGGTGGCACAAGAAGAATATTCCTCTACAAGTGAAGATAAAGAGGATGAAGATAGTACTCGTGAGGTGGCTGCTATAGCCACCACATCTACCTCGTCATCTCTCTTTGACTCTCCAAATAAAAACGTCATCAACAACAACATCACCTGCCTTATGGCAAGAGGGTCCGAGGTATCATCTTCTATTTCCTCATATTCTAAGACTAACATAAATATGGATGATCATACTAGTCTTAAGATAAAAGAGGAAGTTATTGCTTTGGGCAACTTTTTCACTAACTTGCAAGGTGAGCACAAACTACATTTTGATGCTCTTATGAGTCAACTTGCCCAAGCCGAAGATCTCCTCGAAGAAAAGGGTAGAATTGAAAGAGAAGATGCCTTGGAGATAGCCTCCTTGAAGAATGACTTGGAAGAAGAAGAGGAAGCTCGAGTATCCTTGGAAGAGAGACTCGAGTCAATTGAGGAGTCCCATGAAGAGGTTGTTGCTCAGATCGTCAAAGAATGTGACAACGCTCTTGCTAAGGTAAAGAAACTAAATAAGGAAAAGATTGAATTTGGGTCTGCTCATGCTAGACTCTCGGAGAAGTTTGAGAAACTTGACATTGTTCGCAAGGCATTGGAGAGTGAACATTCTACTCTAAATGAGTCTCATGACCAGCTCCAAACTCAATTGGAGAAGTATGATATGCCCAGCACCTCCACTCCATCTTGTGGACAAGAAGAACCTATAAAGGGATCTCAACATAAAGGTAAAGAAGTCCTAGATGAGGTGCTTAACAAGCAAAGGACAAACAATGGGAAAGAAGGTCTTGGTTATGTCCCCAAGACAAAGAAGAAGAAGAACAAGAACAAGAAGAAGAAGAAGAAGAACAAGAACAAGAAGAAGAAGAGAAAAACTGCTCAACCAAAGACAAGCACCACCTCTAATCACAAGACTAACTATGATGGTTTTGCAGGGGTTAATAATCCTAATTATGAGTTATTTTGTGATTATTATGGTGATGTATATGCTAGCTTTGTAGGTCCGTATGATAGTTACATTCCTTGGTCTATTTGGGTTCCCAAGACCCTTGTCACTAACATGAGAGGACCCATTGGAAAATGGGTACCTAAAACCAAGAAGTAACTTTCTTGCAGGGCTATGCTTCCGGTGGGTCTAAATGGGTGCTTGATAGCGGGTGTACTAGTTATATGACCGGAAGCAAAGAGATCATCACGGAGATGCGGCCAAATCATGGTCACATAACCATCTCCTATGGTGACAAGTCAAAATCTGAGGTTTGGAGTCTCAACAAAGTTGTGGTTGCTCACGATATCTCTCTCGTGGACATCATGCTTGTTGAGACCCTCGGTTATAATTTACTTTCAGTTCGCGCCCTTGGTAAGATGGGCTTTGCAGTTTTCATTGATGCTGATTTGGTGGTACTCTTGTGGAGCAAGTCTCTAAAAGTCGCTTTCGTGGGATATGTCGAAAATGACCTGTACGTGGTGGACTTCTCGGGGAAAACCACTACAGGCCCGATGTGTATTTTCGAAAAGGCCAACACGGGTTGGTTATGGCATCACCGACTAACCCATGTCAATATGAGAACTTTGCAAAGTCTCCACAAGGGTGGCCACATCCTTGGACTAAAAGAAAATGTTTCATTTGCCAAAGATCATGTTTGCAAGGCTTGTGTTGAAGGGAAAATGCATGACTCTCCTCATCGAAGGAAGACCATTATTTCATCAAAGAGGATTTTGGAGCTCCTTCATGTGGATCTCTTTGGTCCTCCGTCACATGCAAGCCTCGGTGGGAAGAAGTATTGCCTCGTGATTGTTGATGATTACTCAAGATACACATGGGTCTACTTCTTCAAGTTGAAGAGCGAGACTCAACAAACGGTCATCGACTTCGCCAACGAGGTTCAACGTCAACACAATGTCCCTATATTGGCAATAATAAGTGATAACGGCTCCGAGTTCAAGAACTACACCTTAAATGAATTCCTAAGTGAAGAGGGGATAAGTCATCAATATTCCGTTCCGTACACCCCTCAATAGAATGGTGTTGTCGAGAGAAAGAACCGGACTTTAATGGATATGGCCAGATCTATGCTAGCTGAGTTTAAGTCTTCTTATAACTTCTGGGCTGAAGCAATCTCTACCGCTTGCCATTCATCCAACCGGCTTTACCTCCACAGAATCTTGTACAAGACCCCATATGAGATACTTACTGGTAACAAGCCAAACATCTCCTACTTCCGGGTATTTGGTTGTAAGTGTTTCTTTCTCATTAAAGGAGTTCGGTGATCTAAATTTGAGTCTAAGTATTTAGAAGGCATTTTTGTTGGTTATGGTGCTGAATCCCACACTTATAGTCTACAATAAGCTCTCTGGAACTCTTGTAGAATCTTGTAGTGTGGTGTTCGAGGAAAATGATGGCTCCCGTGCGGGGCAAGTTGATGTTTGTTATGCAGGTGTTGAAATACCCCAAGATGCCATAAGAAGAATGGGCGTGGGATTTTTCCGCCCCATTGAGGAACCCCTTGTGGCGGATCGGGAAGGACAATGCTCTACTCAAGTGGAGCCCTCATCGACACAAGCTCAATATGCTCCAACCATTGGAGAATCTTCTAAACCAGCCACACAAAATGCTGAAGGTCAAAATGTTGTTGAAAGCTCTAGGATGGATTATCCGGTGGACACCGGATTATCCGGCCATCCCTCCTCTGCTAGGCAAAATGATCAACCATTCGAAGAAACTGCTGCAAGTCCCAGGCCGGATTTTCTGGCTGACCCCGGATTATCCGTCCACTCTCCAGTTCAAGCAAGATCTAGGCCAGCATGCGAAGAAGTTTCAGGTTCTCCCAGGCCGGATTATCCGGCCCTGAATCTCCTGAAGAGAAGAAGCCTCCTCTTACGGTTGTTGATCAACATCAAGGGCAAGGTTTATCATCTTCTACTCCTGCTAATCAAGCTGAAGATCATGAACAAGCCAATGATTCCAATGAAGACTCAAATGATGAAGTGATTCCCCAAAGAGACAACAAGCTAATTGAAATTCGTCGCAAAGCTCATGCAGATAGGAACCTTGAGTTAAGGTGTCACACTCTTGACAAAGTTGTAGGTGATCTTCAACGGAGGGTATCCACAAGAAGGGAGTTGGCAAGTTTCAGTGAGCATCAAGCTCACATCTCAATGGTGGAACCCAATAAAGTGTTTGAAGCTCTTGAAGATCCATACTAGGTTGTTGCTATGCATGAAGAGTTGAATAACTTTGAACGCAACAAGGTTTGAAAATTAGTAGAGAAGCTCAAGGATTGCCGCAATGTTATCGGCACAAAATGGATATTTAAAAACAAGCAAGATGAGAATGGCATTGTTGTGAGGAACAAGGCGAGACTCGTGGCAGAAGGCTATTCCCAAGTTGAGGGCATTGACTTCAGCGAGACTTTTGCTCCTGTGGCTCGTCTTGAGTCTATTCGTATCCTTCTTGCTTATGCTGCTCATAATATTTTTAAATTACAGCAAATGGACGTTAAGAGTGCTTTTCTTAATGGTCCTCTACATGAGTTGGTATATGTAAAGCAACCCCCGGGATTTGAGGATCCTAACTTCCTGAACCATGTCTACAAACTCGATAAGGCACTCTATGGCCCTAAACAAGCCCCACGTGCGTGGTATGAGCACCTTAAAGAGCTTTTGTTAGACTGTGGCTTCGAAGTTGGGCAAATCGATCCCACTCTTTTTACTAAGAAGGTTAAGGGGGAGCTCTTAGTATTCCAACTATATGTAGACGACATTATCTTTGGATCTACTAATAAAGCTTTTAATGATAAATTTTCAAAGCTTATGTCTGACATGTTTAAGATGTCTATGATGGGGGAGTTACGGTTCTTTCTTGGATTTGAGATCAAGCAACTTAGAGAAGGAACCTTCATCAATCAAGCAAAATACATCCAAGACATGCTCAAGAGATTTAAGATGACGGACCTTAATGGCATCGCCACTCCGATGCAAACAAAGTGTCATCTTGAACTTAATCCCCACGGTAAAGATGTGGACCAAAAGGTATACCGGTCCATGATCGGCTCTCTTCTTTACCTCTACACATCTAGACCCGATATTGTGTTGAGTGTAGGGGTGTGTGCAAGGTATCAAGCAGCTCCTAAAGAAAGTCACCTAGTGGCGGTCAAGAGGATCTTCCGATATTTGGTTCATTCCCCTAATTTTGGTCTATGGTATCCCAAGGGCTCCAATTTCTCTCTATGTGGTTATACTAATTCAAATTGGGCTGGTGATAAGGATGATCGAAAATCAACTTCTAGAGCTTGTCAGTTCTTGGGAAGGTCTCTAGTCTGTTGGTCTTGTAAGAAGCAGAATTGTATATCCCTCTCCATCGCCCCGAAGCTGAATATGTCGCTGCTGCTAGTGCCTGCACTCAATTATTATGGATGAGGCAAACTTTAAAGGAATACAGTGTCAATTGTGACAAAGTGCCTCTTTTATGCGATAATGAAAGTGCAATCAAAATTGCGTACAATCGGGTACAACACACAAGGACGAAGCATATTGAGATTCAGAATCATTTTATTAGGGACCATGTTGCTCGAGGCGATATTGATCTCTCTTTTGTGAGCATGAAGAACCAACTTGCTAATATATTCACGAAGCCACTTGATGAAGCAAGGTTCTGTTACTTTAGAAATGAGCTAAATATCGTTGATTCAAGGAGCTTGTCTTGATTACCCATGCACTCTCTCTTACATATCATACTTATTTGGTCTAGGTGTGGGCATGGAAATAGGGGGAGTGTGGTCCTAATTGATTAGGCTAACCCTCCCCCCATAATGCCAAAACCAAGACAAATCATTTCTCTTAATACCATTTTGTGATATGTGAGCTTATTGATGAGTATTGGTCATGAACCCAAGATATATCTTCGTGGTGTCATACCATACACTCCAACAAGGTGGCCTTGGCCACCGCCCTCTTCCATGGGAAGAGTTGGATTTATGTGGATCTTTTTGGTTGTTTTTGCTCATCTCATGTTCTATGGGAATCACATTCAATTTTGGCCTTTAGTTGATTTGATTCTTGCAATTTTGAGTGTGTAGTACCATCTCAGTTTGGTTCTCTTAATCCCAAGCCTTTCCCTACCCCTAAGCCATCGAGTGATTCCTTAGGGCGTTAGCATCGCTCTTCTTCCTTTTTGGCGTCTCGATGCCAAAGGGGGAGAAGTAGTTCTATTAGGTCTCCGAGGATTTGCATGGGTTGGGCGCAAGCATTTGCGCTTTATCTATTCGTCGTTTTCTCGCTTATGCCCATTTAGCGTTGAACCTTCATTTGTGTTTTGGTTTGTATAAAACTATGTGCCTGTGTGGTTCTGGATTTCTCTCTTGGATTACTCCTATGGATTCATCTATCATATTGGATATCTATCTCGAAGAAGGCGTTTATAATGGTTATCACATTGGTAATACTGGCTATCTTAAGGACGCCTCTCTCTATCTCGGTGGTATGTTTTTCTTGATTATTTTTCAATGGGATAGACTCGTACCTATTTGTGTGCATGTGTATTCAAATGCATTTTTTAGTATGAACACATTGAGGGGGAGTCTCTTTCATGTATTTAATGTTGGTGGTTATGTGAACTCTCTTACAAATCCTAGTATTATCATCTAACACCAAAAAGGGGGAGATTGAAATAACATTTCATGGTTCCCTATCTTTTGTGTGTTAGATAACAATACCGTGGAGTTTCTAATGTGCACTAAGTGTTGTAGGAAAGTTTTTGGTTGTTTGGGGGCCGGATTATCCGCCCCCATCATGGGCCGGATAATCCGGCCTGACCGTCCTGGCCAGGGCTAGCTACTCGCGAGCTTCTGTCTAGGGGCGGATTTCCCCCGGACAGTCCGGTGTTGGGGAGGATTTTCTCCCTGGACCGGATAATCCGGCCTTCCTCTAGGGCCGGATAATCTGGCCCCAGGGGATTGCCCAAGGGAGCGTTTGCGTGAGTTTCTGTCTAGGGGCGGATTTCCCCCGGATAGTCTGGCGTTGGGGTGGTTTTTCTCCCTAGACCTGATAATCCGGCCTCCCTCTAGGGCCGGATAATCCGGCCCCAGGGGAATCGCCCAAGGGAGCGTCTGCGCGAGCTTCTGTTCGAAGGCGGATTTTTTTGTCGGATAATCCAAGTCTGGGGCGAAGTTTTCCCTAGGCCGGATAATCCGGCCCCCAAAGGCTCCAACGGCTTAGTCGAAGCAGGGGGTATAAAATCCCCATCATCCCCTTGGTCAGAACTCTTGATTCACTCGAAAAAGACCAGACCTATTGCAAGTGCTCTCTCTCTAGATCTCCCACTTCAACCACCCGAAGGCTTTGATCTTTGGGAGAATTGAAGGAGGAGACAACCTACATCGTCATCACGAATCAAGTGCATCAAATCCTCTCCATTCACTTGGAGAAATCCCCGATCTAGTTTTCTCGTTAATATCTAGATCTCGTGTTTTGTTATTGATAACTTGTTCTTGTGGCATCTTGTTGTCCTTACGGGAGCCTCCAAGTTGGTTGTGGAGTTGTGCCCCGCTAGTTGTGTAAAGGCGGCGGTTCCCGCCTCGAAGGGTTCCTATAGTGGAAAGGTGGATCAGGCCTTTGGTGGCGGGATCCATCAGAGAACAGGGTAAGGCCTATTGTGGCGTGGTGGTCTTAGTACCACCCACGCCTCCAACGCAGATGTACTTCCCTTAACAAGGAAGGAACTGCGGTAAAACAAATCCTGTGTCTCCGCGTGCTCCACTATGGTTTACTCGTTCCGCTTTCTCACTCGCCCTTACTCGCTAGTAGCTAGGTTTGCATATAGGGAAATTCTTCATAATAGTATATCTAGAGAATTTACCTTTTGTGTCAAGCCTAAAATTGAAAAAGCATTAAAAAATGAAGTAGCAGCTATTCACCCCCCTCTATGTGCCCATACGATCCATTTCACTCTTAACTACTCTCCGGTTGGACACTCTAATCCATTGTAGGGCTATAACTGCACACCTCAAAGTTCGCTTTTCCCATCTAGGTAACCCCACACTGTCACCTTGAGCGCTAGATGGTTCCAACAAACACCACAATTTCATAGAAACATCCAACTCCAAATATAACTCATAACAAGTAATTGTAATCTCTAGCCTAAGTGCCACCATGGTGTGCACGCTGTCACTTTCACACACATGGGGAGAGCAGAGATCTATTAAAGCACTTGAGTAGCAAGGTAGATCTACTTGATTACAAAGCTCATGATCACAATATGATCATGCATAGAGAGAGAGATGAACACATAGCTACTGGTAGACCCTTAGCCTCGAGGAAGAACTACTCCCTCATCATCATGGGAATCGGCAACAACGATGGAGATGGTGGTGGAGATCAATGGAGATGGCTTCGGGGGCACTTCCCCGTCTCGGCAAGGTGCCGGAATAGAGACTTTCTGTCCCCCGAATCTCCCCTTCGGTGGTGGCGGCACTGTGGAACTTTTCGTGGCTGGAGGCTCGATTCTTTAGGGTTTCTGCATTGGAGGCTTCTTATAGGCGAAAGGGCAATGTGAGAGGGTGGACCAGGGGCCCACACCACCTGGTGGCACGGCTAGGGGACCCGCGCCACCCTATGGTGTGGCCAGCCCCTAGCCGTCCTCCGTCTCATCTTCTAGCTCCGTGTTCCCCTCGGTGAAATATTGACTTTTGGCTTTTGTCTCGTCCAATTCCGAGAATATTCATTTTCTGGCTTTTCTACAACCAAAAATAGAAGAAAACAGGAAACTGGCACTGTGGCATATTGTTAATAGGTTAGTTCCAGAAAACATATAAAAGTATCTCAAAATGTAGACAAAACATAAGAAAGTAGATACTAAACAAGCATGGAACATCAAAAATTATAGATAAGTTTGCAACATATCACTCCACCATGATGTCGGAGACAGCATCACAGTAGCATGGGCAAAGTAGGAGGATAAACACATCCGATGGAGTCGCCGCTGCCGCCTCACCGACACCATCAACGAAACCGAACATCATCGATAAAAAATATCGGTAAGCACACGATGCCATCACCTCCGAGACGCCGCCATGAAGGACACTGTTAGTGTGGGAGTGGAGATGAGGCCGATTTATTCGCCCAGGCGCTGCTCCCACCACCCAAACGACGCGCCATGGAAAACTTTCCCTAACCCTAACTACCAAGCCAGAACGGAGGAATGAGGCCCCCTCCCTCCTGCCACCAGAGCGGTAAGCGGAGGGAGAGGGGACCAGCAGCCTCGCCAGCGGAGATCAGGGGGAGCGGTGTCTACCTAGTCGTAGGAGAGGTTCCTGGTGGCTAGGTTAGGAAAAGACTCGCTCGTCTAGGAGAGAGAGCTCGGGTTCGTGATGGCTGGGTTTTTTCCCTATTGCGTGTCTTTTTGGAGGAATAATGAGGTGCGGTGCGGGGAGGTTTTGCCACAGGCCAACGGGGTGCTCGGTTGACAAATTAACATTGAAAGGGCTAAGCAAATTACCAGCACCATTAACGGAGCTACACGATGTCAGGGAGGGCCACTGCCCCCTCCACACTGCATATTTATAAAAATCATTGCAGGGAATTATTGGGGGGGCCTAGAAAAGAAAAAGTAGTATCATCTGCCCCCAAAACATCCATATTTTTGGGTTTGTGCCCCCGATATCCTTGGCTAGATCCCTGACTAACCAACACAGAAGCAACTGCGAGCACTATCTCGATAACAATGCCATGTTTCCAGACTATTTAATAGGCTCATGCTCCTTCTCCTACCGCGTCTCCCAACTCATCTTATGTGACACACCCCACCCCGCAGTTGTTGATCCACTTCTTCTGATCAATCCAGTCATTCACAATTTTCTGCCACTCGAACCTAGAAGGGTTAAACAAAAAGGGACCAAACAACCAGGTGACAACCATAAACCGCATGGAAGCGTGATAAAAATGTAGTCCCTTTATCTCAAAAGAGATGTCCCAATTTTTATTTTTTTGGATGTATCTGATATTAAATAATGTCTAGATACATCCAAATTTAGACAATTTTTTGAGATCTATCTTGAGACGGAGGGAGTACATGATAGTTCCTCGAAATGATTGCCCAAGATTTTGAACACTATAAGCAAACTCATCATTTCAAATCCCTTAATAAAGTGGCTCTGTGAGTACAGCCGATAGTTCTCAGCGAATTTCACATGAAACATGATGAATCCACGTCTAGTAGTTCTATATCATGCTCCTCCATGGAGTAGCGTCTTCCTATAGTAGTGGGTTTTGGTCCCCCGGAGTGAATGTGAAGAATATGTATGCTAACTGAAGCTGCATAAGCACAAAGTCACTCCAATGAAGTTCTTAGTCCTCTCTCTAGACCAATTTCCATCATCATAGGGAGTGCCATCAAGAATCCAAGCTGCACTAAAGACTGTGAAGCAAGAACCTTATGTAGAGGACTGCTGTGTCTAAACCCAAGGCTAGTGCATCATCATGGCCAATGAGGACGACATAGATGCGCCCATAGAGGAAAACATATACGGCCCCATATCATAATGTGGAAAGGGAATAGAAAAACTACAAATCTTAGAATTAACCAATGACCCAATGAAGTATAAAGTCTAGAGCGAAGACAATACCATTGCGCTGAAAGGCCAACAGTAGTATAATAGCATGACAAGATTATGAAGAAATCAAAATGATGTTCGTGGCAACTTGATGGCTGCAAGTGCACGGATCAATTGTAGCTAGTTTTGAAGTAAACATATCAAACCCACAGAGAGATATTGGTAAAGGTCTTTATGCCCCTCGTCACTATCTACCAAAGGATACTTATAAGTTGTCTTTGATCTCAAGTAAAGGGTGATTGAAAGGTTTTTGGTTGTTTGCAAAAAAGTAATTAAAACAAGTAAAATGAAACAAGTAACAAGGTTGTGTGAAAACATGGTTGAACTCAATAAGGCTAAAACTTTCTCGGGTATGTAGGATACACCACTAGCATGGTATTGTTAGTTATTAATAATTAAGATAACATACTTCTTGTGTCATGAGATGTGTGGAGAGAGCTCCATAATAAGATGTTCACTACAAGGCTCATAGGAAGCCACTTTATTGAGCCAAGAGTGAGGTCACCTCTAAATAACCACTGCAATGTCTGAGAGCAGTCACCCATACAAACAACTGCAATTAAGGGTTTCCTCGTGGATATCATAATTAGCTTAGGGAGTCCCTCTTTTATCCTCCTTTGACCGTGTAGGTTATGAGGCGATGCCGATCTATCACGAGGCCATTCCAGGTACGATCCAAAAACACGTCCAAAGGATTTCTCCCTCCCTTTAGTCCCGAGGGCAAATGATATGTGGCCGACTACACATACCATCTAAAGAGAGAGATCAAATACAAATCATAAATCTATCATAGGCTCATATGGACACAAGAATAGATCATCTTTATTAAAAAATCATAATTGTGCTAGGGTTTCTCCATATCCCCAAGAACAAAGGAACTACTCACACATGGAAGCAATCAACAACATCATCATAATCAAATGAATGGATAAAAAGTACGGATATAGATCTAATGCAAACCACAATTGAATCTGGAATTACAACAGATCTAATAGATGAGAGATGAGGGTAATGATGGTGATGGATATGCAGCGGTTGATGATGAAGGGGATGATGCGTTGTCCTCCAATGATCCGTGAAGCAGCTGGGATTTTCCCTAGCCAAGTTTCTCCTTCAGATCCCTTTCAGATGTGTTTTTTCGTGGTTTTTGGTGGCTGTGAATGCCGTATCCCCCTCTTGTCTTTGCTAGGAGAAAGTATTTGATGAGGCGATCACGCTGACACCTAGTAGGGCGGACGGTACAGGCAGGCCTCGCCCATACCACCGGTCGTTATCAGTACTGATTGCTTCTCCTCGCTTGGTATTCTCCCAGGTGCGAAGGTAAATCCATAAAATGACTTTTATCACTTAGAAATATCATATTATAACATAATATGATAGTTCCAATTGATATGTTCATATAAGACTTAATAATTTGGGATCCTGTTAAAACAAGAACAAAATGGTGTGTGCAAACGTAGTGAAATACAAAGATCCCTACTCTATTTATGAAAAAATAAAAGGTAAATATGCTTCAATTTTGGACTCATCAACTCACCCAAGCTAGGCTCTTGCTCGTCCCCGAGCAAGATGGTGGCTTATGGAAAAGATCATAATGTTCAGGAGACACGAGTTGTTACAATAAATGAGGTAGAGATTGAAATAGGAATACAACATCAGATGTAGAGATACTTTGGGGGTATTAACATACACTTACAAATTACATAACTTGAAGGCTTCCACACCTTTTCTAGTATTAATGAAATCATAAGAAACTTCTAGTGATTCAACATATCATATAATCACAAAGTTTAGAGATATCGAGCACTAAGTTTAGTAACGCGGATTTATGATCATTCCTTTTCTTCTACACTTGATTATTTTTTGATAGTTGTTCTCTCTTATTTCTTCTTTTCTTATCTCCTTTTTTATATGATTATATTTTTACTTTCTCTTCCTTCCTCTTTTTATATTACAGCTATTTGATCATGCTCACTACCTCAATGGCTTTCAAAAACTCTTAATCATAATATGCTACTAGAATTCTTCTTCTCATAACTTAATCAATACTTTTATTGGTGTGGAAGTCCCTAAAATCATGACAGTTATACAAGTATCATAACACTCAACCTAGTTCAATCATCTAATATAATAATCATGAATCAAACACAACTTCAGTTATCATAAAGTCTCGCAACTCAACGAATATAAATCTTCTCTTGAACAAAGGGAGCTTGAAGTTGATGCAACTAATGCAAATTCTAGAATTAAAGTCTAACATGCGTGTGGGAAAGTAAACATGCTAAAAACTATAAGATAGATTACAAGCCTCTCATAGACCCCCAAGCTTGGAATCAAGCTGGGTGGATCAAATAATTCCTTGCGATTATTTGACACCGTGGTGTGCATTATGGTGAAGTAGTTTTGTTGGAGACTGCTGCACGAAGCTTCTTGTTTGTCTCTTCCACGGCAGATATGCGTCGAAAACACTTCTTTAGATCCGAACGCAAGAGGAACATCCCATCAGCGTGAGTTTCCTCATCACGTCATTGAGTTCCTTCTTGCCTTCAAGATCCAAGAGACGCTTGCGCATGATCTCCCTGTGGATGAGCTCCTCTTTCTGGTACTTCTCTATTTTGTGGAGATGATGTTTAGTGTCTAGCACGTGCGCGCATACTGGCACGTCTAGAAGATTGAACCCCCAATTCTCTTGTGGCTTCACACTCATGCGCGCGTTCATGGTGATCTTCTTTGTTGTTGAGGTATGTGCCATAGTCTCCTGATAAGTTCCTGCATCAGGACAGTTAGCTTTCTTATGCTTTGGTGAGGAGTAGTTGATGACGATGAACTTGAGTGACTCCGTGCATCCCTTTCCATGAGGTTTCTTGGCTTCTTCCTTGTCTTCAGGCTTCACCATAGCCAGGTAATTCGGCTGCTTCCATCCCCTCTTCGATTGCTCCATGATGGTCTTGAACTCCTTGTCATTAGAATCATCATCAGAGTCATAGGTATACCGCTTGTTATTCGGGCTTAGGCCTTGAGCTTCATGATCATCAGCTTCAACGGAGGAGGTCTGGAAACTATCCAACGAAGGAGCCATGAGGTTTAGAGGCTTACCTTTGCCTTGAACTTGGTAGCGTATCAAGTGGATTAGATCTGTTGATATAAGAGGGAGGTGGACCTCTAGGGAGGCTTATTATGAGTCACAGGCAGGGAGAAATTCGTACTGGAAGGAAAAGGGTCACCCAAGAAAACAATCCCCACAAGTATGGAAACAAATAAGTGCAAAAGAAGGAAATTGCGATTGTAACAACCAGCTGATGCCTGCATACTTGACGCATCAGTCAAGCTTTCCAAAAATACGACGTGTTAAAGTCGGTAAATAGTCAACCGACTAAGTGGTACAGGTGCATTCCGTCAGTACTGCCTGTCCGTACTGACTTTATGACTTCAATTTTTTTAATCAACAAAACGAACAAAGAACGGATGAAAAAGGCATAGAACTAATAACGACCAACCGTACGAGGGACTGCGCCCGTACCACGCGGCCATACCATTTATGCAAAACGAAACGAAAACAATCAGCGGGCTTAACGACTAGCAGTATGTGTGGAGCCAGCCGTACCGCCCGCCCGTACCGACCTCATAAGACCGACAATCAACTCATAAGAATGAAGGGAATACATATATGCAAAAAGAAATAGCAAAAAATCATCCATAATGAAGATGTGTTATGGATTTCATATGCTTCGATCATCGAGAGAACATGAGTTCATTTGGGTACCTTTCCTTCCTGAATCAACTTTTTCTTCTTCTCTTCGAACAAAGTTGGCTACAAAAAATCTCCAAAACTATTGCAAGAAGAAATTGAGAACTTCCTTTTTGGCAGTATGGTTCCCACAGGTATGTAGATGGATGACACCTCTTTAGGATGAGCAATTTCTTGAGTGTCCATGGATGTTTCCTCTATCTCTTCCTTTCTTTGTAGAATTTATAAATTAAATTCTTGCAAAAGTAAAGTCCAACGGATCATCCTTGACTTAACGTCAGTCCTTTCTAGGATTTCCTTTAAGACAACACGATCAGTATGTACTCTTACTTTAGAGTCAATGATATAAGATCTAAACTTGTCACAGGAGAAAACCACATCGAAAAATTCTTTTTCTACCATAGGGTAATTCTTTTGGGCCCCATTTAAGATGCGACTAGCATGATGAATGATATTAAGAGCATCACCATCATACTGACAAAGAATTGCTCCTACAGCTTCATGACTGGCCTCACAAAATAGCTCGAAAGGTTTCTTCCAATTAGGTGGTTTAATAATGGGAGCTTCAAGGAGAGCTTGTTTTAATACGTTGAAAGAAGCGAGACACTTTTCATCAAAATTAGAACGAACATCCTTTTGAAGAAGGTTAGTTAAAGATCTAGCAGTTTTTGAAAAATTCTTAGTGAACCTTCTATAAAATCCAGCATGGCCTAGGAAACTTCTTATACCTTTTATGTCTCGAGGAGGGGGTAACCTTTCTATTGCTTCAATTGTTTGCTTTATCAACTTCTATATCCTTACCAGAGACTTTGTGACCAAGCACTATGCCTTCTTGAACCATAAAATGGCATTTTTCACAATTCAAGACTAAGTTAGTGTCTTCACATCTCTGCAAAACTTTATGAAGATTATGGAGACAATGATTAAAGGAAGTTCCATAAACATAGAAGTCAATACTTCCATAATATTTTCAACATAATCAGCAAATATGGCAGTCATACATCTTTGAAAAGTGTCAGGAGCATTGCAGAGACCGAAAGGCATACGACAATAAGCATAAAGGCCATAGGGACAAATAAAAGTTGTTTTAAGTTGATCATCAGGGTGAACATCAATTTGAGAAAAACCGGAATAACGGTCTAAGTAACAAAAATGAGAATGCATAGCAAGCCTTTCGAAAGTTTGATCTATAAATGGTAAAGGGTAATGATCCTTCCTAGTTTCCTTGTTAAGTTTTCTATAGTCAATGCACATCCTGTGGCCAACAATAGTTCTACTAGGTACCATTTCGTTATGTTCATTTTCAACAACCATGAATCCACCTTTCTTAGGAACACAATGAATAGGACTTACCCATTCACTCTCTTCTACATGAAAGATGACACGTGCATCTAGAAAACGTATTATTTCTTTTCTTACCTCCTCTTTCATATGAGGTTTAAGTCGTCGCTGAAAGTCTGCGACCGGCTGAGCTCCTTCTTCCATTAATATTCTATGAGTCGCTATCGAAGGACTAATCCCCTTCAAGTCACTCATTGAATACCCAAGAGCATTTCGATGTATCTGGAGAACCCTCATTAAATTCTCCTCCTTTTTTCTGCAAGATTAGAACTTATAATAACAGGAAATTTATTCGTCTCATCAAGAAATCTATATTTTAGTTCCTTTGGCAAGGTTTTAAGGATTGGAGGGGGAGGAGCCTCATCTCCCTTCCTTATGGGTTCTTCATATTTTTGATTAATCTTGGTATCCATCTTAGGTGTGGAGTCAAGATAATCATCCATTTCAGCTTTTTTCTATGTCCTGGAGGATATTATTATTATTGACTAAGCTTCTTGATAAATCATCATTAGGAGTCTCAATGACTATTGAGGCTAAATTAACGATATTACCTTCTTCCTCATGTTCGTACTCATCATCGTCTAATTCTTCAATAGCCGGCTTATGGTCAAATTTGGAGAAATGAAAACCCATTTTCTCTTCACCAAACTTGAGGGACATAGTTTGTCTCTTGCAATCTATGTTTGCTCCTGCGGTATTTAGAAAAGTTATTCCAGAAATGATGGGGCAATAAATATCGGTAGGTATATCAATAAGCACAAAATCAATGGGGTATTTGTAAGGTCCAACATAAATTGGAACATCTCTAATTATTCCTATGGGTACTCTAAGTGTTTTATCCGCAAGCATTATAGTCATGTTTGTATCTTCCAGTTCAACTGGTGTTAGTTCATTTTGAATTTTTAAATAAAAATTAAAAGGGATCATGTTAACAGTTGCCCCTATGTCACAAATGCCATAATAGGAAGTTCCTCCGAAAGTACAAGGGATAATAGGTTTACCAACTTCTTTAGCTTCTACCTTTCCTTCGACAAACTGCGAAGCTTCAGTATCTAGCTCAATTACATTGCAGTGTGCAAACATGGTTAAAATATCTTCCTTCGTTGATGCCTCTACCTCTTGTACACTTACTTCTTCAGTTTTCCTTCTTTGTGTCTCCTCTTCCAGCTCCTTGAGAAATATCTCTTCTTCTTTGCGTTGATCCTCTTGTTGCTAAGCCATCATATGTTTTCTCACCGTCCTTGGGAAATGAAGGGGTTCAACATATGGGGATACCTCCTTTAATGGTTCAATAGGGGCTGTGATTATTGGATCATCTTCTACAACTGCCTCGGGTGACGGAGTGTAATGAAGCCAGTCCTCAGTGTGTTCTATAGAAGATTGAAGGATTTGCAAAATAATATCATCATCAAGTTGGAGTTCATTAGCAGTTTCTTTTACTTTACCGGAGTCTTTATAAACATTGAGACAATCGTATTCAATTTCTATACCTCCTTCGCCTCCTAAATCAAATCCCCATGTTTCTCTATTATGGCAAATTCGTTCCAAAAGTTCCCAAGCTTTAATTATAGCCAACTCCATGAAAGAGCCTCCGGAGTTCGTGTCAAGCTCATGCTTAATTTCCTGATTAAGTCCTCCATAGAAAATATGTAAAATGTATCATTCAGGTAAATCATGATGGAGACATTTATTAAGTAGGGACTTATACCTTTTGAAGGCCCTTACTAAACCTTCACCTGGATGGTTCTTGAAGTTTGTAATTATCCTTCTTACTCCAGCAATTTTTACCTTGGGAAAGATTCGAAATACAAATTCTCCCTTGAGTGTTTTCCAAGTATCAGTTTTCTCTACAGGGCAAATTCTATACCAAGCCAAAGTAGTGCTGGTTAGATTTTGGCTAAACAGTTTAAGTTTCAATTCATCATCAGAATAGCCTCTCAGTTTAAGAGTCCAACATAGCTCGATAAAATGCATTAAATGAGTGTAAGGATCCTCATCTAGATCATCTCCTGCAAAAGTTTTTTCTTTAATAATAGCGATAAAACGAGGGTTGACCTCATATTCTGGTTCGCTCCCACTCGGGAATTCCTTGGCGAGTACTCTATTGAACTTCCCGAGGTATTTAGTAGCATCGAGCTGATTAATCAGTCTGAGTGCAGTCATGGTGCTTACCTTAAACCAATAAGCAACTTTAGTAAAACAATTAGTAAAATAAGTAACTAAGAACAAAGACCAAAAGCGCTTAGCTCCCCGGTGTCGGGGGGATGGCCCCTGGGTAGGCCAAGACGGGACCAATCGGCCGGCTCCAAAGAGCTCTGGTCGTCTAGACCCAAGACAAGGAACAACAGCCGGATGGAACTCTCCACCCGACCCGCACCCAAGACTCCGCGGCTGGCTCGTCTAGCCAGGTGGCCAGAAAAACCGGCTGGGAGGCTACTCCTAGACGGTCGCCTCGGATCCGCTGGCCCTGGTACTGGGGGGTTGACGCCCCTTGTTGAGCGCACCTCTGACCAGACAGGCTGGCTGGCCCGGTCGGTGCTACCGGACAACTGTGTCAAAGCTGGAAGCTGACGAGCAAAGCAAGGGCTGATGAGTAAAGCTCCGGCTTACGCATAAAGAGCCGGCTGATAGAGAAAGAGCCGGTTGATGAGTAAAGCAAGGGCGCTGGACACTGTAGCGTCGTCCTTCCCTGTACTGGAGGCTTGACTAGACCCGGGCCTACCGTTCGGCCCTGTTCAGCCGGCCCACTTTGTAAAGCCCAAATCCAAATAGTAAACCCTAGAACCCATCTTGTAAACTACCTCCTCAACCAGTATATAAGGGAGGGTAGTGCTAGGGTTCTAGGTAGAGACAATTACAAGTTAGAAGTTCTATAGGTTGAACAAGTTGAGTAGTTCCTTCTTCTTCTTCTAGCAAGGAGTAGCCAGGAAAACAGCTCAAGGAGCATCTGTATTGGGCATCCTCCCCTCGATAGTAGATCCTTGCAGGAGTAGGAGCTTTACCTTGCCAAGAGGGCTCCGAACCTAGGTACATCACTGTGTTTGTAGTATCTGTGCCCAACCCGTTGCGAGTAGCCACCGATAGCATCCTGATTGTCCCCTCTCATGCCATCCCTGATGGCACTACCGTGTTCCACACCACGACACCCGGCAACGGCGCTAGAAAATAGCTTGATGACTACAAGTGCACAGATCAATTGTAGATAGTTTTGAAGTAAACATATTGAACCCACAGAGAGCTATTGGTAAAGGTCTTTATGCCCCTCGTCACTATCTACCAAAGGATACTTATAAGCTGTCTTTGATCTCAAGTAAAGGGTGATTGAAAGGTTTTTGGTTGTTTGCAAAAAAGTAATTAAAACAAGTAAAATGAAACAAGTAACA
Source organism: Avena insularis (assembly GCA_023614405.1). Classification (NCBI taxonomy): domain Eukaryota; kingdom Viridiplantae; phylum Streptophyta; class Magnoliopsida; order Poales; family Poaceae; genus Avena; species Avena insularis. The sequence goes on along the minus strand of CM042688.1, from coordinate 43,701,386 downwards.
AGGTTGTGTGAAAACATGGTTGAACTCAATAAGGCTAAAACTTTCTCGGGAATGTAGGATACACCACTAGCATGATATTGTTAGTTATTAATAATTAAGATAACATACTTCTTGTGTCATGAGATATGTGGAGAGAGCTCCATAATAAGATGTTCACTACAAGGATCATAGGAAGCCACTTTATTGAGCCAAGAGTGAGGTCACCTCTAAATAACCACTGCGATGTCTGAGAGCAGTCACCCGTACAAACCACTTCAATTAAGGGTTTCCTCGTGGATATCGTAATTAGCTTAGGGAGTCCCTGTTTTATCCTCCTTTGACCGTGTAGGTTACGAGGCGATGCCGATCTGTCACGAGGCCATTCCAGGTACGATCCAAAAACACGTCCAAAGGATTTCTCCGTCCCTTTAGTCCCGAGGGCAAATGATATGTGGTCGACTACACATACCATCTAAAGAGAGAGATCAAATACAAATCATAAATCTATCATAGGCCGACAAGTCATATGGACACAAGAATAGATCATCTTTATTACAAAATCATAATTGTGCTAGGGTTTCTCCATATCCCCAAGAACAAAGGAACTACTCACATATGGAAGCAATCAACAACATCATCATAATCAAATGAATGGATAAAAAGTACGGATATAGATCTAATGCAAACCACAATTGAATCTGGAATTACAACAAGATCTAATAGATGAGAGATGAGGGTAATGGTGGTGATGGATATGCAGCGGTTGATGATGAAGGGGATGATGCGTTGTCCTCCAATGATCCGTGAAGCAGCTGGGATTTTACCCAACCAAGTTTCTCCTTCGGATCTCTTTCAGATGTGTTTTTTCGTGGTGTTTGGTGGCTGTGAATGCCGTATCCCCCTCTTGTCTTTGCTAGGAGAAAGTATTTGACGAGGCGATCACGCTGACACTAGTGCATTTGACAAAGTGGCCTCGCCTGCACTAATCGATCGTTATCGGTACTGATTGCTTCTCCTCGCTTGGTATTCTCCCAGGTGCGAAGGTAAATCCATAAAATGACTTTTATCACTTAGAAATATCATATTATAACATAATATGACAGTTCCAATTGATATGTTCATATAAGAATTAGTGATTTGGGATCTTGTTAAAACAAGAACAAAATGGTGCGTGCAAACGCAGTGAAATACAAAGATCCCTACTCTATTTATGCAAAAAACAAAAGGTAAAATATGCTTCAATTTTAGACCCATCAGCAGTAAATGTCACGTCTTAGTATTTGTTACCCCAAAAGGAACTAATGCCTGCATAAACTATTGTTTAATGCTTCGGTGCTTAGGACACACAACATGTGGCCAAGTTGTCAAGGACTTATCTCCTCAACCGTCTTATCTAGTGGCTACTAAATAATCAGTGGAGCCATGCATGTAGAAGCCACTCTTTATCTAATGTTGTACTCACATAGTTTGAGGTAAACTATGGTTTACTCGAGAGAGATTGGTTTTTTAATTGGAAATTTGTAGGTACGTCCTCATGTCTAAGGTAACTAGATAAGTCACACCCAACATATGCTTTTCATCAATATCATTGTAACAAACTACATTTAGACCACTAGATGCTTTTAAGAGTTAAAAACTCAATTTTGTTGTCCAACATATATAGACCATGCATTTAGTTTGACAAACAAGAAAGAATTGGCCACATGGGCGGCCCATAAGGCTGGGTAAAGGGACGCTCGCCCTAGTCCCCCATGAGGTAGGGTCCCTGGTCTTAGACTTATTTCTGTACCCATATTAGTCTTCTACTCTCGAGGCCCAACAATATAAAATAATTCTAAAAAATACTAATCATTCTTAAAATTTGAGTAATGTTTTAAATTCCAGTATAAATATGAAAGATATCTTTAAGATTTTTTCATGAGAAAGGGCCATTGCCCCCTTTACCTAGGGAAGCTCGTCCACTTCAAACAAGGGGTTATTGGTGTCGTGTTGTCCTAGGGCCCCTAAAATCTATGGACTGGCCCTAATCGGTCATACATGGTGATAGATATAGTAAAGACACTCTAGCATACATCTCAAATTAGCCACCTCGCCCTAGATAAGCAGATAAAGGCCCATGTAGAGAAGCTTATGTTGTTGTCCTTCTCGTTGAGTTTTTTACAACATAGAAAAATAATGATCAACTAATTAGTGAACCAAAGGACTATGAGGAGCTTATAATTGCAGACTTGGGCTAAAACACATAATCATGACTAACATTTAAAGTTTACACAGGAGATTGAACCTCATACCTTAAGCTGCTTTGCGGCCATGGTACTTGCCTCTTGTAGTTTTTAAAGAGCTTCTTAATAGCTTGATCCAACGCATGATCATCTAACTAAAATAATTACCAAGAGGAAATGAGTAAAAACATCATTACACAAGGATCCATGTGCACACACCTCACACATGTGTATTTTACAAAATGAAATACCTGTTGTTGCTCAAGTTTGTAAACCTGCCTTATATGCATGTTGGCAAGCAAGAGTATGATACATCATCTTTCTAAAAAAGGTGGTTATTAAAGTTAGAGAACATGTATGAGGAGTGTGAAGTTTTGTTGAGGCCAGAGCTCACAAAGAAATCAACATGAATGCTTTTGATATGTAAGTGTTGGGTAACCTGAAAGCCAAACATAGCTTACATCCAATCAAGAAGATATGCATTAGCCTTCTTTTCATGGTCCTTGGGCCATGACAGAGCCCTTGTATTACGAAGATTGGCAAAGGAGGCTTGTATCCAAATGTGGCATAAGTCATATTGTAATCATCTCAATATCTCTCCAAATATAACATGAAGATCAAGATGGGAATCTCATGATATTTTATAACAATCCGATGCTTGCTATCAGGGAGTAGGAGGATATTGAAAAGGAAATACAACTTTTTATGCTCCTCGACTAATTTATTACTTTCCTCAATCTGCAACAATTACAACGGGAAATGCACACAACCAATTTTGCAGATTACAATGTCAGTGTATTTTGTTGTTGTTATTGTTGTTGTTGGTTTTGTTGTTGTTGTTATTGTTGTTATTGTTGTCGAGGAAACAAAACAATTGCAATGTGACAAACGAAACAAAATTCTTAAGAAGCTATAATCCGCCATAGGAGAAACACAGAAGTAGGGCTCGCCATTGATGAGTTCCATCTGCAAAACATTGACGGCCTTTAGGACATCATACAAGATGCTTGTAGTCTGGTATGCCTTTTTGAGATGAGCACCGAACAAGCAAATAAATAGGCATATAAGGGCATTTAATATGTTATCTATTTAATGTGACACTTGGATTAACCGTCCGATTAAGACTAGCCCCAATAAGGGTATCATAGGTGGTATCATGCATTACATGCATGTAAAATGCTTATGTGTCACTTTAATTAACGATGAAAGAGATTGTGTTAGTATCTATCATAGATATATATGGTACCATAGCATATGGTACTAGAAAAAATAATCTCAAATAAATCTTGTACATAATTTTACCTTAAGATTCTATAAAACAATAAATACAATAAGACTACTACTACATGATAGTACTATGTATTGTGGAGATGGTACCATATATTAGTATTATATACATGATACTACTATATGATACTCCCCATTATGACCACTCTAAGTGGCATGTGTCAGGCAACAACTATTCTATAGTGGCAACTCGGTTTAAACTAGCGAACTCCCCGTCCGCTCGAGGTGAGTCAAGTTGTTCGACATTCTTGTAGGCATAGAGGCGACCTGACACAAGACGTCCATTCATTACTTGGGCGAGGCACAAGAGTAGTACTATGTATTTCTAGTGCAGTTAGGCCGACTCCAAATTAGTTAAGTAATAGTGTCTAGGAGGCAAAAGGCTAAAAAATGTTGGTTGATCTGTTAATTTTAAAAGAATCAGAGATTCAGATTTCTAGGAGTTTCAGAGAAACAAAAGACAGAATTAAATTAGGATTAAAGATAAGGATAAGGAGGAGGCCCACGAACCAAGTTCGGTCCTCTTTTTGTATGTAGCAAAAATGCCCTGATTGAGAACGTCACTAACCAAGTAATGGTTTGTGGCCCCTGCTGCGTGTGCAAATAAAAGGGGAAGCCGGTAGGTAGCTAACGATCTACGCTAGTTAGTTGTTTTAGCCTTGCCGCACCCCAACACCCAACGCCTGCACCAATCGCAGTCCACGCACAAGCAGCATGAAGACTGAAACCTCATCGTGCCGTGTCAGGGCAGTGCCGCTGGAGGCCGGAGGGCATCCAGACCTTCCCTAGGCCCTCTTCGTCGACTACAGAACAAGTATGTATCTTCCATGCAGCAATGGCTTCTTCCTCGACCCTAGCACCAAGTAAAAGACCATTTACCCTTTTTATTCATGTTCATTAGGTGTTCTAACGTGCTTCCATGTTGATATTGTGGTAGGCATAATGTTTTAGATCTAACATTGGTATCATATGCCTACTTGTGTAGTACTAGAACCCTAATACGATCTGCTGATCTAAAATTATGTAATATGGATCATGTTCTAGGCAAGTTTGATTAAGGTTTAGCCTCGGTTAATTCTAATTGCTCCCATACCATGCAAGGTTAAGGCTAATGATCATCTTTAATTAACCAAAAAAGTTTAATGATAAAATTTGATGTCTCGGTTAATTATTTTTGATCTTCTATTAGTCATGTTTGAGAAATTAGGAGGGGAGCACGAATCTACAAGTCAAAAGTAAATCCTCAATTTATGTATGAACCCTAACCCTAAGTTTCATCCCCAATTTTCACACATCTAATTCTGCATTTTTTATTGAGCACGAGCACAATGATATTGGGGATGAGAATCCTCACCTAACGTCGTCGGGTCGCCGCCTATCCTTTCGGGGGCCGCCGGAGCAACCACAGCTCCGGTGAGAGCGGGGATCCCGCGTCGCCGCTCACTCCCGACAGAGTAACGCGTTGATTGACGCGCTGCAAAGTGCGGAACAGACACACATGCCGGTGGCCGCCGCGCCACCTGTCGTTGTCGTCACCTGATGGCCGCTGGCCTTGCCGATGAGCACCATGCCCCCACTACCCCATAATGAACATGACGCCGGCTGCTACGCTCGACGGAGGAGCACGCAAGACTAGCCCAACGCATGCTTCTACGGCGAGCGCGGCCACCGCGTCTACATGGAGGAAGGGAAGCACGGCCGTGCACCGTTGCAATCGCCTCATAGAAGAGGATGCGGGGAGGAAGGCGGAGAAAGGGGAGGGTGTCGTCCCATGCTCCGTCATGGCTACTCTCTCGCAAAGTGCGTGCGCGCAGCATCGAAATAGAAAGGGGAGCGAGCGTGGACCGTAAGGCGGGTCAGGTGGGGTTAATGGGCTAGATGTGAGGCTGGGTTGTGGCCCAGGCAGACATAACGCTGGGCCGCTAACATTTTGTGTTTTAATTTTCTTTTTTTTTTCTACATTTTTAGTGCAGTTTTCTTATGTATATATTTTATGTTTTTTGCACTGTTTTATACAAAAAATATATTGCCTAAAAAATATGATTAGAGAAACATGTTATTGTTTTGAATAAAAATGAACCAACGAGATTTTTCATTTAGAATATTTAATATGTTCTAATATTGTATGATCATTTTAGGCATCGAATAATGTTGTTTTTCCTTATGGTTAATTTTGATGCTTATTTTTAAAATGTCATGACTTTAAAATTAATTCTGACCAATGTTGTGTTAATTTTGCAAGTCAATATCCTTAATGTTATTCTAATTATATGGCATCTCTGCGCAACGGTGTTTTGACATATAATTAAAAATTTGATGATTATGACATGCTTTATTTATATTCATGCAATTTGCTAATGAATTTCCATATGAAAATTCTAGCATCCGTTACGATACGCTATGATACTGTCGAGCCATTGATAGGAAGCAATTTTCCCCGCTGGAAGAACTCAATCGAGTTAAGCTTGGCTTTCAGCAAGTAAGCCCTCACCACCCATTGTTGGTGCCGCGGGGTATGATTATTTAAAGAAATCTTATGATTCCAAGAAGGAGAAATGGGAAATATCAAATCACGTGGTTATTCTACTGATGAAGTCTTCCATCTCACCTGAGATTATTGAGAGTCTCCCATGAAGGATACTCCTAAGGAATTCATGGCAGTCTTGGAGGAGCAATTCCAAGGCTCCGAAAAGGTTTATGCGTATAAGCTTGTTCACAAGTTACTTGGGAAGTATAAAAGTAATGGAAAAGTTAGGGGCCACATGATGAAAATGATACCTGCTTCACAAAAGCTGAAGACTTTAAAATGTGAGCTCAGTGACAATCTCCTTATGATAATGATATTGGAGTCCCTCCCTGAAGAGTTTGATCAATTCAAGATCAACTACAACTCCATGAAGGAAAAGTGAACACTCAATGAGTTATGCCCTAGGATTGTCCGGGAGGAGGAAATGTTCATGAGGCAGAACAAGGACCAAGCCTTTCATGTTGGCTCCCAAAAGAGAAAGCATGATGTGCCAAGTTTCCCAAAGCTTCCAAAGAAGCCTTTCAAGAAAGAAGTACCAAAGTCTAAGGGAAAAGAGATTGGACAGTCCTTAGAAAGCGCAGATGATGAGAATGTGCGCTTCCATTGCAAGAAAGGAGGTACTTACCTGGAATGGATAGAGTAGGGAACATAGCTTGATCTGGGGGGTAGCAGGTGGTGTTTCAGAGTTGAGCAGGGGCGGTAGAAATAGGGAATAGTTTCAGCGGGAGAGATTTGCTAACCTCCTGCCCCACCTTTTTGCTGCAGCCGAAAAGCTCCCGTCATCTCCGGCATCGGCCGCGCCGTGTGCCTCCCTAGAAACGGCCGACTCGACCGTAGTCGTTGGGCCTGACTGCGGGATGCTTTAAAGTTCGTGCCAGCGCAGCCAAACCACCAGTGCAGACAATCAATCAGCCCAAATTTTGCTCCACTGGGCCTGTCCGAACCACATGCATGCTACCAAACGAGCCCCTAAGGGACAATGTATGTAGGCGATCATCGGCGGGGCACAAAGTAATATGACCATGCCATGATCGCATCACTTTGGGCGCGTTTGGTAGCCTACATGAGGTCCGTACAAGCCCATTGGCGATGAAATTGGCACGATTGGTTGCCTCCATAGACCCTGCGTTGTGGACAGCACGAGTCTTAAAGCAGCCCGCAGCAAGACCCAACTATACGTTCGAATCAGTCATTTCCAGCTGGCCTGACTCGGGCGAGCGCACAAGTGCACCGGCGCATGCAACGATGTCTCTCCTCTCCTCTTGTCTCTCCTGTGTAAACAAGCTCAATTTGACACCTTGCAATTAGCACAAAGATGCCCCAATTCAAAACAAGATCTACATGAAAAAGATGCGCATCGACGATGGAGTTTCATTCTAGCCATCATCTTCGAGGTTCTTGAACTGTATATTCTCAGATTTATGGTCAAAATTGGAGTTTTTTGGAGAAATTTCTTCAGATTCGTCGCATAGAATCAACCGTTCGAAATTTCCTTCTATGAGTAGCTTGATCTTGCTATTCCTCACAATTTTTATGTTGCAAGTGGTTCGTTTTCATGGAGGTAGAGGATCCATCTGTTGAACTGCTCTCTGAACTATAGGTGTACCTACGTGAGGATGAACTTCATATGTAGTTTCTCAGCTTGTATGTGAGGCTGAAGATGAGGTAGAGGAAGAATGCCTACTCGACGATCGGGTCAGGCAGGTATAGGAACACCAAGGTTGTTGTCTCCGTCGACCGCGGATGTGACCGCTCGTAGCTCCTCTTCGTCGTGTACGTGTTCTAGGAGGTCCAGTCCGTCGTGTTCCAGCTCGAGTTCCTGGACGCCACGGGCAAGGACGCCGACACAACGAGCAAGATCGACCAGTTTCTAGTCCAGCCCGCCATCGAGGAACACTAATGTGCATGGTCATGTTTGTGTCTCAGCCGCAACAGTTGTCCCGCCGGCCTCTGTCACTGACGCAGCCACAGGAGGTGTCATGTCGCCCTCCGTAGCCGGCGCAACCGCAACAACTGCCATGCCACCCTCCATCATCGGCGCAACAACAGCTATCCTGCCGCCCTCTGTCGCCGGGATGTAGTAGACGAACACGAAGAACAAGAGCTGCTAATGACTGTTTAGGTGTGCATATTAGTGTGGTAGGCAATCCGGCACAGACAACCAAATAATATGCATTTATTGTTATCCTCATGAAAAAGATTTATACAAACTGTCAAACAAGATACAGAAGCTGGCTCGGAGGTCGTGTGGCAATGATGGCACTGCCCCGGTCAGACAAGAAAGTGAAGGCTACCATTCCTCGTCTGTCCGGTACATTGTGAGACGAATGGAGTAGATTTTTCTTGCCAGGATTCCGTTCAATAGATTTCAGAATTACTATGTGTCCACGTCTGTCACGTTGCTGTCGGCTCCGGAATGGAATGATGGGAGGCACACGATGCACGCTCCACGGATCCCCATGATCCCAAAGCAGCACCACGTCCAGACCACCAAATCCAAGGAAAAGAATTCCGTTGCTGACACGACGGCGTCGCGTCCGACTCCTCCCCCACTTTCTCCCCACCACCACCACCACCTCTCTCCCCCGTTCGCGCAATCGCGATGCATCCAACCCCTTCACGTGCGCCCCTCTAACTCGCTCTTCCGGTCAACCCCGCCCGCCCAGCCGCCGCCGTCGAATGCAGACAGACGCGGATCGTCGAAGCGCATTCCTCCCTTCCCTCCCCTCGGCCAACCGTAGCAGCAGAAGCGTCCGTCGTCCCTTAAACTATTCTCTCCTTCCGCTGCGGTTGTCCCCTGCATTGGTTTAAAGGACATCCACGGAGGAGAGCCGGGGGTCCCGCGCCCCGACGGCCCTGCATTCCTCCTCCTCCTACGCATTGCCGGAATCCAGGGCTCGCCGCGCGCCGCCGCTATCTGGGTTGCCGTTCGCGATTGGATGCAGACAGCAGGAGGAGGAGTAGTAGTAGCAGTGAGGGTTTTGGTTTGGGATCGAGGATCTGGAGGCTAATTAAAGGTGGGTGCATTTTTCCTTCTGGCATTCTAAATTGGGGGATCCGTAGAGGAGGATAAGGCAAACATTGCATCTTGACGACGCTTGGAGCTGACAGTTGTCGGGAGATTTTTTTTTTTAGCCGCCAAGATCAGTGCGTTCTTCCTGCTCTGCCTCAGAGAGAGGATCTGTTTTGGATTGCTTGTTTTCATCAACGTAATTTGCAGTGCTGTATGGTTCCAATTTTGTGATTTTTTTGTATGGATCCTGAATGAACTGCCTGCATATTCTCTTCAGCATTGGAGTATTTTGGACCTGGTGTTCCCACTTGGACCTTGCGAGAGAAAAAGGCTTGTTCTGGGTTCATCAGCGAAAATGGCCTTCACCGGTGAGGAAAAAATGAAGGTGACATGATTACTGCATTTCCTCAACCGCATTATCTGCAGATGAAGTACTTGTCTTACAACAAAAGATTGGATTTGCATTCCCAGGGATGTCACCCCAAACTTTTCGGTACAAAGGAGAAGAAATCTGCAAAGAGGACAGACGGTCCAAGCTGCAATGCAGGTTGGTTCATATCCCCCCTTCACATGATATCTACTATCTGCCCTTTACTTTACCCATGACGTATGAAAATGCCTTCGGAGGTCCTTTTCATCCTGTGATTTAGCAAATTTAGATTAAGTCAAGGTGTTTTAGACACGACACACAACCTAAAACCTTTTCTTAGCTAAACCTGAAAAAAATATTCTAGTATTTGAATAACTCAAAATTAATACTATGAAAAAAGGACTCCTGCCTTTTTTTTCTGCAAAGCTGATAGCACAATGACTTTTTGTAGAAAAGAAATAGCGGAACAAATGGAAACCAACTTTAGCCAAGCAACATTTTCACCAAACTGTTCCATAACTGAATAATCACTTCAGATCTATAGTGGCAAGCTTAACCAAAAGCACGCTTTCGCAGAATTGATGATTAAGAAAATCTGCAACCCAAACAACCAAAAGAAAACCTGCAATCCAAACAACCATGCAACATAAAGCATCGACCATAACCCATCATTCCACTTTCTCTGAACGTGGCATCTTTTCTAAAACCGAAACATGGCATTGTTTCGGTTTAGGAAGCACATATCAAACAGTCTAAAATTATATGGAGAATAATGTGAAGCTCCACCATAGCCATGAAACAAGGCACACATTCATTAAGGTAGCTACTCCCAATAATCATTTTTCTAGGAAACATAGTTTATCTTGACATAATAGCAGGAATTAACTGTGCTGTATGCTCCTATTTATTACAGCAGGTGACCTTGGAGTAAGTTCTTGTAAGGTAGTATCCTCTTCCCCATTGAGAACACTTTCAGGTACTTTAACATCTAAAACCTGTGTTTTAGTACGATTATTTGGATTAAGCTGTTTACAGTTGATTTCACGTGCCGCTTTAATTCAAAGCAGGAGTTAAGAGCATACGTCTCAGTCATTTCCTGGCCCAACCTTCTAGTAATAAAACAACTGAGCCCATCAGGTACAACAGTTGAAATTTCGTATACTGTCATTTTCTCATTCTTTTTATGCCAACTAATCAGATTCTCTACTCTCTACTTTCGTTAAACAGAATATTTGTCTCTACCTGGAACGTTGGTGGGAAAGCACCTACTGCTGAACTGAACATGGATGATTTTGTTCCACCTGATGATCATTCAGATATTTATGTGTTGGGGTAGGTCTTCCACTGATTTTGTAGCAGAAATGGAAATATTCTCTGCCAACATTACTAGTTAACATGCATCTATAATGCCTGAGTATAAATTTTCTCATATAAAAAGATTCAGCACCTTGCATGTTGTGGTAGTAGACTGTTATTGAACACATTTAGTATTTGTATTCAGCACAACAAATCCTGCTTCATTTTCAAGTTTCAATGTTATTTAGTGGATTTTTCTTCTTCATGCCATTAATCCTGTTCATTTAATCTTTGAACAGTTTTCAGGAAATTGTTCCGCTCAACGCTGGTAATGTGCTTGTGATAGAAGACAACGAACCAGCTGCAAAATGGCTTGTTCTTATAAATCAAGCATTAAACCGGCCTGCTAACAATGATACCAACGTCTTTCAGCAGCATCCATCTCCCTCTGTCGAATCTACCTCCTCCCGAGCTTCTTCAAGCCTCGATACTTCATTCTCTGACTTAGCAAAAACAGCAAGTGGTTCCACAATCTTCCAAAAATCTTTCCTGAAAGCCATTAGTAAATCTTTCATGCCACTCCACAGAAAACAGCTTAAGGCCTGCAACTGCCCAGTCGAAATGATCAAATCATCTTACAGGGATGCTTGCTTTCGGCGCCCGAAAAAACATGTTGACGAGACTGATTCCTCAGGAGAGGAAGAAAAAGAGAACATGAGGAATTCTTGTGGCTCTGTTCTAAGCGAAGTAACTTCTGCTCCCACCGCAAGGGATCAACTAAAATATAATCTTATAGTGTGCAAACAAATGGTTGGTATTTTTGTCACTGTTTGGGTAAAGAAAGAACTAGTGCAGCATATCGGCCACCTAAGGACATCTTGTATAGGGCGAGGAATTCTGGGATGTCTTGGAAACAAGGTAAGGACTGAATCAGATTGAAGTAGTCCTGTAACTAATTATCAGTATCCTGAATACACGTCTACTGCAGGGATGTATATCAGTAAGCATGACAGTGCACCAGACAAGCTTTTGTTTCATCTGCAGCCATTTGGCTTCAGGCCAGAAAGAAGGCGACGAATTCAAAAGAAACTCTGATGTTCTGGAGATATTGCGACTCACACTGTTTTCAAGGCTTTGCAGGAGAGCTGGGCGAAGGATTCCGGAGAAAATTCTTGAGCATGAGTAAGAATGCAGTGATATTTATGTTCGTACATCTGTTTCTTGTCAGTTTAGTATTCTGGAATTAATTAGTGCACTCTTGGTCTCAGTAAGGTGATATGGTTTGGGGATCTGAACTACCGAATTGCACTGAGCTACGCAGATACAAAAAAGCTTTTGACAGAAAATAATTGGGATGCCCTTTTTGAAAAGGACCAGGTAACATCTTATTAGTTGAACTATTACTTGTTGTTAAGAAGTCGGTGCTACTAAATAAATCAGAAAAGGTGACATAATGTTTTCAAAAGATTTCCTTATTTTCACTCAAACATTCTCCTCTTCTGCAAATTTTCCCTCCCTAATGTTTACATCATATTTTGTTCTTCAGCTTAAAATTGAACGGGATGCTGGTCGAGTGTTTAAGGGGTGGAATGAGGGGAAGATATATTTTGCTCCCACATACAAGTACTCGTATAACTCGGATGCTTATGCTGGTGAGACTGCAACATCAAATAAAAAGAGGAGAACACCAGCATGGTATGCACCATCTTTTACTACTCCCTTCGTTTCAAAATATAAGATGTTTTAACTTTGTGAATGGAGTGCATCTAGACTCCTTTTAGTGTGTAGGTTCATCTAGGTTTGAAGTGAACCTACACATTAAACGGGGTCTAGATACACTTCATTCACAAAGCTAAAACATCTTATATTTTGAAACGGAGGGAGTAGTTCTGTGACAAAGAAACCCTGTTTGGAAAAACAATGAAAGAATAATGTCCTAATATTATTATATTCCGCTGTCACTGTAGGCACAAACATAGGGTTTCTGTGCTTGCCGTGCCATCTTAAATCCTACAAAGCTGAAAGGTTGTTTATTACACAAGCATAGGTTTTGAAGAGTTTCTTCTAGAACATGCAAACGCTTTGCATATCTTAGAACATAAAAAATCCTAAGGATTAGAATCCCACCAAAAATTCTTTGAGAATCCTCTGAACCAAACAGGCCTGATCATGCAGTGTGATATTGCCATTGCTGTTCACTACGAGAGGCGTAGCTCCTTAATTGCTTCCATGCCAAAGTATATTAAAGAAAATAAACGCTGCATGATGTAGTTCTAATGTACAATAATCTAGCTAAAGTTTCAGTTTATGATCCTGTTGTTTAAATGATTTGGTGAAAACTTAGTTCCAGTGACGGAATGTTTTATGCTTGTGAACCATCTTTTGCTTGAGCAATTGCATTGCATATGTCTCAAGTAGTAGAACCTGCTCAGGTGTGATAGAATCTTGTGGCGTGGAGATGGCACTTCACAGTTATCCTACTACCGCGGGGAGTCTAAATTTTCAGATCACCGTCCTGTCTGTGGAACCTTCACTGTTGAGGTCGAGACACTCGATAGAAAGGCAAGGAGGCGCTCGTCTAATGCTGACATGAGAATCGGTGCTGAAGAGCTGTTACCAAAGGACAAGAATAAGGGTAAAGGTACTGCACTTTTTCACTCAGAGTGGTTATTTTCTAGAAAGATTACATCCTAAGTTTTCGTATCGTAACCAACCAGCTGTATGTCTGCCAAGCACAGTACAGAGCAATAATAGACTGCTTCCTTTTCTTTTTCCGAAAATGACAAGGGGGGAGAACTGCCTCCCATTTTCATTACTTGTTAGGTTTCAACAACATTGAGTGAAACATGATTCATTGTTTAACTACAGAAGTTTCTCTCACATTTTCTCCTGAGATACGTAGAACTATTCGAGAGGCAGGCTTAATATATTCTGAACCCGTAAATAGATATGAAAAGGTCATAACTGTGCGATCTTAAGCTCTGGACTTGTACAGAAGAGGCTGATCAGTACTTCCATTTTGCAGGCATATCACGGAGTCTGAGCTCTAAAATACCACAATAGTGTGCATGCCAGTTCTAGGAAGAAAAGACTTGTATGCATCATGTTTTCTTAAGAACTGGGTTCTGTCTGGATGAGGGGTAAAACCCAGCCTGGTGCTCTTCTTTTGAACAGAGCAACATGCTCTACAAGCGGTGGGTATAGCTTGTCCGAAAAATTGTCTGGGAGGAGTAAGGATAATGTATAGGAAATTTGGTTATTCTTTCCAGCGTCCTTGCAAAGAAAAGAAAAAACACATGTTTTCTTCCCAACGAAATGGTTTGGTTTACACATACCTACTATGATTAAACCAGCCAATATCAATTGGTCTGGCATTTTTGCTGTGTGGGAGAATAATTAGTTGGGCGTGAAGCCACGAACATGTTGAAATGCACGGGATGCCTTTTTGTTTTGTTTTGCGATTGCCAGTTTCAGGAGAGTCGTGTGAGTCCACTTGGTGCTATCGATACCAGCAGAGCTTTATTTGTCTGTAAACTGTGTTCTCCTCTTATTTCTCCTGGGTTTTTCGATGTTATGTGATTGAAGCGTGGCAGGAAACCATGGAACTATCTCAGTTTAGTGTTAAAAAAGAGGATCGGTTTTGGGCCCGAAGTTTAGAGCAGGAGAAAACAAAACAAAAAATGTTCTGAAGCTGTTGGTCCGTGCTTCAGTATATCTGGTCGAAGTCAGAAATGTTTGACAGTACTAAAGTCGGCGACAAGAAATCTTTTCTTCAGGTCAGTACACAAACTCAGATGGGGAGTGGAGGGATGGGAGAGGCGGAGAGCGTAGATAGCAGCTGAGGAATTGAATGGAACGGATCTTGACATTGATGAAACCAACAGCGCTGGGTATTGTCGATCTGGTCCGGCCGGCCGGTGTCACGATCGTCTTGCCCGCCGACGGCGATTACAATGCTTCGTCCCCCACCACACGGCGAATCTATCAACTCTCCCAACCTCCCCGCCCAAATAAATGCCCAAATCCATCACCGAACACTCCACGTGATGCCACGACCCAGCGTAGTACGAAAAATTAATGTGATTTGTGCTTTGCTCTAGAGGAAGAAACATGTACGTAACGAGACGAAGATAGCAATGCAAAACTACGAGCTACACAGGAGGTCACAAGTAAAGGAGGTATCACAATTCACAAGGAAAAAAATCTCTCGTGTGCAACAACAGAGAATGTGAGGCAAGAATTGAGAAGAATGTAATATCATCGGGCTAGACGTGTGAGACCGGGGACAAATGTCACACGCTCAAGAAACCCTTTGTCGGTCTAGAACATCGCGGCCGCCGTGATCGCGAGCGGTAGCGCGGCGAGAGCGGCGAGGCTGTGCGAGGTGAAGCGGCCGGAGGCGGCCGACTTGGACGGCGATAGGGACGGCGGGTTGTCTGCACAGACCACATGACGGATGAAACGTCAGAAGCATAATTTAGCAATGTGGGATAGCGACCAGTACTACAGTGCAATTAACACCGAATAATTGGAGCATCTTGAAGTATAAACAGGACACCAGTTAAGAGCTCTAATCAACATCCGGCAGAACACTAGAACTATCCTGTGTTCTCCTATGTAGAGTGGGATGAAATATCTAGAGAATTTGCTAGTACTAAAATTCTGGACACCTCCAATGCCTCATTCTACGTATTAACTTTTTCTTTAGAGATAGTAGCTGATCTTTGCAAAGTAATCTTACCATGGAAAAGTTGTTGTAGTACAAGGATAATAACTTCCGGTTTTTCAAGTTAGGTATGCAGTGCAATCATGTCAAGTACTCTAGTAAAAAGGACTGAAGAAACACAGGGCAAGCAGGGCAGGAGTAGTAATGGCTCACCAGGCATTTGTGGTCCAGTAGCGGATGGAGAGACGCCTGTGAATGGCGCTGCAGAAGGCCCAACAGGGACTCCAAAAGCTGCATACATATTAATTATTTTTATTTTTTTCTTCTAAAAAAATATATATTGTGTTAATAAGTTACTACTACTACATCCGTAAAACAAAATTCACTGGGTTCTTTTTTTGCGAGGAGATCTAGTAGATGAAATTCGAATGTTAAATCACAACATTAATTAAGTTGGAGATACTGAGAATTTCAAACAAGGTTTATATTAGACTACTGTATCTCTTTGATAAGTGGTTCATTCATCACACTGATGCTAAAACTACAAGAGTGACATGATCAAGTGAACTTTCTGCGCATATATATACAGATCAGTGAAGCGCGGTCTCAGACTCAACCGAGCATCGTAAATCTATTTTTGCTTTTCGTCTACGTATAACATTTTTACAGAAATCTGGTTCCAAATTAATGTGTATGACAGACGGGGTGGTACCTGCGCAGGCGCTGAGCGGCGGCGCGTTGAGGCCGCAGACGCCGGGCAGCGCCATGGCGCGCTTGTAGTCGACGCTGACGCCGTAGGACTCGCCGCCTCCGGCGAGCAGCTGGCAGAGGCAGACGGGGTTGGACTGCAGCAGGCCGTCCAGCTCGGGGCAGCAGGGCTTGTCCGGGTGTTTGGCCGTGCTCCCGCTCTCGACGTACGGCAGGCAGTCGGACATGTTGAGCACCGCGTCCATGCACTCCGGGCTGATGGTAGCGGCGGGCGCCGGCGCGGCCGCCGCCGGGGCAGCCGGGGCCGCGGGAGCATGGGCAGGAGCGGGGGCAGAGCGGTGCGCCCCCGACGCCGTCCCCACCGCCACCGCCAGCACCGCGAGCGTCACCGCCCACTTCAGCCGCTGCGTCGCCATCGGTTGCAGGAAGTGGATCGGTCGGGTAGCGCGTGCTCGCTTGGGAATTGGGAGGTGTGGCGGTGCTGTGTGTTGAGTGTGGAGGCGAGGTGTCTGCGCGTCTACGAGTACAATGCGTGCTTATATATATAGCGGGAAATAGCACAGAAGCTATCGCTGAAGGTGGAGCGGTGAGCACCGAAGTGGGCCGGTCGGTCGAGCTAGCTTCGTGTGGCTCGGTGCGTTCTCGTTTTGGACATCTTGCTATTACGGGCACGGTCACATTGTTCTCTGGTGGCTTAATTAGAGGGGGTAAAAGGATCTGCTACCACTTTTGCTTCTTTTGTTCAGTGTTCCCCCTCTTTTTAAAATTTGGACAACAAAAACTCGATACTGATTCGTTTCGAAGACCGTATGAACCCAATTGAATCCTATATGGTCCTCTTAGACGTATATTCACCATAAACGTATACTCACATGCCTGCGAGAGGCGAAAATTGGGAGGTATATAACAGCAACAACAAAATTTTAAAACATGGCATGCAAAAACATAGACCAAGTACACCTATACAGAAATATATATGGTCTGGATATAGGTTTCGACCGGTCAAAATAAAACTGACACATGCAAACTTAAGTTTTAGGGGGGAGACACCGAAGCAAACATCGTCTGCTACATTTTGCGGGGCAGCGCCAATGACCGTCGGATGCTGCAATCGTAGGGCAAAAAACGACTCTAACAACTGTCGTGGTCGGTTTTGCTACCGTATTTTTTTCGGCACCGTCCCTTCGTGTTGCATATATGTGATACCACGCAGCTGCCGCATATTTTCCCACCTTTGATGTAGCCACACGCGCGCACATGGCACACCCAACCACCACTTTCCCCACCTCCGCTGCTGCAGCCACTGACGACTACCGACCCTCCCCCTCCCTCCCCCCTCCCCCTCCAGATCCGGCCGTTGCTCGCCGTCTCCTAGCGATAATCGATGACACCATCGGCCAATCGAAGCAGTAGCTACCGGAATCGACGATGTCGTCGTCCCGCCGTTCGAAGGGTATCACCGGCTTCCTCGACGTGAGGATGTGGCCCAACTCACATTCGACACGGCGCGGAAGAAGAACGCCGGCAGCGCCGGGCTGCCGCCACCCATCCCCGTCGACGACTCCTCCGGCAGGCTCGACTCGGATATTTGGAATGCGTCCCATGATGACTTCAGTTGGGATTAGATTTAGGGTTAGATTAAGGTTTAAATTTCCTTGAACTTGTTTAAATTTCATCTTGTATTTTCAATTTCCTATGCCTATGTTAATATAAGTTTGACTCTATGTATACATTTGAACGAAGATGTCTGTTTTGCTACAGCTGCTAGAGCTAGCAACCGCTGCAGCAGTTTGCGGCCGCTGTTTTGGTGCCGAAAAATACAAAACTGTTGTCGCAAAATGTTAGAGATGCTCTGATGGCACACCCAGCCGCCTAGTACTCCTTGGTCGGAAATGAATCACCGAACAAAGTCTCTGCACTTTGCAGATCGATCGGGGCGACTCGACGTGTCGTATGGTACGATTTAGTAATTCGTATCGTGCGGTGCCGTCCAAGACTGCAGAAGCATACTGTTATCGAGCTACTGATGATGATGATGACCTGTCGAAGCAGTAGCTACCGTCGATTCCGTGCTGGCACCGCCGGTGTGCAGCTAGGCGCGGCCCGTCACGGAGCGTCCCACTGTTTACACGTACGGGAGGAGAATTTCGAAACTGGTGGTAATCAAACTTCCGTGATCTGCCCTTCGTTTGGTTATTAGTATTATGTCCAAGACCGGTCAGATCGAACAGTAATCTGGGCCGTCCGGTCGGGTCCAGTAGTACATAGCGCCCATCCTGTTTGATCTGGACCGATCTCGCCGGCTAGATGCTGCTGCCGGAGCGCATCGCCGTTGCTGGTTGGGACATGCTACTACTCCGCCATCGCGAATGAATGCGGGCGTGAATGCTGTACGGTGGCAGCAGCACGAGTGTGGTGGCCGGCCGCGCCCGCCCGCCCATCATCACTGCGCTGCAGCGAAGCAGCTTGGAAGATCGATCCCATCCATGTGTCATGTGTGTGTGTGTTGTGTGAATATCAGACTTGAAGGCATGCCGCGTCATGAATGCGAGCTGCAATGCCTGCCTAGCTAGCTGGGAGGGACAGTGGGGTAGACGTGGGCCGCGTTTCGGGCTGAGACTTTAACGTGCTCCAAAAATCGGTTGGGAGGAAGCCTGGTCTGGTCGATGGACCGTCTCCTCTCCTCTGGCGGCATTGATGAGCCGTCCTTGACCTTGGACGGGAGAGCAGGATGAACGTGTATTAGGACACGACGGCGGCGGTGAGTGTTCATATGGATAGTCGTCCTCCTCCGGATCCAACGGGATACTGCAATTGTCACGCCACATGACCTTCAAGTACAGCCGCAAGCAAGCTGGTTTCAGGGTGTAGATAGCTCCTGTGTTGCACGGAATATTTGCCGGGGACATCCAATCTTTTGGGAAAAAGAACATCGGAGCATCCACAAATCCACAGAGTGCAACAAACGGAAAATCTTACGGATGCCCTCAAATCACATGTGCCTTTTTCTTTTTTTTGTAACCACGAAATCGTTTAACCATCCAAAAAAAAGGATTACAGCAAAATCAAAGCTCATGCGAATCAGGAAATGTGGACGGAGGCTACAGATATCCTGTAAACCTTACATATATACAGAGCACACAGTGGATTGCTTGGGTCAGCCGAATTCTTCATGCTGAAAATTCCTCTTCGGATGCATTACATTCCTCCGCGTCAGCAACCTCGCCGTCCTCTTCATCAGACTCATCACCGTCCTCCTTGCTCCCCGCTTCCTCGTCACTACTGGACCCCGAGTCCTCCTGCTCGCCATCTTCCTTCAAACCGAGGCTGCTGCTGTCTTTGTCTTTGGCCATCTCGGCATCCGGCAAGTCATCATCCAGGTCTTCTGCAGCGGCAATATCATCGATCTCAAGTTCAATCTGGTTCACCTTCACGCTAGGAAACTCCAGCGGCTTATCAGGCCAGTCCTTGAAGAAATCGTTCTGGGCCATGAATTTGAACGCGTGCAGGAGCCTGTGCCTGTCCCTCTTCATGTCACAACTAACAAGCTTCTGAAACAGGGTCGGTTCTCGGCTCTTGACCATTGCGCGACTAGGGTTCCACTCCCGGGGCCTTTTAGACTGAAAATCTCTCTGGTCATTCCTCTGTCTCTTATTGCCACGGCCCCCGCGCCCCCCACGACCCCCGCGGTTTCCAAAACGAGAATCCCTTTGTTGAGCTCTCCATTTACTTTCCCTTTCGTTGCCTTGAGGTTCCCTGGGTTGACCCTCGGTTTCAGATAGATAGCCAGGTGGTAGTTCAGGGAGCTCAAGACCCAGTTCTTTCTGCTTTGCAAGAACTTCCTTGAGTTCCTACAGAACGAAACGACCCTTTGTAAGTCTGACACATGCCGTAGATGGAAATATTGGAGTAGCATCGTCTAAAGACATATTAACCTCAAGTCCTTCATACTGTAGGCAAAGCTTTTCTACTTAGAGAACCCACTAAAGAAGGTACATATATGAATCAGAAAACTAGAGCTTACCTGACGGCGCATTTGGGCCTCTTCATCTTTCTTCTGATCATCTAACTGACTCTGAGACAGCTTCTGTGTTAGGAGGTCAGCAGTCAGTAAACGCTCCTTCCATGTCCACATAGAGTTGCTCAGATCTAATAAAAGACATAATTATATAAACATTGACCTTGTTTACGTTGCCACTTGTAGGGTAGTTTTTCTTGCGTGCCTGTACCCACTGTTTAACTTCGTTTGGGTCATATATAATAGGAGGACGCCTGCAAGAACACACTAGGTCACTACAACATTGGAAACCAACAAGATATTCTATTAACATGTGAACCAGAAAGGAACCAATAACAAGTTAACAACTAAATATGTAGCAACATACAAGGATTTAATCATTTGCCAAACAAATATGAACATGCTTTAATAATTCAGAATAAAGGGGTATAAATGGTCTGGTGGTTAGAAAGAAAAACGTCACCTAACTAAGTAGCAGATATTGTTACCACAAGCTAGTTAGCAGTTAGCGCTAGAATATGGGCAAAACCACTGCAACTAAGTCGGTCTACAGCAAACAGACTAGAAGAAATGCAGATATCCTAAACATGTAATACAACTCTTACTAATATTACATACTTTCGTCCTCCTTCAGATGCTCCTGGACTGTCAGAGTGACGTCCTCCTGATGTTGGACTGTCACTATTTGTAAAATTGGGTTTTCCATCTCTCCAGTCGTTTCTTCCTGAAAAGGTGATAAATTAACTAATGGTAGCTAAGATACAAAAAATATTGTAGATATCAATGGCATGCTGGCATGTTCTTCTATCATGTAGCTAAGGTGATCAAATATGTGAATCAATGTATCATAAAAATATAAAATAGCACAGAAGTACACACAACTGTGTTAAATAAGATATAAAGAGCAGTATATTCATCTGTACTTTTCTTATACTTAATTTTGAAGGGATTATGTAAGGAGGCCCTGGCAATGAATTTAGTTAATAGAATAAACAGGAGAAATACAACTTCTGCACAATGTGTACAAGGAACCCAGTTGACTAGGCTACACAGCAAGACGGTGAGAATTAAGCTATAATGAATCTAATTGAGCAGAGTTGGCTTGGCCTCCTCTTTAACACTATGTAGAAGTAACTGGATGCTTTTGATGAAGTTAACCTTCCAGGAAGCAGAGGGTGTAATCTGTTCTAACATTTTATTGTCCCTTTGCTTCTTACTTTCCTTACAGTTAGTGATTAATAAGAAATCAAAATAAAGCTTTAGTACCCATAAATTGATTATGTATAAACCATGTAAAAAAGGTACCCACAAATTATATCAAAATGTATTTCGCTTCAAGGCGAACCGACAAGCATGCAAGTACATTTTTAGTGGCAAATGAAACACATCGTAGCAATGAGTTATCATGCATTCATATGGACACTCCCTGCAGTGCTGCTTAATTGTGGCGAACACAGCTTTTCCCCAAAACGCAATATCTTGACTTGGTGAAAATACAGGACAGGTAGTCGTGGCATTCACTTTCTAGAAAGTACTTCTTCCGTCCAGAATAATTGACTCGGATTTATCGAGATTCACATGTATCTACACACTAAAATGCATTGAGATACACGTTTCTAGATAAATCCAAGTCACTTATTTCTGGACGGAAGGAGAAGAAACAATATGCATGTTCAAAAGCATGAAGTGACACAAAGTAAGTTCTATTTGTATGCCATAATCATAATACCTCTTCCACGGCCTTGATTGAAATTTCTCCCTCTCCCCCTTCCACCAGATGGGCCAAATTGCCTTCCATCCCTGGCATCTCCTCTTCCCCTTCCACCTGACGGGCTAAATTGCTTTCCACCCCTACCATCTCCTCTTCCCCTTCCACCAGATGGACCGAATTGCCTTCCATCCCTACCATCTGTTCCAGGGTTAAATCGGGTTTTCTGATCTGGTGTGTTGTTCCGCTCACCATTTTCAGAAACAACATTAGAGATGCCATCTGATTTGTTATTAGTGTGGTTAGCCTGTTACAAAATCAGAGAAACATCAATTAAATCATTTAAGGCTGTGCTGTGTAGGAACAGAAAACAGTACATCAGATTAATGAGAAGACAGTGAATTAACAAAAAGGAATAGTTGTAAAATCAGGTCTGCTCTTGAGAGCTTAGCAAACATATAGCCATTATCTAACCAATTCCTAAAATCTTCAGCAATATTAACAGATGTGTTCATAACTATACATTCCAGAATGGCCAGGAAATCATTTGCACATATTTATACAAATTAAAAAGTGCAAGAAGATGAACAAACTTTGTGCGAAAAAACAGAAGGGTATTCCGAATAGATGTTTGTTGTGATCATAAGGGCACTTACTAGAAACAAGATGCACGAAGAGAAAATTCAGTGAACGTGTGCCAAACTGAATATAAAATACTTGAAACAGCAAAACATCAGGCTTGCATACCCGACCAATACTGCATTGTCGCACATCATTATCAGAATTCATAATGTCCACAAAGTGTTATGATCTTATAATTGGTCTTGCTAACATCCTTCAAAGAGCATCACTCGGGAGACATGACAGCTATGCCAATGCAAGATGTGACTAGGGACAAAATGTAGTAACAGATAAGAATGATAACTATTTCCTCAGGGAAGAATTAAGTATGTTCTAATAACTACTAGAGCATGCTGACACGATCCTAAAGGCTAAATGATTGCTGCTAGTTTATAACCAATCGATCAATTCTAACACACAGAAGCAAATGATTCACCAACCTGACTGCCCCTTCCATCACTGTTCCGATCTTTCTCATCAACATTCAGCCCAGGCCTCGGCGAACCAGGCCCGACACCGCCCCCGCCGCTGCTGTTGCAACCGTTCCCCACAACGCCCATCATCGGCAGCGGTGGCCGCGACCCGGCCAATCCAGCACCACCAGGCCCGACACCTCCTCCAGGGCTGCCGTTGCAACCATTCCCCGCGCCACCGCCCATCATCGGCAGCTGTGGCCTCGACCCGGCCAACCCAGCGCCACCAGGCAGAAACGCCCCGCCGCCGTTGAAACCGGCTTGCAGGGCCTGGAAAGCCCCGAACTGGTTGGGATTCGGCGGGAAGCCCCCTGGAAAAAACGGCTGTTGCTGCTGTGGTTGTTGATGCTGTTGTTGATGTTGTTGTTGCTGCTGCTGCTGCTGCTGGAACACGGCGGCGAGGTACCCTAGGTTCTGGAGCTGCTGCGCCTGGCCGAAGAGCTGCATCGCGAGGAAAGGGTTGGCCGCCGCCACGGCGGCCATGGGGTTGACGGCGCCGAAACCGCCAGGGCCTGGCTGCGGGAACGCGGCGGGGTTCATCTGCTGGTGCATGGGGACGGGGAGGAGGGGAGGCCGCCCGGGGTCGCCGGGCCGCGGGTGGTGCGGTTGGGCGGCGCTGGGGCGGGGAGGGTGGAAGGGGCGCATGGTGACGTTGATGGGGGAGGCGGGTGGGGAAAGATTTTGGGTAGGGTTTTAGGACTACGGGGTCCGGCAAGGAGACGAGAGGACTCAGACGAGGAGAGGACTGTCTGCGGTCTGACCGTTCGTTCACGCCCTCTTGCTACACTCGGTGTGGTCGTTTCTGGCCTAGTAACACTTTTATTGTGATATTTTTTTATTATATTATTGTAGAAAATACATTTTTTCCTAAAAAAAGAAAATACAATTTTGTTTGCAATGGGGGTTTCATGCTTCGATAGCTTTTGTATTTTTTCTACAATATACGTTATCTCTTGTATATCACGGCTACCTTTTTCATTATTTACATCTTGACTTATCCAAGAGAGAAAAGGCAAGGGAAAGGGAAGAAAATCCTATACGACCCTGGGTCGTACGCCCCCATGGTGGACCAAGTTATGCGCTTGACACCTGTCCAAACTCAAAGCATCTAGCAAATTATTCCCCAATTTTAGTACGTATCAAATCCCTAACTACTATTCCCCTTCCTTTCTCCAGTGGTGCTGCCGCGATTCTCCTGCTCGCTGTGCCGCCAGTGCTCGCGGCTCTTTTCCGGCGTCCACCTATCCACCCTCCTCGACGCCGTTGTCCCCGGCGCCGCCGACGGACTGCTTGCCCTGCCGACCGTGGTTAATCTACTTTTGTTGTTGCTTGCTCTGTTCGGTGGACTTTGCTGGAGCACTGGAGAAGAAAAAAGGCGCTGCTTTGGTGTGTGTTTGATGATAATGTCTCTCTCCGCGTGATGCTGCCGCGATTCTGTCCAGTCTCAACGAACTACTGCTGGAGTTTCTGAGTTTTATCTCTCCGTGTGTGTGGGCTTACTGTATCGCTGATGTCAGTTTCATCTCTTTCTGTTTCAGCGAAGTACTACTGGGTTTGGGTTTTGGTTACTTGGAATTAGTTAATAAATGATCACATGCTTTGAGATTCGTTTTTGCCAGCTGTCGAACGCATAACTTGGTCCACCATGCGAGGCGTACGACCCAGGGTCGTATAGGATTTTCTTCCAAGGGAAAGTATCAGGAGCAAACGTCCATTCCCAAAGCGCACCAAGATAGGCAAAAGAAGGAAGAGGGATGGAAATGAAGGGACAACCACATGGCTTTATTAATTAAATTTAAAGCCGGGCATTTACGCCTGTTATCTAAAAAAGGAGACAACCACATGGAGGAAGAAGCACATGCTGATCCCAGCGTGTTACAGCAGGATGGAATTGAAGCACAGATGAGGAAAATACAGCTTCAACGTGCCATACAAGCAAAGCATTAATCAATATTCAATTGTTGCATGTAATGACAATATGACCCAGTTTCAACTTGCCAAGCAAGGTAGGGGTAGTACCAATTCAAGAAACATCATATAGCAATTCGGTCATCTGACAAGCCACCGTAATTTTGCTACATGACCATGATGAAGCGAACACAATATGTGATGAAAATGAGTCGATGGCATTCCTCGTTTAAATCAACAACTGGAGTCGAGTAGAACACAGACGCAAACCAGAGGCAAATGACAAACTGTGATATACTTGACAGCAAACTCATGGTTTTGGCAAAACCGCCAGCTAGGGATATACTACAACAGAGCTGAAGCACACAGACCAGCTTTGCTGTGGGTGAAAGGACTCCAGCGCACCAGACCATTTTGAATTCTGCACATTCCTTTCTGATATACTACAGGAGAGCCGAGTGTGAGACAATGAAAATCCAAGATATACATCTACTGTGGTGTTTCGAGCATATAGTACACCCGATGGTCCTTTGGGTTCCGAGCAGTGCAAATTCGCTTCCTGATCTGTCCATCATCAGCATCAGTCTTTACCAGCACGTCTCATTCAAATGGATTTCTCGATGGAAATTGTCCTTGTTGTGTTGAACTCCTGTTACAGGGTATCGTTTTAATAATAGTCTATTACAAACTGTAGGAACAGGTTGAGACTTGAAAGGAACTTACAGCATGTGGGGGTCTTGTACTTGCCCCGGGATGTACACCAACCCTCCTGAATTCACCATAGAATCAGATAGCGTATATTAACAAGCGAGAATCCATGCATTTACGTCGTTGTGTACTTGTGCGTGAGGATCAATTGTGAGTGAAGAAGATTACCCTGAGGCGCAGAAGGAATATATGGCACGGTCATGGGCACGGTCAAATTCTGAGAAATCCATGACTCTGCTAAGTCCCCAGAGTATTCTGCGGGAACATGAGGATCTGGCAATGTTGCTTGTAGCGAGGTCAAATCCATGAACTGAAAAGTGGAATAAAGAACTCGTAAATAGCAAAACTTGAAAAATAGGGTTCCCTTTATGACAAATTCAAGAGGATTTTGGCAGTAGGGAAACAATCTAAATTGCAGATACCACGACAAAGAACAGAAGGGTGTACGAGGATATCTCGGTAGCCCTAAGATCTCAGGTGAGTTGGCAACAACTTACTCTAAAGCACATATTCTAGTGCGTCTACAAACAAAGGGAACTATTTAGTAGACCATGTTATAATAGTTACAAGTGCAAACCAGAAAATAGTAGTACAGTTACACACCATGTCACTGGATTCGATGTCAGATTCAAATGCCATGTCAAACGGATTTGTTGATTTTGCAGGTTGAGACATTGTGCCCTGAAACCAAATTCAAAAGAACAATTAAGGAGACAACACAAAAACAATTAAAGAGATAAACTGACACTTCTGAGGTAAAATGGCTCCAGTTATCCAGTAGCTCCATGGCAGGCAAATAAAGCAAATACAGCATCAAAAAATCTTGCCTACACCAACTTGTTTACATACATGGACGTAGTCACAAATCCATGCATGCAAAATCACGAGCATGCATGCAGGAAGGCTCGATTCGGTGCAGTCAAAACTAAGAACTACAAGGCCTAGTATAACCTAATACAACTTTTAGCAAGATAATACTGCAGTAACTCAGAGCACCTGAAAAACATAATACACATCATATGTCTACCCCATGTATATCCAGGTATGCAAGCTTCCAATCATATGGAACTATGTCAAAATGACAAGGGGGCAGAGGAAAGAATCTTCAATCATGGACAACACATACCAGTTGGTGTTGAATTGGTGCAGGAAATGATGGCTCACCGAGGACACCAGGTGAGACATTGAAGCCAGGGAACATATCCCCAGGAGTTGACCTTTCAGGCTCACCCCTAACCAAATCCTGGAAAAATGATTCAATATATTCAGTCTAGCCTTCTTTGAGATATATTCTTTTCATCTTATTATAGCGATCAAAACACCAGTTACACACCTGCGGAGTTCCGGATCCAACATATGGAACACCGGGTGCGGTGAATTGACGAGGTGGTACTTGGGGCATAGTATTGAATGCAAACAAATTATCAGGCATGTTTCCAGTAGATTCACCAAAAGCATTCCAGACCTGGAAAGCAACCAAGGAAACTAACATTTATAATCAAGTTTGTAAAAATAAAGTTATAAGAAATCTCACAAGCTCCAATATACCCAAATAATAAACATCGCAGTACCTGGGAGTTTTCCTTGGAAACAGGAATCTTCACCTCTTCAGCATTTAAACTCCACTGATCCATAATAGGCGGAGATGTTTGTGTAATAATGGCATTTGGTGGTGAAGTTGGCAATGTTGAATGATCAATTGTTTTGGTAATACCATCACTTGGAGGCAATGCAGCGGGCGCCTGAGCTTGCGCATTTGAAAAAGAAGTCGATGTTCCATATTGAGGTGCGTCAAAGAATGCCCACCCTTCATTTGCAGGTAATGGAGTAGCTGGTGTAATATGATGAACAGTAGACATAGGTGCCAGTTGTTGGTCAAAGTCAGCTAACAGATCCACTGGCGCAGGGGAAGGGGACGTTGATGGTTCCTGTGAAATTGACAGACTGAAGAGATCTTGGTGCACAGGATGAGATGTGGGGACTGCTCCTGCTGGTACAGATGATGAAGGCGTCACAGCCTTCTGAACCACAACTTTATGCAAACTTCCATTAACAACTTCAGAATGACCGCTAGAGATTGATGCGGTATGTTGATTAAAGCCAGCAAACAGATCTATCGATGCAGAACTAGCTCCGGGTTGTGGCATTGTTGATGTGTCAAAGAGGTCATGATCACTGAAAGCCATTGGTTGTGGTTGCGCCGAAACTGGCAAATGCTGCCCAGATCCTTGGGTGGGAGCAATTTGGCTGGCTGGTGAGTTTGTACTACGCTGCAAAGCATTTGGTTGTGTTGAATGAGCTACAGAAGATGCCCCAGTCTGACGGTTTACAGCAGAAGGCACTGGCCTTTCTGTAGGTGCATCAGGTTGGACACCCGAATCAGGTGATTTATTAGATACTGAGCTACCATCAAATGATCCAAAACTTCCAGAAGAAGCTGTTCGCTGCACATACAAAGGAGAAATTTTATGCCTAAGCCACTCTACTTTAAGATCTCCAGAAGTCAAAAGGTAATTTTGCTACAAAATGAAGATGCAGATGGGAGGATCACTAACCTGTGAATGCCGACCGCCATTGAAATCTATTTGTGGAACTGCATTTGGATGCCTTTGGGACTGAGGATTTTCAGAGGATACATTTCTTGAATGGTGAACGGAAGGGCTGCTGTACCCTGTATCCTGAGAGCTAGGAGAAAGTGCACCGTTTCTCAAGTCACCGGTGCTTGAGGCTGAAAAGTCGGAAAATCTTGACCCATGACTCTCATTAGCAAATTGATCTTCATGCATCTGATCCCGGACACGACTTGGACTGTACATTAAGCTGCCGAGTTTCCCGTCAAAGAGTGCCCTATCCGATGGCCTTCGAGCAAGCGTGTTAACTTGCTTACCATATCGTCTATCCTCGTACTGAAAATCATATGGTGGGCTTTGCGAGTATGAATGATAGGAGTCAGGTCTTCTTATTTCACTTTCGTTACTCTTTACACTCTGTTGAAAAATTGGAACCTATAGTTAGCACAGAGGTGTGGCAAATAATGAAAGAAGTTTGCAGCATGAACACCAAGTGTTAGAAATGTTCAACAGTTGGCAAGAGCAAATGCAACACTTAGATATTCAGGATCCGAGATCAATACTCCTTTGTTTTACTAACTCATTTACCTCGCTGTCGGTAGCTGGCTTGTTTGTGGACTTCCCACCAGCATACTTCTTGTCTACATAAACAGTTCTGATAAATTCCCTTATCCTATCTGGTTTGCTGAAACAAAAAAAAATACTTGGTAGCATAAGAGAAAATACAGCAATTTTCATAGCACAGAATGCAGGAAGTGCCTATAAAGAACTTAAGAGTGAAATAAACTAACCTGTTGTCAGGCAATCTCATTCGCTGCCAATCCCAATCTTTTAGGTAGATATCACGTGCTCGCTGCAGTCATCGACCCCAGTGTAAGACAAGTCACTCTAGATGGGAAAAACAGAACGGTTCTGAGCACAGTTACCTGGTTACCACCCTGTTCAAGAGACCGCACTTCTTGGGTAGTGAATTTAGCCATTGACACTGATTTGACACGGTGAGTAAACTCACGGCTGTTAGATAAAACACAAAAAAAAATACTATCAAGGGTATGGCAATAAAGTGTGGTAATTGGAAATATGTTAACAATACAACATGGCTTTATTATCTATTTCCAGAATGGCAAATTGATTGTATGCGGCGATGCCCAAAGACAGGTCAGGTGTTTGGTTTAGGAATTAGCTAATTACCACCTGTCTATCGCATTCCTCATAACTCCAATCCCGATAGAAAATGAAGAATCAAACCCCGTGACAATCATGAAATGGCCTTATGCCCTAGAGTTGTAGAATGATAAAATGGAAAAATTTGTATGGCATAAGGATTAGAGAAGATCAGAAGAACAGTGCAGTACGTTATGATATCAGATTGTTAACTACTTGCTGACACAACAAAGAGTATATGCTCCTTTGTTTTGTTAAAAAGTACCATCCATTCATAAGTAAATAACATTCAGAAATTGACACGGTCTTCAATATGCATCTTCAGCATTAGTTTTTGTATGCATATGTTAGTAGAAAATTACATTGTCAAAATAATCTTCATGATGAATCTAATGATACTATGTTCTAACTTACAAATTCAAATACTTTTACATAATAGTAGACAAATTTAGAAAAGTTTGAGTGCACGCTTTCTAGGAAGTCATCTATTAATGAAAGGAGGTAATATCAAATACCACGTAACATTTTCTTGCAGAGTGAATTTTGTATATAACTAAATGCTTAAATATATGGTAGGCTAAATTTCCAAATATCCAAGATACTCACTGTATCCCACTGCACGACAAGCATGTGAAGGTCCAGAAATTGGTACATACATATTGTGGCCCCTACAAGAAAACAAAAAGTACTAATGTGAGATAATAACATCTAGTGTCAGTCAAACGGGTAAGTAAATAGTGTATGACCTCGTTATAATATTATATATAACACAACATTGAAAAAAGTAGGATTCAACAACAGTTATGCAATGTAGTGACTTTTCAGTTAACTAAGCGACTATCCTTGAAACAATTCTAAGCAAATCTACCGCCCCAAAACTGCATAAGAGCACACATGTTGCTCTACTGACATGGGATACATTAAAATTTCAGCAATTTGGCCCACTAAGCAACTTCTTTACCACATAAAGATCAGCAACTGCACGAAGAAGTCACGAAACCAGTAAGCTCTACGCAAATCAAAAGGTTTTCTATTAACCGACCAAGCCAGCAATCTAGATTACTTAAGTGGAAACAAAATTAGCAGTTTCATAAACAAAAGCAACCAATCAAGGGACTACCCTATCGATCAAGCAACCATGTAAACTCCCAAATCCTAAAGCAATGATACAGGTAATAGCAACACATCCTGTATTTCCGGAGGCCATAGACCAATGTAAAATCGCCCAACCGACAGCTGAAGCTTAAGCGCATGAGCGAACAAATAATTGGGCACCAGAGACGATAAATTTCGTAAATCTGAGCTAATCGCCCAACGCCACAGTCTCCCGCTCAACGATCCACGAAGCAGAACAGGACAGATGCACCAATCAGCTCCTAACAGCGCAATAAGCAAGTGGAACCTAGAGATTACCACACTGTTGCAATTGATGCACTTGCGATTGGGCGGCAGCTTCATGAGGCCGCGGATGATCTTCTCGTTCCTCTCCTCCTCCCTCCGGCTCCCCATATATCCACCGGATAAATTAGAAATCCCCCGGAAAAAAATCTGCCCACAGAAATCGGCGAAAACAGAGCGCCTCGCCGGCTTGGCCCGAAATTTGCGAGCCCTAGCTCGACTGGGGACGCGTCGGGCAACGGATTGGGGCGCTGGAGGGGGGGATTGGGGGTTCGGCGGCTAGGGTTTACTGGAGGGCAGGAGGAGACAAACGGGAATGGCGGCCACGGCGAGCCTAGGCTAGAGGGGATGGGAAGGGGAAGAGGAAGGCGGAGCGAGAAAAAGGCGTTGGGGATTAGTGGCTGCGAGCCGACGTGTTCGGGGGAAAAATAATTAATTTGGGAAAGTTTAACGGGAACCTTTGCTGCTTGTTTCTATCGAGCCGGAGGCGTCGTGGGCCACGGTCGATTGATTCCGTGCAAAACTCCAAGCAAAGTATACCCTGCTAAGCAACGGTCTAATGCAGCGTTTCCATTTTTATTTTTTAAATCTTGATGATCCACCGCTAGGCTGTCGTCCCCTGCTTTCTTTAGGTGATGAACACAGCTTCAGCTATGCACGGAAACGGACGGGAAAGATGCATTATCGTTTTTTTTTGTCAGAATTGGATACAAATGGAAAACTCCAGAAACAAACACGAATTCATCGAAACAAACGGAAAACTCCAAAAACAAACACGGATTCGAAAATCATCGGAAACGAATATGGAACAGATATGAAACGGATATGATACGAAAACGGACATTTATCAGAATATAATAATAATGTAATATCATGGTGTGAGTAACATATAACAGATAAAGCATATCTCAAAATTTCGAAAAGCGGCAATTGAACATAAAGTACACATATAATTAAACATTTTAACAATCACATAAGTTTACATAAATAGTTTCACATAAACTCTAAGATACTCACTTGATTAGTATCCCCTGGGTTGGTTGCATTAATTACGTAGAACCTTCATATATTCTATGGCTTAACGGGAGCAAGAGAACTCACTAACGCAAAGTATTATTTTATACATGGGCCTGACTGGTTATATTCCGGAAAGTTTTCGTATTTTTTTATCCAGAATTTTCTTACCGTTTCCGTTTTCGCGGGAAATGGGTCCCCGTTTTCTTTTTCATTTCCATTTATAATATTTCTTTTCCATTTTTTTCCGCAAAATGACTTTTCCATTTATGTTTTTACCTCTCCATTTCCTTTTCCTTCGGAAACGGAAAATTTTCTTACCGTTTTCAACCCTAGCACAACCCTCGAGCTAAACTTCAGAATTCACGTCCCAAAGTAGCAATATAACCGTGTTACCACCCACCATTAATCTGGTGTATAGACTCCCGATGTCCGAAAATAACTGAGTGTGACGATAATTTTGCAAAAAATCCTTCGATAAATTTTCGACATAACTTGAAGTCCCTTGTCTTCCTCACCTGCTTTGTCTTCATCGCTCGCAGGACACTATCGTCCTGTGCCACGTTGTTTCTGCCCCTCCAGCCAAACGTCGTGTTGCCAAAGCTTCCCCCATGTAGAGCAGCTGCCCCTTGTCTCTCTCCCGCCTAGCCTTCTCCGCGCCACAATGTTGTCTTCTTGTTTCCCTCTGCCAAACACCCCTTCCCTCATGGTTCCATTTTTTCATCCAAGACACCGTTGCCGCCTTGCTTCTCCCACGACACCTTTCCGTGGTTTGAACAGAGCCCGCGTAAGTTATTTTCGGATGGAGAGAATGGAATTAATGGCCAAACCAATAATTAACTATACTAAAGTAACATCATGACTAATATATCATTGTAATCATACTAAAAAAATCAACCAAATATCCAATTATCTTAGTTTTACACGGAGAGATAAAATCTCATAGAATATCTTATAGAAAAACATATAGATATCCTTAGTTGAGCGGGCCTACCTGTTCACAACCCCTATAGCGAGCAGAAATCATACTTGGTCACAATCAATTTAATTTATAACTACACTTGGAATATACTTGCCTTGTCTCAAAATAAATAGTTGATAAGTGGATTTTATATAATATTTTAAGCATACTTTTTATTTATAAAACCGCATATCTCATGCTCTGTCTAGAGGAGGTGGCTATTCGGCTCACGGGTGCATTTACACTCATTGTGAGAAAATATATTTTAAAATTTTAAAAAAACAATAAAAAATGTATAGATATATATTTGAACTTTATGTTTGTTCACAAGTTTTCGAGATGAAAAAACATTCTACGTTTACCGTGTAAAAAGACAAAAAAAGTCACGTGAAGAGGACGTTTTTATACATGACACATAAAATATTCTTTCATCCCGGAACTTATGAATGAACACAAAATATTCGAATTTACATGCATATATATATTTGAATTTTTTAACATTTTAAAATATGTTTTCTCACAATGGGTGTAAATACGTCTGTAAACCAAAAGGGATTTCCGTTGTCTAGATATTATTATACATATTATATATAATTATTTGTTTTTATTCATTTTTACGCGAGCATTGCACAACCATAGTTTTTTAGGAGTTTATTGTGTTTCCTTGGCTTTGGAGTGTGTAGGTGCAATGAAGAATTATGAAGAAAGCCCAATAAAAAGGAACCGAAAGGATGCAATTTGAGAAGTTACACATATCAGATTTAGCTATATGAAGAGTGAAAAATGTCATGTTTTTTCATCAACACAAAATGAAGATCCAAGGAACCCAAAAAACCAAAAAAACATCAATCGGAGTTCATATAAAGAACTACTTTATAGGAACTGAATTAAAAGCCCTCGATAATTTTTGCCGACATAACTTGGAGTCCCTTGTCTTCCTCACTTGCTTTGTCTTCATAGCTCGCAGGACACTGTCGCCCTCTACCACACAACTCCTCCCCCTCTGGCCAAACTTCGTGCTATCGCAGCTTCTCTCACGCGGAATTGTTACCCCTTGTCTCTGGAGGGAATGTTCCCGATAGGCAATAAAATAATTATTATCTTATTCCATGTTTATGATAAACGTTTATTTCTCACCATAGAATTGTATTAACCGGAAATGTTAATACACGCATGTCTAATAAACAAACAAGTAGTAAAGCCTCTCAATTAACTAGCTTGTTGGGTAATTATTTTGAGATATGACAACTTGTTTCGGGAAAGTAAGGGGTCTTGGGACCTACTTAATGGTGAAGTTATGACATTCTCTTTTAGCAGCCATCAAGCCAGTTTCTTGTTAGTCTGCCTAATCTTTTTCTCCATTATGAATCGCGATTGTATGGCCAAAACCATTTTGGATATAATGCTAGATGTGCGAGACCATGTTACTATTGTTTCTTTCTCCTCCTTCATCTAGACCTTTTCTATTTTACCGTAGGTCTTTTTCTATTTGGATTTTAGCGCGAGACGGAGATTGAAGGTTTTCCTCCAAGTATCAACTGGTCAGTTTACAGTAAAGCAATTCGAAAGCTCCGTTCCTGGCCATAAACATTGGATATTGTTAATAACGTGATCACGTCATTAGAAGAATGATGTGATGAACATACACTCATAGTAAGTATAGATATACTATCAAGTCATTAAGATTACATTGTTGTATCAAACACATACGAAGTAGCCATAATCCCTAGACCATGAGATCATGTTAATCACTAACACCGGAAGAATATTTTAATAACATCAAACATTACACCGTAACAGCGTGACTATAAAGGTGGGTTTAGGTACTCTGAAAGTATTAGTTGAGGTTCATGATTCAAGAGTGAGATTTGTCTATTCAAATGATGGAGACATATACTCTAGACCCTCTCGGTGATATCGCATCGATACGACTATCAAACACATACGAAGTAGCCATAATCCCTAGACCATGAGATCATGTTAATCACTAACACCGGAAGAATATTTTAATAACATCAAACATTACACCGTAACAGCGTGACTATAAAGGTGGGTTTAGGTACTCTGAAAGTATTAGTTGAGGTTCATGATTCAAGAGTGAGATTTGTCTATTCAAATGATGGAGACATATACTCTAGACCCTCTCGGTGATATCGCATCGATACGACTTGCAAGCATGTGACTAGGTCACAAAGATGTCATATCACGCAACGAGTAAAGAGTACTTGTCAGTAACGAGATCGAATTAGGTATGGTTGATACCGATGATCAGATCTTGGACAAGTAAAATATCGTGAGACAAAAGGAATTGGTTGCCACGTTTATGGTTCACACGTTCATAAGATTCATCGTTGAATGTGTGGGAGTCATTACAGATCTCTAGGTCCCGCTATTAACTATTGATCGGAGAGGTGTCTCGATCATGTCTACATTATTCACGAACTGTAGGGTGACACACTTTCATCAACGCTTATGAGTAGATATATTATATTGGAGAAAACTTTGGAAAGCACTGGAATTATTTCGGAATACCGGATTTTTCTGGGGAAATCGGCAGAATTGTTTCGGGTGTAATATTGAAATAATTTAAGAGGGTATATGTTAATGTTTTTTAATTAATGTAATTGAAAAATATTAAAATTCTGAAATAAAACCTGTTTTTATTCATTCAATGGGAATTTTGAGTGGTGAGTCCACTAGGAGATGAGTGGAGGTGTGAGTGGGCATGAGTGGATGCTCCACTCACATGAAGAGAGGAGAGGTAGGGGCACACCCATGGTGTGTGGCGCCACCACCCTTACGGGCTGCCCCTTCCGAGAAGATATCTAGTGATACCGTTCTCTATATGATACCATGATACCATTTCTCAGAGATACATTTTTAAGTATTAGAAAATTTTGAAAAAAAATATAATTATGCACAATATATATTGTATTCACCATCCCTAAAATTTACAGAACCAGATTCGAAACACACATGGAGAAACAAAAAAGAAAAATTTACACATGAATAGTGACTTTTGTGGTTTTATCTTTTAGTTCACTATTAATGTTGGATTTGTCATTTTCGTTTATGTGCGTGGTTTTTGAATTTGGTGGTGAAAAAATTAGGGATTGTGTACACATATCTTATGAGCACTCATAATTTTTTTTTTTTGAAACTTTTAAAAACTTAAAATTTTGATTTTGAGAACAAGTATCATGGTATGATTTTGTGATGGTATCACTAGATATTTTCTCTGCCCCTTCCCTATATAAGGAGGGGTAGGAGCACTCCCCTCCCTCACACTCAAGTACAACCATCTCTCTCCCCCTCTCATTGGATTTTGGATTGGCATGAGTTATGGCTAAATAGTTTTTTCGGTGGATCTACTACATCTACTACTTCCGCTGCCTTACTAGATCGAGGGTACGGGGGTCATCGACAGGCCGAACGTGTGACCGAACTGCCGGATTGCGGCACTGGTCAACACAATCTTGAGATCAGCAAGTGTTCATCTACATCACCCACAAGATCCGATCTCAGCAAAAACTTTTGGTCTTCGAGGGTATGTTTTTCTGGATAACCAAATACTTGTTGCATGCATATTCTAAATTAGATCTTTGCACTTTTGGTGTTATTACCGTAGATTTTTTTGTTTCTATGTTACGAACCCTTCAGTCCCCCCCACCCCCGCCTAGCTTTCCTCACGTCGTGTTGTTGTCGCCTTGTTCCCCTCTACCTAGCTCCCATCCCCATGGTCTATTTTTTCGTCCAAAACACCATCGCCGCCTTGCTTCCGCCACAAGGTCTTGCTATAATTTGAACTGAGCCTGTGTAAGTTATTTTCAAATGGAGGGAGTGGAATTAATGGCCTAACTAATAATTAACTATACTAAAGTAATATCATGACTAATATATCATTGTAATATTACTTCAAAATATTCAACCAAATATCCAATTATCTTAGTTTTACACACATAGATCAGATCTTATAGAATATTTTACAGAAAAAATTATAGATATCCTTAGTTGGCCGAGCCTACTTGTTCATAACCCCTATAGCGAGCAGAACTCATACTAGGTCACAATCAATTTAATTTATAATTCAACCTAAAATATACTTGCTCATGAAATAAAAGGCTGATAAGTGTATTTTTATAATGGTTTAAGCATACTTTTTTTTATAAAACCACCTATATCGGGCTCCGTCTAGCTATTATTATGCATATTATATATGATTACTTGTTTTTATTCAGCGAGCATTGCACAACCATAGGTTTTTAGGAGTTTATTGTGTTTCCTTGGCTTTGGTGTGTAGGTGCAATGTAGAATTATGAAGAAATCCCATTAAAAAGAACCGAAATGATGCAATCTGAGAAGTTACACATACTAGACTTAGCTTTATGCAGAGTGGAAAATGTCATATTTTACCATCAACACAAAATGAAGATCCAAGAGAATGGTTTTGTAGCTCTCGTCCACATGAATCCAACGAGCCGAAGAAAACCTCAATCGGAGTTCGTATAAATAAATACTTTATAGGAACTTAATTAAAATCCCTCGACAAATTTTTCTGACATAACTTGGAGTCCATTGTCTTCCTCACTTACTTCTTCTTCATCGCTAAGCAGGACACGACCGCCCCATGCCATGCCGCTCCTCCCCCTTTGGAAAAACTTCATGCTACCACAGCTTCTCCTGTGAAGAATTGTTTCCCGTTGTACCTCCTCCGCCTAGCTTTCCCGATGTGTTGTTGTTGCCTTTTACCCTCCGCCTAGCTCCCCATCCCTAAGGACCATTTTTTTGTCCAAGACACCGCCGTCACCTTGCTTCTCCCATGAGGCCTTGCTATAATTTGAACTAAGCCCGCGTAAATTATTTTCAGATGGAGAGACTAGAATTATTGGCCTAACCAATATTTAACTATACGAAAATAACATCATGACTAATATATCATTGTAATCTTACTTAAAAATATTCAACCAAATATACAATTATCTTAGTTTTACACACATAGATCAAATCTCGTATACTATTTTATAGAAAAAAATCATAGATCTCCTTAGTTGGGTGGCCCTACCAGTTCACAACCCCTATAGCGAGAAGAAATCATACTAGGTCATAATCAATTTAATTTATAATTGTACCTGAAATATACTTCCTCCATCTCGAAATAAAAGGCTGATGAGTGGAGTTTTAATAGTGTTTAAGCATACATTTTGTTTATGAAACCACTCATCTCGTGCTTCATCTAGCTATTATTATGTTTACTATATTGATGGCTGTGAAATATAGCCATCTATATCCACATTTAAACTGGATATTATTTATATTTTTGATGAAATATCTCTCTA
Source organism: Avena insularis (assembly GCA_023614405.1). NCBI lineage: Eukaryota > Viridiplantae > Streptophyta > Magnoliopsida > Poales > Poaceae > Avena > Avena insularis. The sequence continues at coordinate 43,663,439 of CM042688.1, read as the reverse complement.
AACTCTGCCACTAATGCCTAATAATCAAAGGGTTATGCAATCCTTTATTTCTATTTTTCCCTATGCAGATAATGACATTTGATGATGGGAATCACAACATTAAAGTCAAAGATACGAGATTTCCAACAACCCAAAGAAACCAGGGTCGTGAAGTGAAGACAGAAGCTTTAACGACCAACTATACAGCAGGAATGAAATTCCGGCCGTATAGTTGCCACCAACACCGCTAGGTCAAACAGAACAACTTTCGTGAAGGGACTCCTATATAAAGAGGCTTCGGACGACGAGAAACAGCACCCCAGAGAACCCCAGAAACCTTCATCCACAACACCGAAGAGCCACCGGAGGAATAGACTTAGATCTAATCTTCAAACCTTTCTCCACCAGCATAGCCATATTCCACCACTTGTAATAGTAGATCTCATCTTCGATTGGTGACATTGTAAGACTATTTGCTATCAATCTCATGATTCCCACTGCAATGTTTATGATTGTTGATTTCATCTCTATGCGTGAGTAATTCTCTTTGGGCTAAGGGCTTCGGCCTAGGCATGTAGCTTTTGTGCATGTTATGTATCATAGATGGGATCATGTATTAGTTTGTATGACATGATGATTATTGTATCCTTTCTTGCCTCAATCCAAGGACTTGTCAGGTACCCAAGACCTAGAGAATTGAGCCAGGTATAGGGAGTATGAGTAATGAATAATCTATAGGTTGGGAACTCCAGTGACAGAAGGGGTAGTACGGTTGTATGTGAGGGATTTATGTGGGATTAATGGTGACATCACTATGCATATCATTAGTTCTATTTTTTCTATGGATGAGACTAGTAGGTTATTGTTATAAGCGGTTGTGGAGGCAATAGCAATTACGGATACACTACTCATATTTAATTATCTTGCTCTAACAATTACATGCATACTTTATTATTATCTTTTATTTCCATCAGATGTTTTGCACAGCTACAGGTGAAACCGAAATCCCTAGGCCCTCTCTCTCCATCATCGAAAATAATAAAAGACAGCAAACTCTTGGTCCGGTAAAACACAAAAAGAAATCTAAAACTCCCCAAGGTCCGTTAAAGTAACTTCACTATGCTTTCTGCTTCCCGAGGATTCGATAACCTAGGTCTACTAGGTAAAAAGAGCTATACTACATCCTTAATCCGGAACGAAGGTATCAACCATTTTTATGGCGCCGTTGCCAGGGAAGCAATAGCTACCCTGGTGAGGTTAGTAGGAACCTTGCTAGTTTTAATTCTTATTTTTAATTTTGTTAGTTTGCTTTCAGTCTTTATTTGAAAAACCAAAAAAAATAATTAGTCTTTAAATACTTGTTTTTACTATCATAAGTCTTTGTTTAAGAAAACTCAAAAACATAGGAAATATGGCTGAAAAGAAAGTTGGGGAGTTTGCAACTCCCAACAATGATTATTTGCGTACTCCTATTACTCAGCCAGCAATTACTGTTGATGATTATGAAATTAAGCCCCACTATTTAAGTTTGGTTCAACGGAATCAATTTGGAGGCTCTGCTGTTGAGGACACAGGTATGCACTTGAACACTTTCACTGAAATATGTGATATGATGCACATAAAAGATGTTGACCTCGATGCGGTCAAATTGCGCTTATTTCCTTTCTCTCTTAGAGGAAGAGCAAAAGAATGGTTGCTATCTTTGCCTAAGAATACTATCGGATCATGGGTGGAGTGTACTTTTTTATTTATGACTAAATTTTTCCCACCTGCAAATACTATGCAACTAAGATCTAATATTACTGGTTTTAGACAAGAAGAGCGTGAGCCACTAGCGCTTGCATGGGAGAGGATAAAAGAATGCATGAGAAACTATCCTAGTCATGGGATGGAAGATTGGTTAATTCTCCATTTATTTTATAATGCTCTTAGCCCTGTGTCTAAGTCTATGCTTGATACTGCAGCTAGAAGAACATTTATGGGCAAACATATTACCGAAGCAAAGCAGCAGCTAGACAATATGCAAGACAACCATGCCCAGTGACATGTGGATAGATCAAACACGAAGAAGGTGAACTCTGTCTCACCACAAGAAAATGAAGAACTCAATGCTAAGCTGGATGAGATCATATTAGCTGTAAAAGGTAAGGAAAACCAGGTAAGAGCTATCTATCCCAAAATCCAATATTGAAGAAATAGACTTCATAGCTCGTAATGATTATAACCCTGCTTGGAAGAAAAATTATAATCCTAATTTTCAGAAACATTATTATAGTCCTGCAGGTAACCCTAATAATAATATGGGGACGAGTAATGGTACTCTCCAAGAAACACTTAAGTCCTTTATAGATTCACAAAATGAGCAAAACAATATCCTTTTTAAAATAATAGAGAAACATGATGCTATTCTTGGTAAATTATCTAACCAAGCTGTAAGTTTTAGGAATGATTTGCATGCCCTCCAAGAAAGAACAAGGATTGTTGAGGCACAACTAGGTAAGATAACCAAGAGTCAAACTCTCATTCTAGCTAAATTTGCAGGCAAAGCTGAGACCAGTCCTGTTGAAGACCTCAAGATGACGAGAATCCAAAGGGAGGAGCCTAAAGAACTTGATTATAGTAATACTCCTTCACCGAATTACACCGTTGAAGATCTTGTAAAAAGGATCAATATCAAGATTCCGATAAGTGAAGGAATGAGGAAGCTATGTATCAACACTTTGTTAATCAGGTAGCAATAAAGGTACGTGAGCTTAAGGAAGAATATAAGAAAATTGCTGAAAAATTACCTGTGAAGCTTGATGATATATTTGAGCCTACTATTAAGATTAAAATTGGGACCAATGAGATAGCTGCACTTTGTGATCTAGGTGCAAGCATTTCAACAATTCCAAAAAAGTCTTTTTAATAAGTTAAATCTTGGCTCCTTTGAAATCACCGAGTTAAAATTACATCTAGCAGATTCTACCTATAAAAAAGCTGTAGGGATTAAAGAAAATACTTTAGTATACATTAAAGGTTATCCTGCTCTTAATGATTTTGTTATTGTTGACATGCCTGAAGATGCTACTGCTCCTATTATATTAGGTCGTCCATTTTTAAGAACTATTAAGGCTTTGATTAATCTACATGAAGGGAACGTGAAGCTTCAATTGCCTTCGCGGGATCCTTTTGTTATTCATTTTCCCAGGAAGAAGAAAGTTAAGCATGATAAAAAGGAGGTCATCACTTTGAAGGCCAACTATTTTGGAGTGGGTATTCCACTCATCTGGCCTAAGTAAGCACATCGAGGTCAAGCTATTGACCATAAAAGAGCGCTTCATGGGAGGCAACCCATGTGAAATAAAGGTTTGAGTAAAGTTTTTAAGTTTTAGTTTTAGTTTTATGTTTAATAAAGAGTGCTAGAAAGCTCCAGTTGAGGAGAAGAAGTTCGGTAGTACTAAAAATCATGCTTTATACATGCTGATGTTGATCAACAATTTTTACTGTCATTTTTCTGTCAAATACAAGGTGTTTCGCTAAGTTTCAGGATAAGAAAGAATTCTTGAAGAAATAGAATTTTTTTGATGACTACAGAAGGTTTAACGACCAACTATACGGTGGTAATAAAAATTCCAGCCGTATAGTTGGCCATATAGAAATCTTTGCCATCGACAAATTTTCTTTCATAGGTACTAAAGCTTTAACGACCAACTATACGACGGAAATAAAAATTCTAGCTGTATAGTTCTGGCTGTATAATTATCATTGCCTTTGTATAATTTCTTTTCCAGGTTACAGAAGGTTTAACGACCAACTATACGGCGAGATAAAAATCTCGGCCGTATAGTTGCGCCGCTAGGTAAAAACTCTAATTTTTTTACATCATGCTAACTATACGACGGGAACAAATTATTTCGACCGTATAGTTTGGCTGTATAGTTGCGTCCGACCACAAAATTTCCACGGGAAGGTACCCCCAACACCAAAACTTCAATCTTTTTTCTCTCTTCTACCTCCAAACTCTCTCAAAACCTCAAGAGATCTTCATCTTTACTTAATTTCGTTAGATTTCCTCGCGCACAAGTGATCTACGGTATGTTTCTCCTCCGATCCTCCAATTACTTTTTGTAAATTCATTTTCGATCTGTTATCATTATCAATCTAGGGTGAGACCTACTATGAACTAATTGCCATGATTCTCTTACTTAGATTATTATTTTGAGGGGACTCTTTAGTGTGCTAGGATGAGGAATATGTTATGCTTATTATTGTTGAATCAAAAAGTTTTATTTTTTGTCTTTCCTTATTATTTTAGATGATGAACACAAGGATCCAAACTCGTTCTCGTGCCGCCGCTAGTTCTTCTCGGGCTGCCGCTCAAGAACGCATGGGGATACGATTCAGGGATGAGCTCCAACATGATCGCTTCAACAAGATCAAGAACCGAGAAGTGAAGACAACAAAGTGGGATTGCCCCATTATATTGAATCAACTCGGTATTTTTAATGACGTCAATTTACTTTGCAATAGAGTTGGCCTGCAAAACTTTGTATTCAATGATGTGCCTACTTATCGCCAGTTAACTCTTGAATTTCTAAGTTCTTTGCAAAGCACCATTAAAGCATGGCATGGAGAGGACATGATTTATTTCCGACTTATGAACAACAATTATGTTTTATCACTAGATGAATGGTGCACATGTTTTAATTTTCCAAACAATAATGCTAGTGCCTTACGCGCATCCTTTACTGGCATAGACCCTTCCCCGGAACTTTATTATAATGTAATGAGTTTCACTTCTAGAGTAAGCAAGGGGAAGAATATTCAACATCCTGCAATTCGCTATTTGTTCTATGTTATTGCTAACACCTTGCAGGCACGAAATGAGTTCACGAGACTCAATGAGGAGGACATCTGATACGTTGCAAACGTATCTATAATTTTTCATGTTCTATGCTTGGTTTTTATCTACTTTCTTATGTTTTGCCCATACTTTGGAGTACTTTCTATACACTTTCTTGGACTAACCTATTAACAAGAGCCACAGTGCCAGCTGCCTGTTTTCTGCTATTTTTGGTTCCAGGAAAGTCAGAAAATGAATATTCTCAGAATTGGACTGGACAAAAGCCAAAGTCAGTTTTTCACCGAGGGGGACACGGAGCCAGAATACGAGACGGAGAAGGGCCAGAGGGCCGCCACACCACCTGGCCGCACGACTAGGCCTGACCCACGCTAGGGGGTGGTGTGGCCGCCTAGGGCACCCCTAGGCCTCCCCTTTCGCCTATAAGATGCCTCTGATATAGAAACCCTAGGTACCTGATCAAAATTCCATGCAAGAGTCTGTAGTCGTCGTCATCTCCATCCCTAGATCAGGAGGGATCTGAAGCTCTTCCTGGCACCCTGCCGGAGGGGAGAATTCACCCTGGAGGCCTTCTTCATCATCATGCAAGCCTCCGGTGTGATGCGTGAGTAGTTCATCCTTGGACTACGGGTCCATGTAGTAGCTAGATGGCTGGTTCTTCTCCTTTGTGCTATCATGTTTAGATCTTGTGAGCTCCGTTCATGATCAAGATCATCTATTTGTAATCCTACATGTTGTGTTTGCGGGGATCCGATGGATATTGAGATGCTATTTCAGATTGATTATTGATTCTATCATGTCTTTGTTATTTGTGATCTTGCATGCTTTCTGTTGTTAGTAGCTATCTTGGCCAAGTAGATGCTAGCAACTCCAAGAGTTAGTATTTATGCTCGATAGTGGGTTCATGCCTCTAGCAATCTGGGGAAGTGATAGAAATCTCTAAGGTACTAGATGTGTTGTTGCTACTAGGGAGAAAACAACAATCCTTTGTTCATAGAACAATCGTATTGTTTACTTTACACGCAATGCATAATGCAATTATCTGTTGCTTGCAACTTATCTTGGAGGGGTTCGGATGATAACCTGAAGGTGGATTATTAGTCATAGATGCAGTTGGATTACGGTCTATGTATAATGTTGTAATGCCCAATCGAATCTCAAAGGAATCAAGATGTTTAGTATATGCATGTATTGCTTTCTCGATGTTTGTCAATTGCCCCGCTATAATTTGTTCACTCAACATGTCATCTATCTTAAGGAGAGACACCACTAGTGAACTATGGACCCCGGTCCTTTCTTTTACCATCAATCAACTGTTTAATGCTTTTTGTTTACTTTCTGCAAACTATTACTTTCTTCCACACAATACGTTTAATCCTTTGTTTTAGCAAAACCGGTGAGATTGATAACCTCACTATAAGTTGGAGGCAAAGTTCTGTGGTTATGTTGTGCAGGTTTCCACGTTGCTGCTGGCGCCGATAGTGCGCCCTGCCAAAGTCCAGCTAGCAACACCTTTGAGGTGTTTCCTTGCTCCTACTGGATTGATAACCTTGGTTTCATAATTGAGGGAAAACTTACTGCTGTACTCATCTTATCTTCCTCTTGGGGTTCCCCAACGAGCTCGTTAATACACGAGTCAACAAGTATATTTTCTGGCGCCATTGCCGGGAGTCAAGGACATCTTCACAAGGGGAGTCCCTCATAACCAATCTCTTTGCTTTGTTGTTTTTGTTTTGCTTAGTTTATTTCTGCTTTGTTTGCTTGTTTCTTTATCAAAAACACAAAAAATTAGTTTTACTACTTTGCTTTCTTTATTAAAAACACAAAAAATGACTACTCTTGAAAACACTAAGTTGTGTGACCTCACTAGCACCAACAACAATGATTTCATGTGCACACCTATTGCTCCACCTGTTCCTGAAGCTACTTGCTTTGAAATAAAACCTGCTTTACTCAATCTTGTTATGAGAGAACAATTTTCTGGTATTGGTAATGAAGATGCTGCTACTAATGCCATACAAGTTAGAATTGATGAAAATGTTAGACTATTAGCTGAAATGCATGCTAAGTGGGAAAGAGAAGATGGAATTGCTAGAAACATTAGTGTTTCTACTATCACTACCACTAGTGTTGAGGCTAGTAATAACTCTACTACTTTAGATGATAATTATGATTTTGATCTTGATGGTTGAAATATCTCTAAAGTTATTAAGTTCCTACAAAAGCTTGCTAAAAGTCCTAATGCTAGTGCTATGAATATGGCCTTTACAAAACACATTAATGATGCTCTCATCAAGATTAAAGAAGAAAAGATGAAACATAAAGCTTCTATTCCTATTAAACAAGAAGATGGTTGGGAACCCATCATTAATATGAAAGTGAATGATTTTGATTGCAAAGCTTTATATGATCTTGATAGTAGTGTTGCTATTATGCCTAGAAGGATTTATGATATGCTTGATTTGCCACTATTGGAAGATTGTTATTTGAATGTTCCACTTGATGATAATGCTAAAAAGAAACTCATGGGTAGTATTAATGATGTTCTTACTATGGTTAACAATGCATATGTCCCCGTTGATTTCTATGTTTTGGATGTTGAATGCAATGCTTCTTGTCCTATTACTTTGGGAAGACCTTTTCTTAGAATTGTTGGTGCCATTATTGATATGAAAGAAGGCACCATTAAATATCAACTCCCACTCAAGAAAGGTATAGAACACTTACCTAAGAAGAGAGAGAAGATTCCTTTTGCCTCTCCTATGAAAACAAAATTTTCTCTTAATGCTTCTTCATTTGAGAACACTTGATTATTTTTCTTGCTTCTTATGCCTAACTTAAAGGCGTTAAAGAAAAGTACTTATTGGGAGATAACCCAAAAAAATTAGATGAGTCTTGGAAGTTATTGCTTCAGTAATAACCTCTCCTTATCCTTTTTATTTGTTTTTTATGCCAAGAGTAACCTCTAATGAGAGAGAAATAATGATTGGGAAAGTTGCTGTCCCAAAACAGATTTCTATGCTTCACCGTAAAAAATCGTGTAAAATCTCTGTATGTCTCTTTGAGGCGTGAATTTTTGTGCTTCTGCCCCAGGTTGTTATATAACTTTCGTTAGTTCAACACTTTTTGATTTGAGCAACATAAGGTTTTTGAAAAAATTGGTTTTTACCTGCTGGTCGGTTTAGACAGATTTCTGTCATTATTTGCATTTGCTTCTTGTTGGTTCCTCTTCGAGTTCTTTTGGGAATTGAGATTTTTGAGGGAAGTGATACAGTAGCTTGTGTTTTAATAGAAATTTTATTAGTGTTGAAACTGAACCTAAAGACTTATTATCTTGAGTGCACTAATGTTGCTAATAAAGATTGTGTGAAGTTTTTGTATGAAGGAAAATTTTCAGGTGTATGGAGGGAATGGTGTAATGAGATGAAGAATGGACTAAATATCAAGCTTGGGGATGCTATCCCGTGTCACCCCAAGAAATATTCAAGAGGTACAAGTGTCAAATCTTGGGGATGCCTCAGGTTTCTTCTAAACGATTCATTTTTATTGTTTCATGCACAGTTGTGTTGTTCTTGGAGCGTCTTCTTTTTCGTTTTGGTTTTGGTTTTCCGTTTGCTTGGTTTTCTTAGTTTGCTTGAATAAATTGGTTGGACCCCCTCTTTCATACATTGGTTTTCAAATAGTTTGGTTTGGATTGGAAAAGTGTAGGAAAAGTTCATGCTTAAGTGGTAAAGAGAGCTTGTTTTTTTACTATGGTCTATGCTTTGTCATGCCATGCTCGATATTGTTTTGGCTTTATGCTTAGTATTATTTGTTGTAACATGACTTGTTATAAACAATTGAGATTGCTTAATGTGCCTTGGAAGAATCATACGTTGTTTTAGCATATTAAAGCATAGTATTGTGGTATTCTCCTTTGATGTTTTATTTGGGTTGACTTGGCACATGCTCACACCATGTTATGACTATCCCAAGTCACCATAAGCCTTTATGATCCTTTAGTTTTCAACTTGTAATATCACTTTATGCTTTGATTAAATGATGTTTTGTTGCTCTGCATGATTTTGGCCATTATTGCTCTCGTAGTTGGTCGCTCCCCGTCTTTTGCTAGCCTCCATAACCAAGTGTGAGTTCCACTCATGCATCCAACTCCTAAAACCAAGTTATTCCAAAGAGTCCACCATACCTACCTATTAGCAATTGCTATTCCAAGTATATTCCTGTTTTTATCTACCTTCCAAATTAAACTTTGAAGGAAATATGCCCTGAGAGGCAATAATAGAGTTGTTATTATGTATTCCTTATATATGATAGATGTTTATTTTGCATGCTAGAATTGTATTGATCGGAAACATCAATATATGCGTGTTTAATAAACAAAAAGGGTTCCTAGTTATGCCTCTCTTATAGACTAGCTTGTTGATTAACAAGATGATCAAGGTTTCCTGATCATGGACATTGGATGTTGTTAATAACAAGGTCGCAACATTTGTGAAATGATGTGATGAACATTCATCTGAAGTATAGCATTACGATCAAGTCATTATGTTTACATTGCTATAACATCATACGAAGTAATCTTTATCCTTAGACCATGAGATCGTGTTAATTGCTAACACCGGAAGAGTATCTTGATAACATCAAACGTCACACCGTAACAGGGTGACTATAAAGATGGGTTCGGTGCTACGAAGGTGTTATGTTGAGGCTCATGGATCAAGAGTGGAATTTGTCAATCCTGATGACGGATAGATATACTCTGGGCCCCCTCGGTGATATCACATTGAGATAGCTTGCAAGCAAGTGATGTGATCACTAGAATGTTATATCACGGGAACAAGAAAAGAGTGCATGTCGGTAACAAGATCAAACTAGGTATTTGGATATCGATGATCGAATCTCGGACATATGTTATATCAAGAGACAAAGGGATTAAATTACAAGCGTTAAAGGTTCTCACGATCACAGAAGTCATCGTTGAATATGCAGGAGTCAGTATGGACCTCCAGGTCCCGCTTCTGATTATTGATCTGAGAGGAGTCTCAATCATGTCTGCATTATTCGCGAACTGTAGGGTGGCACACTTAAGAGTTACGGGACATCATTTTGGAGCACGTATGTTTCAGACGAAAGAATTGCAAAGCGCAGGAATTGTTTCGATAGAAACCGGAAATTGTTTCAGGTGAAATTGCAGAAAGTGGTTCTGCATGTGATATTGAAATATTGCAAGGGGTTATATGTGAATGTTTGTTAATTAAAGTAATTAACAAAATTCTGAATAAATTTAATAAAAGAGTTTTATTAAATGAGAGAGCATTAAACTTAGAGAATTTAATGCATTTAAAGTGGGGACTTTAAAAGGGAATGTGAAGAGGCATTTTAATGTGGAGGGGTTACCACCACATGAATGGAGGAGGTGAAGGGTCACCTCCCCCATGCGCCGGCCATGGAGAGGGGCACCCCCTCCTCCTACAAAAGGCCCCTCTCTTCCTCCTTCTTCCTCATACCTCCTCATGAAGGATCTCTCTCCCCCTCTAGAATTATTCCCCCATGGTCTCGGATTAGCGAGATACATGTTCCCGGTGGCATTTCGTCTGGAAGGAGTTGCTGCTTGCTCATTGGATCGCTGAGCGAGGAGGTGGAGGTTGTTCGGTGGCTTGAACATGTGTGCAGTATGGATGCGCTGAGTTGGCTCGGACTTCCTCACGATCTTGAGATCGGCAAGTGTACGACTACATCAACCACGAGTTCCTACTCGTTAACAAAACTCGTTGTCTTCGAGGGTAAGTTCTCGATGGATGTATGTCCACCCGTTGCTCTATACCTAGTAGATAGATCTTGGCGTGTAGTTCTCATCATAGGAAATTTTTTGTTTTCTATGCCGCGAACCCAACAAACTTGTTATGTGAAAATTAGTGATTAAAGCTCTCACGAACTTGATGGCACACTTTACTTTTCTTGCCCCTAATAAACTTGAACCATTGTGTCATCTATGTTGTATATGCTTGCACTTATATGTTGGGGATTAGCGAACCATCTTTGTCATGGGGAACGCTTTCAACATTGCACTTGTACTTTGTACCTAGTTGATATCATGCTCTTTTGTCTATGGATGTCGTCGGTGTGAAATGAAAGGGAAGCTTGTAAGTCCATGGAGTTATGTATGTGTGTTAGAGAAACGCCTGGGCCGCTAGTCTAATCCATGCCGTCATGGTGGAAACCTGCAGCGTAACCATACTGAGTTGTCTATGAAGCATTCTTGTTATAAAAAAAGAGAGTCAGATATTGAGAAAAAAGAGAAAAAGAAAAAAAGAGATATGAGAAAAGAGGAAAGAGAGAAAAAAGCACCATTTTCCCATGCTAAATAAGAAGATTGCTGAGATGCTCGTTGTCTGCTTGCCTTGTCATTTTGATATGGGGATTCTTCCATATCATCGGGCAAGGGGTACCCCGTTGGCGGTTCTCTATGATACATATGTACTTACTATGACAAGAACTTACCGGTAACTAAACTTGAGTAGTATGAGGAGCGGCCCTCGTATTCAATGGACATGAGATTTCCAACTTATACTTCGTCAAGCATATACACCATAGTTTGTTCACTTTAACCTTAATCACTTCAAGATGCTTATGATAGGGGCAATGAGAGCTGAAAGCTAATAAGTACCATAATTTTTGGAAGCTCTTTATGAAACTTGAATCCCTACTTCCTTCTATGAAGGCCTTTCTTTTACTTTTATGTTGAGTCTCCACCTTCTATCTTTATGCACCTACTTTGAGAGCATAGTGGCCATTCTTAGTTCTATGTGCATTGTCCCAAGACTTGTTGATTGATGCATAACTTTGATATTGCTTGTTTTAAACTATTTGTATCTAGTCACTCTTATGAACTTTGAAGGTGTCCTATGCATTTATGTTTGCTACTCTATGAGGGACAAGCTGAATGCACTATGTTATGTTTTCTTTATGTGAAACAAACAAACGTCTTGCAACGCATTGTTATTCATGAATCTTTTGTTTGTGCCTTCTCATGTTACAACATAGTTGCTTTGTCTTATTGTTAGAACTTTATCTCTCATGCTATGTTGAAGTACTATGATCCCAGCTATCAATGTTTTACGAATAGTTTGATCAAGTTTATGATGGTGCATGTCACCTCAAAAATTATTCTTTCTTTTTATCACTTACCTACTCGAGGACGAGCATGAGTTAAGCTTGGGATGTTGATACGCTGCAAACGTATCTATAATTTTTGATGTTCCATGCTTGGATTTTATCTAGTTTCTTATGTTTTGCCCACACTTTGGAGTACTTTCTATACACTTTCTTGGACTAACCTATTAACAAGAGCCACAATGCCAGTTGCCTGTTTTCTGCTGTTTTTGGTTCCAGGAAAGTCAAAAAATGAATATTCTCGAAATTGGACGGAACAATAGCCAAAGTCAGTTTTTCACCGAGGGGGACACGGAGCCAAAATACGAGACAGAGAGGGGCCAGAGGGCCGCCACACCACCTGGCCATGTGGCCAGGCCTGGCCCGTGTTAGGGGTGGTGTGGCCACCTGGTACTAACGAGCTTGTTGGGGAACCCCAAGAGGAAGGTATGATGAGCACAACAGTAAGTTTCCCTCGGTTATGAAACCAAGGTTATCAATCCAGTAGGAGCAAGGAAACACCTCAAAGGTGTAGCTAGCTGAACTTTGGCAGGGCGCACTACCGGTGCTAGTAGCAACATGGAGACCTGCACAACACAACCACAGAACTCTGTCCCCAACTTGCGATGAGGTTGTCAATCTCACCGGTTTTGCTAAAAACAAAGGATTAAACGTATCGAGTGGAAGAAAGTAATAGTTTGCAGAAAGTAAACACAAAACAGTAAACAATTGATTGTAGATTGATAGTAAAAGAAAGGACCGGCGTCTATAGTTCACTAGAGGTGGCTCTCCTTAAGATAGATGACATGTTGGGTGAACAAATTACAGCGGGGCAATTGACAAACATCGAGAAAGCATACAAGCATATACTACTCATCTTGACTCCTTTGAGATTCGATTGGGCATTACAACATTATACATAGACCGCCATCCAACTGCATCTATGAATAATAATCCACCTTCGGGTTATCATCCGAACCCCTCCAGTATTAAGTTGCAAGCAACGGAATTCCCCTCTCCGGCAGGGTGCCGAGAAGAGCTTCAGATCCCCCGATCTAGGGATGGAGATGACGGTGACTACATACTCTTTTGTGGAATTTTGATCGGATACTTAGGGTTTCTGTATCGGAGGCATCTTATAGGCGGAACGAGGCCGAGGTGCAGGGTGGCAGACCACCTGGCGCAGCGAACTGGCAGCTGCCAGGTGGTGTGGCCAGGCCCCAGCCCCTCTCTGTCTCTCATATTCTGGCTCCAGGTGTCCCTCGGTGAAAACTGAGTTTGGCTTTTGTCCCGCCCAATTTCGAGAATATTCATTTTCTGACTTTCTTGGAACCAAAAACAACAGAAAACAGGCAGTTGGCACTCTGGCTCTTGTTAATAGATTAGTCCAAGAAATCATATGAAAACTACTCCAAAGTGTTGAACTAACGAAAGTTAGATAACAACCTGGGACATAAGCACAAAAATTAACGCCTCAAAATGACGTACAGAGATTTTACACGAATTTTTACGGTGAAGCAAGAAATCTGTTTCAGGACAGCAACTTTCCCAATCATTACTTCTCTCTCATTAGAGGTTACTCTTGGCACAAAAAGCAAATAAAAAGGATAAGGAGCGGTTATTACTGAATTAATAACTTCCAAGACTCATCTAAAACTTTTGCGTTATCTCCCAATAAGTACTTTTCTTTAACGCCTTTAAGTTAGGCACGATAGTTTGAGAAGATGCTCTCATAAGAAATATGAATTGAAGTAAAAGAGAACATCAAGAAGCAAATTCAAAACACATTTAAGTATAACCCACTTCCTATGCATAGGAATCTTGTATGCAAATAAATTCACAAAGAACAAAGTGACAGACATAGGAAGATAAAACCAGAGTAACTTCAAAACTTTCAGCACATAGAGAGGTGTTTTCCTCTCTCATAATAATTTTCAGTAGCCTCATGAATAAACTCAACAATATAAGTATCACATAAATCCTGCTTTTCATGATCTACAAGCACTAGAGCTTTATTATAAACATTTTCAAAAGAATCCTCAGGAACATAACATTCATCCTCCTTTAGTAAGCATGGGGGACAATCAAATATTGTAAGGGGTAAAGAGTTACTCTCATTAGAAGGTAGGCATGGGTAGATCCATTCTTCCTCCTCTTGATCATCACTCTCCTCCTCTTTTTCATCCAATGAGTTTCCAGTTTCAGCAATTTCTTCTTCCATAGGCTCCTGCAAGGCATTAGTCTCTTCCGCTGGTGAAGAGCATCTATTAAGATATTCAAGAATATAGCCATTTTCTTCCTTGTAATTATCAAAGCAAAACTGAATTATATCATAAACCTCATATTTATAAGGTGCATCATCAGTATTTTCAAGCAAACTAGCAAGTTCAAATGCACCCTTCCAAGCAATAAATTCTTCAATTTGTTCCACATCATAAAGTCATAATTTCGTTTAACATAAGAAGATATGGTAACATTATCATTATACTCACATTGAAAAGGGAGGTGTTTATACCTCCTACAGCAACAAGATTTATCAATGCAATAAGTAACATTATAAGTAGAGCACACGTTTCTAGCAATGGTATTCAATTTATCAATTTCTCCCCATAAGAGTTTCCCTTTTTGTGACAAGCGGTGTTCCTTATAATAATATTTTTGTTCTTCCGTGAACCCACCTTGCCAATTAGATTCAGTTCCAAAGGAACCAACCATTGATAGTAAGCATGATAAAGCAAGACAATAACAGACCAACGAAAATACCAACTATAGTAGGAACTAATTTTTTGTGTTTTTGATAAAGAAACAAGCAAACAAAGCAAAAGTAAACTAAGCAAAACAAAAAATAACAAAGTAAAGAGATTGGTTATGAGGGACTCCCCTTGTGAAGATGTCCTTGACTCCCCGGCAACGGTGCCAGAAAAATACTTGCTGACTCGTGTACTAACGAGCTCGTTAGGGAACCCCATGAGGAAGGTATGATGAGCACAGTAGTAAGTTTCCCTCAGTTATGAAACCAAGGTTATCAATCTAGTAGGAGCAAGGAAACACCCCAAAGGTGTAGCTAGCTGAACTTTGGCAGGGCGCACTATCGGTGCCAGCAGCAACATGGAGACCTGCACAACACAACCATAGAACTCTGTCCCCAACTTGCGATGAGGTTATCAATCTCACCGGTTTTGCTGAAAATAAAGGATTAAACGTATAGAGTGGAAAAAAGTAATAGTTTGCAGAAAGTAAACACAAAACAGTAAATAGTTGATTGTAGATTGATAGTAAAAGAAAGGACCGAGGTCCATAGTTCCTAGAGGTGGCTCTCCTTAAGATAGATGACATGTTAGGTGAACAAATTACAGCGGGGCAATTGACAAACATCGAGAAAGCATACAAGCATATAATACTCATCTTGACTCCTTTGAGATTCGATTGGGCATTACAACATTATACATAGACCGCCATCCAACTGCATCTATGACTAATAATCCACCTTCAGGTTATCATCCGAACCCCCTCCAGTATTAAGTTGCAAGCAACAGATAATTGCATTACGAATTGCGTGTAATGTAAACAATACGATTGTTCTATGAACTTGTTGTTTTCTCCCTAGTAGCAACAACACATCTAGTACCTTAGAGATTTCTGTCACTTCCCCAGATTACCAGAGGCATGAACCCACTATCGAGCATAAATACTAACTCTTGGAGTTGCTAGCATATACTTGGCCAAGATAGCTACTAACAACAGAAAGCATGCAAGATCACAAATAACAAAGACATGATAGAATCAATAATCAATCTGAAATAGCATCTCAATATCCATCGGATCCCCACAAATACAACATGCAGAATTACAAATAGATGATCTTGATCATGAACAGAGCTCACAAGATCTAAACATGATAGCACAAAGGAGGATAACCAGCCATCTAGCTACTACATGGACCCGTAGTACAAAGATGAACTACTCACGCATCACACCGGAGGCTTGCATGATGAAGAAGAAGGCCTCCAGGGTGAATTCCCCTCTCTGGCAGGGTGCTGATATGTTTATTTTGCATTACTATTCTATATCATAATTTACTGTTATTCATTGATATATTTCATATTAAGAGATGATACTTATGTTATTTCATCTGTTTTTGCATGATTGATAACTTTTGGAGCATGGACCGCTGCAGTCAGGATTCTGATGGAAAAGGTGTTGTTTGGAGGAAAAATTCGCGAAGATCAGAAAATCCGGGAAAATATATGGAAAATCCTTTTATTCCAGAAGGCGAAGACTGCCAGAAGGAGGAGTGGAGATGGGCCACAGGGGGGCCACACCACCCCCTGGCATCGGCCAGCCTAGGCCGCGCCACCAGGTGGTGTGGCTGCCCTGGCCCACCTCCAGCTCTCCCCTCTGGCGTATATTGTCTCCACGAAACCCTAATACCTGGGGGGCAACCACAGAAAGATTTCGCCGCCTCTGTGGGGTGGAAAACACCGAGAGAGAAAGATTTCTCCGGCAGACAGAATTCTGCCAGGGGAATTCCTTCCCGGAGAGGGGAGATCATCGCCATCAACACCATCATCAAGCTAGACTTCATCGGGATCATCATCATCATCACCACCATCATCACCATCATCACCATCTCCATATTGCTGTAACAATTGGGTTGAATCTTGCATAGTTCTTAGGGGAAACTTTCCCGGTGTTGATTACTCTTTGTAGTTGATGCTATTGAGTGGAACCATTGAATTATTGTTTATGTTCAGATTGTTATACATCATTATTCCATCTCTGATCATGATCCATATGATGTCTTGTGAGTAGTTTGTTTTGTTCTTGAGGACATGGGAGAAGTCATGTTGTTAGTAGTGGAATTGTGTTGAAAAAGATTCAATAGTTTGATATTTAAGTTGTGGTGTACTTCTTCTAGTGGTGTCATGTGAACGTCGACTACATGACACTTCACCTATATGGGCCTAGGGTAATGCATTGTATATTTGGCTACTAATCGTAGGGGTTGCCGGAGTGACAGAAACCTAAACCCCCGTTAGGAAACCATGGCACAAGGGACGTAAGGGTCTTAGAGTTTAAAGTTGTGGTTAGGTTTCTACCTTAATTACTTTCTTGTATTTACGGATGTTTGCAAGGGGTATAATCACAAGTATGTATTAGTCCTAGGAAGGTCGGTACATTAGCAGGTTCACCACACAACACTTAGCAAGCTAAAGAAGATTAATCAACTATATGAAGTGAAAGCACTTGCGGTCTTCCCATGTGTCCTCGAGCGTTTGGTCATCTTAAGTAATACAACGGCTTGTCCTTCTTTGAATAAAGTTGGGCCACTTGCATTTATTCTTATTGTCTTTTATTTACATGTACTTTATTTACTTGCCTTATCAAAACCCTAAAAATCGTTTTGCTAAGTATTTGCGGAGAATTCTTGGTCCATACCACTAACAACATGACTTCTCCCATGTCCTCAAGAACAAAATAACTACTCACAAGACATCGATACACTAATGACCCAAGATGGAATAATGATGTATAACAATCTGAACATAAAAATAATTCAATGGTTCATTCAATAGCATCAACTACAAAGAGTAATCAACAGGAAAGTTTCCTATGAACTATGCAAGATTCAACCCAATTGTTACAGCAATATGGAGATGGTGATGAGGGTGCCGATGGTGATGATGATGGTGTGGTGTTTATGACGATCTCCCTCTCAGGGAAGGAATTCCCGGCAGAAATCATGCGGAGAGATCTTCTCTCTCGGTGTTTTCCGCCCTTGAGGCGTGAAATCTTCTGTGGTCGCTCCCGAGTCTTAGGGTTTCGGGAGGATAATATCGCCAGGGAGAGCTGAGTGGGCAGGCGGCCACACCACTGGCAGTGCGGCCTA
Source organism: Avena insularis (assembly GCA_023614405.1). Lineage (NCBI taxonomy): Eukaryota > Viridiplantae > Streptophyta > Magnoliopsida > Poales > Poaceae > Avena > Avena insularis. The sequence continues at coordinate 43,645,575 of CM042688.1, read as the reverse complement.
GAGTGCCGCGCCCGAGGTGGTGTGGGCCCCTGGCCCATCTCGACCCCTCGGCTTCCTTCGTCTTCTGGAAAAATAGGATTTTTTAGATATTTTCCCAGATTTACGATGATCTTCATAATTTTGCCTCCAAACATCACCTTTTCCATCGAATCCGACTACGGTCCATGCTCCAAAAGTCATCAACCATGCAAAAACAGATGAAATAACATAAGTATCACCTCTCAATACGAAATATATCAATGAATAATAGTGAATTAAGACATAGAATACTGATGCAAAATGGACGTATCAACTCCCCCCAAGCTTAGACTTCGCTTGTCCCCAAAGCGGCGAGCTCAATAAACATGACCTCAGGTTTATGGAGTGAAGAGTCGATACAAGAATATGGACAAGAAGCATCACACTCATCAAATACATAGATCATAATAGAAGACAACTCACTATTATACAACTCAACTTGCAATGAGTAAAGGAAACACAATAAAGATACATAGAGTAAATCATCATTGGTAATGGCAAACTTAGCTCTTGGTCGAAGAATAGTTGATAATTTGCTAGAGTTCACAAATAGCTGGTTTTTTCAAAGAAAGCTTTCAAAGTAGTAAACTTCAAGATAAGAGCAATGTGCAAAACAAGGAACATAATAAACATGATTGAATAAATCATCATATGAATGAATGAAACACAACAACTCAAAATACTTGCTGAGATAGAAGGGGGTAGGTTTACTGACTCAACTACAAAGTAAAAGAAAGGCCCTTCATAGAGGGAAGCAGGGATTGCAAGTCTCATAAAGAGCTCCCAAAAATTATGATACTTACTAGCTTTCAGCTCCCATTGCCCCTATCATAGGCATCTTTAGGTGATTAGCGTTAAAGTGATCAAATATGAGGATATGCATTGACAAGTTGTAAATTGAGAATCTCATGTCCCTTGAATACGAGGGCCGCTCCTCATGCTACTCAAGTTTAGTCAATGGTAAGTTCTTGTCATCGTAAGCATATGTGTATCATAGAGAACCGCCAATAGGGTACCCCTTGCCCGATGATACGGAAGAATCCCCATATCAAAATGACAAGGCAAGCAAACAACAAGCATCTTAGCAATCTTCTTATTTACCATGGGAATATGGTGCTTTTTCTCTCTTTCCTCTTTTCATAATCTCTTTTTTCTTTTTCTCTTTTTTCTCAATATCGGACTCTTTTTTTAATAAGAAGAATGCTTCATAGATGCTCGTTATGGTTCCGCTGCAGGTTTCCACCATGTTAGCATGGATTAGACCAGCGGCCTAGGCGTTTCTCTAACACACATGCATAACTCCATGGACTTACAAGCTCCCCTTTCATTTCACACCGACGACATCCATAGACAAAAGAACATGATATCAACTAGGTACAAAGTACCAGTGCAATGTTGAAAGCGTTCCCCACGACAGCATGGTTCTGCTAATTCACAACTTACAAAGCGCAAGCATATACGCAACATAGGTGAGCACAATGGTTCAAGTTTATTAAATGCAAGAAAGTAAAGTGTGCCTTCAAGTTCGTGAGAGCTTTAATCACTACTTTTCACATAACAAGTTTAATTTGGGAGGTAGATAAAACAAGAATTTACTTGGAATAGCAATAATGCTACTAGGTAGGTATGGTGGACACAACTGGCACGAGTTTTGGTTTAAAGGAGTGGATGCACGAGAAGAATTCCTTCTCAGTACAGGTTTTTGGCTAGCAAGGCTGGGTAGCAAATATAAGAGTTGAAGGAAACAAACAAACATACAAGCGATAAAAACAAACATGCAATCTTCCTTGGAAGCACAATAGATCTTAACTAGAGAATACTAAACTTATGCGCAAATCAAGAAAGAAAGATGATGAAATTATTTTTCTTTAGAGTACTTCTATCTTTTTATTCAACTCTCAAAATGTGTTGCTACTGACCGAGCCAGGTTTGCCAAAACCAACTAGATTAACTCAATGATCCCAAAGTGATACCAATACTAACAACAAGATCAATCATATAACCATGAATTGAAAACTAATATAAGCTATGCAAAATAGTAAATATAGAACTTCTCATTAATATTCCATAACGACAACTCACACCAAGGGATACATATCTAACGAGAGAGGGGACACTTCCATAATGCAAACCATACTTCATAATAACTCCTCTATTCATGATATGACTCTACTAATAAGGTAAAAAGATAGAAGATAGTGATGTGATACCGCGGCACTCCCCCAAGCTTGGAACAAACTAAGGGGATGCCAAACCTAATGACGAATTACTCCTTCGGTGGTGGTGGTATCCTCTCATCTTCGTCTGACTTCCAGGGTAAGGGCTTCCCATCAACAAAGGACATCTTGGTTTCCAACATCCTGAAACTTGCAGCAACACTTATGTGTTTAAACCTAACCTCATACTCACAGTTTTGATTTTGAACGTCATAGAACTGTGCTTGCAGTTCGTTGGTTGTTTGGCGGAGTGAGAGGACTTCGTATTTGAGTTCATCAGTCTCCTTTTGGTGCTCGGCGATGAGTTCGGAACAAATCTTATGGATGATATCCACTTCGCGCTCTGCCATCTTCTTGTACCTAAAGACTTCTTGCTCCAGTGCTTCCATCATGTCCTCCAGACTTCCTTCACCTTTAGGGCCTTGAACCTCTTTTATCCGGACCTCCCCATCTTTGAGCAACAGCTCCTTGGGATGAATATTCAACTCTCTCATGTATGGGTTGATGATATCTTCTAAGGAATCTCCCTTGGCTGATCCAGAGGAAGACATTGTGGCTCCAAATCTGGGACTCTACCTGGCAGAAACAGATCAAAACAAAAACATGAAGACAACACGATATACGAACCTCGGAAGACCCGGGGGATTATATATTATGAAGTTTCATAACAAGAGGAAGGTACTGGGTGAAAACAGGTCGGAGGAGGAGTCTAGGGTGGCCTCACCACCTGGTGGCGCGGCTAGGGTGGGCCGCCGCCAGGTGGTGTAAACCACCCTCGTTCCCAAATCCCTTTTTCGCTTCGTAACTTTCCTTATTGACTAAAAACTGCAAAAATATAGTTGGATAGTATTTTCGCAGAACTTTTCTTACCAGAACTATTACCTATTTGGAAGCGGACTCCGCAGGTCTCTGAATTTGGTCCTTGATAAATATTTTCGGAGTTATAACTTGAAAGTCATCAACATCTTCATTGTAAGAATCTCCAGCAATATAGTGCTTGAGTCGCTGCCCATTCACTACTTGTGTAGTATCATCTTTTAAAGAAGAAATTTTTATTGCTCCTGAACAATATACTTCTTCAATAATGAAAGGTCCTTCCCATTTTGATAGTAGCTTTCCTGCAAAAAACCTAAGACGAGACCTATACAATAGAACTTTCTCACCAACATGAAATTCTCTCTTAAGTATTCGCTTGTCATGCCATCTTTTAACTTTTTCCTTAAAGAGCCTAGCATTTTCATAGGCTTCACTCCTCCATTCATCTAAAGAACTTAAGTCAAATAATCTTTTCTCACCAGCGAGCTTACAATCTCTATTTAGTTCTTTAACTGCCTAGTAAGCTTTGTGTTCTAATTCTAAGGGTAGGTTACAAGCTTTCCCATAAACCATTTTATAAGGAGACATCCCCATAGGATTTTTGTAAGCAGTTCTATAAGCCCATAAAGCATCATTCAACTTTTTAGCCCAGTTTTTTCTAGATCTATTAACAGTCTTTTACAAGATGGATTTAATATATCTATTTGATAACTCTACTTGCCCGCTAGTTTGGGGGTGATAAGCTGAAGCAATTCTATGATTAACATCATATTTAGCAAGGGTCTTTCTAAAACCACCATGAATGAAATGAGAACCCCCATCAGTCATGAGATACCTAGGCACTCCAAACCTAGGAAAGATAACATCCTTAAGCATTTTTAGAGAAGTCTCCCCGTCAACACTCTTTGTAGGAATGGCTTCTACCCACTTAGTAACATAATCAACGACAACAAGAATATGAGTGTAACCTTTCAAAGGAGGGAAAGGACCCATCAAGTCAAATCCCCAGCAATCAAAGGGTTCAATAACTAGAGAGTAGTTCATAGGCATTTCATTGCATCTAGAGATATTACCAACACACTGACATTCATCACAAGATAAAACAAATTTTCTTGCATCTTTAAAAAGGGTAGGCCAGTAGAAACCTGATTGTAGCACCTTTTGCGCAGTTCTATCTCTTGCATGATATCCTCCATAAGCACTACCATGACATTTACACAATATCTCCTTTTGTTCATATTCTGGAACACATCTTCGCATAATACCATCCACTCCTTCTTTGTATAAGTGTGGGTCATCCCAAAAATAATGCCTCAAATCATAGAAGAACTTCCGTCTTTGCTGAGCTGTAAAAGTTGGAGGCAAATACTTGGAGACAATAAAGTTAGCATAATCAGCGTACCAAGGGCTCCCTCGCGAGCTCACCCCTACTGCAGCTAACTATTCATTTGTGAAACTATCATTAACAGGCATAGGGTCAAAAGAGATGTTTTCCAATCGAGATAAATTATCAGCTATAGGGTTTTCAACACCCTTCCTATCTACTATATGTAGATCAAACTCTTTTAAAACCAGCACCCATCTAATAAGCCTAGGCTTAGTGTCCTTCTTCATCATAAGGTATTTAATAGCAGCATGATCAGTATGAATGGTGACTTTTGAGTCTACAATATAGAGCCTAAACTTATCACAAGCAAAAACGACAGCTACAAATTCCTTTTCAGTAGCATAATTCCTTTGAGCAGCGTCTAGAGTCTTACTAGCATAATGGATAAGGTTTAACTTTTTATCAATTCGTTGCCCAAGGACAGCACCTACAGCAAAATCACTAGCATCACACATTATTTCAAAGGGTAAACTCCAATTAGGTGGTTGAACAATAGGGGCTGTAGTTAAAGCCTTCTTAAGAGTTTCAAAAGCTTCCTTATAATCATCATCAAAAACGAAGGGTACATCTTTTTGAAGAAGATTAGTGAGGGGTTTTGATATCCTAGTTTAATAAACCTTCTATAGAAACCAACATGACCAAGGATACTATGAATACCTTTGATGTCTCTTTGACATGGCATCTTCTCAATTGCCTCAACCTTAGCTCTATCAACTTCTATGCCTCTTTCAGAAACTTTATGCCCCAGGACAATCCCTTCATTAACCATGAAGTGTCATTTCTCCCAATTAAGAACAAGATTAGTTTCTTCACATCTCTGCAAAACTTTATCAAGGTTGTGCAGACAATTATCAAAAGAAGTTCCATAGACAGAAAAGTCATCCATGAACACTTCTACAATTTCCTCACAAAAACCATGAAAGATAGCAGACATGCACCTTTGAAAAGTAGCAGGAGCATTACATAAACCAAAAGGCATACGTCTATAAGCATAAGTTCCGTAAGGGCAAGTAAAAGTAGTTTTTTCTTGATCTTGTTGTTTAACAGCAATTTGAGAGAAACCAGAATAACCATCAAGAAAACAAAAAAGGGTCTTTTTAGACAACCTTTCGAACATTTGATCAATAAAAGGAAGCGGGTAGTGATCTTTCTTAGTAACTTTATTGACTTTTCTAAAATCAATGCACATCCTATAGCCTACTACTATTCTTTGAGGAATAAGCTCATCATTATCATTAGGAACAACGGTAATACCTCCTTTTTTAGGAACACAATGAACAGGACTAACCCATTCACTATCAGCAATAGGGTAAATAATACCAACATCAAGGAGTTTCAATACCTCATTCCTTACCACTTCCTTCATCCTAGGATTTAAACGTCGTTGGTGCTCTACAATCGGCTTTGCATCTGGTTCTATGTTGATAGAATGCTGACATATAGTAGGTGAAATCCCTTTTAAATCATCCAGAGTATAGCCCATAGCTCCTCGGTGTTTCCTCAAAACCTCTAATAGCCTTTCTTCTTCCCTTCCTGAAAGTTTAGCGCTAATAATAACATGATATATCTTTTTATCATCAATATAAGCATATTTAAGATCATCGGGGAGAGGTTTTAGATTGAAAACCGGATCCTTTTTAGGTGGCAACGTGGTACCCAAGTCTTCTACAGGCAAGTTATGCTTGAGCATCTTAGGCTGATCATGGAGAATCTTGTCAATCTCATTCCTTTCTTCCATGAAGATTTCACTTTCATGATCTTCCATAAATTGCTGCAAAGCATTGTTAGGAGCAAGAGAAATAGAAGCAAGTTGTTCAACTCTAAAATCCTCATTATGGGTTTCCTCTTCACAAGGTTCCTTAGCGAATTTCAAGAAATTAAACTCATAAGATTCCCCAGCAAACTTAGTCAAGATTTTCTCCCTTTTGCAATCTATAATAGCTCCACAAGTACTCAAGAAAGGTCTTCCAAAAATAATAGGATAAGTTTTACTAGCAGCTGAACCGAGTACTAGAAAATCAGCAGGGTACTTAATCTTACCACAAAGAACTTCCACGTCTCATACAATACCAATTGGAGAGATGGTCTCTCTATTAGCAAGGTGAATAACCACATAAATCTCTTCCAATTCGCAAGGACTAATTTCATGCATAATTTCTCTGTAAAGCTCATAAGGAATAACACTGGAACTTGCACCAATATCACATAAACCATAATAGCAATGATCACCAATTCTAACAGAAAGCACAGGAACACTAGCTTTTTTAGTTCTATTAGGATGTGAAACAATATTAGAAGCATCCTCACAAAAGACTATGTGTCCATCTTCTATGCTTTTAGTGACAAGGTCTTTCACAATTGCTACCACAGGTTCAACGTTTATTTGTTCATCAGGTTTTACAGTTCTTTTTTCACTTTTGGTGATTACATTAGTTATCATAGGATGATCCTTTACCTTTTCTGGGAAGGGAATATTCTCGATATAAGGTTCAGGTAAGATGGGATCAATAATGCAATACTCAGCACTCCCAATAGGAACATAGTCAACAATATCTTTGTAAGGTGCATGGTATTTATTCCATCCCCTTTTTGGAATTTCAATATAAGAAGCAAAAGCTCTAAAGCAATTCGTAATAACTTGCAAATCAAGACCATAAGCATTACTAATATTTTGAAAGTCATCAGTTCCCATAAAAGATTCAATGCATTCATAATCATAATTTATACCTGACTTTCTACCTTTGTCATTCTCCCAAGCTTCAGCATTGTCTTGAATACGGTCCAGAAGATCCCATTTAGCTTCTTCCATGCGAGTGAATGATCCAGCACAAGAAGCATCCAATAAATCTTTATCATGTAGAGGGAGCCTTGCATAAAAGTTATTGATAATAATATTGTTGGGGAGCTCATGAATGGGACATTTGAGCATTAGTAACTTCAATCTCCCCCAAGCTTGAGCTATACTCTCTCCATCAAGAGGCCAAAACTTGTATATTTGATTCCGATCTTTATGAATCTCACTAGGAGGATAAAACTTTGAATAAAAGAGAGGCACTATTTCCTCCCATTCCAGAGCTTGACCATTCTTCAACAGCTTATACCATTCCTCATCTCTTCCTTTCAGCGATAATGAGAATAACTTCTTCTTAACTTGATCTGTAGTAATACCTGCACACTTGAACAACCCGCATAATTCATGTATAAAGAGTAAATGATCACCGGGATGGACAGTTCCATCCCCAACATAGTAGTTATCCATAACACGATCAATAATTCTTATAGGTATTTTGAAAACATCATTCTCAACAGGTGGTGGTTTATCTACTACCTTAGCAGTGGTAGTAGCATTACCAAATAAGAAACTCAACGAATTATCCATAACGAAAATAAAGCAACTAACATAAGTAAACAATACTCATAGTAGAAGATTCCTTTACCAGTTCCACTCACTAATAGCGCTTCACTCCCCGACAACGGCGCTAGAAAATAGTCTTGATGACCCACAAGTATAGGGGGTGTATCACAGTATTTTTGATAAGTAAGAGTGTCGAACCCAACGAGGAGCAGAAGGTGCTAGCTAGTGGTATGGATCGGGAATTCTCTGCAAATACTTAGCAAACGAATTTTTAGGGGATTTTGATAATGCAAGTAAATAAAGTACGAGTAAATAAAAGACGGTAGGAATAAATGCGGCAAGTGGCCCAATCCTTTATGCAACAAAGGATAAGCCGGTTGTATTACTTAAGATGACCAAACATTCTCGAGGACACATGGGAAGACTGTCAAGTGCTTTCGCTTCATATAGTTGATTAATCTCCTTTAGCTTGCTAAGTGTTGTGTGGGTGAACCTGTGCTAATGTACCGACCTTCCTAGGACTAATACATACTTGTGATTATACCCCTTGCAAACATCCGTAAGTACAAGAAATTAATTAAGGTAGAAACATAACCACAGCTTTAAACTCTAAGACCCTTACGTCCCTTGTGCAATGGTTTCCTAACGGGGGTTCAGGTTTCTGTCACTCCGGCAACCCCGACGATTAGTAGCCAAATACACAATGCATTCCCATAGGCCCATATAGGTGAAGTGCCATGTAGTCGATGTTCACATGACACCACTAGAAGAATTACACCGCAACTTAAATATCAAACTATTGAATCTTTCTCAACACAACTCCATTACTAACAACATGATTTCTCCCATGTCCTCAAGAACAAAATGAACTACTCACAAGACATCATATGGATCATGATCAGAGATGGAATAATGTTGTATAACAATCTGAACATAAACAATAATTCAATGGTTCACTCAATAGCATCAACTACAAAGAGTAATCAACACTAGGAAAGTTTCCCCTATGAACTATGCAAGATTCAACCCAATTGTTACAGCAATATGGAGATGGTGATGAGGGTGCTGATGGTGATGATGGTGGTGTTTATGGCGACAATCTCCCCTCTCCGGGAAGGAATTCTCTCGGCAGAAATCTGTCTGCCAGAGAGATCTTTCTCTCTCGGTGTTTTCCACCCCGCAGAGGCAGCGTAATCTTTCTATGGTCGCTCCCCGAGTCTTAGGGTTTTGGGAGGATAATATCAGGCCAGAGGAGAGTGGGCAGGCGGCCACACCACTGCTGGGCGGCCTAAGTGCCGGCGCAGGGTGGTGTGGGCCCCCTATGGCCCATCTCTAGCCCCCTTCTGGCTTCCTTCGTCTTCTGGAAAACTAGGATTTTCTTTATATTTTCCCGGATTTTCTGATCTTCGCGAATTTTGCCTCCAAACAGCACCTTTTCCATCAGAATCCTGACTGCAGCGGTCCATGCTCCAAAAGTCATCAACCATGCAAAAATAGATGAAATAACATAAGTATCACCTCTCAATACGAAATATATCAATGAATAACAGTGAATTATGACATAGAATAGTGATGCAAAATGGACGTATCATACACCCCCTATACTTGTGGGTCATCAAGACTATTTTCTGGTGCCGTTGCCGGGGAGTGAAGCGCTATTTGGAGAGTGGAACTGGTAAAGGAAACCTCTACTGTGAGTATTGTTTACTTTTGTTAGTTGCTTTATTTTTGTTATGGATAATTCGCTGAGTTTCTTGTTTCGTAATGCTACTACCACTACTAAGGTAGTAGATGAACCACCACCTGCTGAGAATGATGCTTTTAAAATACCTACAAGAATTATTGATCGTGTTATGGATAACTACTATGTTGGGGATGGAACTATCCATCCTAGTGATCATTTGCTCTTTATACACGAATTATGCGGGTTGTTCAAGTGTGCAAGTATTACTAAAGATCAAGTTAAGAAGAAGTTATTCTCATTATCACTGAAAGGAAGAGCTGAGGAATGGTCTAAGATGCTGAAGAATGGTCAAGCTCTGGAATGGGAGGAAATAGTGCCTCTCTTTTATTCAAAGTTTTATCCTCCTAGTGAGATTCATAAAGATCGGAATCAAATATACAACATTTGGCCTCTTGATGGAGAGAGTACAGCTCAAGCTTGGGGGAGATTGAAGTTACTAATGCTCAAATGTCCCATTCATGAGATCCCCAACAATATTATTATCAATAACTTTTATGCAAGGCTTTCTCTTCATGATAAGGATTTATCGGATGCTTCTTGTGCTGGATCATTCACTCGCATGGAAGAAGAAGCTAAATGGGATCTTTTGGACCGTATTCAAGATAATGCTGAAGCATGGGAGAATGACAAAGGGAGAAAGTCAGTTATAAATTATGATTATGAATTCATCGAATATTTTATGGGAACGGATGACTTTCAAAATATTAAAAATGCTTATGGTCTAGACTCTCAAGCCATTGCTTCTTATTTTAAGGCTTTTGCTTCCTACATTGAAGTGCCTAAAAAGAAGTGGAACAGGTATCATGAACCTTATAAAGATATTGCTAAGAGTGCTCCTACAAGAAATACTGAAGTTTATACTGCTAATCATGCTTTACCTGAACCTTACATTGAGAAAATGCCTTTCCCAGTTAAGATAAAGGAACATTCTATGATAGCTAGTATGGTTAATGAAAGTACAAGTAAAGCTGTTGAACCTGATAAACAAATGAATGATGAACCTATAATAGAAAACGTGAAAGACTTTGTCACTAAATATCTAGAAGAGGGACACACTATCCTTTGTAAGGATACCTCTAATATTATTTCACAAAGTAGTGTTATGAGAACTGGTATTCCTGTTCTGTTAGAATAAGTGATCATTGTTACGATGGTCCTTGTGATAGTTATATTGTTAAGTTTATGCATGATACTGAAATTTACTATGAGAGAGGGAAAAGCGTTCTTTTGTATCTCAATAATATCAAGTTTCCTTGTTTCATGTTGAAAGTTTTTATGTTGCGCTTGCTTTACCTTCCTATGCTAGCAGCCTCCGGTTTCAACAATTTGTTTGTTTACAAAATTACCTTGCATAGGAAGTGGGTTAGACTTAAACGTGTGTATTTTTGCTTCTTAATGCTCTCTTTCACTTCAATTCATATTCCTATGTGAGCATCATCAAAATTATCATGCCCATCTTAATGGCTTTAAAGAAAGAGCTTTTTGGGAGACAACCCAGTTTATTTTTGCTTTCAGTTCATTTTTGTTTCTTAGAGTTTTGGAAGTTATTACTTCGGTAATAACCTCTCTTTATCCTTTTTGTTTGGTTTTTGTGTCAAGATCAACCTCTAATGAGAGAGAAGTAAGATTTGGGGAAGTTGCTGTCTCAAAACAGATTTTTGTGCTTCACCGTAAAAATTCGTGAGAGATCTCTGTATGTCGGATTGAGCTGTAATTTTTTGTGTTTCTGCCCCAGGTTGTTATTTAACTTTTGTTAGTTTTGCACTTTTTGATTTGAGCAACAGAAGATTTTTGAAAAAAAAATGTTCTTTACCTGCTGGTCTGTTTTGACAGATTTTGCCACTCTTGCCTTTGCTTCTTTAATCGATTTCCTTTTTGGATTATTTTTGGGTTTTCAGAAGGAGTTGCTACATTAGTTTATGTTTTCATGGTTTTCAGTTGAAATTTGGTTCAAAAGGTTTTATCACTTCACTTATACTAATGTTGCTAATGAAAACTGTGTGAAGTTTTGTGTGAAAGAAATTTCCAGGTTAGTGGAGATAATGGGGTAATAAGGAAGTGAAAGGTTTCATGACTCAAGTAATAAGTGTATGAAGATGAAGATATTGATATTATTCAAGTGGTGACTCCAGAAGAATCCACTAAATACCAAATTCAGACACCTACAGAGTCCGTTTTCAAATAGTTAATAGTTCTGGTAAGAAAAGTTCCACGAAAGATCTGTCCAATTATAATTTTGCAGTTTTTATCCAACAAGGAAATCTACGAAGCGAAAGAGGGACGGAAATAGAGCCAGGGTGACTCACACCACCATGTGGCGTGGGCCCACCCCTGGCCACGCCACCAGGTGGTGTGGCCACTCCGGACTCCGTCTCCGACCCGTTTTCTCCCAGTGCCTTCCTTTTGTTGTGAAACTTCATAATATATAATCCCCCGGAGCCCCCGAGGTTCGTTTATCGTGTTCTTGTTGTGTTTTTGTTTCGATCTATTTCTGCCAGGAACTATTCTTGAAAGTTTAGAAGCACAATGGTGTCCGCCAAGGATAAAGGAAAGGAACCTATGGAGGAAGATCTCCAAGACCTCGGACAGGAGAAGGAGATCAAGAGTGAAGGTGAAGAGGAGGCAAAGCACACCGGCACTACCATTGCAAGCATTGGAGTGTTGGCAAGATCTGTTAGGGCCAGGAGGACTGCACGGATGTCAACTGGAGGGAAAACTCCGCGTCACTGTTTAGCTCCATGGTCACTTCCTCCATGCACCAAGAATCCTTTCCATACCCTTATCCATAAACATCAACACTAGAATATGCCCAAGGAGAAATTACCCTCCAATAGGGACTTGCCTCATTCTGGCCATGCAGGGAAAGAAGACTTCAAGGAGGAAGAGTGGGAAAAGAATCGCAAGAGCTGGGATCCACAATCTGACATGATCATGCACCGTATCGAGCACAACTCGGAGTTGATTCGTACTCTCACCTTCGAGATTGACGACATGGGAAACTGATCAAAGAGCTCATCAAGAGAATACCACCACCACCGAAGGAGTAATTCGTCATCAGATTTGGCATCCCCTTGGTTTGTTCCAAGCTTGGAGGAGTGTCGCGGTATCACATCACTATCTTCTATCTTTTTACCTTTTTAGTAGAGTCATATCATGAATATAGAAGTTATCATGTAGGATGGTTTGCATTATGGAAGTGTCCCCTCTCTCGTTAGATATGTATCCCTTGGTGTGAGTTGCCGTTATGGAATATTAATGAGAAGTTCTATCATTTACTCTTTTGCATATCTTATATTAGTTTTCAATTCATGGTTATATGATTGATCTTGTTGTTAGTATTGGTATCACTCTTGGATCATTGAGTTAATTTAGTTGGTTTTGGCAAACCTGGCTCGGTCAGTAGCAACACTATTTTTGAGAGGTGAAAGAAAAATATAAAAGTACTCTAAAGAAATATAATTTCATCATCTTTCTTTCTTGATTTTCTCATAAGTTTAGTATTCTCTAGTTAAGATCTTTTGTGCTTCCAAGGAAGATTGCATGTTTGTTTTTTATCACTTATATGTTTATTTGTTTCCTTCAACTCTTATACTTGCTACCCAGCCTTGCTAGCCAAAAACCTGTACTGAGAGGGAATTCTTCTCGTGCATCCAATCCTTAAACCAAACCTATGCCATTTGTGTCCATCGTACCTACCTATTAGCACTATCGCTATTCCAAGTAAATTCTTGTTTTTTTCTACCTTCCAAATTAAACTTGTTATGTGAAAATTAGTGATTAAAGCTCTCACGAACTTGATGGCACACTTTACTTTCTTGCCTTTAATAAACTTGAACCATTGTGCCCATCTATGTTGCGTATATGCTTGCGCTTTGTAAGTTGTAAATTAGCAGAACCATGTTGTCATGGGGAACACTTTCAACATTGCACTGGTACTTTGTACCTAGTTGATATCATGCTCTTTTTTCTATGGATGTCGTCGGTGTGAAATGAAAGGGGAGCTTGTAAGTCCATGGAGTTATGCATGCGTGTTAGAGAAACGCCTAGGCCACCGGTCTAATCCATGCTGTCATGGTGGAAACCTGCAGCGTAACCATAACGAGCATCTATGAAGCATTCTTCTTATAAAAAAGAGATAGATATTGAGAAAAAGAGAAAAAAAGATATTATGAAAAGAGGAAAGAGAGAAAAAGCACTATATTCCCATGGTAAATAAGAAGTTTGCTGAGATGCTTGTTGTCTGCTTGCCTTGTCATTTTGATATGGGGATTCTTCTGTATCATCGGGCAAGGGGTACCCCGTTGGCGGTTCTCCATGATACACATGTGCTTACTATGACAAGAACTTACCGGTGACTAAACTTGAGTAGCATGAGGAGCGACCCTCGTATTCAAGGGACATGAGATTCTCAATTTACAACTTGTCAAGCATATCCTCATATTTGATCACTTTAACCTTAATCACCTAAAGATGCTTATGATAGGGGCAATGAGAGTTGAAAGCTAATAAGTATCATAATTTTTGGGAGCTCTTTATGAAACTTGAAATCCCTGCTTCCCTCTGCGAAGGGCCTTTCTTTTACTTTTTAGTTGAGTTAGTAAACCTATTCTTTTCTATCTCAGCAAGTATTTTGAGTTGTTGTGTTTCATTCATTCATATGATGATTTATTCAATCATGTTTCTTATGTTCCTTGTTTTGCACATTGCTCTTATCTTATTGTTTACTACTTTGAAAGCTATCATTGAAAATCAGTTATTTGTGAACTCCAACAAATTGTCAACTATTCTTCGACCAAGAGCTAAGTTTGCCATTACCAATTATGATTCACTTTATGTATCTTTATTGTGTTTCCTTTACTTATTGCAAGTTAAGTTGTATAATAGTGAGTTGTCTTCTATTATGATCTATGTATTGATGAATGTGATGCTTCTTGTCTGTATTCTTTTTATCGACTCTTCACTCCATAAACCTGAGGCCATGTTTATTGAGCTCAGTTTCGCTTGGGGACAAGCGAAGTCTAAGCTTGGGGGGAGTTGATACGTCCATTTTGCATCACTATTCTATATCATAATTTACTGTTATTCATTGATATATTTCATATTAAGAGATGATACTTATGTTATTTCATCTGTTTTTGCATGGTTGATGACTTTTGGAGCATGGACCTGTAGTCGGGATTACGATGGAAAAGGTCTGTTTGGAGGCAAAATTCAAGATCAGAAAATCCGGGAAAATATACGAAAATTCTATTTTTCCGTAAGACGAAGGAAGCGGAAGAATGAGATGGGCCATAGGGGGCCCACACCACCCCTGGCACGGGCCAGCCTAGGCCGCACCACCAGGTGGTGTGGCCGCCCTGGCCCACCTCCATCTCTCCCCTCTAGCGTATATTATATCCACAGAACCCTAATACCTGGGGGGCAACCACAGAAAGATTCCGCCGTCTCTGCGGGGCGGAAAACACCAAGAGAGAAAGATCTCTCCGGCAGACAGAATTCTGCCGAGGGAATTCCTTCCTGGAGAGGGGAGATCGTCGCCATCAACACCATCATCAAGCTGGACTTCATCAGGATCATCATCATCATCACCACCATCATCACCATCAGTACCATCATCACCATCTCCATATTGCTGTAACAATTGGGTTGGATCTTGCATAGTTCTTAGGGGAAACTTTCCCGGTGTTGATTACTCTTTGTAGTTGATGCTATTGAGTGGAACCATTGAATTATTGTTTATGTTCAGACTGTTATACATCATTATTCCATCTCTGATCATGATCTATATGATGTCTTGTGAGTAGTTCGTTTTGTTCTTGAGGACATGGGAGAAGTCATGTTGTTAGTAGTGGAATTGTATTGAGAAAGATTCAATAGTTTGATATTTAAGTTGTGGTGTACTTCTTCTAGTGGTGTCATGTGAATGTCGACTACATGACACTTCACCTATATGAGCCTAGGGGAATGCATTGTGTATTTGGCTACTAATCGTAGGGGTTGCCGGAGTGATAGAAACCTAAACCCCTGTTAGGAAACCATTGCACAAGGGACGTAAGGGTCTTAGAGTTTAAAGCTATGGTTAGGTTTCTACCTTAATTACTTTCTTGTACTTACGGTTGTTTGCAAGGGGTATAATCACAAGTATGTATTAGTTCTAGGAAGGTCGGTACATTAGCACAGGTTCACCCACACAACACTTAGCAAGCTAAAGAAGATTAATCAACTATATGAAGTGAAAGCACTTGATAGTCTTCCCATGTGTCCTCGAGAACGTTTGATCATCTTAAGTAATACAACCGGCTTGTCCTTTACTGAATAAAGGATTGGGCCACTTGCTAGATTTATTCTTATTGTCTTTTATTTACTCGTACTTTATTTACTTGCCTTATCAAAACCCCCTAAAAATCCGTTTGCTAAGTAATTGCAAAGAATTCCTGATCCATACCACTAGCCAGCACCTTCTGCTCCTCGTTGGGTTCGACACTCTTACTTATCGAAAATACTGTGATACACCCCCTATACTTGTGGGTCATCAGGTGTCAAGAAGAGCTTCAGATCCCTCCCGATCTAGGGATGGAGATGACGGCAACTACAGACTCTTTCGTGGAATTTTGATCGGGTACTTAGGGTTTCTGTATCGGAGGCAACTTATAGGCAGAAGGAGAGGCCGAGGGGGTGCCTGGGGCGGCCAGACCACCCCCTGGCGTGGGCTAGGCCTGGCCACGCGGCCAGGTGGTGTGGCCGGGCCCCAGCCCCTCTCCGTCTCGTATTCTGGCTCCAGGTGTCCCTCGGTGAAAAACTGTTTTTGGCTTTTGTCTCGTCCAATTCCGAGAATATTCATTTTCTGACTTTCCTGGAACCAAAAACAGCAGAAAACAGGCAGCTGGCACTGTGGCTCTTGTTAATAGGTTGGTCCAAGAAATCATATGAAAACTACTCCAAAGTGTGGACAAAACACAAGAAAGTAGATAAAACTAAGCATGGAACATCAAAAATTATGGATACGTTAGCAACGTATCACTGGGCGTCTCTACCCCGCTCCTTTGCCTAATGGTCTTTTTTCTATCGAGGAAGGATGTTTGCTATATGACTTGCAGGTTAAGCAACACCAACCCGAGGAGGAGATTCTGGATGATGATGGGGACCAAGAAGAGGAGCAAGAATTTCTTTATCAAGAGGAGCAGCCACCAACCCGGTTTGCTACATACCAAGACTTCCAAGAACTTGGAGGAACTATGGAGAGGATGCATAACCTCTCCTTGAACCTCCGAGAAACAACTAGTAATTTATCAACTCAATTTACGAACTAGAGTTACAACTTTTCCCGCCACCACAATGATTTGAAGGGCTTGCAAAAGACTAAGCTTGAGGAAGTTTCCTCATTATCTTTATTTGGCATTCATTTGTTTTTATTTATTTCGAGGTTATGCTTTTAATTCGAGTTTATAAGCACTCGTATTGGTTTCCCCAACACTTTATCTTTAGTTATTTCTATTTGTTTTCGAGACTTTCTAGCTGATCTTTGCCTCCAATTTTCTATTCTTTAATTCTCTCTCTTAAAAACAACAAAAAGATTTTTCCATTTATCTTTGTTTTCCCTCTTCCTTCCTTTTTATTCTCCTTATGGCTTTCACGTATTTACAGGAGAGTGATCGACTTCGAGTTTCCAAGAAGCAAATCAAAAGGGAAGAGAGAAGCAGAACCAATCATGAGAGGTATGCCTTAAAACTCCCCACTTTTGAAGTTTTAGAAACCCATGCTAGTTAACAATAAATGTTAAAGATATTATATTGGTGGAGTGAGTCTTTATATTGTAGTAAAATTTTGTTTGCATGGGTATTTAGTTGGGTACGTTTTGTTCCAGCTCTTGTAGTTAATCAAGTCTTGCCTAAAAATTTGCTAAACAATTGTAATAAGAAAAAGTCTCACAATTGAAGGCTTGGGTGTTGTAGTGTTTAGTCTTGAAGGCTTATTTCTAGAGACACTCGACACCAAAGAAAATAATGATTGACTTGATAGCTCCCTTTAAAAGGATTTGTTTGATTGAACTATGTTTAGCGGTTTTTGTGAGCATACCAAAGTTTGACCTATGAATCATAAGAATGATATAGCTTTATGCGTGTCAACCTTCATGGGATGCCAACAACTCCGCTAGCCTATGAATGATCTTTATGGAGGAAACTCCTAGATTTCGGCTATGAGTTGATTAAACATATGTAGCAGCAATGCTATAATGGGTAAGATTCTTAGCATTCTCGGGTAGCTGTGTTCATGATGGAATCACTCCTCTGGCTGATATGAGTAATCATTGTGCAAAAGGAACAAAAACCTTGGTGATGCCACGAGTGTCCATCACAGCTCGATAAACTAATTTTTTTTGGCATGCTCTCAATTACTTAAGAACTGAAATTCTTGAAGAACAATGAACAGAAAAGTAGTGCTTGAAAAGTCTAGATTTATTGATGTGGGAGAATTGAGATACTCTAGTGTATATGTTTTTCATGACAAACTCTCACACTCTCAATTTTACATGATTATACTTTATTGTTCAAAGGCAAGCCTATGAGTTGATTACATGACATGGAATAAGGTTTATTCATATTTTTGATGAAATATCTCTCTAAACCCTGCCACTAATGCCTAATGATCAAAGGGGTATGCAATCTTTTCTTTCTATTTTTCCCTACGCAAATAATGACGTTTTATGATGGGAATCACAACATTAAAGTCAAAGATATGAGATTTCCAACAACCCAAAGAAACCAGGGGTTGTGAAGTGGAGACAAAAGCTTTACCGACCAACTATATGGCGGGAATAAAATTTCGGCCGTATAGTTGCCATCGACACCGCTAGGTCAAACAGAACAACTTCCGTGAAGGGACCCCTATATAAAGAGGCTTCGGGCGACGAGAAACAGTGCCCCGGAGAACCCCAGAAACCTGCATCCACAACACCGAAGAGCCACCGAAGGAATAGACTTAGATCTAATCTCCAAACCCTTCTCCACCACCATAGCCATATTCCACCACTTGTAATAGTAGATCTCATCTTCAATTAGCGACATTGTAACACTATTTGCTATCAATCTCATGATTCCCATTGCAATGTTTATGATTGTTGATTTCATCTCTATGAGTGAGTAATTCTCTTTGGTCTAAGGGCTTCGGCCTAGCCATGTAGCTTTTGTGCATGTTATGTATCATAGATGGGATCATGTATTAGTTTGTATGACATGATGATTATTGTATCCTCTCTTGCCTCAATCCAAGGAATTGTTAGGTACCCAAGACCTCGAGGATCACTTCTAGGGAAAACGCTATGTGAGGCACACCAAAAATGCTATGCGAGGCGCATATCATATGCGCCTCTAGCACCGTGCCTCCAGTATTTTTTATGCGAGGCGCATATGATATGCGCCTCCTATATCCTGGATATGCGAGGCGCATATCGATATGCGCCTCCCATACTCTGAATATGTGCCTCCTATATTCTGCATATGTGAGGCGCATATTGATTCAAATGCGCCTCGTATATTATATTTGAATTTCAAAAAAAAGGCGGCCAGATCTGGATCTGGCTGAAAATCTGGCTGAAATTTCGTCGGAGCTCGTCAGAGGCCGTGCCTGTGGCCACAACCTACCACCGCAGGCATGTGCAGGAGGCCATGGCCATGGGGGTCATTGTCGGAGGTGGTCATCGAAGGTGGAGGAGGATGAGGCCACCGGAGGTCATTGCTGGAGGTGGTCGTCGTAGGTGGAGGAGGAGGAGGTGGCTCGGTGTGGTTGTGGAGGCCATGGCCGGAGTGGTCGCCAGAGAAGGAGGTCGCCGGAAGAGGAGAAGGTCACCGGAGGAAGAGGAGGAGGGTGCCACCGGAGGTGGAGGAGGAGGAGGAGAGTGGAGGAGGAGGAGAGTGAAGAAGGAGGAGAAGGGGAGAAGAAGGAGAGGTGGAGGAGAAGGAGAAGGAGAAGGAGAAGGAGAGGTGGTAGGTGTGGTAGGTGGCTGTTTTGAATTTGAATCCGACATCACTTATGCGAGGGGCATATCATATCGAATAGTTTTTTGTTTTTTGCAGAAACAAAACTTTTGTCTGCCATAACTTTATACTCTTTTCGAATTTGGGGAATCTATAAAATCTTAAACGGCTTTTAGCGGTTGAAATCGAGTAGGAAATTTCGAGACGATCATTTTGATATATTAAAGTTTTTTTTGACATCGTATGCAAAATTTAGGGCCGCTTTACCGTTCCATGACCTTTTTTGCAAAATACATCGAAATTCATGTTTTTCAATTTTGTCTAGAACTATACCCTAAAATCTAACTACAACTCAAAGGATTTTTTTTGAAGTTTTTATCATTTTTGTTTATTTTCTACAAAACTTAAAGACAATTCTGGGAGGGTGTGGGATCTGTTTACTCGAGTCGCATTCTACTACATATGTGCCTCCAGTATTGGAAAATACTTGAGGCACATATTAGGATGCACCTCCTATAGTTTGGCACCTACCACAACTAGGCCCACACAACTTACTAGAGGCGCATCTGCTCCATATGTGCCTCAAGTATTTGAACTACTCGAGGTGCATATAGAGTAGAATGCGCCTCGCATAATTTGGGGCTGTCAGATTTCGTCCGTATAGGGATTATAGGAGGCGCTTCCTAATAACATGCGCCTCGCCTATTTTTATACTAGAGACACACGGCAAGGCAGTGCGTCTCGCCTATTTTATAGGAGGCGCATATGGTCTAAATGCGCCTCTTATAAGGATGTCTCCTATAGCCTTTTCTCTAGTAGTGGATTGAGCCAGGTATAGGGAGTATGAGTAATGACTAATATGCAGGTCGGAAACCCCAGTGACAGAAGGGGTAGTACGACTATATGTGAGGGATTTACTTGAAATTAACGGTGACATCACTATGCATATCATTAGTTCTCTTTCTTCTATGGATGAGACTAGTAGTTTATTGCTATAAGCAGTTGCAGAGGCAATAGCAATTACGGATGCACTTCTCACATATAATTATCTTGCTTTAACAATTATATGCATACTTTATTATTATCTTTTATTCCCATCAGATGTTTTGCACAGCTACAGGTGAAACCGAAAACCCTAGGCCCTCTCTCCATCATCGAAAACAACAAAAGACAACAAACTCTTGGTCCAGTAAAACACAAAAAGAATTCTAAAACTCCTGAAGGTCCGTTAAAGTAACTTCACTACGCTTTCTGCTTCCCGAGGATTCGATAACATATGTCTACTAGGGAAAAGAGCTATACTGCATCCGTAATCCGGATCGAAGGTATCATATATATGATTACCTGTTTTCATTCATTTTCATGTGAGCATTGTGCAAGCATAGTATTTATTAGGATTTTATTGTGTTTTCTTGGCTTTGGTGTGTGTAGGTACAATGGAGAATTATGAAGAAATCCTAGTAAAAATAAACCAAAAGGATGCAATGTAGGGAAGTTACACACAACAAACTTAGCCATATGAAGAGTAGAAAAGGTCATTTTTTCATCAACACAAAATGATGATGCAAGGACATGGGTTTGTAGCTCTCGTTCATACGAATCCAACAAGTTGAATAACATCCCAACCGAAGTTCATATAAAGAAATAGCGGTCAAAATACCGAAAGAGTCCAATGCTTTAATGACCTATGATATGGGGAGAACCGCCGTACCGAAGACCGTATAGACCTCCAATGGGTCCATTTTGTCAAACCAGATCTTGTTTGTGAAATGTTTGAGGGCATATTCGAAGCAAAACTCTCTAGAAACATCGAACCACCTTAAGGAGCATATTTAAGGTGGGGAAATCCCTAACCCCCGCATGATCTCACATCCATATCCAAGAAGAAGTCCAATGCCTCCATCTCCATCTCCATCATCACCACAGTAAATTCCGTACATTACTCCACTTCAAGATCCATCTCACCCTTAAAGGAAGACCAGAGAGGAAGACACCAAGGAGCCACCATCGGGGCACCTCCTATGTGCCGCCGCCATGCCATCACCATCACCAACACTCATTCTTCCTTCCCCATCATGGTCTTCCATTGTAACATGGCTTGAACCCCTTTGAAATGTTATGATTACTTCAACATTTGTGATTAGTGTTAGATCTGGTTATATGCTTTGCGTCTTCTACTCATGTTATTATATTAGTGATTGGAATGCACCAATCCATGGGTGTAGTTGGAGGCCTCATCCTCCCCGGACCACACATGAGGTAGATGGATATTTTGTGTGAATCAATTGACCCTCGAGAGACTCAGGCGCTGATGACTAGGTTCATGCACCAACAACAGGGTTATTGCTGTATTTGTAGTAGTGGCAATATTTATTTAGAAGTTCATCCCATGGAATTTTTGCAAAATGGAAACAACACAACCACGCAACTGTGTCATCAAGTGTAGCCACATTTGTACCCAAACCATGGTTTATAAATAGCCTAGTCTATCAGTTACTAAACAATAAAGAGAGGTCAGATCAATGTGACAATAAACTAAGAACAAAATTAAACTAAAACAAAGTAAATACTTAAAGGGAATAAAGAGCGTGAGAGTATTGTTGTAGGGAGTTGCAATATGGTTAAAGGAGTTCTGGGGAGTGCTGAATCCACCACTAGCATTTGAGTAAAACATGATTAGGATATATCGATGTCCTTCTTTATATGTGTATGTATGGGAGGAGTTCCAAATGAAGATGATCATAAACAAATTCTGCTATTTCATCCCTCGCAACCACATCTAGTGATCAATGGAAAACCATCATGATCCACTAGAAATTAAGAGCTAACCTCATGGTCATGGACATGAGATTTGTGAGTCTCTTTTACCCCTCTTGAACACATGAGTGATAAGCTAATGTGGCATGTGATGCATGTGAAATGCATCCATGAACTTTGTAGTTTACTGTATTAAAATTCTTATTATTTTGTAACCCTATTATATTTATTGGTACTAACCTACTAATATTTGAAAAAAATCACAATTTCTTGGTTTCTTCAAATCTGTCATGGCAGAACAATTTTTGAAGATTTCCACGGGAACCCCTGAACGTGGCGTCAAAAAGAAAAAGTCAAGACATGAAAGTTGTTGAAGTTTTTATGCTAATACTTATTGATATAAAAGTCACACCAAAAGGACTCCGTATGTAGGCTCAAGATCCCGATTAATGCGAGGTACATAAGCAGTTTTGGGACTCCAAAAGTTTGTGACGTGATTGACTCAAAACTCTTCCCATACTTGATGGATTCAGCCAAGCCACAACTTTATAGGATCTTAAAGGATAGAGGGAGTCCTAGGAAGGTTTTATTGGTTCCCAAGAGCCCTTGGATCAAACATGCATCCATCATGTGGCTTAGATTGTATCTCCACCACTATATATTGAGAGGAAACCCTTCTTTTGAAGGCATCTACTATTGTGATGAAACTCCTCACTCTTGATATCCGCCAAGGAGAGGGAGCTCCTCCATACCAGCACCATCTCCAAGGAAGAAGAGGGGAAAGTGGCCTCCGCTCCCTAGAGCAGTCACCACACTAGGTGACCGTGGCCGCCTCCTTGACCGCAGGCGCCATGACCGCCATCTTCATCATATCTATCACCACGGTCCTGCTCTTCTTCATCAACAACTTCATCAAGCCTCTAATCTTTGTAATGCCTCTTCATTGTGAGTAGTTTCCCATGTTCTCGAGGGCATACGATGAATTGGTACTGATTTCTATATAAGTATGTAATGAGTATTTGGTCGAGTTTTAATCTCTTATGTGGTTCTATGATGGTAATATGCGAGCATCGACTGCATGTTAATTCACCTTTATGGTCTCATAGGGCTGCACCTTAGTGTAATGAAGAGATTAGGGAGGGACGGAATGATAGAAACTGTGTCCCGAGACTTAGAGTTGCATTAGGGGGTTCTTGATTGGGGACCTTAGAACTTTAAGTAGTAGTTGGACTTTATGTCTTAATGAATCCTTAAGTGGCATTGACACGGGCCTGGCCCTTCTGGTGCCTACTAGTGGTATATATGGTGTGGCCCAGCGGAAGGCTCACTCGAAGATATATCAAGATCGATGAAACCCATGATGATTCAACACATAGAAAGCCTCCAAGGACACAGACTCCTGCCAATACTAGACAAGGAAAGTCTAAGACTAGACTACATACAAACTCTAACTTGTAACCAACTCGTATTGGTACCCTAGACCTATCCTCCCCATATATAAAGGCTAGGAGGGTCCAATGAGGAGTACATGCAATCTTATAATATGCACACCTCTCTCTCTCTCTCTCTCTCTCTCTCGATGAGATCGCATCTAGTCGACTCAACGAGTTTGTAATCTTCATTGATAATACGAGCAGACAAGCAGGAAGTAGGGTTTCCTCCATGAGGGTCTGAACCTGGATAAATCGCCTCCCCTGTTTGTCTGTTAGGCCGACGAAATCACCAGCCTCTCCCTTCCCATCAACCCAAGTCCATAACTATGGACATTGTCGAGGTTACCCCTCGTCAGGCCTTATGACTAATCATTAGGGGTGCACTTACGCATGTATATGGCTGCACATATTTTAGGCTTTGTCCAACAAGGATAAAACTTGACAATATACTTATCATTCTATTTTAAAAATCTTTATGACATGAAGTCTGTAGCCCTTGGGAACGTTTGTCTCACATATAAGCACACACTTGCCTCTTGCTACATAAAGTATTGGGCTTTCTCTGAAAACAACTTTTACTTGCTTACAAATTTATTTTCTCGTATTTTTACATTCTTACAACTTTACTGTTTTGAACCTAGTGCATAGTTTGTTTAGTGCACATATAATTAGAATAGGGACACTCTAATTTGAAAGAATACATACTTATACCTTCTGCTCTTCACGGGATCGATACTAATACTTACAGATCGAAGACTTCAACGATCCCCTACATTTGTGGGTATCAACATGTCAATTAACACCTTCAAAGTACCATCCACATGCAAATGGTAATTCCTTCTCAAGTACCAAAGGGAAAATGTTATGCAGTTGATGTTCGCATAATATTATCAAGAGAGTTAATTGAACACATACATCATAATAAATAACAACACATGAAAGTTTGTATGATTATGTTATCCACGTCACCCCGATTCTTTCTGGTTGTGGGATGGACATCGGGGAGGCCACGTGTAACCATCGTGGAGGATCCCAACTCTCCCAGGGAGGCGTGCCCGCTGCCTTGGGTTCCCTAGTGTGGCCAGCTCACGCGACCTTTCCTGTCCCGAGTCACCGGACGGTTGGAGTCGCACCATCCCATGGGCCATGTGTCAATGGATATGGGTGACGCCACTCTTGATGAGAGGCGTATGGAGTGAGACCGGGCTCCGCACCCACCGTGTCGTGGGTCGATAGCCAACATGGCGACATGAGTAGAGTAGGATTTTGGTATTTTACTACGCGCGCGCATTATTTTGTCTTTGTTTCAACAGGAACTCGAATTACTAAGTCTTATGTGAACAATCAATTGGGACTATCATATTATGCAGTAATATGATATTTCTAAGTGATAAACGTTATTTATTCAATTTATCCTCGCACCTGGGAAAATAACAAACGTGATGGAAGCCTACAGAGGCCTTAACGAGCACTGGTACAGGCGGAGCTTGACCGTACCATCCACCCATACCATGTGTTAGGGCGTCGTCTCGTCAAATACTTTCACCTCGCGAAGACGGATCTGAGATCCGACATACACAGGAACTACCAGCCTCGAAATACCACACTAGAGAGGGATTTAGAGGAGGAACTAAGAGAAGGGAAAAATCCTTGCCACTCCACGGATCATCGGAGTACATCACATCATCCCCTTTATCATCAACCACTGCATCTTCATCACCATTACCATTCTCCTCTTCCATATTTTAGATCTTGCTGTAATTCTAGATTCAATTATGGTTTGCACTAGGTTTATCACCATACTTTTATCCATCCATTTGAGTATGATTATGTTTTTGATTGCTTCCATGTGTGAGTATGTAGTTCCCTTTGTTCTTGGGGAGATGGAGAAACCCTAACATTATTATGAAATGAAATAAAGATGATCTATTACTTTGGTCCATGATCCTTTGATCCATGATATTGTGTTTGATCTCTCTCTTTAGATAGTATGTGTAGTCGGCCACATATCATTTTCCTATGGGACTAAAGAGAGGGTGATACTCTTTGGACGTGTATGAGAGTATGTCCAGTGCTAAGCGGTGACAGTAAACATTGGCTTATAACCTACACGGTCAAAGGGGGAATTAATAGAGACTTACTAAGCTTGTTACGATATCCATGGGGAAACCCTTAATTATGGTGGTATGTATGAGTGATTGTTCTTAGGCATCATAGTGGTTATTTAGACATGATCTCGTTACCTGACTCAAGAAAGCGACCGTCCACGAGTCTTGTAGTGAACATCTTATTATTGATCTCTCTCCACACGCGTCATGATATAAGAAATAGATTATCCTAATTATGATTAATTATTCCATGCTAGCGGCGTATCCTAAATCTCTGAGAACTGCTACTTGCTTTTTTACTTGTTTTTATTTACTTTCTTGCACACAAACACAAAACCTTCCAAACACCCTTACTTAAAATCAAAGGAAGCTTACAAGTATCCTTTGGTAGATAGTGACGAGAGGCATAAAGAGCTTAACCAAATAGCTCTCTATGGATTCGATATTCTTATTTAGAAGCTAGCTACAATCGATCTGTGCACTTGCAGTTATCAGTCATGTTTGTGGGAGAACGACTCTCACACACGATGAACGTATGTGAGGATTCGACGAACCGTCATGCTGCCCACTGGCATCGCCTGACATCCCATATTACGGAGAGGACGTGTGGCGCCGTGAGAGGCTAGGTTTTGGGCGTTGCTCCCTTTGAGTTTTAGTGTCAGCGCTTTGGATATAAGAGACATGATATGAACCCTTCTCTCTCGAATACGATAGCTATCATCTTTCCTCCTCCCACCTCCGATGTGTTTCCTCTCACTCACATGGTCAGTCATATGCATCGTTCCGGTGATCACACCCGGAGCTAGCATTGCCACTGCCCACTGGTCTGAGCAGAACCAATAACATGTCAGAGTCATCCTCATCCTATTTAGCACGGGTTTGCTACTGTAGAGAGTGCACGGGTGGTTCGTCTGTCATGTCTAAGGCTTTACTTCGCTAGCTTCTTTCGTACCAGGCACGATGATGGCAGATAACTTACCTTTTTTTCTCTTTGAGGTTCTCTGGTTTGAGACAGTGCGATGGATAGGCGATAGCGGTTAGGCATACATCCCCGGTATAGCTTGCTTAGAAATAGGTTTAGCATAGTCAGGATAGATTTATCATACGGTTTGAGGCTCTGTATGTATTTTGCTTTTTTCTCATCTTTTGTATATTCAGATAGAACATCTTAGTTGTTTTCAGCCAAGAAACAAGAATGTAATTTGATTAACTGAGCTGTTTTCGATCGAAACATATATGCTTATAACATCCTGGTTGTCTTCAAACAAGAAACATAGATATAATGTGATTGGTCAAGCTATTTTCGATCGAAACATGTAAACATGTATGCTTTATTTCTGTTTGTGTATACGTTTATTTTTTTCCTACGTGTCCGCCTTATTCTTGTTATGTGTGTCTATGTTTGATTGGCCGAGTTGTTTTTGACCGACACATGTATGATTTTTTCTGTCTATGTATGGTCTTTTTGCTTCTATTTGTCTACCTTATTTTTATTATGCGAGTCTGTATTATTTGTGTGTCCATCTTATTTTTATTATATCTACGCATTTTGTGTTAGACTTCTTCGTTGCTCTATATATTTGCTCCTTTCCTGATCACCTGCTTCGCTTCTTTCTCGGAATGTGCACTACAAGAAATGTCTCCATACGTAACGGTTTGACCCATCAGTCGTCGCAGAAGGCGCGTCTTCTGTGATGATTTTCTTTGCTCAATCGTGGCTGATGAAAACCTTTTTTCCAGTTTCGCAACCATCTACTATGATGAAACCACGAAAACACAGAAGAAGCTCGATCGACGAGTGGTAGAAGTAAGGTTTCCGGTTTCGCGACCCTCTAATGGGCCCCCTTATGTCAGCCTCTCATTCGAAGAATCGTGTGTATGATGATTTTTTCTTCACTCGCACTTCCCTGTTCCAAACTTGATAGTGTTGCTTGATGCATCTGCCATTTATTCACTCGCGTCTCCCTGATTCGAACTTGATAATGCCCCTCGATGCATCTGCAGTTTAGTCAGTATGTTGGTCCCCCATGTCAGCCTATCATTAGATGACACACGTGTATGATGGATTTTCCCCCTTGAACTCAATAACGTTGATCGATGCATCTACCATTTAGTCAGGCTGCTAGGTCCCGCATATCAGCCACTCATTAAAATAAATGTGTGTACGATGGACTATCTATATCCGCTCGCGTGCCTTCCTGTTTTGAACTTGATATCGTTGCTTGATGCATCATCCAGTTATTCAGGTTGGTGGGTGATACGTGCATTTTACATCATTAATATAGTGACTTATATGATCAGCTTTGAATGATATTGCCGTGTTCAATCATTATTTATGCCTTTTTAGTTGATTTATGGGACTTTCCTACAAAGTCCCTTTTATTGGTATTTAATCTATTGGAGGCAGAAAACCTCCTTTTTTGTATTTTGCTATTTTAGGGACCTTCTGGATGCCTAAAAATCAAAGGAAAATACCTTATCGGTTTTTCACCTAGAGAAAGACCGTGAGCAAAAGAATCAAGCGAGAGGAGTTACTGGGCTCAAAAGAGACCAGGTGGCGCGCCCTCCCTTTGCTGGGCATGCCACCTAGGCCTGTTTGGCCCATGATCATTACCTCGGCTCCTCCTTTTTACAGATTCCTCCGACTCACCAAGAAACCTATGCCATATTTTCCCATGACTTACAGAGGCGGCGACGAAGGAAATAGTTCTCGCCTACTCCGGGAGAGGGTAGATCCTACAACACCAGAGCCTCCGGTGAGGGGGAAATTGATGCCATCATCATAACCACTCCTCCTTAGCGTAGGGGGAGGCCTCTCCATCAACATCTCCATCAGCACCATCATCTCCAAGATCCACCTCTTCCCCCTCATAGTTTGTGATTGATTAAACCCTGGATATTGTTTAAGTGTTATTTGCATGCTTGTGATTGGCAACTTATACTTATTTGGTGGAGATATTATATTTTCACATTGTGATGCAATCCATATGCCACTGATCCATATCATGTTTATCACTTATGAGTAGATCCCCATGTTCCCGAGGGTATAGGAAGAATTGGCCGATTTCCATATAATATGCCATGAGTATTTGGTCAAGTTTTTATCTTTTATGTGGTTCTATGATGGTTTCATGCGAACATCGACTACATATTACTTCACCTATATGGTCTCATAGGGCTACACTTTAATGCAATGATGAGGGTTTGAAGGGATGGAATGATAGAAACCGTTTTCCAATACTTTGAGTTGCATTAGAGGGATTTCTGTCGGGGACCAATGAACTAACTGCTATGGTGGGACATTTATGTCTTAATGATTCCTATACTTGCTCATGAAAATGGCTCTAGGACCCGTCATGAGGGTTGTATTTTCTCATATCTATGGTTGCACCTAATTTAGGCTGCGCCCTAAAGGAATGAAACTTGACAAGGTATTCACCATGCTATGTAGTAATCTAAATGCTAAGTAAATCCATGCTGCCATCGGGAATGCTTGTCACATATAAGTTCACACACACTTGAGATTGTCCTCTTGCTGCATAGAGGATTGGGCTTTCTCTCATTGAGAGCATTTACTTGTTGCTATTTACTTTCAATACTTTATTTTATTGCAAACTATTAACCCAAAACACCAAAACCACCGCACCCTTCTATTGTTTTACTTGTAAAACTTACTAACCAATACCTTCATATCCTTGTGGCATTCGACAAATCTTTCTTATTGAAAATTACTACAATTGATCCCTTGCACTTGGGAGCCATCAAGACACTTTTCTGGCGCCATTGCTGGGTGATGCATGTAAAATGCATACATGAACTTTGTAGTTTGTTGCTATGAATTCTCACATATTTGCTACATATATGATGTTATATCCATGTTTTACATTGATTTATGGGGATTTTCCAATGATCCTCTTTATTTTGTTTATAACTCTAAAGGACAGGAAAACCCTGTTTTGTGTATTTTTTCCTTTCATGGACCTAAACAAAGTCAAATGGAGCTGGGCTTTCGGGGATGTCAATATTTCATCAACAGAAGCACTAGGAGTACTTGGACCAATCATCCATAAAGAATGTAAAATAAAGTTTTGAGCTATGTAATTCATGTCAACAATACTAATAAGGATGGGTTTCCGAGTATCTTTTATTTCAAAGCTTCATATGGTTTATGTGTTAAACATCTTACAAGTTGATTGTCTCATGCACCATACATATGATCTTGCACTTCTCATGCTACTCAACTTTGGCCTATGCTTGTAAGATACATATTTATCATTGAAACCGCATCACTGAGATACCTCTTTCCCCTGTGTGACTATATACCATTTATACATTTTGGTGGCTAGGAAGCATGCTTATTTTGCGTTCTTTTCATAAGAGGCATATCTCAACATTTTAGAAGACAATACAAATAGACATATGAGTTATCTCGACAAATTTGTTTTGAAAAGAGCGTCATTGATTGTCATGCTGTAAGTTTCCACCATATCATGCATGGGTTTGGCTAGTGGCCCAGGAGCGTTTTCTGTAAACATGCCTACTCTAGTGTGCACGCTTTATTTCACATCGATGCAATCCATAGGCAGAACAAACATGATTATCTTCACTCTATATTGAAGGCTTGTGCCATGATAGCATGGTTTGGCTGACAAACATCTTATAAGATGTGAAGCACATAAAGTTCCATAGTGGTATCACCCCAAACCTTACTTTCTTATGAGATTTAAAATACATGAAAATAATGTTTTTAAGAATGTTTGGAATATTAACATACATATTGTACTTGGAAGTAGCTTTTATGCCTAGTCAAGTTTAGGGGATTTGGAACAAGTCTTAGCTTGCGTTGTGAAGGCTTAGCAAAGAGAGATCTAAAGAGTGTACCA
This sequence comes from Avena insularis, assembly GCA_023614405.1. Lineage (NCBI taxonomy): Eukaryota > Viridiplantae > Streptophyta > Magnoliopsida > Poales > Poaceae > Avena > Avena insularis. Next base: position 43,614,884 of record CM042688.1, on the reverse strand, counting down.
TCTAGTTTATAATGCCAATATTTACTTTCTCACCTTGATCCTTATGGTTGAACATAAATATACATGAACAAAGGATACAAATTAATAGGCACAAGCAAATCATACTTCATAATAAGGACTTGAGCTTAAAAACTAGACACAATATGAATTTCAGCTTTTTGCTTTTATCCCTCATTTTATTTTATTTCAAGGCATTCATATTTAGTCTTAATCTCATCATGGAAAAGTTTATTTTCAGTAACTTAATCATAAAAATTCATAATAGTAGTGACGGTGGTCCTTTTATTGCAAACAAAAGTAAACAAACAGACGCTCCAAGTTTCTACGATAGTTTTATGTTGCTCAAAAAACAAAGTTTAGAGGTTTGCAAACCGAGAGTTTAATAAGTCTAGTGGGGTGCCTTGGGCATCCCCAGCTTATGGTTTTCACCATCCTTGGATTTCTCTTGGTGTGATGTTCCTCTATTCCATGTCAAAAAACTTCAACACAAAACTTTTCTCCCATCTCTTTTCTGAGTGGTGACATTAGTGGCACAAAAGCATAATAGTTGCTGCATATATATCAAAGACATAATTATTTATAAATGTTCCAGCAAGCATATAATGTTTTTACATATCCCTAGCATATAATATAACTCATAATTATTTATAAATGTTCCTCTAGAAAGGAGATGAAGTGTTCGTACCTCGCAGCCAAATCTTTGTACACTTGGCTTGCATCGGCAGCGTTGGGGGAGGGTGGGGGGGGGGGGGTGGAGCGAGCATTGCGGACGTCAGAACGACGGACTTCTTGCGTTTTGGCATTGCCGCCCTCCCTTTCTTTTGCGGTGTTGGACGCAATCGCGGAGGGAGCGACAAAGGCCGTCAGAGGAGTTCCCGTGGCACCGCTAGTAGTGGCAGCGGGCCCGCCACCATCCGGGATGACAACATACCCCAGCCTCTCGCGCTTTGTCCCGGTGGAGCTTGTCGGCGACGCGAGCGTGAGCTGGCTGACAGCGACCCGTACCGCTAGATCTGCGGGAGAGGGGGGGGTCGCCTGCGCTCTAGTTTTTCAACAATCTGTACCGCCGACGACAAGTCTCGTTCTGCTCGTCAGAAGTTAGACTCCTTAATAATGAATCATAATTGGACAGACGCAACCACGCAACCTCATCCTTTCTATATTGATTTTCTAAGCAATTATTTATTTTTTAACCGATTCTGGTACTGGTCTAGTGGTCCGTGTTTATCCACCAGATTGTGACGCGTTGGTCCAATTTATTTATGTGGCCAGAAGTACATAACCACTTGAGCGCGCCGATCACGAGCGGAATAAAAAAGTACAGTATCAAGATTCAAGATTAGGGATATATATTTGTTTTGGCCTTTTGGGGAAGGAAAAGCCATCTGCATTCTGATAAATGTTTCCACTGTAGCTGCATATGTCCACACGATCTCTGACTTCAGATATATGTTGTTTAATTTCGTTCCATTCTGCGAGGTCGAGTTTTGCTGTTGAGATCAATTTTCTGATATAGATCTTCTCCGAGGCGCATGAATCAATTAAGCGCAAAAAAAGACAAGCAGAGATGGGTGCTGCTGCTGCCGTCTTCTGCCTCTTGCTGTCCCTCTGGGTTCAGGATGCAACTGCGACAGATCTTGGCTTCACAAGAAGTGATTTCCCACAGGACTTCGTCTTCGGAGCTGGAACCTCAGCATACCAAGTAAGTAATCTATCTTGTTTGAGCTGAAAGTTCTGGCATTTTTACTTCATTGGGTGAAGTCCTTGATGCAATGATTTTTCTTTTACCTACTACTGATTTTGAAGTTTCTTTTGTGTGCAGTATGAGGGTGCTGTTGCTGAGGATGGCAGGAGCCCAAGCAGTTGGGACAATTTCACTCACGCGGGTTGGTTTCTACTCCCTCCGTTCAGAAATATAAAACGTTTTAGCTTTGTGAATCGAATGTATCTAGACATCTTTTAGTATTCCCTCTCTTAATTCTCTCCTCCAACTAAGCAAAATATATATTTCGACGTGTTTAATGTATAAATACTCCCTCCGTTTGGAAATATAAGACATTTTAGCTTTGTGAAATGAATGTAACTAGATGTCTTTTAGTGTATAGGTTTACTCTGAACCTCTACGAATCTATACATTAAAAGATGTCTAGATACATTTGATTCACAAAGCTAAAACATCTTATATTTATGAACGGAGGGAGTACATGCGAATTTACGCAAATCTCCGACATCTATTTCGAGACGGAGGGAGTAATAAACTTAATGGTTAACAACCACATATTGCTTGTTGATCCGTTGCACACAGATATTTAGTGGTGTTCGTACCTGGTTTATTCGATGTAAACATCATTTTGTTTCTAGAACTGAATAAAAATTGAAGGCATTGATCATTTGATTCTTATGGTACATGTGATATTTATCCCAGGAATTCAAGTCCATGTCACACTTTATCATCTAGATCTCCCTCAGGTTCTTGAAGACGAATATGGTGGATGGTTAAGCCCCAGAATTGTGTAAGTTTAAGTGACTTGTGATTGTTTAGATACATTCGAATCTAGACAAAGCCAAGTCACTTATTTATGGACGGAGGGAGTATATGGTTTCACTTTTTTCCGAAATGGAGGATATCCCCCGGCATCTGCATCGAACGATGCACAAAGCCAATATGGTTTCACTACCAAATAAATAACTATTGCAGTGTCAATTTTATATATCATTTGCATACTTACCACATAACCTTTTCTCGTATTCATATTTTCACATCTACAAAATACAGCGAAGATTTCACAGCATTTGCAGATGTTTGCTTCAGGGAGTTTGGAGATAGGGTTGCATTTTGGACGACTGTGAATGAGGCAAACGTCGGTGCACTTGCCTCTTATGATATTGGTATATTCCCTCCTACACGTTGCTCCGATCCATTTGGAGTAAAAAAGTGCACTATTGGGGACTCTAGTGCCGAACCTTACATAGCAGCTCATAATACCATTTTGGCGCACGCATCAGTATTCAGTCTGTACAAAGAAAAGTATCAAGTGAGTGAATGATCTTGTACTCAAAATAGTTTTGCTGCTGCTTTTGTTCATAAACTGTGAAACGCTAAGCCATCTAAGCTTTGCTCAAGAATGGAGGCACAACTTTCAGGCATATATTACACATTAAATACATCTTTATTCATCTTTGTAATACATGTTTCAGCATTCGGCCATGCATTGACAGTAGTATCCCTTGACGGAATAGTCGGGTTTCTTTGTTCAGGTTCCTGGCCTTGTTCCCTTCAAAATAGGGATGTACATAGGCTGTTTTGACCGAAATATATATAGACTCTTATTCCGCTAATTGAGTGGGCTGGGATCCTACATTTTTCCTTAAAAAAATATTCAGTTATCCGTTTTATCCCTGTTACAGTAAAACAAAATCAGAGGTATAGGCTCATAAAAACTAAAAAGCAACCTTTTGTATGCAGCCCATGCAAAAAGGAGTTGTTGGCATAAGTGTCTTCTCCTACTGGATTTATCCATTGACAAATTTCACCTTGGATTTAGAAGCAACTCAGAGATATAAAGATTTCTTGTTCGGCTGGTATTGATATTTTACCTCCATTTTGTCACTGGAAGTACTTAACCTACATAATCCGTGCATTGTTGAGACTTAAGTCGGTACTGGCAGGATACTAGAGCCATTGGTGTTTGGAGACTACCCAGAAGTAATGAAGAAGAATGTCGGATCTCGCCTTCCACACTTCACAAAAGTTCAGTCTGAACTTATCAAGGGTTCTTTAGATTTTATTGGAATAAATCACTACTATTCTCTCTATGTGAATGATCACCCTCTAGAAACAGGTGTTCGAGATTACTATGCGGACCTGTCAGTTTATTCCAGAGGTAAATATCTTTTTCAAGATAGTGATACTAGGACTGTTGCCGTTGGCAAGCAGCCTTTCTAGATTCATGAGTCACATAATTAAGCTGGGCATTTCTCTGAGTGCAATGTTTAGTCATCCCTACACATGTTTAGTGTCTAGTATTCTTTATCTTCAGAGCACGGTTTTCTATCTCCGGGTTGCATTTTCTGCCAATATACTACATCAGTCAACTGTTTTTTTTACCATTTCAATCTCAAGTATACTATCTGTTCACTACTGACTGGATAAATGTAACTGAAGAGAGTTGCAGTAGTGTTCTAACAAGTGATTTGCATGATGCAGGTTCTAGGACTGACCCGTCAGCTAGTCAGGTAAATAAAGATTTCTTTTTTGAATAGGTAAATAAATAAAGATTTCTATTGTGTTTTGGAAAGAAGTTTCCAACCACAGGGCGTTGGAATTTATATCCACTGGCTTATATGTTCTGAACGGGATCAAGAGATTAGACAAGAAAGACACACTTAGAACTGATATCATAAGGTTGACAATGACTGTCAATTGTTTGGTCTGCAGGGTGTTCCAACAACTACTTCAAATGATCCCAAAGGGCTGCACCGTGTACTGAAGTACCTACAAGAAACCTACGGGAACTTTCCCATCTATGTTCAAGAGAATGGCAAGCACAATTTCCAACTCGAAGCAAGTCTGTGTTGGCGATTGTTGTTGCTTCCTTAACCTTGTGGCTTGTTTTACATCAGGTGTGGGATCTGCCGACGACAGTCTAGATGACACCGGCAGAATCGCCTACTTGAGCAGCTATATTCAAAGCACACTAGACGCACTGAGGTGCGTCAAGATCAAACGCATAAAAAGTTTCAGCAATTGTTTTGAAAACAGTATTGCTGTAGCTCTGCCCATTTGAACAGCGGAATTTAGAAGTGAATATTTTCAGCGCCCTGCTTAAATATTTCGTAAAATGATACTTGATGAGGGTGTAGTATACAGAAGAAGAGGTTCCATCCTGATGCTCTCTCTTGTTGTGCAGGAACGGAGTCAACGTGAGAGGCTACTTCGCCTGGGCGTTCATGGACCTGTTCGAGCTCACGACAGGGTACCAGTCGAGGTACGGCCTGTACCGCGTCGATTTCTCCGACGAGAGACGGCCGCGGCAAGCCAGACTCTCAGCTCGCTGGTACTCCAGGTTCCTCAAGCACACGGGATCTTCTACGTCATTGCCAAGGACGCAGGAGAACCAGGCGCTGAACGCCGTGTCCTGACTCCTGGCAACCGTGTGTACGTGTACGGAAAAGCATTTCTAAAGTTAACTTTACATGAAAGAGTCCCATATACCGTCCCTTTCCGCTTAGAGATTGTTGCGTTCGTCTAGTTTTTTTCCAGCACGCACGTGGATAACGTCATGCTGACGTCACTAATTGAAACAGACTGAAACATTGAAACAGTACAAAAATGTTTCATAAGTTTCAATAAAGTTTCAACTTTCAAAAATAAATATTGAAACAGTATGTGAATAGTACAAAATGTTCATAAGTTTCAATAAAGTTTTATAAGTTTCAAAAATGTTTCATTTTTCTGGGCAGCACGTGGCTCATGACGTCAGCACTACTTCACATGAAGTTAACTTAAAAAAATCCTTGTTCGCGCAATCTAAAGGTGCTTCCAGAGAGATCTGGTGCTATGGACCATCTGATCAGGCCTCCAAGGGACATCTGGGCCGTCGGCTGCTAGTAAGACGGTTTTGCCCACCTCTGCAGTAAAAACTGGTCCGTTGCGTGCACCCGTTTTCGTATACAGGTGTGTGCTCCTCTCTACTGAGGTTCCTTTTGTTCGTATACAGGAGTCGCCCGGTTAGGAGAGTCCGGGTGTGAGTAGTCAACTCAACCCGAGTAGTCCCATTTGTACAGGCTCGTCTAGGACATGGAGACGTCATGCACAGTGGTAGGACGTACTAGACGTCATCAACAATGGTCGGTGCCGTCAGTCGACCCGTCGCATCAGTGTCCGATTGGACAGTAACTTTTGAATTTGTAGTCTCTCGGACCCTATTTAAAGGACACCGCAGCAATTAGAAATGAGTGGCAAACATATTCAGTGTGCGTGTTCTTGCTACCCTCTTCTGCCTTGTTCCACTCGCCTCCCCCGCCAACTCGGCTGTTTCGTGTTCGGGCAACAGTCCTGCTCATTGTTTTTGGTATGCTTCTCAACTGTGCAGCCTCATCCTTTTCCCGTTCATTCATGTGATTCAGACCGCATTTTTTCTCTCGCAGAAATGCAAAAGTCTTGCGTTTGGATTCACTGATAGAAAAGGAGAGCTTGTATGCTGGTACTAATCTGTGTGTTCATCATCAGATCTATGAGAGCAACCACTTCAGTGCGCCGATCATAAGCAGGAAAAAAATATGTATCAGAATCAGAATCCAACACCCAGGAATATCTTAAGCAATGTGCCTTCAGATTAATAGTTCCATTGATGCGTGCAGGCGTACCACTGACAACATGGTAGTTGCACATGACAATATGCGATCTGACTTCAGATATATGCAACTGTATTTAATTGGTTGGATTCGATGAGGTTGGGGTTGCTGTTGAGATCAAATCTGATATAAGTCTTCTCCTAAGCACATGAATCAGTCAAGCAACGAGAAGCACCAGCACAGATGGGTGCTACTACCTTCTTGTGCCTCTTGCTGCCCCTCTGGGTTCAGGATGCGACTGCGAAAGTTGGCTTCACAAGAAGTGATTTCCCGCAGGACTTCGTCTTCGGATCTGGAACCTCAGCATATCAAGTAAGAAATCTATCTTGTTTGAGCTGGAAGTTCTGGCATGTTTAGTTCATCGGGTGAACTCGTTGATACAATGATTTTTTTTTCGTACGTACTGAATTTCGACGTTTCTTCTGTGTTCAGTATGAGGGTGCTAGGGTGCTGTTGCTGAGGATGGCAGGAGCCCAAGCAGTTGGGACAATTTCACTCACGCAGGTTGGTTTCTACTCCCTCCGTTTCAAAATATAAAATGTTTTAGATTTGTGAAAATAGTGTATCTAGACCCCTTTTAGTATGTAGGTTCAATCCAAACCTACATGAATCTAAACACTAAAAGGAGTCTAGATACACTTCTTTCACAAAGCTAAAACATCTTATATTTTGGAATGGATGGGAGTACATGTTTGTGAAGTTTGTCTCTAGTTTTCTGGTGCTGCAATGTCTGATTACATGTTGTTTTAGCATGGGTGCATCCATATTCATGTTTTTTTTCAAATGCTTAAGAAATTAACCCACGGGAAATTTGCGATCAGTTATCCTGATGCATTGTGTGGGGTTTTTGAGACTAGTTCCTTCTTGTTAGAACAATTTTACAAAGCATGTCTGTTGCTGAAACATAACTGAATTTCGAGTAACTGAACATGGAAAATTGAGAATTAACAATAGCCAAGACCAGAATTTGATGTGCTTAACCAAGAATTTGTTCGTTGTGGTTAGGTCAAATTTGAATATTTTATTTGTTCTTGCAGGCAAAATGGAAGACAAAAGCACAGGAGATGTTGCCACAGATGGGTACCACAAATACATGGTAAAGAATATGGGGCACTGCAAAATATTGAGCATTCCTGTGCTTTAGTAGTTCTAAAAAAACTGGCTTATTTGATCTTTCAGGAGGATGTCAAGCTCATGTCTGAGACTGGCCTAGAGGCCTATAGGTTCTCCATCTCCTGGTCAAGGCTTATTCCAAGTACAGAATTCTGCAAAAAAAATCATCAGAAGAGACGGCTTTAGTTTTCTTAGTTATCTCATTGTTTCTGCAAATTTCAGGTTTACAGATGGACGCGGAGCTGTCAATCCAAAAGGACTAGAGTTCAACAATAACCTCATTAATGAGCTAGTGAATCATGGTATATTTTAAGATCCCTGAGCAATTAAATATTTAACTGCAATCAATTGTTACGTTCATGCAATAGGCATAAACATCTTTTCATTTCAAGAAATGTATGTAGATAAAGTTGAAGCCATTGCTCATTTTACCTTCCTATATTTGTGATATTTATAGGAATTCAAGTCCACGTCACGCTTCACCATCTAGATCTCCCTCAGATTCTTGAAGACGAGTATGGTGGATGGTTAAGCCTTAGAATTGTGTAAGTTCATATATGGTTTCATTACGAACAAAATAACTTTTTTGCAGCGGAAATTTCTATAGCATTGACATACTTAGGACATAACTTTTTCCCATATTCATATTTTTACATCTATAAAATGCAGCGAAGATTTCACAGCATATGCAGATGTTTGCTTCAGGGAGTTTGGAGATAGGGTCGTGTCCTGGACAACTATGAATGAGGAAAACATCGGCGTAGTGGCCTCTTATGATGTTGCTCTGTTCCTCCCTGCCCGTTGTTCGGATCCATTCGGATTAACAAAGTGCACAACTGGGGACTCTGGTGCCGAATACATAGCAGCGCATAATATCCTTATGGCGCATGCATCAGTTTTCAGTCTGTACAAAGAAAAGTATCAAGTGAGTGAATGCTCTTGTACTCAAATTAGTGTTGACCCTGCTTTGTTTCTTCATAAACTGCGCCACTCTAGACATCTAAGCTTTGCTCAAGAATGAACCGTTTTCAGTCATATATTACATAATAACCACATCTTGATTCATTTTTTGGACGCTGATATGTCAAGAGTATTTGAGCATTGGGCAACAGGTGATTAGTATTTCTAGTTGGAATAGTTGGTTTGCTTTGTTCGGGTTCCAAGCCTTGTTCCTTTCAACACAGTAATGTACATAGATTCTTCTCACCGAAATGTACATAGACTCTTATTTCGTTAATTGAGTGGGCTGTAATTCTGTTCTTTTTTTTATTAAAAATATTATTACTTAGTTGTTTCCCTGTTACATTGCTAAATTTTCAGAGGTATAGGCTAATAGAAATTAAGAAGGAACCTTTTGTATGCAGCCCATGCAAAAAGGAGTTGTTGGCATAAATGTCTTCTCCCACTAGAGTTACCCGTTGACAAATTCCACTGTGGATTTAGAAGCAACACAGAGATGTAAAGATTTCTTGTTTGGCTGGTATGATATTTTACCTCCATTTTGTTACAGAAAGCATTTCACATGTATAATCTGTGCATTGCTGAGATCTTAAGTTGCCTGTACTTGCAGGATACTAGAGCCATTGGTGTTTGGGGACTACCCAGAAGTTATGAAGAAGAATGTTGGCTCTCGCCTTCCATCCTTTACAAAAACTCAATCTGAACTTATCAAGGGTTCTTTAGATTTTATAGGAATAAATCACTACTATTCTCTCTACGTGAATGATTGCCCTCTGGGAACAGGTGATCGAGACTACAATGCTGACATGTCAATTCAAACCAGAGGTAAGTATCTATTTTTTCATAGGATACTAGGAATCTTACTCGGACACTTGAATCATGTGTCATGCCGATGTGTAGTTTGATTCATTTTTCTTGTCACGGTGTACTGTGCACACAAGCAATGCAACTGAGATAATAGAAAAATAGACTAGCTAAGACAAGCTGGCAAGCCGCCTTTCCATGTTCATAGTCACATATGTTGGGCATTTCTCTGGGTGCGGTGTTCGGTCATCCCAAAAGATGGTTGATGTTTATTATTACCTTCAGAGCCTGGTTTTTTGTCATCACCGAGTTACGTTTTCTGCCACAGCACTGCATCCGGCAACTTTTTTATTACCCATTGTAATCTCAAAGCATACCTACCTGCTCACCACTTTACTAGACAAATATTGTGATAGAAAAGAGTTGCAGTAGTGTTCTGTAAGTAGTTCCTTTGTATGATGCAGGTTCTAGGACAGACCCACCGACTAGCCAGGTAAAAAATCATTTGTCCCCAATGTGTTGCGCAAAGAAGTTGCCAACTCCAGTTCTTTTCGCCTTGTACTGTACGTGTTCTGGACTGGATCAAGAGATTATACAGAAAATAACGCACTTGAAAACTGATATCTCAGTTGAAAATAACTGTCGAAAATAATCAATATTTGTCTGCAGGGTGCCCCCACAAATGTTCCAAGTGATCCCAAAGGGTTGCAACTTGCACTAGAGTACCTAAAAGAAACCTATGGGGACCTTCCCATCTATGTTCAAGAGAATGGCAAGCACAATTCCCAGCAAGAAGCAAGCCTGTTCTGTTAACGAACGAATTATGTCGAGTAACCATGTGGCATTTTTTTACATCTCTTCAGGTATGGGATCTGCTGAAGGCAGTCTCGACGACAGGGACAGGGTCGCTTACTTGAGCAGCTACATGGAAAGCACACTTAGTGCACTGAGGTGTGTCAAGAGATCAAAGACATATAAAGTCTCCACAATTTTCATTTATTTCAAATGCAATGGAATTCAAAATTGAGAAGGCACCAGCACACGCCTGAATACTTGTTACTCGAATACTTGAGACCCAAAAAACAAGTACACATACAGAGATTCCGTCCTGATGCCCTCGCTTCTGATCTTGTGCAGGAATGGAGCTAAGGTGAGAGGCTACTTTGCATGGGCATTCGTGGACTTGTTCGAGCTGCTTTCAGGGTACCAGTCGAGATACGGCCTGTACCACGTCGATTCCTCCGACGAGGGTCGGCCACGGCAAGCCAGGCTCTCCGCTCGCTGGTACTCCGCTTTCCTGAAGGAGAAGGCCGTAGTCTCCGCGGTTCTGCCAATAATGCAGGGTCAGAACCAGGCGCTGAACGTCGTGTCCTGACTCCCGTACCCGCCCTTGAGTCTGGTCTGGAATGTGCTTGGAGTCGGGCGCTGGGACATGGGGATTTCGATCAGAATGTGCAATATTTTGTGTGAGCAATCGAATAAAGGATTGTGTTGAAACTTACTGCTTCGCTGCCGTGACTGTCATCATCATGATCACGTGACGAAACCCAATTGTGGTGGGAGTGACAGACTCACGGCTGCTGTTACCGTATAAGGCTCAACCTGATGCAGTATATTCAGATTAGTTCTTCAGTCATACTGATTTGTGCGCAAGTGACCAGCGACATCGATCTTTGATCTGACAGCTCAAGATGAAATTACTACTCCGGTTACTACTGTTTACCTTCCGACAAGATCATCTTTTAGCTGCTTCTCTTTTACGTACCTCCTCCGGAAATAAGTGTCGCAGATTTGAACAGAGGGAGTATTTTGCTAGTCAATTGTAAGGCTATAAAGCCAGTGATACAAGGCACCGTGGCCTATCTTCTCCTTCCCTGGGTAAAACCTTGGCTGGCCTTGGCCGGTCCAACTCGATCTGTAATAAGATTAAACCCTTGTAAGCAGTCAATCCAAAGTTTGCTATGGTCCCCTCTTGGACTTGTAAACTATACTTCTTATCTATCAATGAATCGAAACGCAAAGCTTTTTGCGTTTTCGCGAAAAAAAAATTCCAAAGTTTGCTAGTGTACTTCTCTTGCTAGATCGTTCTGGAAGTGACTGCTGGTGCCGCAGCTGATTCTTTACGTAAATTACTCCAGAGCACAAGGACCTAGAGATGACAGGGGCAGATATGCTGTTCTGCTCATAGTTTTTGGTATGCAGCCTCATCCTTTCGCCGTTCATTCATGTGATTTAGACAGCATTGATTTTCTAATCTGAGTATGTCTTTTCTTAATCAATGCTGGTACTAATCTGTGTGTTATCCATCACATCTATGATGCGTTTCTCCAAATTGTTTAACTGAGACCGCTTCAGCGCGCCAATCATGAGCCTTAAATATTTGCACTGATGCGTGCAGGCGCACCACTACCAACATGGTAGTTGCGGTCTGACTTCAGATATATGCTAGTACGGTACTTAATTTGTTTTTTCCCCACGAGGTTGATGTTGAGGTTGAGGTTGCTGTTGAGATTAATTGCTGATATAAGACTTCCCTGAAGCACACGAATCCTCGGTCAAGCGCAGAAAAGCAGCAGCAGAGATGGGTACTGCTGCTGCTGCTGCCTTCTTATGCACTTTGCTGTCCCTGTGTGTTCAGGATGCAACTGCGGCAACTGGCTTCACAAGAAGTGATTTCCCACAGGACTTTGTCTTTGGAGCTGGAACCTCGGCATATCAGGTTAGTAGTTTGAGCTGAAACTTCCTGTGTGTTTTAGTTGCTGTGGTGACGCATAAATTCTATGCGTTATCCCACTTACACACTTACTGAATATTGATGCTTCTTTTTCCTGCAGTATGAGGGTGCTGTTACCGAGGATGGCAGGAGCCCAAGCATCTGGGATACTTTCACTCACGCAGGTTGGTTGTGAAATATGTCTTTGGTTTTCCTGAGCTGCTAGGCCTCATAACATTTTGTTTTAGCATGGGGATCATATGACTGGATACTTTTAGCTTTGTATTAAATCTAACTAAGAAAACAAGCCTTTGCACAATCCGCGATCAGTTTTCCTGATGCATCGAGTAGATATTTTAGACTAGTTCCCGCTTGGCAGAACACTTTCACACAGAATTTGTCAAGAGCCCAAGCCCATAACTTCATATAGTTGACCACAAATTCGTTCGTCGTGGTTAGGTTCAGTTCCGGGATTTTGAATATTTGATTTGCTCTTACAGGCAAAATGTCAGACAAAAGCACGGGAGACGTAGCTGCAGATGGGTACCACAAATACATGGTAAAAAAACAGGGTGCCTCGCAATAATCTTCAGCGTTTCTCTGCTTTAGCAGTTCCAAGAAAAAATTGGCTTATCTGATTTTGCAGGAGGATGTCAAGCTCATATCTGAGACAGGCCTAGAGGCCTATAGGTTCTCCATCTCCTGGTCAAGGCTTATTCCAAGTCAGAATTCTTCATAAGCTTCGTCACAATAATCTGCTTTGTTTTTCATTTATCTCATTATTCCTGCAAACTTTCGGGTTGCAGATGGAACGGGTGCTGTCAGTCCAAAAGGGCTAGAGTACTACAATAACTTCATTGATGAGCTAGTGAAATATGGTAAGAGTATTTATGCAGATCGTTGAGAGTTGACATATTTAACTGCGGCCATTTTTTTTAGGTTCATAGTAGACACTCATTTAGTTTCAAATGTCTACAAAAAAAGAGTTGAAGGCATTGACCATCTGAACCCTCCTATTCTGTGATATTTATCCAGGAATTCAAGTACACATAACACTTCACCATCTAGATCTCCCTCAAATTCTTGAAGACAAGTACGGTGGATGGTTAAGCCCTAGAATTGTGTAAGTATATATACTCCCTCTGTCCCAAATTAACTGACTCAACTTTGTCTAGATGCGGATGTATCTATACATTAAAACGCGTCTAGATACAGACATATCTAGACAAAGCTCAGTCAGTTAATTTGAGACTGAGGGAGTAAATGGTTTCACTATCAAGTAAATAACTCCATTGCAGCGGTAGTTAATAGTACCATTGACATATTAATGATTTTTTTTTCGTATTTTTACATCTACCAAATGTAGCGAAGATTTCACAGCATATGCAGATGTTTGCTTCCGAGAGTTTGGAGATAGGGTTGCATCCTGGACGACTTTGAATGAACCAAACATCGGTGTAATTGGCTCTTATGATAATGGTGTATTCCCTCCTGCCCGTTGCTCAGATCAATTTGGAGTAACAAAGTGCACCGCTGGGGACTCTAGCGTTGAACCATACATAGCAGCTCATAATACCCTTATGGCGCATGCATCTGTTTTCTATCTATACAAAGAAAAATATCAAGTGAGTGAATGATCATGTACTCACAATAGTTTTGGCGGTGCTTTAGATTCTTCGTAAACTGCGATACTCTAAGCCATCTTTGCTTTGCTCGAGAGTGGAGGCACTGTTGTTAGTCATTACATTAACCACATCTTAATTCATCTTTGTAATGCATATTTCAGCATTGAGCCAAGCACTAACAGAGTAACAGTAGTATTGCTTGCTGGAATAGTCGGTTAATTTTTTTAAGGTTCATGGCCTTGTTTCAAAATAGGGACGTACATAGACTCTTATTCTTCTAATTGAGTGGGCGGTTGTTCCTGCTTTTTTCCCGTGACTGTGCAAAAGAGGTATAGGCTCATTAAAAACTAAAACGGAACCATTTTGATGCAGCCCATACAAAAAAGAATTGTTGGCATAAATATCTACTCCTACTGGAGTTATCCGCTGACAAATTCCACTGTGGATTTAGAAGCAACGCAGAGATGTAAAGATTTCTTGTTTGGCTGGTATGATATTTTGTCTCCATTTTTTCACAGAAAGCATTTCACCTGTATAATCTGTGCATTTTGAGATCCTAAGTGTCTGTACTTGCAGGATACTAGAGCCATTGGTGTTTGGGGACTACCCAGAAGTTATGAAGAAGAATGTTGGCTCTCGCCTTCCACCCTTCACAAAAGATCAGTCTGAACTTATCAAGGGTTCTATAGATTTTATAGGAATAAATCACTACTATTCTCTCTACGTGAATGATCTCCCCCTAGGAACAGGTATTCGGGACTACAATTCCGACATGTCAATTCAATATAGAGGTAAGTATCTTTTTTTTGGATAGTGATACTAGGAGTATTACTCAACCACTCAATCATGTGTCATGCCGGTGTGTAATTTGATTCATTTTCTTGTCACGGTGCACTGTACACACAAGCAAAAACAATGCAACCAAGATATGCAAAAAAAGACTACCTAACCTGCTAGAAGCGATGTCCTATTAATGCTGAGACAAGTTGGCAAGTAGCCTTCCCATGTTCATATTCACATATGTTGGGCATTTTTCTGAGTGCGGCATTTGCTCATCCCAAAAGATGTCCGGTTTCTATTATTTATCATCAGAGCCTGGTTTTTTGTTATCACTGAGTTACGTTTTCTGCCACAACACTGCATTTGGCAATTTTCAATCTCAAAGCATACTACTTGGTCTTGGTCACCACTTTACTAGACAAATGTAAGTAGAAAATAGTTGCAGTATTGTTCTATAAGTAGTTCCTTTGTATGATGCAGGTTCTAGGACAGACCTAATACCTTGCCCGGTAAGCAATTATGTCTTGAATGTGTTGTGCAAAGAAGTTGCCAACTGCAGTTCTTTTGTCCTTGTTACATCCATTTGATTATGTTTTCTGGACTGAATCAAGAGATTACACAAGAAATATGCAGTTAGAACTTAGAACTGAATCACAAGTTTGACATTAACTGTCAAAGATAATGTTTATTGGTCCGCAGGGTCCGCCAATAAATATTCCAAGCGACCCAAAAGGGCTGCAACTTGTACTCGAGTACTTGAAGGAAACCTATGGGAACCTTCCCATCTATGTCCAGGAGAATGGCAAGCACAAATTTCTAGCCAGAAACAAGTCAGCTAGCAAAAATAGTTGCTTCATTAACCATGTGGCTTATTGTCAGGTTCCGGATCTGCCGACGACGGCCTCGACGACACAGACAGGATCGGTTACCTGAGCAGCTACATGCAAAGCACGCTAAACGCGATCAGGTGCATCAAGTCCAAACACATGCAGTTTCAGCATTATCTCGGCCCGTCCGTTCCTACTTTTGATACAAGTATGTACTAGAAGAAGTTCCATTTCGATACCCTCTCTTGTTGTGCAGGAATGGAGCCAAGGTGAGAGGCTACTTCGCCTGGGCGTTCATGGACCTGTTTGAGCTCTTGTCAGGGTACCAGTCTAGGTACGGCCTGTACCGCGTCGATTTCTCCGACAAGAGCCGGCCGCGGCAAGCCAGGCTCTCTGCCCGCTGGTACTCCACCTTCCTCAAGAACAAGGCCGGAACCTCTGTGGTTCTGCCAGGAATGCAGGATCAGGACCAGGCGCTGAACGCCGTGTCCTAGACTCCAGTCCCCGAGCCTGGGCTGGGACGTGCGTGCGCGTATGCACTTTTGCAGATTCCGATCAGAAATGTGTAATTCTTGTGGGGTGAGCAATGAATAAAGGATTGAATTTGTGAGTGTGGGTTTTGGCAGCGAAGCAAACCGAGTACTTTCTGATACATGGTGAGTCAGTTAATTCCAGACGGAGTAATACTGATTGAATTTGTGAGTGTGGGTTGCTTCATTTCTTAAGAAGATAGTGTTGCTTCATTTGGGGATGCTGTGTCAGAAATCAACGTGTGATTATCAGGCAATACTATGTCCCATCCATGGCACTAGCACGCTTATACAATCAAACTTTCTATTTTTGTGGTGCCAAATTAACGTAAATATCTCAAAAACGTGTCGGATGATCTCGGGTGAATTCGTTCCATCCTGAAGTTTTAAAAAAGAAGCAACCTAGGAGAACCAATCGTAGGACTTAAATACACGTAAACAAAAAAATGGGTAAGAATAATATATCATGACATGTGGAATCCTATAGAAATAGAAAAACACGTGAATCGGTAAGAGCCATTGTTTGGTTGCACCATAGAAAAACAAAGAAAATTTGTATAAAGATAGAGTACATGTCATAGTTGTCATAGATATGATTTTTTTTAGGAGGTCTAACCTCTTAAGTGCCTGTACTTGCAGGATACTACAGCCATTGGTGTTTGGGGACTACCCAGAAGTTATGAAGAAGAATGTTGGCTCTCGCCTTCCACCCATTACAAAAGATCAGTCTGAACTTATCAAGGGTTCTTTAGATTTTATAGGAATAAATCACTACTATTCTCTCTACGTGGATGATCTCCCTTTGGGAACAGGTGCTCGGGACTACGGTGCTGACATGTCAATTCAATACAGAGGTAAGTATCTTTTTTTTTGGATAGTGATACTAGGAGTATTACTCAACCACTCAATCATATGTCATGCCGGTGTGTAATTTGATTCATTTTCCTGTCACGGTGCACTGTGCACACAAGCAAAACAACGCAACTAAGATATGCAACAAAAATAGACTAGCTAAGCAGCTGGAAGCGATGTCCTACTAATGCTGAGACAAGCTGGCAAGTAGCCTTTCCATGCTCATAGGCACATATGTTGGGCATTTCACTGAGTGCGGTGTTCGGTCATCCCAAAAAATGTCCGATTTCTATTATTTATCATCAGAGCCTGGTTTTTTGTTATCACCGAGTTACGTTTTCTGCCACATCAGTGCATCTGGGAACTTTTTATTACCATTTCAATCTCAAAGCATGCTACCTGCTCACCACTTTACTAGACAAATGTAATAGAAAAGAGTTGCTATAAGTACTTCCTTTGTATGATGCAGGTTCTGGGACAGACCCACCATTTGGCCAGGTAAACAATCATGTCCTAAATGTGTGGTGCAAAGAAGTTGCCAACTCCAGTTCTTTTGGACTTGTACTGTGCATCCATCTGATTATGTTGTCTGGACTGAATCAAGAGATTAGACAAGAAAGATGCACTTAGAACCGATATCACAAGTTTGACAGTAACCGTCAAAGATTGGTCCGCAGGGTCCGCCAACAAATATTCCAAGTGACCCAAAAGGGCTGCAACTTGTACTTGAGTACCTGAAAGAAACCTATGGGAACCTTCCCATCTATGTCCAAGAGAATGGCAAGCACAATTTCTAACCAGAAACAAGTCAGCTAGTGAAAATAGTTGCTTCATTAACCATGTGGCTTATTGTTCATCTTGTCAGGTTCCGGATCTGCCGACGACAGCCTTGATGACACAGACAGAATCGGTTACCTGAGCAGCTACATGCAAAGCACACTAAACGCGATAAGGTGCGTCATGTCCAAACACATGCAGTTTCAGCATTATTTCTTTCCGAAACAGCATGGTCGTCATTATCTCAGCCCGTCCATTCATTCATCTATTTCAAAGTGAAAAACTCCTGGCACACGGCTAGGTACTTCTACTTGGACACCTGGGACCCAAACAAGTATGTAGAAGAAGTTCCATTTCAATACCCTCTCTTGTTGTGCAGGAATGGAACCAAGGTGAGAGGCTACTTCGCCTGGGCGTTCATGGACCTGTTCGAGCTCCTGTCAGGGTACCAGTCTAGGTATGGCCTGTACCGCGTCGATTTCTCCGACGAGAGCCGGCCGCGGCAGGCCAGGCTCTCCACCCGCTGGTACTCCGCCTTCCTGAAGAACAAGCTGGAACCTCTGTGGTCCTGCCAGTGCCAGGAATGCAGGATCAGGACCAGGCGTTGAACGCCGTGTCATAGACTCCCGTCCCCAAGTACTTTTGCAGATTCTGATCAGAAATGTGTAATTCTTGTGGGTGAGCGATCGAATAAAGGTTGAATTTGTGAGTGTGGGTTTTGTGTGCGTCGCTGCCGTGAACATCATCATCGAAACCCAATCGTAGCGGGAGTGGCGGACTCACCGTTGCTGCTGTTACCGATGTACTATACTGGTTAGCAGCCTGACTCCAATCATGTTGCTTCATTTGGGGATGCGGTGTCACGAATCAGCGTGCGAAGTGCATAATGGTGAGAGTATCTCACGTCTGATTACCAGCATTAGCAATACTATGTGCCATCCATGGAACTAGCACGCTTATAGAATCAACTTCCGGTTTTTGTGGCGCCAAATTAACATAAATAAATATCTCAAAAAAGTGCCAGAGTTTCTCTGATCTCGAGTGTGTTCGTCCATCCTAAGTTTAAAAAAATGAAACAACCTAGGAGAACTAATTGTAGAATTTAAAAACACACAAATAGGAAAACGTAAGAATAATATGACATGGCCCATGGAATCCTATAGAAATAGAAAAACACGTGAATCGGTAATAGGCATTGTTTGGTTGCACCATAGGAAAACGTAGGAAAATCTATCTCTTAGGCTGGCCATAGTGGAGAGTATCATAGTCTAGTATCATGCATATGATACTAGTCTATGATAGTACCTCCATAGTGGGGCCCAAACTTTTTTCAAATATGCTCAATCAAATCATTTTTTAGAGCTCTAAGCCAAACAAGCTACAAGAATTTAAATGCATATCAAAAAAGATTTGAACAAGAATAACATTACCAATCTGACATGTTCCTCGGGTGTGTAGCATAGACGTTGTGTGGTCCTTTCGTTTGGTTCATCGTCATCAACATTGACATTCTTCCTTTTCCTATTTGAAGAAGTTGAATTCACTTTGGCAGGAGCAGACCGGGATGCAGCTTTAGGGTGCGGTGGTGGTGGTGGTGTTGAAAAGAAGCATGTGGCGAAGTACCAACAAAGTGCAAATTCTCCATCCTTTGGTTTCCTTGTTCATGATGGTGCATTGGTGGTGGTTGGAAATTATACATATGCATTGGCGGGATTTGTCCAAAACTAAGCAAACCATCGGGTGCAGGAGTATACAATGGTGTCCTGTTACAAGTATCATACTTCATGAGTACAAAAAATGACAATGGAGATAACATGTTGTGTGAAACAATATAACTTTGGAAGGCCATGACAGTGTGCTTGCATCTATTCAGTTAGCAAAACATATGCATCTACTACATTCTTGTGTGGATGTATGTGTACCGAATAGCACTTTATCTGTCAAATTAAGTCAAATGTTCTATTCGTCAGTGATGATATGCTTTCGGAGATGGGACCGTGGATTCTGCAAGCAGGCTTACCGTTTGTCCAGCAAGGATTTCAGATCTGCTGCAAGTTTAGTTGTTGGTATTTGTTACTGATTGCTATCACAGCCTCAGCATGGTTATCTACAGTATTTCAATTGGTGCTCAACCGATTGAGATGCCCTTAACACTGTTACAGTGAGCTAGGCTCTTGCTCAGCTTTGTGCAGATTCTAACTACGACTGTTACAGTGAGCTAGGCTCTAGGCATGTCACACATTTGACATTATTTTTCAGTGTTGGGATTTATCATATGAGGTAAGAGAATGATTCAACATTTGACATCCGCCTGTTTGTGTAAACAGTACACTACAAATTGGTGCATCAAATTCTCGCTGAAAATAAGAGCTACAGTCGACATCATCTCAATCTACAGTACTCGATTAAAATTACATGGAGTGCACTGAACTGCAGTTACCAAATTACAGTGTTGTGTTCCAACCTGTTCTATTCGTGTACTGGGTACTGAGCATGACAATCATGTACCAAAACATGAACTCACCATTGATCCAAGGAGGGGTTGGAGGAGGAGCTTGTCGGGGCGGCGCCAGGGTACAAGTGCGGTGTGGAGGGGTTCGCGGAGGAGCTCATTGACCCGCCGGGTAGAGGTGTGGCCGTGGAGAGGGATTAGCGCAGGAGCTCATCTGGGAGTCGGCGAACTTCTGCGGTGGCGTTGTGGCCGACGGCCGGACTAGCAATGCTTCCTTGCGGAAACTAGATCTCGCCATGATTTGGCTGGTCCGCTAGCCGTGGCCGGCGCGGGTAAGCGGGGCGGAGAACGGAACCGGTGATGGAGGCGGCAGGGCGGGAGTTGGGGATTGAGGCGGCAGGGAGGGAGCGGGAGATGGAGGCGTGGGCGGGAGAAGAAGGCGGGGGAAGGAAGGGGAACGCACGTACTGTATTATTTTTTCTCATACTGTGCGCTAGCTATGATACCCAGATGAAAACTGCTCGGTGACGCCGAGCGTACCGGAGCACCGTTTCGCTAAAGAGTTTTGAAGCTGGGATTGGCCCGTTACTTCCTTCTGTGTGATGCTTCTCTCCACTAATCAAGTTGCAAGCATAGTTTAAAAAACTAAACCAGTGAGTGAACCGGTGAAGAGATTGGTTCACTGGTTTATTGGTCGAACCACTAATTTATCTGGTTTGATGAAAATGATACTGTTTCCCCGGGGTGCGCGTCCGTTGGATGGAAGCCCATCGTGAGGTATACGATCATTGGCTCCACCGGCCCACGTTGGTCAAAAAAAAACTCAATCTTATCTCTTCCTTCATCCCGGTGACTTTGTCTTCTACGTCTCCCCGTCCATCTCAAAATCGCAGCCAAGAGCCACCACCGCACTGTCTCAATCTCACGCCGCCTCCACCTCATCTGCACCCCGCGCGACTGCACTGGCTCGCCTCCCTCTCCCTGTGCCGCCTCCGCCAACCTCACGACATCCTCCTCGACAAGGAAGCCATGGTCGCTGCCGCTTTGCCTGCCGCCGCATACCCATACTCGCCGTCGCCGTAGACTTGTCGCGCTCGCCGTCCCATCGCTACCCGCCCCCTTGCACAGCCCTCGGTACTGGCCGCCTCTCTCGCCTCATCATTTGCTAGGCGTATGGAGCTGCATGTCGATTGTAACTTCGCCGCCGCTTCTGCGCCGCCGTCTCAGACAGGTCTCTTCGCGGCGCCTCCGTCCGCCACCCCTGCAGTCGCGCGCCGTACCGCCTTGCGCCGCCAGCGCCCACCAGCTGCAGATCTCGCCGTAGTCGACGGTGGTGCTACCTGTGGCCAGTGGTGGTGCTACAAGAAGCGTCCGATGTTGCTACTTAAGGCAACCCGACTTACTACTTGGAGATGCTACCGACGACGAGAGTTCCGTTTGGATTTTTTTTTGATGTGGTGGGGATTTGCTACATGCATGTATTTATTTTGCTAGAACTGTTTTATGTGTTCGCTACAATATTGTAAAAAATTTGCTACATGATGTCCAGCGAAGTAGTTTTTGCTATGGTAGCAAATTTTTTTACTACAAAGTCCCGGCGATGTCTCTGGCGAAATGGATTTTTTGCTACATTTTGTATTTTTTTTGCTACAGATAAAGGGTCGCGATGCTACTGACCAATAAATGAGTTTTGAGATTTTGCTACAGGCGATGCTACAATAGTAGTAATTTTTTGCTATTTTTGTTCTATATTTTTGCTACAATAGTACAAAATATTTGCTACGACATTTTCGATGAAAGTCCCTAGCAAAATCAGTTTGCTACGGCAGGCACCGATGGTGTCTCCGGCGAGGTCGTTCTTTTTGCTACATTAGTACTTTTTTTTGCTACCGCCGTTTTGCAGTTTTGCTACAATAGCGTAACGTTTTTGCTATCCGGTCTCCGGTGATGTCCACCGGCGAAAGTTTCCGGTGAGTCTCCGGCGAGGTCGGATATGCTACATTAACACAACTTTTTTGCTACACGGTCGCCGGCGAGCTCTCCGGCAAAATCAACGATGAGGTCCAGTCTGTTTTTTTATTTTCTGGACTGAACCGTTTTTTGCTACAATGTAGCAAAAGCGGGGCAAATGTAGCAAAAGTGGGGCAAATGTAACAAAAACGGGATTTTGAATCCAAAAAGAGGACACGTGGTTGGCTGGGGACCCGGGGGATAAAAATCACATATCCCCCGGGGGACGCGTAGGGCTGCCCTTATTTTTTCTCATACTGTGCGCTAGCTATGATACGGTACCCAGATGAAAACTGCTCGGTGACGCCGAGCGTACCGGAGCACCGTTTCGCTAAAGAGTTTTGAAGCTGGGATTGGCCCGTTACTTCCTTCTGTGTGATGCTTCTCTCTACTAATCAAGTTGCAAGCATAGTTTAAAAAACTAAACCAGTGAGTGAAGCGGTGAAGAGATTGGTTCACTGGTTTATTGGTCGAACCACTAGTTCATCTGGTTTGATGGCGATAAAAAACTGCTATTATTAATTAAAATTTAATCAAATTTAGAAACAAAATTACCATAAAAGGTATATATAGATTATATTTCAATATATAATCACAAAATATGGTGAGCTCTACAGTTATTGAGCCTCAAGTGGTGCTATTTGGGATGAGCCATGTCCTCTTCAGTAAACCCATAAGCTCGCAAAGAAGTCCAAGTCCGTGATGTAGTTGATAACACTAAGGCGGATATTTGGAGTATAAAAAGAACAAAGTAATTAATACCTCGGGACATCCGCCTTTGACAAACATGTCGAAGGTGATTTTGAAGTCGGGCTTCTTATCCTTTAGCTTCACCATGTCATTCATGCGCTTCTTGATGGTGTCATTGGAGAAGTTATCGGGAGAAATCCTGGAGCACCCCCCTCACTTCTGTATACTTGTGCATCAAGCCGACACGGTGCTACAGAGGCTGGATCCCCCTTGGAACCAGCACATGGCCAGTTCCAAGCCCATAAACTCCATGTCCATTAGCCTTTCGATCCACCTTATAATGCGGGAGGCTTCCAGGTCGGAGGGGAGGAGGCCCTTGGACCACCAGTCGGGACTCTCGATGCCAGCTCCATCCACGAAGTCAGGATAAGATGCCGCCCGGTCCTCAAGGCGGTCACCCGGCCCACAGAAATACGATCTCTGCCGGTTCTTGACAGATTCGTGCCTGACTCGTTCTGGGAATTTCCGGTTTGGGTGTATCTTGAAGATGATTGTTCTCCAATTAGCTAGTTCATCCTTGGTAACAACAGATTCCCTCTTGACGGTAAAAAAGTATGTAAAGATGTCTAACCTAGACTTTATTCCTAAGCACTAAGATGCTATTAGGCGACAGATTGTGAGGGAGGACTTGGAGGTGGTCGAACACCTTTAGCAGGAAGTAGGATATTGGCAAGGAGACACCACAAATAAGGTGAGCTTTCAGATATACCTTTTCTCCAGCTTGGGGATTAGGTGTTACCTCGTCGGCCGACGCCAAGCACCACACCGGAACCTCTCCATAGATGTCAGACATCCCTTAGTAATGAGGTCACTGAGCTCCGATTGCTTGAGGGTAGATCCCATCCATAAGCCCTTGTGCTCTAGCGCCTTTGCTTCTCCGTTAGCATCCTAATCCACAACTTCTGGTGCCTTGATGACCCACAAGTATAGGGGGTGTATCGCAGTATTTTCGATAAGTAAGAGTGTCGAACCCAACGAGGAGCAGAAGGTGCTGGCTAGTGGTATGGATCAGGAATTCTCTGCAAATACTTAGCAAACAGATTTTTAGGGGTTTTCTATAAGGCAAGTAAACAAAGTACGAGTAAATAAAAGACAGTAGAAATAAATGCAGTAAGTGGCCCAATACTTTATGCAACAAAGGACAAGTCGGTTGTATTTCTATAGATGACCAAATGTTCTCGAGGACACATGGGAAGACTGTCAAGTGCTTTCGCTTCATATAGTCGATTAATCTTCTCTAACTTGCTAAGTGTTGTGTCGGTGAACCTGTGCTAATGTACCGTCCCATCCAAGACTAATACATACTTGTGATTAAACCCCCTTGCAAACATCCGTAAGTACAAGAAAGTAATTAAGGTAAAACCTAACCACAGCTTTAAACTCTAAGACCCTTACATCCCTTGTGCAATGGTTTCCTAACGGGGGTTCATGTTTACATCCTCCAAAGAACCCCTACGATTAGTAGCCAAATACACAATGCATTCCCCTAGGCCCATATAGGTGAAGTGTCATGCAGTCGACGTTCACATGACACCACTAGAAGAAGTACACCACAACTTAAATAACAATCTATTGAATCTTTCTCAACGCAACTCCACTACTAACAACAAGACTTCTCCCATGTCCTCAAGAACAAAACGAACTACTTACAAGACATCATATGGATCATGATCAGAGATGGAATAATGATATATAACAATCTGAACATAAACAATAATTCAGTGGTTCACTCAATAGCATCAACTACAAAGAGTAATCAACACCGGGAAAGTTTCCCCTATGAACTATGCAAGATTCAACGCAATTGTTACGGCAATATGGAGATGGTGATGAGGGTGCTAATGGTGATGATGGTGGTGATGATGATGATGATGATCCCGATGAAGTCCATCTTGATGGTGGTGTTGATGGCGACGATCTCCCCTCTCCGGGAAGGAATTTCCCCGGCAGAAATCTGTCTGCCGGAGAGATTTTTCTCTCTCGGTGTTTTCTGCCCCGCAGAGGCGGCGGAATCTTTCTGTGGTTGCTCCCCGAGTCTTAGGGTTTCGGGAGGAAGATATACGCCAGAGAGGAGAGGCTAGAGTGGGCCAGGGTGGCCACACCACTCCCTGGCGCGGCCTAGGCCTGCCCGCGCCATGGGGTGGTGTGGGCCCCCTGTGGCCCACCTCCACTCCATCTTCTGGCATCTTGAGTCTTCTGGAAAAATAGAATTTTCCGTATATTTTCTCGGATTTTCTGATCTTCGTGAATTTTGCCTCCAAACAGCACCTTTTCCATCAGAATCCTGACTGCAGCGGTCCATGCTCCAAAAGTCATCAACCATGCAAAAATAGATGAAATAACATAAGTATCACCTCTCAATATGAAATATATCAATGAATAATAGTGAATTAAGACATAGAATAGTGATGCAAAATGGACGTATCAACTCCCCCCAAGCTTAGACTTCGCTTGTCCCCAAGCGAAACTGAGCTCAATAAACATGACCTCAGGTTTATGGAGTGAAGAGTCGATACAAGAATATGGACAAGAAGCATCACACTCATCAAATACATAGATCATAATAGAAGACAACTCACTATTATACAACTCAACTTGCAATGAGTAAAGGAAACACAATAAAGATACATAGAGTAAATCATCATTGGTAATGGCAAACTTAGCTCTTGGTCGAAGAATAGTTGATAATTTGCTAGAGTTCACAAATAGCTGGTTTTTTCAAAGAAAGCTTTCAAAGTAGTAAACTTCAAGATAAGAGCAATGTGCAAAACAAGGAACATAAGAAACATGATTGAATAAATCATCATATGAATGAATGAAACACATCAACTCAAAATACTTGCTGAGATAGAAGGGAATAGGTTTACTGACTCAACTACAAAGTGAAAGAAAGGGCCCTTCAAAGAGGGAAGCAGGGATTGCAAGTCTCATAAAGAGCTCCCAAAAATTATGATACTTACTAGCTTTCAGCTCTCATTGCCCCTATCATAGGCATATTTAGGTGATTAAGGTTAAAGTGAGGTCCAATCTGAGTTATATGCTTGACAGACTATAAACTGAAAATCCCAAGTCCCTTGAGTACGAGGGTCGCTCCTCATGCTACTCAACTTTAGTTACCGGTAAGTTCTTGTCATCGTAAGTATGTGCATATCATTAAGAACCGCCAACGGGGTACCCCTTGCCCGATGATACGGAAGAACCCCATATCAAAATGACAAGGCAAGCATACAATGAGTATCTCAGCAATCTTCTTATTTACCATGGGAAAATGGTGCTTTTTTCTCTCTTTCCTCTTTTCATAGTATCTCTTTTTTCCTTTTGTTTTTCTCAATAGCTATCTCTCTCTTTTTTTATAAGAAGAATGCTTCATAGATATCATTATGGTTACGCTGCAGGTTTCCACCATGTCAGCATGGATTAGACCAGCGCCTGCTTTCTCTAACACATACATAACTCCATGGACTTACAAGCTCCTTTTATTTATTTCACAAGCGACATCCGCAAACAAAAGAGCAAGGTATCAACGGGTATATATTTACAAGTGTTGAAAGCGTTCTCGTGATGACGGTTCTGCTAATCCCCAGCCTATAATTTGCAAGCATATAACTTTCATGGAGAGTTCACAATGGTTCAGGTTTATTAAGTGCGGAAAATAAAGTGTGCCATCAAGTTCGTGAGAGCTTTAATCACTAATTTTCTCATAACAAGTTTAATTTGGGAGGTAGACAAAACAAGAATTTACTTGGAATAGCAATAATGCTACTAGGTAGGTATGGTGGACACAAATGGCAAAGGTTTTGGTTTAAAGGAGGTGGATGCACGAGAAGAATACCCTCTCAGTACAGGTTTTTGGCTAGCAAGGCTGGGTAGCAAGTACAAGAGTTGAAGGAAATAAACAAACATACAAGTGATAAAGACAAACATGCAATCTTCCTTGAAAGCACAAAAGATCTTAACTAGAGAATACTAAACTTATGAGCAAATCAAGAAAGAAAGAAAGATGATGAAATTATTTTCCTTTAGAGTACTTCTATCTTTTTCTTTTCAACTCTCAAAAGGTGTTACATGCCGAGCCAGGTTTGCCAAAACCAACTAAATTAACTCAAAGATCCCAAAGTGCTACCAACACTAACAACAAGATCAATCATATAACCGCAAATTGAAAACTAACATAAGCTATGCAAAAGAGTGAATGAAAGAACTTCTCATTAATAATCCATAACGGAAACTCACACCAAGGGATACATATCTAACAAGAGAGGGGACACTTCCATAATGCAAACCATACTAAAAATAACTCCTCTATTCATGATATGACTCTACTAATAAGGTAAAAAGATAGAAGATAGTGATATGGTACCGCGGCACTCCCCCAAGCTTGGAACAAACCAAGGGGATGCCAAACCTGATGACGAATTACTCCTTAGGTGGTGGTGGTATACTCTCATCTTCGTGCGTCTTCCAGGGTAATGGCTTCCCATCAACAAAGGACATCATGGTTTCCAACATCCTGAAACTTGCAGCAACACTTATGCGTTTAAATCTAGACTCATACTCACAGTTTTGATTTTGAACGTCATAGAACTGTGCTTGCAGTTTGTTGGTTGTTTGGCAGAGTGAAAGGACTTCATCTTTGAGTTCAGCAGTCTCCTTTTGGTGCTCGGCGATGAGTTCGGAACAAATCTTGTGGATGATGTCCGTGGTTCGCCATCTTCCTGTACCTAAAGACTTCTTGCTCCAATGCTTCCATCCTGTCCTCCAGACTTCCTTCACCTTTAGGGCCTTGAACCTCCTTAATCCGGACCTCCCCACCTTCGAGCAACAACTCCTTGGGATGAATCTTCAATTCTCTCATGTATGGGTTGATGATATCTTCTAAATAATCTCCATTGGATGTTCCAGAGGAAGACATTGTGGCTCTAAATCTAGGATTCTTCTGGGTAAGCAGATCAAACAAAACACGATTTAAAACATGATATACGAACCTCGGGGGATTAGGGGGTTATATATTACGAAGTTTCATATCAAAAGGAAGGTACTGGGAGAAAACGAGTCGGAGACGGAGTCCGGAGTGGCCTCACCACCTGGTGGCACGGCCAGGGGTGGACCCGCGCCATGGGGTGGTGTGGGCCACCCTGGCTCTGTTTCCGTCCTTTTTTTTGCTTCGTAGCTTTCCTTGTTGACTGAAAACTGCAAAAATATAGTTGGATTGTATTTTCGTGGAACTTTTCTTACCAGAACTGTTACCTATTTGAATACGGACTCTGCAGGTCTCTGAATTTGGTATCTAGTAGATTCTTCCGGGGTCATCTCTTGAATATCATCGATATCTTCATCTTCATATACTTATTACTTGAGTCATAAAACCTTTCTCCTCCTTATTACACCATTGTCTCCATTTCCTAGAAATTTCTTTCTCACAAAACTTCACACAGCTCTCATTAGCAACATTAGTAATAGTGAAGTGATAAAACCTTTTGAGTCCAACTTCAACTGAAAACCATCAAAACAAAAGCTACTGTAGCAACTCCTTCCGAAAACCCAAAAATAATTCAAAAAGGAAATCGAATAAAGAAGCAAATGCAAGATTGGCTAAATCTGTCAAAACAGACCAGCAGGTAAAGATCAATTTTTTCGAAAATCTTCTGTTGCTCAAATCAAAAAGTGCGAAACTAACGAAAGTTAAATAACAACCTGGGACAGAAGCCCAAAAAATTACAGCTCAATTCGACATACAGAGATCTCTCACGAATTTTTACGGTGAAGCACAAAAAATCTGTTTCGGGACAGCAACTTCCCCAAATATTACTTCTCTCTCATTAGAGGTTGATCTTGACACAAAAACCAAACAAAACGGATAAGGAGCGGTTATTACCGAAGTAATAACTTCCAAGACTCAAAGAAACAAAAACAAACTGAAAGCATAAACAAATTGGGTTGTCTCCCATAAAGCTCTTTCTTTATAGCCATTAAGATGGGCATGATAATTTTGAAGAAGCTCTCATAGGATATGATTTGAAGTGAAAGAGAGCATTAAGAAGCAAAAACACACACATTTAAGTCTAACCCACTTCCTATGCAAGGGAATTTTGTAAACAAACAAGTTGTTGAAACCAAAGGAAACTTGCATAAGAAGGCAAAAGAAGTGCAGCATAAAAACTTCCAGCATAAAACGGGGAAACTTGATATTATTGAGATGCATAAGAACACTTTTCCCTCTCTCATAATAACTTTTAGTATCATGCATAAAATTAACAATATAGCTATCACAAGGACCATCATAGCAATGATCACTTATTCTAACAGAAAACACAGGAATACTAGCTCTCATAACACTACTATATGGAACAATATTAGAGGTATCCTTACAAAGGATAGGGTGTCCCTCTTCCTCATACTTAGTGACAAAGTCTTTCACACTTGCTACTATAGGTTCATCAACCATTTGTTTATCAGGTTCAACAAATTTATTCATACTTTCATCAACCATACTAGCTATCATAGAATGTTCCTTTACCTTAACTAGAAAAGGCATTTTCTCAATATAAGGTTCAGGTAAAACATGATTAGCAGTATAAACTTCAGTATTTCTTGCAGGAACACTCTTAGCAATATCTTTATAAGGTTCATGATACTTATTCCACTTCTTTTTAGGCACTTCAATGTAAGAAGCAAAAGCCTTAAAATAAGAAGCAATAGCTTGAGAGTCTAGACCATAAGCATTTCTAATATTTTGAAAGTCATCAGTTCCCATAAAAGATTCAATGCATTCATAATCATAATTTATACCTGACTTTCTACTTTTGTCATTCTCCCAAGCTTCAGCATTGTCTTGAATACGATCTAGAAGGTCCCATTTAACTTCTTCTTCCATGCGAGTGAATGATCCAGCACAAGAAGCATCTAATAAATCCTTGTCATGTAGAGGGAGCCTTGCATAAAAGTTATTGATAATGATATTATTGGGGAGCTCATGAATGGGACATTTGAGCATTAGTAACTTCAATCTCCCCCAAGCTTGAGCTGTACTCTCTCCATCAAGAGGCCAAAAGTTGTATATTTGATTCCGATCTTTATGAATCTCACTAGGAGGATAAAACTTTGAGTAGAAGAGAGGCACTATTTCCTCCCATTCCAGAGCTTGACCATTCTTTAGCAGCTTATACCATTCCTCAGCTCTTCCTTTCAGTGATAATGAGAATAACTTCTCCTTAACTTGATCTGTAGTAATACCTGCACACTTGAACAACCCGCATAATTCGTGTATAAAGAGTAAATGATCACCGGGATGGACAGTTTCATCTCCAACATAGTAGTTATCCATAACACGATCAATAATTCTTGTAGGTATTTTGAAAACATCTTTCTCAGCAGGTGGTGGTTTATCTACTACCTTAAGTAGCATTACCAAATAAGAAACTCAGCGAATTATCCATAACGAAAATAAAGCAACTAGCAGAAGTAAACAATACTCACAGTAGAAGTTTCCTTTACCAGTTCCACTCTCCAATAGCGCTTTGTTGGGTCCGCAGCATAGAAAACAAAAAATTTCCTACGGTGTGAACTACACGCCAAGATCTATCTACTAGGTACAAAGCAACGGGGGGACATACATCCAACGAGAACTTACCCTCGTAGACAACGAGCTTTGTTAACGAGTAGGAACTCGTGGTTGATGTAGTCGTACACTTGCCAATCTCAAGATCGTGATGAAGTCCAGCAGGTCCGGCTCCAGCACGTCCATCAGATCCAGCTCCAGCACCACCAAGTCCAGCACCGCAAAGCAGCGGTGCATCCGTGATCGCACACACGTCCGATACCCCGACAACCTCCGTCCCTCGCTCTAGCAAAGCAACGGAAGAAGCAACTCCTTTCCAGATAAAGCTACCGGGAACATGTATCTCGCTAATCCGAGACCATGGGGGAATAATACTAGAGGGGGAGAGAGATCCTTCACAAGGAGGTGTGTGTGAGAAGTGAGGAGGGGTGGCCTTTTATAGGAGGAGGGGTGCCCTCCTTCATGGCAGCATGGAGGAGGTGACTCTTCACCTCCTCCATTCATGTGGTGGTAACTCCCTCCACATAAATTTGCCCCTTCACATTCTCTTTTAAAGTCTCCACTTTAAATGCATTAAATTTCTCCAAATTTAATGCTCTCTCATTTAATAAAACTCTTTTATTATTTTTATTCAGAATTTTGTTAATTACTTTAATTAACAAACATTCACATAAAAACCCCTGCAACATTTCAATATTACATGCAGAACCAATTTCAGCAATTTCACCCGAAACAGTTTCGATGTCTATTGAAATAATTCCAGCGCTTTCTTAAATCTTTATCTGAAACATATTTGCTCCAAATGGTGTCGGTATCCCTTAAGTGTGTCACCCTACGGTTCGTGAATAATGCAGACATGATCGAGACCCTCTCGATCAATAATCAGAGCGGACACGGAGATCCATCTGACTCCTACACATTCAACGATAACTTCGTGATCGTGAGAACCTTTAACGCTAGTAACTAAATCCCTTTGTCCATGATATATTACATGTCCGAGATTCGATCATCGGTATTCCATACCTAGTTTGATCTAAATTCTTGACATGCACTCTTTTCTCGTTCCCGTGATATAATATTCTAGTGATCACATCACTTGCTTGCAAGCTATTTCAATGTGATATCACCGAGAGGGCCCAGAGTATATCTATCCGTCATCGGGATGGACAAATCCCACTCTTGATCCATGAGCCTCAACATAACATCTTCGTAGCACTGAACCCACCTTTATAGTCACCCTGTTACGGTGTGACGTTTGATGTTATCAAGATACTCTTCCGGTGTTAGCAATTAACATGATCTCATGGTCTAAGGATAAAGATTACTTCGTATGATGTTATAGCAATATAAACATAATGACTTTGATCGTAATGCTATACTTCGGATGAATGTTCATCACATCATTCCACCAATGGTGTGACCTTGTTATTAACAACATCCAATGTCCATGATCAGGAAACCTTGATCATATTGTTAATCAACAAGCTAGTCTATAAGAGAGGCATAACTAGGAACCACAAGTATAGGGGGTGTATCGCAGTATTTTCAGCTTCTGGTGCCTTGATGACCCACAAGTATAGGGGGTGTATCGCAGTATTTTCGATAAGTAAGAGTGTCGAACCCAACGAGGAGCAGAAGGTGCTGGCTAGTGGTATGGATTAGGAATTCTCTGCAAATACTTAGCAAACAAATTTTTAGGGGTTTTCGATAAAGCAAGTAAACAAAGTACGAGTAAATAAAAGACAGTAGGAATAAATGCAGCAAGTGGACCAATCCTTTATGCAGCAAAGGACAAGCCGGTTGTATTTCTATAGATGACCAAACGTTCTCGAGGACACATGGGAAGACTGTCAAGTGCTTTCGCTTAATATAGTCGATTAATCTTCTCTAGCTTGCTAAGTGTTGTGTGGGTGAACCTGTGCTAATGTACCGTCCTATCCAAGACTAATACATACTTGTGACTAAACCCCCTTGCAAACATCCGTAAGTACAAGAAAGTAATTAAGGTAAAACCTAACCACAACTTTAAACTCTAAGACCCTTACGTCCCTTGTGCAATGGTTTCCTAACGGGGGTTCAGGTTTACATCACCGCAACCCCTACGATTAGTAGCCAAATACACAATGCATTCCCCTAGGCCCATATAGGTGAAGTGTCATGTAGTCGATGTTCACATGACACTACTAGAAGAAGTACACCACAACTTAAATAACAATGTATTGAATCTTTCTCAACACAACTCCACTACTAACAACAAGACTTCTTCCATGTCCTCAAGAACAAAACGAACTATTCATAAGACATCATATGGATCATGATCAGAGATGGAATAATGATGTATAACAATCTGAACATAAACAATAATTCAGTGGTTCACTCAATAGCATCAACTACAAAGAGTAATCAACACCGAAAAAGTTTCCCCTATGAACTATGCAAGATTCAACGCAATTGTTATAGCAATATGGAGATGGTGATGAGGGTGCTGATGGTGATGATGGTGGTGGTGATGATGATGGTCCCAATGAAATCCAGCTTGATGGTGGTGTTGATGGCGACGATCTCCCCTCTCTGGGAAGGAATTCCCCCGGCAGAAATCTGTCTGTCGGAGAGATCTTTCTCTCTCGGTGTTTTCCACCCCGCAGAGGCGGCGTAATCTTTCTATGGTCGCTCCCCGAGTCTTAGGGTTTCGGGAGGAAGATATACGCCAGAGGGGAGAGGCTGGAGTGGGCCAGGGTGGCCACACCACTCTCTGGCGCGGCCTAGGCCTGCCCGCACCATGGGGTGGTGTGGGCCCCCTGTGGCCCACCTCCACTCCATCTTCTGGCATCTTGAGTCTTCTGGAAAAATAGAATTTTCCGTATATTTTCCCGGATTTTCCGATCTTCGCGAATTTTGCCTCCAAACAACACCTTTTCCATCAGAATCCTGACTGCAGCGGTCCATGCTCCAAAAGTCATCAACCATGCAAAAACAGATGAAATAACATAAGTATCACCTTTCAATACGAAATATATCAATGAATAATACTGAATTAAGACATAGAATAGTGATACAAAATGGATGTATCATGCCTCCACATTGTGGTCACCACCAACAGATTCTTCCGCGGTAGAAGTCGACGATGGCACCACAGATTCTGGTGGTAGCACCACCACCAGTGGAGGCTCAATAGGGATCACGGATGACGCCGTGTCCACTGGGGTGCTTGGGCTAGCCATTGGATGAGGTTTGTGCTAGTGGTGAACCTAGGGTTTAGGTTTTTTTCCCTCAGGAGCTGGAAGCGGTGGCTTGCGCAAGGAAGAAGTTGAAGTGGAGGAGAAGGAGAGGTAAATGTAAAAGATTGACTATCGCGGTTACTTATAGACCGGGCGTAAAGATTCGTGCAAGAGAGAATCCAATGGAGAAAGTGGGCGCTACATGTCGACGAACGTGTCGGTAATTTTGCCACGTCTCCATGATTGGAGCCAATGTTTCAGATATCACCCGCGAGGAAATTGCAATGATGATCTCTTAGCATATCTGTGAGTTTCAAGGAGACACTATGTTGAGTCCTACGTCATCCTCCTGATAGGTGCAGACAAGTGGTCACGTCTCAAGATTCTTTGAAGATAGCCGGAGCATATCCAACTATGAGAAGATAATTGAAGACTAAACATTTCTCTAACTTACACATTGAAGACGAAGAAGAAGGTTGCAGTTCTTTTTTCGGGAGGACTTCAAGATGCTGCTTGCCAAGATTGTCGGCCTCACCTGGACGGAGCATTCGCGAACCAACAACAAGACGACGTAGATCTTAAAGTTCTCCCAATGCTACATTTGGGTATATGTATTATGGGTACCACCATAGCATAGTCTTATTCCGGATAACCCGGGTGGCCCACGGATGGTAGCATGCCATATATCCTGTTGGGCGGCCCAGTTAGAGCAATCCAGAAGGAAGGCCCATGCCAGATAAACAGGGAGGTTACGGTACCGACATAGACGAAGCCGGACCCTTGGAGTACAGGACGCGAAGACTATTTAGTACTCCCTCTATTCGGAAATATAAGATATTTTAGCTTTATGAAATGAATGTATCTAGACAAATTTTAGTGTATAGGTTCACTCCAAACCTCTATGAATCTATACACTAAAATTGTCTAGATACATTCGATTCATAAAACTAAAACGTCTTATATTTTCGAACGGAGGGAGTACTAGTGTAGGACTTTATAACCTGTCCAGTATAGACTTTACCATGTAACCCTAGGTTCTGGCGTCTTTATAAGCCAGAACTACGGGATCCTTTAGGGAACTAGACAACCTCGCATAGCGAAACGCACAACATCTGTAACCCGGCTTATTGCCATTATAGATTTTAGAAGCAGAAGTATAATTCTGCCACCGTTGCGGGATCTGAATCTGGATAAGCTATGTTACCTCGTATTCACCAACTCGTTGCCTTCCCCTACCTCTCTCTAAACACGTTGTGAGAAACCCCATGTGGCATACTCGTCGACAATACCACGACACCATGCACGCACGCACAAAACTGGTGAGATGCCCATGCTTACCATTTAGCTTGCATATTAGGCTATCTTGCTCTCTCCTTCGCTTATAAAATACATTAAGCCGACTCTTTCATTCGCAATGCCTTAGGTGTCCTCTCTCTTTCCCCCCACTGTGATGTTGTTCAATATTGCACGTTACTCTGTAGTTTATACGCCGGTACACCGGTGACAGGGAGCAGTGCATGAATAGGCACGTTGTACACAATACTTCCACTCCACGGTGTTCTATCACATATTACAAGCAGTGTTCTGCTCCTACCTTCACAATCAAGCTCTCAATGGATCTAACATCACTCCACAACCGGGATGTTCGTGTTGTTGTGAGTTTCGGCGACGATCTGCGGAACATGATAGGTCGCCTCTTCGTTGAGGCTCACAACATTCATGCCTCTCTTTCTCCGAGGTCAAGTGTTTCGGCGAGAAGATCTCTACGACGCTGCGAGAAGATCTACACATAGTTTATCCATGGCAGATCGGCTTTCCACCTTAGAAGTGTAGATGCCTTTCTACTTTAGTAGTCTAGGCGTGATTTGCCCTATTTTCCTTGCATGTATTTATTTTCTAATATCATTGTACGCGTGGAACAAAAATGAGAATCGGTTTTGCCGTGTCGGTGTTCTCCGTTTGCGCCGAATGCTAAAGATGAAAATATTCGCATGGTATCTACTTCATGGGCAGAAATCCAATTCGGCTAATGGGTGCAGATGAAACCATTGTTTAAAAAAACCATTGTTTTAAAACATATTTTGAAATATTAAAAAAACTAGATTTTTTTTGCATGTAATAGGTTTATTTGCACCCGCGAGCCAAAACACCACCTCCCGTCATGTGATGAATCTTACAAAAGATAACCTTATTAAAAGGAATTGACACGGAAATAATCAATGTGTTTTTGTCACCATGATGAGACAATTAAGCATTTATTCTTCCGGTGCAAATTTGCTCGTTATATATGGTTAGTCTTCCAAGTATCTTCTGGGTTATATCCTCCTTGTAATGTTGCCAACATATTTGGTAATTGGTTACATGAGATTGACTACAAGTTCAAAATCCTTTTTAGGGTGGGAGGGAGCGCTTGCCGTTATTTTGGTCGTTAAATGATAAGACTTTTAATGATAAAATATCTTCTCTTTTGCAGATTATATACCGATATACCGCTACACTCCATTTATGAAAGCCTCTACAAGGTGTGGAGTTTCGCGACCTATTTACGGAGCTTTGTACATACTTGGAGGATACGACAAGAGATGTTTATACCCGGTATGGATGGCAGCGTGATCTTAGGATTTTCCATCCATCTCCTTAGGCATTATGCAATATCTAATGGTTCCAAATATTTCTCCTTTTTTTTTCCTTTTTTTGTGATCAGACATGTTGATGGCTGTATGCATTCTTACTATGTAGAGGCCGGGTGCCAGTGTATTGAGTGATTGCAATGATCTCCTAATAATTAGGGTGATTGAGTAGATAATATTTCATGATAATTAGGGTATTGAGTAAATAATATCTCCTGCTAATTAGTGTGATCGATTAGATAATATCCCACGATAATTAGGATGTTTGAGTAGATAATATAAGCATGAATTTGATGGTTAAGAAAGTTATTAGCATGCATGAATGGTGTAGGGAAGTGGTCGCTTATGATTCTCTGAATGTTTTGTACGCGTGTTTAAGGCGACTTTGACGGTCCCGATTATCCTAATATTTGATGTTGAAAGTGACGATACAAGCACCAACTCTAAATTGACAGTAAAGATACTTTAGAAGTATACGTTATTTCCCTTATCAATCTTGGACTATAAGACACTACAAAAAAAATCTTGAACTATAAGACACTAAAATAAACATGTTGCTTCATGGCATTTTTCTGGGAACGGTCTCAAGGAAAATCACATATGGAAGAAATCAGTGACAATTTCTACCTTCGGTATGGATCTGCTTCAGGCCGATCAATCCACATAGAACGGATGATGGTCTCGCGTCTAATCTTTCCTCTGATCCTAAGTGGAATTTAAGTGGCACACCTAAAGATAGCAATGACACCACTTTCTTCCCTCCGACGTTAGTTGTTTTAGGCCTGCCAAAAGTGAGGTCCCTAGATACTCATCTTGTATAAAACTAACACTAGCTGCATCTCTCGTCTCCCTCTCAACCACCGTTACGGCTCCTAGATCCAGATTGTCTTTCTCACATGCCTTCTTCCGTCCTTCACCAACGTTACCCACAATTTCCCCTCTAGACTACCCAAACCCGATTCCAGATTTAGACATGCAAGCTCCATTCTCCTTTGTGATCAAACCAACCTTATTATGATAGAGAATAGAAATGGTGCGACCACGCGGGTTGCGTCATGGCTGGTGTTCTATTGTGCGGCGTGAGTGTGCAAGGTATAATTCTGTACCATATTATAGAATTTGTACCTATTGAAAAATACATATTGGGAATTACTTGTGGAAAATGACAATATATTTAACAAGAGGTCCTCTTTTCATCTTTTATTTGTGTGTTATCGTTTTATCAATTTTCTATCTAATTCTCTCGAGATTTTAACATATAGGTCCCGGTGGTAACTCAGGGAGTATCCTTTAGTTGAAAATAGGTTTTCAATCTAGGTATTATTTTTGTTTCTTCCCTTTTTTCTTGAGCACATCTTGAGGTTCACAATTTGGTACCTAGCGCATGCATACTTTTGTCACTTTCTCATCAATTATTAGCTTATCCTCACTAAATTAGCCTATTATTCCATTGACCTCCTCACTGCTATCCTCCTCCCATTATGGACCGACTTCTCATCTACACCACCTCGCCGATCCTTCCTCCCCATAAACCCTCCTAGCCCTATTTACAAATTATATTTGTCTACATCTAAGTATTGCCATCCATGAAACTTTAATCAATTGTGTGATGTGTTTTTCTAGTTTTTTTAGGTTTGGTTACTTTCCATCATCGCTTTGGCATGGCACAGGCTGAGTACATGTACTTTTCTCTCAACGCCGGTAGGACTGCACTCCCCATAGGTAGCAACAATGTTGGAACAAAAAAATTGTGTTCTATGATGTTTGCTTTCTTTGTGTTGGATAGGCAAGATTTGGATACAGAAAGTGGATAGTATATGGAAAGCTTTTAAGTTGGTAAGATACTCTGCCATACTATTGCTATAGTTTTTTTTATCTCATCTCCAATTAAGATGGAGAAATATTATTGCCTCCATAAGGTAAATTAAGGTTCTTTGCATGTTAAGGCACTGCTTTTTGGAAGCATGTTTTTTGTGTGAGTTTGTTTTACAGTAAAAAAAAACACAGTTGGATAACATGGAGGTAGCATGAATTGATTCTCAGGCAATAAATGGCTACAGGATGCTAGACTATTTTTGTATCCCGCGGTTCCCACGCATTTCCATTGTAGTAAGTTTCTATGTAATGTTTCAATACTATTTGACATATACTTAGAGTAATTATTTGATTTGCCATAAAAATATTAAAACGGATTGATTGTACACTCACTTGGTAAGAAGGAATGAACACCTATCTTGCTAAATTTGAGGCAATTGCACCTGTTTCGTGATTCAGATCAACATCGTATTTTCTTTTTTTCCTTTTTCTGAAATAGCGATGAAACCCCAGCCTCTGCCTCAATAGATGCACACAAATATTTTTATTGCAACATCGTATTTTCTAGAGGTATGTCTGTTTTACTTCATTGTAGTTCTCCAATATTCCTAGAATAAGTAGACTGGTGGCTCGACATTCAGGCAAATGTCACCATGGTTTTGCCAAATGTGCTTACACCTTTTTTGGACATGTTCATAATTATCAAGTTTCTAAGGATGGACCATATTTATCCTATCAAAAAACATATAATACATGCCAAAAAGTTGGTTGTATACGTCAATAAATGCTCTTCATTTTTAAAATCTATATAAATGCTCTAGAACCATTTCTCTGGAACAAAATTTATTAGATTTTTGAAAGTTAAAATGTTTTTTGGTTGAAAAGGGAAGTATATCTTGAAGAAATCTTACACAGTTTACATTGCAAAAAAAAAGAAATAAATAAAAAGGGGACAAGACAAATTACCTAAGGGAATTGAGTTCGTTTGCTGGTGATCTTCAAAGAGTCTGCGACAACAAATGTGGAATAGTTGGCTTCTAGGCGAAGTTGCATGCCGGCTATTTTGTAGTCTAGTCTCGCGTCGGAACCTAATTACATAACGCTAACGCAGGCTGTCCATATCCTCTTAGCAGCCTTCACAATAACAAACGTACTTCCAAGACATGACGATCCAATACCGTGACGTATGAGGTGTTGATGCAGCGACACCACAACCAAGATGAGAATACCTCTAAAAACAGAGATGAAAATATTTCACCTGTTACATAGTGCATCTCTCGCAGTATTTGAGAAGGCTTGTCCTTACTTTTCTTGACTGACTAGAGAAACAGAGATGAGGGCAAATATTTTAAATAAGATCCAGCACTTGTTACGATCCAACACTTCTTTAAAATACTAACACTCAGACGAATCTGGTCATACTACATGGCTATGATTAGCATATTATCTTGAGAATAATATAATCTAAGAAAACTAGCTGAATGCCCGTGCGTTGTCACGGTCTTCTTTGTTCGGATAGTTTAAGTCTCTAACAATTTTGGAAAAAGAAGCTTCGATATATTAGTTGTGTCTATCTTTTGTTTTTCTTCTGAATCGTTGACACAATCTATCTTTTAATCCGTGTGTGATTCGCAGAATCAAAACATTTTAAAGTAATATTTATCCATAAAATCTGCACTATTTTGCTATTATACACTGAAATAAAAAAATGCGTGCTATATTTGGTAGCAAAGTATTTCAAACACCAAAGTATTGTAAACTGAAGTCTTTTAGCATGCCGACTTAAGATACCACAATTTTTACAAATCAGGATATTTTAGTATATTTAGATTTTTTTTCCTGTTTGACCAGTGCTGTAATAACCACTTCTACCACCAAGCTCATTATGCACGAAGACACACATCTAAAAGCCTGCAACGACGAGAAGTTCCCCAGTAAAGCTGCCGCAGCCTCACCATTGTGCCCATCTGTGCCGCCGATGTCATTCGAAAGTACTCCCTCCTTTTTAAAATATAAGAAATTTTAGCTTTGTGAAAGGAGTATATCTAGACCCATTTTAGTGTGTAGATACGAAGTGAACCTATACACTAAAAAAGTTTAGATATACTCTTTTCACGAAGCTAAAACATCTTATATATTTTAAAACACGGTTTGAAACATAGGGAGTAACTTGTAGCATTTGCCACACGGACCGTAACATCATCTCATCGGCATCTCGCCTACTGAATTAAACAAAACAGAAGAATACAACGACAGACTGAAAGCCCCGCCTGACCTGGAGAGCAGCACGCCTCCCTCAAATCCATATTATCTACTAACGTTTCTCCTTTCCACGCAAATGATCCATCCAGTTGTTAGTTGGCTTGCTGATTGCTGCATACATAGGCGTACAACCCTGTTAGCAACATATTTAAAAATTGGTTACATGAGATTGACTACAAGTTCAGAATCTTCTTAGGATGGGAGGCTGGAAACGCTTGTCATTATTTAGTCGCTTGACTATATAAAATAACAAAACTTTTAATAATAAAATGTCTTCTATTTTGCATGTTATATACCGATGTACCGCTACACTCAGTTTATGGAAGCCTCTACAAGGTGTGAAGTTTCATGACCTATTTACGGAGCTCTGTACATACTTGGAGGATACAACAAAAGATGTTTTTATCCTATATGGATGACAGCGTGATCTTAGGATTCTCCCCCCATCTCCTTAGATGTTATGCAATATCTAATGATTCCAAATATTTCTCTTTTTTTCCTTTTTTTGTGATCAGACATGTTGCTGGCTATATGCATTCTTGCTATGAAGAGGCTGGGTGTAATGGTTAAACCTTTTAAGTAATAAAACACCCATTTATAAGAGGTTATTAGTGATTGCAGTGATCTCCTAATAATTAGGGTGATTGAGTAATAATATTCCATGATAATTAGGGTGATTGAGTAGATAATATCTCATGTTAATTAGTGTGATCGATTAGATAATATCCCACGATAATTAGGATGTTTGAGTAGATAATATACGCATGAATGTGATGGTTAAGAAAGTTATTAGCGTGCATGGATGGTGTAGGGCGGTGGACTCTGAATGTTTGGTACGCGTGTTTAAGGCGATTTTGACAGTCCCGATTGTACGAACACCAACTCTAAATTAACAGTGATACTTTAGAAGTATACGTACGATTTCTTTCCCTTGTCAATCTTGGACTATAAGACACTACAAGAAAAATCTTGAACTATAAGACGCTAAAAGTAACATGTTGGTTCATGGCATTTTTGGAAACGGTCTCAAGAAAAATCACATGCGGAAGAAATCGGTGACGGTTGGTTTCTACCTTTTCGGTATAGATCTGCTTCAGGCCCATCAATCCACATAAAACGGATGATGGCCCCGCGTCTAATCTTTCCTCTGATCCTAAGTAGAATTTAAGTGACCCACCTAAAGATAGCAATGCCACCACTTTCTTCCCCCGACGTTAGTTGTTTTAGGCCTGCCAAAAGTGAGGTCCCTCGATACTAATCTCGTATAAAACTAACCCTAGCTGCATCTCTGGTCTCCCTCTCAACCGCCGTTATGGCTCCTAGATCCAGATTGCTTCCTCACATGCTTCCTTCCCTCCTTCACCAAGGTTACCCACAATTTCCCCTCTAGACTACCCAAACCCGATTCCAGATTTAGACATGCGAGCTCCATTCTCCTTTGCGATCGAACCAACCTTATTATGATAGAGAATAGAAATGGTGTGACCACGCGGGTTGCGTCATGGCTGCTGTTCTGTTGTGCGGCGTGAGTGTGCAAGGTATAATTCTGTACCATATTATAGAATTTGTACCTATCAAAAAATACATATTGGGAATTACTTATGGAAAATGACAATGTCCTTAACAAGAGGTTCTCTTTTCATCTTTTATTTGTGTGTTCTCGTTTTATCATTTTCTATGCAATTCTCTAGAGATTTTAACATAAGGGTCCTGGTGGTAACTCATGGAGTATCCTTTAGTTGAAAATAGGTTTGCGTTCTAGGTTTTTTTTTCTTCCCTTTTTTCTTGACCATATCTTGAAGTTCAGATTTGCTACCTAATGTTTTCCCACACATATTTCTGTCACTTTCTCATAATTATTAGCTTTTTGCCTCACTAAGTTAGCCTATTATTCCATTAACCTCCTCACTGCTATCCTCCTCCCATTATGGACCGACTTCTCAGTTACACCACCTCGCCGATCCTTCCTCCCCTTAAACCCTCCACACCCTATTTACAAATTATATCTGTCTAGATCTAGGTATTTTATTGCCATCCATGATATTTTAATCAATTGTGTGATGTGTTTTTCTAGTTTTTTAGGTTCGGTTACTTTCCATCATCGCTTTGGCATGGCACAGGCTGAGTACATGTACTTTTCCCTCAACGCCGGCAGGACTGCACTCCCCATCGGTAGCAACAAAAAAAATCCTATTTGTTTTCTTTGTGTTGGATAGGCAAGATTTGGATGCAGAAAGTGGATAGTATATGGAAAGCTTTTAAGTTGGTAAGATACTCTGCTGTACTATTGCTATAGGTTTTCTTTATCTCATCTCCAATTAAGATGGAGAAATAGTAATGTTCTTTTTATTGTCCCATGTATACTATCAGGCGCCTCTATAAGGTAAATTAAGGTAATTAAGGTTCTTTGCACGTTAAGGCACTGCTTTTTGGAAGCATGTTTTTTGTGTGAGTTTGTTTTACAGCAAAAAAACACAGTGGAGTAACATGGAAGTAGCATGAATTGATTCTCAGGCAATAAATGGCTACATGATGCTAGACTATTTTTGTATCCGGCGGTTCCCACGCATTTCCATTGTAGTAAGTTTCTATACTATTTTCTATTCCCGCTTCATGTGTAATGTTTCAATACTATTTGACATATACTTAGAGTAATTATTTGATTTTCCATAAAAATATTAGAATGGATTGATTGTACACTCACTTGGTAAGAAGGAATGAACACCTATCTTGCTAAATTTGAGGCAATTGCACCTGTTTCGTGATTCAGATCAACATCGTATTTTCTTTTTTTCCTTTTTTCTGAAATAGCGATGAAACCCCAGCCTCTGCCTCAATAGATGCACACAAATGTTTTTATTGCAACATCGTATTTTCTAGAGGTATATCTGTTTTACTTCATTGTAGTTCTCCAATATTCCTAGAATAAGTAGACTGGTGGCTCAACATTCAGGCAAATGTCACCATGGTTTTGCCAAATGTGCTTACACCTTTTTTGGACATGTTCATAATTATCAAGTTTCTAAGGACGAACCATATTTCTCCTATCATAAAAACATATAATACATGCCAAAAAGTTGGTAGTATACATCAATAAATGCTCTTTATTTTTAAAATCTATATAAATGCTCTAGAATCATTTCTGTGGAGCAAAATTTATTAGATTTTTGAAAGTTAAAATGTTTTTTGGTTGAAAAGGGAAGTATATCTTGGAGAAATCTTACATAGTTTAATCATGCATTGGAAAAAAAGAAATAAATAAAAAAGGGACAAGACAAATTACCTAAGGGAAGTGAGTTCATTTGCTGGTGATCTTCAAAGAGTCTGCGACAACAAATGTGGAATAGTTGGCTTCTAGGCAAAGTTGCATGCCGGCCGTTTTGTAGTCTAGTCTCGCGTCGGAACCTAATTACATAACGCAGGCTGTCCATATCCTCTTAGCAGCCTTCACGATAACAAACATACTTCCAAGACATAACGATCCAACACCGTGACGCATGGGGTGTTGATGCAGCGACACCACAACCAAG
The DNA here is from genome assembly GCA_023614405.1 of Avena insularis. Taxonomy (NCBI): domain Eukaryota; kingdom Viridiplantae; phylum Streptophyta; class Magnoliopsida; order Poales; family Poaceae; genus Avena; species Avena insularis. The sequence goes on along the minus strand of CM042688.1, from coordinate 43,571,321 downwards.
ATGAGAATGCCTCTAAAAACAGAGATGAAAATATTTCACCTAGTGCATCTCTCGCAGTATTTGAGAAGGCTTGTCCTTCTTCTCGAACCCTCCTTCGAGACTATCGGGGCTCCTTTTCTTGACTGACTAGAGAAACAGAGATGAAGGCAACTGTTTTAAATAAGATCCAGCACTTGTTATGATCCAGCACTTCTTTAAAATACTAACACTTAGACGAATCTGGTCATACTACATGGCTATGATTAGCATATTATCTTGAGAATAATACTATAATCTAAGAAAATACTGGCCTGTAGTAGTTTGTTGTTAGTATATATAGTAATTTCGCATGAACTCAAAGGTATAGACGTCTAAGTATGAATCCACCAGAAGCGAAAGGGATAAGGATCTCACCTGGTAGCACTAAAATCCACCCCTTTCATCTGCAGCCCAGCGGCCAAGCTGATGCCCTCCACAACACCAGCGATGTTCGCCACTGCGCGCCGGCCATGTCAGCGCCGACACTGCTCCTATCCGAGGCGAGAACCATCTCGCCACTAGAGCAAACGCCATTCGTCTCTAGGACGACGACATCCTCAGTGCCGAGATCGTTCGTAAGCAGGGCAGCGCCCAAATCGGCACCGTTGTCGCTGCCCTCAACCACGTCCATCTTCTTCTCGCCAATGGTGCTTTTATGGGTGACAACCTCCACACTGAAGGCACGGCTATTCTGCGGGGAAGCACTGCTCTCCACGTCGTCATCTCTGTTGTAACTCTGCGAGGACAAATCCATCTTCGATTCTTACAAGGTGGCTAGAGGGTGTGGGAGGAAACGGGAGATGGTAGATTTTTGCTCGAGGCTCTGTGTGTGAAAACATTGAGATAGATCAAGAAATCAAAGTATAAATAAAGTGTATATCACATATGAAAGCCACCGATTCCTGGAATCGTAAGGTGTCGAGGAATAAATCATGGGAGGGGGTAGAAGCAAGGACGGGCACGGGCTGGCATTGCATGGTTGGCGCCGTCCGTCTGAGCAAAGCCAAAAGGGGGAAGAAGTAAGGGTTACGGCGGCCCTAATTTTTTTCCATCCATCTCCCGTTTGAGCCCTTCGCCCCAAATACAATCTTAATTGCCTTCATCAATTTTTTTCCATCTATCCACCGAACGTTGGGGAGAATGTTGCACATGATCTTAATAAAGAACCGACGAAGGCAATTAAAATCGGATTTTGAGTGAAGCGTTGAAGTGGGGGAGGCAACGTGAGAGTGCTTTAAAAAATAGGGGCCACCATAGCTGTTACTCTCTGCCCTTTTCGCTTTGCTTGGATGCACGGAGCCAGCCATGCATGGCCAGCCCATCCTTGCTTCTACCCTCCTCCCATGATAAATTTCTCAATGCCATCCAATTCTAGGAATCGGTGGCTGTCATATCCGGTCTCCGCTTTATTTATAATTTGATTTCCTAATCTATCTTATTTTTTCGCACACAGAGCCTCGAACAAAAATCTCCCCTCCCCCATTTTCCTCCACAACCCTCCATCCACCTCGTAAAAATCAAAGATGGATATGTCCTTGTAGAGTTATGACGGCGACGACGACGTGGAGAACAACGCCTCCCCGTAGACTAGTTGTGCCTCCAGTGTGGAGGTTGTCGCCCAAAAAAGCGGCATTGGCAAGGGCAGCGACGACGACAACGAGTTGGACGTTGCGCTGGTGACGAGCAGTCTTGGCACCGAGGAGGGCACTATCCTGGAGACAAATGGCGTCTACTCTGGTGGCAAGATGGTTGCGGCCTCGGATGCAGTGCCAGCACCGAGGTTGCCGACGCCTAGGTGGGTAACATTGCTGATGTTATGAAGGGCGTACTCGTGGCCGTTGGGCCGCAGATGCAGGGGGTCTTTTTTACTGCCACCAGGTGAGCCCCTACTCCCTTTCGCTTCTGGTAGATGCATACTTGGACGTTTACACCTTTGAGTTTTCTTGAAAATACTACTAGCTCCGTTCCAAGGTTTAAGGCTTATATTTTTTTGAAAAGTCAAAAAGTTTGACCAATTTTATAAAAAATATATTAATATTTACAATATGAAATACATACCCTTTCATACATCATGAAACATATATTCACATGGTATGTATATAATATTATAGTTCTTGATAGTTTTTCTAGAAGTTTGGTCAAATTTTTTGTAGCTTGTCTTTTTAGAAAAAATATAAACCTTAAGCTTTGGAATAGAGAAAATATATATCAACTTAGAGGAAACTAATGTAGGCCCGTATTTTCTTAGACCAGACTATTCTCAAGATAATATGCTAATCGCAGCCATGTAGTATCACTAGATTCGTACGAGTGTTAGTATTTCAAAGAAGTGTTGGATAATAACAAGTGCTGGATAATCCTATGGACAACTTGGTAATCCACTCTAGACTATTCCCGTGTATAATTTCAGCATATTCATATTCACTATGTTTTAGCATAGCCGTATCGGCTTCCTTAAGTACAATTATGCATTAATTATTCCCTATTATTTTCATAAATACTTCTACATCGAGATTTTGATTTCGGGATTACAACAATGTAGTGAAATATAAATATTGCAAGCCACAGAATCTTACATCTCCCACTTGGTTGAAAATTTTGTATCCAACAAAATGAATTCTCATGCTATTAACATGGTCAAAAGATAATTCCTTCCTTCGATGCACTCATGTTGCATGTAAACTTCATGATGTTTGGAGTCATATTATCATAAAGTAGCAAATTATGATGCACCTTCCACGATCATAATTGTATGAAATTAATTCCCTCAACTCATGCCTTCCTTTAATGCTTAAATCACATAAAAGTACTCTCTTTCATAAAGAAAGATCATTTAAATTCTGTTGCCTTTATACATCATTAAAACCTGCCAAAATAATATTATAACCGTAACATAAAAGTATAGATTACCTTTCATTGTGATCTATTGCCAAACACAACATCAATGTATCCATGCAGCTGAAAATTGTGACCATAAAAAATAATGAATAATCCATGATTTCTCGATATTGCGCCATAAACATTTCCTATGATTCCAACAATCTTTCTAGGATTCACCTTACACTTGCTAATAATTCCAGGAAGTGTAAGTTATAGTGGTAATCAAAATAACAATATTTACACTGGCATGGCTAAGATCATGTCGCATGAATAATGTCCCAAATGATTATGGGATGGCAATTATTCTTCAGCAGGAGCTCAAAGATAATTTCTCATAGAGTATAATTCCCTTTATAAAAGGTACTTTATAGGTTTGCAATTTTCCATGCAAAGTCATTTCAAAGCATTCTCTATGTAACTCTGCTTCCAAAAAATAGGAAGCTTTTAACATATCTTTCATATGAAAGTTAGAGGATAATCAAGTTTTCACTTCCATCAACGTGATACTTCGTAAATAATAAGAGCATCATTAGCACAAATAGTAACAACACAAAACAATTCACTCTAACCTTTGTATATGATAAAATTCCATCATTAATCCAACCATATGACCTGAAATACCATTGATGTGAAACTTGTTCCAAGATCAAAAATTAATCTATTAAATTATCAAACCCCGTATTTGTTCCCACTTTCTCTAAATTCGAGAGAAGCAACAAACTATTCCCGTAGGAGAAAGAGTTTCTACAAAGTATAAACATTTCATGTATGTAAAGAATTTAACAACAATCCTAGAATTATGTTTTCCACTAAGCATGTCGGTAATCTAATGGAAGTTCTAAGACTAGCCTTGTGAAGCATAGACAACGGTCTATACCGTCAGTTTTTTCTCCTTGAAGACATTTTCATGGGGTCTGGTTTAGAAGGACCGACCTTATGTAAGGATAATCCCGGTGGGATCGTTTTGATCTTGCTCACCAAGCCATCTTTTTATAGGCATAAAAATACTTTACGTATTACATATTAAGAAACAGTAAAACTCATCTAGCTAGGAGCCTCCACAACAATTTGACATCCCTCGGATCGTGTCCTCGAACGTTGTAGATCAACGTGGTAATTCGCTAATCCAATTTTCTTCCTTAATCGCATTAAACGAGTCAGAATCACGTTGCAAGGTTGCTGCGGAAAAACCTATACACCGACCTACCGCACACCCGCGCGCGGTATGGGCCAGCCTAGTCGGCCGTCGTTTCTCTTCTTGTGTCTTTTTTCTGTTTTCCTTTTTCTTTTTTCTATTTCTTTTTCCTTTTTTTAGGTAGTGTACTTTTTACGATTTTCTTTTTCCAATGCATTTTTTTATGTTTAGATTCATTTTAAAATTTGTTTAGATTCAAAATGTTAAATTTAAAATTGTTTAATTTTGATTTTTTGTTAAAAAATTTGAAATGAGTTTATTTTCAAAATTGTTCAGATTAAAAATTATTCAAATCCGAAAGTTGTTCTAATACTAAAAAAAGTTTTAAATTTTTAGAAATATTCAGATATATAAATTTTCAAAACTTATTATTTGAAAATGTTCATATTTTAATTTATTATTAAAATTTTAAAAACAAAAAATATTTTTTGGAATGTTTTTTATTTTTTGAAAAATATCTCCAGATTCTAAAAAAGGAAAACAAAACCGAAAAGAAAAAAGAGAAAAGCAAAAACAAATTAACTGTTTCCTGATGGGCGTGGCCAAAAAAATTCACCAGGTCGCTGGGGTGTGCGCCACTTACATCCTGACTGCCTGTATATGCCGACCTAGGAGCACCCCACCGACAGCTGTACTGTCTTCTCCGGCAGCGAGCCAGCGATTGGTACCCCGTCGCCATTTTCTTCGTCTGCTGCACTTGCGCACTTCGATTCCTCTGAAACCATGGGTTCGTCCATCACGACGGCGCCGCCAAGCTCTCTGTTTCCCAGCCGGTTGCGGCGCGCTAGAGCGACTGCCTGGAGATGCTGTTCAGCCCTAGCCCGCAGCGGATTATCCCCGCGATCCCCCCATAGTTGCAACCGATTGGTTCCTCGGTTCCTCCAGAGCGCAAGGACCTGGAGAGGATCTGTGACGCATTCCATGCTGCTCATAGTATTTTGGTACGCCGCCCTTTCTCCATTAGTTCCCGTGACTCACACGTGATTGATTACCTAAGCAATTATTTCATTCTTCTGTTACTAGTCTGTGTCTGTTCACCAGATCCAGATTATGACAGCGTTGTGTCCAATTTATTTATGTGGCCAGAAGTGCGCAACCACTTCAGCACGCCGATCACGAGCAGACAAGAGAAAATGCTTCACTGTAGCTGATAGATGTTACCACTGCAGCTGCATAGGCCCACACGATGTCCAACTTCAGATATTTTACCTCTGTTCAGGCTAAACATCTAGGAAACGGAGGTAGTATGTTGTTTAATTGGTTGCATTCCATGAGGTTGAGATTGCTGTTGAGATTAATTCCTGATATAAGTCCTCTTGGAAGCGCATAAATCATCAGTCCAGGCAAAGATGGGTGCTACTGCTGCCTTCTTATGCCTTTTGCTGTCCCTGTGTGTTCAGGACGCAGCTGCGGCAATTGGCTTCACAAGAAGTGATTTCCCACAGGACTTCGTCTTCGGAGCTGGAATCTCAGCATATCAGGTAAGTAGCTTGAGCTGAAACTTCCTGTGTGTTTAGTTGCTGTGCTGACGCATAAATTGATGCAGCCCATACAAAAAGAATTGTTGGCATAAATATCTTCTCCTACTGGAGTTACCCGCTGACAAATTCCACTGTGGATTTTGAAGCAACGCACAGATGTAAAGATTTCTTGTTTGGCTGGTATGATATTTACCTCCATTTTGTCACAGAAAGCATTTCACCTGTATAATCTGTGCATTTTGAGATCTTAAGTGCCTATACTTGCAGGATACTAGAGCCATTGGTGTTTGGGGACTACCCAGAAGTTATGAAGAAGAACGTTGGCTCTCGCCTTCCACCCTTCACAAAAAATCAGTCTGAACTTATCAAGGGTTCTTTAGATTTTATAGCAATAAATCACTACTATTCTCTCTACGTGAATGATCGCCCTCGGGGAACAGGTGTTCGGGACTACGGTGCTGACATGTCAATTCAATACAGAGGTAAGTATCTTTTTTTTGGATAGTGATACTAGGAGTATTACTCAACCACGCAATCATGTGTCATGCCGGCGTGTAATTTGATTCATTTTCTTGTCACGGTGCACTGTGCACACAAGCAAAACAATGCAACTAAGATATGCAAAAAATAGACTAGCTAAGCTGCTGGAAGCGATGTCCTACTAATGCTGAGACAAGCTGGCAAGTAGCCTTTCCATGCTCATAGGCACATATGTTGGGCATTTCTCTGAGTGCGGTGTTCGGTCATCCCAAAAAATGTCCGATTTCTATTATTTATCATCAGAACCTGGTTTTTTGTTATCACCGAGTTATGTTTTCTGCAACAGCACTGCATCTGGCAACTATTTTATTTTTCAATCTCAAAGCATACTACTTGGTCACCACTTTACTAGACAAATTTAATAGAAAAAAGTTGCAGTATTGTTCTATAAGTACTTCCTCTGTATGATGCAGGTTCTAGGACAAACCCAACACCTTGCCCGGTAAGAAATTATGTCCTGAATGTGTTGTGCAAAGAAGTTGCCAACACCAGTTCTTTTGGCCTTGTACTGTATACATCCATTTGATTATGTTTTCTGGACTGAATCAAGAGATTAGACAAGAAAGATGCAGTTAGAACTGAATCACAAGTTTGACATTAACTGTCAAAGATAATATTTATTGGTCCGCAGGGTCCGCCAACAAATATTCCAAGCGACCCAAAAGGGCTGCAACTTGTACTCGAGTACCTAAAGGAAACCTATGGGAACCTTCCATCTATGTCCAGGAGAATGGCAAGCACAATTTCTAGCCAGAAACAAGTCAGCTAGTGAAAATAGTTGCTTCATTAACCATGGCTTATTGTACATCTTGTAAGGTGTATGGCCTTGCTCAAAATCGACGGAGTAACAAAGTGCACCACTGGGGACTCTAGTGTTGAACCATACATAGCAGCTCATAATACCCTTATGGCGCATGCATCTGTTTTCTGTCTATACAGAGAAAAGTACCAAGTGAGTGAATGATCATGTACTCACAATAGTTTTGGTGGTCTTTAGTTTCTTCATAAACTGCGATACTCTAAGCCATCTTTGCTTTGCTCAAGAGTGGAGGCACTATTTTCAGTCATTACATTAACCATATCTTAATTCATCTTTGTAATGCATATTTCAGCATTCAGCCACGCATTGACAGTAGTATTGCTTGCCGTAATAGTCGGTTCATTTTTTTTAAGGTTCATGGCCTTGTTCCAAAATAGGGACGTACATAGACTCTTATTCTTCTAATTGAGTGGGCGGTTGTTCCTGCTTTTTTCCCATTACTATGCAAAAGAGGTATATGCTCATTAAAAACTGAAACGGAACCATTTTGATGCAGCCCATACAAAAAGGAATTGTTGGCATAAATATCTTCTCCTACTGGAGTTACCCGCTGACAAATTCCACTGTGGATTTTGAAGCAACGCACAGATGTAAAGATTTCTTGTTTGGCTGGTATGATATTTACCTCCATTTTGTCACAGAAAGCATTTCACCTGTATAATCTGTGCATTTTGAGATCTTAAGTGCCTATACTTGCAGGATACTAGAGCCATTGGTGTTTGGGGACTACCCAGAAGTTATGAAGAAGAACGTTGGCTCTCGCCTTCCACCCTTCACAAAAAATCAGTCTGAACTTATCAAGGGTTCTTTAGATTTTATAGCAATAAATCACTACTATTCTCTCTACGTGAATGATCGCCCTCGGGGAACAGGTGTTCGGGACTACGGTGCTGACATGTCAATTCAATACAGAGGTAAGTATCTTTTTTTTGGATAGTGATACTAGGAGTATTACTCCAACCATTTAATCATGTGTCATATGTAATTTGATTCATTTTCTTGTCACGGTGCACTGTGCACACAAGCAAAACAATGCAACTAAGATATGCAAAAAATAGACTAGCTAAGCTGCTGGAAGCGATGTCCTACTAATGCTGAGACAAGCTGGCAAGTAGCCTTTCCATGCTCATAGGCACATATGTTGGGCATTTCTCTGAGTGCGGTGTTCGGTCATCCCAAAAAATGTCCGATTTCTATTATTTATCATCAGAACCTGGTTTTTTGTTATCACCGAGTTATGTTTTCTGCAACAGCACTGCATCTGGCAACTATTTTATTACCATTTAAATCTCAAAGCATACTACTTGGTTACCACTTTACTAGACAAATTTAATATAGTAGTAGAAAAGAGTTGCAGTAGTGTTCTATAAGTACTTCCTTTGTATGATGCAGGTTCTAGAACAGACCCACCATCTGGCCAGGTAAAAAATTAAATTATGTCCTGAATGTGTTGTGCAAAGAAGTTGCCAACTCCAGTTCTTTTGGCCTTGTACTGTACATCCATTTGATTGTGTGTTCTGGACTGGATCAAGAGATTATACAAGAAAGATGCACTTAGAACCGATATCACAAGTTTGACAGTAATTGTCAAAGATAATGTTTATTGGTCCACAGGGTCCGCCAACAAATATTCCAAGTGACCCAAAAGGGCTGCAACTTGTACTCGAATACCTGAAAGAAACCTATGGGAACCTTCCCATCTATGTCCAGGAGAATGGCAAGCACAATTTCTAGCCAGAAACAAGTCAGCTACTAGTGAAAATAGTTGCTTCATTATTAACCATGGCTTATTGTACATCTTGTCAGGTTTCGGATCTGCCGACGACAGCCTCGGCGACACCGACAGGATCGGTTACCTGAGCAGCTACGTGCAAAGCACGCTAAGCGCGATCAGGTGCGTCAAGTCAAACACGTACGTCATCACTTTCAATGCAAAAACTCAGCACACATTAAAATTATGCCCGGATACCTGGGACCCAAACAAGTATTATGTACTACTAGAAGATATGAAGAAGTTCCATTTCGACACCCTCTCTTGTTGTGTAGGAATGGAGCCAAGGTGAGAGGCTACTTCGCCTGGGCGTTCATGGACCTGTTCGAGCTCTTGTCAGGGTACCAGTCTAGGTACGGCCTGTACCGCGTCGATTTCTCCGACGAGAGCCGGCCGCGGCAGGCCAGGCTCTCCGCCGGCTGGTACTCCGCCTTCCTGAGGAACAAGGCCGGAACCTCTGTGGTTCTGCCTGAAGGAATGCAGGATCAGGACCAGGCGTTGAACGCCGTGGCCTAGACTCCCGTCCCCGAGCCTGGGCTCTGGGATGTGCCTGCGGATTTAGGCGCGTGCGTGCGCGTATTTTGCAGGTTCCGATCAGAAATACTGTACTGTATGTAATTCTTGTGGGTGAGCAATCGAATAAAGGACTGAATTTGTGAGTGTGGGTTTTGTGTGGAAAAAAGTCTATTCTAAACCTTGAACTTGTAGAGGTTCGCCGGTTTAAACCCTCACATCGAAATCCCGGTCGTTTGCGTCCTCATCCCTGTTGGACCTAGTTGACCAAAGCCACGTAGGCATTTTTTTCAAAAAGGGCCCTATATATTTATCTATTCCAAACGTGTGGTCCTTGACTCTCTCACTTTGTTCTCTTAGACCAACCACTGGCACGCCGTTTGTGGCCTCTGCACAAACAAGCAACTCAAATTCATTAAAATTGCACTCCTCAATCTCTCAAATTAGGCAATAATTTCACTAGAAACTCGTTAGTCTGATCTGTACGTATCCAATTAGATTATCTAGAGAGCAAAATTGGGATTGATAGTGGCCTATATAAGCGCTTGATTTCGTTTTACGTGAAAACGACGAGGCAATTATGCATCGAGCTCCAAATCGTGAGCGCCTTTATGCATCCCCGAACTCAAATCATGGGCCTTGCGCGCTGTATCTGAACACCAGCCCAGCAGTAGTTAATAATATCACCCCGGAAGAACTCTATGTGCTTATGAAGCTCGTTAGGACTACAGATGACGCCAATAACCATATGGCAGCGGTTGTCAGAACAACGACACATCACATGGGAAGGAGCAACAAATCCGCCCCGGACCAGGAGGCTACCCACGGAGAGTTCTCTAAGCGGGGTTGGATTGCGAATTGACGGCGTTTAGGTCGGCTGACGGCGGCGATTGAGCAATCTGATCAACTCGATTCGATCGATTCGAGGTCCTCGACGCGTTTTGGTAAGGAGAAGCAGGGCAATGAGCCGAAGCTCCTGGGCATGTTGGCCTGGCAGGAGGGCACGGAACAACCGGCTAAGCAGCGCCAGCCTTAAGCTTGGAAGGCACCGCGGCATGGCGGCCGGAAGAGGACGGATAATTGGAGGAAGAAGATATTGGAGAATAAGAGAAAAAAATTAGATATGCGTCATCGCATCGTGAGAGTTGCACGTAATCCTGGCGGATGGTTGATTTTTCGGTGTACCAAACACCTCCCTAGGGGTTCGATTTAGACGAGATTGATAGTTAGGGTGCAAGCATTGAGACTGATGTGAAGTTCAAACCGGCCGAACATCTCCCCGGTTTAGGGTTTAGAATAGACTTTTTCCTTTTGTGTGCGTTGCTGCCATGAACGAAGGTCATCATCAAAACCCAATGGCACTGGGAGTGGCGGACTCACCGCTGCTCCTCTGCGAGCATCTCTAATGGAGCATATAACACGAAGACCCATAACCAACTCCAACGGTATCTCACGGCCACCATGGGCGAGACATGGCCATCATTGATCAACAATTCTTATTCCATTTGTGTATGTGTTATATTAAACATTTATTTGGCATATATTCATTTGATTGGCAATATTATTGTAATTTGATTTTGGAAGATAATGTTGCTTCATTTGGAAATCAATGTGTGAAGTGCGTAGTGGTGAGCGTATACTATGTGCCATCCACGTGTATGGCGTCTTTACTTGCTCGGGCCAGAATTTTCCGTTGCTAGTTGGCCCGACGGAAGCTGCATGTGGAGAGATTGGGCTCGGGTCTGGATGTGCGTTTTATTTGGTAGCCCGTGTTTTGATTTTCAAACGAGGGGAGCACATATTTCTGCTTTGTTTGGTTTTCTAGAATGGGCTCGGCTTATGCAAAGCTGTACGTTTTGAGAGCCCGCATAATACCTGATATGGTTATCTCGCATGGTAAATGGTGGGCTTACCAGCAACTACTCATCAAAGTTTAAGGGTTCAAGGTATTACATGATCGATCACACGAATCAGAACAACTGGTAGTATACAATCCACATGATGAGGTCGACGATGATGATGTCTTTGATCATACTTTCACCTTGTAGAGGTACAAGTTGTTGTTGTCCATGAACCTGTTGAGCTGGAGGCTCGATATTGTTGTTCATGACTTGTGGCAGTTGTGATTCCTTTAGACCATCTTCCAAGAACTTAGAGTAGGCTATGTGTGCATGCTCTAGAGTCTTAAATCCTATGGAGGTTGTACTGATAACCTATCACTTGTTGGCTGCACTAATTTCATGTCTTGTAGATTTCCGGCTCTTTGCCATAATACACAATATACCAGTTGTATTTCTATGAGACATAACGTACGCAACATAAACATCACAACTAATGCAGACAAATCAAGTTCACAAACGCAAGATAATCAATATAAGCAAGTTAAAGCATGCATGATCCTATGAACAAAAGCATCATCGGTTCAATGTACCAAGCTGTGTGATCCTTCTATGATGTCATCCTATCACCATTCTCTGTTTTTTTGGGTTTGACTTTGTGTCACGAGCCAAGTTTGTCACAGAAAATAGATTGCATTAGGCAAGTACAATGAGAGTAGTTAAGAGGTGCTTTCATAATTAAACAAAAAATGGTATATATTATTTCTATAAGAGAGGTGCTTAATAAAGCATCTCCGTTTATAAATATATGCACTAGTGGTTAGATAAAGCTGGCTTATTTTTTGAGCATATCTCTGAACATCTTGTATTGTACGTGCACTTGTTTTTATCTTTCTAGAACAATAATAGTGCTTTAGATGATTTACAAATATCCCTAAAAAAAAGATGATTTGCAAATAAAACGAATTTTACACAAAAATCACTAGGCGATGGGGAAAACCTCCAAAGTCCAAACACTCCACAGCCATGTCCCTCGCCGCAGCCGACTGGCTCCCGTCGGCGACCGTCACGGCGTCCGGCCGTCCGGTGCTGTCCGCCGGCGAGATCGAGCGGAACCTCCTCCCGCTCGTGGACCTCGAGCCCGAGGAGAACCCCCGACTCGCTCCCCTCCGCGGCTGCCTACTCGCGCTCACCTCCCACCGGCTCATCTTCCTCCACGAGCCCTCCCTCTCCGCGCGCGCCCTCCCGCTCGCATCCATCGTCCACCCGTATCCTCCCCACCGCAGGCACAACCACAACCCCCTCCGCTCTCTCTTCTCCTCATCCTCCTCCTCCTCCTCCTCCTCGCATCACCCGCGCATCCGTCTCCAGATCTCCCTGCCCCCGTCGCGATCGGAGGTCGTCGCTGTCGTCGTCACCTGCAAGGCCGACGTGGATGTGTTCTACGGGAGGCTTGTCGAGGCCATCCGCGCCAGGGCCTGGGAGTTGGCCGCCGCGGCTATTCCCGCAAGTGGCGCCTCGGTGACGGAGGTAGCCCCGGCGCAGGAGGATCTCGCGATCAGGATGCCCGTGGTTGGAGTGTCGGGGATATTGCGGAAGGAGCAGGAGGCGTGGGAGAGTGCGGGGCAGAACTTGCAGGACGCCTTCCAGGATCTCAACGCCCTCATGGTTCGTTCCTCTTTCTTGCTTCCTGCTTGAGACGATGCTGTCATTTAGTCTTTGTTAAGGAGTACAAACATCTGAGATTGAGATTGGATCGCCACACTCTAAATGGCAGTGAATCAGTTGTAATTTCGTCAACATCCTTCCTATACAGAGCAAAGCCAAGGAAATGATGGAATTAGCAGAGAAAATGAGGCAAAAGCTATTGACGAACCAATCAAATTCCAATGATGAAGAGTTGGGTTCCAAGCAAGACATGCAGGATTTGCTACTGAGTGTCGGCATCGTGTCTCCTGTGACAAAAGAAACTGCTGGTGCTTTGTACCATCAACAGCTTTCACGTCAGGTAATGTGTGCTCGCTCATGGTTTTCGAGCACTTCTGGTTGGAACTCTCACTTAATTGCGGCGAGAATAGTAATGCATGAATATACAAAATGGCATGCCAATTACCAAATGTTTAGCTGGGGGCTTCATCACCAAATAATCTAAACACAGCAGTAATTTCCAGTATGAATTGTTTGCATTTGACGGAAACAGTCATTTTCCTTTCCTTTCATCCAGTGGGAACCTCTACACACAGTGGATAGTACTTGCTGGTCATTTATATGCTTCAGTATGCTGCTTGTACAGGAAACTGATCAAATTTGGAATCCTTTAAGTCCTTGCTTAGCTAGTTTGATTAATAGCCTTCACTTATTTTAGGCCATAGAATGTAACATCACCTTTAAGTTCTCATCGAGCTAGTGAAAACAATCCCACCGAGAAAAATAATCCTGCCCTGTATTTGAAGAGGTTAGGGTCCCGCCATTCAAGATACAAGAAAGATCTTTCATGCTCTTTCTTGCATATTCAGTTTGCTGGAAAGAAACTGTCCATGCCTTCATAGTTTTCTTTTACTTTGAAAGCCCTTCTTTTTCATCTTTCGATTTTTTCCAGTCACACTACATTATACTTAGAATTAGACTTACTGAGGCTTCTTTCATTCGGTTCATGATCAGCTGGCTGACTTCGTAAGAATACCAGTTGAGAGAGCAGGTGGTATGATGGCACTAGTCGATGTCTACTGTCTCTTCAATCGTGCCAGGGGAACAGGTCTGTGCTTTTGCCGATGAATATATCTAGAAGAAATTCCCTCGTGACTTGTGTTCTGAAATTGATTTTTTTTGTTTGTTCTAGAGTTGATCTCACCAGAGGATCTTTTGCAAGCTTGCTCCCTTTGGGAGAAATTTGATGTGTATGTATATCATTTTCTTGATAATTGCTGATGGCTTTAATTATCAGAAAATACAAATCTAAAGATGGTGTAAAAAAACATCTTATTCCGAGATATGGTTTTGTAAAGACAAGAATATACCTTTTCAGCTGGTTTATCACCAGCTATTAATTATGGTTTTGATGTTTTGCTTATAGATGTTGATTTGTAATAAGCAGCCCAGTAATGCTCCGGAAATTTGATAGTGGAGTGAAGGTGATCCAGACCAAGACGCATAGTGATGATGAGGTAATCCTTGACAATAATATTTCCAGATGTCATTTTATATCCATATTGAATAGTGCTGCATGACATAGCAGGAGTAATGCTAGTAGCCATACAAAAAAGTGTGCCTTGATCATGTCTTGACCTGGCAAATCTGATTCCTAATGAGATCATAGCTTAAATCAGAAGTTTGAAATGAATGACTGGTTCTGGTTCATTTTTGTTAGTGGGTATCCACATGTATCCTTGTCAACAGTTGCCTTGTAGTTGTATGGTCATACTGATCTCCCACTATAAATATAGGTATTTGCAAGAATATCGTCACTCGCGCAAAAGCCGGATGCTCTTCTGAAGGGAATAAGCCCCAGCGATGCTGCATTTACACTCGGGATTGCACCAGCTTTAGCGAAGGAGCACCTTCTAAATGCAGAAAACAAAGGTCTTTTGCTATTACCCTTTCAACTATGTGCAAGACATTTATTCAGTTCCAGACGGAAGAGCTAACTTATATCATTTCTTTCTCAGGTCTCCTCTGCAGGGATGTCAGTCCAGATGGATTCCGCTTCTACATCAATTTGTTTAACGAGATTGATCCCCAGAATATATATGTGTGAGTAGAATATCTCCCATGCCAGAATATATATATATGAGTAGAATATAGGTATTTGTTTAACTTATCTAGTTTTTAGGAACTTATATGTTCCTCAGATTTTTCCATGATATTACTTTTATTCGGAGCATGTGTAATATTGACTGTTTGCTTTTCAGGCCAAAACCTCATGGGGCATACCACACTTGGATATCTGTGGCAACGGCGTCACATTGACACCATTTTGAAGGATGAAAAAGCGTGAACTTTGATGAGCGTTGTTGCCTGAATATCCTGCCGTGTTGTATCTTTTCACCATTCGGTTGATAAATGAGTGTGATGTATATGCGAGACAAGTTGAGGATTTTGGATTACTTTGGCAAATTTTTATTCAGCCAAACAAGATTTTCCAGAGGAAGATGTAATGGGGGCAACTTTATCGTTGCACCATCACTATGTACTGCATGTCAAGTTAATATGTCCTGATACAAGCTAATGTACACACTGATTATATATTCCTGTTTGTATCGCTGTTTATTTGATTGTTTTCTTAGTTTCAGCTTCCAAAAAAAAAAAAATACTTATGTCTGTGCTGTGGTTCTATTAATTCTGTACCTATTGGATCACGAGACTGGGCAGTGGGATGAAGATTTAGTCAAATTTGTTTTTAACCAAGAAGATGCGACCGATATTCTATCTATTACCTGTTAGGAGAGACATGGAGGATTGTGTTGTTTGGCATAATGATAGCAATGGCATGTTTTCAGTCAAATCAGCCTATCACCCGGGGGTTCAGTTGAGAGATGCAAGGCTAGACCGAGATGTTGGTCCTGCTGCTGCTCCTGCAGAATCATTTGTGGAAAAAGATCTGGTTAATGAAACTGCCTAGTAAAGCGAGGATTTTTATTTGGAGATTAAGTCACAACAGTCTTCCGACTCGAATGAATATCTCCCGCCATCATGTTGATTTGGATAAAAGATGCCCGATGTGTAATCGGTGGGATGAAGATGGTGGGCACCTGTTCTCGAAATGCAAAAAAAAGGTACGAACAGGTGTGGCATAGCCTGCTTCTCGAAGAAATCCAACTTGTGTTTTGTTGGAGCTCAAAACCCTAGGGTTATGCTTAATCTGCTATGGGATTTACCGACTGAGAAAAAGGATGCTTGCAATCGTTTTATTATGGGACTGGTGGTCTGCAAGAAACAAGCTAAATGCAGGAGAAAAGGAGCGATCTACTGAAGAGGTCTGTCACATTGTCCAAAAGCATTTTATTGAGTTTCAGTGTGCTCACAGGCCAGTGCTGGAGTCAGGAAGAAATTACAAATAGGTCATTGGACCACCTGACAACTACAGACACTAGCACGAGTCGAAGGCGCGCCGTCGTCCTCGTCCCTCTATCACCGGAGCCTAGCAAAGCTTGTCGTAGTAGAGCTTGTTGTAGTAGATAGACGGAAAGTCGTCGTGCTAAGTCCCCATAGGATCAGCGCACTAGAATAGCAACCATTGCTGAAGATGACAACCATAGTTCGGAAGAGACTAACCTCAAACCACATCGACGAATACGGAAAACGATCGGATCCTAAGAGATTCGCCGGACACACGACTCCACGCGTCCTCCGCCAACGCTAGACACACCACTGGAGTAAGGATAGGGCGGGGAGAAACTTATTCTGACTTTAGGTATTCTGACTTCAGAAAGTAGCCGCCGCCTCAACATCTCGAAGAAGACATTGAAAAAAGATAAACAAAAATAAAAACCTTCCCGCCGACGAGAGGCCGTGGTCCGTCACATCTCCAAGGCCCCAAGGCCACCGGAGGTGAAGCGGACCAGCAGCAAGGGGACAGAACCCTAGATAGGTTTGGCCAGTAGCTTTCCAATCGCCGTCTGGCGGCTGCCTCCCTAGGTACCGGTTCGGTCATACTCCCTCCGTTCTAAAATATAAGATGTTTTAGGTTTGTGAAGATGTATCTAGACTTATTTTAGTGTTTAGATTCACTTTAAACCTAAGTAAACCTAATCATTAAAAAAGTCTAGATACATTTCATTCACAAAGCTAAAACAGCTTATATTTTTAAACAGAGGGAGTATATTTGTATTTTATTCCAACGCTCAGTCCAAATGCCATATGCAGCAAATTGCACTCATCAGCCGAGTAGATTTCCACATATACATAGGTGACGGGTGACTGTACACTGGCAACTAAATCAAACAAAGCAAAGGAACCAGATCCAAAGAAGCAATATACAGGACTAGCAAAAACAGCACTTTCATCATTCGCCACGCTAACAATTTGCACCATCCACAGCACTGAACTACCGATAACAAACAACGCACCTCAATTTTACTATATCTCAAAATCATAGGTGTACATAGACATGGTTGACACAGTAAACCTTGTAAAATCGAACAGAAACACTGATAATACCCACACGAAGAAACAACCTGATACTAGCCCACACAAAGGAGAGCTTCTGTCCTCACACAAGGACACATACTATCTGTTGTAGAGTGTATATATATATCACAATATGTAAAATGGTAGCAGTGAGTTCTTGAGACCAGGAGTGCCTTTGTTCCTTGAGGCGTTGTCGAGACGCTTCAAGCCTGTGAGAAGAATGAAAAGAGGATGCCATCAGTCGCGTTTGATCAAAGCATAAGGCACAAGTATTGTTGTGTGATGCTACGCAGTCATGTCAGGCAAGGCAGCATAGAACAGAGGAGTGCTTGTGTGAGATTGTTCAACTTGATTATATGCCTAGCCTAAGTGCTGATAACACAAAAAGCAGCTACACGATATATAGCAGTTAAGTGTGTGGTGGCCTAGCCTGTTTTGTTTATTTTAGCCATTAAGAGCCAGGTAATTTTAACAAGTGCAATAACACAAAATGACCACTTGAGGCTAACATACCTTGTTGGCAATGTTGTTGGAGAGCCAGTCAAGTCCCTCGTACAATCCCTCACCAGATGTAGCACAAGTGCTCTGAATGTACCTGCAACCCAACAAAATAATTATTTTAGCACCAACATGTGTCAAATGGGCAAATAGTGGCACTAACAATTATCTGAGGATAAATAGTGTAGCACCCAGATGAATTTCAAAATTCAGCTCAAGACACATTTGATAAGTAAACCATAAAGTGCATGTGAATTATGCTGATGTAACATTCATTATCCCCCGTCATGTCCTATAATGTTTCTTGAAATACGGATGCTTCCTAACTTTATTTTTTATATGCTATGTGAACTTGCAAATAAATCCTACAATATTAAAGCTCATTACATCAAGATAAAATATCCTGAAATATTGTAGAACACCAAGCCATCCTGAATATGCATGTGAATTTTTCCTTACCAGTGCCGCTGGCGCAGGGAGTGCAGACCAAGCTTATCAGTGATTTCAGCCGCATTCATGGCATTGGGAAGATCTTGTTTGTTTGCAAATACAAGCAACACAGCATCACGTAGCTCATCCTATATAACAGAAAGTTATCCCGGTAATTAGAAATTAGTTTAACAGAGAACACAAACGAAAGCTAAATGTTCTACCAGCAGGTTCTTAATAAATAAAGACTAGACTGGACTGGACCGAACAGAACAAAAAAGAATGCTGCATAACACTTGAGGTATCTTCACATATTTATGATTGCAAGATTATTGAATTAAAACTTCATAGTACTGCATATAGACATGATAAGGATATCTGCAAACTGGAAAACTTCAGAACAACAGCAACCACGCTAATGCATTACCTCATTCAGCATCCTGTGGAGCTCATCTCTAGCCTCAACGACACGCTCCCTATCATTGCTGTCAACAACAAAGATGAGTCCCTGTGTATTCTGGAAGTAGTGCCTCCACAGGGGCCTGATCTGTTTTGATATAGAAAACAATGCAAGAATAAGTTCAACGCACAAGGTTTCTGTTTATGACTACAGAAGTATTATGGATTTTAAGAACATCAATTGCAGGAGGGAAAGTAGCATATGTTAACAAAGAGATGACATGTTTTGTCTTTCTGACGTAACAGGTAAATTATGAATACACTTCCTTACCTTGTCTTGACCCCCCACATCCCAAACAGTGAAGCTGATGTTCTTGTATTCGACAGTCTCGACGTTAAATCCTGCAAATTTCCAAAAAGAAGTGATTTTAATAATTAAAGGTGAAACCCAGTTGGCTGTTAACTGGTGATTCCTATTTGCTTTACTTCTTAAGTTCTAACCGAAGTGAGATCCAAATCCTACATGAACTATCACACACATGGGTAACAAGTTTTTCGTTGCCTTACATTACAATAGCAGTGCTCTCTTGATATGACCAAGTTTGATTTTCTGCAAACAAATGTGCTCTATAGCCCCTTCCTACAATTTAAGACTGCTTGCAAAACAGAAGCAGAGGATGTACAGAGCGCTTACCGATGGTAGGGATGGTGGTGACGATCTCGCCGAGCTTGAGCTTGTAGAGGATGGTGGTCTTACCAGCGGCATCGAGACCAACCATGAGAATCCTCATCTCCTTCTTGGCAAAGAGGCGGCTGAACAGCTTGCCGAACGTGAGCCCCATCGCTGCTCCTGCTCTGAAACAGAGAGAAAAATGGAGGAGTTCTTAGCCAGCCCGGAGATCTACACAGACCCACTTTGATCCACCCGCATCTATCAATACACACTATTCCCAAAGCAACTGGACTACAGGAAACACAACTCAGCCGTAATGGATTGAAAGCACGCTACGAGATCCGCTAAATCTCAGCCTCGCGCCCCGCCGATCTGGCTACAGGCTAGAGCGCGCGCCAAGGGGCGGGATCGAATCGGATTCGCGAGACAGAAAGCCGAAAGGAAAGAACAGATTCGCCAATAGTACTAGCGTGGAAGCGACGCGGTAGCGGAAACAGCCAAGCTCCGCCTGATCCGCGTGATCCACCAACATGGGGCGGAGATCGATCGAATCGACATAGACGATCAGATCCGCCGGCTTACGCGGCGGGATCAGGAACCGAGGAGGGTTGTTAGGGGAGGGAGGGTGAAGGCGGTGGAGCTCACCGAGGTTGCGACGCCGGCTTCGAGCTCGCTCCGCTCCGCTGCGGGCTCGTCTCCTGATCTCGGCGGAGACGGGGAGAGCTTGGAACTCGCACGGATGCAACGGGAGGCTGTGGCTGTCGTGCGGGTGCGGTGCAGACCAGCCGGCCCGAAGGCGGCTATATAGAAGGGCGCGAGACCCAACCCTCACGTGGCCTTTACACCGCGCCCAGTCGCCCGAAAGGCCGAAGCCGCATGGACACCTTCCGCTTCAACTGGTGTGTGGGGCTCGTTGGCTCGATCCCACTAGCGACATGGACAACACAAACACATGTCCCTAATATCCCTCTAATTAATGAAGATATAATGTTAGCAAATAAATAGTCTATTTTTGGTATGAGTATAATATTTGTAAATGCAAGTTGCAAGACAAATTCATACGATAGTGAGAGATTATGTCTTTTTTTTTAGGGTCTTGCTTGGTATGTTGAGCCTACTGCTATATCTCGAAATCAGAATAAGGAATGAGAGAATTCCTTTGTTGGCCCTCGTTGAAACTTGGCTTCTTTTCTTGGCCTCAGACAAAATTTTCTTCCCTTTTTAACATGGAAAGTTCAGAAGGTTCCGTATCCGGCCCTCCCGTCGAGTCCGTTTGCTGCCCCCGTTACATTTTATTTTTCCGGACAAGTATGCCTTGGCTCGCTCGTTTCATAGCACAAAGAAAATCCCAAATCCCATCCCCAGTCCCGTCCTGTCCCGGCCCGACCCTCCTCTCTTGCCTCGACCCTCCTCTGTCGCCCCGCCCATCTCTTCCCTCCTCTACCAACGACGGCTAACCCTAGCATGAGAGAA
The DNA here is from genome assembly GCA_023614405.1 of Avena insularis. Classification (NCBI taxonomy): domain Eukaryota; kingdom Viridiplantae; phylum Streptophyta; class Magnoliopsida; order Poales; family Poaceae; genus Avena; species Avena insularis. The sequence goes on along the minus strand of CM042688.1, from coordinate 43,550,667 downwards.
AGCATGCGGCGACGGCGCAGACCCTCCTCCCTCACCCCACCCATCTCTTACCTCCTCTACCGACAACGGCTAACCCTAGTTGCAGGAGAAACGGCGGCGACGGGGGCGCAGCTATGGGAGAAGAGGGCGGCGGGGGGGGGGCTGTCCAAGTCGGGTTAGAGGCGACGACAGAGGGAGATCAAGGAGGGGGTCCAGATGGCGAGCTGGGCACATCGACGGAAGATGCTGCGGTGGCGAGCTCAACAAGGGAATGGCTGCGTTTATCGCTTGCTCTTCTCTGAGAAGAATCCACCGCACTCCAACGGGATCGGCTTCAGGTGTGGGATCATCGGCATGGCCTGAAGGGTAAGTATCTCTCTCCTCTGTTATCTTGTTGCTAGGATTCGACATGGCCAGAATTGACCACAACTTGTGATGTCTCTTGTCTGATTGCTAGTATAGTAGTGCTTATGGATGCATATTTGTTCACAGGCTGGATCCCAATTCAAGTTATTGTCTGAAAATAAGATTGCTTGGCAACCCCAAAACAGCTAGAAAAGACATCAACAGTTTTTATTTTAAGAAGTTTGTTGACTCTGATTTGACAAACTATAATGATTTGGTGGCATCAAATGTAGAGCAGTACCAACCGATATATTTGGAAGTTGCACATCTTCACTATTATGACGAGGTTCTAAGAACATTCCCAGAAATAAAATCTGATCAAGAATTGATGACAATGTTTGAGAAGCACTCCGAGACAAAGTTTGTTCAAATTTTCATTGCATATTGGGATCCCTCTGAAACATATAAGCCTTGCATTGAGTGGTTTACTGATGTGCATGTCCAACCAAATAACAGTCCATCACAAGATGGTGATAGTTACCTTCGAAACCCAATACCCGAGAATTAGCATGTTGGTATTGATGAAGAGGGCATGTATTCAGAGAAAGAACCTATACCTCTAAATTTGGTTCTTTATTCTGATAAAGAGAAGGAAAAAGACTATGTTTATGAGGACGAGAGCGAGGATCATAGTGAGGATGAGATCGAAGTAGAGGAGGATGAGGAGGTACATGAGCCAAATCATGCACCCAATGTTGAGTACAATAAAGAAGACCCTCCAATGACAGTAGGATCCACATATCCAAATATGGATGAGTTTAAGTTGGCCATTCGACAACATGTAATCAAATGTGATTTTGAGTTTAATATGAAGAAGAGTGCACCACATAGGTTCACAGCCTATTGTACAAGAAAATATGAAGATGATTGCCCATGGAGGATACATGCTTCTACAACGGATGATATGTGTACTGTTGTGGTAATTTCCAACTTAACTTCTGGTTTTGTAGATTATCTCTTACTTATATTATGATCTTGCAGCTAATATTATGATTTTGTAGGTGAAAACAAATCCTTTTGAACATGATTGTTCTAGTACAAAAAGGAAAAAGAAGGTGAAGAATGCAACTAAGCATTAGATATGTGAGAAGGTGAAGGATTGACTCATTGAAGATGCAACTCTCGGAGCACATGAATTGCGAAAGAAGCTTAAAGAGCACTACAGGATCAAAATCCACTACAAAAGAGTCTACATGGGTAAGCTGCTAGCTTTGAAACAACTATATGGTGATTGGGATAGCAGCTTCAATAACTTGTATAGGTTTAAGGCACAAGTTGAAAGCTGTTGCCCTGATAGCATAGTGCAGATTGATCATCATACTATAAATGGTAAAATCAGGTTTAGAAGAATTTATGTTGCTTTCAAAGCTTGCATAGAGGGGTTCCGTGTTGGTTGCAGACCATACTTGGCAGTAGACATCACCTTCTTGACGGGCAGGTTCAAGGGGCAGCTAGCTAGTGCAACCGTTGTTGATGGGCATAATTGGATGTATCCCGTCTGTTCTGGAGTTTTTGACTCCGAAACTAACGAGAATTGGATTTGGTTCATGCAACTACTTAGACAAGCCATAGGATCACCACTAGGTTTGGCCATATGCACTAATGCTGGTCTGGCAGTGATGTCAGGGGTAAAGGAAGTGTTCCCAGAGGCAGAACATCGAGAATGTATGTTTCACTTGGTGAGCAACTTCAAGAAGAAGTTCCATGGGAAGGTGTTCGATGACCATCTTTGGGCTGCTGCTTACTAATGGAACCCATATTTATTTGGAAAACATTGGGTTGCAATGGAGGAAGCAAGACCAGCCGCAACTGCATATATAAGGAAGTGGCATGATAGGTTGTGGTCTAGGAGTAAATTCTCTACCTTGTGCAAGGTGGACTATGTAACCAACAACTTGGCAGAGTGCTTTAATAATTGGATTAAGCACTACAAATCCTTAAACTTAGATGACTTCATGGACAAGTTGAGACAGCTGATTATGATCAAGTAGAACCAAAGGAGAAAAGTAGCAAAGAAGTTAGATGCATTGGTGTTGCCCCACATAATGAAAAGGTTGAATGCAATGACTAGAGAATTAAACTTGGAAGTGGTAGAATGCTCAGAAGAATTGGGAGGCAGTGGCTTTAGGTTTGTTGTCAACTTGCAAGAGAGGACATGTTCTTGTAGACAATGGCAAGTTTCTGGCCTTCCTTGCAAACATGCGCTTGCCTTCATCACATCACTAAGCAATACACACATAAAGAACCATGTTGACTTTTTTTACTCTGTTGAAACCTTTAGCGCAGCTTATGCCCAACTAATCCCTGTTATGCTTAACAAGACTCAGTGGCCTAAATCTGACCATGGATTCTTTATGCATCCACCACTCCTAAAGGCTACAGCTGGTAGGCCTAAAACTGAGAGGTACAAAGGTTCCAGTGACAAGAAAAAGAAAACAGGCCAACATTTGTGCCCTATTTGCAAGGACTATGGCCATCATTGACATAATTGTAAGAAGGGTAACCCAGATGACATTGCCGCAATGATGGCTGTGAGGTAAAAGGCCAACATTTATCTCATGTTCTTGCATTATATATGTAGTACTTTTCTTGAGTTCTCACTTTTCTTATTGTTGAATTAGAGAACCACCAAAGAGGAAGAAAAAGGCCACCAAAACAACTGAATCGTCCATTGTGTCGTGCGATGATGGAGCACCAACAAGAATGTGTTTTCCACCAAAGTTAGCAATTTGTACACTTGTACTCATGGTTACATGCAATCTGACTTTGAATAATAATAAGTAGCTTATTCTCACCATAGCCTTAGCTTGGAAACTACAACAAAGAAAAGTGGAAAAGATGCAAAAACTAGTGTTGGAGCATCAAAAAGGTAATTATAACTAGATCTGAAATTTTATATTGAGTTAAATTAAAACCTTAAGTATTCTACATGCTTCTTCTCATCATAGGAAAATCTTGGAGGACACAAGTAGTAGCAAAGGGGGAAAAGGCAAGTGTGAATCTGGAGGATCAAAGAGGTAATATTTCTATTTTTTCTAGAAGTTATGTACTTTTTCTGCCTTTTCTTGCTCCAATTACTAATGACATACATGTATAACTACAGATCAGGAACTGGCTCAAATCAACCTGTACCACTTTCTATTGAGAGTTCTATGCCCAATGAACAAACAAATGTTCCTGTCAAGAAGAAAAAGAAAAAGCCAGTTACTAAAATTCCTATGGTGACATTTGACAGTCCAGCAATGGGCACAACAAGCAAAAAGTTTAATCCTTCTAGCCCTGCAATGAGCACAAGAAGCAAAAGAAGGCTCAGCTTGTAATTGTCACTGATTTAATGGTTACATTTCAAGTTTCCCGAATGCATGTGTGTGATGTATGTGTGAACATGTGTGTGATGTATGTGTGAACTAGTGTACTATGACCATCGTTTCTTACATATATGAACATGTGTGAACTAGTGTCAGTTTCTTATATGAGATCTCTTCTTATATACATGAACATGTGTGAACTAGTGTACTGTGACCGTTTGATATATATATATGAATTGTTGTGCGGGGAATATGGCTACAGTTCAAGGGAAGTTTTGCCGAAATTTTCAATTTTTTGAGTTTAAATATGATCCTAAGTTTTTCAATTCAAATCGGTTATGTGATAGAATTTTTGGTTCTCTATATTGGTCACATATTACACCAGGGGCAAAAGTGTAATCTTACATACCAAGTTAACACCGTTAGTGTCCAAATTGTACTAGAGGGCCAAATAAGGAACCGAGAGAAATTTCCGTGTCAAGAAGGGAAGAAATTTTTGTCTGAGGTCAAGAAAGGAAGCCAAGTTTTAGCCAGGTCCAACAAAGGAATTCTCTCATAAGGAATAAGGTCCTTGCCTACTATCATTGCTCTGGTGGTGCATCTAGTGCGGCAGAGCGTGTGTGGAGTCCTGTGTCCAGCGGATCTCGTGGGATCTAGTATGTCTTCTGATCGTTGGTATGAGTTCAGGTTAATCTCTTCTTTATAATTGGCAATAGTTGTTGCTCTAGTGCATTGGTTTTTAGGGTCTTAGAGCATCTCCACTCGTCCCCCCAATATGGTGTCCGACGGTAGGCCGTATGGGGGACGCCGGGTGAATTTTAGTTATAGGGGGTGGGTACTACCCAGTCATGATCCCAATAGTAAATATAGTGGAGAGGCTATCGGTGAACCCGTGGGGCTAAAAGTGGTAGCTGGTGCCCCCGGTTGACTCCCTGTGGGAGGGGGTTGGGCTAGGGGCGTCGGATGTTTATTGAGCACCCACCGGATGAAAAAATTATTTAGGAGAGAGGGTTGGGTGAGTTTTTGTGCGTCGGCAGCCCCATTTCACCCTTAGGGGGCCTTTAGGGGGGGCGAGTGGAGATGCTCTTAGGAAGTGTTTGGTTCCTAGCCACAATTTGCCAAGCCAAAGTTTTGCAATTTTGTTTGATTTTTGCCACACTTTGACTTGCTGCAATTTATTAACCACATAGCTCATCTGTCATAGAGTGAATTTATTGCCAAGTTATGCCATACTTTGTGACTTCCATCTTCTCAGTCACACTTGCCAAAGTTAGGCTTGGCAAAGTGTGGCCGAGAACCAAACAGGCCCTTAGCACAACGACTTTTAGTCTGTCTACTACAACAAACTCTCTTGCGATAAGGTATGTTATGGAGGGGCGAGGATGACGACATGCCTTCGGCTCGTACTATTATCCGTAGTTGTCACTAGGTGGCCCATGAACCTATTTATAATTTTTATTACTTTTAACATTTTTTGTATTGATATTAATAATTATTAATAAATTGGTAGAGTTTCGCAAAAAATATGCAAGTAGGACAGTACAATTTGCTCTTCTATAAGCAGCTAACTAACATAGACTATCCCGCATCTCCTAATATTTGCTCCACTTCACTAAAATACATATGTAACAACCTCTCGACAACTAACATAAGTATGATATCATTTACACGATTATATAGCAACCGATCTTTTCTTTGGTATCTAAGATTTGATATATTTTGTTTCTAAAGAATATGAGAATCCAATCTCCGTGAGATTAATATATCCTTTTTTAAAAATAGTCATCCAGTTCCACTCAAGCTGCTATATCTTCACTGTCGATCCTGACTAAGAAGAGAAACATTGGTCGAGAGAACAGAGGAAGAATATTCATACAGAACAATCGCGAACCTGTCACCAGTTGCAACTCGCGAAACGAATATGGTACAGGAGCCTCGACGAGAAGCTACTTCATGCTCAAGCATGCTCGTGCCTTTTCCGTTCAACGCATATGCAAATAGTACGATTTCTTATACTTCCTCCGACTCATATTAGTTAACTTAAATTTGTCTAGATTCGAATACATCTAGACATGTTTTAGTACAAGATATATTTGAATCTAGATAAATCTAAATCAACTAATATAGGTCGGAGGGACTACGAAAATAGGATGAATCTCAGTACAGTTGGCAGGCTCGACGCGCTGGCGATTCTGAACGTCCGAGGGTAACTTGGGACGTGGGAGAGCAACAACCCAAAATAAAAAAAAGAGTTAAGCACCTCCAACCGCACGCACGACCAAATTTCTTGCTTGCAACTCAAGTCTCGATCTAGCTGTAACCCGGCCCCCCTCACGTCTCTTTCTTGAAGAAATGTGTCGGTCGACGGGTGGCAACTAAAATAGTGTCACAACTGACATGATCCTCGTGTGTGTGCATGGACTGATCGTGAGTTCATGTTCAATCTCTACTCACTACCCAAGAGTTTATAAAAACGTACACCAACCTTCTAGGAGAGTGAGTATCTATCTAGCCTAAAAGGGGACGCAGAATTTTGAGCCTCAAAAAATTTGCTGCTACTCTTAGGATACAATGACTTTGGCAAGAACGGAAGAACGAGGGCAAACCGTGGGTGGTGCTTGGCAACCCTTGCAACTCCAAGGATCACAACCTCTTCGCGACGACGACAAAAGTAACAATTGAAAATGGAAAGAAAGCGCATTTTTGGGAAGCAAGTTGGCTTGATGGAGAGATACCTAAAGATGTGGCTCCCCTTATTTTTGAGATCTTCAAATAGAAAAGATGTTCGGTCCAACAAGCTTTACTAAATGACCATTGGGTCTCGTAAATCAATACGCAAGATGGCCTTACTATGCAACATATTGATCAATTTTACAAGATTTGGAAGAAGCTAGCCAACATACATTTAGACCAACACACTCTGAATGATATCACTTGGAAGCTAACAAGAGGGCCAAATCGGCATACGAAATGCAATTCTTGGAACAAGTTAACTCCTTGATGCCCACCATGGTTTGAAAACCTTGGGCATCTCCCAAATACAAAATCTTCGCATGGTTGGTTCTCCAAAATCGTGTTTCGACGGCGGATAGACTCGCACGAAGAGGGTGGCCCAATTACGACAGTTGCAAACTTTGCAATCAAACACAAGAATCGGCCTCACACCTTCTATTCAAATGTCGCTGCTCAATGGGAGTTTGGAATAAGCTCAAGGATTGGCTTGGTCTTCAAGACATAAACACCACAAATTGGCATCAATATAGATCCGTGAAAGAAAGGTGGAAAGAGATGATCCATAAAATGAAGGAGATATGCCCTAGAGACAAATAATAAAGGGTGTTTATTATCATATCTGATTTCATAATAGTTGTGTACCATGCTATACATGTATCAAGTGGAAACATTGATACACGTGTGATATAAAACAACCAGAGTCCCTAGTAGCCTCTAGTTATACTAGTCCATTGGGAAGCTCATGATCAAGGTTTCTGGATCATGGTGCATTTATGCCGATTGGCAGTGGAGTCACATCATTGGTCATTGGTGAATGATGTGGTGGACATTACCTAATATATGTATTGCAGCATGATCAAGTCACATGTTCATCATTGCAATATTAGAAACGTAGTATCCTTCTCCTTTGACCGTGAGAGCATATTAATCACTATCTCCCGAGGATGCTTTAACTACTTCAAACGTCATGTCCGTAACTAGGTGACTATAAAGGTGTATGTTGGATATTTCAGAGAAATGGTTGAGGCCTATGCATCGAGATCTGGATTTGTTCACCCGCGTGACAAGAAGATACACTGGGCCCACTCAGTGAGACTGCATCCATAAATGTTGCGCAACATGTGACTAGGTCATGGGAATGGAATATCGCGGAATGAGTAAATTGCATTTATCGGAAATGATATTCAACAAGGTATTGGATACCGATGATCAAATCTCAGACAAGTCATGTATCGAAGTAACAAAGGGAATTGGACTCGATGTTTAAGGTTCAAACGACAATAGTCTCATGGAATGCACATGGGTCATTATGGGCATCTCGGTCTCCCTAATGATCATTGATTCGAGAGAGGTCTCAATCATGTCTATGATGTTTCCGAACCGTAGGGGTAACACACATAAGGGTACGAAGATATTTGTAGATCCTTCGGTAGAACGGAATCAACGAAGTATGAAAGAGAGAACTTCGGAATTGTTCCGAAAAGATAATGCCGAAAAAGTTCCGAAGAGGATCTGAAACGATTCAGAAGAAGGAAAAGCCGAAAAGATGTTTTCGGATTAATAAGGATTTATAATATGCATTTATATATTAATTATGAATTAATATATTATTTAAATATTTTATTATGGGGGAACTTCCTCTACTAGGTCGAACCCCTAGAAGGAAACAACCCAGGAGGGAAGCCAACCCCGCGGACAGCAAACAGTCGTGCTGCAACTAGGCCACGACGGCCAGCAAGCCCACAAGGGCAGGCAGCGAGCGGGCGTTGGCTGCTACGCGCGCGGCGCACATCGCATGGCTTAGCGGGCCGACGCACGCGGGTGGACGCTCGCTGGCAGCCACACGGGCAGGTGTAGGCGGCGGTGGGAGCTAACTGACCGCTAGGCATGGCCCACCTGGCCAGGCCACAACTGCCTCGCGTGCCAACCGGCCACGTGTGCTAGGCTAGCGCGGGGCCCACCCGGCTGTTGTTGTGCCACGGCTAGCCGTAGCGCTAGTGAAAGGGAAACGGACGTCGCCTAGAGGGGGTGAATAGGCTTTTTAAAATTATTACGGTTTAGGCTATAATAAATGCGGAATAAAATTTAACGTTTAATTTATCAAGCCAAAACCTATAACCACTAGGTTCAACTAAGTGCACCAACAACCTATGCTAAGCAAAACAAGCAACAAGATGATAGCAAGATATAATACTTGAAACACGATGGTTATCACAATGTAAATTGTATAAGTAAAGGGCTCGGTTGAGAGATAACCGATGGACGCGGAGACGATGATTTGTTTCCCGAAGTTCACTTCTAAAGAAGCTACGTCTCTGTTGGAGAGGTGTGGGGGCACAATGTACTTCGAACACCACAAGTGGCTCACTTCGAGGTGTGGTGGCTCGATGCTCACCCAACGCCACACAAGGACTCACCCCAAGATGCGAAGGCACGCAACCTACCGACGCCACAAAAGGCTCACCCTATTCTCCCGTGAGCTCACCACAAAGGCCTACTCACGTTCCACTATGGGACACTTGAGGCGGTCACCGAACCCGTACAAGGCTTGGGGTAAACTCCACAACAATTGGAGGGCTCCAAGAAACGCCACAAAGGCTCCAGAATACCATAAAAGGCCAACAAGCTTGAGAAATCTCCACAACTCAATTGAAGGCCTCAAAACACACCACAACTCCACACAACTGTCTAGGGTTCCAAGAACCTAAGAGAAACAAGCCTAAGAGCTTGAACTCGCCGAATCTTCAAGGGGAACTCAAACCTATGCACCAAATGCAAGAGGCAAGTCCTTCTCTCTCAAATTCCACCAAAGCTACAAAAGCTATTGGGGGAATAAGAGAGGAAGAACACAAGAGGAGAACACAAAACTCTCCAAGATCTAGATCCCAAGGATTCCTTCACAAAGAAGAGATTTGGTTTGGTGGGGCTTGTAGATCTAGATCTCCTCTCTCAAATCCCTCAAAAAGATGCAAGAATCATAGGAGGGGGAAGGGGAGAGGGCAAGCTCTTCAAGGTCAACATTGGTGGAGAGAGAGAGTGAAAAACTGTCCAAAAGAGCTAACCCCACGAAGGGGATGAGGAGCCCCTTTTAAAGGGCTCCCAGATCTGGCTGTTGGGCCATTTACGACCCTGACCGGTAGTACCGATGGATGGCCGGTACTACCGGTGGCACCTAGCCAACGGTCCGAAAACAGCAAAGCGAACGAACAAAAACGAGTACGGCCGGTACTACCGCCCAAGATTCCGATCAAACAGCCGACAAATAGAACTCACCAATACAGAGAAGGTACTTAACCGAAATCGGGGTTACCAGAATTTGGGCCGGAATTAACACCGGTACTACCGGTGGAAAAATTCCCTAGCGGTGCTACCGGTGGCTCACCGGAACTACCGGACAAGCAAAAACTCCAGAACCAGAACAACCACAACTTTTGCAACCGAACTCAAAACAAGATGAGACCAATTTTGTTGGAAAGATAACGACGAGTAGAAACCAACAAATTTGGTTTCGAAATATTGAGTATCACCAAGAGAGAAAATACCATGAATATATATGTGATATACCTCCCAAGGTGTGGAGCTAGAAAACCCGCAAGATAAAAAACGCAATAAGATATGCAAGGGAAATCCATTTTTGATGAACTAGAGTTTGTTATGAAGATAACCACAAGCTCTAGATCCTCACATGGACAAGAAACAAACAACAACCAAGAAAGATGATTTTGTGTATGCAAAGGTCTGAGCTCTCTCCGAAAGCTACGAACGCGTCACCCACTCAAGAGCCCCTCTTGATAGTACGGCTATCTATCCTAAACCTGGTCTCCCAACATTACAAGAGACCGGTAAAATAGAAACCCTATCAAGATCATACCTTTGCTTTAAGCATCCCACTTAAGCTTGATGTAGACGATCTTGTCACCTTCAGGATGGAACACCTTTCTTGATTGCTCTTGCTTGATGAAGACTTGCGAATGGCTACCCCATACTCCATGGGGAAACCTCTTCTTTGACCTTATCTTCGTCACTCCATGAACGCCGAGGATGGCAAGCTCCAAGCATGAGATCTTCTAGAGATGGCGCGCCATGAGCTTGCACATCAATTCTTGATGATTATGTCTTGAAGAAAGCCATGAGGAACTCCATCTTCTTCCTCTTCTTCTTCAAGACATACTTGATCTTCTTCTTATACTTGATTCCAATAGGCACAAATACCTTGGACAATGCTTCTTCTTTTTCGTCCTTGAAACCAACACATGGTCCAAGCGATGCCAATGGACAAACCTACAAGTGAGACTCAATTTGCACATTAGTCCATAGGGATTGTCATTAATTACCAAAACCACACATGGGGGCATACATGCCCTTTCAGCTCCGACGCATGTGGCCCTCCCGACGACCGCATAGGGCCCACCCGGTGGTGCTCCTCCTCTTATTTTTTTTCTTTGATCTTTAGTCCCACCACAGGACTTCAGGGAAGGGTGTCTTCCCTTTTCCCCTATATAAAGAGGGGCATACGCGTGGGAATAAACACACCAATAAATCGGGATTTTCTCGAAGAAATTTTTCTTGGAGCATTTCCCTATCTCTCTTTCTCTCTTACAACTGCGGTCCCAAAGTTAGGGTTATGCGCGCAAAGGGAGACTTCGCTGAAGCACGGCGAAACGCTGCGGGGATTCCAAGCCAGAGATCTACTTACACACTCCTGGCATGGATCAGAGAACCAGAAGTCATCATCATACACCGCCCGTGTGCGAAACCTTGAGGGTGCAACCATTAGTGGCATCGGGGTTGTCGTGCAAGGACCTGGGATGACTTGCGAGGAGATTCACGACCTTGAGGTCGGCTACAATATCGACTACATCAACAATGTTCCTCTCGGAACATAAAACTTTCGGTCTATAAAGGTATGTCATCGAAACCTCCTCCGTTACAGCTTTACTCCTAGATAGATCTTTGGCTAGGTGTGTTTCACTATAGGATTTTTTTGTTTTCTACCACAGAACCCCTTCACCGGTATCAGAGTCGATCTATGCGTAGTACTGTTGTACGATGAATACACACGTGGATTGTGTGGGCATTGATCTTGCAGTTGTTACCCTCTCGCGTGTTTTTGCTTATATTGCGGTATTGATTGATGAAGTGGTCTAGACCGACCTTACGCGTAAACTTACGCGAGACTGGTTTCACGCTCGACATACGGCTTGTACCATATAAGTGGACACCGGGTGTTTGTCTCATTCAATAGTTGATATAGCATTTGTAATGGAGGGCCCCGAAAGGGGTGTAGTAGAGACAACTGTCTAATCCATGTTGTGGTTGGAAGTTCGTAGGTAGAAATGTCTCTATTGTGAATCCTAAACAACCACATAAACTTACAAAAGAAAAGGTAGAGGCGTCTAACTTTGTTTTGCAGGAGGCACATGATGTGATATGGTCTAATTCGTAGTAAAGATAAAGTAATTTACTTTATATTGATAAGTAGTATAGTAATAGTCATCCTAACGATGATATACAAACTGGTGGCATCACGAACTTGGTGCACTACCGGTGGCAAGATGGAGATCATGTCGAAGCGCTCGATGGAGATCAAGGCTCATGAATAAGACCATATCATATCATTTTATCTGCATATGATGTTGATATTTTATACATATTGTTGTGTGCTATTATTAGGTAGCCTAAAATTAGCAATAATAAGATGATCCTTATTAAATACCAACTGTAGTGTTCCCCATTAGTGTGCACCACCAAGAAAGTTTGCGGTTGTGAAGCAAGCCGTGACGATAGGGTGCTAGACATCTCTTTGTTCACATACGGTGGGTGCAAGCCATATATGCACTCCGAACACACTAAGTTTGATTTGGCAAGCCTATCATGTACAAACATGGCCTCGGAACATAGGATAATCAAAAATTCGAGCATGAGTCACAAGTATGTTGCGATTGCCAGAATATAGTCTACCCTGGCATCTGTATCAAAGGCTGTGATAATCAGGGATGATACGGTGTAAACGGGTCATGTGATCACTAAAACTATCCTAGGGGTGATAGTCTTAGTGGGAGTTCGATTGCAAAATTAATGCAATATTGAACTTATATTATGAACTTCGTCTAAAGTCCTTTGCAAATATCCTTATAGATTATGGCTGAATTCTTTCAGTTCGGAACCTTCCTGAATGAAGGAGGGCTAAAGAAGATGGGTCAAATTTTATAGACGGGTTTGAACACCTCCGGGGTACCCTCGAACTCAATGACCTACTCTATCTGATACAAGAGGAATTAGAAGATCACCCCAATGGATCAACAAGTGAGCTTGAAGTCATGTACTATCAAGCTCGCTACAATCGCTCCATCCTTGTCCAGTGTGTGATGCTAAACTCAATGGATAATGAGTTACATCTGTGTTACTTCAACACTGATCTTGGAGTTGAAAGCGCTCTTTGCACCATAAGTCAGTCTCATGAAGAATGACCTGATGGATAGGTTCCTCTCATGAAAAATTAGAGAGTATGGATGCCTTCGTAGCCACCTATCGTTCATGCAGAGGATGTATGATCGACTTGCAAGCGATGTGGATTACTAGTTGTCGGATGACTTCGCCATAAATGGAGTGCTGCATTCGCTGCCCTCCATCTATGCGAACGTTGTCAAAGGCTACATCATGATTGGAGAAGAGTCTAACTTTCATATGTTCATGAACGACTTGAATTATCTAGTAGTGTACATTGATGATGATTCATCAGATGATAATTATGAAGCATAATCTGCATGAGAGCTTGTTCAAGAGGCTTTGGTCACATGTTTAAGACATTCAAGCCAGTTGATGATCAATGATGACCCACAAGTCGCAACAGTCTTCGAGGGAAGTAAAACCTAATTTATTGATTCGACAAAGGGGAGCCAAAGAATATTTATAAGCCTTAAAACTGAGTTGTCAATTCAGCTGCACCTAGAATCAATCTTGCTTGCAGTAGTTTATCAGTAGCAATAGTTTTGTAGTAGTAATAGCAAAGTAATAGCAGTAGTAAAATAAAGACAGTAGTAACAATTGCAGTAAACAGTAAGATTAAAGTGCGGTAGGCTTAGGGATGGATGGACGGGCGTTGCATGGACACGAAAATTCATGTAATAATCAAGACATATGGCATTTGTAGATAAATAAGATAAAGTATCCAAGTACTAAATAATCACAGGCATGTGTTCCATATATAGTCATACGTGCTCGTAATGAGAACTTGCACAACATCTTTTGCCCTGCCAATTCGGCTGCAATGGGCCTCAAGGGAATCTACTGGCAATTAAGGTGCTCCTTTTAATAGAGCACTAGAGCAAAGCATTAACACTCCATGAACACACGTGATCCTCACATCATAGCCATCCCCTCCAGTTATCCCGATTTCTGTCACTTCGGGGCCTCGGGTTCTGGACAATAGTACGTGTATACAACTTGCAGGTAAGATTATAAACAATAATATCATCATGAATCAATAACATGTTCAGATCTGAAATCATGGCACTCGGCCCTAGTGACAAGCATTAAGCATAACAAGTTGCAACAATGTCAAAAAGCACTAACAATAGATACTAGGCACCATGTTCTAACAATCTGATGCAATTACATGAACGCTCATCCAATCCCTACCATCCCCATAGCCTACTGCGAGGGATTACTCACTCATGGATGGGGGAATCATGGATGGTTGATGGAGAAGCATTGGCGATGACGATGGCGATGATCTCCTCCAATTCCTCGTCCCGACAGGGTGCCAGAACGGAGTTTCTGGTTCCGAATCGTGGTTTCTGGTGGTGGCGGTGCAGCGGAACTCTATCTAGAAAAACGTCGAACCCCCCTTTGTTTTTAGGTCAGAGGGCTTATGTAGGCGAAAGGAGAGGTCGAGGCGGAGATCGAGCCAGCAACACCACCCCCCTGGCGTGGCCTGGCCTAGCCCGCATGATTTCTATGCACGCTTCTATTCTTGTAGACAGTGTTGGGCCTCCAAGTGCAGAGGTTTGTAGAACAGCAGCAAGTTTCCCTTAAGTGGATCACCCAAGGTTTATCGAACTCAGGGAGGAAGTGATCAAAGGTATCCCTTTCAAGCAACCCTGCAATCAAGATACAAGAAGTCTCTTGTGTCCCCAACACACCCAATACACTTGTCAGGTGTATAGGTGCACTAGTTCGGCAAAGAGATAGTGAAATACAAGTAATATGGATGATTATAAGTGGTAATTGCAATCTGAAACAAGAGTGGCAACAAGCAAAGATGTAACATGACTAATTGTAAACGGTATTTCAATGCTCAGAAACAAGGCCTAGGGATCATACTTTCACTAGTGGACACTCTCATATAAATATCTTCTCTTCATGATGCTACCCTGAACTACTCTCTGGTTGGACGATGTAGGGCTATAACAGCACACCTTAAAGTTTGCATTCCCCATCTAGATAACCCCTAACTATCACATTGAGCGCTAGATGGTTCCAACAAATACCACAATCTCACAGAGACATCCAACTCAAATTATACTCATGATAAGTATTTATGTAACCTTAGCCAAAGTGCCTCACGGTGTGCACACTGTCAACTTCACACACGTGGGGATAAGCAGAGATTAATTTAAGCACTTGAGTAGAAGAATAGATCTATAGATTACAAAGCTCGTGATATCAATAAGATCACGCATAGAGAGAGAGATGAACACATAGCTACTAGTAGAACCCTTAGCCTCGAGAGAGAACTACTCCCTCCTCATCATGGGAGTCAGCAACGACGATGGAGATGGTGGTGGAGTCGATGGAGATGGCTCCGAGGGCACTTCATCATCCTGGCAGGGTGCCGAAACAGAGACTTCTATCCCCCGAATCTCCTCTTCAGTGGCGGCGACGCTGTGGAACTTTTCATGGAATTCAGATCTTGTACTTAGGGTTTTCGTCCTAGGGGGAATATATAGGCGAAGAGGCGATGCCATAGGTGGGCCAGGGTGGCCACACCACATGGTGGCACGGCCAGGGTGACCCGCGCCACCCTAGGGTGTGCCTGCCTCCTGGCTCCCCTCTATCTCCCTTTTGGACTCCGTGTCATGTCGGAAAAATAGGAACTTTAGGCTTTGTTTCGTCCAATTCCGAGAATATGTCTTTACTAGCTTTTCTGAAACCAAAAATAGCAGAAAACAAGCAACTGGCACTATGGCATCTTGTCAATAGGTTTGTTCCAGAAAATGTATAAAATGCCTCAAAGTGTAGACAAAACATAAGATAGTTGATACAAAACAAGCATGGAGCATCAAAAATATAGATACGTTTACAACATATCAACATCCCCAAGCTTAACTCCTGCTCGTCCTCGAGTAGGTAAGTGATAAAAAAGACTAATTTTTTAGGTGACATGCACCATCATATTTCTAAAGCATTGATAGCCGATGGCTCAGAATATATCGAGCTCGTTGGGGAACCCCAAGAGGAAGGTATGATGAGCACAACAACAAGTTTTCCCTCAGTTATGAAACCAAGGTTATCGAACCAGTAGGAGCAAGGAAACACCTCCAAGGTGTTGTTTCCAACTTGGAATCCTACACAACACAAGCACAGAACTTTGCCCCCAACTTATAGTGAGGTTGTCAATCTCACCGGTTTTACTGAAAACAAAGGATTAAACGTATTGTGTGGAAGATAGTAATTGCTTGCAGAAAGTAAATAGTAAACAGTAAATAGATTGTAGATTGATGGTAAAAGAATGGGCCGAGGTCCATAGTTCACTAGAGGTGATTCTCCTTAAGATAGATGACATGTTGGGTGAACAAATTACAGCGGGGCAATTGACAGACACCAAGAAAGCATCATGCATATACTAATCATCTTGACTCATATGAGATTTGATTGGGCATTACAACATTATACATAGACCGTAATCCAACTGCATCTATGACTAATAATCCACCTTCAGGTTATCATCCGAATCTCCTCCAGTATTAAGTTGCAAGCAATAAATAATTGCATTAAGCAAAGTGTGTAAAGTAAACAATACGATTGTCCCATGGACAAAGGATTGTTGTTTTCTCCCTAGTAGCAACATCACATCTAGTACCTTAGAGATTTATGTCACTTCCCTAGATTACTAGAGGCATGAACCCACTATCGAGCATAAATACTCCCTCTTGGAGTTGCTAGCATCTAATTGGCCAAGATAGCTACTAACAACAGAAAGCATGCAAGATCACAAATAACATAGACATGATAGAATCAATAATCAATCTGAATTAGCATCTCAATATCCATCGGATCCCCGCAAACACAACATGTAAGATTACAAATAGATGATCTTGATCATGAACGGAGCTCATAGGATCTAAATATCCATCGAATCCCCGCAAAGCAAGGTCGGTGGAGCACCAGGGGGGCCACACCCCTGGTGGCGCCCCCCAGGCCGCGCCGCCACCAGGTGTGGCCGCCCTAGTGCGCCACTTCGTCTCCCCTCCGGACTCCGTGTTGCTTCGAGTAAAATATTGACTTTGGCTTTTGTCCGGTCCAATTCCGAGAATATTTCCTTACTAGCTTTTCTGAAACCAAAAACAACAGAAAACAGGCAACTATCACTGTGTCATCTTGTTAATAGGTTAGTTCCAAAAAATGTGTAAAAATACTCCAAAGCATGGACAAAACATAAAAAAGTAGATATAAAACAAGCATGGAACATCAAAAATTATAGATACGTTTGCAACGTATCAACATCCCCAAGCTTAAGTCCTGCTCATCCTCGAGTAGGTAAGTGATAAAAAGAAGAATTTTTTAGGTGACATGCACCATCATAATCTTGATCAAGGTATTTGTAAAACAGTGATAGCTGGGATCATAATACTTTAACATATCATGAAAGATATAGTTCTAACAATAAGACATAGCAACTATGTTATAACATGAAAAGGTACAAACAAAAGATTCATGAATAACAATGCTTTGAAAGACGTTTGTTTGTTTCACAAATAGAAAACATAATGAAAATGGTATTCAGCTTGTCCCTCATAGTGTAGCAAAACATAAATGCATAGGACACCTTCAAAGTTCATAAGGGTGACTAGATACAAATAGTTTAAGAACAAGCAATATCAAAGTTATGAATCAACCAACAAGTTTTGGGACAATGCATATTAAACTAAGAATGGCCACTATGCTCTCTCAATAGGTGCATAAAGATAGAAGATGGAGACTCAACATAAAAGTAAAAGAAAGGCCCTTCATAGAAGTCAGCAGGGATTCAAGTCTCATAAAGAGCTTCCAAAAATTATGGTACTTATTAGCTTTCATCTCTCATTGCCCCTATCATAAGCATCTTTAGGTGATTAAGGTTAAAGTGAACAAATATGAGGATATGCTTGACAAGTTATAAGCTGAAAATCTCATGCCCCTTACTTACGAGTACCGTTCCTCATGCTACTCAACTTTAGTCACACGTAAGTTCTTGTCATTGTAAGTACATGTGTATCATAGGGAACCGCCAACGGGGTACCCCTTGCCCGATGATATGGAAGATTCCCCATATCAAAATGACAAGGCAAGCAGACAATGAGCATCTCAGCAATCCTTTTATTTCCTATTTGCATAGGCTTTCCCCCCCTATTTGCATAGGTTTTTTATAGAGGATGCTTCATAGATTGCTCACTATGGTTATGCTGCAGGTTTCCACCATGATTAGGCATGGCTTAGACCAGCCGTACATGCATTTCTCTAGCACATATACGAACTCCATGATCCGTACAAGCTCCCCTTTCATTTCACACCGCCGAGATCCATAAGCAAAAGAACATGATATCAACTAAATAAAGTGCAATGTTGAAAGAGTTCCCCATGGTAACATGGTTCTACTAATTCACAACTTACAAAACACAAGCATATATGCAACATAGATGGGCACAATGGTTCAAGTTTATTAACTGCAAGAAAAGTAAAGTGTGACATCAAGTTCGTGAGAGATTTAATCACTAATTTTCACATAACAAGTTTAATTCAGAAGGTAGATAAAAACATGAATATACTTGGAATAGCAAATGCTAATAGGTAGGTATGGTGGACTCTTTGGAATAACTTGGTTTTATTTGGAGTTGGATGCATGAGTGGAACTCATACTTGGTATGGAGGCTAGCAAAAGACTGGGAGCGACCAACTAAGAGAGCAATAATGGCCATAATCATGCAAAGCGATAAAACATTATTAATTAAAGCATAAAGTGATATTACAAGTCGAAAACTAAATGATCATAGAGGCTATGGTGACTTGGTATAGTCTTAACATGGTGTGAGCATGCGCCAAGTCAACCCAAATAAAGCATCAAAGGAGAATACCACAATATTATGCTTTTATATGCTAAAACAACGCATGATTCTTTCAAGGCACATTAAGCAATCTCAATTGTTTGTAACAAGTCATGCTACATCAATAATCACTAAGCATAAATTCAAAACAATATCAAGCATGACATGATAAAGTCTAAGTCGCGGCTAAAAACAAACTCCTTTTATACCACTTATAAGCATGAACTTTCCTACTTTTTTCCAATCCAAATCAACTTATTTGATACTATGTATGAATGCGGGGGTCCAACCAATTTATTTAAGAAAACCAAGCAAATGAAAACTAAAAACTAAAATGAAGATGCTCCAAGAACAACGCAATTGTGCACGAAACAATAAAATGAAGTGTTTGGAAGAAAGCTGAGATTTTTATTGATGAAGAAGGGGATGCCTTGGGCATCCCCAAGCTTTGACGCTTTTACTTCTTGAATATTTCTTGGGTGACACGGGTGGCATTCCCAAGCTTGAGTTTTTGTCCATACTTCATCTTATCACATTGCTCTTCCCTACACTTTAAGATTTTCTTCATACAAAACTTCACACAATCTTCATTAGCAACATTAGTGTATTCAAGATAATAAGTCTTTTGGTTCAGTTTCAACACAAGTAAAACTTCCATTAAACACAAGCTACTATAGCACTTCCTTTAAAAAGTTCAAGTGATGAAAGAGAACTCAAAGACAAAGAGATTAAGAGGCAAATGCAAATAATGGCAGAAATCTATCAAAACAGACCAACAGGTAAAAACCGATTTTTTAGAAGACCTTATGTTACTCAAATCGAAAAATGTTATACTAACGAAAGTTGTATAATAACCTGGGGCAGAAGAACAAAAAATTACAACTCAATCTGACGTACAGAGATTTTTCACGAATTTTTATAGCGAAGCACAAAAATCTGTTTCGGGACAGCAACTTTCCCAAGCATTATTTCTCTCTTATTAGAGGTTATTCTTGGCACAAAAACCACACAAAAAGGATAAGGAGAGGTTATTACTGAAGCAATAACTTCCAAGACTCAACAAAAGATTCCTGAAGAAATTTGGGTTATCTCCCAATAAGTGCTTAAGAGCAAATTTTGTTTTAATAGGAGAGGCAAAAGGAATCTTCTCTCTCTTCTTAGGGAAGTGGTCTATACCTTTCTTGAGTGGGAATTGATATTTAATGGTGCCTTCTTTCATATCAATAATGGCACCAACAGTTCTAAGAAAAGGACTTCCCAAAATAATAGGACAAGAAGCATTGCATTCAACATCCAAAACATAGAAATCAACGGGGACATAGGAATTGTTAACCATAATAAGAACATCATTAATACTCCACATGAGTTTATTTTTAGCATTATCATCAAGTTGGACATTTAAATAACAATCTTCCAATGGTGGCAAATCAAGCATTTCATAAATCTTTCTAGGCATAACAGAAACACTACTATCAATATCACATAGAGCTTTGAGATCAAAATCATTCACTTTCATATTAATGATGGGTTCCCAACCATCTTCTAATTTCGTAGGGATAGAAGTTTTATGTTTCATCTTTTCTTCTTTAATTTTTATGAGAGCAACACTAATGTATTTTGTAAAGGCCATATTCATAGCACTAGCATTAGGACTTTTAGCAAGATTTTGTAGGAACATAATTACTTCAGAGATATTGCAGCCATCAAGATCAAAATCATAATTACCATCTAAAGTAGTATAGCTATTGTTTCCCATATTTCGAAAAATTTCAGCATTTTTATTAGAAAAGGTTCCACTGGTTTTAGGCATTGTTGCAAAAGGAATGGGGACTTCATTGGGTTTGCTAGTGATACATTGCAAATGTATCTAAAATTTTTGATGTTCCATGCTTGGTTTTATCTACTTTCTTATGTTTTGTTCCAACTTTGGAGTACTTTTCATAGACTTTCTTGGACTAACCTATTAACAAGATGCCACAGTGCCAGTTGCTTGTTTTCTGCTGTTTTTGGTTCCAGGAAAGTCAGAAAATGAATATTCTCGGAATTGGACCGGACAAAAGCCAAAGTTGTTATTTTCCCGGAAGACTCACGGAGCCAAAAGGAGAGTCGGAGAGGGGCCACAGGGTGGCCACACCCTCCCTTGGCGCGGGCAACCCTAGGCCGCACCAGGGCATGGTGTGGTCCCCCTGGCTGGCCATCGACCTTGCCTCCTTCGCCTATATATTCCTCCCGAGGCAGAAGCCCTAAATCGTCAATCAGAAATCCACGAAAATTTCTACAGTGACGCCGCCACCGAAGAGGAGATTCGGGGAACAGAAAGTCTCTGTTCCGGCACCCTGTCGGGATGGAGAAGTGCCCCCCAGAGCCATCTCCATTGATCTCCACCGCCATCTCCATCACCGTTGCTGATTCCCATGATGAGGAGGGAGTAGTTCTCTCTCGAGGCTAAGGGTTCTACCGGTAGCTATGTGTTCATCTCTCTCTCTCTATGCATGATCATATTGTGATCATGAGCTTGTAATCTATAAATCTACCTTGCTACTCAAGTGCTTTAATAGATCTCTGCTCTCCCCATGTGTGTGAAAGTGACAGCGTGCACACCATGGTGGCACTTAGGCTAGAGATTACAAATACTTGTTATGAGTTATATTTGGAGTTGGATGTCTTTATGAAATTGTGGTGTTTGTTGGAACCATCTAGTGCTCAAGGTGATAGTGTGGGGTTATCTAGATGGGAAAAGCGAACTTTGAGGTGTGCTGTTATAGCCCTACCATGGATTAGAGTGTCCAACCGGAGAGTAGTTAAGAGTAGTATCATGAAGAGAAGATATTTATATGAGAGTGTTCACTAGTGAAAGTATGATCCCTAGGCCTTGTTTCTAAGCATTGAAACACCGTTTGCAACTAGATTGTTTACATGTTTGCTTGCTTCCTTCTTTATTTCAGTTTGCCTTTAGTCTTTTCCCACGTCAACCACACGCCAGCAAGCTATTTTCTATCACCATTACCACTTATAATTATCTATACCACTTGTATTTCACTATCTCTTCACCGAACTAGTGCACCTATACACCTGACAAGTGTATTGGGGACACAAGAGACTTCTTGTATCTTGATTGCAGGGTTGCTTGAGAGGGGATACCTTTGACCACTTCCTCCCTGAGTTCGATAAACCTTGGGTGATCCACTTAAGGGAAAACTTGCTGCCGTTCTACAAACCTCTGCACTTGGAGGCCCAACAACTGTCTACAAGAATAGAAGTGCGTAGACATCAAGCTATTTTCTGGCGCCGTTGCCGGGGAGGTAAGGTAAAAGGTACTCACATCCTCCGATGTGAGTGCTCGAAGTTATTTCCTTTAGATTCTGCAA
This sequence comes from Avena insularis, assembly GCA_023614405.1. Taxonomy (NCBI): domain Eukaryota; kingdom Viridiplantae; phylum Streptophyta; class Magnoliopsida; order Poales; family Poaceae; genus Avena; species Avena insularis. The sequence goes on along the minus strand of CM042688.1, from coordinate 43,528,569 downwards.
TTTTGTCTTTTTGTTTCTTGTTTTCACTAGTTAGGCTTAATGGAAAACAACAACAAAATTAGAGAGCTTTATAGTATTTATCTTGAGTTAGGACATCAAGTTTTTGAAGAGAAAATTAAAAAACCTATGGAACTTTATTTGCATGCTAATAGCAATGTTGTTAGTATGAATTCTTTGGACACCATTATTGCTAATTCTATGGAAAAGTCTAAGCTTGGGGAAGCTAGCTTTTATGAAAATGATCTTTTTAGTCCCCCATCTTTAGAGGAGAAAATTTTCTTTGATGATACCAAACCTCCAATTTATGATGATTACAATGATGAATATGATATTTTCAGTCCACCTAATATTGAGGAGAAAATTTATTGTGATTACAATATGCCTCCTATATTTGTTGATTATGGTGATGAGAACAATAATGATAGCTATTTTGTTGAATTTTCTCCCACTATAATTAATAAGAATGACTATGTTTATGTGGAGAGTATTAATTCTTTTATGCATGTGGCTCGTGATAAGAATGTTTTATGTGATAGTTATATTGTTAATTTTATTCATGATGCTACTAAAAGTTATTATGAGAGAGGGAAAGATGGTTTTATGCATCTCAATAATATGAAGCTTCCCCTCTTTATGTTGAAAGTCTTGAAGTTGCACTTGTTTTGCTTTACTATGCTTGTTGCTTTGTGCTTTCATGACTTGTTTCTTTACAAGATGCCGATGCATAGGAAGTGGGTTAGACTTAAATGTGCTTTGAATTTTCTTTTTGATGCTCTCTTTTACTTCGATTCATATTTCTTATGTGAGCATCTTCTCAAACTATCATGCCTAACTTAAAGGCGTTAAAGAAAAGTACTTATTGGGAGATAACCCAAAAGTTCTAGATGAGTCTTGGAAGTTATTACTTCTGTAATAACCGCCCCTTATCCTTTTTATTTGCTTTTTGTGCCAAGAGTAACCTCTAATGAGAGAGAAGTAATGATTGGGAAAGTTGTTGTCTCGAAACAGATTTCTGTGCTTCACCGTAAAGATTCGTGTAAAATCTCTGTACGTCCTTTTGAGGCATAAATTTTTGTGCTTCTGCCCCAGGTTGTTATCTAACTTTCGTTGGCTCAACACTTTTTGATTTGAGCAACAGAAGGTCTTCGAAAAAATTCGTCTTTACCTGCTGGTTTGTTTTGACAGATTTCTGCCATTTTCTGCATTTGCTTCTTGTTGGTTCCTTTTTGAGTTCTTTTGGGGAATTGAGATTTTTGAGGGAAGTGCTACAGTAGCTAGTGTTTTAATGGAAGCTTTATTGGTGTTGTAACTGAACCTAAAGAATTATTACCTTGAGTGCATTAATGTTCCTAATAAAGATTGTGTGAAGTTTTGTATGAAGGAAAAATTTCAGGTGTATGGAAGGAATGAGTAATGAGATGAAGAATGGACTAAAGCTCAATCTTGGGGATGCCACACGTGTCACCCCAAGAAATATCCAAGAAGTATAAGTGTCAAAGCTTGGGGATGCCCAAGGCATCCCCTTCTTCATCAATAAAAATTCTAGGTTTCTTCCAAACACTTCATTTTTATTGTTCAATGCAAAGTTGTGTTGTTTTTGGAGCGTCTTCTTTTTTGTTTTTGTTTTGGTTTTTCGTTTGCTTTGTTTTCTTAGTTTGCTGAATAAATTGGTTGGACCCCCTCTTTCATACATTGGTTTTCAAATAGTTTGGTTTGGATTGGAAAAAGAGTAGGAAAGTTCATGCTTAAGTGGTAAAGAGAGCTTGTTTTTTGACTGTGGCCTATGCTTTGTCATGCCATGCTTGATATTGATTTGGCTTTATGCTTAGTATTCTTTGTTGTAGCATGACTTGTTATAAACAATTGAGATTGCTTAATGTGCCTTGGACGAATCATGCGTTGTTTTAGCATATTAAAGCATAGTATTGTGGTATTCTCCTTTGATGCTTTATTTGGGTTGAGTTGGCACATGCTCACACCATGTTATGACTATCCAAATTCACCATAGCCTTTATGATCCTTTATATTTCAACTTGTAGTATCACTTTATGCTTTGATCAATGATGTTTTGTCGCTCTGCATGATTATGGCCATTATTGCTCTCTTAGTTTGTCGCTCCCAGTCTTTTGCTAGCCTCCGTAATCAAGTATGAGTTCCACTCATGCATCCAACTCCCTAAACCAAGTTATTCCAAAGAGTCCACCATACCTACCTATTAGCATATGCTATTCCAAGTATATTCATGTTTTTGTTTACCTTCCAAATTAAACTTGTTATGAGAAAACTAGTGATTAAAGCTCTCACAAACTTGATGGCACACTTTACTTTTCTTGCCCTTAATAAACTTGAACCATTGTGTCATCTATGTTGTATATGCTTGCACTTATTTGTTGGGGATTAGCAGAACCATGCTGTCATGGGGAACGCTTTCAACATTGCACTTGTACTTTGTACCTAGTTGATATCATGCTCTTTTGTCTATGGATGTCGTCGGTGTGAAATGAAAGGGGAGCTCGTAAGTCTATGGAGTTATGTATATGTGTTAGAGAAACGCCTGGGCTGCTGGTATAATCCATGCTGTCATGGTGGAAACCTGCAGCGTAACCATAATGAGCTGTCTATGAAGCATTCTTCTTATAAAAAAAGATTCAGATATTGAGAAAAAAGAGAAAAAGAAAAAATATGAGAAAAGAGGAAAGAGAGAAAAAAGCACCATATTCCCATGGTAAATAAGAAGATTGCTGAGATGCTCGTTGTCTGCTTGCCTTGTCATTTTGATATGGGATTCTTCCGTATCATCGGGCAAGGGGTACCCCGTTGGCGGTTCTCTATGATACACATGTACTTACGATGACAAGAACTTACCGGTGACTAAACTTGAGTAGCATGAGGATCAGCCCTCGTATTCAAGGGACATGAGATTTCCAACTTATACTTTGTCAAGCATATACACCATAGTTTGTTCACTTTAACCTTAATCACTTCAAGATGCGTATGATAGGGGCAATGAGAGCTGAAAGCTAATAAGTACCATAATTTTTGGAAGCTCTTTATGAGACTTGAATCCCTACTTCCTTCTATGAAGGCCTTTCTTTTACTTTTATGTTGAGTCTCCACCTTCTATCTTTATGCACCTACTTTGAGAGCATAGTGGCCATTCTTAGTTCTATGTGCATTGTCCCAAGACTTGTTGATTGATGCATAGCTTTGATATTGGTTGTTTTAAACTATTTGTATCTAGTCACTCTTATGAACTTTGAAGGTGTCCTATGCATTTATATTTGCTACTCTATGAGGGACAAGCTGAATACTATTATGCTATGTTTTCTTTATGTGAAACAAACAAATGTCTTGCAAAGCATTGTTATTCATGAATCTTTTGTTTGTGCCTTTTCATGTTGCATCATAGTTTCTTTGTCTTATTGCTAGAACTTTGTCTTTCATGTTATGATTGAAGTACTATGATCCTAGCTATCATTGTTTTACAAATGTATCTATAATTTTTGATGTTCCATGCTTGGTTTTATCTACTTTCTTATGTGTTGTTCCAACTTTGGAGTACTTTTCATAGACTTTCTTGGACTAACCTATTAACAAGATGTCATAGTGCCAGTTGCCTGTTTTCTACTATTTTTGGTTCCAGGAAAGTCAGAAAATGAATATTCTCGGAATTGGACCGGACAAAAGCCAAAGTTGTTATTTTTCCGGAAGACTCACGGAGCCAGAAGGAGAGTTGGAGAGGGGCCACAGGGTGGCCGGATGGCTCAGTGTACGGCGCTAGAAAAGTGCTGGTGCGGTGTTGATGTAGAGCTTGTTGGGAACCCCAAGAGGAAGGTATGATGAGCACAGCAGCAAGTTTCCCTCAGTTATGAAACCAAGGTTTAATCGAACTAGTAGGAGCAAGGAAACACCCCAAAGGTGTTGCTAGCTGAGCCTTGGAAGGGCGCACTACCGGTGCTAGTAGCAACGTGGAGACCTGCACAACACAACCACAGAACTTTGTCCCCAACTTGAGATGAGGTTGTCAATCTCACCGTGTTTTGCGGAAAACAAAGGATTAAACATATCAAATGGAAGGAAGCAATAGTTTGCAGAAAGGAAACATAAAGCAGTAAACAATTTATAGATTGTATGTAAAGAAAAAGGACCGGGATCCATAGTTCACTAGAGGTGGCTCTCCTTAAGATAGATAAAATGCTGGGTGAACAAATTACAGCGGGGCAATTGACAAACACCGAGAAAGCAATACATGCATATACTAATCATCTTGACTCCTTTGAGACTTGATTGGGCATTACAACATTATACATAGACCGCCATCCAACTACATCTATGACTAATAATCCACCTTCAGGTTATCATCCGAACCCCTCTAGTATTAAGTTGCAAGCAACGGATTATTGCTTTACGGACTGCGTGTAATGTAAACAATACGATTGTTCTATGAACAAAGGATTGTTGTTTTCTCCCTAGTAGCAACAGCACATCTAGTACCTTCGAGCATAAATACTAACTATTGGAGTTGCTAGCATCTACTTGGCCAAGATAGCTACTAACAACGGAAAGCATGCAAGATCACAAATAACAAAGACATGATAGAATCAATAATCAATCTGAAATAGCATCTCAATATCCATCGGATCCCTGCAAACACAACATGCAGAATTACAAATAGATGATATTGATCATGAACGGAGCTCACAAGATCTAGACATGAAAGCACAAAGGAGGAGAACCAGCCATCTAGCTACTACATGGATCCGTAGTCCAAGGATGAACTACTCACGCATCACACTGGAGGCTTGCCTGGTGATGAAGAAGGCCTCCAGGGTGAATTCCCCTCTCCGGCAGGGTGCCGGGAAGAGCTTGAGATCCCTCCCGATCTAGGGATGGAGATGACGGTGGCTACAGACTCTTTTGTGGATTTTTTGATCGGGCCCTTAGGGTTTTTGTCCCGAGGGCATCTTATAGGCGGAAGGAGAGGCCGAGGGGGTGCCTGGGCTGGCCACACCACCCCCTGGCGCGGGCCAAGCCTGGCCGTGCGGCCAGGTGGTGTGGCCGCCCTCTGACCCCTCTCCGTCTCGTATTCTGGCATCTGATGACTTTCGGAAAAATAGGCACTTTGGATTTTGTCCCGTCCAATTCCGAGAATATTCATTTTCTGACTTTCCTGGAACCAAAAACAGCAGAAAACAGGCAGCTGGCACTGTGACTCTTGTTAATAGTTTAGTCCAAGAAATCATATGAAAATTACTCCAAAGTGTGGACAAAACAGAAGAAAGTGGATAAAACCAAGAATGGAACATCAAAAATTATAGATACATTTGCAATGTATCAACATCCCCAAGCTTAACTCCTGCTTGTCCTCGAGTAGGTAAGTGATAAAAAGAAAGAATAATTTTTGAGGTGACATGCACCATCAAGGACTTGATCAAAGTATTTGTAAAACATTCAAAGCTGGGATCAAAGTACTTCAATCATAACATGAAAGACAAAGTTCTAGCAATAAGACAAAGAAACTATGATGCAACATGAAAAGGCACAAACAAAAAATTCATGAATAACAATGCTTTGCAAGACCTTTGTTTGTTTCACATAAAGGAAACCTAGCATAATAGCATTCATCTTGTCCCTCATAGAGTAGCAAATATAAATGCATGGCACACCTTCAAAGTTCATCAGAGTGACTAGATATAAATAGTTTAAAACAAGCAATATCAAAGCTATGCATCAATCAACAAGTCTTGGGACAATGCACATAGAACTAAGAATGGCCACTATGCTCTCAAAGTAGGTGCATAAAGATAGAAGGTGGAGACTCAACATAAAAGTAAAAGAAAGGCCTTCATAGAAGGAAGTAGGGATTCAAGTCTCATAAAGAGCTTCCAAAAATTATGGTACTTATTAGCTTTCAGCTCTCATTGCCCCTATCATACGCATCTTGAAGTGATTAAGGTTAAAGTGAACAAACTATGGTGTATATGCTTGACAAAGTATAAGTTGGAAATCTCATGTCCCTTGAATACGAGGGCTGATCCTCATGCTACTCAAGTTTAGTCACCGGTAAGTTCTTGTCATCGTAAGTACATGTGTATCATAGAGAACCGCCAACGGGGTACCCCTTGCCCGATGATACGGAAGAATCCCCATATCAAAATGACAAGGCAAGCAGACAACGAGCATCTCAGCAATCTTCTTATTTACCATGGGAATATGGTGCCTTTTTCTCTCTTTCCTCTTTTCATAATATCCCTTTTTTTATTTTTTCTCTTTTTTTCTCAATATAGGACTCTTTTTTATAAGAAGAATGCTTCATAGACAGCTCATTATGGTTACGCTGCAGGTTTCCACCATGTCAGCATGGATTAGACCAGCGGCCCAGGCGTTTCTCTAACACATATACATAACTCCATGGACTTACAAGCTCCCCTTTCATTTCACAATCGCGACATCCATATACAAAAGAGCATGATATCAACTAGGTACAAGTACCAAGTGCAATGTTGAAAGCGTTCCCCATGAAAGCATGGTTCTGCTAATTCCCAACAAATAAGTGCAAGCATATACAACATAGATGACACAATGGTTCAAGTTTATTAAGGGCAATAAAAGTAAAGTGTTCCATCAAGTTCGTGAGAGCTTTAATCACTAGTTTTCTCATAACAAGTTTAATTTGGAAGGTAAAAAAGCATGAATATAATTGGAATAGAATAAGCTAGTAGGTAGGTATGGTGGACTCTTTGGAATAACTTGGTTTAGGGAGTTGGATGCATGAGTGGAACTCATACTTGGTTGTGGAGGCTAGCAAAAGACTGGGAGCGACAAACTAAGAGAGCAATAATGACGATAATCATGCAGAGCGACAAAACATCATTGATCAAAGCATAAAGTGATACTACAAGTAGAAAACTAAAGGATCATAAAGGCTTATGGTGACTTGAGATAGTCATAACATGGTGTGAGCATGTGCCAAGTTAACCCAAATAAATCATCAAAGGAGAATACCACTATACTATGCTTTAATATGCTAAAACAACGCATGATTCATCCAAGGCACATTAAGCAATCTCAATTGTTTATAACAAGTCATGCTACTGGAAAGAATACTAAGCATAAAGCCAAAACAATATCAAGCATGGCATGACAAAGCATAGGCCATAGTCAAAAACGAGCTATTTTTACCACATAAGCATGAACTTTCCTACTCTTTTCCAAACCAAACCAAACTATTTGCAAACCAATGTATGAAAGAGGGGGTCCAACCAATTTATTCAGCAAACTAAGCAAACCAAGCAAACAAAAAACCAAAACGAAAACAAAAAATAAGATGCTCCAAGAACAACACAATTGTGCATGAAACAATAAAAATGAAGCGTTTGGAAGAAACCTGGGATTTTTATTGATGAAGAAGGGATGCCTTGGGCATCCCCAAGCTTTGACGCTTGTACTTCTTGGATATTTCTTGGGGTGACACGGTGGCATCCCCAAGCTTGAGCTTTAGTCCATCCTTCATCTCGTTACTCATTCCTTCCATACACCTGAAATTTTTCCTTCATACAAAACTTCACACAATCTTTATTAGCAACATTAGTGCACTCAAGATAAATAAGTCTTAACATTCAGTTCTAACACCAAATAAACTTCCATTAGAACACTAGCTACTGTAGAACTTCCCTCAAAAAGCTCAATTCCCCAAAAGAACTCAAAAAGGATTCAACAAGAAGCAAATACAGAAAATGGCAGAAATCTGTCAAAACAGACCAGCAGGTAAAGAAAACTTTTTTCGAAGACCTTATGTTGCTCAAATAAAAAAGTGTTGAACTTATGAAAGTTATATAACAACCTGGGGCAGAAGCACAAAAATTTACGCCTCAAAAAGACGTTCAGAGATTTTACACGAATTTTTACGGTGAAGCATAAAAATCTATTTAAGGACAGCAACTTTCCCAATCATTACTTCTCTCTCATTAGAGGTTACTCTTGGAACAAAAAGCAAATAAAAAGGATAAGGAGAGGTTATTACTGAAGTAATAACTTCCAAGACTCATTTAAAACTTTTGGGTTATCTCCGAATAAGTACTTTTCTTTAACGCCTTTAAGTTAGGCATAAGAAGCAAGAAAAAGAATCAAGTGTTCTCAAATGAAGAAGCATTAAGACCAAATTTTGTTTTCATAGGAGAAGCAAAAGAAATCTTCTCTCTCTTCTTAGGGAAGTGTTCTATACCTTTCTTGAGTGGGAGTTGATATTTAATGGTGCCTTCTTTCATATCAATGATGGCACCAACAGTTCTAAGAAAAGGTCTTCCCAAAGTAATAGGACAAGAAGCATTGCATTCAACATCCAAAACATACAAATCAACGGGTACATAGGCATTGTTAACCATAATAAGAACATCATTAAGACTCCCCATGAGTTTCTTTTTAGCATTATCATCAAGTGGGACATTCAAATAACAATCTTCAAGTGGAGGCAAATCAAGCATATCATAAATCCTTCTAGGCATAATAGAAACACTACTATCAAGATCACATAAAGATTTGAAATCAAAGTCATTCACTTTCATATTAATGATGGGTTCCCAACCATCTTCTTGTTTTATAGGAATAGAAGCTTTATGGTTCATCTTTTCTTCCTTAATCTTTATGAGAGCATCAGTAATGTGTTTTATAAAGGCCATGTTCATAGCACTAGCATTAGGACTTTTAGCAAGATTTTGTAGGAACTTAATAACTTCAGAGATATTGCAACCATCAAGATCAAAATCAAAATTATCATCTAAAGTAGTAGAACTATTACTAGCCTCAACACTAGTGGTGGTAATAGTAGAAACACTAATGTTTCTAATAATTTCATCTTCTCTTTCCCACTTAGAATGTAATTCAGCTAATAGTCTAACATTTTCATCAATTCTTACTTGTATAGCATTAGTAGCTGCAAAGGGATTATCATTAGTTTCAGGTTTAGCAGCTATTTTATTTAAAGAAGATTGAGCTTTAGCCAAAGATGCTATATTTCTTTCTGAAGGGAATATGCCCGAGAGGCAATAATAAAGTGGTTATTATCTTATTCCTTGTTTATGATAAATGTTTATTTTGCATGCTATAATTGTATTGATAGGAAACGTCAATACATGTGTGTTTAATAAACAAATAAAAGGTTCCTAGTCATGCCTCTCTTATAGACTAGCTCGTTGATTAACAAGATGATCAAGGTTTCCTGATCATGGACATTGGATGTTGTTAATAACGAGGTCACAACATTGGTGGAATGATGTGATGAACATTCATCCGAAGTATAGCCTTACGATCAGAGTCATTATGTTTATATTGCTATAACATCATACGAAGTAATATTAGTCCTTAGACCATGAGATCATGTTAATTGCTAACACCGGAAGAGTATCTTGATAACATCAAATGTCACACCGTAACAGGGTGGCTATAAAGGTGGGTTCAGTGCTACAGAGGTGTTATGTTGAGGCTCATGGATCAAGAGTGGGATTTTTCCATCCCGATGATGGATAGATATACTCTGGGCCCTCTCGGTGATATCACATTGAAATAGCTTGCAAGCAAGTGATGTGATCACTAGAATGTTATATTACGGGAACGAGAAAAGAGTACATGTCGGTAACGAGATCAAACTAGGTATGGAGATACCGATGATCGAATCTCGGACATATAATATATCACGGGACAAAGGGATTTAGTTACTAGCGTTAAAGGTTCTCACGATCACAGAAGTCATCGTTAAATGTGTAGGAGTCAGTATGGATCTCCAGGTCCCGCTTTTGATTATTGATCTGAGAGGGGTCTCGATCATGTCTGCATTATTTGCGAACCGTAGGGTGACACACTTAAGGGATACCGACACCATTTGGAGCAAATATGTTTCAGATAAAGATTTAAGAAAGCGCTGGAATTATTTCAATAGACACCAAACTGCTTTTGGGTGAAATTGCTGAAATTGGTTCTGCATGTAATATTGAAATGTTGCAGGGGGTTTTATCTGAATGTTTGTTAATTAAAGTAATTAACAAAATTCTGAATAAAATTAATAAAAGAGTTTTATTAAATGAGAGAGCATTAAATTTGGAGAAATTTAATGCATTTAAAGTGGAGACTTTAAAAGAGAATGTGAAGGGGCAAATTTATGTGGAGGGAGTTACCACCACATGAATGGAGGAGGTGAAGGGTCACCTCCTCCATGCGCCAGCCATGAAGGAGGGGCACCCCCTCCTCCTATAAAAGGCCACCCCCTCCTTACTTCTCACACACACCTTCTTGTGAAGGATCTCTCTCCCCTTCTAGTATTATTCCCCCATGGTCTCGGATTAGCGAGATACATGTTCCCGGTGGCTTTATCTGGAAAGGAGCTGCTGCTTCTGCTGCTTTGCTAGAGCGAGGGATGGAGGTTGTCGGGGTACCGGACGTGTGTGCGATCACGGATGGACCGCTGCTTTGCGGTGCTGGACTTGGTGGTGCTGGAGCTGGATCTGATGGACGTGCTGGAGCCGGACCTGCTGGACTTCATCATGATCTTGAGATCAGCAAGTGTACGACTACATCAACCACGAGTTCCTACTCGTTAACAAAGCTCGTTGTCTTCGAGGGTAAGTTCTCCATGGATGTATGTCCACCCGTTGCTTTGTACCTAGTAGATAGATCTTGGCGTGTAGTTCACACCGTAGGAAATTTTTTATTTTCTATGCCATGACCCAACAAAGGGTATCAAAGCCTGATCTATGCGTAGGTGCTTAGCACGGGTAGTACACATATGTTTATATGTGGGCGATGATGATCATGTTATTGCATCTTCTATGTATTTTGGATATTGGTGGCATAGTGGGATGAAGCGGCCCAGACCAACCTTACATGTCATCGTACATGAGACCGGTTCCACGACTGACATGCAACTTGTTTTGCATAAGTGGCTGGCGGGTGTCTGTCTCTCCTACTATAGTCAATATCTAATTTACGACGAGTTGCTAATAACTTAGTTATCCTCGTTGTGGTTCATGTTCGTAGGTAAGAACGGTTCTATCTCCGAAAGCCCTAAGCCACGTAAAACTTGCAATTGACAAATTAGAGGCGTCTAGTTTAGATCGTTGCTGGGCTAGTGTCTTGATATGGTATTGTTGTAAGTAGATGTATGATAGATACTCTTACAACACACTCAACGTGTAAGTTCCATAGACCTTGGCCTTACACACAAAGGAATGATAGAGATCATACCACGATGCATATGATGGTGATCAAATTCATGGACCAAATCATCTCACTTTACACATTAGATGTTAGCATCTTATACTGCTAGTTTGACGCTTTCTGTAGCATTGTAAGATGATCCCTCTTTTAAATATCAAGATAAAATGTGTTCTTCCTTAAGTATGCACCGTTATATGGATCGCGTTTCGAGACATCACGTGATGATCGGGTGTTCTCAACTCTACGCTTTCATGCAACAGGTGTAAGACAGTTTTACACACGCGAATACTAAGGTTCTTACTTGGCGAGCCTAGCATGTACACACATGGCCTCGGAACACGGATAGAAAGGTTAAGCATGAGTCATATAGTTGATGTGATGACCATATTGATGCTCGCTTTTGAAGCTACACCGACTCACGTGATGATCGGACTTGGTGTAGTGGATTTGGTTCATGTAATCACCAAAAAGGCACGAGGGATGTCGTTTTTCAGTGGGAGTTCATTTCTAATTTGGATTAGTCGAACTCAATTTGTCATAAACTAAATCAAAGTGAATTTGCATAATTTGTTGTAGACATTGGCATCTGTTCACTACCTTATGCTTAGTTTTAATTGAGACAATAGAACTATAGAATTCTGGATATTTACTTTATGAACTGGTATCGTATTGTTTTGAATGTCAATTTAAAGTTTATAAGTCCAATTGCAAACTTTCAGCAAACTCTATTTACTCCATGAAGTTTAATAAGTAGTATTAAATCAAGATTAAGAATTCCAATGTTAGTATCTAAAGTATCATGTTTGCCTCCATGATTATTGATATTCAAAAGTTGTTTTAATATCAAGATTATATTGGAGCTGAAAATTGTTTTAGAAACCATCATGTGTGAAAGATATTGTGATATCTGAAACAATGTTTTTGATTGCATTATGATAGAGTATAATTTAGCAAAATACATGTTCTCATATTGTATGAGAATTTGTGAAGGATGGAGATGCTAGGCATCCGAATCTACCAAAAAGGTTTTAGGAACTGATATTATACTCGTGATTCTTCCTTATAAGCTATAGTAGCTTGATCATGAAAGTTGTCATGATAAGGATGAGTAGAAGCTGTAAGTAAAATGTTTACTACACTAATAGATTACTAAAGAATGGTTTTTTGAAAGAACACCAAACATTTGATGATGGTGATCCACTTCAAAGTGCAAGTCCAAAGGTATTAGTATTTGACTATATATGCTTTGTACCATGTGTCATGTTGATGACACCACTATTTATGTTGATAGATTCTTTTAAAAGAAAAGGAATTGCTGAAAGAGAATCTATAAAATATTTGGCAGAAAATAAAAGGTTGGAGATGTCCAACTTAGGTATATAGAAGATATACATGTTATGGATATATTCCTTGCTTGTTAAACAATGTGGTTCTTAGGTATTGGATACCGGTATTGGATACCGAATTGGTTCGTATGAAGTGTCATACAGGACAACGCAATTCATGAACTATAATGGCCTAAGTAACTAGCAAGAGAATGAGTGATGATGTTCATCGAAAACAAATAAAGTGTTATTGTGTTTTTCGTTGTCATCAAACCAAGCCTTCAAGATTTGTTTAAATAATTGTTATTTTGTTCCGGTATCATGAGAACTATGGTTGTTCAAATAATTACCGTATTCCATAAAGGATGGATGAACTTTTACAAGTCTAGTTGGAGAAATCACATCCATAAACACTATTGCTAAAATGTCGCAAGACAAATGATTGAAAGATCACTTATGAAGTGACATCGCTGTTTAAATTATATTTGAAAGAAAACATGAAGAAACTCCATGTTGATGGATTTTTGGAGTCTTTTGATTTTGATCAATTGACGCATGTGAGACTTTCCTCGAGATAATTGAAACTCCGTCCATAGGCCAGAAAGGAACGGATGACTAGCTTATTGTAAATTGTGCATGCTGATGTGCATAGTCCATTATGTGTAGCCATATGCGATGGATCTTTTTGCTTCATATGCTTTCTCCGAAAATTTGAGTGAATATATCTGTATATTTACTTAACAAGGAAGAAGTATGAAACATTTGAAAATTGTTCAAAGACTTTCAAGATGAAGTGGAAAATCATTGTAACAAGAAAATAAAGAGTTTATGATTCGATCATAAAGGAAGATATTTGAGTTACATGTTTAGCAAAAACACCTAAGACTTGAGGAATTGTTCCATAATTTGTGTTTCCCGATAAACCATAGGAGTATGGCATATTCGAGAGATAAAATCAAACCATGTTTGACATGGTAAGATCAAGGGTGTCATTTATAAAACTGCCATTATGCTTTAAGGATTGAAGCTTTAGAGACTACCGCTTTTACACTGAAAAGAGCACCATCGTGATCCATTGAAATGACACCATATGAGTTATGGTTTGGGATAAAACCCGAATTGTCTTTTCTTAAATTTTGGTATGCTATGCATAAGTAAAATGTTTACAACCAAAGTTGGATAAGCACGTCTTTGTAGGTTATCCCAAAGAATTTGTTGGGAATTTCTCCATAACACCGAGGACAAAAGAGTTTGTTACTTGGAACGTCAAGTTTCTTGAGAAGGAATTTTTCGTGAAAAGTTAAGTGGGAGGACAATAGAACTTTGATAAGGTTGTTGAACCTTAGCTATATGTGCTAAGTAGCCTTGGCAAGAAAGTGTCCGTGGCCATACAATGCTCATGGCTCTCGTGATTACAAAAGGTGTGATCTCGGAGATTAGAGTTCCTATAGAACTGTGTGGGTCGGTAAGAATCAAATAGTAAGATTTGAAACAGAAGTCGTTATTGTTTTGACAATGATGAACCGACTGCATGCAAAGAAGCGATGATGGGCCCTGACTCCATAAAATGACTAGAAGTCATAGAATCCGTGATAGTATCCATACACGAGAAATCAAGTTTCTGAACTTGGAAGATCCTCCGGAAAGGCATGAAGCCTATCGGTTGTGTTTGGATCTATAAAGAAATAGACATGGATGTTTAACATCTATGAAATAGTCGACATGTCGGAAAGAAGTTTACGGCAATGTTCAAGGAGTTGACTATGACAAGATTTGATCTTTCATAGCGATATTTAGTCTTGACGGATTAATGTAGCAACCACTACATATAATTTGGTATATGGTAGTTGAATAAACAAAACAAGGTTCTTCTAATAGAATGGTTACCTAGGACGTGTACATGACACGGTCCGAAGGGTTTTGTTAATTCAAAGGGTGCTAAAAGGGCATGCAAACTTCAATAGTTGAAGTGAGCATAGCGGAGTTGGAATCTTCACCATGATGAAAATGTTAAAAGAGTTTAATTTCATCGGAGATGATGAAGATTCTTGCATTTGCAAGAAATTACGTGGGAGCGCTGAGACATATTTCTAATACATTATGTAGAGGACATGGTGTTGATTGGAAATGATGTATCTTGTATTGACATAAGTTAAGAATTTCATTAAAATAGGATTTCGATGAAAGACTTGGGCAAAACCGGAATATTAGGCATCAATATCTATATGGATAGATTAAGGCGCTAATATGGTTGTTCCAGACATACATATATGAGATATTGAAAGGGTTCAATATGGAAAAAACAAGAAAGGTTCTTGCTGCATGGAAAGGATTGTATCAAAATTCAAGTGTTTCAACACTTGGTGAGTAAAATCACATGAAGATTTTGATCGATTATACCATGATATGTATATATCCAGAATGTCCTATGCTCTAAATGTTATGAGCATATACCAGAATGATTCATAAGATGATCATTGGACAATAGTGAAGATATTCTTATGAGCTTTGGAAGAACTAAGAATATATAATGTATAAGTGACAAATAGTTAAAGGTAGTTCATTGTAAAGTGTTACATTGATACTAGTTTTGTCACAAGATACAAATTAAATTTATCTCAATTTAGACTATGGGTGGCACAATGTAATGGAAAGGATGTTCCATGATGAATTTGGATGAGTTCCAAAGTTGAGACATTGTGACGGATACTACAACAAAAGGCTAAGTATATAACTGCTATAGTACTCCCTCCATCCCAATTTATGTTGCATATAAGATTTTATCAGAGTCAAACTTTACGTTGTTTGACCAAGTAGTTTGATCCAAATATGAAACTATACAATGCCAAATTAATATTATTAGAATTGTCATAAAACATACATAATATATGTATTTCATATCATATATATTCATATTATTTTGTATATTCTTGGTCAAACTCTGCAAAGTTTGACTTGCACGCAAAATTATGCGCAACATATTATGGGAAGGAGGGAGTAGTAGCAAAGGAGGGCATTTGTGTTAAGTAGTTTGTTATCAAACTAGGTGTGGTTCAAAGTAGGCTAATACTATGAAGATATAATGTGTGACAATAATATCAACATATTTTGAGCCGAACGAACTAAAGGTCTCACCAAAGGACCAAATCTATACAATGCCATCTCATTTGAGAATGAGTGATGCGTAGAGACGCAAAGACATGCAAATACACACGGACTTGAAACTGTCAGATCCAGAGATTATGTTAACCACTAGCAATAGCGTATATGCAACACCAGAAAGCCATAGGTGTTGAATACGCAAAGTTTTTCAAACTAGATTATTGACTCTAGTGCAAGTGGGAGACTGAAGGGAATATGCCCGAGAGGCAATAATAAAGTGGTTATTATCTTATTCCTTGTTTATGATAAATGTTTATTTTGCATGCTATAATTGTATTGATAGGAAACGTCAATACATGTGTGTTTAATAAACAAATAAAAGGTTCCTAGTCATGCCTCTCTTATAGACTAGCTCGTTGATTAACAAGATGATCAAGGTTTCCTGATCATGGACATTGGATGTTGTTAATAACGAGGTCACAACATTGGTGGAATGATGTGATGAACATTCATCCGAAGTATAGCATTACGATCAGAGTCATTATGTTTATATTGCTATAACATCATACGAAGTAATCTTAGTCCTTAGACCATGAGATCATGTTAATTGCTAACACCGGAAGAGTATCTTGATAACATCAAACGTCACACCGTAACAGGGTGACTATAAACGTGGGTTCAAGTCACGAAGTTGTTATGTTGAGGCTCATGGATCAAGAGTGGGATTTTTCCATCCCGATGATGGATAGATATACTCTGGGCCCTCTCGGTGATATCACATTGAAATAGCTTGCAAGCAAGTGATGTGATCACTTGAATGTTATATCACGGGAACAAGAAAAGAGTACATGTCGGTAACGAGATCAAACTAGGTATGGAGATACCGATGATCGAATCTCGGACATGTAATATATCGCGGGACAAAGGGATTTAGTTACTAGCGTTAAAGGTTCTCACGATCACAGAAGTCATCGTTAAATGTGTAGGAGTCAGTATGGATCTCCAGGTCCCGCTTTTGATTATTGATCTGAGAGGGGTCTCGATCATGTCTGCATTATTTGCGAACCGTAGGGTGACACACTTAAGGTATACCGACACCATTTGGAGCAAATATGTTTCAGATAAAGATTTATGAAAGCGCTGGAATTATTTCAATAGACACCGAAACTGTTTCGGGTGAAATTGCTGAAATTGGTTCTGCATGTAATATTGAAATGTTGCAGGGGGTTTTATGTGAATGTTTGTTAATTAAAGTAATTAACAAAATTCTGAATAAAATTAATAAAAAAGTTTTATTAAATGAGAGAGCATTAAATTTGGAGAAATTTAATGCATTTAAAGTGGAGACTTTAAAAGAGAATGTGAAGGGCAAATTTATGTGGAGGAGTTACCACCACATGAATGGAGGAGGTGAAGGTCACCTCCTCCATGCGCCGCCATGAAGGAGGGCACCCCTCCTCCTATAAAAGGCCACCCCCTCCTCACTTCTCACACACACCTCCTTGTGAAGGATCTCTCTCCCCCTCTAGTATTATTCCCCCATGGTCTCGGATTAGCGAGATACATGTTCCCGGTGGCTTTATCTGGAAAGGAGTTGCTGCTTCCGCTGCTTTGCTGGAGCGAGGGACGGAGGTTGTCGGGGTACCAGACGTGTGTGCGATCACGGATGCACCGCTGCTTTGCTGCAGTCTTGGACTTGGTGGTGAGCTGGATCGATAGGCGTCTTTGGAGCCGGACCTGCTGGACTTCATCACGATCTTGAGATCGGCAAGTGTACGACTACATCAACCACGAGTTCCTACTCGTTAACAAAGCTCGTTGTCTTCGAGGGTAAGTTCTCCATGGATGTATGTCCACCCGTTGCTTTGTACCTAGTAGATAGATCTTGGCGTGTAGTTCACACCGTAGGAATTTTTTTGTTTTCTATGCTGCAGACCCAACACTTTCAGCATTAGAGAGTTTCAATTGTAAACTAGGAATTTCCCTATTTAGAATCTCAAGTTGATGGCTAATGTTCTTCAAGATGGTAGAATGTTCCTCCATAGTTTTAGTAAATAGTTTATTTTGGTCATATTGCATTTGCATGAAGTTTTTAGTGGCTCTTTCAACTTCTAGAATTCTTCCTTCACTAGGTAATCCAGGTTTACCATTATAACCATAAGTATTATTAGGAGGGTCGGGCCTATAATTGTTATTACCATAAGCATTGTTGCCAAAATTATTATTTCTTATGAAGTTCACATCAACTTGCTCTTCTTGAGCAACCAAAGAGGCTAAAGGAACATTATTTGGATCAATATGGGCTTTCCGATTCACAAGCATAGACATAATAATATCAATTTTATCACTCGAGGAGGAGGTTTCCTCAACAGAATTTACCTTCCTACCTTGTGGAGCTCTCTCAGTATGCCATTCAGAATAATTAACCATCATATTGTCCAGAAGTTTTGTTACAGCACCCAAAGTGATGGTCATAAAGGTACCTCCAGCAGCAGAATCTAATAGGTTCCTTGAAGAATAGTTCAATCCTGCATAAAAAGTTTGGATGATCATCCAAGCAGTCAGTCCATGAGTGGGACAATTTTTTACCAAAGATTTCATTCTTTCCCAAGCTTGAGCAACATGTTCATTATCAAGTTGTTTAAACTTCATTATTTCACTTCTCATAGATATAATCTTAGCAGGGGGATAGTATTTTCCAATGAAAGCATCTTTGCATTTAGTCCAAGAATCAATACTATTCCTAGTTAAGGAATTCAACCATTCTTTAGCTTTTCCTCTCAAAGAGAAAGGAAACAATTTCAGTTTAATAATATCACCATCTACATCCCTATGCCTTTTCATCTCACAAAGTTCAACAAAGATATTTAGATGGGAAACATCATCTTCATTACCAATACCAGAAAATTGTTCTCTCATAACAAGATTGAGCAAAGCAGGTTTTATCTCAAAGAAAGTATCTTCAGGCATAGGTGGAGGAATAGGTGTGCTCATAAAATCATTGTTGTTGGTGCTAGTGAAGTCACACAACTTAGTGTTTTCAAGAGTAGTCATTTTTTTATTTTTTTAATAAGAAAGCAAACTTGTAAAACTAATTTTTGTGTGTGTTTTTGATAAAGAAACAAGCAAACAAAGCAAAAAGAAACTAAGCAAAACAAAAATAACAAAGTAAAGAGATTGGTTATGAGGGACTCCCCTTGTGAAGATGTCCTTGACTCCCCGGCAACGACGCCATAAAAATGCTTGATGGCTCAGTGTACGGCGCCAGAAAAAGTGCTGGTGCGGTGTTGATGTAGAGCTCGTTGGGAACCCCAAGAGGAAGGTATGATGAGCACAACAGCAAGTTTCCCTCAGTTATGAAACCAAGGTTTAATCGAACTAGTAGGAGCAAGGAAACACCCCAAAGGTGTTGCTAGCTGAGCCTTGGCAGGGCGCATGATACATTGCAAATGTATCTATAATTTTTGATGCTCCATGTTTGGTTTTATCCACTTTCTTGTGTTTTGTCCACACTTTGGAGTACTTTTCATATGATTTCTTGGACTAACCTATTAACAAGAGCCACAATGCCAGCTGCCTATTTTCTGCTGTTTTTGGTTCCAGGAAAGTTAGAAAATGAATATTCTCGGAATTGGATGGGACAAAAGCCAAAGTGCCTATTTTTCCAGAAGACTCTAGGAGCCAGAATACGAGACGGAGAAGAGCCCTGGGGTGGCCACACCACCTGGTGGCGCGGGCCAGGCAGCGCCCGAGGTGGTGTGGGCCCCAGTGCACCCTCGGTCTCCCTCTTCGCCTATAAGAAGCCTTCTAACCTAAAAACTTTGGGGGGTTCAACGTTTTTCCACGAAAAGTTCTGCGCCGCCACTCATCAAGGGGAGATTCGGGGACAAAGTCTCTGTTAGGCACCTGCGGGAAGTGCCCCCGGAGCCATCTCCATCGATCTTCACCATCATCTTCATCGACCATCCATGTTTCCTCCATCTATGAGTGAGTAATCCCCCGCTGTAGGCTATGGGGATGGTAGGGATTGGATGAGATCGTTCATGTAATGGCATCAGATTGTTAGGGCATAGTGCCTAGTATCTTTTAGTAGTGTTTTATGACTTTGTTGCGACTTGTTGTGCTTAATGCTTGTCACTAGGGCCCAAGTGCCATGATTTCAGATCTGAACTTATTATTGATTCATCATGATAGTATTGTTTTGGGTCTTATCTACAAGTTGTATACACACATCGTTTTCCGGAACCTATGGTCCTAAAGTGACAGAAATCGGGGTAGCCAGAAGGGAAAGGCTTTGATGTGAGGATCACATGTGTTCACGGAGTGTTAATGCTTTGCTCCGGTGCTTTATTAAAAGGAGCACCTTAATTGCCAGTAGTTCCCTAGAGGCCCCGCTGCAAACGGGCTGGCAGGACAAAAGATGTTGTGCAAGTTCTCATTGCGAGCATGCCTAGGATTGTCTAGTACTTGGATGCTTTATCTTATTTATCTGCAATTGCCCTATGTTCTGATTGCTATGTGAATTGTCTTGTCCATGCAACGCCCGTCCATCCATCCCTATGCCTACCGCACTCGAATCCAACTATTTACTGCTTTTGTTACTACTGTCTTTGTTTTTTGCTCATCACTTTACTATTCCTACTACAAAACTGTTGCTACTGATAAACTGTTGTGAGCAAGATTGTTTCCAGGTGCAGCTGAATTGACAACTCAGTTGTTAAGACTGATAAGTATTCTTTGGCTCCCCTTGTGTCGAATCAATAAATTGGGTTTCACTTCCCTCGAAAATACTGCGACACCCCCCTATACTTGTGGGTCATCAAGACTATTTTCTGGCACCGTTGCCGGGGAGCATAGCTTTATTTATCAAGTTCACTTGGATTCACTTTGGTTCAAGCTAAGTTTATCTTTCTCCTTGTTTGCTTGTTTCTTTATCAAAAATACAAAAAAATTAGTTCCTACTCTAGTTGTTACTTTCGTTGGTCTGTTATTGTCTTGCTTTGTCATGCTTGATGTCAATGGTTGGTTTCTTTGAAACTGAATCTTATTGGCAAGATGGGTTCACGGAAGATCAAAATTATTATTATAAGGAACACTGCTTGTCACAAAAAGGGAAACACTTATGGGAACAAATTGATAGATTGTATACCATTGCTAGAAACGTGTGCTCTACTTATAATGTTACTTATTGCTGTGATGAGTCTTGTTGCAGAAAGAGGTATAAACACCTCCCTTTTCAATGTGAGTATAGTGATAATGATACCATATCTTCCTATGCTAAAGGAATTTATGACTTTTATGATGCGGAACAGATTGAAGAATTTATTGCTTGGAAGGGTGCTTTTGAACTTGCTAGTTTGCTTGAAAATATTGATGATTCACCTTATAAGTATGAGGTTTATGGTATACTTAAATTTTGCTTTGATAATTACAAGGATGAAAATAACCATATCCTTGAATATTTTAATAGATGCTTTCTACAAATGGAAGAGACTAATGCCTTGCAGGACCCTATGGAAGAGACTAATGCCTTGCAAGATCCTATGGAAGAAGAAATTGATGAACCTGAAATCTCATTAGATGAAAAAGAGGAGGAGAGTGATGAATAAAAGGAGGAAGAATGGATTAGATACCCATGCCTACCTTCTAATGAGAGTGACTCTTTATCCCTTACATTATTTGATTGTCCTCCATGCTTACTAAAGGAGGATGGATATTATGTTCCCGAGGTTTCCTTTGAAAATGTTTATGATAAGGCTCTAGTGCTTGTAGATCATGAAAAGCATGCTTTATGTGATAGTTATATTGTTGAGTTTATTCATGAGGCTACTAAAAATTATTTTGAGAGAGGAAAATATGGTGGTAGGAGTTTTCATGGTATTGAAACACCTCTCTATGTGCTGAAAGTTTTGAAGTTACTCTTGTTTTATCTTCCTATGCCTGTCACTTTGTTATTTGCTTACACGATTCCTATGCATAGGAAGTGGGTTAGACTTAAATGTGTTTTGGATTTGCTTCTTGATGCTATTTTTTACTTCACTTCATATTTCTTATGAGAGCATCCTCTCAAACTTTTATGCCTGAAGATTATAATATGTCTATTATTCTTGGGAGACCTTTTCTTAAATACTGCAGGAGCTGTTATTAATTGTAATCAAGGGAAGGTGACCTTCAATGTTAATGACAAGGAACACATTGTCTATTTCCTCAAGAAGATTGAAAGGACTTATGGTTTGAATTCAATTGAACATGTTAAGGGCATTCAAGTTGGAGAAATATATTGTCCCATACCAAGAGAAAAAATTGAAACTATTATGATTGGGACCATTACTATCAAGGTTGAGGTAACATAATCATTAGTGGAATACAAAGTTTTGTCTCATATGAAATTGTTTTGGTAGCAATACCTGATCAACCTTGTTAACAAAAGGATTTCATTGAACAAAACAATGTTTTCACCATGATTATCTTTGCTTACTTCTATTCTATTCACTTTAGTTTTTGCTCATGCCTAACTTAAAGGCATTAAATAAAAGTACTTGTTGGGAGATAACCCAAGAGTTTTAGTTGAGTCTTGGAAGTTATTACCTCTGTAATAACCTATCCTTATCCTTTTTATTTGCTTTTTGTGCCAAGAGTATCCTCTAATGAGAGTGAAGTAATGATTGGGAAAGTTGCTGTCCCGAAACAGATTTTTGTGCTTCACCATAAAAATTCCTGAGAGAGCTCTGTATGTCGGATTGAGCTGTAATGTTTTGTGCCTCTGTCCCAGGTTGTTATCTAACTTTCGTTAGTTCAACACTTTTTGATTTGATCAACAGAAGGTCTTCGAAAAAATTCATCTTTACCTGCTGGTCTATTTTGACAGATTTCTGCCATTTTCCGCATTTGCTTCGTGTTAGTTCTTTCTTGAGTTCCTTTGGGGAATTGAGATTTTTGAGGGAAGTGCTACAGTAGCTAGTGTTCTAATGGAAGTTTATTTGGTGTTAGAATTGCACCTTGAGACTTATTTATCTTGAGTGCACTAATGTTGCTAATAAAGATTGTGTGAAGTTTTGTATGAAGGAAAAATTTCAGGTGTATGGAAGGAATGAGTAATGAGATGGAGGATGGACTAAAGCTCAAGCTTGGGGATGCCACGCGTGTCACCCCAAGAAATATCTAAGAAGTACAAGCGTCAAAACTTGGGGATGCCCAAGGCATCCCCTTCTTCATCAATAAAAATCCCAGGTTTCTTCCAAACACTTCATTTTTATTGTTTCATGCACAGTTGTGTTGTTCTTGGAGCGTCTTCTTTTTGTTTTCGTTTTGGTTTTTAGTCTGCATGGTTTGCTTAGTTTGCTGAATAAATTGGTTGGACCTCCCCTTTCATACGTTGGTGTTCAAATAGTTTGGCTTGGTTTGGAAAAGAGTAGGAAAGCTCATGCTTAAGTGGTAAAGAGAGCTTGTTTTTTACTGTGGCCTATGCTTTGTCATGCCATGCTTGATATTGTTTTGGCTTTATGCTTAGTATTCTTTGCTGTAGCATGACTTGTTATAGACAATTGAGATTGCTTAATGTGCCTTGGATGAATCATGCGTTGTTTTAGCATATTAAAGCATAGTATAGTGGTATTCTCCTTTGATGTTTTATTTGGGTTGAGTTGGCACATGCTCCCACCATGTTTTAACTATCTCAAGTCACCATAGCCTTTATGATCCTTTAGTTTTCAAATTGTAGTATTGCTTTATGCTTTGATCGATGATGTTTTGTCGCTCTGCATGATTATGGCCATTATTGCTCTCTTAGTTTGTCGCTCCCAGTCTTTTGCTAGCCTCCACAACAAAGTATGAGTTCCACTCATGCATCCAAATCCCTAAACCAAGTTTTCCCAAAGAGTCCACCATACCTACCTATTAGCTTATGCTATTCCAAGTATATTCATGCTTTTGTTTATGTTCCACTTGTTATGAGAAAACTAGTGATTAAAGCTCTCACGAACTTGATGGCACACTTTACTTTTTGCCTCTAATAAACTTGAACCATTGGGTCCTTCTTTGTTGCGTATATGCTTGCTCTTTATAAGTTGAAATTAGCAGAACCATGTTTCACGGGGAACACTTTCAACATTGCACTTGTACTTTGTACCCCATTGATATCATGTTCTTTTGCTTACGGATCCCGGCGGTGTGAAATAAAAGTGGAACTTGTAAGATCATGGAGTTTTTATGTGTGTTAGAGAAACGCCTGGGCCGCTAGCCTAAGCCATGCCTAATCATGGTGGAAACTTGCAGCATCACCATAATGAGCACTCTATGAAGCATCCTCAATAAAAACCTATGCAAATAGCAAATAAAAAGATCGCTGAGATGCTCATTGTCTGCTTGCCTTGTCATTTTGATTATGGGAAAGCTCCCGTATCATGTGCAAGGGTACCCGTTAAGCGGTTCTTAATGATACACATATACTTACAATGACAAGAGCTTACTTGTGACTGAAGTTGAGTAGCATGAGGATCGGTCTTCGTAAGTAAGGGGCATGAGATTTTGGTTTATAACTTGTCAAGCATATCCTCTTAGTTGTGTCACTTTAACCTTAATCACCTTCAAGATGCTTATGATAGGGGTAGTGAGAGCTGAAAACTACAACCATAATTTTTGGAAGCTCTTTATGAGACTTGAATCCCTACTTCCTTTTACAAAGGCCTTTCTTCCACCATTATATTGAGTCTCCACCTTCTATCTTTATGCACCTACCTTGAGAGCATAGTGGCCATTCTTAGTTCTATGTGCATTGTCCCAAGACTAGTTGATTGATGCATACTTTGATATTGCTTGTTTTAAACTATTGTATCTAGTCACTCTTGTAAACTTTGAAGGTGTCCTATGCATTTATGTTTGCTACTCTTTGAGGGACAAGCTGAATACTATTATGCTATGTTTTCTTTATGTGAAACAAACAAACGTCTTGCAAAGCATGTTATTCATAAATCTTTTGTTTGTGCCTTTTCATGTTGCATCATAGTTTCTTTGCTTATTGCTAGAACTTTGTCTTTCATCTTATGATTGAAGTACTATGATCCCAGCTTTGAGTTTTGCAAATACTTTGATCAAGTCTTTGATGGTCCATGTCACCTCAAAAATTATTTCTTTTTATCACTTACCTACTCGAGGACGAGAAGGAGTTAAGCTTGGGGATGTTGATACATTGCAAATGTATCTATAATTTTTGATGCTCCATGCTTGGTTTTATCCACTTTCTTGTGTTTTGTCCACACTTTGGAGTACTTTTCATATGATTTCTTGGACTAACCTATTAACAAGAGCCACAGTGCCAGCTGCATGTTTTCTGCTGTTTTTGGTTCCAGGAAAGTCAGAAAATGAATATTCTCGAATTGACGGGACAAAAGCCAAAGTGCCTATTTTTCCGAAGACTCAGGGCGAGAATACGAGACAGAGAAGAGCCACAGGGTGGCCACACCACAGTGGCGCGAGCCAGGCCAGCTGCGCCCGAGGTGGTGTGTAGGCCCCAGGCACCCCTCGGTCTCCCTCTTCTATAAGAAGCCTTCTGACCTAAAAACTTTCGGGGTTCGACGTTTTTCCATGAAAAGTTCCGCTACGCCGCCACCACCGAAGGGGAGATTCGGGGGACAGAAAGTCTCTGTTCAGATTGGACGGGGAAGTGCCCCCGGAGCCATCTCCATCGATCTTTACCATCATCTTCAGCGACCATCCATGTTTCCTCCATCTATGAGTGAGTAATCCCCCGCTGTAGGCTATGGGGATGGTAGGGATTGGATGAGATCGTTCATGTAATGGCATCAAATTGTTAGGGCATAGTGCCTAGTATCTTTTATTAGTGCTTTATGACTTTGTTGCGACTTGTTGTGCTTAATGCTTGTCACTAGGGCCCGAGTGCCATGATTTCAGATCAGAACTTATTATTGATTCATCATGATAGTATTGTTTTGGGTCTTATCTACAAGTTGTATACACACATCGTTGTCCGGAACCTATGGTCCCGAAGTGATAGAAATTAGGGTAGCCGGAAGGGAAAGGCTTTGATGTGAGGATCACATGTGTTCACGGAGTGTTAATGCTTTGCTCCGGTGCTTTATTAAAAGGAGCACCTTAATTGCCAGTAGTTCCCTAGAGGCCCCGCTGCAAACGGGCTGGCAGGACAAAAGATGTCGTGCAAGTTCTCATTGCGAGCACGTATGACTATATATGGAACACATGCCTAGGATTGTCTAGTACTTGGATGCTTTATCTTATTTATCTGCAATTGCCCTATGTTCTGATTGCTATGTGAATTTTCTTGTCCATGCAACACCCGTCCATCCATCCCTATGCCTACCGCACTTGAATCCCACTGTTTACTGCTTTTGTTACTACTGTCTTGGTTTTGCTGCTACTGTTACTTTACTATTCCTACTACAAAACTGTTGCTACTGATAAACTGCTGTGAGCAAGATTGTTTCCAGGTGCAGCTGAATTTACAACTCAGTTGTTAAGACTGATAAGTATTCTTTGGCTCCCCTTGTGTCGAATCAATAAATTGGGTTTCACTTCCCTCGAAAATACTGCGATACACCCCCTATACTTGTGGGTCATCAGCGCACTACCGGTGCTAGTAGCAACGTGGAGACCTGCACAACACAACCACATAACTTTGTCCCCAACTTGCGATGAGGTTTTCAATCTCACCGTGTTTTGCGGAAAACAAAGGATTAAACGTATCGAATGGAAGGAAGTAATAGTTTGCAGAAAGTAAACACAAAGCAGTAAACAGTTTATAGATTGTATGTAAAGAAAAAGGACCGGGATCCATAGTTCACTAGAGGTGGCTCTCCTTAAGATAGATAACATGCTGGGTGAACAAATTACAGCGGGGCAATTGACAAACACCGAGAAAGCAATACATGCATATACTAATCATCTTGACTCCTTTGAGACTTGATTGGGCATTACAACATTATACATAGGACCATCCAAGCTGCATCTATGACTAATAATCCACCTTCAGTTATCATCCAACCCCTCCAAGATTAAGTTGCAAGCAGATTATTGCTTCTGAATGCGTGTAATGTAAACAATACGATTGTTCTATGAACAAAGGATTGTTGTTTTCTCCTAGTAGCAACAACACATCTAGTACCTTAGAGATTTTACATCACTTCCCAGTTACTAGAGGCATGAACCCACTATCGAGCATAAATACTAACTCTTGGAGTTGCTAGCATCTACTTAGCCAAGATAGCTACTAACAACGGAAAGCATGCAAGATCACAAATAACAAAGATATGATAGAATCAATAATCAATCTGAAATAGCATCTCAATATCCATCGGATCCCCGCAAACACAACATGCAGAATTACAAATAGATGATCTTGATCATGAACGAAGCTCACAAGATCTAGACATGAAATCACAAAGGAGGAGAACCAACCATCTAGCTACTACATGGATCCGTAGTCCAAGGATGAACTACTCACGCATCACACTAGAGGCTTGCATGGTGATGAAGAAGGCCTCCAGGGTGAATTCCCCACTCCGGGAGGGTGCCGGGAAGAGCTTCAGATCCCTCCCGATCTAGGGATGGAGATGACGGCGGCTACAGACTCTTTCGTGGATTTTTTGATAGGGCCCTTAGGATTTTCTTCCCGAGGGCATCTTATAGGCGGAAGGAGAGGCCGAGGGGGTGCCTGGGCTGGCCACACCACCCCGTGGCATGGGCCAAGCCTGGCCGTGCGGCCATGTGGTGTGGCCGCCCTCTCCGTCTCGTGACGGCATCGATGACTTAGGAAAATAGGCACTTTGGCTTTTGTCCCGTCCAATTCCGAGAATATTCATTTTCTGACTTTTCTTGGAACCAAAAAGAGCAGAAAATAGGCAGCTGGCACTGTGGCTCTTGTTAATAGGTTAGTCCAAGAAATCATATGAAAAGTACTCCAAATTGTGGACAAAACACAAGAAAGTGGATAAAACCAAGCATGGAACATCAAAAATTATAGATACATTTGCAATGTATCATGGCCACACCCCCTTGGCACGGGCAACCCTAGGTCGCGCCAGGGCATGGTGTGGGCCCCCTGGCTGGCCACCGACCTTGCCTCCTTCACCTATATATTCCTCCCGAGGCAGAAACCCTAAATCGTCAATCAGAAATCCACGAAAAGTTCTGCAGCGCCGACGCCACCGAAGAGGAGATCCGGGGGATAGAAAGTCTCTGTTCCGGCACCCTGCCGGGACGGGGAAGTGCCCCCAGAGCCATCTCCATCGATCTCCACCGCCATCTCCATCACCGTTGCTGATTCCCATGATGAGGAGGGAGTAGTTCTCTCTCGAGGCTAAGGGTTCTACCGGTAGCTATGTGTTCATCTCTCTCTCTCTATGCATGATCATATTGTGATCATGAGCTTGTAATATATAGATGTACCTTGCTACTCAAGTGCTTTAATAGATCTCTTCTCTCCCCATGTGTGTGAAAGTGACAGCGTGCACACCATGGTGGCACTTAGGCTAGAGATTACAAATACTTGTTATGAGTTATATTTGGAGTTGGATGTCTTTATGAAATTATGGTGTTTGTTGGAACCATCTAGTGCTCAAGGTGACAGTGTGGGGTTATCTAGATGGGAAAAGCAAACTTTGAGGTGTGCTGTTATAGCCCTACCATGGATTAGAGTGTCCAACCGGAGAGTAGTTAAGAGTAGTATCATAAAGAGAAGATATTTATATGAGAGTGTTCACCAGTGAAAGTATAATCCCTATGCCTTGTTTCTAAGCATTGAAACACTGTTTGCAACTAGATTTGTTACATGTTTGCTTGCTTCCTTCTTTATTTCAGTTTGCCTTTAGTCTTTTCCCACGTCAACCACACGCCAGCAAGCTATTTTCTATCACCATTACCACTTATAATTATCTATACCACTTGTATTTCACTATCTCTTCGCCGAACTAGTGCACCTATACACCTGACAGTGTATTGGGTGTGTTGGGGACACAAGAGACTTCTTGTATCTTGATTGCAGGGTTGCTTGAGAGGGGATACCTTTGACCACTTCCTCCCTGAGTTCGATAAACCTTAGGTGATCCACTTCAGGGAAAACTTGCTGCTGTTCTACAAACCTCTGCACTTGGAGGCCCAACAACTGTCTACAAGAATAGAAGTGCGTAGACATCAGCTAGCTTAAACATTAGTGGTAGTGATAGTACAAATACTACTATTTCTAGCAATTTCATCTTCTCTTTCCCACTTAGCATGCAATTCAGCTAACAGTCTAACATTTTCATCAATTCTAACTTGTATGGCATTAGTAGCAGCAAAGGGATTTTCAATAGTTTCAGGTTTAGCAGCCATTTTATTCAAAGAAGATTGTGCTTCAGACAATGATGCTATATTTCTTTCAGCATTAGAGAGTTTTTCCTCAATAGTTTTATTGAAAGCAGTTTGTTTACTAATAAAATCTTTGAGCATGACTTCAAGTTCAGAGGGTGCACTTCTATTATTGTTATAGGAATTTCCATAAGCATTACCATTATTGGGAGGATATGATCTATAATTATTATTACCAAAATTGTTCCTGTAGGCATTGTTGCTAAAATTGTTATTTCTAATGAAGTTCACCTCGACTTCCTCTTCGTGAGCAACCAAAGAGGCTAAGGGAACCTGATTTGGATCAATATGAGCTTTTCCATTAACAAGCATAGACATAATAACATCAATTTTATCACTCAAGGAGGAAGTTTCCTCAATAGAATTTACCTTCTTACCTTGTGGAGCTCTCTCAGTGTGCCATTTAGAATAGTTAACCATCATATTATCTAGAAGCTTTGTTGCAGCACCCAAATTAATGGTCATAAAGGTACCTCCAGCAGCAGAATCTAGCAGATTTCTTGAAGAATAATTCAGTCCTGCATAAAAGGTTTGGATAATCATCCAATCAGTCAGTCCATGAGTGGGACAATTCTTTACCAAAGATTTCATTCTTTCCCAAGCTTGAGCACAACATGTTCATTATCAGATTGTTTAAATTTCATTATTTCACTTCTCATAGATATAATCTTAGCAGGAGGATAGTATTTTCCAATAAAAGCATCTTTGCATTTAGTCCAAGAATCAATACTATTTCTGGTTAGGGATAGCAACCATTCTTTAGCTTTTCCTCTCAAAGAGAAAGGAAAAAAATTTAAGCTTAATAATATCTCCATCTATATCCCTATGTTTTTTCATCTCACAAAGTTCAACAAAGTTATTAAGGTGAGCAGCAGCATCTTCAGTCCCAACACCAGAAAATTGTTCTTTCATAACAAGATTGAGCAAATCAGGTTTAATTTCAAATAAAGTAGCTTCAGGAACAAGTAGAGCAATAGGTGTGCACATGAAATCATTGTTGTTGGTGCTAGTGAAGTCACACAACTTAGTGTTTTCAAGAGTATTCATTTTTTCGTGTTTTTTAATAAAGGAAGCAAACAAGTACAACTATTTTTTGTGTGTTTTTGATAGAAGAAACAAGCAAACAAAGCAGAAATAAACTAAGCAAAACAAAAAAACAAAGTAAAGAGATTGGTTTTGAGGGACTCCCCTTGTGAAGATGTCCTTGACTCCCCGGCAACGGCGCCAAAAAAAGGCTTGATGACTCAAAATATATCGAGCTCGTTGGGGAATCCCAAGAGGAAGGTATGATGAGCACAACAACAAGTTTTCCCCTCAGTTATGAAACCAAGGTTATCGAACCAGTAGGAGCAAGGAAACACCTCCAAGGTGTTGTTTCCAACTCAGAATCCTACACAACACAACCACAGAACTTTGCCCCCAACTTACAGTGAGGTTGCCAATCTAACCGGTTTTGCTGAAAACAAAGGATTAAACGTATTGTGTGGAAGATAGTAATTGCTTGCAGAAAGTAAATAGTAAACAGTAAATAGATTGTAGATTGATGGTAAAATAATAGGCCCGGGTCCATAGTTCACTAGAGGTGATTCTCCTTAAGATAGATGACATGTTGGGTGAACAAATTACAGCAGGGCAATTGACAGACACCGAGAAAGCATCATGCATATACTAATCATCTTGACTCATATGAGATTTGATTGGGCATTACAACATTATACATAGACCGTAATCCAACTACATCTATGACTAATAATCCACCTTCAGGTTATCATCCGAACCCCCTCCAGTATTAAGTTGCAAGCAACAGATAATTGCATTAAGCACTGTGTAAAGTAAACAATACGATTGTCCCATGGACAAAGGATTGTTGTTTTCTCCCTAGTAGCAACAACACATCTAGTACCTTAGAGATTTCTGTCACTTCCCCAGATTACTAGAGGCATGAACCCACTATTGAGCATAAATACTCCCTCTTGTAGTTGCTAGCATCTACTTGGACAAGATAGCTACTAACAACGGAAAGCATGCAAGATCACAAATAACATAGACATGATAGAATCAATAATCAATCTGAAATAGCATCTCAATATCCATCGGATCCCCGCAAACACAACATATAAGATTACAAATAGATGATCTTCATCATGAACGGAGCTCACAAGATCTAAACATGGTAGCACAAAGGAGGAGAACCAACCATCTAGCTACTACATGGACCCGTAGTCCAGGGATGAACTACTCACGCATCACACCGGAGGCAGGCATGGTGATGAAGAAGGCCTCCAGTGTGATCTCTCCCCTCCGACAGGGTGCCGGGAAGATATTCAGATCCCTCCCGATCTAGGGATGGAGATGACGGCGGCTACAGACTCTTTCATGGAATTTTGATCGGGTACTTAGGGTTTTCATCCCGGGAGGCTTTTATAGGCGAAGGGGCAAGGTCGGTGGAGCACCAGGGGGCCCACACCCCCTAGTGGCTCGCCCCCCTAGGTCGCGCCACCACCAGGTGTGGCCGCCCTGGTGCGCCACTTCGTCTCCCCTCCGGACTCCGTGTTGCTTCGGGTAAAATATTGACTTTGGCTTTTGTCCGGTCCAATTCCAAGAACATTTCCTTACTAGCTTTTCTGAAACCAAAAATAGCAGAAAACAGGCAACTGACACTATGGCATCTTGTTAATAGGTTAGTTCCAGAAAATGTGTAAAAATACTCCAAAGTGTGGACAAAACATAAGAAAGTAGATATAAAACAAGCATGGAACATCAAAAATTATAGATACGTTTACAACGTATCAATAGGTGGGATCAAAGTACTCTAAACATAAGCATGAACGGTAGACTTCTAACAATAAGACATAGCAACTATGTTGTAACGTGAAAAGGTACAAATAAAAGATCATGAATAACAATGCATTGAAAGACGTTTGTTTGTTTCACATATATAAAACATAATAAAAGTGGTATTCAGCTTGTCCTCATGGTATAGCAAAACATAAATGCATAGGACACCTTCAAAGTTCATAAGGGTGACTAGATACAAATAATTTAAGAACAAGAAATATCAAAGGTATGAATCAATCAAGAAGTTTTGGGACAATGCACATTAAACTAAGAATGACCACTATGCTCTCTCAATTGGTGCATAAAGATAGAAGATGGAGACTAAACATAAAAGTAAAAAAGAAATGCCCTTCACAGAGGGAAGCAGGGATTTCAAGTTTCATAAAGAGCTTCCAAAAATTATGGTACTTATTAGCTTTCAGCTCTCATTGCCCCTATCATAAGCATCTTGAGGTGATTAAGGTTAAAGTGACACAAATATGAGGATATGCTTGACAAGTTATAAGTTGAAAATCTCATGCCTCTTGCTTACGAGTACCGAACCTCATGCTACTAAACTTTAGTCACAAGTAAGTTCTTGTCATTGTAAGTACACTTGTATCATGGAGAACCGCCAACGGGGTTCCCCTTGCCCCATGACACATGAGCTTTCCCGTATCAAAATGACAAGGCAACAGACAATGAGCATCTCAGCGATCTTTTTATTTGCCATTTGCATAGGTTTTTATTGAGGATGCTTCACAGAATGCTCACTATGGTTATGCTGCAAGTTTCCACCATGATTAGGCATGGCTTAGGCTAGCCTCCTAGGCATTTCTCTAACACACGTACAAACTCCATGAGTTTACAAGCTCCCCTTTTATTTCACACCATCGGGATCCATAAACAAAAGAACATAATATCAACTGAATAATAAGTGCAATGTTGAAAGCGTTCCCCACGACATCATGGTTCTGCTAATTCACAACTTATAAAGTGCAAGCATATAAGCAACATAGATGGACACAATGGTTCAAGTTTATTAAGTGCAAGAAAGTAAAGTGTGCCATCAAGTTCGTGAGAGCTTTAATCTCTAATTTTCTCATAACAAGTTTAATTTGGAAGATAGATAAAAGCATGAATATACTTGGAATGGTGTAACACACCATGCATAGGAATTTATAGTGGACTCTTTGGAATAACTTGGTTTTCTTGGGGGTTGGATGCATGAGTGGAACTCATACTTGGTACAGGTGGAGGCTAGCAAAAGACTAGGAGCGACTAACTAAGAGAGCAATAATGGCCATAATCATGCAAAGAGACAAAACATTATTAATTAAAGCATAAAGTGATATTACAAGTCATAAACTAAATGATCATAGAGGCTAAGGTGACTTGTTCATAGTCTTAACATGGTGTAAGCATGTGCCAAGTCAACTCAAATAAAGCATCAAAGGAGAATACCACAATATTATGCTTTTGTATGCTAAAACAACGCATGATTCTTTTAAGACACATTAAGCAATCTCAATTGTTTGGAACAAGTCATGCTACAACAATAATCACTAAGCATAAAGTTAAAGCAATATCAAACATGACATGATAAAGTCTATGCCACAGTCTAAACAAGCTCCTTTTGTACCACTTATAAGCATGGAACTTCCTACTCTTTTCCAATCACCAATCAACTTATTTGAAACCACATATGAATGCAGGGGTCCAACCAATTTATTCAACCAAACCAAACAAAATAAAACTAAAAACAAAAACAAAGACGCTCCAAGAATAACACAATTGTGCATGAAACAATAAAAACGAAGTGTTTGGAAGCAAACCTGAGATTTTTATTGATGAAGAAGGGGATGCCTTGGGCATCCCCAATCTTTGACGCTTGTACTTCTTGAATATTTCTTGGGGTGACACGGGTGGCATCCCCAAGCTTGAGATTTTGTCCATACTTCATCTCATCACATTATTCTTCCCTACACTTGAAAATTTCCTTCATACAAAACTTCACACAATCTTCATGAGCAACATTAGTGTATTCAAGATAATAAGTCTTTGGGTTCAGTTTCAACATAAGTAAAACTTCCATTAAAACACAAGCTACTATAGCAATTCCTTCTAAAAGCTCAAGTGATCAAAGAGAACTCAAAGAGAAAGAGATTAAGAGGCAAATGCAAATAATGGTAGAACTCTGTCAAAACAGACCAACAGGTAAAAACTGATTTTTTCGAAAACCTTCTGTTGCTCATATCGAAAAGTGATAAGCTAACTAAAGTTAGATAATAACCTGGGGCATAAGCACAGAAAATTACAGCTCCAACATACAAGGATTTTTCACGATTTTTTACAGTGAAGCACAAAAATCTGTTTCGGGACAACAACTTTCCCAAGTCTTACTTCTCTCTCATTAGAGGTTATTCTTGGCACAAAAACCACACAAAAAGGATAAGGATAGGTTATTACTGAAGCAATAGCTTCCAAGACTCAACAAAACAAAAACAAACTGAAAGTAAAAATATAATGGGTTGTCTCCCAAAAGCTCTTTCTTTATAGCCATTAAGATAGGCATGATAATTTCGATGATGCTCACATAAGAAATATGAATTGAAGTAAAAGAGAGCATCAAGAAGCAAATATAGAACAAATTTAAGTCTAACCCACTTCCTATGAAAAATAATCTTGTAAAAAAACAAGTCATGAAAGCACAAAGCAACAAGCATAGGAAAGCAAAACAAGTGCAACTTCAAAAATTTCAACATAAAGAGGGGAAACTTAATATTGTTGAGATACATAAAACCATGTTTCCCTCTCTCATAATAACTTTCAGTAGCATCATGAATAAAACTAACAATATAACTATCACATAAAACATTCTTATCATGAGCCACATGCATAAAAGAATTAATACTCCCCACATAAACATAGTCATTCTTATTAATTGTAGTGGGAGAAAATTCAACAAAATAGCTATCATTATTATTCTCATCACCATAATCATCAATTATAGGAGGCATATTGTAATCATCATAAGAAATAGAATAGCTATCTTCCAAAGTGTGTTCGTTTGTAAACATATCATCATTGGAAGGAACATGGATAACACTAATAGTACAACAATTATTAATATCATCATTTTCAGAATTATTACCAAAGAGATTTTCAATATCAAAAGAAGTCTGCTTTTCCCAATCATGATCACTACTATAGGTAACAGGCATAAGAACATCATCGAGTTCAGACTCATCAAAACCTATAATAGGGGCATCGTGCTTAGGGGAAAATACCGTTTCCTCTCTCCTTTTACTCCTCCTTTTCTTCTTTTTCCTTTTCTATTTAGGAGGGAGAGGCTTGAAAGTAAGCTTCTCCATATACCCTAGTTTATTGTTAGAGACAATAGAAGAAACTTTGGAGGATTCCTCCTTTTCATTAATAAGAACAAAATACATAATAGTCCTGTCATATTTTGGTAAAATCTCATCTTTTATAATATTTTGTATGTAAGTATTTGTGTGGCAATTGTCAACACAATAAAGATGACAACCATGCAGGACACTATTCATATCAAAAGCACTCATATCTACCAAAGAAGTTTTTCTTGATAACTCTTCACACCCCAAAAATAATGTAAGTTCATCATGCTGATTAGGAGTGATCATGTTATCACAATACAAACTTGCAGTACTCATTGGATTAGAAGGGCTATTATTATGGCCTGAGCATTGAAAATTGAAATGACCCACTTCAAAGAAAAGTTCACAAATAAAAGGATGGAGGGCACAAACTTTTTTACCAAGATCATTTAGAGCCCTATACCACGTTCTAGTTTTTTCATTCCTGTGGGTGATACAATATTCTTCTTCAATTTGATTCTTCTCACAAGGTTTATGTATTCCACAAAAATTAACATGCTTATAAGAAATTGTACTTTCAGAGGTTTGAGCATGTTTATTGCTATCATTAATAACAATTTCATTTTTCATGCAAGTGTCTTTAAAAGGCTCATGATACATGTCCCATTTTTCTTTAGGAGCATTAATATGAGAAGCAAAGGCTCTACAACAATCAACAAGAATTTGAGGATCAAGACCATATTTAGCACTAAGCTCTTGAAAATCAGCAGTTTCAGCGAAAGACTTAATGCAATCATACTCATAGTTTATACCTAGTTCTTTACCTTTGTCGTTATCCCAATCTTCGGTATTGCTTTGAATTGTTTCAAGAAGATCCCACTTAGCTCTAACCTCCTTACTTGTGAAGGATCCCTCTAAACAAGTATCTAGATAGTCCTTGTAATGTCCTAAAAGCCTTGCATAAAAATTATTAATAACAATATTACTGGGGAGCTCATGAATGGGACATTTGAGCATTAGTGACTTCAATCTCCCCCATGATTGGTCAATAATTTCTCCATCATGAGGATGAAAATTATAAATATAATTCCGATCTTTATGAATTTCATGAGGAGGATAAAATTTAGAGTAAAAGAGAGATTCAAGTTCCTTCCACTCCGAATGATGAGGATCGTCTAGTAGCTCATACCACTCCCTTGCTTTGCCCTTAAGTGACAAAGAGAATAGCTTCCTCTTAACTTGGTTCATTGAAATACCTACACACTTGAACAACTCGCATAATTCATGTATAAAGAGTAAATGATCACCAGGATGGACAGTTCCATCTCCAAAATAACATTTATTCATAACACGTTCAACAATTTCCATAGGTATTTTAAAAGGGATGCTTTCAGTATGTGGATTTAAAATATCACAAGTATCATTAGAATTACCACATGTAGGAGATAAAGTATGATCAGAGCAAATTTTCTCCTCTAAAGGGGGAACTAAAAAGATCATTTTCATAAAAACTAACTTCCCCAAGCTTAGATGTTTCCATAGCATTAGTAACAAAGGTGTTCAAAAAATTCATACCAATAACATTGCTATTAGCATGCAAAGAAAGTTCCATGGGTTTTTTAATTTTCTTTTCAAACCATTTATGTTCTACCTTAGGAAAAATACTAAAAAGCTCTTAATTTTGTTGTTGTTTTCCATTAAGCCTAACTAGTGAAAATAAAAACAAGAAACAAAAAGATATAATTGTAGAATCTAAAGGAAATAACTTTGAGCACTCACACACCAGCAACAGTACTAGAAGATAGCTTAGTAGCCAGAAGATGTGAGTACCTTTTACCTTACCTCCCCGACAATGGCGCTAGAAAATAGCTTGATGTCTATGCACGCTTCTATTATTGTAGACAGTGTTGGGCCTCCAAGTGCAGAGGTTTGTAGAACAGTAGCAAGTTTCCCTTAAGTGGATCACCCAAGGTTTATCGAACTCAGGGAGGAAGTGGTCAAAGGTATCCCTCTCAAGCAACCCTGCAATCAAGATACAAGAAGTCCCTTGTGTCCCCAACACACCCAATACACTTGTCAGGTGTATAGGTGCACTAGTTCGGCGAAGAGATAGTGAAATACAAGTAATATGGATGGTTATAAGTGGTAATTGCAATCTGAAATAAGAGTGGCATCAAGCAAACATGTAATAGGACTGATTGTAAACGGTGTTTCAATGCTTATAAACAAGGCCCAGGGATCATACTTTCACTAGTGGACACTCTCATATAAATATCTTCTCTTCATGATGCTGCCCTGAACTACTCTCCGGTTGGACGATGTAGGGCTATAACAGCACACCTTAAAGTTCACAGTCCCCATCTAGATAACCCCTCACTATCACCTTGAGCACTAGATGGTTCCAACAAACACCACAATCTCATAGAGATATCCAACTCAAATTATACTCATGATAAGTATTTATGTAACCTTAGCCAAAGTGCCACACAGTGTGCACACTGTCAACTTCACACATGTGGGGATAAGAAGAGATTAATTTAAGCACTTGAGTAGCAGAATAGATCTATAGATTACAAAGATCATGATCTCAATAAGATCACCAATAGAGAGAGATGAACACATAGCTACCGGTAGAACCCTTAGCCTCGAGAGAGAACTACTCCCTCCTCATCATGGGAGTCAGCAATAGCGATGGAGATGGCGGTGGAGTTGATGGAGATGGCTCTGAGGGCACTTTCCCGTCCCGGCAGGGTGCCGGAACAGAGACTTCTGTCCCCCGAATCTCCTCTTCGGTGGCAGCGGCGCTGCAGAACTTTTCGTGGAATTCTGATCTTGTACTTAGGGTTTTCGTCCTGGGGAATATATAGGCGAAGAGACGATGCCAGAGGTGGGCCAGGGTGGCCACACCACATGGTGGCGTGGCCAGGGTGACCCGTGCCACCCTAGGGTGTGCCTGCCTCCTGGCTCCCCTCCGTCTCCCTTTTCGACTCCGTGTTGTGTCGGGAAAAATAGGAACTTCATGCTTTGTTTCGTCCAATTCCGAGAATATGTCTTTACTAGATTTTCTGAAACAAAAAATAGCAGAAAACATGCAACTGGCACTGTGGCATCTTGTCAATAGGTTAGTTCCAGAAAATGTATAAAAATGCCTCAAAGTGTAGACGAAACATAAGATAGTTGATACAAAACAAGCATGGAGCATAAAAATCATAGATACGTTTACGACGTATCACCGCGCCACCAGGTGGTGTGGGCCCCTCGTGGCCCCTCTCCGTCTCATCTTCTGGCTCCATGAGTCTTCTGGTAAAGTAGGAGTTTTGCGATGTTGAAAGGGCATGTATGCCCCATGTGTGGTTTTGGTAATTAATGACAATCCCTATGGACTAATGTGCAAATTGAGTCTCACTTGTAGGTTTGTCCATTGGCATCGCTTGGACCATGTGTTGGTTTCAAGGATGAAAAAGAAGAAGCATTGTCCAAGGGCTTTGTGCCTATTGGAATCAAGTAGAATAAGAATATCAAGTATGTCTAGAAGAAAAAGAAGATGGAGTTCCTCATG